>JAKROA010000004.1:6319741-7560574 GCA_023375655.1 Taenia crassiceps | reverse complement strand
CGCCGCCATGCATAGAAATTGAGGTGAAAAGCCAAATCCAAAGTAACTTTAAATGGGGACGCCGAGACATACCTTAGACCATCAATGGTCGCGCTAGGATTAAAGACGATCTCAGCGCCGTTCAGTCCATACATCATCCAGTTTTGTGGGTGATGTCGGCCGTAGCAAATGTTGATCGCAATCTTTCCTAAATAATTAAATTGCTGCACTTGTGTATGCACGTTTGAATGCAACAGAAAAGAATAGTTAACCGAACATCTCATCATGAAAGTAATACCAACCGCACTACACCAACCATCAACTCAACATTTCGGTGCGGGTAAATCATATAAAGGAAGTATGATCCTGAGCCGATACTGTGGTACACTTAAACGCTTGCTTTCAAATCAAAAAATAATCGACAGAGCATGACCGCCCTCTTTTGGCAGAACCTCAGCAAAACTGAGAACGAACCGAGGTAGGTAGCTTTGTGCTTGTCTCTCTCGTTCGGCACGGTGAATGCGGAAGAATGTCAACGAAAAGAAGCAAAGGATATGTAAATCGGACTCTGATGGATGTAAACATAGGCTGTGACAAAAGCGCATGATAGGAGGGGGAAGTGAGGTCGAAATTCGCTGTGGTTGGCTGAGGACTAGCCAAAACCTTAAAATGTTTGCGCGAAACTGAAGACGAAAACGGATCTAAAGGATGAACATGGAAGCACACCACGAGCACTTATACACAGTGACACAGCTTAACAAATGAAGGTACTAAAATACGGACAACGCTTTTTATACAAATAAGAGCTAGTAAACCTTTCTAGTAAACTGCTCTTACAGTAATAGATTTATAAGATCCCTTTAGTAAAGTTTACACAAATGCAAAATGGTAAGCCCGTCCAAAACGAACCAAATGACATCATTTAAAGAATTTGGAAAAAAAACCAGCATATGAGAGAAGGGCAAAATATTAACTACAACTGACTCACCATAGATGGTGTCGAATACCGGGTGACCAAGATTGCTTTCCATGTAATATGTAGACTAAACATTCATAACTCAAGAGTTCGGATAAAAACAGCCTACCTCATTGAAGTCTCCAACTCTTGGTATGTGGTTCTTCCTCGACTTCCCCAAGAATTCTCCATTCTGATCGATGACAACTACGTTTGTGAGGGATCCATAAAACAACTAAATCCTACCAGCCGTGTTCCAAATAACCTCACTGAACTCGTGATCTCGCTCCAGAATTGGTGAAATGATCACCATAGCATACCTTTTCGCATACTAAAGTGAGGACGTAAGGAAATCTTCATGGACCCACTTGCGAAAGAAACTTGAAGGTCGGACCGTTCTCTGCGCTCTCCGCAAACTCGCACCAAGGCACACGTTCTCTTGTGCAAAATGCAAAGGGCATAGCTAAGTAAGGAATGTGGAAACCGTCCTCACACTTACTCCATGCCTCCTGCATGCAGAGCACGTTCACTCCACACGCTGCCGCGGCGTCAATTATGTCCCCAATCTTCTTATGGGCAGCTAAAATTTGATCATTCACTGGAGCACTGGGAGAGAGCGCGATTTTGTGCTGAATTGCGCCAACACGGACAATGCGTGGGGCACGCAGCTGCTCCTTGGATCGTTCAAAGGAGTATCCAGCAACTTTCGCTGTACTCTCGCCAGCCCGACAGGCCTTAAATGGCAGATCAAGGCTTCTAGAGGCATCGCGTGAGGTTATGACTTCCGAGAAGCTTACTTTAACCATCCCCCGTAGAGAATGCGTTGAACCTCATTCCTGGCGGCCTCATCCGTGATGTTCTCCTCTAGGATCTCTTCAATGCTTGCCATAGCGCCTTCGGCCGATCGTCTGTGAAAGTACATAGTACTGCATGAGTTTTATACTTCCTGGCAGCGACTAAGGTAAACAGGAAGCCTTTGCGTAAACATCACAACCATCCAGTTGTGAAGGCATCACATGGAAATAGCAAAAGTAGACCTGGTTCAGTAATTGGAGCAGCCGGGGTGTGAACAGAAGCACCCATGTGTTGTCCGAACCGCTTTAGGTGGATTTCTCGAAAAGTAAAATTTTTCCTCGGAAACTGCAAATTACTAAGAGAGGAATTACTCAAATCATAGTTTTCGCCCCACGAAAGCTGGCTAAAGCGACCATATTAACCCTGAGTAATGCAAAAGGGACACATTTTGATCGACAAGTCAATGGTGCTGATATAAATGAGGGTTTATCTGCTGAGTGGTAGGTTCCACATCGCGCCAAAACCAATCAACTTCCAAAACCACAAAACATTTGGGAAAACTAGTGCATTCGTTGTCAAAATTTCAAGAAAACTAAATACTACACCCCTCAGCACTTTTCTGTCGTTGTGTGGTTCTAGCAATTAGCAAGCTCTGACGAACAAAACTGTTGCTCATAAATCGAAAAAGGACCAACACCAAGTCCAACCGCAAATTCTCGGGTAACTCACCGCCTATCCCTCTTCCTATCGTCTCACTGAGATGGTGGGATTGACGCGCAAAAACACGTCCTCCTTTGTGACGTTCCTGCAGTAGTGGCTTCGATGGTGGTGCGGTGGCATTGACTCGAAACGCACCAATCAGGAGGAGAGGTCACATGCAGCACTCCGAAGTTGGTATGACGGACACTCACTTGCACACACCCACATGCGTTCGCACGCGGCCTATCGCGCGAAGGCCCAAAGTCTGATCGTCTCCTTCGCAAGATCCCGTTAATTTTGCAGTGCTGTTAGTTCCACCCTCAATATTACTTACTCAATATTACTCAATATTACTTGCCTTTTTCAGTTTTTCGGCTGTATGTGAACAGTTCTCATGTGAAGAGGCTAAAAGTAAGACGTGGAACCAAACATGTCCAGCTTCCTGTACCATTTTGTAATAAATGCCCGTAAATATAGCGACAAGGTAAGCCCATTCAGTTTTGAACTAGCCTAACAGACGTCCACAGATTTTTGGCCTTGTCAAAAGAGTAAAATAGCTAAATAAATGAAATTAATATGAAACTAGAACAAAACAACATCTGTACTTTTGCAACCAAGGTTTCACTTAAGACCTACTAGAAAATGCGGTCTATGCAACCAGAACGCAAATTCTTGGAAAGACGCTATAATGTTCTTTAAATGTACATAAAAGTAAGAGAGCGGAATCGTTTAACTCTCACCTATAAACCAAGTTGAAACATAAAAACCTTTGTAATTTACAAAACTTGACCAAAAAGCGCGGTAACTCAGCCTGTAACCAGAAGTGCTGCGAAAATGCGATAACAGCCACAGTCTTAACTTTGTTGAATTAATCGCATTTCTAAGAATTAACTTCTCAGCCGAGCTGTCGTATGATTGCCTGCCAATTGAATTGTAACTCCTGGCATTGCTCATGTCTAGCCCGTGTTACCGTCGACATGTTCCACGTCTCAGACGGTTCTTTGTGCCTTTACTGGCTTTGCTTTCTTGATCAAAACCTGAACCCCCCTAACCCGGTTGATGTTGCTAGTCGCTCTCTGATGAAACATCTACTAGTTTGATACATTTAAATGTTTATGGAACTGCTAATGTAGCTACGATTTACGCAGTGAGTCAATGGTTCCCATGCTTATCCCTTCAGCTTACGCAAAGGATCGACTTGTATGCCAAGAGTCTCCGAAGATACGCACGCAACGCGGGTTACGATGTTGATGAGTGAGCTTTCCCCCGCATTTCTGAACTGTAGCTTCTATAGTGCGATTTTCCTATCCTTTTTCAAGTATGGCCAAATAAGCTGGCGCACTCAAGCGCTTAGTTTTAGCGAATAACCTTCCGAGGTGACGGTTTTTTCCAGACCGTTGTTATGCTGTAGGAAGTATTAGTATCGTTGTTTTAAAGGGTTCAACCTTAAGTGCCGTCTACCCGGTGTGGCCGGTTCCCTGGACTGACTATATCGAAAGTGGTAGATGTAAGCACTTTGAGTCTATTTCCATGTCCCAGTTGGCCTACAAAAAAGTTGGACGAAAAAAGTGGTGGTGGGCTGACATTGGAGCACGGAGGTGTTCCAAGGCAAGAGAGGATTTACGGATTTGCGAAAGATGCAGTAAGAAACCTCTGCGGATTCTGCGTCGCACCACCAGTTTGACGTTGCCCTCCTGTTGCGTTCGATTGTTGCGAAGTTTGACCAAAAACCAGTGTAGCATAAAGGCTGGCTGTCAGCAAAGTATAGCCATCACAGTCCTGGTGGGTTAGCAACGTCACAGGTGACTGTGTCTAGTACGCAAAACCTCATCAAAAGTATAACTTTTTTAAAATGTTTGCAGCAGGCGTTTGTCCTGGATATTCAGTGTTAGGCTTTCCACAAAAATATGGTAACGCGATTTGTTGATCGCGACTGAGAGATAAGGATTGGCATGAGTAAAGCAGTCTACGAGGTGTGGAGCAATTAAGAGCATGGAGTACGGCGTAAGAGGCCCAACAACTGTCGCCCACCATCTTGATTGGCGGTGCCTGGATTGGTCTGCGAATTGTGCAGACTACCGGCAGGAGGCCATCATTGCAGCAGCATCCAGTTTCGTGGCTGAAGAAGTGCAACGCCCTGTTGGAACGCACTTTCTGGTGCTATTGTAGTGCTGTTGGCAACAGATGTACATTTGAGAGTTGTAAAATGAGCGCACAGCGCTGAGCGAGGTTGGGCATCAGCATGGAGGCAGGCGGTGGGTCGTTTCCCAGGTTTCGACGCATCAGCACTCTGGACACGAGCATACAGTAGACTCAGCAATTTGCAGCGCAATGACTTGCATCCGAGACGCATTGTAACTTTGAGGCCTGAGGCGGATGGGAGAGACAGGTAGAGATCTTCCTGCACTGCGGATCTCTTCCGTGGTGTACTGAACACAAGCTCAAAGTGCCGTTTTCATCCTTTCACAGGCAGTGCATTGGTAGAGGGCATTGGCATTCACCATAAGCAGTCCCGACTTCACGCTGCAATGGGGGGATTGGAGATGGTGGCAGCAGGGTGGCATTGGCAGGGGCAGAGTGTGTGGTCAGAAGAAGGAGAGGTTTGTCATAAGCCACTCGGGGAGATGTGGGAAAGCTTGCTGGCAACGGTGGGGCGGGGAGATTCAAGGAGATGCTTACTCACTGTTGACTAGACAAGGGGGACATGCAATAGTCGTAGTTGAGGAGTGGAACCACCTGGTCCCAAAATTGTGAGATCCGTGAGAGGCTGAAGAGCGCGCCTACGTTTGCAGAGTTGCACACTTTGGACTACAAGGGCGCAAGTGGAAATGCATGGAGTGAGGAAGAAAGGAATAGGACTTCAATCAGTGAGGGAGAAGACCGAGGGGAATGTTGTGGACAAAGGTGATTGCAGCTTGTTGGGCGAAAGTGCCACAGCATGCACTACCGAACGGCTGACTCGTCGGGAGGGGGGTTAGTTCTGGTGGTCAGAGCCGTGCGCATCCAGGTCGTGGTTGCGCTCTTGGGACTTCAGGTCGAGTCCACAATATACGAGGCCCCAGTTCAAGTGTCACACTTAGCAGTGGTGGAGAGAGAAGAAAGGCATCTCGAGGAGGTGAGTAGGCGTAGCCACACATCTGGATCAAGACAACAGTCGAGGTAGCGGTCTGCATAAAGGACTGGAGACGGATGCGGAGGCAGATGATCTTACTCATTGCAGTGAATACTGTGGAGTGCAATCACAGTTGCACTGACTTGAGCCTCGAGTAGGCAGAGCGAGGCAGCACTTTCGAAAGTCGAGGGTCGACCTCTGCGCTTTCATTCACGTGCATGCTCACAACCACGTGCTTCCTAATACGGTCACTGCATTGTTCAGTAGTAGTCAGTTCTGTGGCAAGAACTCTCCCTCTCTTTAACGCCATTTTGAAGCGTCAGCTGCCAGTGTTGCATACTTGTGCTGTCATGATTGGCATATTGGAGCCGGATTCCATAGACTTCCACAACCGCGAGACTCGTTCCTCATGGGTTTAGGCAATGGTAGGTGATAACACCGAAGTGTGCCAGCGCGGACAGGTTGGTTGAGTTTGAGAATAGGCCGTCGAGTGGATGCGGCATGGATGTGCTTAGTCCGACGGTAGGCAATTGTGGTGTTTTGTGCACACCTTGCGAAAACAGTGAGGGCACCCAGTCCAGTGCCTGTTTTGTATGCTTCCAGAAGAAATCGACGGTCATAGGCAAGACGCTCAATGGCTCTACCACCGACACTAGATGCCAGTATGTCGGTCAGCGTTTGAAGCGCGCTCAACATCTAAGAAGTGCATTTGGCGTGAGGAGAAGCGCGGCCTGCATGTCTGTTGTTATTGTTAGGAGCTCAGTCGAGAGTTGACGGTGTGAGTTGATGCCATTGGTTATCAAAGTAGTCACGTCACTGTGAGATGGGGATCGGGGTGTGGCGCCACGTGAGGTCGTCAGAAGTGCACTGAAAGTGGGGGACGTGTGAGTCAGGACTGTTGACAGTTAAGAGGACAACTGAGTTAGGTCCTGTGATTATTTGTGAAGAAGGATGAAATGACTACACAGAACCTCAACAAAGGCTCTCGGAACTGTGTGCGCCTTGGGAGGCTCACCAGCGAGACTGAGACTGGTCGCGGATGTCGCCTTCGCAGAGGGCTGTGCCTACAGCAACAAACAATGAAGCCGTATGTCTGCCTTTCGTCTGTTCGTCCACTTAGCACGTGAACTGCGCTGAGAGAATTGGTGGTGGTGGTGGTGGTGGTGGTGGTGGTAGTGGGAAGGGGAGGGGGAGGAGGACGATGAAGTGGATATGGACGATGAGCTGGTCGTGAATGGGAATGAGGATTGACTTGTACTAAGCTCTCGTACGAATACGTTATCTAACTTTACATGGGTGGGGATGTTGTGTTGTCCTTTAAGAATGACACGAGCATATTATGCTGAACTAGTGACTATTGGTGGTAGAAGAATTGGAAGAGGAAGAAGAATCGGTGAGCAACTGGACTGGACGTAGGAGAAGATACCGCTCTCTGGAAATAAATGAAAATGATCGTAGTGATGTCATTTTACTACGCCCTTAATGATTTAATGAGGCTCATTATGCCGATTTAATCATTGTTTTTACAAGAGGAGGTGTGAGGGGAAGATGAAGGCTATTTGGATGTGATAAATAATTGCTGAATTTGTTTTTGCGTTAAGTGGATACAATGAGTAGCAGTTTGATGAATTTTTTAGCGCAAATTACCTGTCATTTATTAATTCACTGCATTTGAGGCCTTATGGACCGACTATGTATTTTACATGTGTGTGGGTTTAAGACAACTATTTTATCAGTTACTTTAGGCATTATTAATATCTTTTCTTGGACTATGTGTGCATTTGGTAAATAAAATATTAAAGCGATTTCGTTTTTCCATCCGCTCAAAATAGTAATACATTTATAATACTGCAAGTTTATCCGACCGCGTGGTCGCAATCATGGACCTTGAATACTGGATCCACGCTGACGACCATCCCAACTATATTAAAAGGCTTTTCTCGTTCATGTATGAGCTACTTATTGAAATGCTAATTAGGCCGAACCACGCTGCGCGGAGGGCTCGCAAACGAGCGACTCGCGGGCATAGCAGCAACACAAAGGCACTCGCCTGCCCCGGTGTTTCCGCGATCGATGGGGCTGCGTGGGCTGAGTGCGCTGCACCTGTTGCCTTAGTATGCACCAGTATCGATTTTCGATTAACGATGACTCAGACGCGCTGGTGGTTATGATCTTCTGTTTGGGTCTGAAGCACAAAAATTTGAGACGGGGAATCGTTAAAGCTTTAATAATTACGCGAAATCAAAGGATTTTGTTTTGTTAAATTTGCAACGAACAACGATTTCACTACTTAGACTTAGGCTCACAATATCTTAAGGAGATGAAGAATGGCTATTGACATTTTGTTATTTTTTTTACCAAGGTAGTAGGGACTATATTCCTAGTTGTAATAATTAATTACTTAACAATATTTGTTGAGGCGAAATCCAGGAGTAACCGAAGTTGTCGGTATTGTGCTTTTCGTTTTTCTCAATTAATGGAAAAACCAACTTGAAATCATTAACATTGCACATGCTTACCAAGGTGGTTACGCCGTTAGTCAACTTCTCGAGGACCTTCATTCTCAACTTGTGGAGTTATGTCTAGGCTGACGTCTTCCCCTCACTCCATGAGTCCACAAAGTGCTAAATGGTTAAGAACTGACGGTACCCCTCGCTACCGGTCGACAAAATAGACACCCTTAGATTTTTAAAATCCCCTCGGTGTCTGACTGGTCTTCCATTTGATAATCTAACAGAGAACTATATTCTGTCGCTATTAATGTATCTTATTTGATACTACTAACATTAACAAGGACGATGGGTTAACTTCAAACGTATACTCAACAGTAAAATTTGGGTCACTGCTCGCCGCTCAACAAGATCCCAATTTTTCATCCACAAAGATTGTCGAATCTCTATGTAGGATGAGCTCACGTAATTATTTGAGGATAATTACTGATCGACATCTCATCAGTTTCTAAAATAAATGCAACACTCTTATTGAGTGAGACAGGAGGTGTAAGCATCTAAAAATGAACATTAACGCCTTTAGAAAGCGTAGTGCAAATAAGGATGTTATCAGTCTCATGAGTAATCTGATACGTGACTAGCGAAACCGGCTGAGCAATGGTGATCATCAGACCGGAGAGAACGTGATCTCCTTCAAGTCTCAAAATATAACCCCTCCGACTGGAAAGTGGTCCGGCGACAGCTAAATAAATTGAAAGGAATTGTCGCAGATGGAAAAGTTAGGGAGAATGATAACATTAGCACTGACTTCGCAGTTATGGTGATAACACCAGGATAGAAGTCGCAAGTCGGAGGCGGTTAAATACGCATCGGAGGAGCGACTCTGCAAATTTGGTTTCGGAAGATAATTTACTAGAAAGTAACCCCAAGAAACCGAGACACTATAGAAATATATTACATAAAATTAATGCAATTTAAAGCATGGCTAATAGTGTCCAAAGGATGGTAGTAATAGTAATGATAGAGGTAAGTGAAATGCAGAGAAATTGCCCAATTTGCTGCTTTAAAAAGGCAAAAATACGGCATGGGTAATAACAAAATCGTGTGATACGTTTCCTACGTCTTCAAATGGTTGCTGGGGCACTCGGTTCTCCAGAGGCACTGCTCCCATCTGACGACATGACGGTTGAGGACACTACCATAATACTTATGTCCTTTAATCGTACTTTGTAGGCGGGAGACCAATTTAAACTTAATCTCGGACGAAAGTGCTGTCTCCTGACTCCTAGGTAGCCTCGTTGCGACTAGCCCCACCATATTTTGTCAATCTTTACCTCTCTTAATAAAGATGTCGAAAAGCATCCAAACTTCTCCTAGCAAGGGAACGGGAGAATGGAAGAGAAGGGGATGAACACACTACAGCTAAAATAGCAATAAATAAGAGCTGCCATATGAGAAGTAAGCTGTTAAGGATTTCCGAGATCCACTTATAAGTAAATTCAGGGTGTACTCTTCGCTTAAAATAAAACAAAGCAATTTTGCATGGATAAAATTAATTACAGATTTTAAAGGTGGCGTAACGATAGCTGTGACTGGATTGACCTCACAATTACGGAATTTTCTCCAGCAAAAACGAGCCTAAATCTTTTAAAAATAGATTGCCTTTAAAATGTGTGAAAAAATGTGCTAACGCATTTACAGTCGTAAACCCACTAGTTCTTCGATTCAAATCCTCCCATTCGTTTTATGGTTTTAAATGACTTATGCCGCCCCTTAATTTGATTATGTCTTCATTTAATGCGCACACGAGCCTCAATCCGGATTTAATGTTTGAAGAATGCACAAAAAATGAAGAAGAAAAAGAAAAAGTACAATTTTTTTTGTATATTCAGGTATTTATGGCAATATGCGTCCAGGGAAACGTCTGTGGCATTGCATTTTGCTCGCCTAATGGTGTTTTAAAATGCGTTCCAGATTTTTACTTTAGTCAAGGTCTAACTGATGTTTTAACCGGTATAACGCATTTCTAATACAAAGTTCAGTTGTGTTGGATGTTAATCCTTGCCTAATTATTGGAACAGAGACCAGTTTAAGGACTATCAATGACATCACTACCAAAAATGGATGTATGTTTTTCTTTGCAGACTTTATTGGTTGTAGTTAAAACGTTTGCCTTGCCAAAACACTCTTTCGGTAGGTTTGTGTGATTTTAATTGTAGACAGACTTTGCCAGCTGTGTTCGTCTCTTGGGCCTGATTAAACTTCCATTTGCGCCAACATTCGTTGATGAAGGCGAAAATGCAAATTTTATAATGTCACTTTTGCCTAGCAATGCTCCCCAAATGGTGGTTGATTTAATTTGCTCATATATACAGTAGGTTAGAGCCTCTGGAGCCTTACTTGATTACCTTTCAAAACGATTACCTCCAATTGAAACTTTATCCGATGCCCGTTTTGAAAACATCCTTGATGTACAACTACATCAGAGGCATGATTGCACACACCTTATTTCCTTTAGAAAGCAATATGTGTATACTGACAGCGCTACGCTTATTCGCCTTCAAGTTTTCGATTCATCAATTTGTGAGCCTGGTTCCAGGATTATAAATTTAAAGCGTTCACAAGATGCCCCTGAGTTAACCCTTTTCGGTAGGTTAATATGTTTGAATTCATCAAGGGGATACTTTGCCCATCTAAAACATCAAATGCCAACAATAGACGCTTTAGAAGGCTTTGTTATTATTATTCTACCAACCTTTCTTAGAATTTGATTAATTTTTGACTTAACTTTAGAAGATTCTAATGACAGCTGGTCAACTGAAGTATATGACAGCTTTGAAGAGCTACTTATCATATCAGTTTTGCAAAATCGTCTAATTGGATTATTTACTTAAGATTTGCTATGCATGAACATTTACGCTAAATCCTAAAATTTTATTAAATTGTATCCACAAAAGTAACTTTAATTTCACGGCGCGTTTACTAGAACAATATAGTTTTTGATTATTTAAATCGTGGTTGTATTGCTATAGTTTTTTATCTTTACTTGAGTGTTTTTGTGGTATATACCAAATATTGATGGTTCAGATGTATGGCGTATAGACTGAAATTAGAATTTTCGCAAATTTTTATAGGTTTTTGCTCATTTGTTTAATGTAGATTATTTGAACACATGTTCCTCCACACTCGGAAGTTGCCTTTTGTCAAAGTGGTTAAGATTCCCTCTAAAAGATGGTGAAGAACTCCATCGACGACAATTTGCCGTAGAATTTCTCGCTAAGTCAGCGAATAGGGGCCTTCACAAGCTACTATCGAGTTGCATTAAACGTGTTGGTAATATTCAGGTGAGTGCCTCATTCCGTTCAACTATACCACACCTACTTAAATCATTTGAGCAAAATGTTTTTTCAGCGTGTGCTGAGTAGAATGCATACTTCGGCCGCGACGCCGAACGAATGGAAGATGTTGCTACAGACAATGCAGTCTTTGAAAGCGATCATGGACGTCTGCCGCCATCATCCCGAACTGAGTTCCCCTCTGAACGGCCCTGACAACGTCTCTTCTCCATGTCAAACACTTTATTCTCTGCTAGAGAAGATCATTGAAACGATTGATATGTCTTCTACTTATTCACACAAGAGGTTCATTGTCAAACAAGGGAATCATGCATGGTTAGATGAGTGTAAGTCCTTCTAGTGCAAGGTAAGTCTTTTCACACGATAAATATCTGCATTACTGCCAACATTTTTGTGCTTTAGGGAAGCAAATTTACAGGTGTCTTCCGGATATTTTGAGCCGATTGGCGGAACACGAATTGAATCGCCTACGAGGCAATGTTGACGCCTGTGGTTTGATTTACTTTCCTCTAGTACGTCACATAATTCATAAAGCACCAGGAAACTTTTGGGGCGTTGGTACAACCAAAATTAACTTTATAGATAGCAAATCTTTGAAAGCACAACTCCAAACAAACCCAGCATAACGTGGGTAAAATAACAAAGACATCATGCGTGTCCGTTCTTTCTATGTACTAAAGCTACTTTAGGCTTGTGTTTTGCAACACTATTGAAAGCATATTAATGTCTGCATTTCTTCTGCAACGATATGCCGGTTGCACACTTTGCTCAGTGGAGGAAACGATGAGAAAGAAACAACGAAAATCTTGCAACATTTCCATATTGTTCTTTATGCACATATCTTGAAGCATTTTTTTCATGAAATTTGACAATTTAGGTCCCATTCTGTGCTTGTCAACTTTTTTGCTTTTATTAGTATTGTAAAGCTATTTTTAACAGGTTAGAAATACCTGAGACGATTGAAGACCCCGAACACATCTAAGGTTTTCAACTTCAAGTACAGATGCCATACATTTGTGCCAATATATATAGATTAATGTACCAAAAATGAAAATGCCAAGAATGTATTGGATGCTGCTGCGCAAAGATAATACGCAAATATCTCTTGAGACCAACTGTGAAAAATCGAGTAGTACAGTAGTAGTTGGGGCATGCTCGTAATAGCTCGCATGAATATCTCCTTCCAATTCCGGAGTTGTATTTGAATCTAAGTTTCCGAAATGGCGAGTAAATAAAGAGACTGTGTGCTCATGCACAACTTGGTACAATGACGAGACAGGCGAAGGTTCTATTCAATCCAAAGGCGCGAGTGCCACGAATAAATTGCAGAGGCAAGGTTAGATCGCAGGAGGGCGAACCTCGAGTGCACATCCGCCAGATATTTCGTGATTTTCGTTTAAATGTATGCCTTTTTTCTTACAAAATGAAGTTTTTGGCAAAAAGTGCCAGTAATGTACTGTGATTCAAAAGTTTCATCCCGTGATTCTAAAGTTAACGTTTGTAGAATTCCTCTAGAATTTTCATGGCACATGATGGCACATTATTTAGTTCCGTATTATCTTGAGCACTTGCATGACCTGCATGTTTTGCCTAAACTCTTTCAAGAAATGCATGGCTGTGCTTTTACTCACAACAAATGGCCATATTTTTTACGATTGAATTCTTTATCAATCCGGCCAGCCGATTAAAATGGTTTTAATGTGACTTCGATGTGTATAATGCTTGGAATAGGTTGGATACCTTTTACAAATTCCATCTTCTCAAGCCTCTGAAGAACTACAGGAATTGGGTCTGCAATACATTGTAAGTTGCAGCCGCTAAGTAGACTTCAAAGTTAAAGGGTTTTGGTTGCTAGCCATTTCTTTTTTTTCTTAGTTTACAAATGGGGAATTGGCGTACTATCGAACTGCAACAACTAAAGGTTTGATGAGCATGTTTAACTGTCTTACAGCACGATCTTTTAGAATTGGATAAGCGTTATGGCGATGTCATGTACGCAATATTAGGTATGTTTAACTCTTCAGCCTATTCTTCCTAATGCCTGGAGAAATGGACAGCCGTTTCTGTTCTCTACACCTTAAATCTAAAAAATTGAGGTCTCCTGTTCATGTAAATAACTTTGGTCGCAAACAACACCAGAGTTGTGCGATGAGCTTTAATGAATTGCACAACTCTGGATCTTTGCATCGACTGTTGAGGCCTATTGGATATCGTTTTGCATAAAGTTAGGTTGTTCTTTGCTTTACTAACTTCTGGAAAAAGTAAGGTTCTTTGAATCCAAGCATCGTATTTCTTGCTCCGTAATCC
The DNA here is from genome assembly GCA_023375655.1 of Taenia crassiceps. Classification (NCBI taxonomy): domain Eukaryota; kingdom Metazoa; phylum Platyhelminthes; class Cestoda; order Cyclophyllidea; family Taeniidae; genus Taenia; species Taenia crassiceps. The sequence goes on along the minus strand of JAKROA010000004.1, from coordinate 7,546,921 downwards.
TAGTCATCTAATTGGTGTATGAAACACCCACGATAAAAGTGGGACAAAGTGGTTGGCAGTGGAGCATGCACTCCCTCAAAGCTTATCACACGTTAAGTCTTGGCTACTCTAGTGCTAAACCGAAAGTCAAAGTGGAGTGTTAAAATAGTTCTTGTGAATACTAGCAGCCTCAGTTTGTATTCGAGCTGATTAAAAGCAAAATGTTTTAAACAAGATGCTTAACGCATTATGGAGAATAAGCTCGCTAAATTGCAATTTCTTTAAAATCAGCTTCTACTTCACAAAGCCTACCCTAACGTGTGGACAGCAGATACACTTAGGTGTCGAGTCAAATGATGCTCAAAGTAGAAAGTACGCAAATCTTTTTTAAAGTGCTGCATAAAGAGTGGGGGATAGTGGTGCTTAACTTCGCCTCTCGGTGAAGTGAAGAGCACTAGTCGTCAAGTTAATCCAACAAGAAGACGGTCTGCGCTCGCAATTACCATTTCGACATCTTCGCCATAGCCGTAAAATTCTTGCTGTCCAGTTCAGTTCCAGACATTGAATATTTAATTTTTATTTGAAAAATACAATAATTGTGTGGATTGGATCAGCAGTAAGGCTTGAAAACATTTCCGCTATGTGTGGTAAAGCTATGACTGATAGGTCCCTCATTTTTAGCATTTTGAAAATGAGGAATATTTCCCTTAAAGGTTCTTAAACAAAATGCATATTGGAGAACACAAATTACCAAACCCCAAAATAGACACCGATTGCACTTCTGAGCATCAGCAGCCGCGGTCTAAGTTGGTTTAATTAAATTCGGCTGAAATCTGTCACCTGTTGCAGTTTACGGCGGCATTTTGCATAAGCAGAAAAGTACCATCGCTTCGTAAGCGTTCACCTTTTTTCCGAGCTTGTATTTACTGTAATGCAAAGGGTGAAGCATAATCCCAAATTAGTAGATCCTGATTAAATGCGTCTGGCTGATTTTCACGCATGAGTTGAGTCCAGGGGAGGTGAGCTGAAAGTCAAATATTTGCATAGTCTATAAGTAGGTATTCGTAAGCCGGGTAGCCTAGTAAATATTGTACTCTCTCATTCAGATATCCTCCCAACAGATCGGTGGCTTTGTAGCTTCATTATCGAGTCCCTGACTCGTTGTGCTACTAATAGACTACAAGTCTGCCTAATTGAAGAGTAAATCGACGAAATACCGTCTCACTTTCCACCGACAGCAGACTTTCAAATTTTGTCTATCATGCTACACTGCATTGGTGGAAATGAACTTCTATCCTTGTCAGTTTGTCTCATCTATGCCATAAAATATATAAATGACACCACCGATTTCAATAGCGACCTCCTCAATTTGAACCCTGTTCGTGCTGGTTTGAAATGCATTCTTGGTGTTTGACTTTTGCGCAATATCCAAAAAGTACTTGATGATTACATACTCCACAAGCTTGGTATATTGTAGCACACCATTGCTGTATCTCACCCAATCTGAGCCTTCTCCATACCCACATATGCGCCCAGACTATTGTTATGTCGAATTAATGCCAGATGCTGAGTTAAAACAATGCATAGAGAAATTGAACATGCGCGAGTGGTACGCAAACCTACTGGCGAGGAGAACGTTTCGGGCACTGTTTCACTCTCCTATGCTGCTAATCTCAAGAGGTTGGCAATTATACCCTAAATAACCTCAGTTTACGAGTAGCTACTTTTTGGCTGACCAGTAGCCCCAACTTATGCACTCCTGACCAGTAAAAATTAACTGCAGAAAGCTCTTGTTATTAGTTGATAGCCAAAGGGCTAATATTACAGTTCCATTATTTTTAATAACTGCTACTCTTTCCAGAGGTTTAGCTAACTAACTCAAATGATGCTTCTAACATAATTCGAGCACTGAACTTTAAAATTCGCAGGACACAGTAGTCTGCTTGGCAACTAAGTTGTTCAATATTAGTCTAACTCTGATGCCCAGACCTCACGGTGGCATTTTCCATAAGCAATGCGTGTTGTAATGGCCGTGAAAAATATCAACGCCCACTCACGCGCAAACGGTCCATCTTCACGTAAATGCACTGATAAGTACCGAGAAAAACCAATCCAGGGAGAAAATTGGAATTAGTACAGCTCAAAATTCCCTCACGGCAAAGAATCAGCGGACAAAATGACAGACTGACCAGCCTAGTGACCAGTCTGCTTCCTCGTAATTCCTAGTTATTTGATCTCAAACTTTCCTCGCAAGTAATGCATTGCTAACTTCCCAGAGGGTGAAAATCCAGAGGCCTGTACAACCCAGCTAGATAGTTCACTATGAAGTTTCCTTTCAGACGCTGAAACTTCTATTATGCACGAGCTGCAAGAAGAAATTCTAAAGGCAGCTAAGCCGCTTCTACAGTTGCTTGACTTTGTCACTGAGCTGGACTGGTGAGTCAAGGCGCAAGGAGCCGTTAAAAGGTTAACTCTTCACATTCATTCATTGAGAGCGAGCACGTTGAAAACTGGACATGAAAGTTCACCCTCATCGGCGCACACTAAACACCACTCCAAAGCCCAACTGCTTGAGTTTTACTTTCAACTTGTCTGTGAATAAGAAACGTATTTCCTTTTATGAATAGCGTCTGTGCCCTAGCGACCGCGGCCATGCGGATGAACGGTACAAAGCCGCAAGTGGTCTCTAAGGGCACAATGACAATTCAGAGGGGGCGGCACATTCTCTACGAAGCACTTCACACCAACTACCGAACAAACTCATTCACCTCACCAACGGAAAAGGGTAGCGTCACTCTGGTGACTGGACCAAACGCAAGCGGTAAGACCATGTTCATTAAGCAGGTAACGGAAATCCGCCAACGATTCGCACCTACTAGACGTACGCGAAGTATCTATGTCATTCTCTTCATCAAAGGTCGGTCTGATCGTCTACCTGGCTCACGTTGGTAGCTTTGTACCAGCCGACTACGCAACCATACCGCTGATGGATACAATCCTGGCGCTCATGCCAGCCGACATAGAGAGAGAGGCAAAGACGCAAGAATTCCTCGCTGACGCCAGCTGGCTCTCCGCGGCCCTTCGCCATGCCAGCGCCAACTCACTTCTTCTTCTAGACGAATTCCCTTACTTTTCCGATCAGGTCCGAAAGGCACTCGCTTCACGAGCAATTTCTTTAGGTGGCCCGAAAGTCCCTGTTCCTCGGCTTTTTGGAGTATATGAGTCAAAGAAGTTCGCCTCACGTGATAGTGACTGCACTGAGTATGAACTGGGCAAAATCACTACTGCAGCCACTGGCTCACCGCATAAACCTGAGGGTACTGAAATAATTAACACCGCAGTTCTTTGCTAGAAAATGCGCACGACCAGCGACGCTAGAGGACCCATTTTTCTACACGAAGTGGCGCCAGGTATCACCGACACCAATTATGCGTTGGAAGTAGCGAGTAGCGCAGGTATACCCAGGGAAGTGATAGCCACAGCATCGCAGGTTTGCAACGAATTTCGTAACCACCAGCCCTTAGAATTCATACGGAACAAACCAAGCAGATACTACCGAGAAAAAACGAGGCACCAAGTAAGTAGTAATTATTAAAAGGTATGTACAAAAATGCAGACGCCGCAAACTTTTGAAAGAATTGATCGGAATGGATCTGAGCGAGTTTACCAATAGAACTCGAGCATTTCTTTCAGAAACACTTGAAATCTAAATAAATTATGTACACAAACAATCTTATTGGAAGAAGGGGTGCTCCAACGCTTCTTGGGCAGATATTCTAGCGTTTGGATCATAGACAAGCATTTCTCTAACAAGATCAAAAGCGAGTCTGGCGCTAAGGTTGTCTGTGGAAAGCCAGAGATCACCTAGAGGCCTGACGTGCCGCCGCACATACCGTCCATCCGTACTGTTTACGTCCCAATCCAACCGGCCACGCCTGAAGTACCGCCTCCGCCGGCTATTTCTGACCATTTCCTTGGGTAAGGGACCGAGGAACCGCTCCATCATCGCCAAATGCTCAAGGTTATCATGGGTCATAAACAAACACTGACCAGTCACCAGCTCATAAACAATGCAACCGACAGACCAGACATCGGCAGAGTATGACCACCCACACTCAAGAATGACTTCGGGTGCCCGATAATGCCTCGTCTGGATGGTGGTAGGACGTCTCTCACCCTCCATGACAGCTGATCCGAAGTCGATGACTTTGACTCGAGGATCACGAACAAGGCAAATGCTTCTACCTCGCTTATCGTTGTAGACTGCAGTGAACTCAGAGGAAACAAACATGATGTTTTCCGGTTTGAGATCCGTGTGACAAATCTTCAGTTTGTGCATGAAATCGACAGCTTCACAGATTTGACGAGAAATAGCGACAACGTAATCGATGGGGTAGGGCTCATAATCATTCCGTTCAAGTAGGTTGAATACGCTAGTGCTCAACAGGGGGAAAACGATATAGTAATGCCTATGCCAGTCAAAAAAGTCAATAGTTTCAATGCAATTAGAGCGTAAACTACGATCAGCCTTAGAGATGGTATCAAGGACATCCACCTCGTGCTTCGCCGCCTCCTGGTAGTCCTCAAGCCTTTTCAACGCCTTAACTGCCACTCGTGAGCGCGTATGAAGATCAAGACATTCCAGAACCTGTCCGAAGCTGCCCTCGCCTAGGACCTTACGCACCTCGAATCGTCGTTTGATGACCTCCCCGAGAGGGACGATAGCCGAGGCCTTGCCGCGCTTGTGATGCTCGTGGCTCTCTCTGCGCTTGACCCTCTCTTTGCTTCGTCGCTGGCGTTTGCGTTTGTGACTGGAGCGAATAGAGTGATGATCGGAACCACCGTGTTTCCGCTTCAGCGTAGGAGAGTCGTGACTAATGCTCCGGCCGCGATCGCGGGACCTCTCAACCGAAACATGAGACTCAGGGCCACCGTTTAGGAAACGAACAACCGGGCTTGAGGAGTTACCGTCGGTGAGGCGATCGTCTCTGCCATTTCTAATCGCTGCACCAAGCCGTCGAGACTTACGGGGAGATAAAGCGGGCGAGCTAGGCCTGTGCCTGTACCAACAGGGACAAAAATCACAACATCTCAGAAAATTCAAAAACTGTTACCTGTGATAGAACTAAACTCCAACTATTCAAACCCCTGGATGGACCAGCTATGGAACTTGAAGTGGCTATGAGTACCTGGCTGCGAACAGACGCGGTGGGGAAAAAAGTACAGAGTCACAAACCCGGTTTGTATTATGAAAATACATCGACACATGAAAATACCTTTTACGAACATTCTCAAAGTAAGGTTTCTCAGATTGAGAACATCCATAGCTTGAAGAATAATTTTTTGAACCTGTAGAAGATAACTTCGGCCTGTGATTAGATGTGGTGGAAGAAGTCGCGGAAAATGACTTTGAGGAGTCTGAAATTTCATGAGCTGTAACGTCACGGAATCGAAAATCATAACAGCAGCGATGATTGCTATTGGAACGACGATGCCGAGAAAAGTCCATCTGACTCCACCCTACAAGGATGAGCGAAAATAAAATATGGATGAACGCGCTAAAACAAAAACCAAGAGAAGCAAAAATGGATTGGGTGTTAAGGAATTAAAAGGATTGCGCCTTCATCGCACATTATTTATATTAGTACCAAAACACCCAACTTTAGTTAGTTAGTTAGTTAGACGGTTAACAATATGTTCGATTACAAAGTATTTCGCCTGTGCACATACATTTATTTACCTGCAAACCCACAAAGTTCAAAAGGATTGTTTTGGAGTGTACATATTTTTACTGCGCTATAGTCAAAGACATTGTAAAATACTGCTTGGATAGTGTTATCGTAGGCCATTCGGTTATTCGTGTGTGTTTTGACCATTGCTGCAAGCTAATGCCCACCAATATCTAGTTTAAACGCTGACTTCCCATCAAACTCTTAAAGTTCGCTATGCAGAATCAAACCAAAAAATATTTACTCTTAATTGGTACTAGCATAACTCCATGCAGATTGTCATTTTTTACCGGTCTTTTAGAATGAGCAATTGCTATGCCTTAATGCAAATGTTCCACTTAGTATTATTTTCAATTAAAATAGACCCTGTCAATTTTTACCCTAAGGTATGTTTTTAAGGAACTTTTTCCGTTCTTAAACAGCTTATAAGTGGTAAATAAGTGCTCATGTTCTTAAAATAAGCTTAGGTTTCTGACCTTTTCACTCTATGCTGGTTGGACTTTCTTCAAAAACACCAAAAGCTGTTGTTAGACTTATAGCTTCCCAACTTCAGTTCCGCTGTATTGTTTTTACTGTATTTATGCTATTTTTTACCATAAAATGGCCAGTTGAGCAGTTTTTAAAATTGGCTCATCATTTTTCTGATTAAATTCTACCTATAACTTAGTTTTCTGAATATAATTTTTAGACTAGGGTTTATCCTTGTTCAGATGGAACACGATGAATAGAGGTCCTTCTCTAAACAATCTAGAGGAAGCAGCTCGATTCAGTCTTAGCTCAAATGACTTACACTACTACACCGTTAAACCCTGTCCAGTGGAGCAGTCACGAGCCAACTCCCCAACTTTTGGGTTCTACCACTGTCAAACATGCAAACTACTCCTAACTGTTCGTCATGACCTCTCCCGGCTGGCCGTTGTCTGCTCTAGGTGCCTTGAAGCTACAGTAATGTATTACTTTGCTTTCCCTTTATGTGTTTCGGTTTTGTTATTTACGTGATAGCAGTGCGGAAATACCCTTGCAAGGGAACAATTGTATTTTAGAGTTAAGTTGTTTTCTAGTTTTACAAGAGGTGTTTGCGATTTTAAGCATGATAATGCATAAACACTACTGCAGATTGTCGTTTTTTTTACACCAGCCGATACGGAATCCGCCACCTGAGAAACGCTTTTACCGCTGCATTTGCCACTGTCTATTACTCGTAGAGCGGCATCAGAATATTTTCCTGTGTCCTCGCACTTCCTGCCGCGCTATTCTGGTGACTGAGATGGCCAAAAAGAATCCACAATTGATTTCCAACTTCCTTGACGTGCACTTTGAGAAGCTAAAACGTCCAGCTAGTCTTCCTGATTTCCCTTCTCTGCCTGACAGAGATTCCACCAAAACCAAAGGTGTAATTTAGGCGCTGTAAAATTGCTACTTATCTTTAGCCGCAACGAACTACAATCCAATTTGTATTAATAAATTGCGTAAATGATCATTTTGCATGGATTAGTTTACCTGCCTGGCAATCTTCCCACCAGTTTGTAACGAAAATTTGTCTTAAAACCCAAAAGTAGATTGGCGAAAAGTTTTCATAAGTTGCGGCTACTGTAAGGAGTCTTTCAAAGCCAGTCCGGGTCTCGATCTCACAGCAGAAATTCTCTGCCCTGAGTGCAAAAACGTCTCTGCTGTGACACCACGGTTTCCGCGTCGCATGTCCAGACAGTACATCCTCTACGGCCTCTTTATTCTTCTCATTTCTTCTGCAATAACGGTAAGTGTTTTCGGTGCGCCGGTGAAAATCAAACCAACTACTCGTGCACCAATAAGCTTGATCGTTCGCTATTTGAAGCATGGTAAATGTGATAAAAACAGCTCGCAGATAAAGTTGCAATACAATACTTCATCACCTCATGGAACGCCTAAATACAATAATCGTAAGAAAATTAGATGCGATATTTGCCTTTAAAAGGCATTTTAGGTCACGTAAGCACGTTGACTGAAATTTTGCCCTCCAGGCCCTAATAGTAAATAGATCATCAATAGGATCTATGAATAGAGTCAAAGGGCACAGTCACTCAAGTGTTTTATTTTCCTGCTACTGCACTAAAACTGGCACAACTAAGCTGACCAATCTAAGCGCCTCCCACAAAGGGGAAAAGTCTGGCAGCTCTCAAACCGACAACACTAGGATTCAAGTTATTGTGTTGGGTTCAAGCAACTTAGAGAACTTGTGAAGTGAAAGTTGTCACACTTGATTGTAACTAACGATTCGGACAAAATTTCCACAGTTTTTTGGAGGATAAATTTTCTAACATGTTAGTGCTCTCTACGATTGTTGAGCATAGAGTGAGGTCAGGAACTACTCGGTTCATTTGTTTCATTTTGATTCTCTCCTTACACCAACATCTGTTCCTCTTATTTGCAGCTAGGATCCTATTTCAATCGCGAGTATAACAGTGGCATTTACTGCGTGACTGTGGGTAAGTCAGACTAATTTCGCTCATTTTGGCACAACCATCGCAGGATTGAGGATCGACACTGGTATAAGCGATGTATAGGCAGATAAAGCCCAGGAAAATAGTCCATAAACATAAGTAAGCTCCTACTTTGATAGGTGTTGTGGAACTTTAATTTAAATCAGCACGCCTAAGCGAATTAAAGTAGGTGATCACGTCCAGTGGCGATTCTCTGTCTCGACAAATATACAAGGTGGGCATATTGCACAATCAAGTATCCCTACTTTGTAGGTCTCTTCGTGGTTGGCGCTGTATTGTTGCTCCAAGCCCTCCTCTATTGCACAATGCCCATAAGCACGATTATATCAGGTGCTGTTGGAGTTGACTGAAGCCGCTTCTCCTCCTGACAGCCTGCCCGAAACTTGTTCAATTTTTTATTGTTGAGGTTCCATTACAAAATACCGCTGCCCTGGCCATGTTATTACTAATTAGGTGTGAATGCACACCTTGAATGATGTCTAAGAGACAAATGCTTAGGCATTGGAAGGCGACTAAACCGAGGGTTCAATTTGATTCAGCTATGAAGCAATGCTTTTGATCATGGCATGCTTCAAAGGGGATGATCAGCAGAACAGGACGCTACTCACCTCAGTCTGGAGACTACTGGTCAGACGTGAAAGACTTGGCTCATTCAATAAGGATGGTTAATTGAGATTAAAGTACCGGTTCTGGACCAGTCCAAGGTGATCAGATTCGTGCATCCAACTTGCATTCACAAGGCTGAAAAGCATTATTAAGGAGGTAGTTGCTTTTGCTACGCCTCTAGCGTCTGTTCTGGAGCGTTCTGTGGAAGCGACATATTCTGCAGTCCTCTGATAACCGGGTACGCCAGACTTTATTGTCTTTAAAGAAATCTGCTCTAAAACGAATTCCACTCTCGATTATCAGTAAGATGAAGGTGTTAATTTGATAGACGAAGAGCCCAGTCTTAGCTTGGAGATTTGTTGAAATATTTGGTACCATTTCCGAAAATTGCACTCTGTCGCGGCCGAAGATTGTGAATTACACTGCAGGTATACAGTAATAAGCCACTTAATAAGCAATTCAACGATTGAGATTGAGGATCGCCGGGATGAGAATTATTTTAATGTGTGACAAATGGATGATCAGTAAATCAAGATATTAAGCTTATTGCAAAACGATTATACAGGTACATTGAAAGAGCACCGCATGCATATACAACCCACTTTTGACGTGCAAAAACATTTGATGAGTCTGTGATTTCAAAAAATTCCAAAAGATCTATTTTAAGCGAGAATAACGCACCATGGTACAAGCCTTCATTTAATAAATATGCATTTCACAAACATTATCGGGCATAATGGCAAGTGAGGCGCAAAATAAAAGTAAATAATGAACCAAGCAGCAGAAAAAAGTAATGGAAAGACTTGACAACACGAAGGTGGTGATGACGAAGCCTGTGTGGTGACTACTTAGTGACCATCACCGGGACTGGAAGATGCGGTGGAGAGAAGAAACGACTTTGGAAAGGAGGGGACGTCCCTCGCCATCCAAGGGAGTGTACTGACTCCTGGGAGCCGATGACCCACCTTCATCCCTGATGGAGGAAAGGTTAAACTCAAACATGGCGTTCATCCTCTCCTCGGAGAACTCCACAATGGGCTGATCGGAGCCAAAGACCTGATCAGTTCGCAGTTCGTCTTGATCTGAAGAAGGAAACATAAGCAATGATTCCTAAGACAATTGGAAACATACATATGAGGAAATATTTGCCAAAGTTGTACATATGTAATTCAGGTGCATCCTTTCACTCAAATTAGCGTTGAATGGGAGTAGGCATACATGCGCACTTTTCATTCACGCGAACTTTTAAGTACTACACTTATCCAATGCTACTACAGTGACTTTCTAGACCTATCCGTATGCAATAAAGCTACGTCATATTGGTTTGAAATAAAGTTTGCTAGGGAAATCAACTAACACCTAGTTCCCTCAAGGGAGTTTTGTCCAATCCCTTGTACTACCTCATCCTCAAACCCTCCTGGCATCCCATCCACCATGGAAGAAACAAACTTTCCGGGAATTCTGGTGCATCCCTGCATGTACAATAGGAACCCTCGCTCACCAAGCATAAAAACCGGATCCCAGTTAACTGTGCAATAAACATGAAAGTGACAAATTGAGATGAAGCAGGTATCGCTCAAAAATGGTCTCACCACTTGAACTCAAGAATTTGTTAGCTTCAAGCATACCGAAGTCATGCTCCCATCACAATGAGCTAAAATTTGTCAGAGCAGGTAGATGCCCCTAGGATCCAATGCAAGCACCTACTTTCAAGAGTTTGGAAGCCAGAGTGTGATTTGACCTGACTTTCGAGCGTGTTGCGATGGGTGGTATTGGAAATGGTGCCGCCTCGTGCAAATCGGCGCGTCCTACCCAGAGTCCGCTCTAGGCGCAAAAGAACATAAGGCAACCAAGCCTTTTCGTGGGAATTTTGTAAAAAAAAAACAAACGGCTGCAGGGAATCGCTTCTCAGGCTCCATTAAATGAACTACACTTTCAAACAATAATTGCCTCTAGGGGTCAAACAAATGCTTAACACTATCAGTCCCCATTTCTTTCTCGCCTTAAATCTGGTGAGAATACCAGGAAGACCTAACAGTTACCATTTGCAAAAGCATCAGAACGGCAGTACGGAGAATGAAGGTGAATCAGTATCTCCTATCCTCATATCCTACAATAAAGTGCACTACAGAATTCTCCCACGAACAGTGTTTTTGCGGTGTGAAGACTTGCTTCCGACTGTCCACTCACCTACTTTTGATGACAACTGTTCTTGCAGATGCTTCATTGGCAATGCGATGAAATGAGGCCGCATCTCAGTTGCAACTATTTAGCTTTTAGGAAATTTAAATGTCCTACTGAAAAATTCCAGTGTGGAGTCAGTCGCGTTTAAAAAGATCATTGGAGGATACTTAAGCAATGCAGTAGTTTTTCATCGACAATCGCTCAACCAGCAAAAATTGAAAATGGCGTGATTTAAGCAAAGTGAATTCATAATCATTGGGATACATCATATTTCCTCTGTTACTGCACCATACCAAATTTTACCTCCTAGTTAATTTGGGTGCAAACAAATAAGTTTGTCAATCAAGCGAAAATTACATCTAATTCATGTCGATGCCATTGGTGCGGCGTGTTTTCGGCTATATTTTTAACACTGGTGCAATGACTTCTTGTCAGATCTCGTATGCTAGGGATGTTCACACTAAAGTACCAGGAAAAAAAATCTCACAAGCAGAGACGACAGTGCCAGATGAAAGGTGAAGAATTCAAGCATTCATCACATTGAGTCGTCCTTTTGGCTCGCAGTAAGACGCATCTCTCTCAAAATCGAGACAACTATTTCATTATGGTATTGAGAGTTCGTGTGAATCAACTCCGCATCATCAACTAAGCCGAAGGCCTCATATTTAACCTGTCCCCCACCAATTTCACAATGTAATGTCGCAATCCCATTGAAATGAAGCAGATTGATGAGATAAAACAACAACTAGCAGTACAATCGAATAGTCGCGTGGTCAATGACCCTCTGAGATTTGGTGGGAAATTGTTGAACCGAATGCCCGTTAAGACCTGTCTTACGGATAAGTTTCTGAGCTTTACATTTTTTACTGACTATTTTAAAGTTACTAAAGGGCCGGACTGACCTATTTAACCAGTGGAGCAAGCATTCGTTAAAGACGCGTTCCATTTAGTCAATAAACAACCAAGTCCCCAAGGAACCATGTCAGGGTGGAAATAAACAATGGTGGGCAGCAATCACCGTACCCCTGTAAAGCAGCATTCGACCGTCTTCAATGGCATCGTCCACAAGACTGCCTTCCCCCGCAGGCAGACGTTTGTCAATGAAGCTTGGACCAATGAGTTGGGGCATGCCCAGGGAGGTAAGCAAACGGCTACCCAGACTAAAGAAGGTCACCAGACACAGCAGTACCACAATAATGGGGAAGTAGATATTGAAGCCGTTGGCGATAAAAGGCACCACGTCCAAATGGCCCATGAACTTAGTGAAAGCCGTCTCGTAGTAGGTCCTTGTAGCAACCAAGGGTGTGGTGATGTTGATAGTCTTGTTGTTGGTTGCGGCGGCTGTGCTGTTTTCATTGGTGGTAGCAGAGGTAGTATTAACAGAGAAAAAGAGGACGTGACTATCCAGATGAGCCAGGCAGAGGAAATTCACGCATAACGATGGTGTCAGCCGGCAGAGCATACTGAAAAAGACAGTAAATCATTTGCTTAGACTTCAGTACGCATGCTAAACAATAATGTGCCCATGAATGGTGTTTACCTTCATTACAGATAACATTCACGTAATTTGGCGGTACGGAATTGTAAAAATCATGCCATGCTCTGGACCATTCTTGTCGTCGATAATGAAGCCCATTTTGTGTTTGTATCCTTTAGAGGAATTTCGGAGATAACCCAGTCGCTACGCGTAAAGCCACTGATCCCAACTTTCAATGTCAACAGATTAAGAGACGGTAAATGAGAATTCGCCTATGAAAGTACTACTTTCAATTTTTATAACTCGCAATAAGCAGGGGTGAGAATTGCAAAAAGACGCGAACTTCCTCCTCAAGATGCACAAAACCTTCTTTGCGAAGACCATATGAAACGAACCCTATAAAGCCAGCACTAACCTAGCATTAATATCGGTTGATCATAGTTTACTTGCGTTCCCAAAGCCTACTTAAATGGATGTAACTAAAGGGAAAAGAATACAGCCACCGACTTGCCTTGCCTTCGTACAGCCGTTAAAACAGATCGAAAGGGCTGTTAGTTTGGATCCCAATCACTGAATTGGGATAAAGTAGTTGAGGATTTCAGATGGCAGAGCATCTTAAGGACCGATGTAACGCATTAAAAACCCCAAAACCTTACTTATTGCGTCAGTCAACACTTGCCTGAAGAACAATTGATGACATTACAGCAGGTGTCCCGCCAGTACCTCAGAGAGCATGAGACAGTTTTAGTCAGCAAAAAATGTGTTCTGATTAATGATGTACTGCTTAAAAACTACAAAGGTAACCATCCTCGGATCAAGAGCGTTCGACACTCCCATTTGGTTTTTAAAACCAAATCAACCCGATTGTGACAGCTTAATGCAGATATAAGAGGTGATAACGAGGCCATAATTCATCTCCATGGAACCAGTAGAGAGCATGAATGTATGGATTATTAAAGAGACTATCCAACAATTGGATACTTCAAGTGTAGGGTTCACTATTAACAAACTCCAATTTTTCACACAATAAAGAAAACAGATCGAGAGTTAAAGCTCACGGGATGGCCAGCGTCACTTTGTAGCAACGTCTTTCATTCTGCCTGCGTCATACACAAGCAGGTTTAAAAGTTCCGAGTCATAGTCTTAGCCTCTCTAGTCGATCCCTTAAACACGGGGGGAGGTCAAATCGACTCGCCATTTATGAATCAGCATTATCTTAGTGGAGTATGTTTGAATAAGCCAGCAGATGAGTGCGATGCCTCCACACTATCGATGCCAACTGACGAATATAGTGCCAAGAGAGAGCTGGTCGATATTGAAAGACATCGGTTTATTAAACATGTAAAGACCTCAGCTACTATCCAGAGCGCCTTACCTCGTTATGCCAGTAATAACTACTGAGTAACGTAACACCACAAAAAATGCAAAATCCTACAGCGCGAAGTACAAGGGCAACTCACTAGCCGTAGAAGATGAGGCTGATGGCATCCGAGTGATGGTTAGGCACGAGTCGATAGTAGTTAAAGAAGCGAAGACGGTAGGCCGTGAAGCAGATGCAGAAGCCCAAATAACCCAGGAATGCGAAACTCATAAACTGAAGTGAATAAAAAGGTCATCAGCTTCAGTTTAAAGGTGGGTACGAGAAATCAAGACATAAGGAAAAAAATTAGCACAAGGGAGGATTAATTGCGTTGGAAGGTTGACATCTCCCGAATCGACGCTTCAGATACTGAGAACAGATTCAATTTTGTAAGTCCTCAATGCTACCATGGTAAAGGTATTCGTGGAACTGCATTTTGACAAGTTTCTCTTTGACGAAAGGAAACAGCCAGCGTTCCACTGATAGCCGGGATGAAACTGTAACCAAAATTATCCACTGCGAAACACGACACAAAAAGGCCTATGGATAGATTTCAATTATGAAGAACTACAACGGCAGATCCTTGTGACGATCCTTGACCCGGTTTCTAAGTTAAAAATACCAAATAGGCACAAAAAAACATGAAACCTTCAATACAAACCAAATTGAAGGAGGCCTAGAGAGTTAGAGTTACGTTGCGTATGATTGCACTGGTGCATCACGCCCAACAGAAGTGACAAATTTTCCTGCGTCGATGCCCTTCAAGCACTAATTAAACGCTGACATTGGTGTCTAAACGCAGAAATAGCGCTATGCACGGAAAATAAATGTAATTCTAGTTATTTCAAATTAGTTTCACGATTTGTGAAAGCAAAGTGCCGAACTGAATTGACATTCTCTACTGCAATCTAGACACGACAGAAAAAAATCAGTGCCATAATTCCGTGTCCATCACCGTTGATTCTGGACTAGAGGCTATACCGCGGCGTGGAACAAATAAACTAGATCGCAGGGCAAGAGGATTCCATTTGAATCTAAGGGATCGAGGTTAATGTGGTTGGTCCTTTACCTTTCCTCAATTTGCAAAAGTGATGTAGATCCTTTTTATTTAGTGAGGAAAGTGAAGATAGATTATTCCTTAGCCCATTCTCCACCGAAGCGTCAGGGGAAAATCGACTACCGCAGCTACACAGGTACTCTACCATTCTAATGTGACATCAATATTCATTAATTATTTAACCAATTTAAGTTATGGTCAACAGCCAAAAAGGTATAATTATTACCAAAGCAAGAAAATTCCCCATCCCATCACCGTTTTTAACTCAAACAATCTAACTGCGATACGATTTGGTGCGACCCATTGCCACAAATCGCTACAAAACCCATACCAAGGACCTGAGATGGTGGCCCAGATAGGGAGATTGGGGAGTCACAGACGCAAGGATGATAAATAGCATTGGAGAAATTATTAATCTACCAGATGAATTAAGTGAGGTATATAATTAAAACAAAGACAATCAGTAACATAATCAAAATTTAAACAACAGGTGAGCGAAGGCATAAGTGTTTCCCTAGCTGACGTCAAGTGTGGTGATAACATCGCAGTGAAAACCCAGTTGCAGTTCGGTCTGCTGAATATTAGTGGGAAGAGGATAGGTAAACCACATATCGGAGGACATGAAGCACCTTAATAAAGCCAGTGTAAAAAGCATCAGGGTTCAATACAACAGAAGGTCAATGCAAGATAACATTACCTAAAAAACCTTGCGTTTTGACAACCGACACAAGCTAGAAGATAATCGACGATGACCATGGTGAAAGATTTCAGTCAAATTATAACTGTAAAATACAGGAAGGGTCACGCCATTTTTTGCTTTGACCAATGAGGTAATAGGGAAGTACAGAGAAAGATCTAAAATGTCTGAATTAAGTCGATGCAGTGGACATCTGAAATGAGAAGCTATTCTGAAGGGAGCAGGACAATTTGTGGATACAATTCAAAACAAGCCGAGAGCCACTACCTGGAAGAGCCCAGTTCACTGGAAAAACCACCTCTATAAATATACATAAGCATCATGGACTCCCCCGCTGAACCTTAAAGCAACAAGTGCACCCGCGAAAAAGTCAATGCTTTAAAGAATCAAAATAACGAAGCAAAAAAACGGATGATTAGTTGCAAACGTTGCGACCTCCATGGCTGCTGCTACGTTACTTGATGAAACACGATGGTCGAATAAGTTAACTGTCTCTTCCACCGGTTTTTATGGATGAAAGCTAATTTCGTACTAGAGAAACTCAACACAGAATCGCAGATGTTAGGACCTACAAAAGTATCAAGTCATGAATTAACATATGTGATGGAACTGGAGGCTGCGTGAACCATTTCAAGATTTAGAACATGAACTTAAACGCATCAAATATCGACGATGTGCCGAAACCAAACAACATAAATAGCAACCAATATTTCGGACGGCACATTAACTAATCATACATGCTTTACGTTGAACCCCAAGGGCCACATAGACTACTGACCGACCCACCTCATTGCATTGCGCAGTTAGGCAAAAAGGAACGCGCAGATAAAATTAGACATTTTTAATGAGGTTATGGCACATGAAACACATTCCACGAAGCCAGATAACTATATGGACTATTGAACGTTGCATTCAATGAGACTGGGGAATTTCAGCAAGACAAATACTTGAGGGCAAGAAAGTGATTAGGCAGTAGAACAGCATTGCTACTCATACTGTTACAACCCACGAAATCGGGAGTCTATTAAACTCGTTAGTGTACTAAAAAATCTAGTTGCCTACAAAAAATCTGCATTACCGCAATAAGATTGTACGACGTGATGGTCTGGTCAGAATGGAGGATAGCAGCGATAACAGAGAGGCGAGGCTCCCGGACGAAGAAGGTGCACTCACTCCAGACGATAATGAACGAGACAGCTGCGAGGAAGGCACCCATAGCGCGCAGTAGCAAAGGATAAATGCGACACCTCCAGTACCATTCGAGACTGCGAGCCCGTGAGTCTGCCCCCACCAGCCGCTGCCACAGCAAAAGGACCGAGCTAGGGGAACCCCCGGCACCTAATACGGCTGGAGTGGGACCGTGTTCAAAAACTCGTGAGCTATGTGGGAAGAAGGGGAGCAAAGTAGAAGTATTGGGGCTATGTAGTACTAGACAGATCAAGCAATCAAGCAAAACCAAATTCTGATTTTGCAAGTATAACCAATGTGGTGTTGGTCAGTCCAGAACAATTAACTAAATATGGCAGGAAACAGAATATGGTAATGAACAAATTTCCCCGAAAAAAATGTCTTCAGAGACGTCAAGTCAGGTTTTTTATGTACCACGAAAAGGATACAGGTAAGGTCGGAGATGCAAGTTAACAAAGCTAGCCTTTACTGACCGAGAAAAATAGCTTTACGTCATTACAGTCGCCGGTTGAGCAGACTTTAATGAGAACGAGAAGACAAGTCGACCGTTCGCAAGGAATGGAAGTTTAAAACATCCTTTTTTATCCCTACCCGATCTCGTACCAACTTATGTACCTTTTTGGTAGGATTTAGTTACCATCAATACGTTAAGAAACGGATCACTATACTTTAAGAGGTACGGAGAGTTCAGCGAGTCTTCATGTAAGAAGCAACGAGGATGGAGCAATGACCATAGGATCTAGCGATACCAATTAAACAAATGACCGGAAATAAGTGCCCCGTCTCAGATAAATGCTAGTCAAAAAACAGCACAGAAAGCCCTCAAGAAAGAGATCGAGACAAGAGAGCAGGAACAAATATCAGCGGACATCACGAGTGATGCGAATAATCACACTTCCTGAAGATTACCAGGTGTGAACATTAACAAGTTATAGAAGAAACAGGGAAAGGCAGACTCACCGACCAGCAACGCAATTGTTATACACATCCTCCGCAGAGGCAGCCCGATAAAGCGCTTCGTGCCAGAGCGCATGGGCCCGGGAGCAGTAGTGGTAAGCACGCTTTAGGCGTTTGTGTAGTTGCACGAGACGCTGTGTAGTCAACACGGCCGAACCAAGTGCCGCGCCGCTCTCGGATCGGCTGCCTTGGGTTCGTCGAGATGCTCGCTCGCCGCTACTGCTAATTTCGCTGATGCCTGCAGCCTGAAGGGGAAAATGTTCAGTAATTGTAAAGGTCCTATATCTAGAATCGGTTGTTTAAGTAGTAAAGTTAGTTATAGACCCTTTGGATTCACAAGTTTCAGGATTAGATCAAATTGTACAGTTCATTATTAGTGCTGGCGGGTGTCATAATAACATAGATATTACTTGAGCTACTGTAAGGTACTGACACGATGCATCAAGAGTAGTATCTAGCAAACCAGCCAGTTAGTCGATCTTAGCGAGACCTGAAATTAAAGAGAGACATACTTTTGAAACTACCACATTCAGACGAGAGCGAAGAGGGTGTTCAGGTCCTACTTTATGGTCTAAGTCGTCAACTTCCTAAAAGAAATAAGGTTAATTAAGCGGTTACGGTATAAAAATTTGTTCGGTCTACGGCGGAACGCACAAATCTAATGCAGGAAGAAATCCGACGGCATACACTATCGTGATTTGGCGATTTCAAATGATTCCAAAATAGCAAGTTTGGTTAAAAAAGACGTACTGCCAGAATCATTTTGAGCTCCTCCTCGTCTTCAATGTATTCAAGATACCTTTTGCTCAAAGAAAAATAGCCGAAACGGAGTCGAGTGATCGGGGACGCAGAACGCAGTAAGGCCCTGGGAACTTCGACCAGGCCGTAGCCCAAAAAAAAAACAACCAAAAAGAGACCCCAAGTATTGCTGGTTGTGATCAACAGAACCTTCAGGGAAGCGCTAAAAGAGAAGAGGCCAAGGACTCCTAGTAGAGTAATGCATAAATAACTGCATCGGAATTTACCAGCATCTTATTTATTTTCGGTAATACCTGACAAAGTCTATCGATGTTAGGTTTCCATTATGCTATGATTATGGCACATGACGGTAACAAACCTTAATTAAACCGGCTGACAACTTGCAAAAGCACGCTAAAATACAGACAATCTACATTAAAGTTGAAAGGCACGACCTAGGTCGTTAAGACGAGAATATTTGTTTGAGTCATACTTACGCGTCGAAAGAAATGGTCCCTTTAACAAGAAGATAGATCATCACACAGATAAACAGAATTAGGTACGATCCATAAATGATAGCATTGTCTATGATAGCAGAGCGGAACTTCCGTATAACGGTGAACTCTCCCGAACCTGC
Organism: Taenia crassiceps; assembly: GCA_023375655.1. Lineage (NCBI taxonomy): Eukaryota > Metazoa > Platyhelminthes > Cestoda > Cyclophyllidea > Taeniidae > Taenia > Taenia crassiceps. Next base: position 7,527,832 of record JAKROA010000004.1, on the reverse strand, counting down.
ATACGACTCCATTATTGGAAGGATTATCCTGCAGATCAGAACTTTCTGCAAGTGCTCATTACCATGTCAACAATTGTGAAGTCCAATAAACTACGGTCCAAAATACATGAAGTGTCTGCATATCGACAAAAATTGAGATGGACCCAGAGTTCTGCCCAGTTACATTGTTAATCTCGTTTCGAAAAGCAAACGTCTAGCTGCATGAATTTAAAATGGAAGAAGACACACCGAAGATATGTCGATTGGAAGTACGCCAACGAATAATAGAGAAATTAACCAGCCGACAGTGTAGGAGATAGTGCATACGACCGGTTGGTTTTTCCACTGTCCAAAGTAATAGGATAAATACAGAGCAATCACAGTAAAAAAGACTAATACAGCTGCGAATACCGAATATGCCATTACATGTAAATATCACAACATCCTAGCAGTTCTAAATGGCTCGGCCTTTGCAGGTTAGTTAAAAGAACCCAAATGTGTTTGCAGTGAGGAAGTAGTTTAAGATTTAAGATGCGTTGCTAACTTTGCATACCACTTCACTTCTTTAAAGATCCTAAGGATCTTTGTCACACCTAAGCTTCTCCTGGCATTCAAAGACGTCGCTATAGCACACTAAAGTTAGTTATGCATGCAATTAGGTAAATTCTGGATTATTTGGTTTCACATGCCCCTTTTGCGATCAAAATTCACTCGTGACCCAAAAAGTACTTTTTAATTTTGCAGCGTTCTTTGCAGTGAATTCCCCAATAACCTAATGATAAGACAGACCTCCACAGGCCTTCCAAAAGGCGCCTAGCCATAGGCAGTCTCGGTACCACCAATGCTATTTAACCACTGTAGTGACTTATTGCCAGCTCAAAAAACAACGTTAGCGACGACAAACGTACTCGACCCATAAGGACAACTCTCCTGACTTCTATCTTTGAATGCAAGGTTTAAACTTTCCGAGACCGTTTACTGTGAATAAATGAGATTGCAAAGAATTTAAAATAAAGGGGTATAATGCCATATACTTTTGGCGCTAATCCTAATTTCTTTCCATGAATGACAAAAAAGGAACGTAACTTTGCCAAACAATCTGCATTATCTCTGTACCTTAATTAGAAAATTGGAATCCAGACAAATCAGTAAGTGGCAGGAATACACAACTATCGCATAGTGACTTCTTTGAGCTCTGCTAAATTTTTATGAATTTGGGGCAATAGTTACGCGAATAAGGTTTGGTAAACAAAGTGCACTCGTTGAGTAGTTTGAGGTCTCTATTTTCTCATTGCATTTTAAGATGGGGTAAATTTTTAGCTCAAGTAAAACTATGGAAATCTCTCACTTTCGTGCACCACAAGTAGTTTTATTGAAGTGGAACTTTGAAAACCTTAGTTCCTAATCCATCGTGATCGGCATAAAAAATATCTCAAAGGGTTTTGAAGTGGATAGTATGAGGAAGTCAACTACCGCGTAGTGTTTTAATCTTTAGCATGGTAGCATGCTAAGCAACACGAACGTCTCAGCCCCTGTTAGGCCACATCTCGAGAGCAGGAGCCCCGTCTCATCCCAACTGCGATTACGCGTGTCGAATCTGAGACCACACCAAGATGTGCTGCTGACTCAGAACAGATAGGGTTATTGGCTTGCTTCAGAGGAATGCAACGAAGCAGACGCGTAATCCGTGGAGATGTAGTACTTTACAAGATCATGCACTGATATAAGCAATCAAAACCTTACGTAAACAGTTTCCCAAACCTTCTATTTTTTATTATAAAAATAGCTACATGTGACTTACTGCAGCCCAGACGAGGGTTCGAGGTGCAAAAAAAATCATTGACGGTGGTAACGTTGACAAAAGTATTGCAACGCCACCTTGAAGTGGGAAGTTTTGGATTATCCCAATGTCAATCAAGATTTCGTTAAAGCATATACCCGCACATCAAATTATGTTATAGCTTAGCATTTTTTGGCTTCATGCTGCAGTAAACTCTTTTCCATCAGAAAATTTTAGCACTACCAGCCCTCGTCAAAACCTGTTCCATAAGTAAAGCTAGAAAATTTTTGACCGTTGGTCTACCGGAGTGTGTAAAGAATGCAGATCGGCCTAAAGGACTGTGCGGCTAACTTTGCAGTCAGAACTGCTCTTTTTATGAGTTTTAGACTGTTACTAAATATTTGTTAAAATTGATTTAACTTTGAAACCCATAAGCCCGCAGATGCCAATTTCATTGAAAAAAAAAGCGGGCGTGTAGATTTTTACTTCCCGAATGGGAAACTCTTTCATTACACAACAAATCCTTTTGCGCAGATAAAGGATGCGCGTAGGTTCTATTTTGTTTTTATTTATTGAAATTACTTATTTTTTCTTACTGAGTGCTTCAAAAGCATGGCCTTTGTACATTGGGGTAGTTCCAGCCAAGCTGTTTCTTCATAGTTGTTATGTAAGTTCTTAGCGATCCGGTGCGCGTTTTTCGCTCTTTCCAATTTTTACACATGATTTTTCTTGAGCCAGTCTTTTTCTTGTGTGCCTGTTGCTGCTACCATTATTCACACTTAGTAGCTTTTGTGGAAAGTAGCTCATAGCGGCCCCAATCTGTAAGTGTACTTGTTCGCGGTTTGATTCTTTAGCTTCTGGTATGCTTAATGGTGTAGTAATTTGATTCTTCCTAAGTCACTGCTGCATCTCTTAATTGCTGCCACTATTTCATGCGACCCATTGCCCTTCAAGTAACTTACATGGAATTACGGTTGTACATCTTCGTTTTTACTCTAACACAGCCTTCCAAGGGACGTCTGATCCCTTACAGTGTTTGGTGGGCAATGTTTTTTATAACGACGAAGCGATGTTTTATATGAACTGGACCTTATATTCTTGTAGCAAAGGTTTTAAGTGCTATAAGGGCCATCTCAGGCTCTTTCTCCCTATTGAGCACTCTATTGTTGGTATTGCAGCAAAGATGCCGAGCTCTAGTACACCAGAAAGTGCGTACTTCCTCTTTGCACACCAGCGCCCTTAAATTTATTTTAACCCGTTTCACAAATCGCTTTTAAATCGCCCACCCCTTCATTCACTCATAATAACACACACACTCATGCACGCGCTTTCACGCTTTCTTACGGCAAAATACCTGTGACATTATCTGTGTTATTATGGATCATTAGTGAAGTTTAGTTCTCCTTTCTTTTCAAGGCGGGAATCAGATGCTGAAGAACCCTATTCTCATTCTTGGACGGGATATTTCTTATCTCCCTAAGGGCTATATTTTTATGGTCGGCTCTTTTGGCATCTTCATTCTCTACGTCGTCTACGGAGGCGTTCAGGTTGGAGCTTTGTGGCTCTCATCTAGTTGTCTTAAAAGTCCTTAGCAAATCAGTAACACCGCCATGCTTTCCTAAAGCGTAGGGATTGTTTATTCATGCCTTATTTTGTCGCCCAAATGTTATCAATCTAAACGTGAAGTGTGAACTTTGTCTTTTTAAAATTTTCTCACTTTCACGAGTTAACACCCACTTTCTAGAGCTGTATCACGCCCTCTTTGTTTTTTGTGGTTTTTTAGGAGTATCTGTTTAAAACGCCTGATCTCAGTGAGCACTTTATGGCACTGACTGCATACCAGTTCTGCCTTTATGGGGTCATATCATTTATTGAGAGTCGGATAACCGGTATCACCTACCACTCCAAGTAAGGGTGTCTTTATTTTCTCCCATTATTCGTAGCTTTCCCCCTTGGCTCTACTGCTCCGTTGGAATCACAACAACAGGAACCATCCTTCTCTCCAATGCCGCCGTTGTTTATCTCAACTATCCGACTCAGGTCATCTTCAAGTGCTGCAAGCTCATTCCCGTTATGGTTTTCAGCGTTGTCATTCAAGGTTTGCCATGGTTTCCTATCTACTGCTTTCCCTCGTGCGCAACCAAGTTTTCCCTTCTGTTTTCCTATGTTATAAATTATCAGCGTCAACCTATTTGCTTAGAAAAATTGTATTGAAGTATGAGGTGCAGGCTATCCAGACTGATTTTCGCTGCTTTTGCAAGCTTAACTATGGATCTTGCGAACTGAGTTGCCATTTCTGTTGCTCATTTATGGAGCTAAACTTTTATCATACCCACTCGACGGTATTTAATCCCTTTCATTAATAGGAAGAACCGTTCCGTGGTGTATATAGCTGGTGGGGACAATTATCCTTTCTTAACAGGTTGACTTTTTATCATGATGGGCTTAGACGAGCCGTTTTGTATCCTCTGTGATGCTATTGTGAAGAACATTTTTAGAGACATCGGTGACTTAATTGAACTCGCGAGTAGTGTAGTCATTGACAATTTTTAAAGGCTTCTATGTCCTTTAGGAAAGCAATATAACTGCATTGATTACGTTGCTGTCGCCTGCATGATCGTCGGCCTTATATTTTTCATCCTAACTGATGTCAGCGTCCAACTGACCTTCGACCCTCGAGGTATGTACTTTATTATTACTCAAATCCTGGACCAGCAGCTCCTTTCATACACTTTTGGTTTTGTTAACATGTCTGCTTCCAGCAAGGCATGTGTGTGACGCTGTTCGTTGCATTTGGCCAGGGAGGATAAAAAGAATTAGTTCCAAATCGGAGCAGTGAAATATGTGTTTTGATGGTCAATGTTCCCTGTGATACGTTAGCAGCGTTCATTTCCAAATGCCTTTGCTTGCGTCCCAATTAGCTTGATTTTCATTCTATGGCAGGATACGGCCTCTGTCATGGTATATTCGAGTGCGGTATGATGCATAATGCAGTACATATTACTCTTGGTCTATAGGTATTTTCGCCATCAGTGCGGCTCTCATCTGCGACGGCTACATTGGCAACCTTCAAGAACTGGCAATGAAGTCTTATCACATCCCCGCCCTTCAAGTTGTACGTGCTTCGAGATCTTGATATTTTCTCAGAGCTAGAAAAAACATCGATGGGCCGTGTTTTGTTGCACTATTTAGGATAAACTAATCCATCTTTTGGTGCATATCGTTGAAATCACTTTTCTGCATTCTTATCTTAGTGTAAACCGTATTGCATTTGTGTCAGTTGCGACTGAACAGAGCTGAATCAAAACAATGTTTCAACTGTCAACTATCTTTTACGTCTTTTGCCTACCTTCTCCCCGATACTTGACAGTCCCGTGATACGCTTACTATTGATGAGCTTTACGCATTATAATTACGACTCAGCTCTTCTATAGTCGCCTATTTCTTCGACCTTAGGAGTTTGGCTACGTTGTAGACTGACCCAATGAGTTGTAGGTTTGGTCTGTGCAATTCTCTCATTTTAGTTGACCTATTCCTATGCATTTGGATTTGCGCTGATACTGGTCCTTCTCCTCTTCACAAACAGCCTCATCTCCTCAGCTGTTTTCTTCTTTGAGGTATGCAATTCTCTACTAGTGCTGCCGAATTGCCCCCAGTCTTGATTATTTTTATTTTGATATCACCACAGTCTGTGCAATAAAAGGGCTTTGTTTTCATCTCTGTAGCACTTTAGCGACGTCTTCTTTTGGAGCACACTCTTTGTACTTTCTGGCTACTTTGGCTTGCAGTTTGTTCTTCTCTTGGTGCACCATTTTGGCGCTCTTCTAGCTGTCACCGGTATGTCATTTAATCAGTACTGCTCTAACCTTAAATTTGAGATATCCATTTTGTGTGTAGGATCCTAATTTTGTCTTTAAAACTCCTTGCACCATCTATCGCTTTGTTTGCTTTCCTGCTTACTTTATTAGCCTGGTTACGCACATAGGCTATGCAAGAAAGCACACCTGGTGCTTGAAGGCAGCCTACCTGTTCTTATTATTGCTTTTTTACTTAGTGACCACGGTTCGAAAGGCTGTGACCATCGTTCTTTCGTTTCTTGTCTTTCAAAAGCCCTTTTCTATCGAGTGAGTCCCCTTTTCTCTCAGTGTCAAGATATAACGACATATAGAAGACGAATTTCCGGTTTAATTGTGACTGAAGGAAATGTTTTTTCCCATTCAACTTGTAAGCCAAGAGGCAGAAGTTCCAAATTCATATTTTTCGCCTCGTGCTGTTTTCCCCTCCAGGTATGTCTGGTCTGGCTCCTTGGTGGTGGTTGGGATATTCCTCCACTCCTACGGCAAAAGCAAGAGTTCCAAGAACAGACAAGGTTGTGAGTTCAAGGATGGAGAGCATCAGATTGTCTGAGTAGACGTGTAGTTTTCTATCGCAACCTGGCCTGAATAGATATTCTCATGTAATTGTCTTTATTGTGCTCGTGGAGTAACAAACGCTTAAACTTAGACTGCCAGCAATTTTAGCATGGCGTGTAATCGGTGTCCCTTTACGCATAGATACGAAGTATGAGAGTTCTACCTCGCCAAAAACGGAGGTGCGAAGACGAATGGATGGGTAAAAATGCTCTCCACGACTTAAGCTGCTGAGTCGCGTATCGCAGAACATTTATTCGTGTGCTGTTTGATGGCACTGGTGCTATTTTGTTGATAAAGGAAAGAATTCCAGGGGGTATGTGATTTGTCGCAGGTTTAGGCTGCCAATCTGTATGAAAAGCCAACATGTGCAGATTTCAATCAGGTCTGCGAGGCCAGTGTCCTGTAGCTCATTATAAGGTTGGTTTGAACACCAAAAAATTCTTTTATCACCATCCATACTAAAATTAGAGTCGGTTCATTCTCCGAGCAATGGTGTCAATAGAATTGCACGAACCATCTCTGAGACCAGTGTGTAAAACGTGAGGCTTATGTAAGTTTCCACGAGCTTCCTTGTGTAAGCACTCCTTAGCCTAACCGACTAATGCTACTTACGAGAGATTAGGAGTTAGGAGAAGGCTATGGCAATGCCACCGCATAATTTGCTGCAACTTGAACACCTCAAAATACTCATCCTTCAGTTGGGTGCAGTGACAAACTGCAATCTTCGTACTTTGGGGAGAATCTGGGTATCTTCACCCCGTTCCTTGTCTTCTCTCCACTACATGAATTGGGAGGAGCAGGTTTGCCGCGCAACCACCTAAAAAGGTGAATACCACAAGCAGATCCATGATAGTTGGTGATCCAATGCAGCACCACTGGATAGGTGCAGATTCGCCATGGCTTAAAGTTTCACTGATGGGTTAGTTAAGGTGTGAACTGCTTTACTTTACCGTTTTATTCCATCTATCGGAACGCACTGAACGATGTTTGGAGGCCAGAGTGCCTGTTCTAACTAGTCGCGGGACAGTCATACTTTTGTAACAGGAGCTACGTAAGCTTACCGCTTCGCGAAAGTTTCGCGAGGTGGGTGGAGGGAAGGCGTGGGTGTGAAATGTCCTGAGTGTGGAGGTGGCTTGCGGTGTTTGGCAAAAGGAAGGCAGTCCGCTAACTTGGCAACTGAACTTTTGTGCCATCATGAGGAGCTGTGCCCACTTCAAAATGGGCTCCCTTTACGTAGCATCGAGCTATTCTGCCCATATTTGCCTCTACCGCTACTATTGGGCAGGATGTACAATCTGCTTGTTGTCTCTTTTCCCGAAATTTCCCTTCCAACCCAGAATGAGGATAATTTTGGTCACAGGTGAAGTGAGTTGGGTAAGTTGTGATGTCAGGACGACGGTAATTTGTCTGATGACTGAATCTACGTGCCTGACTTCTCCATTTACTTATTAAAGAACTGAGATCTTGATAGAGCATTTGTCATCGGGATAGGTGGACAACAAGAACGGTTCCTTGTGCTTAGAAGTCGTGCATACATTGAACCATTCATTAGCGGTGATTCAGATGGGTTGGATGTTTCATTACTTCTAGACGCGTTCGGGATGCTATTTAACCTAAGCGAACTAGGCTTGTTACTCCTCAAGGCCATGTCTTTAGCACCTTTCGATAAATTTTGTCCCCATTCAACGAAGGATTGGCTTTTCAAGGTAAACTTTAGCAAACAGACGAAAACGTTCTCCTCCGTAACATGAGGCACAGAATATAGTGGGCGATCGACTCGAGTAGCAGTTGGTGCTAACCGCTTCTCGGGGGATAATGCTCTCCCTATTCTGGCGCAGGTAAACTCTACCACCGGGATAGTGGTTCTGCGTTCCCCCGTTTTTTGGCGGCAGTGACAAAGCAATTTGTTTTTTTTTACACGAATTGGGTGACAAGCCGTTGGTAGGTGTAATTAGAGAGACAGTATCAGTTGCGTCTTTGACATAAGAAGCGACTGGGCAGAATGCAGGCAGGTCGGCGATAGGATGCACATTGGCGCTTGTAATACCTCAATCTTCGCCCAACAGTGACTGCATCAGAGTGCATCAATTGGGATAACCTCCGGAAAATTTGATACCAAGGCAGTACGTCGGACTCGCATCAGATTTAGCGATGCGAGGCAGGGAACAGCAATTTTAGCGCTACCCAAACCCTTTCTTTGCGTCGTCTGTAAGAAAGTGGAGAAATGTCAGTGGTGAGCGGTGGCCAAAAACCTGAGCAAGTTAATAGCCACGCTGACAGAATGACGATGAAGAGATATTTTTAGTGATTCACCTGATTGTGGAGGGATCGTGGCATCACTTTGATTTGCGACATGTGGATGCGCTCATCAACACCACTTTAAAACCGACTTCCCCACCTTGCCGATTTGCAAGGCCACACTGAGAGGTCGTAAGTCCGTGCAGTTACCTGCTATAGTTGGTGAGATCTTTTAAAATGCATGCCTCTTCCCATTACTTCATAGTTCTAGCCTTTGTAGAGCGTAAGGTGAAGACGGGTTATGTGGTTCAAACCTGTATGCCTCTTGAACTGGACTATGGAGCTTCTCGACAGTTTAAAAAGAGGGTTCGGTATACGGTTCTGAAACGTAAGGTCTGAGAGGAGTTTTAGCAATTCGACCCACTTGCCTTGATAAAAATGAGGAGTACACACCGTTGTTGTCTGCAGCAAACTGAGCTGCTACTTTGTTGGAGTGCACTTTGTCAGACTGACGCAACGTTGGGTCTAAACCTATCAAGCCATGCATCACTGACGGATCTGAATAACCAATCTAATTTTGCTTCTGATGTTGCTTTTTACCGGCCAACCGACTGACTGACTTGTGGCAAGAGATGGCTGCTGTGTTTTAATCCTTCCTTAGTAGACGGTGTCCCTAGACGACCTCTAAACACACGGCTGATCCCACACTTTTGGCGCACCCAACACCTTTCCTCCTGGAGGCTAGGCTCAGTGCCTGTCAGACTGGAAACGCAATAACTTACTTGATGAGATATTGACAAAGGTATCGGCATCGGTATCGTCACACCGGCGTTTGGGCACCCAAAGCTTTCCCTTCTTCCTCCTCTCCCCATCCCTTCAATAAGAAGCAGGTAAGACTGAGACGTAGGGAGGGCATAAAAAAGGGGATTGCTGCTCCATCCTACCGCATCCATCGTACAGTTATTTTGATGATTCGCCAAATTTTTTATGATGTTTGCATCAGAAATTCACATGGTTATATTCGAAGCAGAATGGAAAGTTGTGAAATGGGAGCGAAAAGGAGCTTAGTTCTTCTTGGCATTTGTCGCCAAATTAATCACAAGTGTAGGGCACGACTAAGTTGTGACTTGTCAGTGAATGACAAGAGGCAAATACCTCACGAATTCATTGAGCCGTCTTATAAAAGAAGTATGTCTATAATTTGAAGTGGCAACCACACAAGGATCTGTTGGTTCAAGCTGTTAGTAGTCAGTATGTCTCCGGTGCACCTGAGGCAACACTAATGCATCCGTACGAAGTCAAAAGTTTGAAGAAAGTACCCTCCATTTTGGTGAAAAAAAAGGTATTTTTTCATAACCCCTTAACAAACCATTATCCGAAACTTCATTGCCTCGCTATTGGACATCGTCAGGTGGGACGACTGAATGGCTATTTTTGCGGGTTCAAATCGAAGGTCTTCTACTAGCGACTTCTAGATGATCGGTGATATGGAGAGAATGCCAACACTCAACATAAAGATGGCGCCGAGTACAGTTGAAATTTGGAGGCACCGAAACGTCTTCCGCAGAAGTTTGATGAAGAAAAGGATGTATTGAAGGAATTCTCATCGTGTGACTGAAAAACCTTTAATTTTCCCGTGATTAAAGACTACTTTGAATCTGAGCGAACGACATCCGTCTGGAAGTTGGAGCTTGGGTGGAGGATACACACTGTTCAAAAGGCTTCCCTTATGTACTAAATCTTACATCTTCTTACGCATCATTGCATAGTAAGCTTTTCTTCCTTTCCACACAAATTAGCCTTTACAGACTGTATATTTTGTCATGATTGAGGCTACTGCAATCCGTGATGGGCGCCTCTTCTGTTTGCTTTATTCTGGACGGGGGGAATGCATGTTTTTAAAGCTTGTAGGGCAGTTTCATTGTGAAGAGATTTTGTCAATCGGAATTTCCCATTTGTAGCTGTTTAAAAGTAAATCAACCTGCCGGTTCAACGTATCAACACTGATATCGTAACAGCAGAACAAAGGGCAATAAAAGCCAAAGATTGTTGCATCAGTTTGTACACAAATCGGAATTAATCGTCTCTAACGCTGGAGACCGTTGTGTGGTAAGTGTGAATCTCCGGTACGATCGAATGCATAAAGTTAGTGGATTTGAGGACCTTCAATTCCCTAGTTTAAGTTAGAATGGACTTTACGTGTACTTCCTCTGCTCATTTGCTTAGACAACCCGCAATTAAAAGCAGTCTCCGAACATTACGACAAGGAATGCTTTCTTATCCGCGTGAATGCACTAAATGTTTGCATAAAATGAGTATTGAAAAGTAGGTCAAATGTCAACACACACTCGTCATGCTTACGAAACCTTGGAAAATACAAATTTGTCCTCTCTTTTTCTAACGCATCCATATTGCTTAGTCTGGATGAAGTTTTGGTAGCTCAATGCAGGCATTAAAGCTACTACTGACGATTTTCGCTTAACTCTAACCGCCAACACTGAAGGGAACGGTGCCCCAAGATGGTGGAAGGTAACCTCAAAGTTGTCGGCAAATCTTTAAGCCCAGTAATGGTGTAAAATTGCATTCAGTTGCCTTTATGCCAATGGACGCCAGCAGGAAATCGTGATTCTGAAAAAAAGAATGTCACTAGAACGCAAATTAATTTAGACCCTGAGTTTGGGCTTTCAGTGTTTCATTTGGCACCACCCCATAGCACCCACATCTGGTGGGACTTTCGCCTGGTGTGCTGTGCTCGGGCAGAACGCGTTTGGACAGACGAACAAAACGTCAATCCTTTCAAAAGGCTACTTTCAGTAGTCGAAACCTCTTCACCGTACACCTTTTCCTCCTCTGTGGAGGGAACACTAGCGTGTTGCCCTTTTGAGGAGAAATTTAAACAACCGCAAGGCGTCTTCAGAGGGATAATTTACTGAGTTTTGACAATTAGGTTGGGCACTTTTGCCCAACAGTTGGAGCAACTTGATTGGCTGGTAGAGGAGTCACTAACGCCAAAATCAGAAAATAAATCAACAATTAGAGGAGACGAAAAGTTTCATTAAACGCGGAACATCGTGGACAGATGTGTGGGTGCTTGAGGAGCTGAGAGCACAAACTCCTCTCTTTTGACCTGAAGAGGTAATGACATGCAGAGACCTGGTGGAGAATACCAAATGCACAAGGCGATTCCAGTCCCGTGCATTTATAGCACTGATTAACGGAGTCATAAGATTGTCCACCATCCAGATCGCTGTGTACTGGAATTTATTGCCGTGACGAAGATCGCCTTCTGGTTCATTTTTCCTTGCTATCTATAAGTAACCTTCCCACTTGTCCTCGAGAAGGCCCAATTCAGTAGCATTTAATTTCCGGCCTTCCCCAAAAACATTTATAGCCATCATTTTTTACAGAAATGTCATTAAAATGTGAAGGAAAATTTACCCGCCGTCGTGATACATTTTGAAAATGACCTTAGAAAACAATCAGTAGTTCCTGCATAATAAAGCCTGATATCTCTGCCGTTCCCCATTCAGATACATGAAATCTAGGTTGATAAATCTGGGCAGCGATGGAGTGAGAACGAGGTAGCGGGGAGGAATAGAGGAGAAACCTTATCTCCCAGGCACGATGCTAAGCCTCGTACCCTGTTACATGGCTCTGCTTATGGGCAGGTGCCCTTTCTAGTAGTAGCGCTTTCCCCAAATCTGACGAAATTGCCAAGAGGAGTAAATGACGTGACAGTCTAACATATTTGCGGTCATATGTGAATCAGATGAATGGCGCAGGTGCCTTGTAGAAATTTTGCTTGCGACACCAACTACGCTGTGATGGCTGGGCGTCAGGGACGAAGCTCAAAGGAAGGAGAAGTATGCACCACCTTGATTCATGACAGGAGGTCCGCCAACTCCTCTGCATTCTGCCGCAGTACTGTGGCTTCCTCCGTCTTCAAAAATGTCTGGGTGCGGCGCAAAATTATCCACATTTTTAAATAATTTGTAGTAATTTTGTAAAGACTTGGTCATCCTTCAAAGATGTGGGCTTCCATCAGCGCGCTTTCCAACACGTCCTCAGGCGGATGTAACACGCTTTGATTCACTCCAAATGGGGTGCAAGTTTGTGGTCTAAAAAGCCGTCGGCATGGACATTCTACCAATCATTAGTCCCCTGCTCTATCATGCCAGCAGTCGGTTTACAGCATCGTCATTTTGGGTTCTGGTTTACTGGGGAGTGAAATATAGGGTCCTTAGATTCACTGCATAGAACTTCAAACGTTTAAACAGTTCCCCGAGTTTTGGGGATGAGTTTCTATATCTTCAGTACTAAAACAAAAAAATGACGAAATATGACTTTCGAAGGAGGCAATTGAAGGATTCTTCATTAAACATGAATTCTTCGGAGGTACGAAAAACTTTATGGAACGAGGTAAGTCGCACTGATATGGAAGGAAGTTAATAATTGGCGAATAGGCGGCTTAGGAAGCTGCAGGTATGGCTTTCAGATTCCGCCTCCAAAAATGGAAGTATAAACAGATAAGGCTAAGTTCACAAGCCTAAAACTAAGGTAAACATAATTCCAAATCATTGCACAGTCCCATTCGTCTTTTGGTGGTCCCATTTGACACTCGTCCTGAAAACGAAGTCAATGTCCAACAAAACAACCACCAGTCAGGCACAGTGGAAATATCACTTTTCGAAGGTGCGAAGACGACACTTGATGCTGTTGTAGCTTATCTGCATCCCAACTGCAACATAAAGGCGGCAAATACCGGGTGAAAGCTAGCTAAGCTGTCCTGCTTCGAATTTACTTTACCTCCTTGGTGCTGGGTGGAGGCATATTTAAGTGATACTTAGTTGGATCATTCAATCCAGAGACGATGAAAATAGTCCGTACTGAGGCGGAAGTAATGCGATTTTCCAACCATTCGTCAATCTCTTGTCACCTCTATTTTCGTGACTAGATGTATGCGCCATAGCATGCATCGGCTCCCAATGGGCAGACACGGCTGCCTGGAGATTGAAACCTGAGAGCCGAACTTACAGTGGCGTTGTGAGCTCCGATAGTGTTTGACTGTTACATCTGTAAGTGTGAGACGCTTTATGTCCAATCTACACACTGTTACTACTTGATAATTAGTCTCAGCGCTCAGATCATTCTTTGTCTGCAAAAGTCCCATATAAAGGTGGCTTGACCTTAACCTTGTCGCAGGTTGTGCTATTTTTCTGTTAACCAATTGTCTAGACGACTCGGAGGCCGAAACGTACTGTAGATTGTGTATTCAATTTGCATGTTCTACATTAAATTGGTTTAGGCATATTGGACATGAAGTCGCCAAACCGTTTTTGCAACGACTGAAAGCGAATGCCATTGTTAATGAATCCGCTAAAGCTAACTTCGGCTATTTAGCACTCTAATTCATTTTTATTAGCGATATGTCCTGTAAGATAGTCTTTTTGTTCTACCAGGAGGTGATAGGGTGTTCTTCGGATCTGGCAGCAGTTATAGCAGTCACTTCAGTTTTAGGATCGCTTTTCAGTGCCACTATTCAATCAGTTATCTTTAATCGTGAAGACGATCAAGCCAGTCACAGGACCGATTAATCAAGCAGTTGAGGCGACCGCCAAAAAACTAGCAAAGCTTTTCGCTACAAAAGTGTTTAGCCTTTCCAGAAGCTGCTGAAGGGTAGATTGAAGGAATATGCTGTGCAATGTAGTGAGCTGTGAAGCAAAATGTATTTAAGCACGTCAGATTTAACAATATCAATTGCATATTTAAACGAATTCCTCGTTCTTCATTAAATGATATCTAGAGACACTCCAAGAGGCACAACTTCAGAGGCGAAGATGGAGGAAATGGAGATCTCACAAGCAAATCTCCGACTTTCGAAATAAGCTGCGTGAAACCGTGAATACCTATTCCATTACTCAATCTAGCGGCGCAAACGAACTTACTCACTGCGTAATGAATTGGTCTTGTGTTTAGCTCCTGGGTTTGGCAAAGAGGCCACCTTCGTGTCCCACTATTGTACACCTGCTAGACGATGTAGCCTCCATCTCCTGCCAGTGATCCTCCAGCCTTTCCGTATGTCATCAATGCATATTCTATCCTAACATTGTCTTCTTTCGCCTTCAGAGATGTCTTGAGTGCTGTATTCACCCCACTATGACTAGGCAAAGAGTCATCCAAAAGGCAGTACCTCAACCGCTTGTTATTAGGTGCAAGAGAGGTGGCAACCAAAAGTCAATTGTGCAAGCTCGATCATAGGTGACGAGCAATACCATACACAGATGCCCCTCAACGAGCGGAAAGTTGGAGACCCAAAACGTCAGTTTGACCGTCTGGTCGCTAGGTTGGAACCTCCAACTTGCCACTCCCTTACTGACTCCCAAGTTTCGCTATCACAACGAGCCAAGAAACCTACATTACGTAAGCATACCAGATCCCCGGCATCCTCATTCCAGCGAGGTTGATATTTCGCCCCACTTCCAGCCCGTCCTATGTTCAGTCGAATACCTTTTACGCTCGCCTGCTCCGAGACACGTCCCACGGAGCGCCTGAGCTATCAGCCCCTCAACTTTTCAGTATGGTTATGACGACCCTACCCTCGCCAATTGAACATTGCAAACCTTTCGACCTTAACTTTCTCCATCAAAACAATGACCAAAGCAAGGTTTATATTTCACCCATATCAATTCATACTTAAGTTAGCACAGCGCAAATATGCATCTCGTTTATCATTCAAAGGAGTCGTCAATCGTCAATTTTGCTAACATCTCCATATCCCCACGTCGCCAGAGCCTGTCAGCTCCACTACTTACGACAAAAAAAGTGGAAAGATAGACCACAACATCATTGCCAGAGAATTGCAATAACTACGAATCCTTTCTGTTCTGAATAAGAACCCAAATATAACAAAACGCAATATATCCTGAAATAAAACAAATAACTTCCACTCGTTAAGTTTAAGTAAACTACAATATGACGCATCTAGACTTGGACACTTTCAATGCCAGCATGCATTGTCATTTCCGCCGCCATTGTCGAAGTTAGGAAAGACCTCTGCAAAGTCCCTCGCAGCGCGCATTCGTCGCATTGATCCACGAGTGGGACGCACAACCTCCGCCGCCAGCTTCACAACGGTAGGTGCTTGGAAGAGGCTCGAAAGTTCCTGTTTCACCGCATTCGCAATCGCACGAATTCGCTTCCCCTCAGCGCCAACAACATATTTCTGTAAAGTCAAAGAACAAACCATGTAAACTATTGCAAAATCTCGCTACACGTAATAACTTTTTGGCAGGATTTACAATAATACGTTCATTGGGGCAGCGGAGACGGACATGCACATAGACCCGATCATCACCTTCAGCATGTCGCACATGTTCACACTCATCCACTGTCACAACGAGGCCATAGGGAATCTCCTTCGGCAATTGGTCCAAGCAATGAGCCCACACGGACATGCGAATGAGTTCTGAGGGCTCCATGTCGGTTACCAGTGAAGGGGAAAGTATCCACTGGCGATCCGGTTTCGCTCTTTCCAGTAAATATTTCTGAAGACAATGCTAGGACTTTTCTGGCGACTGTATCTAGATGTGCTGGTCAACCACCCACATGAACATACACACTAAGACGTACTCGGAGCTTATCGATGCCCTCACCAGTGGCTGCGGAGACCATAAAGACCTGGCTGAAGCCGTCCCAGTGCTTCACACCCTGCAACCGGATGCCCAGTTCGCGCCACTTTTGTCGTCGCAAGGCGACCTCCTCCTTGGAGGCTGAGTTCAACATCATCTGCATGCGCACGTGCTCCAGCATGCGCTCCAGACGCTCCTCTTCATTTGCAAAACCGACCAATTTTTTGTTGTTAGATGTATGAGAAGTTATCAAGGCGTGTTCTTCGACGGATAAAGCATCCTGTGAGTGCTTAAAGTGGGCAAAAAAGTCTTCGATATTCTGACGCTCTACGTCCGTCACACAACGCTCGGTGGATGCCGCAGTAGCATCTGGAGGAGAAGGATATGTAGAGGAGAATGCTGTGAAAAGCACTTGCTGATATGTAGTTTCGATCAGTTCAATGGTTGTCATTACTCACAGGACTAACTGGGCATATACTGGCGGCAGGTTATCAGAAAATAAGGACACCAAGCCACAAAAAATGCTAGACTACTCACTACATATAGAGGTTTTTGCTTCCAAATCCGATGACAGTTGAGGAGAGACGATAGGCTGGGTTGAGCATCCCCTTCCATCTTTCACAGACGAATCAACTTGATGTAGACTATCTGGCAACAATAAAATTTATAAGCATATCTCTTTACTCATGCTCTGGAACCCCCATCACTTTAAATCAGAGGAAACATACAGTGCAACTGAGAATCTTACAACAAGTCAATCGGGAACCAACTGCCAACCACAAGCTGCCATTCGTTGCGAATGAGAGTAAAATATAATTAATACAATTTGCAATCATTAAGGATTGCAAAGTTTGGTTAAGAAAGCATATCAGAAAAAATTACATCGTAGTTTATAGAATTATGCCTTTGACAGCTCATGATTTACCTACATCTTTGGTATCTGACTGGCTCTGCAATATGAAATCCTGTTCACCAACGAGGTGAGACTCCTCCTCAAAGTTTTCACATTTCAAGCGAGATTGTGAGAGATCTAAAGAAGCATTAATACATTGACCACACCACACAAAAGTCATGCAGTAGGTGCGGGTTCCATTCACATGAGTATCTCTCAATGACCGGAACTGGATCTTAAGCTACACCGAGTTATATTATAGTACGTTGGAATTACTGACAAACGGTATCGAATTCATAAAATATAAGAGTCAATTACCGAGTTAAAAACGTTACCATTTGAACAAAGGAAACATTGATAGAGTCATAGAGGGAACATTACAGACTCCAGAGTTGATTAAAAACACCATCAGAAATGTTTTCAAACTTCATTCTCAAAGTGCTAGCATTTACCTCCACTACCTTTTGAAGTTTGAGGGGAGCAAGCGGAGGAAGGAGGGTAAGAACTGGCAGAGGATGAAGAGGCCTTTAACAGGGGCACAGATTCAATCTGAATGGTTGGCAAGAGGAGCGCAGAGAGGCGCTCAATGTGTTGCAGCCGCGCTTGAGCCGCCTCGTGAGCTTCGGGTGGGAGGAGAGGAAAGATTATTGCCTCAGCGCTAAGATGCTGTCGCGCCCAGCCATCCTGCTCTGCCAGCCGTGCGCGCTCGTTGAATTTGTTCATAAAGGCGTCGCAGTGTGCCTGCCTACCACCAACCAAACCCCCGGTAAGACGTCGCGTCGTCTCCAGCAGACGAGTCCGATCACTCTGCGATTTGTCCACCTGAAATTGTTTGATTAAAGCAACTGCTCTTTGATTGTCAATCGACCAGTATGGATCGTAGACAGCATCGTAACACAAAAGCGTTTCTAACACGTTCACTACCATCGTCACAGATATGCGACTGCCAACCTGCCTGCTAATGACCTGGGTGTCACGAATACATGGCACACGCCATTATACCATTATAAGTAATTAAAGCAAATTGTGTTGAAACTTATTGGTCGGACTTGGGATAAAACAGAGTCAGAGTTCTGAAAACAACAAAATTTTTAAAATACATTTCTTCGTAGGCTTAAATTGATCAAAAGTAAAGGATAACTGTTGTCACGGTAAACCACGAAGCACCTAGGTTCTGATGACGGCTTGTTCTCTAAGCCATGAGTAAAGTTTTTACTTTCAAGACTCCGCTGTGTTAAGACTTAATTAAGTGCACCAACATCTTTTAACTCTGATTCCCTTCAGCTTTTCTCGAAACTCATTGTAGTAGGGTCATTTATAGACTGTTAGTCATCTAGAGGTGAGAAATGGTATTCTCATCTTGAAATGATTTTTTTTCACTGGAGGTAAAAAAGCCTTTAGACACCTTTAAGTTCAGCAGCACAGTTATTGGTAAAGGGCGTCAGTTGGAAAACTAACTATTACCTTATTCAGAACGAGAACTGACTCCTTATCAGCGAAAAAATGTAGCACCTTGAGAACCTCTGGATCCAGTGCCTTCCTAGCGTATTTGTTGGAAGCATCCACCACCACAAGAACTAAGTACATGTGAAAAAGACTCAAGAAAAGCTACCCAAATCGGCTTCAAAAATGGCCGCATGAGGATCCCGAATGAAGGTTCGTTCGAGTTTGAACCTACAGAGGCAGTGAGTGGATTAAACACAAGGCAAAATACTACTGTCGAATATGTCGGGCTGATACAAGGCCAGGAAGGTCGACAAAGGCCAGTTGGATATTGTCTTTAGTAAAGACAACGGTCTGTTTGGAGCGGGTGGTGTGAGCCTTGCCCGAAACAGCACAAACACGCCAACTGACAAGCATATTGACCAAAGAGGACTTGCCAACATTGGGGAAACCAACGACTGCTACCTTTAACAGCCGACTGTCTGGAGGGCTTTGAGAGGGCATGAAAAGCATCTTTGCAAGAAATTCAACTACGATAGCAAAGAAATGCTTTAGTAAAGCGACGACAAAACTTCTCTTTTTCTATAGTCATTACACTAACCCTTAGACCGTGGCACTGGGTGAGGACAGAGAGCATTGTTGAGCATCGTAGGTACAAAAGAAGCATTCGCCAACTTCATATTTTGGTTGGCAAAACAATGCAAAGGCCTTTTACGCATGAATCTGCCCAGTAGCATCGTGAGCCTAAAAACCGTATATTCGCTTCGCCTTAGAGTAAAATCTCGCGAATTTGGGTCGAACGCACCATAAAAATAGAAATTTCGAAACTAGCTTAATTAGCAAAATGCAGCTGCATGATCAACTCCCTATTGGTATTAAAAGTATGACAAACAGCCCATGACGAGTAGGCGAAAAATAGACACGCCGGAGGGAGGTACCTCGGCGCTGGAAAATATGCCCCAATTTCTCCCAATGCGCTGCTATACCTCGATAAAACTGACGAAGACAATTCCAAATAAAATTTAGTTGAAACAGATTATACCATTAACAAACGATTTTTCCAGCGTCAAAGGCACTAGCTGAGGCAAAAACACCTTAACAAGGTCAAACCACATTATTTACGCATTGAAATGTAAAAAAATGCAAAAACTCCGAGAGGAATAGGAAACCTAGAAGAAGCGCAAAGTACGCAAACTGCTTATCCAACACGAGCAGGCCAAAGACCATGTGCTGACTGGTTCGAATGGAGGTGTCAGAAAGCATGATTAAACAACTAAGGAAAAAAGTGAAAAACATGAAGGTTTCATGGTGTAAAACTAAATTAATACTTTAAAGCATGAAACCTAACGTCACATTAAAATAAAAATTGAAACTTGGCCCTTTGTAAGATTCGTACGGAAAGATTATTCGAGCTGTCGCTAATAGCACAACATTAATGCACATTAATGTGTCCTCAAGGGTTGTGATCAAACCAAGAGTTATAATATTACTCTGCTTTTAAGCTGGGATGTAATGTCCTTGCAATGTCCGTAATGTGTGGATAAGCTTAGAATCCTATTTTATTACTCCACGAGAAGTACTTGATTGCATAAAGAATTACGAATTAGGAAATACCTACACTTAATGTTGATATCTTCCTCCTTTGAACCTTGGGCGGTTAAATCGACATCCCCAAGGCGCCTATTTCGAAAGCAGATTCGGTGTGACTGAGGTGGCTTGCGCGGTTAGTTGCGGTGTTAGGGGATATACTCCCTGGTTCTGTTGCGAAGCTAAGTTGATTTTGTTGTTGTTAGTGTTTTTGCTTTTAAGCGTCATCTCTTCCCAACAATAAGTCAGTATTGACGTCCCTGACGCTCTTAAACCTCTCCCAATTTCCCTCCCTTTTAAGATTCGAACACTACCGCGTTCCCCTGAGGTGAAATGGAATCTTCCATCAGTTCGACACATTTGCTTCCTCTGGAGCTAATTGATAAGTGCATTGGGTCCCGAATACACATCATAATGAAGAATGATAAGGAAATGGTTGGGACTCTCCTCGGATTTGATGGATATGTCAACATGGTGTTGGTGGATGTCACTCAGTTCGAGTTTACCGCGAAAGGCAAGCGGATAACAAAACTCGCTCATATCCTTCTTAACGGCAGCCACATAGCCATGATGGTGCCAGGCGGTGAAGGTCCTGAGGTGTAAATGTTATGCTTTTAACAATTGTTTACTTGTTCCCTTGGTTCCCATACTACAAAAGCTCTTTGGCGATATCAAACTAATTTGTGATTGAGCAACTGTTTGTTACTAATGGCTCACATGGCGTTAGCTGAAATTGGTTGTCAGCGGACTTGCGGCTTTGCGTATCGTTCAGGCAGAAATTATAGCCATTAATTTGCTGAGTCATTTCCTAACTCAGTTTGGCTGTGGATGATAAGGAGAACTATTGTAAAATATGAGTAATCAGGCCCTAGAGCGTCGTAGCACAATGGTAATAATGAAAGAAGGGGTAAGACTTCTGATTTATTTTCCGAGTTCTTTAACCATGTAGGGTCCCTCGAGTTTGTATCCGAGCTTCCTGTAGTAATTTCGCGTGCCAACCCCTGAGATAACAGCAATTTTCAGTGATCCATGCTCGTCCCTCGCAATTCTTTCAGCCTCTTCCATTAGGAGCGTGCCGAATCCCTTGAGGTAGAAGTGCATGGTTAAAGTAGTTCATAGAGTAAGAATTCATTTACTTCGCATTACCTGGTGCTGGAATTTTGTCGGATCCTTCGTTGAGACTGGAACGGCACTACCGTAAACGTGCAACTCCCGGACAATAGAACTTTGCGGATCATTTTCCTCATTGCCAACGTCGTGACACCGCAGTTCTGGTCGGAAGGTTTCAGGAGAGCACTTCCTTAGTCGCAGCAAACCAATAAGGATATCTTGATGGGGATCTTCGTAGGCAAGAAAGGTTTCCCAACCTCCGTTGGCCACGTAGTCCCGACGGATGAGTTCGATCTACGAGTGGTCTTATCTGCTTTAAGATATTTTATGGTGGCATGAAGTTCTGGTCGCATCTACGCCGAATGGCTATCAACACTAGGAAACGGTATTGAGGCTATTCCCGAACTCGCAAACTCCCAAGGGATGAATAAAGTGTAAGATAAGGAGGTCATCCGATATGCCATTAGACTAAAATTGAGTTGTGAGCATAGTTGTCAGCTGTCGCAGACTTGTAATTCGGCTCAACCATGGCAACACGGGGGTCTACCCACGCTGCCCCAATGGCGGGGTGCCGGATTCTCTGCGCATCTACGATAGAACGGTTTCCAGACTCGTGTGCTACGCAAAGTATCTCGGGGTGAGTAACGACGACTTACGATTTCCAGCGCTGCAAAAATCGGATTCGACTCTACCTATGCAACCTATTCCAGGACTTATATGTGAGTGTTAGCGGAAAAAAGGTACCTGCGACGGACAGACTTTTTTGTGAATTTCTTGAATCCCCACCTCCCGAGTTCGTACATCACGGCACTTGGCACCCAACTCATCCATTCGTGCAAGAGCAAGCTCTCGTAAGTTCCCGTGCTCGACCCCGCTTGTCACCAGTGGCATTGGAATGTCCCTCTGAATACGGTAGACACGAGTCCATGGCGGAACTAGCGCAAGTATCCTCGCGATCAGGTCAATGAGCATGGTGGGCGAATAGCTTTTGTATCTACCAGTCCGCCAGAGTTCGTACAATCCAGTTCCACGAATGACCAAGGTGGGGTAGATCTTCAAACCATCGGATCTGAAGGCGGGGTTCTCAAAGAACTCCGCGAACTGGGCTAGATCGCGCTCCCAACCGACGTTAGGTAGATCCGGCATCATGTGCGCAATGACCTTGAAGCCGGCGTCTTTTGATAGATGGAAGGACTCACACACTGCATTGACGGTGTGACCTCTGAAGGGGCAAAACTTCATCAGTTAACGTAACCAAACCTATTCGTGTCGCGTGCGACATCTTCATAGACACTCTGAACTCCAATTTCGAGACGTGTACATCCGTAACTCAGCATTTCTCTTAAAAAAGAGTTGCATTGATGGAAAAGCCCTACCCCAGATGCTTTTTCAGGCAGTAATCAGGCCTGGTCTCGATGGTTATCCCGATGCACTTCGTTTTGCTTCTTTCCGAGTAGCTTCAAAAATAAATATGGCGTATGACTTACTAAACTGCCTCTGCAACGTTTTTGGAAGAATGGCCAGACAAAGCATCGTGAAGGTTTCTAGAAATCATCGAACAATGAGAGCGCGTTTTTGCCCACCTGATGAAATAATCACGATAGTCTTCTGGCAAACACATAAATGTACCACCCATTACAATAAACTCGACCTTATCACACGAGTGACCAAGTTGTTCCAACTGGCGAAGCGATGATGAAATAAGCATTAACAAACCTGCTCAATTCGATGACGCGTCTGAACGTAGGGATTATATCTTGCTCGTATAGCGCGCATGGAGGTGGGCTGAAAATAGTAGAGAAAAAAGTCATGCACACCTCATATCCAGTGTAAGATTGCGTCGAATATTCAAAATCGGAGTCGGGTCCACCGGGACAGTACCTATAAGAGAAGTCAAGCAAATTGAAAGCAAACCTACACGCAGACATTGCCAGTCATTGCTATGTGTGGACATCTATGGGGTTTGCACATCACTGCCACAACAACAATCTAGGGGATAGTACACTACCGTAGTCACATACCCCACTAGCTGAACGAACTGGCTTTGCCTTTAATTTTGGAAGGAGGACCTGTGGCGAAGTTGTATTAGAAAGTATTGTCGTACATCTCTGTGCTGTGGGGGAACAGCTGAAATTATGTCTACGAGACGAGGTTGTGAGGACAGTCCGTATTTCTGTGATATTGCAGTTTTCAACCTAAGACTTAGTACGGAACGTTGAGATACTTATTTAGATTAACATCTCTGTGTTCCTTGACGGCTTTTAACAACTCAGCAATTATCTCTGATATTGTCATAACCGTCAACTCCTCCTTCCTTACGTTTCGACCTACAGAGTAAATATAAAGTTACAAGAGCATGCCTCGCTTCCCTTTCAAGGCCATATCCTTGTGAGCTTCTAAGCTAGGCGGGTATAGGTCAGAAGGCTGAATTAGAACTGATGCCTTTATGCGTCGTGCATCATTGTCATTGAAACAATAATGCGTTTGTTCGATTATTTCGAAGCAACGCTCCTTCGAATTTCACAGCCAGTATGATATACAACACTTTTCGATGCAACACATCAAAACTGCAATTTTAAAACTTCAATTATATGTTTTGTAAACTATTCATCAACGACAATAATGCAATAGAACCTTACAAAGGTTGTCGTTTTTCATGTTTGCTGTAGTTCTTTGCTAACTTTCTTATCTTGAAATCGCACTCCCAGCTTTAAGTCATTAATTTGAGTAATATGTGTAGATGTAAAAAAAATATGTTATGTGGTGTCAAAATTTCGCACGCAGTCGTTATTTTCTAAGGGCTCAGAATTTGTTTCTGCCTTAAGGTCGATGTTTTCTGCCCAATTACAACAAAAATGACTTCCTCTTGCAAAAAACGTCAGCGAACAATGTAGCGTGTTCTCTAATAACTTTTAATCTTTGAACTAAGAGGACGCTACTGAGGCATAGAAGGGGTTTGCATCCCAGGCGCTACGCAAAGGTTGTGCTCCTTTTGCGCTTAGTGTCCCTCAACGGGTTGATTGCCTGATTTTGAAATAGCCTTGTTCCATAATATTATGCCGTCCTCCCTTTAATTATGAACATCTGTGGGACTTAATACTTTCCTGGACTGACCTAAGCCATATCGAGATGGAAGCCGATCGCGAATTAATGGAAAGGAGTGAAGTGGTTGGAAGGTCACTGGTACAGCCAAGGGACCGAGCTGTGTACAACCGGCGGAAGTATATGCATGAGCTCGACCTGCGAAATCCAAAGAGCGTAAACGCCTAATAATCACAAAAAGCACCTGTTTATTTACACTTGTAAGACCCTCGTAAGATCTTCGCGCCTGAATGAATTAGAGTGCAAACAACAGAAACGAAATGCGACACCATCAGGATAGTAGGTGGAGTCTACAAATATCTCCCAAAGCCCACGTTCTGGTCCACTTCCTTACTATAAGGCAAATAATGGTTTCGTACATATTTCAAAACATTAATTTTAGCTCATACTGGTCTTTCTCATTTGTGGGCAATAATTATCATTACCCAAATCCCTTTGCTTCGCTTCCCGGGGTTTCGATGGATCACGGACTGGATTGTCTGCCCTTTAATAAAAAATAAGGTTTATTATAGTAAATCCATGCTTTTGAGTTCACAAATTTGTAGGAGATCTTCGCTAAAGTGATACCGGATAGCTTAAATTAGGGCGTTTGATGCAGTGGTCTGGAGTTGCGCCATCACCACAAAAGGGAACTTTGCCGCCAGACGACAAGAAACGGAAACAAGAAGCAACAATCTCACCACTTACATTAGCGCTTCACTAAAGTGTGGCCTTCAGAATCACGCGCAACTTCTTATGTTCCCCCGGTGATAACTCATCTGTCCTCCAAACGGCACTTCTTTTATTCGTGTGTTTATCGTGTGCTTTTTCGCCTCAGAAGGGGGTTCTAGTACGCAGAATGAGTTAGTCTTATTTCCTCCAGTAGAACGCATTTAGTTCATTTTGATGCATGACTGTACTATCCTGTTGGTAAGGTAGAGGCTCTGCGCCTGTCACCTGGCTCTTTTGTGTGCTTGCAGCGCTCCTAATCCACGATTTCGTATTGTCGGCCAATGGTTTCGCCTAATTTGTCAAACTAATTTTTGGTGGGTATTTGACTCCGCTCCAACTACACCGTTGCCTCCATGATATACCCAAGTGGCATCCAACGTGCCTAAGCAATTTACAGATTGTCATCTAAAAATTGGCTGGTGAGTAATCACACAGGCACGTGGAAGTGGCGTTAGCCGCACACACACAACGACTCTGCGTTTTGGCAGCAGTCTTACACGGGATATTTCGATGGGCTATGAGGGCTTCCAGTGCATGCGAACCCGCTCGTGCTTCATTTCTCCCCTAATGACACTGCAACACTAAAGTAGCCTCAAATTTTCCCGCTTCTTTTGCCAACTCAGCCCTCGCATGAAGGACCCAATCACTCCTGAGCCCTAAAAGTGGCATCTCAGACAACTTTAAATTTTTCTTTGAGGTCCACTTTGTGGTGAAGCAACATTCTGTAGTTAATATAAATGTTTTAGTGAACCGGCTTCATGGTAGGGTAGTGCTTTGCACGCCGTTAGGGGTCTTCTTCAAGTTGACCATTTGTCCCACTTTATTCAGCTTTTCGGGCGACATCGTAGATGTATTTGTCGAGTGACCGCCTCAAAAACCTTCGCGGCAGCAAGGGAATATATCTTGTGGTGATTTTTTTAGCCAAACTACCCACACCGCCATTTAGATTGTAGCTATGACGCCAACAGCTATTTCCTGATGGAATTGAGAAGCATGAGTCTCTCACCTGGGTCCTTTCCAAGATTAAATTTGGCACATATACCATGAGTTGACCATGTGGATGCTTCGAAATAAAAGAAGCCTCTATCTTATGCCTTTACGCTTCACTGTTTTAGGTTATTTGAATTTCTTAGTCGCGGTAAAATAGAACCTTCTCAGAGAAACATGCTCTGTGGCCTTCTGCAATGATGCGCTTTTTGTGCTCATACGCCATTCTTTTTAAAAGTTATTCACTACCCCAAACTACACCGGAGTACCGTTGCCTGTAAGGTGGTGGCTGGGAATTGCGGCAGGAGGGACCCTTGCTGGGACTTGCGCCCAATCAGCAGCGAGCACCTCATCGTGTCCACGCGTGCACATCTCCCTTTTATGATTAAACCTTTTTGCCCACTCTATGACGCTCTTAGAGCGAATAACTAACCGCCAACTCCAGTGAACTTAAATTCAACTTTATTACTTCATTTCATGCTTGCACAAAATATTGTGCAAGCACGAGTCACTAAGCCAAAATTCCAACTGAAGTGGCATTTCCCGTTCTCAATCATCTCAGTGAAGATCTTGCAACTCGGGTAAGGCTCAAAATGCCATTGGTGGTGATTCCGACATAATTTGCTAGTTACTAGCCGAGCTGGAGTTTTGGCGTGAGTGTTTGACAAGCATGAAATGCAATTCATCATAGTCACAAGAATGTAATGCCAAATCTCAAGAAGAATGCCGAAAGCAAAGACTTTTATAATAACTGGCTAAAATACCGAGAGCAGAGGAATGGAACGACAAGTCTTAAAATGGATTATAAGGTGTATCATCTAGAGTTGGAAATTAAAAATGTCACAAGCTTTCAGTAATGCTTCATTTGAGTGATGAAACAACTCATTTGCTGATTTTTGATGAGAAGTAGGTGCTTTATCCCGACCTCCGTTATCCCCGTAGGAACCATTTCACATTCTTAAGCCACTCATCGTGACTGCTCAGGAACGTGTTTTAAACTGCGGACGCAAGTTTTTATTAATAAATATGCATTCAGTTGAGAATAAGCGATTATGACTAAGTTCTTCTACAAGTCGCTGCAATACTACGATTGTGTACAAAAATTGCGATCAATGCGGAGAAAGTGCTGTCCTTAAACTTCTACGACTCCCTTCTGCCCCTCACGATGCAAAGAAGGGAGGAAAAGCCCACGCTGGCCCACCTCATTCTCCTCCCTTCACGAAACAATCATCTCCTTCGCCTGACACAATCATCCAACAGTTGCATGATAGGATGTAATGGAAGGAAAGGGCGCAAAAGTGCGAGGAGCAAGGCATCGAAAATTTCATCTTACCAACAACACAGAGGCCTTTTAAAAGCACTGCTGATTAATCAGAGAAGAGAAAAGGCTACCGATTTCCCCCTCAAACAAGTAGGTGGGTGAGTGGATGAATGGATGGATGGATGGATGGATGGATGGATGGATGGATGGATGGATGGATGGATGGATGGATGGATGGATGGATGGATGGATGGATGGATGGATGGATGGATGGATGGATACAGGATGGATGGATGGATGGATGGATGGATGGAATGCATGCAATTGCACCAAGATATGCACTGCTTTCTGACAGGTAGCAGTGGGAGACATGCTACACCCATACTGCATCCCCCAACTGAGGCACGTGGTTGTGTTTCCCTTCATTTTCTTGAGCAAATTATCCCATGGAGCGTAGGGTGGCAGCACCTCCGTTTAGGTGAGCTTGAGGCATTGCAACGCTCTAATTGAGCCGTTCTAACTGACTGAGTCGTCGGACTAGTTTTCGTCTCGAACCACTGAAACGACCTGCTGCAAGCTGTAAGCACTGACACGCTTGATTGTGCTGCCCCCTATCCCTTCTTTGCTTGCTGCCATTATGTTGTAAGTGTTGGGTGAATCCGATGAATGCGACTCGAGGTTGTTGACTGCCCGAGCTGGCTTGAGCCCGTTTCCAAGGCGGTGGCTGGATGGCTGCAGAAGCTTCTCATCAGCCTCGAGGCATGGCAGTTGGGGGTGAGAGGGCAGGGCAGGGCAGGGCAGGGGGAAGGGGGAGGGGAGGGGGGAGGGGGGGACAGAGGAGGGTGCTGTCTTGGCTCGTTCCATCCTCTGCATTTCACTGACCCTGACGGTAATGCTCAGAGTGACGACCAGCACCACTGCTCGGCATCACGATCACGATCACGATCACGTTGTGGCATGCGAAGCAGAATGGACGGTTGGTGAATAGAGGTAGGATAGGCGCAGTACCTTTTATTTTAAAAGGGCGATTTTCGCCATGCAAATCAATCTGTTTGATAGCAAAGGGGCGTAAGAATTCCTAAGTCCCCGCGTATCCATAGTGCAGCGTTAGCCAAAGCCAAAAAGCGGTACAGACCCTTTCCTGGCCTTTGATTTGGAACTATACGCTTGCATTAATTAGCTCTATATTTTGGTCATTCTAAGTTAACTACCAGCATTTCAAATCTTTTTCCAAATGTGAGCATTGCGTGGGGTTGGGAATTGTAAGTCCCAACTTTTTACAGGCGACCAAATGATGAGCGTTGGCTAGTAAATTTCTGATATTTTGGATTGCTGTCGCCTAGGCCAAATTAAAGTTAGATGGGCTACTGCAGACAAACCTACATATTACAAAGTCAGCCAAACTGACAGGTTTTAACCGTCTGGCTTTCTTTCCCTTCACGTCGCCTGCGTTCAACTTGTAAGGTCTCAAGGCCTCCTAGAGTCGTTTTTAGGTTTGTGGTTTTAGAAGAACGTTGGAACAGGTAAGGAACTCATGAAGGCTACTCACCATAGATTCATGTCTGCAGCGAGCTGCAGCATTTCAAGTGGAAAGAAGCGTCATCAAGGTACAGGGACCAACGCCTTAGTAATAATGCATAAAATAACTTTTTTTTGTAAAAACCGCATCGTTACTTCCAATGTCTAGTTAATAAACAGGATTCTGAGGGTACGATGGTACTTTTCGAATCACTGCATTAAATACTTCGTAACCTCCACCCCAGTTACAAGGCGTGTGGCATAGGCTTCTGCGTGGGTGCTACAATTAATTTGCTCACTTTATTATTTGCAGTGGTTATCATTCGCTCTGGCCTAATGTCATTTGCACATATGCGCTCCTTACCCACAGTTCCCTAGGCGCCCATCCCATTGGTTGTCAGCCAAGGTTGTCAAGTTGCTCAACCTATTAATACGTAGTTTTGCCACGCTGTCGATATGACATCCGCAACTCCACTCTCTGACAAGCATGACTTTCCACAGACGATGCACACTCTTCTTCTTGGATCTCTTCTCAATCCTCGCACTGATCGCTCTGGGGATCGAGATTTTTGGGCCATGGATGCAAGTGGATAACGATAAGTGCTTAGGCATCACATCCCAATGCGACAGTTGTGAGTCTCCGACCTGCTCTTTTACCCAAGTCTCACTCACCTGGCTTTATTTATGCTCTCCAGTCTTAGGGGAGCTTAACAAATTTTAGATTAAGGTGTCGCCTTTAGTTCAATAATTGACGATCTAAAGTCCACCCAAAATGTTTTACGTTTGAGTCTAAACCCATTTTGCCTGTTTACAATGAAATCCCTAGAATGAAACAAAATTTCTCGGCTAATGTATCTAAAGCCACCTGGTCTGGAAGGAGTTGCTGGATAACAGTGTGTTTTTGTTTTAGGTTCTCACGTATTGAAGGCACCAGCTCAAGCAAAGTGTGAAATTGCACTACCTTTTAACAGTGAGTTTGGTCCATAATTTATCTTATCTCTAAGACGTAATGCCGATTTAGATTTTTTGTAGGGTTCCTACCTATGCGCTTAGGCTTGAAACTTGCAGTGTTAGTGGGTTGTGTCATCCAGGATAAAACTTAAGGCAGGCGAGTAAACACCCATGAGGTGATTTTGGGATCACGACTATGGCCACTGAAAATGTTCACATGAAAGCGCTTGCCGCCGCTCCAAGGCAGTGCACCAATCCCTCACAGTTTGGTGGAGTTGATTAGGTCGGGCTATCGCGCCACTCTACTTTAATGCTGTTCTCACAAATACGGATAGCTTTAGAGAGGAATGGTAGGCATGAATAACCTCATTGTGTGTTCTCGTCTAATTTTAGAGCAAGGGCAGGATGTGAAATTGCTCATCTCGTTTGTCACTGCAAGCGTAGCTGGCTGTATTATCGCCATCATGACGGTGTTTGCGGTTATGTTGAGTTGCGGCAGTTGTTGTGGCTCTTCCTCCTGCTCACATTCCATGTTCCGCTTCACGTTCGCCTACATTCTTTTCGACGTCTTGGCACGTGAGTTCTTCCTTCATTTTAGCTAGACACACGTAGGAGTTGGAAGTAGTAAAGTTACGGCTACACTGCTAAACACTGTGACCGGTAGGCCTCCTTAACGGAGTCAGCAAATGAAAGACCGAGGTTGTATCCAACTTGCCGCCCATAGATTTTGGACTCACAGGAGTTCAAGAAGATGTAAGGCGATGTAAGGAGCAAGTTGATCAACATGATCGACCTCCTGCGTTTTAATTGAATAAAATACTTTGTGATTGTAGAAGCCCTTTCATTGGGCCACACTTAAAATTTGACTGCGCAAGACAAGCGGTGTAGTAGGGATTTTCGCTTTTCTTTGTAGTGATTGCCAACATTGTCGCGGTGGCTATGTGGATTGTAATTAATGACCAGGTGAGTGATCTTACCTACCTGTAAGCAAGTAAATATCGAAAGTGTTTTCATCAAAAGGATACTCTAATGCCTAAAAGTGCATGTCACAGAAAGAATTAGTTGAATATGCGGGGAATTCACCTCTCTGGTTAGGTTCGGTGATGTGTGTGGTTGCAACCTCATTATTTGATGGTACCTATTTTAGAAGAATTTTGGATATTCATTCTGGGTGGGATGGGCTGCCAATGCATTGCTTCTGATTCTCCTTGTGATACTGATCATTCTACGAAGGCATGGAGAGAAGGATGACAACCAGGAAGATCGCAAATCGTGGGCATCTATTAATCAAGTGCTATTTCGATCGCTCTACCAAATGACCCCAACCACAGTTTTCCATAACCGGCCCTAAGCGCAAAGGGAAGAACCTCAAAGCAAAAGAATCAGCTACCAACTCTATCCCTCTGCGGGTGCTCAATCAATCCACAAAGGCATCTATTTTACGTATCTTTTCAAATGAACTTTCGAGACGCAACTTTTTTTGCTCTTGTTTCTTGAAAATAAGTTTCTAACAGACTTTGGACCCGTTCGGAACTTCATGCATGTATGAGAGCCAGATTCATAATATAACCACTTTTAAACCTACGGAACTTCTACAAAACCATAACCCGTTGACAGCAGGTTTGGACCGCTTTACTGTTATGAGTGGATTGCTCCACACTCAAATCAGCATCAATCATGTCAGAATTGAATAAAAACATTAAATAGGCACCATTGATGACAGTCGGATGCATTCTCAAGGCTTATAATGCCGAAAGGTAAATACCGAACTATCATGAGAGCGACCAAATAGTCCACTTGGTTGAATGGAAAGTGGCCACGTTAGGTGTAGAAAGTGAACAGATCGGACAGGTTTTATGAGTGGGCATTTTGTGCGCGAACGGGTTTTGGGAATCATCAAACTACCAGGTGCTGGATGTAAGCGCACAAGCAATGGTGTTCCGATGTCTTAACTAGGCAACTAAGAGCTGAAGGGAGCGAGGTCTTCCACTTTACTGACTAAGTCTTTCCATTGGTCCGTGAAAGGCGAGACTATTGTGCAATTCTTCATAAGTCACTCATTTGGTGCAGTAATTGTGAAAAGAGTCGTTTTTATCCTCAACAAACGAAGGTAGAACCCATGAGAACTTATAGACACAACCAAAAGTTGCATTTTCAGGAGATTTCTAAACTCCAAATTTTTTACCCGTCACATGCCCTCAGCTCATATACGCCCATAAGTGGTGTCTTATCTTGCAAGCTCTCCATTCGAGAGGATGGGGTAGGACGTGCTTGGTGGAGGTGTTTAGTGCAAAACCAAGCCATCCGCCTACACGTTGTGGCGCAAATCGTCGGGTGATTAATCAAACTTGTTTCAGACGATTTTATATGCAAGGATCCCATGAAAAATTCAACATTAATCAACATTATTGTTTGCTAAAGAGGTCATCTTCAGGTACAACTAAAAGATTGATCTTGAAGAATATTGGAATACTGCATTTAATTATTTGCCAGAGCAGAGTATGTTTGGCTTGGCATTCGAAAGCGGGCCTCATCGCATGATCGCGTGGGGGATGTAGTGGTGGGTGGATGGCAATTTGCACGCGTGAGAGCAGCACCTGAAAGCGCCTTACGGCGGCTCGCCACCTCCACCACATAGTGAAAGTGTGATTGCTCTGCATGGAAGTGGCACCATCAAGGCCGGCTTAGGCATAAGGTTACAAAATTTCGGTGTCACGTGAGACCTAAGCAAATCGAATTGGTGGAGTGCTCTCCTTGTTGTTCAGAGATACGAGAGCCATGCTTGGCGAATTCACAAGTTGAACACGTCTGGAGGGTGTGCAAGTCGCTGACTTTCCTTTCAACCGATGCTGTTTATAGGAACGCTGGCCCTGTAGTCCTCGTGGTTCATTGCTACCCTGTGAGAACGCCTCACTCGCCTGGCTGTCAGCCCTCCGTCTGGCCTAATGTTCTACTCCCCAATTCTGTGAGATCAAGTATCTGCTCTAAACTATGGAGCCTCACAGATTGCAGCACTAAGTTCATTCGATCCTCATCGGAATGACGCATCCAGGGCCGTCCTGCAGAAACTGCACCAACTTCACTAACTTGTATTTAACAACCTAACTGCTGCTCACAAAACCACGAGGATATAGCTGCCCCCAACAAAAACTGACCTCCACCCACTTCAGTGTTTCAACTCAACCAACGCGTTGGCGGCACGATTTGGCGTGACTACGCATTACAAACTGCTGAAAAGGAAGAGTAGAAACAGTTTTTACCTATTGACGTAATTTTATTTCTTTACTTTACTTCGTCATCTTTCGGTTTCACAAGATGGTGCAAATGCCTGAAAATTCACGAAGATATTCGATGATGTTGATAATGATTTACCTCAACCCTCTCACCAACTATTGTCGCACAATCTGCATGATCATTTTTTTACTACTGTACATTTCCTGAGTTCCCACCTTATTTCACCTTTTAGCTGCACCACATGCCAGGTGGACAACCCGGGATCCTTCTTTATGTCAATTTATTGCAGCAACAAATACCATGGAGGGCACCTTCATAGTTGGAAAGGTCTAAACGGGCCTTTTTGGCGAGTTTATTTGACTGCTCGCTCCGTAAACTATGTATAAGGCAAAATATGCAGGTGGTCAGGCATTCAAAGATGAAATTTTAAACCAAACCATTGAAACCCTGCCTCTAAATGGAGCGATTGGTCGCAAGGTGGTAGGAAAAGAAAGGGGCAGATACCAAAATGGGAGCGGTCGCTTTACCTTCCATCATGCAGTGTAATGTTCAAAGGGATGGGAGTATGATAAGAAGAGAATATGTGGTGACAACAAACACAAAAAAATACACGAAAGACGTAGGCCGACAGATAGAATCAGTAAATCGACAGTAGATTTGACAAATTTGGAAATCTCATGAGTAGAGAAGGTCGTCTGGATTCTCAACGAGGCCTCGTTGAATTGTCAGAGTCACTCGCGAGACGCAGTCCCTTAGAAGGTCACAAGTCCTAGGGTAAAAACAGAGAATTTGAAGCCTCTCAAGAAGGCAGGAGTTTTATTTTCCTAACTTATAAGAAATGCCTCCAGCAACAGTGTTTGATTTGCAAACAGTTTTGAGGTCACTTGAGCCTAATCGAGCTCTCTATTGTCATAGATTTAAGAAACGAAGCTGCCGTAGCGGTACTACTCTCATGAGTGCAGCATGTCATTTAATAGAACAACCTTAACCCACGGGATCTCGGCTTTTCTAACGGATGTGTCAATCAACGGAATCGGCTGTCAGATGTGGCCTTCTGACATGCCCTATGCATAACCTGTGGCAATCGCCAAAAGGTTTGCGCCAATCTTCCACTTTCCCATACCATCAAAACTTTCTAATTAAGGTCCACTTTGTTAACCGTGAATCACTGTGCTTTACAGAAGGCTGTTCAATGGTGCAGCAATCGTGCTTCGTTACTTAAGCCACCGCTCCTGAGGGCATCCCACCAATTTAACACAGGACACTCGACAAGGACTCAGTCCATCCAAATTCAACTGACGTTCAAAGGAGCAGCATACCAAGTCTAAGGGCAAATATATGAATGCTGTCATTGCAGAGTTTGACACTTTGTTAGACACTGCCCCCAAGGGCATTACAGATGTTGTCAGTACAACACTGCTGATCATGAGGATGTGAACTTTCAGCATTGCTGCAGCCGATAGTCAGCCGACCACTTTGGACGACTTTGGTTCTCAGCATCCTATCTCGAGGCATTATTCACTGGAATGTTACATCGCAAAGACTAATCTCAATCCACTTAGTCTCAACCGATCTGCAATCAAATGCGTGGCAGCGCCATATCTACCCGTGAGTGGGCGGTAATCGCCACAAGGGTTACTTCAGCCAGTAGGTGAGGATTTACAACAGCAAAAAATTCTCCAAAATCAGCATAAGCATCTAGACCTTAGCCAGAGGGACGCTGACAGCAACCCCGCTTTGACTTCACCGACCCAGTCGATGGCATCTCACACTTCATTCTGGTGGAAGCTCCCTTAAAGAAGTCAGAAGTAGCATCTCTGTAAATTAGTTGGGCCGTCAGGGCGCTACAAGCCTTGCATCAAATTTTCACTCAACAAGGACTTTTAAAGTCGTCATTCACCGAAAACGAAGCAAAGTTCACTACAAAGTGTGTTCCATGACTCGGCTCGTACTACATCACGCTGGTGCGCATATTTTTTTCTGTGGCGATTCACCTCCAATCCAACGAACAATACAAAGAGTCATTGCCAAATTCACGAAAGCACTAGGGAAGCCACGAAGGAAGGGTGCAAATTGCGACGTCTTGCAATGATTTCTACTGGCACATCGCACAGCTTTGCACAATTCTGTACGAAAAGGCCAATCACCAGCAGAACTGTTAATGGACCGCAGGTTTTGCTCAGTCAACGCAGCAGCCACTCGATGGTTTCAAGGCAGTCCTCACCATACTCATAACTGCCGCTTGCGTCTACATCTGTGGCCATTAGTCGGCGGCGTTGACATTCTCCGTCTAAATTGTGCATTTCCTCGGGATACAAAAACACTTTGAAGAAAGTTTTCAAAAACGATTTGTCAATGACGGTTTTGGCAATGCCAACTCCAAATCTACGGCACAGTGGTCATTTGCACGAAAAATTGGTAAGGGTGTTTGGACAAGGGCCGAATCTTCTGCCTTCAGGATCTCCAAGTACAATCAGTCCAGTGCCAGAAAGGAGGGTGACGGACAGATGTATTACGCTACATAATTTCCCAATTCATTAGTTAGATTGAACTAGCTCCATGTCTGCCTTAAGTTTGCTTTACACCAAAGCGAAATATCTAACGCGTTTGGTCTCCTTTTGACCTTTGTGTAATAAAAAGGAGCATATTTCAAGAGTGCCATCAATGCTGTTAGTTAGTAGCTGCATGGCTGAGTTACTTGAAACAAAATCCCTCGATTTTTTGCATAGTGCAAGTAGCATTAGTCCTAATAACTCATCGACAAAGGGCTGCTGCACTGACTCAGGAAGTGAGGTGATTCTACTGAGGTTGAAGGAGCCAACCAAGTGCCAGGTGAGACAATTAAAACGTACTCTTTGAACGTCATCCCAGTAACATCCTTTCCGTTGATGGCGAGTATTCGGTCCCCAAGTTGGATATCAGCACGCGAAGCTGAGGTGTCCGGCGTGATGGCCTTTACGTAGACTCCCAGCTGGCTGAATCGCGTCATCTAAATCCAAAAATTCAACACGCACTTTCCAGACAGCTGTGGTAATTAGTCATCATTGTATCAACTGTCAACTTGGTTGATAGACTTTAAGGATAGTGGTATTTTTTATAAATAAGGTGGGTGCCTATTGTGTGGCATTTTGGCTTATATTCTTTAAAATCACACGATCAGTGGGTGGTGATACACGAGGTATTTTTGAGCCCCCGACAGACAGGAAAGCGTGCGCGCACCTCGGCATACATTCAAGGCGCTCTCCTCACGCATGATGTGGGGGAGGCATTATCGATAAGGTTGGTGCCTCATTGCAATGCATCTTGATACACCGTTCACAGCAAGAAATTATTTAATCGGGAGCACCTACATGCCCCTCGACGAATTTCAGGCCATAGGTTTCATTGGCGACCTTCTCCAGTTGCACATTTATCACAGAACTGACAATCGGTCTATCCATATCCACACTGATGAGGCTTTGTTGAGACTTGCGCAAATTCCAGTCCACAAAGGAGGAGAGGCTATCCTCACGTCCTCTGTAGGAGAAAGCACCAAAATCGTGGCCCGACTGGGTCATCACAGCTGGGGGATGGATGGAAAGACTGCCGTTTAAGGTCTCTGCATCTGGTTCAATGGTGGATGGTGTAGTTGGATGGGAAAGGCCCTTCTTGAACTCGGACCAGTCTTCATGGATCTTTTGGGCCTCCTGGGATCTCCTAAGGGGATCTGGGGACTGTGATATATTGACACTAGAGCCAAAGAGTCCAGCACCGCGGAGGGCGCTGCGGCGAGCGCAGTTACGCCCTCTAGACACTAACGTAGTGCCAGAAATGAACAAATCCTGTAAGCGCGGTGAGGAGGCACCGAGTTCGTATGCCCCAGCACGGGAACGAAAACCGCCGCCGGGAACCGGAACCACTTGCTGCACGTCGGTTCGTCTTACTCCGCCTAGTTCCGAGGTTGTTGCTCGTCGGTAGTTGTAAGGTCGGCCCATCTAGGTATGCAAATATGACCAACAGCTTTAAATCCAAGGCCCGTTTTGACACAATTGTTACAAATATTGTACTTTAAATTGTGCAAAAATTTTAATGGCATATCAGACTTGTGAAAAGCAGAAAATCACCAACCAAAATGGAACAACTGGGCCCATCAGAAGATAGAGTTGGTCGGGGGACTTCAAGTGTGTCGAATACATTTGATTTTGATCCATTAACCTCCGCGTTTAGTTCAGCAAAGTCGCGAATATCGCTAGAATCGCTACTACCACGCTGCTTCACGCGAATCAGGTCGGGTAGTTGACTACCCGATCGCGCGCTATTCATTCGAATGCCTGAACTGCACATCGACCCGCTGTCTTTCAGCACTGAGGCAGGTGGTTGATAGCTCTTTAATAGAGCACTCCACCTAAAGGCTTGGTGTTGCTCGACTTGAGCAAAAAAAGATTACATTTAGGCGAAAGTCCGTTACTAATTCCTAACTGTTTTGTTGTCTACTTATTTTGTTTTAGTAGAACTACTTTTAAAAAGCACATTGTAATGCATTTTACATTCACCAAAACCTAAAGAAGAATGCATGTTTACCTAGCGCCCTGTCAAATGAATCGACTGCCATCTTTGCCCGTACAGTACTGAAAAGAGTAGCTAGGTCAAGAGGTCGATGGGCCATTTCCGCTCTCTGAAGTCTAGATGGTGTGCAAAGTTGTTCGGTTTCTTGCCAATACTTTGCATATTCGTTAACGACATCAATTGCTACAAAATGTTGGAAAATGCTCACAATACTACCCCTGTTTGTAGGTGAAAAGTGTGCAACTAACAAATAACCCACGGTTTCCTCGTAACGCGTTCTCATCGTTAGTAAACCAGCCACGGGCACTTTGCATTCCTCTGCCATTTTCGTAGTGGTTCAAGAGGAAGTAGAGCAACGACGGAGATAGGGTAGGTTGTTTCGACCGAAGCTGCTCCCACGACATCTAAATAGGGTAGACATTGTTATCATGGGCTGTTAGGACATTTGGTGGATTGTGAGTGGATTGAAAAGTATAGAGATTTCGCATGGATGCTTCCATGCTTTTCAGGGAAGTTCATTCAAAGCTCTCGACATGTTGGTACTTTAAGCGCACATTAGACCACTGCTCGAAAGTAAACCCTTGATTGCAGTCTTCACCGAAATCAGAGATTCCACTTAGCCATTTACAGCGCATTCAGACTCGTAAAATTAATCATGAGGAAAGTAGGCTGTTTAAATAGTTCATTACATCCCAAATTAACTTCAACTCCTCCCTCATTCTTCTTCTTTACTAAGAAAGTTTTCTAGAGTTTGTTATCCAGCTTCAAACTACACATCCAAGATGGGCTCTTTACAACTCTCCAAAACAATCAACGCAATAATGAGTACAAAATCACATCCACGGGGACTCAACTCGTGATTTAGTTCAATCCAGCACACAATCAGGCTGGAATCTTGTGGTGCCGTGGAGGGAGGTTCGCAAAGGACTTTCACAAAGCCCTTCCGTGAGAGACCCGTCAACTTACTTCCAAAAACAAAATCCTCGGTAAGCGGTAGTTACCTCCATAATTAATCCAGAAGACGGAGAGGGGGTTAGCCCATTTGCATGCGGTGGTTTAAGCGCATTATTGAGTTGCCAAAAATCTTCACAGTCACATGCAACTACATCCGCAAAGTTGAGTTCTAAGCTGTGTCCTCGCTCCTGTGAGTAGCTCATGATCCTCTGCACAGCTGACTTGGTATGCACCAGGTAATACGATGTCTTCAATATTAACATCATGCCACTAAATATTTGACTTGGTTTAAGCAGGTGAATGTCTTGGAAGTAGGCATTCAACTCCCACAAGTAATCAACCTTGGCGCTTAGGATAAAGGAAAACCTCTTCCAGTCTAAACTCATGTGTCACGCATTTGTGCCCTTGGATCTATGCCCGTTTATAATGTCTGCTTGCGTCTCATCGTCTCACAAAGCGATTGGTAGAGATGTCTCAATTTTAAGGTTGCTATACGTTGCAGGGTGCGGGGCGTATGTCTTTACAAACCGTTGTGATCGTTTCTTCCCTGAGATCCTAGTCCAGAAACTGTTGGCAAAAAGGATGCCAAAAGGACATCTTTTGGTTAAGGGTTGGTAGTTGAACTGTGACACCTACATTGAGAAGTTCTTGCCTCGGAGTAGCCATCAGCCTAGCAAAGTCATAGAGGAGCTGAAGAGCCTCCTTGTAATTCTGCACCCCTGCGTTGTGCATCCACTTGCTTAGCGCCTTCGTCAGATTCAATACCTGTGTCCCCGTCTCCCAATTTATCACCAGCGCACCTACAACAAGAAGCAGCTGAAGAGGACGTTGAAAGCGGGTTGTAAGTCAGTGTGGCGTCAAGCCGTCTGAAAATAACCTGTTGATCAAGAGGAAAAATCCGTACGGTGGTGTGCTTGCCAGATTATATGTCTTAAAGCTTTTAATTTATTACTTAACTCCGAAAACAATTTGATTTTCATCCGTAGCCAACGTGTAAGCTAATTTAAGAAGGTCTACACTTGTCAGTTTCATTTGCATTCCTGTTATTTCTCCTCGGCTTTCTTAGTTAATGCTTTTCACCTCGCTAAGACTCGTTTCCTCTGTGAAGGCAAAATTTACTGAGAAACTACCTTTAAAATGTCCTACTCTTTAAAAGACCAATAAGTTGGTCGCAAGGGAAATTGAAATAGAGCCCGTTGGTACATTCGGAGAATTGAGATAATTTAACAGGCTTTGTCTGCAGAATTGTGCTAGCTGGAGGGTCCACAAAGGGAATGCCAAAATGTGATTACCCTCAAACCAAGAACACCATCCCACACACTTTTTGGCAAGGCTGGGTGCAAACAGCTAACGTGAACAGACGAGAAACCCACAAAATGGCTGTGAAGACGGGCTCTGATAAGATACTAAGGGGTTGCATGCATACGAGGCTGTCTCCCACTAGGGCACGAATCTGGCAGCTGTCTGATTGCCTTCAGTCAATAAGGAAATCATGAGAATGCTTAAATGGGTATAAAGTACAGAGATTGGGAGGATTTACGCAATTCTATGGGAAAAAGGATGCTGCAAGTCGGCGAAATGGTTGCGCCGGCAGATAGCTGAGAACCCAGGCGAGATATATTATCTTGTCAATTTTAGGGGAAATACGCACAAATAAAGTGTATCAACTGAGATACCGAGGTGATTGGGGATATTTATAGGGGAAGTCTGGTTGGGACTAGATGAATCGTAAAAATGGTACCAATTTCTACTTACGGTTTTCGATAAATTCCTCAATGATACGTTTAGAAATTCCGATAAGAAATCGGCAGAAGAAAACACTCTCCATTCGCTGTTGCGCACCCTTAGTTGAGCCTCCAGTGGCGCTGCTTCCAAAACCCGTATCCTCTTCCTCTCCTGGAGTTGAGTGGATTTCATCGTCGCCATGGAGCGAGCTGAACCCTGAGGGTGAAGTTGCCTCCTCCTCCTCCTCCTCATCCGAGTCAATCACACTGGAGTCATGCCGCCGTGACGAGGAATCCCTACTGCTATCACCTCCATCCATCCCCAACTTCGCTGTCGTCGTCGGCCTCCTTCCTCTGCTGGTGTCACCACCATTGTACGGCTGAGCCTGTGTTAGCCGAATCGCTGGCGCCCCACCTGAGGACAACTCGGAGTGTTGGCTGCGTGTAGCCAGTGCCTGAGTGATTGCATCCCCCGTCCAATCCAACTTGTCAAAGAGAGCGGCTTGTGATTCCCGAATCTGCCGTGCTGTTTCGTCGCCTGAGTTGCCACCGAAGAGGCGACAGAGCTTGGTCACCCCTCTTGAGGCAACCTATAAGAGTGCATTCAAAGTTCACACCTTCAACAGAAATTACTTTAAAGATAACTGTGTTTTTTGAACTGAGACAATGCACCCTTTCTTTGATGGTGCAATTTCACTCATATCTCAGGATAATTTTTGGGGATACGGATTAAAAGCGACACGACAACACTCCAATTGATATCATTAATGCCCTATCAAAGTGATTACCCGTAGGCCCACCAATGCCGTAGCCATGGCAACATAAACCACTCATTGTCGTTTGGACCAAGATCATCTATTAAGGTTGTTTGCTGAGACGGGTGTTCAAGTCAATGGAGGGCAAAAATTTAACTGCAGCAGCTTCCAATCTTTGAAACATGGTACTTTTGCAACTGGCAAACTGGCCATGGCCTATTGCATCTGCATATTGCATTGTCTTGCCACACTTGGGATTGAAAAAGTTGCATGTGCGTCTGAATGAGTTTTGGTGCAATTCACGTCGGCTTCATTCAATGTCGCCTGAGTACACAGCGTGGCTGGATTTTGTGAGGATGCTCCCTAGACTACGAAATAAATAAGAACCACAGTGTCGGAGTCACGCATATACATACCTCACCTAATCAACGCGTTGAAGGATTGCCAATTGTCATGCGAATTCACTTTTTTGGTGGTGCAAAGGCGAGGCAATTCGCTTAACTCTAAGGTGGTATTCAATGAAGTTGAGCCGTCAATATGCATTTTATGATTTCTGTTTAATAGCCATCAGGAAGAAGATTTTATGCATCAACATAAAGATCATAAATGATTAGGCGCGAAGGTGTTCTTGCTGTCAATCTGTAAATTACCTCCGTAAAAGGTGTTGTGATGAGCGTTTTAGACAGATATTACCCAAAATAACAGGTACACACGCACAAGCCTACATGGTGAGATCCCGTTTTCCCTTCAAAACAACCCAAAGTGGGTTTTTTATTCAAAACATGGTATCCACGAGGAAATTACCTGCAAGACTCCTTCCTCCTCACACCACTGACGGCAATGTGGGAACAATCAGCTTCATGTACGTCCTTTTAACTGATCATTAAAATAAAATTCACTTCTCATTGCATTGGGGGGTATTTCATTAACTTACCATGTGAGTTTGTTGTTCGTGCATTTCCAAACTCCCTGCCAACACGAGACCTTCATAGGTAAATTATGATCTACCAAAGGCATTAACTCCGTTGACAATTCCACCAACCAACTGTAGGAGGATTCGGAACTTTTCTCCTTGAATCTTATTGTAGCTGAAGTGCTACTGTTTCCCCAGAGCGTATTATGCGCGTTTGGCAAGAGCCTTTGGGGCGAGTGTTCTGTCTGTCAAGGAGCCTGATTACCGAACCCATCCAAAACATGTTTGCTCTTGCGTGTCATACGTAAGAGTAGCTGGAGCTAATTTATCCCTTTGAAGCTGAGTTTAAGCACTTAGATTCTAGCTTTCAGTGCTAAACGTCAAAGCTGCGAAACGGCCTTTTACGTGGCAGAATGACTCAACCCAATTCGATCCCTTCATTGGCGTTTCGAATGCTAATTACATGCTTTGTTGGTATTAATACCCGAACGGGTGTGGTCTGTGAAACCGCCACGTCGTTGGCTTTTATTAAGAGCTCCATGGAGATCAAACTCGAGTAACGTTGGTT
This sequence comes from Taenia crassiceps, assembly GCA_023375655.1. Lineage (NCBI taxonomy): Eukaryota > Metazoa > Platyhelminthes > Cestoda > Cyclophyllidea > Taeniidae > Taenia > Taenia crassiceps. The sequence continues at coordinate 7,485,540 of JAKROA010000004.1, read as the reverse complement.
CAGTCAAGATGAAAGTGGAGTGCTTTGTCAGTACCCCAAAAAGTGAAAGAACTGCAGTTACCTAGAGCACTTCAGTCGGTAAAATTTGGTCTGTTATTAAAAACTTCCTCAAATTTATCACAACATGACACCTCAGAAGGCAAATCAAAACTGGCCAAAAATCGTATGAAACTCCTCTATGGTTTATGGCAGATGGAGGAGTGCTATCTACCCTTATAGAATGTAGTTAGTCTGTCAGGCACTTCAAGCCTCTATGGCAAGCGCTACGTCCGAAATGCATCCTTTTAGGACTGTTTCTCTTCTGGCTTCACATAGCACGATTGCATACAAGAAGGAAAAGGTGGGTGGCGATCAGTCTTCTTCAAGTGTCATTCTACAGACAAGCACTTGACCCAATTTTTCAAGACCTGTGCTAGGCCTGGCATCATGTCAACCACGGAAAACGTCTCAGCGGCCACAGCCTATTTGGGCTTGGTGATTCACCAGTCATGCCCACACATAAATCCCCTCCATAGGCCCGATCAAATGTAAACACAAGCGTTGTCATGACCCCAGAGCGTGGTAACGTGAGGGAACGTCTGTCCTATGCTACGTGAAGACGTGTCTTACCTCTTTTATGCCCTTTGGATTAATCAAAACCGAAAAACGAACGAAAATTTTTTGTCCTAGTAGTTCAAATGTAATCGTCTCGCAATTGGAGTCAAAGAAAAACGCATGAATGCTAGTTAGTTAGTGAAAAAATTCTAGGAGGGGAAAGAATTAGGCAGCTCGACGTAGCACAAGTTCAGGATTAAATGCATTTTATTCTGGTAAATATGGCAGCATTCAACAAGTACGAGCTTTCCACGGATTCTTACTGAATTACTGATTCACCAGCAAGACAAGACTAACATTACCTTCTCATGGTTCCATTCTTCGTTCACTAAAGCGTAAGCGTTTAATAATCAACGAAAAAATTGTGGAACCTTGTGTGGCTTCTCACATCTACGGATTTTTGGCCTCGCGCACAAAATCGCCGAGAAGTGAAAAATTCATAACAAATAACATCGAAACAGCATCACTGGGTTTTGACTTCAGTTTGGCTATATGAATCATTTGCGTCTTCGCCGCTCAGACACTGCACGGAGAGTGTGGGGATGTAACAAATCCACCCCAGCTTTTCCCTGGGCTTGTAGTAGGGTTTCTTTCTGACTAGTACTCCCAATAGCATGAAATATGAACTGCTCAAGGGTAGCATCGCATTTGACCTCACATAGGTCTGGTATTCTTGCATGGCAATTGTTCTCCAGAATCTGAGAAGAAAAATATCAAAACTCACTTTGAGGGACATTTGAACTGCATGGTTCATTACAGCCTCAGCCTCCAAAGCAACTCTGTCTCGCAATGCCGAGAGCATGGGTAGGTTCTCGAAGTCGGGATCGTAGTTCTCACCACTATCTGAGACAGCAGCATTCAGTGGATAGAGCTGGCGTGGTCTTTGGAGAGGCGAATTGAAAACGTCGGAGGGGGAGTCGGTGGTGCTGCTGTTGCTGTTGCCATCTGCGCTGCGCACGCGGCTGGTGCGATGACGCTCTAGTGCCTGAAGGCGCAACGGTAGGTACACCGTGCTCTTCAGCCAACCTGGGGAGAGATATTGCGCCACGTAGTAGCAGAATGCCGCCTCCCATATTGCTGGAATAAGATGTTGCGAGGCCAGCTGAAAACGCAAAAGGTGTTTGTGTATAATTTACCATCTTCTTTGAGTTAGCCTTAATAACATTGGTAGTGAAGTCTTTTTGTAATATCTACGCTGCTTTTCTTCTAGTCGTGCCATTTATTTAGAGTTGAACTACTTTCAGAACTACGAAATTAGTAAACTGGTCGTGCAAGCATTTCTCCGATGGTGCTAAAATTATTGTCTCTTAATTATTACGGCAGCAAAGTATACCGGAAACGCCGTTTGTGCTTTACGTTACTAGCTACTCCATTTACTCACTATCACTTCGGCAGTGTACGCCTAGGCGGCAAATTATCTTCACTTATTGGGAGTTTTCAATGCAACACCCTTGAGCGATGTTAAACCAATTCAGCTTTAATCAAGGCATGGGTAATTTCAAAGGTTCTTCTCTACTTTTGATTGTGTAAATCGCCCTTCTGCTTGAAAATGGCATGCGTAAGTGCTGTGCGTGAATAATAATAAAACCACCCTTTGCCCTCCCTCGTGAATAAAGGTTAAAGAAAGGCCGCATGAGTGATTGCACAAGGATTGAGAAGTTTGCATCAACTTTATACCATTTAACAACAAAAACAAAAGCAACATAGTGTTAGATGCAGTCAGAGACACAAAGAACATGGTTCGGTGATGCTTCTTCAAGAAATGAATGTTACCGTATGGAGTGTTTAATGGAAATTTATAATTCGTACACAAAAAGTCGTTGAGGTTACCCAAATCTGCAACTGACAGACCCTAGACCTGTGTTGCCGGCGTGCTTTATAAGCGGGACTCGCTTCCAACTGTGCATCAAAACTTCTCAGTCAATTGTGCTTATGATGAATTTTCAAACAGATTGATTTGCATGGCGAAAATCGCCCTTTTAAAATAAAAGGTACTGCGCCTATCCTACCTCTATTCACCAACCGTCCATTCTGCTTCGCATGCCACAACGTGATCGTGATCGTGATCGTGATGCCGAGCAGTGGTGCTGGTCGTCACTCTGAGCATTACCGTCAGGGTCAGTGAAATGCAGAGGATGGAACGAGCCAAGACAGCACCCTCCTCTGTCCCCCCTCCCCTCCCCTCCCCCTTCCCCCTGCCCTGCCCTGCCCTGCCCTCTCACCCCCAACTGCCATGCCTCGAGGCTGATGAGAAGCTTCTGCAGCCATCCAGCCACCGCCTTGGAAACGGGCTCAAGCCAGCTCGGGCAGTCAACAACCTCGAGTCGCATTCATCGGATTCACCCAACACTTACAACATAATGGCAGCAAGCAAAGAAGGGATAGGGGGCAGCACAATCAAGCGTGTCAGTGCTTACAGCTTGCAGCAGGTCGTTTCAGTGGTTCGAGACGAAAACTAGTCCGACGACTCAGTCAGTTAGAACGGCTCAATTAGAGCGTTGCAATGCCTCAAGCTCACCTAAACGGAGGTGCTGCCACCCTACGCTCCATGGGATAATTTGCTCAAGAAAATGAAGGGAAACACAACCACGTGCCTCAGTTGGGGGATGCAGTATGGGTGTAGCATGTCTCCCACTGCTACCTGTCAGAAAGCAGTGCATATCTTGGTGCAATTGCATGCATTCCATCCATCCATCCATCCATCCATCCATCCATCCATCCATCCTGTATCCATCCATCCATCCATCCTGTATCCATCCATCCATCCATCCATCCTGTATCCATCCATCCATCCATCCATCCATCCATCCATCCATCCATCCATCCATCCATCCTGTATCCATCCATCCATCCATCCTGTATCCATCCATCCATCCATCCTGTATCCATCCATCCATCCATCCTGTATCCATCCATCCATCCATCCTGTATCCATCCATCCATCCTGTATCCATCCATCCATCCATCCATCCTGTATCCATCCATCCATCCTGTATCCATCCATCCATCCATCCATCCATCCATCCTGTATCCATCCATCCATCCATCCATCCATCCATCCTGTATCCATCCATCCATCCATCCATCCATCCATCCATCCATCCATCCATCCATCCTGTATCCATCCATCCATCCTGTATCCATCCATCCATCCATCCATCCTGTATCCATCCATCCATCCTGTATCCATCCATCCATCCATCCATCCATCCATCCTGTATCCATCCATCCATCCATCCATCCATCCATCCTGTATCCATCCATCCATCCATCCATCCATCCATCCATCCATCCATCCATCCATCCATCCATCCATCCATCCATCCATCCATCCATCCATCCATCCATCCATCCATCCATCCATCCATCCATCCATCCATCCATCCATCCATCCATCCATCCATCCATCCATCCATCCATCCATCCATCCATCCATCCATCCATCCATCCATCCATCCATCCATCCATCCATCCATCCATCCATCCATCCATCCATCCATCCATCCATCCATCCATCCATCCATCCATCCATCCATCCATCCATCCATCCATCCATCCATCCATCCATCCATCCATCCATCCATCCATCCATCCATCCATCCATCCATCCATCCATCCATCCATCCATCCATCCATCCATCCATCCATCCATCCATCCATCCATCCATCCATCCATCCATCCATCCATCCATCCATCCATCCATCCATCCATCCATCCATCCATCCATCCATCCATCCATCCATCCATCCATCCATCCATCCATCCATCCATCCATCCATCCATCCATCCATCCATCCATCCACTCACCCACCTACTTGTTTGAGGGGGAAATCGGTAGCCTTTTCTCTTCTCTGATTAATCAGCAGTGCTTTTAAAAGGCCTCTGTGTTGTTGGTAAGATGAAATTTTCGATGCCTTGCTCCTCGCACTTTTTCGTCTGGCATAATAGAGTGCAAATGAGCGCATCGAGGCAATGCCATTTCGAGGTTATTGGCGTCAACGATGTAGCTGTGTACAGGACCACTGCTAATTCGCAACCCCAACCTACTACTCTTTTCGTTTTTATACGGCAAAAGATACTCAAAAACACAGACACTAGAACCCTTTTCTATCCGTCCTATTTTGATTTCAGTGCTCCAGGAATCAGCTGATAAATCTAAAATGCAAAGCACATCTCAACTTACAAAGCCTAGAATTATCCAGGCGGAAGGTAGCTATAATGTGTCAATGCTTAAATTTAAAGTGGGATGTAACTAAACGTTAGGCTGTTTAGACATGCAGACTTGGCCTCCGAAGGTGAATTAAAACCGTAATTCCCAGTTATTAGTACAGTATCCATGAAGTTGAAGGCTCGACAACTTTTGCGCCTTCCAACGCATCTCAGGTGAAGACGCCGGTAAAGATTGCCAAGTTTGGTATGTTTTGTATCTTTCTTCTATACAGAGGCCTGGAGCGAAGAAACAAATAGTGAAATTTTATAACTGCGCATGCCAACAAGGAGGTGAGTCAGATGTAAACTTACACCTCTCTTTCACGACCTCCGCCACAGACGAAGTGATTGGTTACGTTGTTATTTTGCTTCAGAAGTTACATTTTTGCATTAAAAATCCACTTCTCTTTCAGATAAACAGATTGGTTACACAACTCCTCTGGTTCAATTTTGTTGGATGTGTATACCTGTGGGACCGTAAAACCAATCATCCTCAAGGTGATCTGAGCAAGAGATGAGCCTCTTCGACATGAGATGTGTTAAGAGCACCCTACCTCCATACCACGGCATTTCGGAGCGTGATGGATATCGGGTGAACTGACAATTTTTTTCGCTTGTTGACATGTAGCAAGTGTACCCAAAATTGGTGCTTTAAAGGACTTCACTTTCTTCAGCTTGAGCCAAATTAAAGACGGCGTTTCCCCACATTTATTTTAATAGCATTAAAGCTGTTCAAAGCAGATTTGTGAACTCACCATCCGTCAAAGGGAAGCAAAATATCACCAATATGGTGAACAGGGAAACGTTTTATCTTTATTCAAAGCCGTGTAGGATTAAAAAACGGGAAGGAATTGTGACCTTGCCAAATGTCTAAAGTACATCCGGGCAACTGACTTTTGGGCATGGTCAGTCCCGAAATCGCATGCATGGCTATAACAAAACTGGGGATTACGTGGCGTCCCAAAAAAAATGCTTATGAAATGAGACATTGACAGATCAATGTCAAGTGTATGATTAGGCCTGAAGGGAGTGTTGAGTAGATTATTATGCTTTACTGCCACTCAATGGATGCTCTTTAACTAAAATATCTTCACACTGTATAATCAGAAATTGAATCGAAAAATTCAGCCGAAAGATCATAGAACCGCCGAGACTATTTGAGGGAGTCACCATCAACGTAACTTATCAAGGATGCCTACCAGCCAAGCCCTTTTAATGGATTCACAGAACCTGCTGTTGAAAACACCAGGAAAATGATGTCTTCAAATTGCAAACGAGTTACACTCCATTTATAATAGGAAATCACCTATCTTAACCCAAAATTAGTATTTAGAGTTGATGTGAAAATCTGCAGGATGTAATAACATCCTTATCGAGCCGATCATCACTGACGTCATCTTGGGGGAGGTCAGCCAGGGTCAGGCAAACAGCGGCATCTGCGGGTGAGAAACAGTCTGCGAGGCCGCTGAGACTTGCGGTAGTTCGCTCTCACATTCATTGAGACTGACAAGCTGCTTTAGGAGCACGCAACGAGACACCGCCTCGAAAGACGCCCATTAAGTTATCTCACATGCATTTATGTAGTTTAAAGTGTCATGAAAATGCACTAGAGCCTTCAGGTTAGGCAAGACAAATAGTGATTACTTTGGTTCGTCAAGATCCAACTTAGTGGCGCCTAGAAGGCAAATCACAGAAGAAACGCGATGTTTTGTGATAACCCGATCTCTAATTACACCTGCATTTGGTTTGCATCAAAAAATCAGTGTCTACGACAAAAAGATATTTGATGTCCCTAGTCTATTTGCATATGCAAGAAGGCAACTACTCGTTGGATGCGAAAAAGTTGCCAGTGCCTCGATTTGACTTGACCAATTTTCTGCCTTATGTGGGAATAACACAAGTGAAGCGGAGCCACTGGTGAAGGCTTCAAGGCTTTTGCATCAAACCACTCACACTCGATTGCATTTTGCATTACATTTCCGGGCTAAAAGTGCCAAAATTAGGGGGAGACTTCAGTAAAACATGAGAACTCCAAGGCAAGGAGTGAAAAGGGGCATTTAGAGAGCAATTACGGCAACCATAAAGGTACATTCCCCACCGGCCCTAATTTGAGTTTGATGGCACAGCATTACCGATCCCGCATTCACCACGGGAACAGGACCTAGAGCATGTTAATTAGTTGCCTAACTTTCGAGCCACCCGACTATTAGATTAACAGAATCGCAGGTAATTTGTGAATCATCAAAACCCATAATAGCTTGTGAGATCAAAAGGCTACATTATGTGGTTTATCCACCGCAGGAGTTAAGCACTTTGTCTGACAAATAAATGTACATTTAGTTCTGAGTAGACGCGTGTATTTGAGGCTACATAGGAATACTGATTTTCAGCTTAATTACGCCTAGCCGTGAGATTTTAAGCATGAAGCTCCTGTAATCAAAGAAGCACAGCTTGGGGAGTCAAGTCAAATGAAGTCGTTGACACGTGATTCTGCTTAATAGGTGGCGTGAAGGAGGGTATGCTGAATATCAAACCCAATGAGAATGACTTTCTATTTTGGATTTTAATGACCCCTATCTATCATTTCCCGCTCATAATTGAAAAAGGTTTAATTAATTTGCGAATCTAATCGCACATGAATACTTAAGCCGATCAAATCAAGTGAAGAGATACATAACTTGAACGAATAGTCTCAAGTCTACATAAAATGTCAACAATACCTGAAATTGAATTGGCTTGTCTGTGGTCCTGCTTGGAGTAATTACTAAATTCTTTTCGCATATCTCTTACTCACAGTTCCCAAGTAAAGTTAATTCACACCTTTGGGGACTTTATAGACGAAGAGACCGAATCCCCCGGTGCATGCAATTGTTGAAGCAATTAAGTGCCTCATACCCATAATAATTAGCATTTATTTTGACACGCTCAACTGACAGCCATAGCTTAGGTGCTTGTGCCACAACAATGGGCATTTCAGACTCAAACAAGACAAACTGACCTCGAATACGAAAGATTCACATCTATTTTATCGTTACGCAATCTGTCCGACTCAATCAACCTCTTTATCGTATGGTTTTGAGGCATAAGTTATCTCAACAAATTGTAGTGTTTAGAGGAGTCAACAAATCGAGAGGTTATGCACTTATGACGCTGGAAGAGAACGCATCAACACCGTATCCCATAGAGGAGGAAATTTCCAAAATAGCCCCTCTGCCTTTTAGTCCTCCCACAGTCCAGTTTGGCTTCACACGAACTACGCCTTGTTTAGTGTCTTTCTATCCCCACCTGCGTGATAATGAAATTCGGCTCCGGGCCGGGGCAAGATGGTGTCAACACCCACGGATTAGTCTTGTGCTTTCTGTGATTACGAAGACCGCACTAATAAGGACACGCACGCTCCAGTGCAAGATCAAGCCTTTCTGTGACCTAAAATTTTAAACTCCCTGCGCAGGAAAATTGGGTGAAGGATGCAGCGTACCAGCGAAGTATGGATATTCCTCCATGTTGCTCCCTTTTTTCGTGGCTGGTTCCGCCACCACATCAGATGTTAGAGAGCTTGGGGAAAGTCGCATTCTATATTGTATTAAGAAATATTTTTTATATCATTTACTAAATAAGTTTGTATGAACTAATTAGTCGTTTAAAAATAAAGAACTTCAATTTGCTATTTTTAGGTCCTTTCAAGTTATAAAAGACGGAAACCCATTCTACAGCATCCAAGTAAATTCAGTGCTACGGAAAGTATCATCCCTTAAATACTTCCTCAGTGAAAAAGGGTAGATTGAATTTGCCTACTTGTACGCATAAGGACAGACTTCAATTCTCTACTCACCCCATTGAGCTTCTCCAGCTCCCGTGATAGAGTCTGATTAATTTCCCGGAGCACTTCATCTTCGTTGATGTGCTTAGCATACTTCTGTCCGTACGTTGCCAAACCATGCTTGACAACTGATCGAAAGAGATGGGCAAAGCATCCAGCTGCCACTCCCACGTCTGGCAAAGTGCCGCCTATTTCGCTCCAATTCGAGTCTCCATTTTTGGGAGATGTTCGAGGAAAAAGGTTTTCCACCACCACACCTACACTTGAAGGGCTTGGAAGGAAGCTGGAGCCCCCAACACTGCGGTTACTGAGGCTGGAGTTTTTGCGAACTAGAGCATCAATTCGCGCAGTCCTTGCAGCAGAGCGGTTTCCGTTTTGACCTGTGGGAGGTTTTCCGCCAACTGAGGGTAACTGAGGCAATGTGAGGAAGCCGAGGGGCAAATTATGCTCAGGTACCATTTCTGAGTCCTTGAAGATGAATACATAGACGAGATTTGACGTCTCGATTCGAAGAATATCACCTGGTTCGAGAGATTTATTAATTGGAAAGCTATTGGAATCTGTTAGTGTCTCCCAGTTAAGAATCACTGTAAGAGGATATTCAGGTTGAGTAGCATTGTAAGTAGAAGAAATACACAGCCAAATTGCCTTTGAGTCGACGCTGACAGGGTGACTCTTAGCAATGAAACGGATGGGTGATTTGAAGCTATTGTAGTGGTCCCCATTAGTATTTATATGTTCACGGGAGACCCTTGCTTCTGGTGAGAGGTACAATCGAATGTCGTTGTACGCTGAAGTGCCCATTGTCATCTCACTTAGCTCGCCCCGACAGATATCAAAAAAGCTGTGCACAAGAAGATCACTTTCAGGCCTACTTCCCTTAATCAAAAGGAGGAAAGGACATTGGGGCGCCATTAGCTGTGAGTTGACACCTATTGAGTCAGCCGTAGTCTGAACTCTTGGTCGAATTCGGGACTGAAATGACACAGAGGATGAAAAGAGTTGGTTTCGCAGTTCCAAACGACGGCACAGCCCTGGCGCAGGTGCCATGAGGGAGAAAATGTTCAAAATCCTTTCCTCTGGGGGTAGAGGACGTGAGCTAAGTTCACTGAACACCTCTCCAGGATCATTTACTGTGCCTGATTCATTGATAGCTTTCGAATTCGCTGGAAGTCTACCAATGACTTCAAAGAGCTCGACTTGATTGGTAAAAATATTTCCTTCCGAAGAGAGTTGTGTGATCACCTTTTCGATGCATTGACTCACCGTATAATCATTTTGTACAAAGACAGTTTTAAATTTAGCAGAGGGACAGACACGTTCGCAAAAGACGCGTAGATATCGACCCGTCTTTCCTGCAAGCTGTCCTACTTCCGAAATGGACAGCTCACGTCCCAGTCCGGGTAGGGCATGGGAGGCAATGGTAGGTGAACTATGTTTCCGATGGCCAATCTGGGACTGAGATCCGTGGAAGATACGCCGAATTTTCTCACTCGTCGAGGGAGACCGATGCGTATCGATCAGGGACATGCGTTTGTTTCGCTACCCAACGATGCTACTGGAGAACTGAAGCCTCTTGAAAGAACGCTAGGCTCAGTGACGTTCCGCACCTTGCTCATCCACCACAGTGTGCGGATGAGAGCGCTCGTATGTGCATGTGCAGGCGCATGCGCCAAGAGAGCGGAGTTCTGGTGCACACTCGTGCCAACCGCAGATTGGATTAACTTGTTCGCCTTTTATTGGTCCAAACCCAATGAACCTATAAGCAATAGAGGGACTGACTCGAAGACGTATTTATATGCTATAACACCTCAGCGGCGCGTCCCCCTTGGATTGCGAGCTAGCTTGTTTCCGCTTGTAGAGCAATGGTGACAAGTTTGAGCTGCTGCAAAGTCCTTAATGCAGTAGAGGTCTCAAATTAGCTAACTAAAAGACACAATTACTTCAGATATTTAATTAATTGTTAAGACGGCAAGTCCGGTAGAAAATGGGCAAATTTAGGTGGTTTAAGCCCAAATGAAATATATAAAACCCGTTAAAGAGACTGGACAGATACAGTATGGCATTAACTTATTGTTTCATTATTATTCACGTCTCTTGGACTGGTGAATGCTTCCCATTTATTTAACTACAAACTGTCAACTCAACATTGGCGTAGACTGTTTCGTCACCTAACCGTACAAAAACCGCTTTAAACGCAAGTTTCCAACGCGTGTTCTGTTTCGTTTCGTGAGTACTTTCCGCTCTTTCCATTGCGTTTTTCTTTCGACGAAACACGCAACAAATGTAAGCACGGACTTATGAGTTCAGCAAATTTGTAGCCAATTAACTTTGAAGGCCTTGTGCCAAGCTTGGGCCATGGTAAAAAGCTAATAAGCTTGCGCAATATACTACTGGTAGCAGATAGTAAGAGAACAGTAGGCACTCGGTGTTGGACCTAAATAACCAAAGGGACGATTTAATTAGCATCAGTAAAACACATTTTCTCACAACTTTACAAACCACAACTATCATCTCAGTTCGTTACTTCGAAGAACCTGGACTCCATTTGATTCGTAGCGCTAGAATGTGAAAGGAATCAGCCGTTGACTATGGCATTACAACAAGAATATGGAGGCGAAAACAAAAAACACTTGTGCCATCATCGATCGCCATATCAAGCCAATACTATCTGTGGAGCTGCGACCTCCACACTGGTTGCTTATGTAGTACTCTGAGGCTTCCCTGAAGAGGAACGAAATAACGCCTGTGTTGTAGATGTGAAGTTAGACTTGGGGCTACCAAAACGACCCAGAGACCAGTCCACCCGGCCAAAGTAACAATGGAGCACTTTGGGGTGGAGGATTGCCGAAACTGACAGACAAACAGCCAAAGTATTACAGTGAAGCCCCTTCTCACGCCACTGCAGCCGCACAGTGTTTGTAACATTGGAATAACACTACTCCCAGTCGATTATGTCATTATTCTGGCTTCCGCTTTACTCTCGCATTACAGCGATCTCAATATATATCGTAATTTGTTGTGAGAAAAGGTCTTCACCAACACAAAGATAAAACTAGTCCGCTGAATGATGACATCCTATTAGAAATGCCGCCATGATAACAGATGCTCCCCTCACAAAACAATTACATTGCACATAAGCATGCTTAGTACAGGTTGCATGGCCAGGTTGCTTAGTCTACAAAAAGATATAATTCCAGGTCAGCGCCCTTGAAACGCAAAAGAACGTTCTTAAATGTGGTGAGCCAGTCGAAGTAAGAGAATGAACTGTTTTGAGGGTATTTGCTAATTTTCCGGTGGGCACTACTTAAGAGAAATTGTGGTGCGTTTCGACTGAACGAGGGTAAACGCAAGGTAACCGGATAAGTTTGCAAGGCTTTTATGACAACAGCCAAAGGGGCTTGGCAATCATCATGCGATGCCATACTCAACATTACAACCTTTCATTGGTCAGATGCGAAAAACGCCTCGTAGAACTCACTTCACTTGGGGCAAACAGATTAGTTATAAACTCTGTCTCAAACCAACTTTCACCTCCTACCTACCATTCTACTTCTCATGCCACCATGTGATTATTAGATGGTGATGCCACGGAGTGATCACGGTCACTTGAAACATTAATGGTGGGGAAGTACAGAGGATGAGAAGCCTAAGATAACATCTTTCTCCCATTGAGAAGAAATGGTTTAAGAATTCTTACCGATATTTTGCGGCAGTAACAAGGTCCTACATTGTGGGACGTAAGACGGAGGACGGGGCTTTTTGAAACCATCGTGCCAAGTTGCGTCAAAATAAAAATTCTGATTGCCTGACCCGCGCCTGCACATATAAAACACTGATAAAAAAACTTAATTTACAATTCACACACGCGAAGAGAGAGACTTCACGGAAGCCCCAAAGTGAATAAGGCAATAGAATGAATATTTCCCGTCACAAGGCAGCCAGCAAGCAATCCTTTCCAAACAAAGGGACTTTTAACGTGCTGCGAGGAAGTGAAGAACGAACTGCTACTTGTAAGTTGGTGTTAATGCATGGCACGAAAGTGAAACCCATTTACTTAGCTTTCACCACAGTCTTTTTCTTTCTATTGATGTAGGTATGATCCAATCATCTTACCAATCACCTTAAGCATCGCTAACGGTTATAATTACCGAACCCATTCGTCCTTACTTGGTATCAGCAGTGAGATAGTTTTGTCTGAGAATGGAAGGTCATACGCATCGCGATGGTCCTTGAGTGGCTCATCATCAGAACCAATGGTTGGTTATCCACCCGACTCTGCTACCCCAGTCTACACGATCTCCAGATTTTACGAGAAGTATCTGCAATCACAGCTTTGTGATGGAATTCAACTCATCTTGTGGAGTATACAGACCCACATAGCATGCATCAACTCAATCAAATTTTGTGATATGAGGAGTCCAAAAAATGAGATGATAGAAAAGTTAATAAGAAGTATGCCACCGATAGATTGTCGAGTACCCACCTACGCCCTGCAAAGGATGCACACAAGGAAGCGCATTTACTTTGCAACTGCCTTCAAATTACAACAAGCCATTGCAATAAGTTGGGTGGAAAACTGCACGAATTGCCTGATAAACTTTTGTGCAGATTATACAACTCTACTTAAATCCACTACTCGATTCCCCAAATCCAGATGAATTTGTGATGTTCACAAGTGCGAGCTAAAGAATGAACCTAAAAGACAGAAGAGGTTAACATGCAGAGTTTACCACTAATACCAGAATCTGCCAATAATCCATGATATCCTATTTCGACTACAAAATTTCATAGTACCAATCATACCTCATATCCAAGTCAGGAATTCAGAAATTCGATGCTACTACATTTCGACCTCCTTGATTTTCCAGAAGAATCCACCCACCAGGCACAGGCCAAATTTCAGCACAGTGACTCAGGCGATCAACCAAACCCCTTCGCCCCATGCAGGATCCTAAAAACCTCCAAATCGGGTGGAACAACGATATACGAATGGAATCAAACGCATAACAAGTCCTCAAGAGTGAGGCGAATTATCCAGCAGCGGGAACTATTTTTAAAGAAGGGAAACCAAAAAATAAAGTTGGGTTTTCTTATTCATTCAGTACACGGGATAAGAATATACAAACACGTCCAAATTCCTTGAATCAGCCATAAGACGTCAATAAGTACAACAATATTATGGAAAGGGTAAATCAAGTTTCATCCCGAAGAATGTAGCTCCCATACATGCGTATGTTCGTTCATTTAAAAAAGAAGGTCCTTCGAAAGAAGCTCTCTCGTCTACTTGAAGAACCCGCGTTTGAGGAGCTCCTTTCACTGCTACTCTCCTCTGTTGTCACAGCCGTCTCCCCTTCATTCTCCTCCTCCTCTTCTCCCATCACCATCTCGCTCTTGGTTCGATAAAAGATGGCAGTGCCACATGGTCGTCGAGACTTTTTCTTCTTACCTATTTTCAGTTTCTTGAAATATGAGGAGGGAGAGGTGATAAGGGACGGTGAGGGGTGAACAATCATACTACACGTATCCGGGGCAGAGTCAGCGGGACGATGACGGACAACCACTTCCACATTGCCAGCATCCTCACCTCGACCCTCATTGAGAGTAATAAGGCTACTCCAGCTTGTTAAACTTTCTGGAGAGGTATCGAGCTGAAGTATCTTTGGTTTTCCCGTCGATTGTGTTGCTGCTGCCATTGACTTTCGCAGTGGAGGGGCGGCTGGGACGCGAAAGGGAGAGGTGAAGAGGTTCTTTATGGAAGTGGAACTGCTGGTTGCTGGGACACGTGAAATTGGGTGATTCACGCGGAGCAAGAGGTTGCACTCGGAGGCAGACTGAAAAGGGGGAGTGTAGCACCTCTGCAATCTCATTTTGTCAGCAAGCAACTGTTTAAGATTTGGCATAAATAAAATAAGTGTTGCACATTATTAACATTTACAGCACATTAACGAAGAGCATAAGTTGAACGAGCTCGGAGGATGCCGGTAAGTCGCTCTGGCTAAGCAATACATGGGTAGAAGCTAGGCACTCGCTAATGGTATCCACTGCCACTAAAACTGACCAATTTCATACGAGCTATATCAAATTCTTAAAGGCGTCTAACATAATGATAGCAAATTGCAAATGTAAATGTTATTCCGGAAAGGACCCATAAAGATAACTGACAGTTCCAACATTTCTGGAACGGGAGACAAAATACGGACAAAAAATCTAATAAGAAGAAAATTTAGTTCGCACCTGGGATATGCAACACACGAATGATGATTTGGATCATGTGCAAATATTGTCGTTGGACGATTGGAAATGCGAACAAAGACTGAAACAAGGCCCCTAATTACATACTAATTCAGATAATTTAGAAATCTAAGAGATGATGGGCTGCACTGCCATAACATAGACAATTTAAACCTGCCATTCGAAGCATATGAAGGGAATAACTGGGCTTCTAAATGACCCGGCCTAAAATTGGTGCTCAAGCCATGTAAATTGTCATCAACAAACCTTATCGAGACCTGCAGTACCGGGAGTGCGTGGATCAATGGATCGAAAGCGAGGTAGGGGTTGATGACGCATCAGCCAACTAGCTCCACCTCCTCCTGCCACTGCCTCCTCAGTGCACTCGTCCTCTTCCGCTGTTGCCAATGGAGCCACGCGTGACAGAGAGCTTGAATCCGAGACCGTGCGCTGATGCTCACGACACTGCCGTCGCTCTGACTGCTTTGATCGACGAATGCCCGCCAGGAAGGAGCGGTAGATACTCTTTCTAGTCGCGTTCCTCATAAGAAAACTGGTTTATTCATCAATAAAATAAACATCCAAGAACTTTGCATTTATTTAAAGCATCAAGTAGAGTACAAGAGCAAGGTTCAACTTAGCTAACAAATTCAAAACAAAAATTAAGACTACAGAGCACAAGCATTAGTGTTAACGGCTCAAAATATGCACTACCAGCGTTCTAAATATGACGTCTGGTTGAATCCGGTAGTACCGCAAAACAAGTAGACATGGACACTCGTAGTTTTAGGACAATTGAACCCATATTTTTGAGCTTCATTCGGCATTAAGATTTGCGCTACATAATGATTGGTAGGATGAAAATTGTGGCAACAAACCGACACAACCATAAAACCTACATGAGTCCACCGAAGGACTGCCTACCATGACCACCGCCATGTGCAGGGTGAGAACAACTTGAACGGAGGGAGGCGGTGGAGGAGGTAGCAGCATTGAGACCCTTCTTGGTCTTTTTGTTCGTGACAGTGGAAGGAACGGGGGGTGGAAAGAAACCAGGCCAAGGACCCGAAGATGAGCAGGAGTCAACAGAGACGACATCATCTTCCTCATCCCCACCTTCGTAGAGGTTTTTCCCGCCACCCGGTGTCACTTCTTCTCCCTCATCCTCATCAGAGATGAACTCAAGCCAGAGTTTCTTCCTCTCCGCCTTTGAAGTAGAGGTAGCAGTAGAATCAGCTACTACTACAGTACTGGCAACTGTGGGAGTGATTGAGGCATTCTGTGAAACGTAGTTATCATTCAACAGTTGCAACTCGGCTTCCATCGTCTCGCCCACCTTGTTCACTGTCCTGATGGAGGACTTCGATGGAGTTGCTTTGGGAGTGTGGGAAAGCAGCTGAGACAATTGAAATGAACAACAGGTCTTAGCGATAAATGAAAAGAAGGTAGTGTTTCGATTGTGCGTTTACAGCATCAAGATGGAACATTACAATCAAGTACTAAATGGCAGAAGTTCTGAACAATGCTATCGTGGGTTGGATTTCCTTCCTCATAAATAAACCAAGCCTGCAAAACATAATTGCCAATTGTTCAAAGGAGATGCACAATCCGGTTCAGCATTATACGACCAGACAAAGAATTTGAATCACGAGTTATGGAACTTGTTTGCATCACTTTACACGAGCTTTTTCAGTATCTCGCAATATCCCTTTAGTATAATGACATTGAGGTTGGATCTGACAGATTTTAGATTTTTACACCTCAAAACGCATATACGTGATGAAAACAACAAATGGAAATAAACGGAACCTGAATGAAACTCATAGAAGCTATTATGCGTCTATTTTTCCATTAAGTGACTTTATAGAGGTAAATTCTGATAACAATACTTAGGTGAACTCTGCATTCCCCAATCAACACGCAACAGATAAACATGGCGAAATCCCATAGATGCAAAACTACCCCTTGGATGTAAACCATTCTCGCGATAATCTAAATATCAACTTTTGTTTCTGCTCCAATGACTAACAAAGAAGGGCAAATCGCAAGGAGCGCTTAGGGTAAAGTTTTCGCTATTAAGCCTCCATGTCGGTGACACAGAGCTTGGCACATATCATATGTACTTCAGCACAACAATAATAAAGCTGCGCCAAGACTACTGCGCTTCGTAACAATTACAAAGATCACCGAGACACCGCAACACCACAATGGTATCCCGCATCCCACTGAAAAATTCCAAGATTCTGGCTTATCATGGGAGAGAAGAGAGCGATAACGATTAAATGGAGCCACGAAAACACCATGAAACATTAAAAGCTTTTACTTCGATCTACCCGTCACTTCAGACACCTTGCTACCATATTTGAGTGGTGTCAATGCAAGAAGGGAGTGAAAATATGGATGGAAACAGGATCAGAAACTCACTCCAGTAAATATAGATCCGAGAACAGATGGACGAGAGGGCGTGGCAAAACCCAAGGGCACGTTGTGGTACTGGTGGTGATCCTCCTTTTCGGCAGCAGCAGTAGAGCGGAGTGAGATGCTGGAAGAAAGGGCCGTGCTTGAGGCGCTCTCTAAAGCCCCGGGCGGAGGTCCAGAGACATGAGAGAGGATGCATCTCCCACCCTGCCGTGCGATGCCGCCGCATTCGTGATGGTAAGACATCGTCGAGGGACCATTCGCGTTCCTCACGTTTGCTGGGCGTCGTGGCGTCTTCATTGAAATTGCACGACCCAAGTGACGTGAAAATCTAACGAATACAGAGCAAAGTGGAATTTTCGAGAGCCCGGATCTAAAAACCTGATGCTAGTGAACTGTGATGATATAGTCAGTTCTTATGATGACCACTGCCGACGGATACTTTTGCCAACTATTGGTGAATCTTGGGAAATTACAAGTGTGTCTAATACACCTGTGCGAAACGAAGTTCGAGCAGTTGAGACCAGCGCACATCACTACATGGTGGCTAGTGAATTCTGCTATCAATTATGAACCAACTACACGCACTCACGAGACGATTGTAAATGTTTTAATGAACACACTCTGAGTCAACTTGATATATAATTGATGCAAATAAACACATGGGAGATTTGCAAGAAGTTAACATAAATTAAGCACGGGTCACACTGATAATGATGGCTTTAGCGCTGAAAATCGAGTCACGACACGTAAATTCCCGTTTCTTAGTTACGCTTACTAGGAAATGTCCAATTGGTGCGAAGTTCGATTTTCGTGAGCAAGTGCTAGCAAGAGCCAGGAGATTTCTGATTTAAGAAATTTTTTGAAACGCAAGTAATAATGCCAACTTGAAATACCCACCATCTTATAAGCGTACGATCGAATATGTAAAACCATCACATGAGTATAGGTTAAATGCGGAAAAAGGATAAACTGAAGGGCATGCCGAAGTGAGTAATGAAAGAACAAGTTTTCAACGACTCATGCATGAAAGGCGTCCGGTAACTCAATAACGAAACTGAGCAAACAATAAGCGATTAGTTTCACCAAAATACCGGAAACTTACTGGTTTTTATTTCATAATGATAGCAAGGTAAAAAACACCATGGACTTAATGAACTCTTGTTTCTTCTGAATAGAAACTCAGTAAATATTCTATTAGTTAAGCGAAAGAAATTTTGGAAATATCAGAAACTATTTTATAAGATTCCTGACTTTTTAGTTTGCGCAGAGTAGGTGAAAAGCGATAACTACGAAACGATAAAAGCCGTGGGCTTACTTCTTCGATTTGGAGGAAACACAGCCAACACTGCTAAAGACCGTGTCGAGATCGAAGGCCAGCACCACCTCAGGCTGCATTTCGACAAGAAGATCCTCAGGAATATTAGCCACAAACGACACCTGCATTATGTTTCGACACAAACGTCGGAGAAAGCCCGTTTTCGCTTCGTGCACACAATGCTGCAATTTGGCTACAACGCTACCCTCCTCAATGTCTCCTTCTTCCTCCATTTCTTCCATCTGCACTTCTGCAATGGCATTGGCCCCCTCCGCTCCCTCTGCATTGTCAGTGGGTACAACTTCACTTCTGACATCCTTAAAGGAGGAGGGCCTTCGTCCAGCAGTTACTGCTGCCACCGCAGATTCCACTGCCTCCGGACACTTTCCCGTAGCAATGGCTGCAGTGGCAGTGAAACTGGCTGCCAAGCAGAATGTGAACATCTGGTCATGTTCTTCTGAAGCACCTCGAACTATCAGAGAGAAGGCAGCACGCTCAGGGGACATAGTGTTCAGATCAAGCACCCGTTTGATGTCCTGGAGTTTAAGAAGAAGTTGATGGGCGAATTTGTGACGCTTCTTGCCGTCTGGTCCGCGACCGAAGTTTGCAACTCCGGAGGCGCCGGAGCCAGCGCGGGAAATTGAGGTGTTCCGCCTGCTACCACCAATCGAAGAGGTGCCAGCTGCAGAGGTATCGTCACCACCAATCCCTCCGTCATCACAGATGCCAGTGGCAAGAGAACCGTGTGAGCCACCTACAGATTTGACATTAGTTTCTTTAAAGACTTGGGGCTATGGTGTTCTATTAATGGAAGAAAATGCGCACAGACGCATCAATTAAAGCAATGGGCAATCGTGTTCCAATTCCCAACAACTGGCCAATTACACCCACGACATAATCAAGTGAAACAATGCAATACAGCTTTGCCCCAATGTTACTTTTTGCATGTTTTCATGCTGGAGTCAAACACAAACACGAGTTCTGAACAGTAGACAGTCTCACATTGTGATAGTATGTAAAACGAGAAGGTAAAACTGGGACGGAGACTCACCAGAACCTCGTGGAGTAAAATGCAACCCAAACTGCAAAAAAATTTTAAATGGCTTCCCGTGACATGTTACTATTCCTTAACTATCGCGTAGCATCTACCGCACTAGTTGGGGTAACTTGGTTCAGGCTTAAGGTGCTTTTGTACCGCAAAAAACAAGACATGCATGAAACTTTAAATCTATGCATGCATAAGAATGCCAATGGAGCAGACACAACAATTAAAGCATTGTAACAGGATCTGTGCGTGTAAAACCAAACACAAATGCAGCAGACTGGTCGGGGCGAAACTCGCAACTGATAGACTAGATGGGATACAAAATCCAACTGATTAGGAGAGAAGAACAGTCTGCGCAAGAAGTCACAAAGACCCATACTAAGTAGGCTTCAAAGGAATGGACAGTGAATGTGCTGATCAAACAGGGGAAATGACCGAATTCAACCGTATGCAAAACCACCTTGGCGAACAAAGCAAATACACAAGAGCCACTTACCTTTTTAATTAAGTCGCAATTCTCGACCGTGGAATTTCATGAAACTAGTAAGCATTTAGCATCCATTCTAGATTAACTGCTCATTCACTGATTACTCTGCAATGGAAGTTTAAAACTTTGAGAATGACCCTCACTCCATTTTTTAATGTCAGCAGAAGTAGATGCGACAGCTTTATGGCAATACTATGAACCAAAATTGAATTTGGACATCCGATAGTCAAAGAAAAATTCACCCTCAACGGCCTCCAAAGCTGCTTGAATGGCATGATTATCGCTCGTATTTCGTTTCTTCGGACGCGCAATCTCGAGACAGTCAGTGAGAAGAAAGAGAATTACAGGTTCGCAGGTAGGTGTGCCATTAGCATTAATATCCAGCTGAAAGACGTTCAGTTGGCAGATCAAGCTGCGTGACGAGGACAACATCTCGGGCTAAGAGATTGAAGCAAAGGAAATTAATCGGTTGACAGCACTCGTTACTGATAATTCATGAGTAG
The DNA here is from genome assembly GCA_023375655.1 of Taenia crassiceps. NCBI lineage: Eukaryota > Metazoa > Platyhelminthes > Cestoda > Cyclophyllidea > Taeniidae > Taenia > Taenia crassiceps. The sequence goes on along the minus strand of JAKROA010000004.1, from coordinate 7,464,911 downwards.
TAAGCGCTGCTTACAGGAGCACCACTGATGTCATGATAGAGATTCAGTAACGATATGTGTTCTTCGTTCTTCTTTAGGCGCATATTTATATGCCCCAAGATGTCGGAGAGCCTCGAAGCGAAGGCGGATACCCCGTCGTGATCAGGATGTGATGAAGGAGTAAATTTGATGATGCCTAAAAATAATCAAAAAACCAAACAGCCAGTCGTTTCAGTCTTCGGCTCTAAGCATAGCTTTTACGAGTTATTAATAGCATATGCTTCAAAAAGGAGAGCGGTGAAAATATTCCCGAGTAGTTTACTTCATTATATGAAATGAAAGGACAAAGCACGCTGATTTTGTCAGTAAATAATCGCCAGAGCAACAAGGAGACAAACATACCCTGAATGAGGAGCAACATGGAGGGGAGACGTTGAACAGGACGCACAAGGAGATCCGAGAGGCTCTGACGTCCGGACTCCTTACGTCTCTCCACCTGACGCATGAAAGCCAAGAATCGCGGATATTCGCGACCCAACTGTTGTAGGTGTGGCGCACTGTAGAACTGCATATAGTGGCTGTATACCTGTGGCAGAAAATGGTGATTTTTTGCAATTCTCCATCGACCATGGATCACGCGCATCCCAGATCAAATAACACCAAGGCCATATCGTAAGACAAGTATCCTGCATCCAATGTATCATCAATGACTGTATGGCTGACATGATTACATATCCTAAATAGGAACACGTAACCTCGCTGAGGCTGTAAGCATCCCATCAATGGCCAGACCTTTGACCGGAAAGCAAGTCGTCCAAAACAATGCTTACAAAATAAAAACTAGAATAATAACTAGCTTTAACTTAATTACCCATCCAAAATTAGCTTAATCAAACGCTCAAAACGATTAAACCGAAATTCACAACTCTTGTTAAGAAAAGTGCACCTTCCAAAAAGCCAACCTATCTGACTAGGTTTAACGAGACCAACGGATTGCAGGGCTAGCACCCGTACAAAACGCATTGCCAAAAATTCCTCGCTAGTGCTCAACAAATGTTAGAAAATAACCCAAAAAGGGCAAAGAAGAAACTGTATTTAACAGAAGCCAAGCTAGTTTTACCGGTTTAAGGCTGAAGAATCCAGAGTCGGAAAAAATCTAAAATAGAGCCTAGATGATGCTCTAAAGGGTAAACTTTTGGCGCCAGTAAAAATACCCATTCCAATTAACAAATGCTGTTAAATGAGTTACAGATTGACTCAACAATTAATAAGAATTATGATGAAGGAGATCTACTTTTTCCATTTCATCAATGTACGGTAGGACGATTTCGCCCAGTTGACTGGTTTCCATATTCCAAGTGCTCTCAAGCTCTGCAAGTCGCGACTGGAGGCGTTTGTGGAGTTGATAGATGGGCGTCAGCTTTCCAAAGACAATGTCTGCCTCCGCCCTGGGTAAAATAGGTCCACCCACTTGGTCCTCAGCAAGCACCTCCTAAGGTCACGCAATATAAAGAACGAACGTGCTACCAGGAAATGGTAGAGCATTTCCAATGTTGCAAAACTGTGCGCTAGTAATATTTTAAGAGAAACAAACTCAAAAAGATGTTATAACGCTTATTTAAGCATTCTTTAGTCAAAGCAGCCACATCCAATTGGAATGAGATATTAGCCTGTCGAGGAGATACCAAAGAAGCTTATCAATTGAAAAGTAGGTTGCATAAAGTTGATACGATAGGCCAATTAAAGGATTCTTTTAAAGTAGACAACCTAGTTTCAGTCTAGCTTTATCTGCGAAGGTACACAGGCTTTTAACCGTCCGTAAACATCCATGAACCGAAAGAATTATTTGAAAAAGGACCAAAGGGAAAAGGGACATTTCTAGGCCACTCACTGAAAACGCGGTTTGCGTCAAGTACTCCAGAATGTTCAAGTAATTACGCTCAGTTAGAAGAAATTCGAAGACTCTGTGTTGCCTATCCTTGAGTCGTGATTGCAAAGGTGTCCGCTTGTCAGCCGCACTTGGTGATGCTCGGTAGTGATGCGGGGAGTGCTCTAAGAAAATTGTGAAAAAAGGCATTGCTAGTTGCGTGAGAGGCTAGGAACTACATAGGTGAAACTAAAAGAAATGGGATCCTGACGCACCAAATGATGTTTTAATTGCCTCTAGTGGGGTGCGCGAGATTGAGGATTTCGATTTCTCTGCGACGTCTTCGCTTGACTGCGGCCTCACGCGCAGTTCAGTTGGAGTAGAACAGTTATGAGTCGATGAAGAGGGTGAAGGAGTCTCCAAGAGAATGAATGAACTTGCACCCCGTGAGTGACGGCGATTTGTGGACAAAACGAGCAATGGATCGGCAAGTTGAGCTATCACCTCCTCCCTACTAATATGATGGTCCGCATTCTCGCCACTCCTTTGCAGCATAGACTGTTCAATGTCTGCGTAAGAATATTATACTAGCAGAAATGATAAGCGAGGTAATAATGATGGCGTCATAAGACTTCTTTACCTACTTGTAGGAGAAACGTGGCTTTGAAAGGCCAAGTCGCATTCACTTGTTTCCTGATTAGGACTTCTATTCTCCTTTCCAACCATTCCCATTGACAAACGATGAACGAGTTGAGGTGAAAAGGGATCGACGGAGGCATGCTGGGAAGAAAGGAATGAGGCGTGTGAAGAGTCCACGGCTTGAACATCGTGTATGTAAAGGAAATCCTGCGGATGGCAAATATAGGTGGACTGAAGCGACTTCCAGAACCAGTCTAGCCGGAGCACGGGAACACGAAACGCGACCTCAGTGAGTCTGGCGTGTAAATCGACGTCGGTCGAAAAAGAACCGGGACTAGGAGATGGAATTGTGGTGGTTTTCGCATTTGGACTGACAAGCAACGCACTCATATCCTATTGAACGAAAATTAAACATAAGTTCAGTACACGTTTAGTGACAAGGGAACGAAAAAAACATGATCGACATACAACAATATCACTTCTCTTATGCCAGTCATCAGCAACGACAACATGTGTGAGTCTTTCATCGGAAAGATCCCTTGCGAGAGTACCATCGTGTTCTTTAACGATAGCCTCAAGTTCAGCCAAGGTCTCGCTGTTTTGTGAAAAGCCGATAAAGAAGAGGCAACACTCCTGAAATACTTTTCCACGATGTTGATTCTAAACCACCATTAAAAAAATGTACGTAAAAGGAGAACGAACAACAAAGTCCGGGTCGCAAGCGTTGAGCTCAGGATTAGAGTGCCTTAGATTCCACGCGTCTTTAACCCAGGAAACCTTCATTGTGGCGACGCTGACGGATGTTAAAGCAGCTTTCCTAACCTTCTCACCAGCACAACGAAAAGCAACTAAGTGCGTCACACTTGGGTCCAGTTTTCTTCGCATACTACCTCCCATCCAGTTTACCAGTGATGCGATTTGGTTCTATAAAAGAGGAACAGACAATATTGACAGCGCATCACAAAACAAGAGCAGAACTATTAGCCTTACCACTACAGCAGGATCACGAAAACCTGTGAGTGCGACAACAGCACCAATCATTGCGAAAGAAAAAACAGGCCGTGGCTTTACCCAACGTCTCTCATTAAATCTCATAGCGAATAGACTTGGAAGGCCATAAAACCGGGAATTTGGGATAGCAATACAAAGAGACTTCATTTCTACAGGGTTTAAAAAATCAGACAGCAGAATCGCCTCTGGAAGAGCTGATGCACATTGTGAGCCCGTAAGTTGCCTCTCTTTTAAGGCTTCAATATTCGGTATATACAGTATGTTCAAGGAACGGCCGACATCCTAATGCAATTATCCAGGGCACCACCTCACCTCAATTAATCTTAGGAATAAAGGGTTTGAAAACACGTCGTTGCCTACAACAGTAAGCCGAGAGAAACCCTCCCAAAACGACATAGCCAACTGCAAAACAAAAAAACCGGAGTCTCCGCCAATAGAGGCTCTCGGATATCCGATTGATTATAACACAATTATAAAAACAATTGCAATAATATAAAAAATTGTCACTTAGTAGTATGAATCTATTTAATATATTAGCACTGGATTAGGGTAGACTTAATTTTGTAGTAGAAAATCCCCTTATTGCCCATAAGTTTGTTGGTGCGTCATTTCGACGCCTACCTTCAATGACTTCTCATCCATAATTAATCTGATTAAAGTAATCAAAACTGTTATATATCTTGGCATGTTTTTTAAACTGAACAGGATTTTGGCGCTCAAATTATGCGATTATCAAGCCAACGACTTATAACTTTCCTGAAGATTAAATTAGAAATAATACTGTTGGGCTCCAAAGCTTTCTCAGAGGCAGAAGATGGCTTAGTGCTTAAGGCTACCGAGGCTATGGCATTGCCCAAGGGCCTACACACAATCCAAGAATTGCACGAACAATAGGTTTATTATAACTACTTGAAAAGAGATTGAGGCTCTGGATGGTGACAATTTGTTCTTATGGTAACAAAATTACACCTTTAGAATATCCAAGTTGCAAACCTTAATCGTTTTAGTTCTTAAATGTACCGATTTAGGTATCCACGACCCCCTATTTATCTGTAACGACCACTGCATCCATTAGGCCCAGGTGTTCTGCTGAAGCGTTGTCAGTAGATAAAGTGGTTGGTAAGTGTCCAATTGACATGGTGGGATCGAGAAGCGGTGTAGGTTGAAAGAAAATGTTTCTGCAAATTTAGACTTTGCCGCACTATAATCCCAGTTAATTTCTTTATTGTAGTGTGAATAACTGCCAAAACCGTTGAGAATCCTAATTTTGCTATTGTTATTATTATTATTTGCAGTACGATTGCCTCATTCAATGCTTATGCCATCCTCGACCTGGTTCCACCGGGTGCGCGCATCTGCGCAGTTCGAGCTTCGCGTGCATTCCGCTAGCTTATTCCTTAAAGTCACTGGAGTCTACAGAGAGTTGCAACATAACATGAAGTCAAATCATAATTTTGTGCAACAAATTTCCAATTTGAAGCCAAAAACTAACAAACTACACTTTAAAGACTGTATGGTGGTTAATGTGAATTTGTTTTTTTTCAATTTTAGGTCTGGTTCAAAAGTAGTGTGATACGCTCTGCTGGCCGTCTTACTTTTGCCTATCATAGATGCGCGTCAAAAATGCATACTGCATGCAAGAAACTGCGGTTTAGCGCGGTCATTTGGGCTTAACTTCATCGATTTTATTAACCTCCTATTTTGCACACCCAGTGAAAAATGCTTCTAGTTTAGGTTGTGTAGACTACCCTACATCGTTTGCCTTGTGGTTAGTACTTGCTGCTTTATTGTTGCATTTATTTGTCTATGTAATTTTTCAAACCCAAGTTTGAGGACGATCAATGGTACGAATTCAAGCAGATTATGCAAAGAAACTAAACAGACTAGCTACCGCAAAGTCTGATTGAGCATCGTGCTCCTCAGCCAGAAATCCATTTTCAGGCCATGATACCCTCTCCGCACTATACAGTAGAACCAGGAGGAGTTTTCGAATTAAAAGCAAACATGGCCAAGTCCAGATTTGCGGATGCCTATTGCTTAGGCAAACGTCACTCCCGCCTAGAGGTCGCTCAAAGATCTTATATCAATGCTTTATTACGAAGATAATAAACACTCAAGAGAATTGTCATGCCATATGGAATTGTACCGAACGTTCCCATCATTTAAGCTGCAAGTAATTATATGTATTTTGGGTAAGATCACCAGTTCCTATCCTACTCAGATCCACCAGCAGATTATGTGCCACTAGAAGCAACTGCTTTAGGGCACGCACCTTTATCTTGATGGCACACATTAAATAAGGTGCAAAGGAATGACACCGCCTTAATTTTATTCTTATCAATGGATAAGCCATGGGAATTGACCTGCTCATAATCAACGCAGTGATCATGCCACGTACAAATAGACCGTGCTTGTTAAGACGTCGCACAAGTCGGTTCCTCCACCCACTGTACCGCTCCTCCCTTTCATCAAAGTTGTTTGGGTGTGAAAAGGGACATCCGCCGACTCTAACTATCCAATTTATCCATTGAGCAGAATAAAACTGAGGCGGTCTCATTCTTTTGACCCTTATTTAATGTGCACGACCTTGATAACAGTGCGTGCCCTAAGGAGGTGGATCAATGGTTATGCGCACATTACTTATGCGCTCTTCTTACTCCAATGGAATGGGTCGCTTAAACGTTTCTGAGTGGATTGTCAATTCATCCTCACGGAGCTTGAATACAGGCCCCTAAAGTGACCTTCAACCAGGCGTGATCTTGATCCCAGCCAACAGGCGGTTCATGCGGTCAGCCGTCATGTCCTTACTCCCTACCACGTCTACAGAGGCAACTCAGGATGCATACACCCCCTTTTCATCCCCACATTTGCTAAATTGACACTCTTTGAAACTTAGGTTTCCTAAACCGAGGACTCAGTCTAATTTCAATAAAATCTGACTTTGATTTTGGCTTGTGGAGTTCCACCACAAAGATTTATTTTGTCCTCCTGGCTGTTAATGAAATAAGCAAATTTGTCGTTAATCGACAAAGAATGGTAATTTATCAAAGTATCCACTTCGTTCCCCCAGTAAAACAAATATTACCAGAACACTCCTTGTGAAAAAATTTCGAGAAAAAAATGACTTCATTTAAGTGCTAGCATTTCCCAAAACAATTTCACTCAAGCAATTTCTAGCTAAACAAGCATATTATTTGTCAATTTTGTAATTAAAGAATGAAGGAAAGTACTGGGAAGCATTGGACAAGTTGTCAATACCATGTTTTTTTACTGATGAGTTGCCACTACCTTCCGTGGACGAGGTTGCAATCAGTAGGTGAAGAGAGCGAATAAAGTGGCCAGTAAAATGTGTGTAGGCAATAAATCACAGAGGAATGCCTTCTGGATCTCAGATCGGCGGCGCTGAGTCGCCTTTGAGGCGCATGGATCTCAACGAAACCCTCGTCGCTTAAGATGCACTTCATTGCTTTGAGATGAATTGTGTGGGAGCAGATAATTTACGCGCCCTCGAATTTGTAAGAAGTTGGTCTTGAATTAATTCCAATGGAAAAATTTAGTGTGTTTGCAGTTAAAAAAACCATCCACAGTTATGTTGTTTAAGTGGAATAACATGAAGGATTACTGTGCGCATTCATGGAAGTCTTTGCTAAATTTGATCGGCTGTGCAAAACTTGGCAAAAGCTTTCAAATTTTGGCATAGAGGGTAAAGTTTAAGTTTTTTTTCAAAAATTTAACACCTACTCATCTTAATTTGTGTAAGGGAGTGTGAGCTCCCTCCCCACAATCATTCCGTCTGATGAGGGTAATTCCTACGCGTCCATCACATCATTGCCCTACAAGAATGTCATGCAACTGAAGGTTTTTGACAAAAGAAAGAACCTTTGTCTTAGCAAAGGAAAAAAATCATAACAAAATAACTACCAATTACCTTTTTAAATCCGTATCAACGTTAAAAATGGAGGCATTGCTGAAGGCATTAGGAAAGTCATAATAAAGGAATAAGAAGAGGAAAGTATCTGAGTTAATGCGTGCGTGGTAACGCTGCAGTGTCTGAAGAAAGAACTTTTGGAAGATTGTTAAAAGAAAGTACTAGGAGAGAACGAGGCAGGGAAACTGCAGTGCCTTTCACTAGATGACTGGAATGCAGAGTAAATTACCGAGGCTCTATTGCTAAATGCACGCCTAGTTCTTGACGAATTTGCACCTACAACGGGAGTGCTTAAGCCATCTAAAATAGTTGGGATATTGGCAGCAATAAGCACCATAGATCTAGGTAGAGACTTGTATTTTGAGAAAGGGTTTTAGAATAGAAAATCCTTAATGTTGCACATGAAGAATTCAAGCACTGTAGGACACAGGAAGATATTCCCACCTAACAAAACAACCCAGCCCAACGCAGGTAAGAGCGCGCAGGTCCACCCAACTGTTTATCACTTACATTCCTTCCAGAAGCACACACACACACAGCACTCGGGATTCAAGTAAGGGTCGAATGGCGTCTGGTCTCTGTTCATGGGTTTGCAAATGCTAAATAGCATACGCGCACCGGACACACGTACACGCACACTTGTGATTGGCTGCTGCAGCTTGCCCACGGCGGTGCAATCAATTTCCACAGCCCCTACACGTAATTGCAGCAGCGCACAAACGCACACACCTTCTGCCTCGTACGCGATCCCACGTGTGCCAACTGCAGTTGCTAGGATTGGCCTTTCTTCCACTATCATTGCCTCAACTCACTCATACGCATTTGGGCCTTGCTCCCTATCAGCACACACGTCTTACACCCTCAAACCTTTTCTGGCCACCTTTCCTCTCCCCTCCCTCCGACTCAGGTGAAGAAAACTGTAAAAGAGAGGAAGGAGTAGCACACAGGCGTTTACACTTCCACTAGTCCATTGCACTCATGGATCTTTTTCTCTAATTCCCCCAACCGATGGCAACTGCAGAAGGGGGTCGATTCGACTTTGACGATGGTGGCAGCTACGTGGGTGAGTGGTGCGAAAACCGAGCTCACGGCTTCGGTATCGCTACGGGTCCGGATAATCAGGGAGAGTACTCCGGCGAATGGAACATGGGTTTCGAGTCCAGAGGCGTATATGTGTGGCCCTCAGGGAATCTCTACGCGGGAGGCTGGCTCAAGGGCAAGCGGCACGGAGAGGGAGTGCAAATCAAGGGTAGATGGATTTACCGAGGCGCTTTCACCTCCGGATTCTATGGACGATATGGGGTGAAGGAGTCTTTGACCACATGTGCGCGGTATGAGGGAAGTTGGCACTTGAACCAGTTCGATGGGTTCGGTGTGGAGACCAATTCGGATGGAAGTAAGTTGACGTACAAAATGCAACGGTTGAGTCTCTTTCTGCTGTTATGGTGGTGTTAGGTCCATCAAACATGAGATCGCGTTGATTAAGCACTATTGTGTATAGGTCACTTAGTGGGTCATAAGCCGCGATGTGAACAGGTGACCGGAGACCTTACATGCAACCTAAGCTGTTGTCTCGATTTCATTTTAAATGACAAATAACCTTCCTTGGTTAATTTGAAGAAATAATCATGGCTTGAAACGACGGCAAATGGCAAAAATCATATTGCGTTGTTACATCTAATGAATTCAAGGAGGAGATATCGGCCAAAGCTAAGTAACCGATTTTAAGAGGATGTGCACAGAAAGCGTGACTGGCATGTCATCGATATCGCGTTACAACAAGCCTTCCAAAGGACCTCCAAAATGTGCTCATAATAGAAAAGGAAAGGAGTGAAGGGATGTGATCATATTCCATCATCGGTCAGGGGCAACCACTGTGGAGTTTAAAGTGTCAAATCTTTGCACGGCTACTGGTTTCAAATAACTTATTGCCCTACTATTATGGTCAAATTTTGGGGTTTGAATCAACCCACTGAAATCGAATTGGTGTTCTTTCAAACTTTCTTCTAGCCTCTGATTTATTTGTCTTGACTTGAAAAGAAAGTTTGCATTCAGGCCAAAGAGGCCATCGTCAGCCTATGAGACGAACAACTGTAAAGTGCTTCCGACTTCCCAGGGGAAAAGTATCACAATTACCGAAACACCTCTGTGGTGAAACGACCCCTTGGGATGTGTTTTTTGTGAATTCGGCACTGAAAAGCGTAGGGTCAAGGCCAAACGCAATGTCATATGAGCAGGCTTTTGCATTGTACTACACTTTGGAGGATTTGGCAGCCGAGTTAAATCACAATACAAAGGATGCATGCTTCAGGCGTCATAACCTTCGCTCTAATAGAAAATGCACCATTTTCCCTCCCAATTTGAATTTCGCGGACCTCCAAACTCGCGGTTTCGATGGAGCATCAATAAGAGTGGAAATGTGTTTCCACAGTATTTGCACTTTGCCAACGAAGGAAAATGAGGCAGGCAGATTGACGCAGCCCAGGAAACATCCTGACCTGGGGCAGACTTCATGTAAACGTATGGAAGACTTAAAGGGACTACTAGTTCTTGTGGCATGATATCAAAATCATGGGGACCAGTCCGACATCTAAATAAATTAGGCATCATTCTCGCCCACAATCTCGCATTAAAAGGCATTCAGTTTCACTGTACGTATGCAAAAGTTACGTACCGTCTCGAAAACAAAAACGTCATGGAAAGACTAAATGTTAAGTGATTAAATGTGTAGCTAGTGCACATCGATTAAGGCTTTCCTAGCATTTCTTCCACTCACTCCAAAGCGTCGCTAGGTTAGGGTAGCCAATTCTCCTAGAAACCAGTAAACACTAGATGAAAACGCATTATGCTATCCGCCTGCCTGCCTCCCATCCATCCATCCATCCATCCATCCATCCATCCATCCATCCATCCATCCATCCATCCATCCATCCATCCATCCATCCATCCATCCATCCATCCATCCATCCATCCATCCATCCATCCATCCATCCATCCATCCATCCATCCATCCATCCTGTATCCATCCATCCATCCATCCATCCTGTATCCATCCATCCATCCATCCATCCTGTATCCATCCATCCATCCTGTATCCATCCATCCATCCATCCATCCATCCATCCATCCATCCAATCAGCCCTCTATCGATGGAAAAAACTTCTATTTAGCCTATTAATCTCCATTAGATGTCGATGAGTGGTAAAGAAGAAATAAATGACAATTTCGTATAATTACGTGGTTGATTAGACAAATTAAGGAGAATGGTAAGCAAATTATCCTCAAGGGTTACTTGTTATATGAACCTCCAAGCGACCGCGATCTGTGTGCATCAATTGAACAAAAATGCTGAGCGTTGGAAATGTTTGGCCCGAATAGTCAGGCTTTTGCCTTAGAAGTGATTAAGATCAAGGTAAGAGGGGCTACGAGTGCATCTCCCCATCTTGGAGGGCTGAACTTAAAGTGTTAAAAGATTAACATAAATGCCAACCTCTTTCAAATCTTTTTTGTACTAGGCTCATAACGGGAGGATAAAGGCTAAACATTTTTAGCAGTAAATGGATAGTCGAAATACACTTCAGATTTCCTACAAAGCTTGTGCATTGTTAACTAACAGGGGCTCTCAGCAGTTCCACCTGGCTGATATCGCAATCTTTCATTGTTATGAGAGTGATGATGAGATAAACGAGCATTGACTTTCCACGACTCCTTGGATTTTTGTCCGCATTAAAGTGGAAGTACGAGGCGCCTTAACTAGGCGTCGATTTCAATCTTTTCGGTAACTGGGGAAACAATGTTGAGGATGTCTTCTACAGAGCTTATTCCCACCGTCTCATTGAAATACGGAGTTAGTAAATCTGTCTAGTATATATAACGGCAGTTTAATTTATCAAGCTATAGAAGCTTGAATCACGATGCTCTTTTTTGAGCGTTTTCCCCACTAATACCGATACGATGAAGTAAGCAAGGGCCACTGACTGCGCGCTCAAATCCATTTCCTTAATGCGCCAAGAGGTCTTAATCTCCACTTGCTTTTGCTTAAGTTGTCTACTACCAGCGCCCATCGTGTTTGCGGACCACCGACGCTTACCAGTCCAACTTCTACCAAACGGAAAAAGACAAACTTTGCCATTCACCGGGGAGGGGAATTTGTATCTCAAATGAGGTTGAGGGTAGATGTGCAAGATTTTACCCCATTTCGCGTAGGGCAATGCGATAAAATAGGGAATACCGGTTTATTACAAACCTGTAAGGCTAATGAAGGCTTTTCCCCGGCAGTTTTACCTCCAAGGTTTAAAGGGGTCGAATGACGAAGGCTTTTACGAATGCTGAAAATGTATAGGCTGTCTTGTTTGCTCGCATCGAAACCTCAGACTTAGCAGCAGGACTGGCTTTTCAACAGTGTATGCCCTCTAAATTAGGTCTCATCAGGCATTGTTCTCACTCATGTCTAGCGGCAAATAAGTGTCCCAACGCTTAACCCACCTCCGTGAGCAGGTTGCTTTCCGAACTCGAGGAGTGGTTTCAAGAAACATGCTTCATTTAAACCTATGCTAACATCCAACTTCCTAATGAAACACCTCAAAAGACTTACAAATTTACACAAAGAAAAAGGTCATGGTGCTTGAAAATCCCCTTGCCGGCGTCAGATACGTGGGACATATATATTCTCTTGGTTAATTTCGAATGATTTGCAAATTATGCATTTGAGCAAAAGGAAGAGAATGCGTTTAGGGGGGATAAAAACCGTGGAAATGGGACTTTTTACCAACGATCCCTTGAGAGCCTGTTGGCAAATGTGCCAAATTTGTACTACATAATTCTCAATGCTGCGTTTCCTAGTCAACCTTGTCTAGCCCCGAATGCATCAGTCAGCGCAGGCATCACGCGATGCTGGGGCATCAAAATTGGCACTATGACGTTGAGTGGCATTTTCTGTGGGGCTTTTTTCTTCATTTTTCAATTTGTAGAGCACTTTAGACCTTTTAAGCAGTTTACTTCAGCTAAAACGGACGCTGTCAGGCCAGGCTTGCTGATGAGGAGAGTTGAATAAGACCTAATTAAGCCTTTTGAACATCCAACTTTGAGGGCTTGGATTCAAGGTCCGATCGTTCATGTTTTATATCAACTCGAACAGCCTCTACAAGGTATCCGGCCTACTGTAACAACAATATTTAACCTTATTGGTAGATCTCCAAGTACATCCACCTGGTTTGATCCGAGCTCTCGGTTAGGGTGCGGGATAGGACTGTGGCACAGCGGCGGAGCTTCGCAGTTGTAGCTAGTAGCGTGATCGTGGCGACGATCAATTCGACCACGACCAGAGGGTTGTGCACAAGGTGCAGTGCGCTGCAATGCATGTGTGTAAGAAGGGGCTGCGCAGGCCGGTGCGCCTCTACGCGTGTCCAGTTGGCACGTCTGTTGAAGTGGGAACGGCCCACGCGACGCGTGCCTTTTCGCATCCGCTATGCCTACGCACGCACGCACGCACGCAACTTATTGATCGGTTTTGGGTGTGAATGCGGTACTCGACTTGGCAACAGCCGGGCGTCTGTCTCAGAATCATATCCACTAATGGGCTGCTCCAAATTTTGCCAAGTCGCCTTTCTCTGCCGTTATATGGATTCAGGAGAGTAAAAGCGTTTGAAATCCATCGGTCATCCCACGTACCACGTGTTGCATGACCGTAGGACCTCCACTTCCTCACCTTCGTTCACGTGTAAAAATAAGTAGAACTACGACCAATGTGCCTTCAATGCTGGGAGGAGTATGAAATCCGCTAGCACGCAATAGCGTTCCTTTGCCATTTGTAGGTATTTACGCCGGCGCCTGGTCGAAAGGTATGCGCCAAGGTTTGGGTGTCCGCAAATCCGCGCCCTGGGGTCTGGCAGCAGAACATCACAGCACAGTGCGAGCTGCTCAGTCCCAGAGCAGTCTGCCTTCCACCCACGACTCCGACCGTGGTGGATGGCGAGGACCCGGCAGCTCTGGTGGTTCTGCCGGCTCTGTTGACCATATCCATGGTGGGCGATTCGAAACCTTCCGCTCGGGATTTGTGCTCAAAGCCACCTCATACCCGTCTGGTGCCACACCTCCTCCCTCCCGTTCTCAATCTGCTACTCCCTTTCGCTCATCCTCCAACGACAGACGCACTTCCCTCAAACAATTCCTCTTGCGCAAGCTGCGGAAACCCAAATCCACCGGCGATTTAAGCAGCGTGGGTCCCCACACCATCGGCGGACCTGGCTCTGCCGGCTCTGGTCGATTTGGTGGAATGCATGGGCCGCGTACCGGTGGTTCTCTGCGTTCAAACATCAGTGGAGTCACGGGGAATTCAATGTTTGTGGAGCACCAGAGTCGGGTGGATAGTGCTGGAGCTGGTGTGACAGATAGTTTGGACGAGCCGCTGGGACCAAATGTGACGGAGACTTACAGTGGTCAATGGAACGAAGATCGGAGATCTGGATACGGTGTAGCCGAAAGGTCAGATGGGCTTCGCTACGAGGGGGAGTGGTTTAACAATAAGAAGGATGGTTACGGGGTCACCTATCATCCGGACGGAAGTAGGGAAGAGGGTCGCTACAAGGAGAACATTATTGTCCAGCCACTGGTGAAAAGGACTAAGCTCTACCTCCTTAGGCATTCGAAACTAAAGGATAACGTGGAGGAGGCTGTGAGGAAAGCTCGAGAGTCGGCCAAGGAAGCTCAAGAAAAATCTGCCGAGACTGCTCACCAAAGGCTAGTTATTGACTAATGCATCTAAACCATGATTGCGCATGAACCATATTTGGTGATCCTTTCAGCTCATGCTAAATGTCTTCAACCACCAAATGCGTTCGTTTTGGGGATAATAGGGCTTTCACCTTACGGTTTTGTGTGGAGATTGAATAAACTTTCCGCTTTTCTCTTTCGTTCAAGTCGATAGCCTGCAAGCTGTTTGTGATGGTAATGCATGTGGCTGCATAAACAAACATGTCAGGGATTTGTAGGCAAAACTCACCCCTTAATTGGTATCTGGTCTAATCAGGTCAAGGGAAAGTCGGATTACAGAGCCTAAAGACGCTGCACTTCTGACAAACTGTGTCCTCTTACTGACCCCCTCTCTGCCTCTGGTGTTGGGAGGATTTTGTGTAGAGGGGAAGGAGATGGGGACCAGTTAACCCTTGCCGATCGGATTTATGGCGTCCCGGTTTCTCCCTCTCCCAGCATATTCAAATACTGGTACCAATATTTGTGTTTAAGTTCACAAGTTAACCCGGCGATGGGTTACCTTAACGTTAAATTAAACCATCGGGATATGCTATGGACAGATCCAAATGCAACTAATACTAACTTTTATGTAGAGCTCAAACGGCTCGGAGTGTTGCCAAGACCGCCGAAATCAGAGCTGAGGAGGCGAAGAACATTTCGGATCAGGCGCGCGCTATCGCTACAGAATTTGCCTCCGATTTCATTCAAATGGGTACGTCAGTGACCAGTGACCTGGCCAGTGACCAGGAGTATAGACAGCATGAGCGAGATTTTAGCCACCAACCCGAGAGCATATTAATGCTGTGTGGTAAATGGTACAAATGCGGTTGAAATATATAATATTTTTTTTCTGGTTTTACAAGGGGTGCAATGGGAGAAGAGCAATCCCTTTGCCCACATGATCACTCGCAGTGGAACCCCCTCGACCACGGCACAAGTCGCCTCCAATGGGGTAACCATGAAGCTGGCCAACACTAATAACCTCTTCGTCAACAGTCTCGAGGTGAGCGGTGGCAATCGGCGCGGCAGTTTTCGCTCCAGTTTCAAACGCAGCACCAGTGGCACTCTGAACGAAAGCAATCTGGACGGACCCAAACCCGCTGAAGAAATCAAGCCACAGGAGGCACAGGTAAGCTTAGGGCAAAGGTGGATGGTGAGCTGAGGGCCATCTCAAATTTACCGAGTCCATCTTCCCTGAACCGCAGCAATGTTAATGCCAGAATAAAGCTATTCAGATGACGTTGGCATTAATGATGGCAACTACCTACTTTCCCCATTGTCTTTGCCTTAAAGTTAAAACTCTATCATCACCCTTTTCGGTGGTCGCATAAATGGTTTGCTAAGAAGTATACTCAAGGATGATCTTGGTAGCAATTACTTTAATGCCATCAAGTCTACCACTACCACCGTTTGCCTCCCCATCGGTACATTCAGTAGGATGTACCAATCGTATTTGGATAAGACCATACGTGACTAAGTCCATAAGTCAACTTTTGGCATTTGCATGCATCAATAGACGCGTCACCATTGTCTAAAATATGAAGCGTAGGCGCTAGGACACAGTAGCAAATGGGCGTGGGCCTTAACATTCTTTTACTTGCAGCCTTCCTCGGTGCTTGCCAAATTTCTAATTTTGACAAGGTCAGCAGCAGCTTGTGAAAACAATGTGGGTCATGTTCGAATAATGCAAATTACACTTTTTTGTTCATTTGACGAAGGTGCAAATGACGACGGTGAACGTCCAGTCACCGAAATTCGCGACTGTTCAAAACCTAGAGGAGACTAAATTCGAGACACTGAGCGGTCCCGTTACACCAGCCGTGACATCACCAATATCCAAGAAGCCTCCAGTCCTACACACAGCACAGGTTGTCCTTTCCAACGACTCACAGGTGAGGTTGGCTTTGGAATGCCGAAAATGAATCAACTCATGCATTATAAAGGTTCCCTTTGAATGTTTTAAAGAAGCACAAGAAGGTGGAACTGGCAAAATGACAGTTTTTTCAGACATTCTGCCATGCTTTGAACAGGAGCGGGAATGCACAGCTCGAAAGCATCAAACTTTGGAGGCTTGACAACTAGTAGCCATGGAAGAGTGTGATGGGAGTTTAATTCAAAAAGGAACTTTTGTGTGCAAGTGCGAATAGAGCTGGAACCATGACGTGTATTCTGCATCTATTTTTTACGTGATCGCCTGCTGCTTTACTTAAATACTAATTATAAGATTAAAATAATTGCCTCCAAGGCATTGATAACAGGAGGACTTGCTAGTACTCCTAAACCGAATCGGGACAGGCTGTTTCTCTAGCGCATTGGCGGCTGATTCGAATGACTTCACTTCTTTGGTGGCAATCCTGGTTCTAGAGTAAAATAATATGGCTATGGTCTAATATGCGTTGTGAGAAGTAAAAAAAAATGTAGCGGTCACTTTTCCACAGTAACCCTATCAGTCATTAGTGCTGGTCGAGAGTGGGAAGTTGACTTGGCATCCGGATTACGCGAAGTTTTAACATTGAAAATCTTTCCTAGCAAAAGTGTCGTGGTCTCCGTTCTCACAGAAATATGTCTATTTTATGCACTTCCACTACAAGTAGAGTGTCTGTGGATCAGAGTTCAAGGTGGTACATATCTTCCAAGGATATCGGTTGTGGAATAGGAAACAATACGTTAATGTGAAACCAAAATCTATGACTCGACATGAGCATTTGCAGTGAAGGAAACAGGATTAAACGCACTGAAGCACATCTCTTCAAATCCAACGCATTTTTGGCACACTTTTGTGATAACTTGAAGTGTTGCATTCAGGTCCACATGGCTACGATGGAGTTTGCGAACACCGCGCCCAAACCAGCTGCAGAGCACCGAGTGACCCAGGGGCGACCAATGACACGAGCAGCTACCGCAGGTTTCACGGGTCCACCGCCACTCTCTGCCTTCGATCTCATGAAGTCGGGCAGGATGCCAACAGCCCCGGAAGAGCGAAAGATGACACGAAGACGCACACTACCCTCAATCCTCACCACACCCCCTTCGACAGCGTCAACGCCCCAGGCAAGCAGCAAGGCGAACACACTGAAGCGAAAAGGGGTAGCGGCAGGAGGGATTGGAGGCGGCGGAAGTCGGCTCTCGCCCTCTTCTGCTGCGGCGTTGGGAAATCCGGCAGGCGAGAAGCACTTCATAATGCCTGGCCTCTCCTCTAACCTGGACGACGTGCATCACAGTTCGGAAAACCTTGTGGAGACATACATAATTGAGGATGGCGTGAAGAAGCGGGTGCAACCAACCAGGGCCTCCGAAGCTAGCGGATTGTTGGCGAAAGGAAATACTCCAAGTGCTACGGGAACGCTGCGTCGAGGACATGCGGCTTCGTGAGTTTACTGTGTAATCAGAAGCCGTTATACATTTTTTGAAGCTCAGGGATCATATACACACTGCGTACTTTTAATGAACGCGACGTATCTCAGGTAGCTTGCTCAACGATGGGTTTATGATCTGATTTAAGTTCCACCTTGTTACCTTTCCTACAGACCTGATCGTCGCCTCAAGGGTGGTGGTGATGAGGTTCGACGCCTGGTTGGAGGCACGGGTATGCCACACCGACTGGAGACGGACTTCGATACAGGCGAGTTGTTGCCTCTGCCGGACGCCTACAAAATTGAGTCGGTGGGAAATTTGCGCACGGGTGGGCTTGAGACGAGCATGCCTGACGTTTCGAAGGGTGTTGAAGGTATGCTGCTAAGCAAGGGCGGCCCCGGTTCATCCCATCTCGGGATCGGTGGTCTTCTTACCCGCGATGAGGTCTGTCGTCTTGGTCAGCAGCGACGACACGAACTGTTGCTCGACCGGGAACGCAAAAAGCGCGGCGAAATTATTATCCGGCTAGCGGACATCAAGGTAATACGTTCAAGTCCCAGTAGCTTGAAAGGACACGTTCACAAAATCACTTCAATGAAGGCACCTCAAAGGTGAATTAACAGTTCTAAAGTAGGCACAGATCAAATAGCATAATGTGACCGGTGAAAGCGCACACAAGAAAAATAAACAGGTGCTCTTTAATGTATGCGATTAATGGTTTGGTACTAAACCAGAGAAACAATTTGGATTGATGCTTGGGTTTTGATCCTGTAGGACTGGTTATGCGCAAACATAGTGGTGGTGATGGTGCTGCTGTTGAACCTGTGTCTAGCCTTTCTCTTCATAAACCTTGTGAACAACGCTGGAAAGTTAGGTCCACCAACAACACAGGTGACAGAGCTCTCACCAGAGGAAAAACGTGCAGCCGCCAGTGCCGCCGCCGAGGCTGTGCAAAAGGCACTTCGTGCCGCCAATGCGGCATCTCGCTCCACGTCTTCGTCCGTCTCTCGGCCAAAGAGCTAACATCTCTAACCGACTCTCTACTCCCGCCTTTCGACGCCCATCCTTCGCTCTCCGCTCCTTCCGGCCTTCTTTCGATAACATAGTGCGACATGATCGTTTCACAGCTGCCGGCAGCTCGTGCCTCCACACTTTCAGCACCAATATTTCTAACCAAAATATTATCTTTTTTCGCACCAGTGTTTCACATCCTTACCCACCCACACTCAGAGCATTCTGACTTCGACTCGACCAATGAGCCTTCAGCTTTCTTTCGGGCGACATGAAGGACGGTTGAGAAGACGCAAGGCACGCCCGTTTGCTCAACGCCTTAACATTAGTAAATCCGAATATGACCCCTACTACTTCACTTCCACTTTCCTCATCACTTTATGGCGTCTGTGCGATTTAAAGCGTTTAGCTTTCGTGTAGAAAAGTCCCATTCCCTTCTGTCGAAATGTTATCGTTATCCCTTTCAAGCTCCAATTGAGTTCTCGCATACCTTAGAGTTTGTGTAAATGAAACTTGACTGCAAAATGGAAGGTGGAGTAGAAGAAGTGTTTTTTATGAGAGAAAGGTGCGTAGGTTCTAATTACATCGCCACCCATATATATACACACCCACTGATCCCTAACCGACCTGTCTTGACCTAGACCGATGAACTTGTGCCCCTCTGCTGTTTATGAGCTGTTAGGTCTTCCCTCACTCTCCTCCCCTTCCCGATAATCCTGCGGAACACGTTTGACCCACCCCTATCCATTAAATAAACAAAAAGCCTAAAAGAGCCTTTGTCTGCCCCATTACTAGTACTTTATAACATTTTTTTAGACGGCCTGGCGCGCCTGACCTAAATACTGTAAGGAGGGGCAACAGATGCACGCATGAGGTGCTGCTTCAAACTGCATAAAAAGTAAAGACGAAAATCATTTCTTAAAACAGCAATAGAAAAGAAGTGGCGTTCACCAATAGCTTCTTTGTGGATGCATCCTACGTCAATAATCATTGCCTTCCCCTTCAAAATGCAGATCAGACTACAGAGATTCAATACGCAAAACATGACATCATGTTCCGTGTCATCGAAGGATTACTTTGTGCAACATTTCATCAGTCAAGTACAAAACCCATTCCAAGGCTAGGCAATCGCGGAAGGAACGATGAAGCCCGACTAACGTTCAAGAGCCCATTGCCGGTCCTGTGCCGTGCAGGTGAGACGCTTAACAGAGAACCGATAGTTAAACTGAAGACCAAACTGGAACTTTTACATTTTTCTGAGTAACCTTCAAACGTCGAAACGCACCTTTTAAGCCGAAATAGAACGAGACGGACGATATTCATGAAACTCTTAAGCTCTAAGCTAGATCCGACTAGTCAGTGAATGGTGCAGCATTGGAACTGAGGGAGGAAAGATCACGATTTTCCTCAGAGGCTTCTTTACGAAAATATGACCGCAAGAGCGGTGACGGCACCTAGAACATCGAAATCATCCACGATCATACCGCACGAAAAGTATGCTTATCAAGGTACTACTTATTTGTTTCTAGTAAAGCAAGTACCCAAATAAGCAAAGATTGAGGCGGGGCGGAACAAAGAGAATGGAGCGGCCTCACATGTACGCGATGAGAGTAGTGAAACCCATTGGAAACATTATTCAATTACTGTCAAAGGCAGAATTTTTCACAAAATTCTCAGGACAACAAATAAACACTATCCTAGTACGGCGATAGTGACTCAATTTGCAAGATTCGAAAGTACACCAACTACGGATTTGGAAAACTAAACCATTAGTAGCTCTAGATAAAAGATAAAATATTCAGTAAGAATTAAACAAATCAAACCCACTCGCCACAGTATATTTGTGCAAAAAGGAATGGGGCCTTATTAGCTGAAAAAAGAAAACTCACCAGAATAAGACCTAGCACCTGGACAATGGGTTGCAAGGCCGCAAACTACCAAATCCGTTAGCCCCCACCGTAAAAAGCAAAGGTCAGAAAAAGCCGTATTCAAGAACAATTTACTCATAAGTCAAAACTAAACCAAATCAGGTAGGTTTTCAATGCCTTCCTTATTCACAACTCGAACAATAAAGCGACCATAATTAATGACAAAGCGCTTTTGGAGCTCATTAATACAGTTTTTGAGAAGAATGAGAGCATGGTCAATTTTCATGGCAGGGTCATACTGACTATCCAAAATTGCAAGGGTTACAAAACTACCATGACCGTGCACCGCGTACGGAACATCCACCATGGAGGCCAGATAGTCCATATAGTATATTTTCGGGCCGGCATCAGGATCGTAACCAGCAATAAGCAAATTGACGTTGTAAGGATTTCTAGTGCGAAGAGCTTCGGCCAAGTTCCTCCTGGTGAAGCTAGCTGCCGCATAAGGCGTTAATTCATAGCCGTTTCTGATTTCATACAGCTGCATGTTTTGCTGGATGAACTCAGCAAATTGTACGGTATCACCATGTTCACCACAAACACCCATCAGACAATGCTTGCTCAGTTTAAACATCTTGTCAGCGTCACCCTTTAATGTAACAATTGAATGGTTAACCCGCGCATCTGCAGCGATTATGGCAAAATCATTAAAGGCAATTCCGATCAACCACTCCATAGCAAAATTGAAAAATCAGAGGTTTCAAATCGGGAGCCAATGCGGCAATTGCTTTAAACAAGACTGAAAAAAATTCAAGACTTTGTGGCATCTAAGAATCAAATACATGCACCAAAAAGCAATTTTTTTCAAATTTGTAAATGAATAACAACACCTAGATGTCCAATGTATGTGCTTCTCGCCCTGCATGGAGAAATCTTTCGAATAAATGTCCAAAATTACTTGATTGTCCATATGCGTTTTTTATTAAAAAACCAAAGCAAATAATTTTAAAAATATGCGCTAGTTAAAAAATTTTGCATTTGGGTTTGCCTGAACTCCAGATGAAGTTTCGCATAAGGACTACGAGGCTGATTGCAGATTGAAATGCTTTTGTTTATTTAAATGCATATTTACAGCGATAGGTGAAAACTAGATGTTATACTCTGTTCTAGAAAGCAGTCAATTTACCTGAAGTCAAGTAAATCTACACCTTCAGTAAACTTTTGGTGCAGTTTTAATCTCATCTTATTCGGACCATTATCCATATTTTGAGCCAGTAGATTTTTATTTGTCAGGAAAAATTGCAGAGAAGAGAAAAGTAACAAAGACAGTGCTCAATCAAAATCAAGATTTTCGGGAAATAAAATTCGTTGAGTAGTGATAATCGAAGCATATTTCCAAAGACTGAAAGTAAACTGCTATTGTAGGACATCATTATTTGCACTAGTAATGATCTTCAAACGAGTTTCGTTATACGCAGAAGACCAGTTTTCCTAACGTAGCCGTGCTAACACCTAACCCTAGTTAGTACCTCAACCATCGACCGTTTCGTCCTACACAAATATGACATCGAAGAGCATTTAGCCTTCTAATGCCATTGCTCTCAGGAAACTAGAGAAGAAGGCGCAAATTCTTACAGAGAAATGCAATTTTTTACAAGTTGCTACATTAAATTAATTTGCAAGTGCTGTTACCAGTCAGAGTTGCGCTTCCATTTGTAGCGGCATCTAATCCTACTAGAAGTAGGTAAAAGAATCCTTTTTTTCAATGGAAAATATTAAAAATTCTTGCCTAATTTTTTACAGCAAATAATTATTAATAAGGGCCTAGGGAGGAAAAAAGCAGCTGGACATCACTGGTAAACCTCAGGACTAGCTGCTTCGAAAGCATGTTCAACATAGATCAAGCACAAGGTATATTTCAGCAACTTATAGCTAGTCGTTAGGACGGCAATAACGTATATAAATGTGATAGTTGGATTGCCAAATTATCAGCAATATTTTTCCTGCTTCGATTGGTAAATTTAATTATGAGTCATGGCCCGAATTACCAATGATTGTCTTCGCAACATTCAACCTGTTAGCGTAACACTTGGAATGGCTGACGCCTTCTACCTGCGTTATTATGTTGGTCACAGAGGCAAATTTGGTCATGAGTTCCTGGAGTTTGAGTTCCGACCGGATGGTATGTATACTTTTGCGCCATGTTACTGGTAGGTAAGCTACGTTATGCCAATAACTCCAACTACAAAAATGACACAATGATTCGAAAAGAGGTAATGGACTTTGTGCGAATGGAATGTTTTAGGCCACCGTTAGTAAAGCAGTTATGGAGGAATTGAAGCGGATTATTATTGATAGTGATATAATGAATGAGGACGATGCTAACTGGCCTACTCCAGACCGTGTCGGCCGCCAGGAGTTAGAGATTGTTTGTGGGAATGAGCATATTTCCTTCACAACATCGAAGATTGGCTCGTTAATTGAAATTAATAATTGCAAGTAAGTTTGTTTTGTGTCCTATTCCATTTTGATAGGGATCCTGGGGGATTACATACCTTCTACTATTTGGTACAGGACTTGAAATGTTTGGTTTTCTCCCTCATTGGACTTCATTTCAAGATTAAGCCCATATGATTAATAAATACGTGAAGAAATTCATCGTGTACTTTTGCGGCTCTTTTTTACAACCGTGAATCTAGTCAGCGGCCAGTCTTTGTGTTTGCTGATACACCGCTTCCAATTTACGCTGTGATTCCGATTGTGGTGACATGAAATCCTTGGTCTTAGTGGCTGGTATCTAGCTAGCTGTAATGTTCGAGCTCCACTTCGCTGCAGCAGTTTGCTATTGGTTCCAAAATTAGGCTTCATGCCTCTCACGTTCCCAATTCGGCAGCACTGACGTCCCTAAGCCTAGACACTGAGGTTTTGCCGCTTATGCTATTTGGAATCCCTTCAAGAAAGCCAGCTAGGAATTGCTAGTTTCATCAATTTCAAGTTGCACAGGGTCTAGTGCGAGAATTTGTCAAAGCATGAGGAATGTGATACTTCTGAAAATTAGCAAAGACACGAGTGTGAGATAGCATTGCTTCTGATTTTGTATGGGGTTGACATTTTTCAGCTCTCGGCCGTCAGGTTGAGGGTATTCCTCAATTTTATATATCAACAAATCGAGTCCTTATTTGCGGAATTACGGCGTCGGTGGGCGATGTCAAGGCACCGGATCACGGTGCCTCGTAAGGCATCTATGACAGAGGGTCGGCGTACGATTCGCCGTCCTTCACTTCGTGGTTTTGCTCCATATCCTAGAAGGCAAACCAGTAGTAGTTTAAAGGGGCAAAAGTGTTGGCGATGCATCGAATTACAAAGCAAACAGCAAGGGGCTTCTATGAAAATTGTGTCGAGATGATCTCTTGGTTATCGTTGACATACTTATCACAGTATGAATTGAAGAAATGACAAAGACACACTTCAAGTTCCTCCATAATTTGATCCAGAGGGTCTACAGAATTCTCTTTGTATGCCACGGCTGCTCGAATTGCGTCTGTAAACACTCGCACGACGTTGGTGCCGTTCGCTGCAGACACGAAATAGAAGGGTATATTGTTTTTCTTTGCAAAGTTGAATGCCTTGTTTGTCACCTCAGTGTCAGCTGTACAAGAGATTCTCATTAACTCCTGTTTACAACTCACCATCAATTTTGTTCGCTGCACAGAAGCATGGAATTTCTGGACGATAATTCCGCAGTTCCGACAGCCAGTTGCTTAGATTTTTATATGTTATTTTCCGTGTAACGTCAAAAACCAGAACGCACGCATGTGCTTGATGATAGTAAGATGGGTGCATGCTCTGAAACCTCTCTTGACCCGCGGTATCCCAAAAATCTCCAGGCTTCAGTGACTGTCAAGAGATGTCTTACCAACATCGATAATCCGATTTTCGAGCGTTATTTGATGCTTGTATATGTTGAGAGCATATGTTGATAACTGGTTGGATTGACTGGGTTTTTCTGGTTAAGGTCTCAAATCATTGCTACTAGTAGGTGCCGTTCCTCTATGTCATTGGGGCGTGTAATAACGCAATAAATCGTTAAGAGTTCTCACACAATGGAAGGATGGCGTAAAAAGTGTTGATGTAAGCTCGAGTTGCCGCTGGTAGGTAGTGACTTAACAAGATGCTTCGGCTGTACGCTTATTTGATGACGAGATGACCACGTCCAATGCTTTTTAAATCAGTTAGAGTAGTACACTTTCCCTAATCACTAAGGTGTGTTGAATTCCACCTCTGAATGTAGACACAGTGGCATCATTCAAAGGGGCCGTAAAGTGTCCAGCAATTTTATTTTTCATGTAAACTATTGTCAAAATGTGTCAAGCACTCTTTTGATATGACGACCATAAATATTAACAAACAAAAAGCATTACATTCCCATCTATTGTCAGATGCACTGGGTGAGAGAAATAGAAGCATATTTGTGCAGCATTCAAATGGATCTTACGAATACGTAAATAGCTAATAGAAAAGGATACTACCCACTAAGTAAGAACCTTTCAACCAACCTAACCTAGCATAACGTTACTATTCGACAGTTACTTTGATTTGCCAACAGCACTATCGCCTAAGCATATAACTTTCACGCGGTAAGACTTTCTGGCATCGGCTATATCACGGTCTGAGTTTTCGCTCATTTTAAACAGCCTTCATAGGTTCTACAACACTATTCAAGGCTTCAAACGAATTTTGGGATGAGTAAGCAGGCTGCTACAAAAACAGTATAAAGCAACCAATTTCTTATTTATAGCAACGGTAATCTCCTGGTTAGCTCTATCTTTAGAACATAATTTCCAGAAAATTCTGAGAATCTACTGACACTCCTCTTAGCAAATGTCAACCAAAAACTTTACCCAACGACATTTTAACTTTACCAATGTGATGTTGGAAGGTGGGATATAATAAAATTGGAAAAATGAAAGAAGAACATAGAGTAAATGTTGGACAATGATGTCCTCTCAATGGATTGGCGCGCATAGCCTTTACTCGCAATCTAGCCCGGTCAGTGATGGATACTGACGTCAATCGGTTGAAATGCATTGGGGAGTTAAATAAGGCTCTCATGGAGTTGGAAGAGTATGAGGTGCCAGTAATTGTTAATAGTACAGTGACTAGAGTTCCCTCGCTGTCTCAATTGAGAAGTATGAGGAGCGGCGCATCGAGTTGGATGAAAAACTTCAGGAGTTGAGGACTTCATTGTAGGTTTCTCCGGCATCGCTTTTTGGAATACATAATAGGCCCAAAATGTCTGTATTAAAAGAAGAAGCCATTGGTCTCTCGGCTATTGTGAGCAATGCTGCAGCCATTGGGATGCAATTGAGTGGAAAAGTCAGACAGCTTGACGTTGCAAAAGTACGTTATCGCTTCCACAAGGAGTTTTTTTCTTTGTTAGAATCGAGTTCAGAGTGTTGAGACGCTGATTGGGGATATTATAACTCTTTGTAAGTGTCTGGATGACACACAAATGGCTCTTGAATCAGATAATGTTGTAGAGGTGATTCCTCTCTTCTAGTGTTAACCTTTGCAGGCAGCTAGAAGTATTTCCTTTTTTCTCAGGATGGGCGCCCGAACAATATCGTTGGTTGAAAACCTGGAAAAGGGTACGTTGAAGTGTGCCATTTCGATTCTTTTCAGAGAATGTTGGTCTAGCGATCTTACCCAAGTTGAATGAGCTTCATTTGGAAGTTATCTCGAGAGTCTCCGCATCATTTGATAATTTTGTCGCCGTTGGGAACACAAAGGCAATTGAGGAGCTATTCAGAATATTTCCTATCATCCGGGAACATGAATTGGGCCTTGAAAAATATGGGAAATACCTTGCCACGAAGATCGGTGAAAAAGTGGAGGCTCAATTTTCAACCGTTGCTTCTACGCAGCCGTCTGGCAAACCGAGTGTGCACGTTGACTTGATGACTTATCTTCTTGAGCTCGTTGCCCAGGCTATCCAAGTCAATGAGCCTGTAATTCATGATAGCTATGGTAGGAGGAATGTACATCTTTTGGGTTGTGATCTATTACGTGTGTCAGCTTGTTTGTTATTTTTTGCTCTTTTTCAGGCAGTGGCAGCTTGTTGAAGTTCATTTGCATGATTCAGAGCCAATGTGACCACCATGCCGAACGTATATTTATGGACTTCAAGGAGAAACGCGATCTGGCGGTGGTTTTACAACACACTCGGCATGAACTTTCGTCTAACAACCGCTCTTCCACTTTTGCTTCCTCTGGCACTGGTCAGAATAAGCAGAGTTCGCTGTGGGATTACTGCTTGTCCACCGAATCGTTGATTTCTGATTCAGTTTCATTCAACGCAAGAATTGAGCTCTATCTTAACTTCCTTCGGCGCCGATTGTTGGTGAATAATGTGAGGAATATTCTCTAGTCTCTGATGTATATTGTCGCAAACTCTTGGAACCATTTCTTTTGATATTAAATTCCCTTTATACTGAACACGGAGTACTGATAGACCCTAGGCTTTGTTAATCGAAGTATCTTTATCATATTATTCACCTCGAGAAGCGGCTATAACATTTATTGCCTGCGAACAGTTCATATTTTCAGTGGTGGTGCGTGTCATTAACCTCTGTTCTGCATGTTTTAGACGGACACTTTGCAGAAGAACGAGGAGCAACACAAAATTTGTGAGTTTAATCTAAACGCGGGAGCCATTTTTCTGGAGAACATGCCGATCATAGTATTTGAGGTTCTTTGCGCTTTCTAGTGTTATTCGCTTGCTTATTTCCCATCTCAACGGTAACTCTTTGGAACGTTTGGGAGCTAAATATCTCACTAATATACTTTTTTACTGCTTCGTTAAAATTACTAATTCATATTTTCGCTGATCAAATGTAGCTATCTGAAAAATCAGCTGTCTGATTTGCGCATCGTAAGCAAGTGCCAGAAACTTCAAGGCAACATGATAAGAAGACTCAAAGCGTATTCCAGTTCCTGAGTTTTTGTAGCGTATTTTAGGACTACGCATGCTTTTTGGTGATTTCTTACTCGGGTGTAATATGTTTTCTCATGAATGACAGCTTTCTGTTCAAGAAATTTCTTTACAGCTGCAGAAATTCGGCAATTTTTCAATCAATGTGGTCTATCTAAAATTTCGCAAGAGATCGTCGATGCATATCTTCCCCTTGAGCAGCTATTTCTTCGGGAGCTGGTAAACAAGGTGAAACCGTGCTATCGTAGTTTTTTGTTACGCTACCCTTAATACAAACTGTCGCTGTATATCATTTGCCCTTAGAAAGTTTCATTACGCACAGGTTCTTTCATACTTATGACACTCGTTACATTTTTGCAGCTAGGTGGATTTTTGTCGGCCATAACCGAATGAAATGCCGTCTTTTTAGGCCATAATGATGGACGAGTTAGATGAATCTACGAGGATCTTCCGTCTCGTCGATGATGTATTTTTCATAGTGAAGAAGTGTCTTAGGTGTGCATTTCTTTCCTCTCGTTGCGTTGATTTTAAGCTGAGGTACAAGTGTCTTCTTTTCCCCACTACGGTGAGGATTTATGGATTCCTTCATAAATATTAAATGCGTGAGGGACTGGTTACCAATAACCGTTGCTACATTTTCATCGCTGGGTTAACAGAAACACACTTGTATTTCGTAAATCATGATTGTGTTGATGTCTTGTAGCCGCGCCATATCCTCAGGTTGCGTTGATGCTGTCTGCGCCATGTTTAATCACACCAGCGCTGTGCTCTGCGACCAACTAATTGAAGACACACTCACTCCTCGCACTAAAAGTTGCACTTCCTCTGGGTGGATCAAACAAGCCTACCAACTTGTTCACAAACGAGCTGGCAGTAAGCCTTTCTCGCGCTGCTTCTAAGCCAAACGGTTTTTGAGTCCTGGGAAATGCTCAACCAAGTTAACACTCCACCGTTCTTCACTCTTTGTGTTTCCTGACCCCACGTAATCTAGTTAAACAGTAGGCTCCCGGGGTTTGTCTCTATGGCCCATGCCAAAACCAAGAGCACTTCTTCAATTTGTGTTCTGACTTCGTAACAGGTGCCGCATTAAGGAAGCGGATCTAGTCGTCGTCTCGAGGCTTAGTGTTTGGCCAATGTCTTATTCCTAGGATATTCTGGCTTTCATCAATTTCCTGTCAGCTTTCACGTTACTTCAATGACTGGTACTCCAAATGGCATATTTTTAACAATGGAATTCTGCCTTGACTGCCGTGTAGCTGTGTTGTTTATTGTGTCCTGCGAAATCAGTCTAACAGATACAAGACTTGACCTTAAGCAAATGCTCTTTAGATGTTTGTACGCTAGTACAATCTCCAGTTAACTATCACAATTAAACTTGATAGGAATCTCATGCATTCCCTACTAAATTGTTAGTTTGGGTCATTTCAACTGTTTTAGTGGAAGAATGAGGCTATATAGGCTAGCCTTTGCTTCCCCATTCAAGGTATCAAACGCTTGGGCCTATCCCTTGCAACACTCCCTGATCGTCTGCTTGTGCAGTTCACTGTCGGGCTTTTCATAACGTAGGTAAATATATGAGCAGACTTGCTAAACCGATGCATCCAACATACTCAGCGTTATCAATGTCGAACAATGTCCCCCGATTGGAATTTGCAACAGTATCTCTATCATTTAATTGTTTCGTGCTTCTGCAACTTCATACACTGTACTTGCGAACACTGTTGCTACGACTAGCGCCGCAGATAGATACGTCGGTCCAGGAGACGCTTCAATTTTTGTTCATTATAACTCTTAATATCTCGAGGCCAGTTGCATCTTACTTAAAAACATTGCTAAAGCGTGTTTGTATTATTATTAATGTTTCCGCATCTTTCTTACGTCACTTACCTTAGGTGGGAGCATAGCAACCGGACTGCTGGGGACAGCAAACACGGAGTCCACTTCAAACGGACCCGGTTACATATCTGCGGGCAATGCAGCGGACCCCCAAACTCAATATCTCTATGCTCTAAACTCTCTAGAAGCTTGCATGAACTGTCTGGCCATTCTGCGCGACACGCTGGAGAAGTACATCGAGGAGGTTTTTGGTCTACGACCTAAATCTGATCTTGAGAAATTGCAGGTGAGCTCCTTGACATTTCATAATCGAGTAGGCATGGATATGTTCACATTGCTAGCCAGTGAATAGGTTACTGGTACACATGGGTGTGATTCGCGTCCATCTTGCCGAGGCATAACCCAATCATGTTCGCGTCTTGCTGCTGACAGTAATTTCTCTTTCATCAGGGTCGGGGTCAAATTTCCACATATCCATTTTGGCCACGAAGGTGCGCATTTCATTATCAATTAATTGCAAATTTTGCTTTAGGCCTGCCTGCTAGACTTGATCGAATCGCTGTCGCGAGCCTTTCAAAATCTGATGGATGGGGGTTTCGATCAACTGCGCAGTGTAATTCGTCCCCAAGTGAATTCACTCACTCAATCGTTCAACTCAGTGAAAAGAGATCTATCTGAGGTGAGTGCCGTGTAGACAGACCGGACTTTCTTTTAAAACCCACGATGCCCTCAAAGGCAACTAATACTTAATCGAACCTTTGAAATTCCATTTTTTCATTGATTTTTGTTTTTAAAACGAAGAATCTTACTGAGAGGCCCTTGGTTGTATTGGAACTTCATAATTTGCCGAACATAAGAATCTGTTTAGAAGGCAAAATTGCTTCTTTTTAACGTGTACGCGCCTGTCCTGGCGTTTTATTGATGCTAGGGTAGCTTCCGTACAGGTTTGCCAAACGTCCTTTCCAAAATCGCAGATGTTCGTGGGCGAGTGTTTTATTCACTGCTTCTGCGGAAGAAAAATTTATCTCTTACGTGGTTTAGCAACGGGTTGTATATTGACCAAGCGTATCATGAATGACACTCGAGGCTGTAGATGGCATCACCGTAGTCAGCATCATTATTGACAGAGTATAGTCGTCATTAAAATATATAGATTATTTAAACTGCTTGCTGTCCGATTTCCTAATTAGATAGGCATCTGTCAGTTTTGCGCCCTTGTTAACAAGAAATCCACTATTCCTTGGCCTCTTGATTAACGATTTCCGGAGCAAC
This sequence comes from Taenia crassiceps, assembly GCA_023375655.1. NCBI lineage: Eukaryota > Metazoa > Platyhelminthes > Cestoda > Cyclophyllidea > Taeniidae > Taenia > Taenia crassiceps. The sequence continues at coordinate 7,434,405 of JAKROA010000004.1, read as the reverse complement.
TTGCGGCGACTGCTACGGACATCAATATAACACGTTTGCCACTAATAACCGCGTGTAGTGCCGCTGTAGCGATATGAGAAAATTAATTTCTGGGTTCCACTTTGATGTCTCTCAGGCATCAACCAAAACACGTGAATTGCACAATTTTCTTTTTCAGGAAGAGTTTGAGCAGTACGCAGTCAATGACCCTTGGGTAGAGTCGCTGATTGTGGGTTTGCAGAACCTCTTGAAGCCATTCCACGTGAGTTTTGCGGTCTGTCATCAGAAGGTATAATTTTATTTTGTTTCGCTGCTTTAGTTGCGTCACATGGGCGGTGGTGATTAAGCCTCTTCACTATGCCATGAAATTGTCTAACGTTCAACCGAAATGCCTTGTGGTATGCATTCGAAGCGCACTGTGATTGTTTCGTTGTTACTAGTATACTGGTCAAAACTTTCTACCATCAGGCTGTGTGGAGTTGCGAGCTGGTATGGGAGTAGATGATATGCAGCGCCTCAAAATCAACTCCGTCGACATAGCGCTTGATGGCCTTGAATTCTGACGGCCAAGACTGCAGCAGTACTATATTAAAGCGATGAGAATGGGGTTATGTGGGCAAACATTTATCAGTTATTTTTGTAATCCGATTGTCATCTCACGGCGTAAAAATTTGCGTGAGGTTTTGCAGCCAAAATCCTTCATTTTCCATCAATTTGCATTGTCATGTGTCGTTGAGCCTCCAACTCCAATACCTCTCATGTGGTCTATGTAACCCAGGGAAATCTCCCTTTTAGGCGACTCTCTCAACGGGAAACTACGAGAAATTCTTGTTACTGCTGATTGACGAGATCCTCTTTAGATTAGAACGTTTCGTTCAACAGAAAAGCTATAACAGGGTCAGTTGCGAATATTTATGTTTAATCGGTGATTCCGTAGTGCGAACGATCCCACGGTAAAGCACTTTCTCCTGACTGCAGTATGGCGCTCTACAATTTGAAAAGGAGCTGCGGTACATCTTCAACTTTTTCTCCTCCCTCTCTACCTTTCCGTGTCGTGAGAAGTTCGCGCGCATCCTTCAGATTAGCAAATTGCTAAACCTCGAAAAGGCGAGTATTGCTTTTCTCCTTCCTTTCCTCAGCTTTGTGACTAATGAGTTCACGTTTTACTCGAAGCATTTTATTTAGGACGTAATTTTACACTTTCTTGGCTATCGAGAAAAGCGCAGCATTAAGTAGAAACCTACTTATGTTTTCTTTGTAGGTGGAGGAAGTGGGTTACTATGGCGATGCCTCGAACTGGCGCTTGTCGGCTAACGAAATACGACGACTCCTCACACTAAGGTTGGTTCCTTGTGCTGCCCAAGGCCTTTCCACACTAAGCTATTTTTGTGTTGTGCTCGTACACGTCATCAGCAAATGATTTGCGTGATTTATCATTTTCCCACAAAAGTGGACATCTTCATTCTTCAAAGGCATCCGTGCTGGTACACTTTGTTAGTATCGCGATTCATGATCTTTTTTAGAGTCGACTTCAATGCTGAAGAAATTAGAAGGCTACATTTGTGATCAAATTTGGAACCCGATACTATGAAACCTCTATTAATCCACATTTTGCCAGCACGTAATACTTGTGACGCCAATATTAGCACGACCTTTGTTTTATGATAGTGAAATCGCTGTGAAAAACCAACTACTAGAGAGGAGAAGCTATAACACCGGAACTTTGGAGCTTTCACACTCAGTAATAAAAGGATTAAAAACTCAACCCTAGTAATCACCTAGACTCTGCCTATGTGGCATGAAACAAATCTCTACCAGCGTGAAATAGTGGAGTCTTTTCAGTCAAATGCGAGCTTGTGCTAGCACAGGACGTGTGAAAAGTTGAAATGTTAGTTTGATGGGAGAGGCAGGCTCCAGGAGCATACAATTCACAAATCCCTGATGGGATCGTCATCAAAGCCATACCTTGAAGCATAAAATTCATCGGGTAGACTGGTGAATCGACTGGAGCGCGGCTTCTTCAGCGGGGATGTCTTTTGTCCGTTCTGGCAAAGTGCGAGCCGCAGGATGGCGGTATCTGCAAGAGGCGGAAAGTCGCGTTTATGGACCCACCAAACGATGGAAAGAGAATCGCAATCTAGGCTACTACCCCTATCCAATCAGCAAGCTACCTCCTAAGGGCATGGTCGATGACCTTTGTACTTTTTGCGCAGCTAAATGCAAGCACTGCTTTGCATTGGAAGTGATGGTGGTGCATCAACACGTCGATCTTCACATTGTTATGCATCCATCACTTTTTGCCGATGTGTGGACCATCTACTAATGCAAATCGCTCTGAGTAGAATTAGTCTCAGTCTTCTAAAATCAGCACTGGTTGACGTGCCAATCAACAATTAACAGCCCCAGCAATGGCGACACACTTTCTTAAATAGTTAAACCGAGTTTGCGACAGGATCCAATACGAAGTCATGCAGAAAGGGGTTGGAGCGTCACACATAAGTGAGAGGGAAGGGTAAACAGTTGGGGGATATGCACTGCGAAAAAAACCGCTAGCAGATAAAATGAGTCGGAGTCGAAATTGAGGGATATTAATGCAAAGGCGTGCTTAAATCAAAAGGAGTAGAAATAGCTCAACGTAACGGCATCGCATGTCCACTTATTGCCAAATGAAAACGCGAAGTGGAAATAGACTTGTAGAGAAGCAGAGGACAGAAAGCATGACACAAAGTACTGCTTGAATTGTAAGCTCAGGTAAGTGTACGATTATAAGGGGGGTTGATGTTGAAAGTGATGAGTGGTCGTAGGGTTGCGGCAAGCTAGAGGCGCCAGGAAGTAAGATAACTAGCCACATTTGGTAGCTGAAGCTTCTATCAAAAAGGAAGCATAAAAGGTCGAAAGTCGAACGAATATCGAAGAATCCAAGAACACCAAGATAGGGGTTAGTAAAACTTCAAAAAAGGTGGTGACTCACGTTTGAAAAATTTTATGGCGACATGCAAACAGATCCCAGCCAAGCACATCACCAATCCGGCAATGTTCGTGGGGCTGTACTTATCGCCATTGACGGTAGCTGCCAAGTAGAGTGTCACAACCTCCTGCGAAAGATAGATTTCTGCTAACGTGTTTCTGAAAAAATTGCAGTGGATATCGCATTAAAGACAATTTCACTGAATGTCTATTACTTCACGTGTGACGGGCCACTCGTTAGACAGGAGACTGAAAAAGTTTGGTACCTTGAAGATACCGGCAATTGAAAGCGTCAGGCTGGAGGAGTTGCATACGATGAGAAATTCGGCAGCTTCAAGACCAAAAGCCAAACAAGCCCCAAAAACGAAGTAGCCCAGAGTTTGGCAGATAATGAGGTAGTCATGAGACCGGAAGAGAAAGGGTGACGTCAAGAATTCATCGCCTACAAAGAATTTCAACATGTGAGCACCGAAGGATTATGAAATGCAGTTTTCCAACTCCCATAGAAATGATAACAGGAAGATGAGATTATATTGATACTTTCGATCAGAAAGCAATAGCACGAGTGGAGAGAATATATTGAGCTGACCGCAATAGTAGTCAGCGCGCCTCCTTGAGACGCATTTTGCAAAAACCAACATAAAACCGCAATCTTGATTTGATAATCTCTATATGAGTTACCTAAGTTCGCCGAAGATTAAGCTTACCCTCTAAACCGAAGGCTAGAGGTAACAAAACCAGAGCCATCCAGGGTTGTGTGTGATATATGACATCAATAGGATTAGATAGCCCTAAAACGGTACGTGGCACATTGAAAAAAGGACATAAAATCAACAAACCAAAATTCTTAAATTCTAGCTGCTGAGTTCAGTAGTGAGCTAAGAATTTCTCAGAGCATGCAGTCAGGAGTTAATGCAGAGTGGATGGCGTGAAATTTCGAAATACTACTTATCTGACTGACTTTTACTTACCATAAATTGATTGTTGTGTTACCTTTTGCACCGTAGTCCATCGAATTCCGCTTAAGGCAGATGCAATGAGAACAAGAGTGAAGCCTTTGAGATCAAATTGAGTTGACTCATACGTAAACATGAAAAGGCCTATTGAAATCGAAAGGACAATAGCCACAATAGGTACACTCTAACAACAGAATTCAATAAAAAGAGGCAACCAACCAGTTTTTCTAATTTGAGAACGATAGAGAAAATAAGGATAAAAATTACTGAAGTTGACTTGGTCATTGTGTACCTATAAATGAGATTATCACAAGTTGACCATACAGAGAGATCGTGATAAACTCAAAACTCCAATTGGAGAGACCTATATCCAGTGCACTTGCAATGCCTTTTGAAGGGTAAGACTGAAATATAGCAAACCGGTTGGAGAAACTTCGAACACATAGTCCCTCCAAGGAAGTTCAACGCTTTTTCCCTTTTGAATATTCCAAAGAACCCCTCTCAAGAACCAGGCAAAAAGAAATTTTAGAAGTAAATGGGTAAACGTGATTGATAACGGATACGGATATGCCTACAAGAGAAGTTTTAAAGTGTCTAAGAAGGAAGCGACCTTAATAACATTATTATTAAGAAAAGTTAGCCATATCGAAAAGATAAAAAACATTCCAATCGCAAAGCAGACTGTCAACGTTTTCCCACATATCCAAAAAAAAGAGCGTCGCATCCTAGAGAGCAAACACGTGACCTTGGAATATTTGAAAATCCGGTGGTGTTGTCTATCTAAGTTAACATCTGCACCTCCCAATCTCGTAGATTTTTTTGTAAGTATTAATAAGCTTTAAAATAAAGCAGCTGTATTTTTCAACTGTATGGGTGTGCTTATGTTAGTTGTTGCGACGGTTTAAATCTTTCTATTACAATTTCTTGTTCATGCATTTTCCAAATTAAGCCTTCTTTTCTGACTTATAATTTAATTTTCAACTTTAACTGATTATACGCAAAACTTAATTATATTTTTTGCGGGCCTTTGTAAGGCTTTTTTCTTTGTAGTTAGCTAAAAATTTGACCCATATTAATGGAAGTGTTCGTTTGGGTTTACTTCGTCGCCCACCGCTAAACGTGAGCTGCTCCACAATAACTGAAAATAAGTAACATCTTTGATAAACCGACTTCCTGAGCCAAATTACTGGTACCAAGGTCTATGGGTTTGACTCTTTACGCGCTAGTTTTTGATTGGACTTGATATATTTCCTAGTAAAATCCTTCACACATATTTTCATTGTTTCACTTTCCTTCACTGTAATAAATATACGATTTCTAAGTCCAGTAATTCCCATCTTGTCTAGTGCTACAGCGCCGTTTCGTGCACAGATTACTGCTAAAAGGTAACTAAGGCCCCATGCGTAGAAATACCGAGAATATGCAGCAGCCTCCTATCAAACCATCCTGTTGGCCTTTTTCAGCAGTGGTTCAGTAATAAAAAGTCAAAGTAGCTGCGTGTCTCGAGCGAATCTTCTATTTTCTCAATATCACTAGTGGTTACCTAGTGGCGTCAAATGATTGCTACGATCCGGTAAACAAAAGCATGCATTTCTATAGCAGCGCTGAAGCATATAACCTATGTAAACGGGTTCTAAAATTTATTAAGCCAGTATTTACAGAAAGCGATGCACACATATATGTGTACACGTGTCATTTGATGTGGAGGCTAAGCTAGAGTGGGGTAAGGGCCTTGATAAGATCCTGTTCCTCCTGAGGTGATAGCGGCTGCGCTACAAAGTCCCGACTCGTGTTGTCATCTTGGCGCAGCTCTAAGGAGGTTTGCCGTGAGAACTCAATGCGCATGGTTGCCGCGTATAGAGGAAGCACTTGTCCATTCACCGCCTTAGGCAAAAAGGTTTACGAGCAAAGAAGTAAGGATGGCTTGAAAGAAATCTCAGATTTTGTCCCAAAGGACGCATGGTACCCATGCCCGGGGTATTGATCTACGAATGCAAATTCTTGACTTTACGAAAGGATTTTGAGAGTGCAAATTATACGCTTTCAAATGCATGGCTTGACTTGCCTTCATTTCCCTTTACTGCGCTATTTTTTCCGAACTACTTGCACTGTCGAGATCAACATCGAGTTTACCACCTTCCATTTCTTAATTCAATCGGTTTTTCGACTCTCAATTATCAACAAATCTATTTTCGGTGCTCCTTTTGTCCGCAAGAAATACTAGTGCTGATTTTCTGGGAATTGGTTGTATTTTAAGCTACTTTACCAAGATCCTACTCTTCCTACTTTCAAATCGGAATCAAGCCAAGTTTTCCTTCTTTCACTCTGCCCCTACAGCACTTACGCACCACCCTTACTCTCCCTTGGGTAAATAATGTGGTAGCCTGCCTTTTGGCTGACCTTTCAACCAGACACAGTGTCTTGTATGAGCGACCGCCTTGCAAATGTCAACCCCAAGATATTCTGTTACCCGGATTAAGTTAATGTTTCCGCCCTCAGCCACCCTATTTGGGTTTGCATAGAAGCAGGTCTCCTCTTAAAGGGGATGGATGGGTGCTAGCTAAGTTGAGAGAAGGTGGATTGTTAGAGGAATTGCTGGAGTTAAAGCACAGGACCAGTAACTATGAGATTTGTGAAAAACAACCAAGTATTTTACCTTGAGACGTCAAAGTTGGTAGAGAAACTCGGCCAACTACTACGTGAGTAAGCCTACGTAGGCGAATTCACGTCTGGCAGCCCAGACGTCGAGGTGTGTCTGGTAGGAACCACAAAGCCTGGCCGAAACTATGGTGATTTGCACTTACAGAGGGCGGTATTTTCCCCAAGGTGTAATAACCGAGATATATGGTGGGTGGGTTAATGTTATTTTATAGGTACATGCGAAAGAGTGGCAGCTGAGATATCCCTATTGTTGGTCCGTAAGGGATACGGTTCAGCTTTGCTTGGTAAGGCTTTCATCACCATAGACAGCGTTCTGGATCGGCATTTGAGCTAGGGTTTTCTGTTTAAGCACAAAAACTATTCGCCACTAATCCGGTTTTATCTCCACCGCCTCACTAATGGACTTTCCTCTACGCTGGAATGCCTTGTGCGGATTGACCCCAGACTCTACTACCATGATTACAATTTGCCGTTTCTATCACCTCTGAAATGGAGTACACTGAAGCAGACAGCCAAATGTACCAACTGGCTTGTTGTGTCAATGAATGATATGTGCATAACTTGGAAAGATTGAAAGGCTTATCCCATTATTATACCCTAATTTAGCCTCATTTTAAGCACCTAACGCTCTAAATAAACGTCCTCGATTTTGAGGCTGATTTCTGAGTAGCTAATGCTCTTACCTACATCAACTTTATCCTTCCTCGATCTTAATGCCTGTTTTAAATACAGTCCAAGCCTTTCTTCACTTGACTTCCCTGTAGGTGTTTCAAAAAAGTTTGTGCTGGGAGACCTTTGATTCTTCAAAAAGTTAAGTAATTTGTTGGGTAATAATCGCCTACAGCTTGTAATGCTCACGAACCAGATTGTGTCGGTCGTAAGGTAATGAGCTGTCAGCCCATCATCTCACCAAAAAAAAAAACAATATTTTTAACGCCTCTAGGTATGAAAGGAGGAGGGAATGAGAAAAAGGATTAATAGTAGCAAGTCTTGGTGGTAAGAGCAAAAGATAGTTGCAGAGACTAAGGCAGTAACAAAAATTACTATTGGCCGCATATTTGCGTGACCTGCTCGGCCCCAGCATGGAGCATTTGTGTCACCTCGACACTTTCCCTGTCACAATCAGCGTCAGACAAATAGCCGCACCAAGTAGTGTTGCTAACACATTGACGAAGATTAAAAGAGTTAAGCAGATGCGCGGAATGCTTCCAACCTAAGCATGATTTCCCTTTTTCCTATTTTTGAGCAGCAGTTAAAGTGGCCAACAGAAGTACTGACAAACAGAGAGGCATTGAGATAATGGAATGTTTTGGTTGCTTTGACTGATTTCCCGCCGAAACCTTAGCAACGAATGCCTCTGTTTTGTTCCTCAGTTTACTTTCTTCCTAGGATGTAGAGCTATTGTTATATAGTTGAACAAAAGGTAGTTGTGTACCTCTAAACTAGGATTCTTTTAAGAGTGAATGGGTAGTGAGTGAGGCAGTCCCTATCATAACTTGGACTGCGTTTAACGGTTCGAAAAACGGAGGCTAAAAAGTTCTCCTCGCAGTCACATTAATATGGATAGTAAACCATTCTGAATCAGTTTTCTCTGCTTAAATTAACTTGGGAAGCTTTTTGCCTTTAAAGTTGACATGAGGCGTTGTAAGACTATGCACTAGTGGTGGGTGCTTCGTCTCCGATGGAAATGCTAGGAAACAGGCCAAACGGCAGAGCTGAGATGAATATAGCCAACTGCATTTTGCGCAATTTTGGGCAATAAGCTATTAACTCAGTGACACTTGCTCCTTTTGGAATAGTAAACGCAAACCGACGCATCGAATGAAGTGGAAAGTGGGGCTGGCAAATCAGCGGAACATTAGGTTGCGCAAAACCTTAACCCCAGAATCTTTTAAAGTTAAACGCAAATGCCCACTATTTGCCCTTTCGTCTGCGATGTGCATAGCGCTTTTGCATTCCAATCCAATGAATCAGATGCAGCAAAGTAAACGGCATTTAGGGAAACCCACTCGAGCGCCTTGCGGACCACGTGCTCCAGCGCATACTCGGCTGAATAATTACTACCCTCTCTTCGTCCACATTAGTGAGGACCAAGTTATTTGGGCTGAAAATGTGGGTTTATGATAGATGGGCGGTGATGATAACACTCAGACAAAACCGTGAGTCACGCTGCCACCATCGTATCTCACCCAACGCCTCAGCCCGAGCTCTTGCCCAGAAGTTCACCGCTGCTGCCGCCGTCGCTGGCACAGTTTGGCCCTAGTCTCAGCAACACATTCGCGACTCTCCACGCCTTACCGCTTGATGGCTTGAAACCTCTCTCTCAATCCGAGGTACTAAGCACCCTTTGCATTATCCCGTCTATTGTTCCGCCCAATCTCCTCCAAAATTTTTAGGGCTGCACGAACAGAACATGGCGCTTGGCCTGGTTCACCGTTCTAGGTTTTTTTTTTTGGAAATATTGGAGGAAGTGCATATGGCAGCCGAATGGGTTCGCATAAATAACGCTCGGCAGTGATGTGAGAAGATAAAAGTGTGATAATGTCGCAGATGGAATAGGCTGCCTCATCCCCCTTCCAATAAACGATGAATGGTTTGGGAAATTCGGTTCTAGTATTCTACAGCATAAATGCATTAAATTGCCAGTTTTTTAGGGATTGATGCATTTTTTGATTTTGACTAGGAAGGCTAGGGTGAAAAAAAAGCCTCAAGGAACGGAAAATCAGCTTTGATGCAACGACAAGACGCCAGGCCTTTTTTAGAGTTGGAGTAAAATCTCACTCAACTCAAAAAGAGGTGTCGCTCTGATTTCCCCTTACTAGGAGTAGCAGCTCAATAAGGCCAGATGGGTGCTACAACCCTAGAGTTGCTTCCGAATCCAACGCAGCCTTAACTGTGTATATAGCAGTGGAACCTATTCATCATGCCAACTATTCGACGAGTTGATCTTCAGGATGCATAGCAGGGAGTTTCAAAGAAAACTAGAAAACTTCTTTCACTGTTCTCGTCTCCTTACATTATCAACGTCGCCAAATTTAAACTCTCGAAGACTTTCTCGAACATCTTGTAATTTGAGTCCAACTAGTAAGGACCTATAGGCGAAGATGCAAACAGGTCCGCTTCCATACGCGATTAGGAGGAATGCTCCTGTGCTGCTAAAGAATTCATCACCTCTAATTCCTTCATTTTCACGGCCGCATAGCACTTTGGAGGGAACTCCAAAGACTACCAAGAAATCAGAAACCTCGTACTTTATATTTTAGATCCAAGTAGTTTGCTGGAGCTCACATACATTACTGACTAATTGTTTGAGTAAATTTAAACCTGTAGCAAAAATAGTAGCTGATTTTGTACCCCAATTTTCAACAGTGACGCGAAGAGGTACTCCAACAGCACCCCAGAAGAGTTGAGATGTGACGCGAAGCAGCCGTTCAAAGGTGTAACCAAGCATTGGACAGCACCTCGTGACGATTAGGGAGCAAAGACGATTACTATAAAGCCATAGAACACCTGCAAATTGGACGTTTCCCAGCCCCGATGTCTGATAACTCCATTTCAAAAATGCCAAGTGCCATAAAGATGTAGGCAAGAGGAAGTGTGGATGTCAATTTTGTCGCACTTGCCATTGGTTCAGACTGTCCATCTTGTCACTTTGTGCGGATCTAATCACTACTGACAAGGGTAGGATTACACTCCTCCTACCTCTTGACTCCTTCCATAGCGAACTATTACCTTGAATCAAAGAGTCGCAATTTTATTCATCAATTATGATCGCTCTACCGTCGATTGGAAGTTTACGATATGCTCGAACACTCAATCTTACATTTCCTACTGATCCCCTAGCAAAGCTTTACAACTCATAACATCATAGCTCTGGAGGGACCCAGCGCGATAGAGATTAAGCCATTGCAACTTGTATTGCCGAATTATTGCATCCAGCTTGCTTCAACGCTTTAGCAACTCCAGCCTCGGCCCATTCCCATCAAGTTCCTAATTCACCAGAGCCGCATGGCAGTTGAATCAGTGGATACTCCAAACAAGTATCATATTACCTGATTCATTCAAACCGCGACTCAAAATATCCCTGTCTACAAAAGTTTCCTTGATTATGATGACGATATAGATTGCACTACCACCAATACACCCTTTGTTGCGTCCGCCACAAGGCTCACCAGGAAATCCATCACACGGCACACAAAAGAAGCGGCATTTCTGTCAGACACTGGGCATGGACTGCAAAATCAAGGCGAGCGAAGTGTTGCAAATAGTGGGTCTGGTGAGCTCTTGTATCTTGTATCTTGCATATCAAAGCATTCTCCCAAAGGAATTAAGGAATTACATGGGACCGGAATTCTGATTAGTTGAATCTTTAAAAGGCGGTGCTTCTGACTTGCTGACGGTCGGAGTTTGCCGATGATATTTGCAAAACTTGACAAGCTGTACACACTGACTATCGTGTTTTGTGTGTGGATTATTACCAACTCCTGTCCACGTCATCTGCCAGACAGCAGAGCGATTCAACTTAAAGAGGGAGGGACAAATATTGTTCACATTATGCACCCTGAAGCCAAGGTTGGATATTTCGTTCTTTTAGGTTTAAATTGCTTTGATCAAAGAAAAGTGCTTCTACCGACTCACCAGTAAGGCTGCGTGAGCGGAAATGGGCGAGTGAAACTCCACGAAGGCTTGGCTGCGTCCAGACATCTTGAAAACGATTATCCGCAGAATCGCTCCATATCGGTAGAAGATCTGCTGGGACAGAAAACAGGCCTAAAGTGAGAGCTGCACGCAAACTACCCATTAAACAACACCAAACTGGGTAATTGCTTGACCGTAAGTAAAGCGCCTCTGCGTGCAAAACCTCCCGAATGTCTTGCTCTTGCACGCCATAGTTGCAACATGACATCCGTGACGCTGGTGATGAATGGCTTTGGCTGCTAAACCTCTTATCTCATTCTCCAACTTGCATATTTGAATTTACCAGCTAAAATCAACTTTAATGCTAATCTCAATGTTAAAGAAAGCTCCAAATGCACTCTACAGGCAATCTTTGCCCTTTAGCTTCTTCGAAACTTCATTTTTTGCTCCCATTTTTGCAGTTACACTCAATTACGCAAGAAATACGTAGATGGATCACAGGAAAGCGGTCACCCATATCCGCGGAATTAAATGATTCCAGACTCAGCATCAGAGAGCCCTGACAAGATGAAACCTTGTGATAGTAGGGAGCAATTCCTACGGTAGATTTTATGCTCAAAGTAGTCGTTGAGTTTAAAATCAACGCAAAAAGCTAGCCATTGTAGCACTAGCATAAATGCTTAGGACGGCTTGTATTTGGTGGAGAATAGTGTCTCAAATGAGAAGACTGCAGTCATTAAACTATGGTTACAGACTGAACTGTGCCTTTACTACTGCCTATTTATACTGAAGCAGAAACAGAAGTTATTGTAGTGACATTAGCAGAATGATAGCAAAAGTTCAACTCTTTTGTTCTTGGTGAGTTCTTAGCATTTTGTACGTGTGCACCCCACCATGGAGGCAGTTTGTTTTGTTTCTCAACGAAAGAGTTGGACTAATTTAACTCATTTTTTCTTTGTTCTCTAGCAGAGTGACTTCTCCCTTTTATTTTGATAGATTGGCTGTACTGATTGGAAAGAGCGGAAATTTTATTGGTGTGCTGCTACCACGTGGCTCATTTAAAACAGACTGTTTGGCTCTTATGCGACTTCCCGTTCTGCATGCATGACTGAGGGAAGAACTCCAGCTCCCTGGTGCCAATTTGCAGACTTCTCCCAAAACTTCCGGCAGACAATAATCGAACTTCCTCAGGCGTATAGGCACTTGGGCATTTCACGGTCTACCATGACGTGCAGGAAGTGTCCAACTAGCCTTATTTTTGTTTTGTGTGAAGTGTTCTTGGAACAAAAGTAGTGGTAGTGTCTTGCTAGGAGGTGAGTAAGCCGCAATGCCACCGCCTTCCCTCGAGAGCAGTGGCAGCAGTGTGAGTGGAGGTTTGCGTGACTGAACTCTCTCCACGCCAAGAGCTTTTATATCCCCTCCCCACACACACACACACACACACACACACACACACACACGACCGTATACGTCTTCACAAAAAGTCAACACTTTTGTCAATAGTTGACTTTTACGAAAGTCTCTCAACTACCTGCAGCCGTAACTTCATGTTGGTCCGGTCGCGTATCATACACTGTCCCGCTTTTGTAGATTAGCATGCGACAAATAATGTTACATAGGACAAGAAATCCCACGCTCAAGCAGACACGATCTGACAGGCCTACACATTCATAATTTTTTCAACAATTGCATAGCAGTATTTAAACAACAGCGATTAAATTGCTTCCGGCTACTTAAAGAGACTGCAATTCCACCTCCCTGGAACGGCTCTGCGCGCAGCCTAACTGTAACTTCGTACGAAGCGTACGACAATCGGATAACAACCGCTGAGGAAGTAGCTCTTTGCGATTAAAAAATTGATGACCTCGACCTCTTCGGGGGTACACTAGGGATTATCGTTCCATTTTGCTTCTTGCTAAAGGAAGGAGTCATTAACCGCCAGGCAAATGCGGCTCCGACCACAGAGAAAGGGCGGCAAGGTTAGGATGGATTCATTTTGTGCAGCATTTATTTCCCACTCATCTACGATTCTGTCGTATCCAAGCTGCTCAAAAGAAGAAAGCGGCAGTCGCTCCTCTACTTCTTGCGTGTGCGTGCACAAAACTATAATTTATGCATAGAGATGGGGAGAGTAAAAGTGCTCGCGAATCCTTCCTAGGCGTAGCAGCGTTGGTACTGCTTCGTCTCTCCCAACTCCGGTGGAACGACTTTTCAGACGACTGAAAACCCTATGGGATATGTCATTCAGAACATGAAGCAGTTTCGCCGTAATGGGAAGTCGCCCATTGCAATTATGGATGAGGCTTGAAAAGAATAACAGAGCTAATAATGCTTGGACGTGCTTCGATGGTGTAGGAAAATACAGTTCGAAAATTCCACGCTGCAAAGAGGACTTTTAGTCAAACGGTTGATTATGGAACACTAACCAATCAGCCTGGCAAGCTAATCCCAAATTTGCATTTGCAGACATTTTAAGCACTTTCAGGGAGTCATTTACAGAAGGGAATTTCAGGTTCGACTGCACAGTTCTCTCACACACGAAGTGACTTTACATCACAGTTTTTGATCCCATTAGCGAAAAAACTGAGTCAGCTCCCCCCCAAAAAACACTTTCTGTTCCGTAAGGGTGGTGAAAACGAAAAAGTTATCCGTAACAAACGCAGCAAAACAGTAACACACGCCGGAGGCTGAATATCGCAGGGATAAGATGCCTATATACAAGTCCGTAAATAAGAATTAACCTGTGCTTTCAAATATTATGGCGATTGAAGGGTGATCAAAATTAGGCACTTTATATTATTTAAAAAGCTTATGTAATGTAATAATTATTTGTCCGATTCCTAGTCTACGTAACGGGCTACTTAAACACCCTGCCGTTGTAGCATTGCTTGGCAGCCAGGCAATGTCAGTAGCACCAGACCCTTCCGTGCGTTGACAGCACACATTCTGTCCTGCCGTCAGCTCCATTCGCCTTCAGAGGGTCTTGGAGCGCTACACTGCTGCCAGTGCAAAGCTAACCTCATATTGATGGATATCTATCCTGATTTCAGCTGACGGGTGGCAAGCCTTAATGCACAAGGGAGGATGTCTGACTATCCCTAACGGAAGGGTTGTAAATGAGGCTTACCTTAGCCCCATGTCCCGCAGGAGTGTTATTAGCAATTGAAGTGACACTGGCTGTAAAACAGCAGAGGAATTCTCTGACAGAGCGGTTTACGGTATTTATATGACAATTTCGATTAAGCGAACACGCCTCTTCTAGCTAAGTGAAAACACGGGGAAATATAACTACGTATTGCTGAAACGAGAGCTACGTGGCATGGATAAACAGACACTAAACCTCATTTCCAGGTGACCGTGTTGAAACCTGTCCTTCGTTATCTGGACCGCTTCTTAAGCCGATATTCATACGACTAGCTATAGACACACATGATAGCCGCCACGGTTGGCTCGCTCGTGCTTTGCTTACGGCACCGACTACGCCGTGATAGCTGATGTGAAAGGCTAACCGAGGAGACTGCCCGGAGTGACACGTAGAAAAGGGAAATGGCCATGTAATACACCAGCGGTTTGAGTAATTGACCGCTGAGGCGCTTTGCCGTTGAAGTCTTAGAGGGTAGCCCGTTCTTCGACAATATTATGTCTTCATTCATCATCAGAGAAGTCTTGGGAAGCTGAATTAACTACTGATTTCAAAAGAGACCCGCCAACATGAAATAAGCGCTACCGGCGCCATTTCACATTCGCGTAATTTACGATTTCACTTTGTTTCATGCGTTCCCTCCACTGCAGTGAAGGGAAATCAGAGCATTGCCGAAAACAACCACACAAAAACCTAATTTTGGACAAACTCAGTAGAGTAAAAAGCGTTTGACGGAGTGGGAATGAGAGATCCCGCAAGAAGAGAAGTACCTTTTAGTGAAAAATTTAAATCGGCCCCACTCTGAAATTTGTTTGTAGCATAAATGATTAATTGGCTATTTTAAGTGAATTCGTCATGTCAGCCGAAAAGTAAATTATAAGGTAATGCTTTTGGGCTTTATTCGGGCATGCTCCTCCTGCCATCAAAAGAGCTGACAGTTGTCAGAGTGCAATGAGCTTTCGCACTACCAGCTCGGAGACGTTTTAGCTGCTGAGGAGTAGTTCGTTCTGATTTGGAGGAGAAACGACGGAGAGAAGAATGTCTTTAGGCGTTAAATATTTAATAAAATCACTGCTACAACTTGCTTTCTCAAGAAGTACATTCACCTTTGCCACTTGAATGTACCTAATAGTGAGTAAGCAGACTAATCGGGTGCGTGACAGGATCGGTGGGTCTGGAAATAATTACATCTTCTGGGACTTTGAGTAGTTCAATTTTTTAGGTCCGTAGCGTGGCATTGGGAGAACGAAATATTTGGTTTGCAGTGGTCAAATTTTCTCGAGGAGACCGCCAGTGAATATGATACACAACAGCAGTATTATGCGGCTTTCTTCACAGCCTCGTATATTTTTTTAAAAACACCCACAAATGGGAGGATGTCTGTGACTCGGTTTTAAGCCTTGGCTGTGTCAGACCGAGCTCACCTTGAAATAATCCATGTAGTTGAGTTGGTTGTGTGGCGTAGGTTCGAGGAAGACACGCAGCACACGTGGTCGCGTCGGGTTCTCCGCCACACAGTGCAGGAAGTGCTCATTCGCCATAGCAATGGCCTCGGAGACAGGTCGACTGATTCCAGTAAGTTCGAGGCTCTGGTACTTCGAGAACTGTAGGATGGCTGACTCCTCGCCTCCGCGAAACAATGGTGGGTAAAATTGGTAGTATTCTAACATCTTTGCTGCAACTTCGACTGAGGTCATTTCTATCAGGGCCTAGAGCGACACAGTTATCCAGAGTCATCTCTGAACCCACTATGCTCACATAGGATGGATTGTTCCCTTTCGGCCGTCGCAATGCAGCACTTTTTGAGCTACAATATATGCTACTAAGTCCTAAAGACTAAAATGCCTAGAGAATTAACAATTCTTTACGTCCCCCTAACTCCGTTCCGATGTGCTTTGAGATAAGCGATTCAAAAGACAAAATTGGTGTTGGTTGGCTTACCTTCTCTCCAATCCTCGAAAAGGCTGAATTGTTTGGTGTTTAGCATGAATGAAAATTGTACGTCAAGTGATGCCGAAAGCACCACGGGCATGATGACTGATGGCGTAGAACTACCGAACTTTCTACCTAACCATACGAAAAAGCACCGCTCATTGGCCTACACGCATTGGGATATTGCTTAATTTACACGCTTGAGGAATTTTAATTACCCCAATTAAAAAAATAAACCACAAATTTGTGAAAGCGAGCAGCGCCTTTCAGACCGAATAAAGGGCAGTTGCTAGCCTTGTCGCTCAGTCCATTCCTCTTACATCAAAGCTCAAAAAGCCTTATTTAAGCAATTTGCAAATGGAATGCATAAGTAAGCAAATCCTACTGATAAAATCATTTTAAGTAATACCTGGTATGCATAGAGCTCACAGGTAACTGCACCAAACGAGGCCTGGAAGGTGTAAGTAGTGGCCACTAGACTCACTTCAAGTGAAACCAATCCCAAATTTATATTCAACCATTCGCCTTGCGCACCTCTCGTTAGCATGTAAAACAAGTTGGAAATCATTTGTCCATTTTTTCTTCAGTAGTAACAAAGGCAACTTGCACCGTGAAGCAATTTTTGGGTGATAAATCAACCCTGTTCAAAAGGTCAAAGCGTCTGCGCCTCAAACGTGCCGTTTCTTACACCTCTGAGGATTGTTTTAGAGGCGTTATTAAATTATTCAAAGTCATGGCGTTTTTACGACACATAACTCAATTACTTTAATCTACACCTACTGCAAGATAAGGAGAAGCCTGTCCGAAGGAATGCTGTTACGGCTGGAAACGTGTCCGCTTGCCAGTTGACTTCTGCCCACTCAAGGAGCGAAAAAGATTGTGGAATGTTGAACCGAGTGTCATTATCATTAACCTTCCTCCTAAGTAAAACCGTCCCTATCAGAGTTGATCACATCCTATTCACTGATATGAATCGCATCAACTTCGAGATGGGATAATCATTCCTGGCCTATCGGCTGACACGAGTTATGATGCTTTCATTTTCACCTTTCAAACGTTGTGTCAGCATTCTGGAGTAGCTGAACTAACAACAAAAGATGAAATAGCCCTGTCAAATGAATTTTTCTATCTCCAAACCATTTTGAAGTTTAAGTTGCCACAACACAACCACAGAGAAATCGACCCTGTTCCTCCGAAAAGAAAGCCCACCTTTCAGCCAGTACTTAACCAGAAACCAGAAACATGCAGGTGAAGTTAAATGTTTGACAGCAAGGTAGTTTAAGATTTATGCGCTATTTCCATCTGTTCAAAAAGCGCCGTCAAAGCTTATACTTCACCGCACAATTGGCAGTTTTTCACTGGCGAAGTGTGAATATTCAGCAATTGTTAATCAAACTTCAAAGCTAAATCACTTATAAGGGCTTAAAAAAACTTCACGACACGTGCTCTTTTTATTACTGCCATGTAATGTAACAATCTCTCGAGTTTTTATCACTCGAACCACCATTTGAGGCGCGATCGGACTATTTTTGGGCACGTGTAAACAACCGGACACTCACCTGTCCAGTCTTCTTGGTGAGGACGAAATTCGCGATCGGTCCAAACGGCATCGCTAGTTTCACAATTTCGGTCTCCGTCGTGTCTGCAGGTAGTCCGCGAATATGCAGCACTCGAGATGGAAGAACGTGGGGCGCCATGGGCACGCCTTCCACCCTTGGCTAAGCAGGATTAATGCTGTCAGATTAGTAAACTGAGCCCACGTCAAAACCCATGTATAACCTGGTCACCAGTTTTAGTAAGTAATAAAGTTGGCTCTGCTGCCATGTCGGCGGGAACTTAGGCAATGGAGACTAAGCTTGGCACTCCCTAAAGCAATTCTTCCGCCGTACAGACGCTCCCATGAAGTGCAATCGGTCACACCTCATGCTTTACAAAGATTTTTCCCACATTCTGACAGATCTCCCCATCTTTAGAAAATTGAATTGATACTATTTGGATTCAGTTAATCCTTCGACAGAAAGGCCGGGGTGCGATTTAATTGTAAGCTATTAATTTCACATTTCACATTTTCCGGCAAGCCCTTAAAATAGTGAAGTTAGAATGAAGGGAATGAATGAATGAATGATCTTGGAGACAGCAAACAATTTTAAACTATTCTTCCATGCAGCCAATCCAGGATTTTTTATTGCAATCTCAGGGCGGAGACGTCGTAGAGGGATCAACTGAGGCTAGAGATGAGGCGTATCATCGTTTTATCGGTGCCTCAGATTCCCAATCTCGCACGATTCGTTTCCCAAGTTAGTTCATGTGTCTCCACGGTACTATGGAAAGAAGCCTTGCCCTGCCCATTTGCCCAAGACACAAGCAGGTCAAGGTGTCACGATCTGCTGAAGTCAATCTTGAATTTAAATTAGTTTGTGAATGCTGCTGGTGATGTGCCCCGCCTCCTCACTTGGAAATCAAATGACATAGCGATTCTAAGAGTTTAAAAAATACACATCAGTTCCAATTGTGAGCCCCTGCATTGAAAGCCACCGCACCGATTGGAGGCGCAGATGCGCGACATTTGCTGGTTCACGCAAAAGCAACCGATTTACCAAAATGATTAATGCGAAAGGAAAAAAGCGGGTGATTCGACGTCACCCTGTCTCTGATGTTATGATTCACTCCTTTGACTGCAGTATCGTCTCAGGCTGTCGCTAAGATTCTGAGCATCCAGCGTTACAAGCACACGCACCTGAAAGGAGGCGTCTTCTCACCAACTGTCAAAACGCTCAGACTAGCATTAAGAGGCGAAATAGTCTGCCAATTGCATTCGGAAATGCGAGGAAGAAGAGCGATTTTCATTAATCAGATTAATGGTTGTTGACTTTCTGTGTAATTGGGGAAGAAAAAGTAGGACAGTAAGCACACAACCTACCCTTTTGGAGGAGACACTGAAGGCTTCACTTGTGGCGTTGAAACTTCTTTTCTAAAATTCAAGAGAATGGAGCCTGCTGTAATTTTTTATTTTGCTGACTTATTCCACGTCTGTTCGCAAAACAGTTCGCCGTTTCGCAAAACTGGTCTCAGGACTGAGACCCAAAACTTGGGTAAGTGGAGTGAACCCTACAGCCACGTTTTTCACCCACTTGCTGTAAAAAATGCAAATTAATTCACCCCAAATGTCGATTGGGTTAAAAGCTCTGCATTCGATGGAATGATAAAATTGCCTGTCAAATTACGAGGTGAAGATACAGCAACCTCCAGTAGAGTAAACTCAACACTGGGATTGTTGTATCAAATGAGAATAGCAAAATACTGCGCTACTAGACCACCGTGTTCAGACCTCTCTGTGTACTCAATTTCGGTGTTTCTTCAACGAAATCGCCCACTTGGCACTACCTTATCTTCGTGGATGTGGCAAACATTTTGGAGAAAAAGGCAAGCAAACTCAATCAAACCGTCATTTGCAACTTTAAAACATGGATTTCGGAGGGTTAAACGCAGTGCCGTAATTGAATTTTCTGGTAAAGAGGCTGCAGTGCCTGTGCTACCACATATTTTAATGTAGTGAGGTGACCTTTTCCGTTCGCGTAATTGCACTGCCTCGAATAAAACCACTGGCCACGACCACTCAAAAAGGTCATGCCACGCTTTCATGGCCAAGTGAAGGCGGTGGGAAGAAATCAGAGCTTACGATAAAAACAAGTGAAATGACGCCTGGTACACAAAAAATATTTGGCGTCTGCAAACAAAGCCCCTCGCTTCGATATGAATAAACTTGAGTTGATAAAAATTTAAGGCACACATTCCCGGCTTACTTAAGCTCAAAAGTTGGGAAAGCATTCGAAAAATGCAATGGCAGAGCGCTAAACACTATCAACATGACACTATTTGTGACAAATAAGTTGATAAATAAATAGCTAGTTTAAGGTCTCAAATAATGCATTAAATAACAGGTAGTTGGCAAATCAACATAGAGAGGGAGGTATTTTAATCAGTGTGAGAAGTCACACACTCTCAGTCCATAGCCAGTAGCCGCGAGGTAGAGGAGACGACTCAATAGTAGATTGTCCGACTGTCCGGGATGGATGCCGGGGCCGAAGACACGACCTAGGGACAGATCGAACGGCTTCACCCCGTCCGGTGCGAGAAACATTTTCGCTCACTCGCCGTGGGTCACTGAGTCTTTATGTGTGCTTGTGCGTCCACCCTCTCATACACAGCCACACACGGGACAGAACAAATCACTCTCCCAATCGGCGGCCGTGCTGCCATTGGCCAACCCGGGGCGTATTACGAGTGGCGTGCATCACGAGAGGAGATAGGATGAGAGTGATTGTGTGTGTGTGTGTGTGGAATTGGGGAGGAGTTGGATGGAGGGCAACATAGCGAGGGTTTTACTTCCACATAGCTGCATGAAAAATTACTTCGCTTGCACCCCCCACCGACCCACACAGACTGACTGTGATTTAATACCACTTGCGTGAACTTTTCCCATCTTCGACCCAGCTTGCGCTAGCCATGCTTTTGTTTGCGTTGCAACATGGAATGCACAATTGCACACACAGTGCCATTTTACCCTTACTATCGCCATGCCTTGCACCCGTCTGCATTAGCCTCACCGAAGGCGTGTATTCTAGGCCCGGACTAAGTCTGTGATATGCATCCACACGCACCTACCACATGTGTGGTAACGACTCGTTCATGTGTGGAAGTAGCGCAGCCGGAGTCTGCTGATCCAATTCATGAGTTCGAGATTACCGTCTTCTCCCGAGATTGGCGCATATCCGGTCTGTGTTGCAAAATGGCTGACTCTGAGAGTGTCCTCTGGTCGGTTGAATTTAATTAGAACTACCGTGTGTTGAATTGCCTCAACCGCTATTCAATATGGTGGCAAGTTGGTTGAAATGACATGCAGTAATGGTGGAATTGAAGTTTAATTTTCGAATACATTCCTCGGAGCCATAACACCATAAAATTTGGCCGCTTCCCACTCGTCCTGGTAAATCCAATACGAATTGCACTCTAGAGAGGAAAATGCTGGAAACCTTCCATTTCTGTGTCAATTCATTTCCGCTTCTGCTTCAGAGGAGTTATCATTACTTTCTTTACTTGACTTGGTCGAAGGGTAACCATGGGAATGTCTGTAATACATTTTGAATTCTTAAAAGTAAATCATGTTTGTGTGCGCATTTTACTAATGTTGGTTGTTCCCTCATTTCTCATGCTTGTTTTATCTTTTACACGACCAAAACCTAACCTACTTAACTGCAGTCCACTGACCTTTCAAAGTGCTGCATGAAGCTCACGCCTTTTGCCTGGACCCCTCTAAATAAGATTTTTTTATTGTTGATTTCCTCACAAAAAATACGTAATATACGGAAAACATAGAAATGGAGTTAGGCTTTTAGAGGTGGCCTGGAAATAGTAAATATCTTGACGTTGTGATGCCTTATTTTCGGTCTCTGATGATTGCAGGGTATTTTTAGTTGGGAAAAAAGTGCATGTAAAGGCGCATAAGTAGTGCCTCAACTGGACCGCCCATAGTGCGCCAATAGCTCTTCTTTACACGATCAGATTAATTTTTTAAACGTTACCATCGCACACTCAAAGCAGGAGATCACAGAGAATACTCTTCGAAAAATCCCTCCCTCGTTTGCATCCAACCTCTGTCCTTCACCGGTGGCCTTGGGGGATGAAAAAGAGGCACACGGCCAATTAGTTCCAAAAAATAAGTGTCCACGGCCTATTACCAAGTCGACAAGTGGTTCTCCATCGCCAATACCAGCATTTGCTGCGATAAACATATTTTGCCTATGTACAGAGGGTTTTACCAAGGCGTTCAAAGCGCTCACTTTTCCGGTTTCTCTTCAGGTGACCCTTTTGAAGAGAGTTCTGCAATTTTGGTCCGGCAAGAGATGTTGCGAAAACATTGTCTCAAAGATTGTTTGTAGAACACGTATTGCGTTTTTTAGTTTTGAAGCAAATTTGCTGATGCGGTGTGCCTCAGTTGGGGATTCGGTGCGGTTGGGTGGCTCTCATTAACTGGGGTCACTTCCTCTGACTATAGATTGCTATAACCACTGTCAACGTACGCAGTTTCCCGTGGCATAAGAATCGCTGAATAAAAACTGATGATCATCCCCAAGTTTTTGGACAGGGACTATATTACCTGTCCATGTTCAAAATGTAATGCAGGCTCGGATGGAATTGCTTTGTGAAAGGCGAGTTAATGAGCATGCCCATCCCGTGTTTAGCTGAATTCAAGTTGCAACCACTAGATAGCGTCGTCAGGCAATTTAAATCATTAACCTTTCACCAAAGTAACACCAGTTTTTGAAATGCCAAGGTTGCATAACACTGACAATTTAAGTAACTCCACGTTTTTTACCACTCTTCGGTTTCCCATCTGTTATGTGATCGTCTGTCAAGCCAACCATGCACATGTTCCAAGGTCAGCTGTTCTGCTGCAGCCGCGTTTCCCTCCGAGGTCGGAAGCAACCGCCCTCCCTCCCACTCCCCTTCCGGGATGTGCGGAGTTGCCTGCGAATTTACACGTTTTGTACGACAGCGTGCCAGTTCTGGGAAGAAAATTAACTTTTTTTAATAGAAAAAGAAATGGCTCCTCGTGTGGTTTGCAGCACACGATAACATCCCTTCCACCCGTAACTTTGCCCAACCAAAGCACTCTTCTAAGCCAATGGGAATTGACGGTATTCTCCAAGACAACTTATACTGCGAATGCTTTCATTTTACCATTAAAAGACAAGGTTAGTGTTAGTGTTAAATACTATGAGATGCTAAGACCATAATCGTGGCTAAAGAAATCGTTGAAATGTCAATGTCAGAATACGGTAAGCACTTTCAGCGCACTGACCAAGGAGTCAAAACGTAAACCTTTCGCAATTTGGCGCGATTTTTTTTAACCAATTGAGGTGTCCACTTTTCTAACCAAATACAACTTAAATACATTCCATGTCTGGCCACTTGGTTAGTGGTTTCGGAATGGTTATGAAGGCTTATTGATAAATTGAGTAGCATTTTTGACAATTTTGATCTGCCAAGGTGCGTTGATCTTCTGGGGAGACGTCAGAGCGTCAGCAAGCGAAACCGCCACATTCGCAGTAATAGTTTGCCTGATCCAAACCTCCCTTAAAGTCGGTCTACCATGCCTGTTTCTAGATGCTTCCCTTTGTCAAATCCGCTCACTGCATTGGCATATCTTTCCTACATCTTTCATTGAAGGTGATATTATTCACGGCAATTCTCTAATTGGGATTTACTCCTCAGCAATCAGGGATGATATGTTCTTCAGACATAATCTTACCCTTTTAAATTACCCCGACCACTAAATTTCATGCAGAACTAACCGGCATAACCTCCGTGACCTATCGTTTGAATTCCCCTCTCTCAGCGCTCGTGGGATCGGACTGAACACCTCAATCACTTGCATCAGTTTGCCTTATATTTTCAAACTCAAATAATCTGTTTGACACGATTTAGTACAAGTGTTTAGTTAAAACTGGTCCATGTCACGCGTCGCATATTTGTGACACTTGGGCGGCGTAAAGAAGTAGTACGATTCGATACATCTGTTTTAAATGAAAGCGTACGACAGAAGATCGCTAGCAAAATAGTCTCAGAAATGTTTTCATATCTCAAACTTCAGGAGACACATGTACGCTAACTGCCAACTATTGCGAGTTGTCAAACCTCAATCCAGAATTATCCTTCTGCAATCCATGTCCCATTATACGGTTTACAGAATTCATAAAGCCTTCTTGCGCTGCAACCAAAACTGTTTATTCCTAATGAGCGTTCAGAATCATTCCAAAATGCCAGGATTTTTATGTACACGAAATGGCGGTGAAAGGAATGTCTTTCATCACTCATTAATGTTTCACTCATTGTCCCACCCACCAATGCACATTTGGAGGTACCCATGTGCCCACGTGGTTTCAGTTGCAGATCGCATTGTATGATTTGGGGATTTACAGTTGTGCCCATTATTACCTATGCTAGACCTGTTTCACAGGAAGTCCTGTAATGTGACAAATAAATCTAAATCTGAATCAAGAATCATCCCTCGCGAACACATGCACACAATAGGGAAATTGCTCCAGTCTCCTACTGCAGTACTCAATTTGAGGAGCTGGTAAGGTGCTTTACTTCTTTGCAACGTCCTACCAATCTTCTCCTGTCGACCGGCGTCGGTGTTTACTATTGTCTGCGTGGCGCCAAGGGAAGTAAGAGAGAAGGCTGTCACCCATTATATTCCATTCTTCTAAGCTTCACAATTAAACTTCTTTAATTGCCATTTGTAAGAAGGAAGAGTTTCCTAGGAAAACAAATAACTAGAACAGTGTGGCAAGCTTTCGAAAAATTGACTTTTCTTGATATGATAAATGAAATTAATTTCAGTTTCCTCACTTAAATTCCTCTCCCCCTCTCTCACAACCAGTGGCATATACAGACGTTTGGCCTTATCCACTGAAAGATGGAGAGAAAAGGCGTTATGAGCGAAATTGGGAGAAGAACTAAAAAGGCATATATTTATGGGTAAAAATGACCTTTACCACTTGAGTCAGAATTTTAAATAAAATCGGTTGACAGGCTCCTGTTGGTAATGCGTTCTCTTTCGGTAAATGTCCAAATTTCGCTTTAAGGTAATCAAACCAGCTTAAGTTCTCACATACACACCGATGGTGAAGTAAGGACTGGCTCTTTGAGCTGCAGGTAGAGGGCTTATTTTACATCTGTGGATCCAATAATTTGAGCTATAACGGGAGGGTCTTCATCGTGAACTTCATTGTTAATGAGTTTTTCTTAACCGATTTCAAGTCCTAATTCATTGCCTTAGCAGACTGATAACTCCCTGCACCACTCACTTCACACCACTTCGATGCACTCGACGAGGAAAAGACGGCACATCACCAGAAAAGGCGGAGGAGGAGGACGAAGTATCCACACTTTTTTCGAATATTGGTGGAAAAGCGGTCCCTTAATGGTGGGCCTGCGCCACACAGTAAAGCGCCCCTTAACAGTGCTGGTGACGAGACAAACCCGAGGTACGGTAGACTGCACTGGGAAACTTTTAACTACTGCTGTTTTGAGTTTCGCAAAATTTGCGAAATGTGTTTACTAGCCTGAAGGGACGATTAAGGGGATTTTTTTGATAGGAAAGAGCTGGTTACAGTCAGCGAGAAGGAGGAAATTAACTGCATTGGTAAAAAATGCACAGCTCATTTTAAGAACCGTATTTGTGCGGATCGACACGCCATTATGCTTAGTCAAAACACGCTCAATGATATTCTAAGTAAAGCACTCGTTGAGACGTTTGTTATCATGAGCGGGTGTTTACAAGGTTTTACCAGTTCTGTCAACACCTATCTAGTTAAACGTTGATGCATGGATGGGGCCATCCCTTGTGTTTCTGTTGCACACTTGCGTATCATGCCACCTGATCAACTTGTGTTCCAGATTTGATTGATCCTTGATTTCCGTCTTCATCAGCTAACACCCTACCGTGCCAAAAGCAACACCCTATTTGCAGGTCTACACAACCTATTTGGCGAGCGGGAATTGCTGCACAACTGCTGATTCCCTAAAACATTCTAGCCAAAGTGGATCAGTAGAAATCATAGTTGTATTGGGTTTTGACGTCAAAGGAGGCCATTCTCATAAACCCACTTCAGACAGTGATTCTTGGGACATCCGTAAACTGACATCACCCTTGTCATCAACACTTCTGCCTGCAATGTATTAAGCTGTCGATTTGCTGTGGTAAAGCATTACCGTCTAGCACGGCTTTTCTTGTTAGGCTGAGCAAACACGCCCCAACTCGAGTCGGTACAAAACAAAAAAGTTCAATGGTGCGAGCGTACTTGCATGTACGTGTTTGGTCTAAAGGAGGGGCTAATGCATCGCCTTACCTGCTTTAAATAAACAACTTGGCAATGCGTACCATTTGCCTTAACAGGCCTCTGACCATGGCTTCATTGTCGACTTCCCGGTTGCCTTAAGTGTGATGTGTTTTCAAAGATTAGAGCGTGTCTAGGACTAGGGAGGAAGTGGGTAATACGGCATTCCTTCGCGGGCCGATGCATATGCTGTCGGCATTGCATTGGGCACAATTAAGCACACAACGGTCCCTAGTATCCATTTTCAAATGTAATCGCACTCCAATGGGCTTTGATTTTTATCGAATTTTCACAGTTGATTATCTTCGACACAGTTACTATTAAGAATGCTCACTAAATCTTAATTCAAAACAAAATTTGCCTAGCTTTAGCTTCAATTTTTTAAAGAAATTTCACTGAAAGTGTGTTGACGTGTGACCACAATTGTTTGCAGGAGGCACTACACCAAAATAAGCTACTAACGCGTATAAGTAGCAGCTAGATTCCTCCGTTTTAAAGGGCTGAGTTACTGATGTAAGGAATAAGTGTGACCGAGCTACGAACTCAGCATATATGCTAAAAAGGCAGATTAATGTCAATCTTAAAATTAAAATTACTAAATTATTATATCTGCAATACTTTGTTTGTTTAACAGCCTTTTGTAGCCATGGTCACCCTAGAGGCCATATTGCTCTGTCCAGCCATGCCAGCCGCTCCGGTTTCCCTGTTGATTTGGTGTACATCTTCTGTCCTAGTGTTATGCTTCCTTTTACCTTCAGGGAATTCTCGGGATGCTACAACGTGTGCAGCTAAATGACGCTCATATTTAAAGGGGCCTAATTTAAGCAATCAGTGTAGTTGGATGTGAACGTTAAGAGTTCCGTCTCTTATGAGGGATGCACCACTATTTGCCAGGAAATTGCTTTAGGAACACATCCAGTGGAGGATTCAATAAATTTAGTGAAAAATGAAGGTTTTCAACATACGCAAATGCCAATAATTGATTCGAAATTTAATTCCCATGTTGCCTTAAAAGCCCATTTGAGGCGGACGGTGTAGAATTACAAAGCTAACTGTAGTTTATCTTAATGAAAATGTGCATAGCTTTTTTGAAACAATTGCTCCCTTCCTTTAACCTTGAAAAGTGTTTGTTGTGGTGTATTTTTGACCCGCTACTATCAGGTTTTGTTTGATGTAGATTTGATGATGCAAAAGAGGGCATGGAAGCTGCGTAAGGTCGTCGGTTTCATACTTTAAAATGTATATTTTAACCTTAAGATTTATTTATCATCTTCGAAGCAATTTTCGTCAGCGCTAGTTGGGATTTATGTTAAGATTCCGTACGGAGCCTAGCCTATTTTGAATTCTTGTGGATGTCTTTTTTGGAAAACCTTCGAATAATTGCCACTATTTTGAAAATTAACAATTTCGGGGCCACGTAGAATTCGTTTTTTTGAATTTGTTTTGAAATTGGCTGTCTGGTTACCATCCTGCGAGCAATTCAATATACTCCTTCAACGCAATAGATTCAGAGGTTAAGGACTTGTGAACCCATACCGTACGGAATGGTTTTGCATTTTAATACTAGAGCACAACCCGTGAATGTGCTAATTGCCTAGGGTGGATTTTTATTTCTTCCTTCTATAGTCTTGAATCTGATATTGTATATGCGCAGCCATTCCGCAGATTGGAAAAGTAGTGTACGTCTTTTTGAATTCCACCCTCGTGGCACCTTTGGTTCATAAACCTCCTTAAAAGTCGCGGCTTGGGTTCCAAAAGACTGTTTCTAGGCGAACGGAAGTTTTGCGAATTACTTCTGCTCTTTTTAGGCTTCATGAATGTAGCCCAGTGGCCGTGGTGAACAGTAAATGTTGATTAGAAATCGCAATGATGCTGTCGCATATCTACTCATGAATTTGTTGATTCCACCTATCTGATTGGCAGGAATATCTTATTTTTGAATTTTTACTCTGAAACAAGGTAATTATAACGATTTATTGACAAAACTTGTACCGACTTATAGACTGCATCACGAGTGTAGTCGTAGTCAAGTTTTATAACTGTTCACGTGTCTGGACTATCCGCGACAATTTAACATATCAATTACAATTTAGCAGAAATCAGTGTGGCAGATGTTTTTGTGTGGAGTGTACTCATAGTGAATTGACCCTACAGTATCCATATCCGTTGTCAGGATTTTTCTATGGTGACTTTCGTAAAAGTATGTGTTCCGTTGCCCGTCTCATGAGTTTTTCGTTACAGAAGCCTCGGTACTTTCATTTGATACTTTTGACCGTATTTATTGACTGGACGTGCTTGTGCCGTGGCGCAAAATGATCCGTGATCTATGGTGCATTATATGCGCATTAAGTATTATGGGGTGATTCTTTTCAAACCACATGTGACTTAGTTAAAATTGCCTGCTGATGTTTTATGTTTATCACTTAAAAAGGGGATTGACCGTGTTACCAGTTACCAGTGCCGCCTGTCTGAAGTATCAGGGCTCTTGCTTGCTTTTGCTTAATAACGCTGGCATAACATCACTAAGTATTTACGCTGTTTTGCACTCAAATCTAGAGGAATTCGTGGCGCATGTTCCGGGTGCGGTGACCACATTGGCGTTGGGTCGAAAGTCGGCGCGTGTGATGGCCACTGGCGGGGAGGACCGACGAGTAAAGCTGTGGGCAGTGGGTAAGCCAACATGCATAATGAGCCTCTCTGGACATACCTCCTCCGTTGACGCCGCCCAATTCAGTCCAGACGAGGACTGTGTAGCTGCTGGCTCCCTCTCCGGCTCTATTCGCATTTGGGATCTAGAGAAGGCCAAGTGTAGGTCCATTCTATCCTTCTCTTCCTATGTTGCATGTTTTAAAGCTATCATGCGCCTTTTTCTTCAGCTTAATAGCCTGGATAGGTATCTTTTTTCCTTCCCTTACTCCATAGTCCTTCAGTTATCTTTAAGAATAGTGCCCGAGTTTGGTAAACGCTTTATGTTTGTTTAATAGAATGGCTGCAAGATTAGTACCATCCAGGGTGTGTGCATGATTCCGCCCTGGAATACAGGATTTGGAAAAGGTTACTTAGTCTACACGCAGTCAAAACAAATGTCATTCTCATTTTTTACCCTCATTTTGAGTGTCTTTTTTATGCTCTCTGTTGTCAATTTTGCTTTGATTGCTGTGTCATTCATTCGTAAGAATTTCGCTGATGTTGCAAGATTGTTTTGTGGAGTACATCTAATTTTTTTCAAAGATGTTATGAGCCACAAGCTCCCAAATCACCTATTTCTGTCGGGCAAACTGTCTGAATGGGATTTTGCCCCCTAGCGAACACCTTCTATATCAGTTGGTTTTCGTCGGAGCGTTTTTCAAAGACAATATCGTTAATATTGTTGTACTTCTAGAATATGAACATAAATCATTGTGCTGTTAATCATAAAGTAGGTGGTTCTTCAAGGCCAGTCTCGGTGCATGCTGATCTCGTATAGTTCTACTAGTATCTGTCATACGGAACTCAAAAGTGAGGTTTTTTTGCGAGCCAACGATGCTATTTCGATAGTCGTTCCGCTTAGAGTCTTGATGGTCTTCTTTCTTCGCAACAGATCTTTTCCGTGCTACTCCACTGCGATTTCTGGCTGTCAGGAAGTCTAATTGTCGTTCTTTTGAACTTCCCTCAATATAGCATCTATTGTTCGTTGAAGTTCAATACATCTTAGGACTGACGCTATTGTCATATAATGGGCGGGTAAAGGGGCCCGCCTAGTTGCGAATACAGCTATTGTATTCTACAGCAGCTCCTTTAACCCATGCCCTTCTTTGATCTAGTGGCTCGAGCCCTTTCTGGTCACACCGCTTCTGTACAGTCATTGGATTTCCACCCGCATGGGAACTTCATCACATCAGGGTCAATGGACTCAACTGTCAAGGTACTATTTCACCTTTGTTGTGTGTTTACTTGCAGCTTTTGACACTGGGTGGGCCATTAGTGCTATCGCTGACCTTAAAATTAAAAGTGCTTTAATTTTATTAAAAACTGTTCCTGGTCCACCAAAGCAAATGACGCTCTGCAGTTTTTTCATGCTTTGTTGAAAAGCGAATATTCCCAAAGTTGACTGAGCTATTCTCATTTGAAGCATTCGTTCCGCCTTACCGGAAATCGTAATGGATCCAAGTTGAGCATTGACATATATACTCTCAGGGTCTTCGAGAACAACTAACTGCTCTAGATTTCTTCTTCTCGAACCCAGAACCGCGATTTATTATTCTTAATTTTAAGAGTGTTACGTCTCTTTTACCAATCTATTTCCGGCACAATTCGATGCATCCTGTTATCACAAACTGGTGAGGAATACGTGCTACATGAATGTGACGCATTCAGAAATCGTGTGTAGTGCTGGATTAGTTCAATCGCCAGTAGTTTCATTCACTTTTTCGAAATTTCCAACTGAAACTGCCGTTGAATAATAAGAGGCTAACGGCGTTTTATTTTCTCTATGAACTTTGATTTAAGTTATGGGACGTGTCGCGGAAGGGTTGCATCAATACATTTCGAGGGCACACCGGCTGTGTGAATATGGTCCGTTTCTCTCCGGATGGAAATTGGATTATTTCTGCTGGCGATGATGGTCGTGTCAAGGTAATCGACGCTCTTGAATATCTCCCGTTACCTATCCATATTCTTGTACCTTATTTCCTACGCTGATACTCTTTGTCAAACGAAGTTTTTTTGTCATGGACTTTTAAGTTGTTTTAATGACCAATTCGTTGCCCGTCTGGCTTTTATACAGTTCTGCTGTCAATGAAATAAATTACGCTTGGATTTTGTGCACAATTTCTTAAGTTTCTCCAATGCTGTCGATCTGTTATCTCTTGTATGCGACTAACAAAGTTGCTTTTAGCCTCCACTGTTTGGTAGTGTCTTCAGGGTTAATTCGAGCGATTTTAACTACCGCATATCGTGTTTTCAAACACGTCTTTTTTGGGTAGCTGAATCGTGGGAGACTGGAAAGCTCTGTGTAAATGAGTATGCAAGCAGAGATTACATTCCATCCCAATTTTTATCAGATGTAGCCTCTTAGTAGTGTTTTTGCTGACTATCAATGGCGCTCTTCTTCAATGCATGTGGCTGGTATTTTAGAACCTTGACGCGAAAATTCCAGTGGAATTGCTTCTTTTTCGATCCTACTAGTCAGCGGCATTTTGTACAAAATGAGTGCCTCCGATGTCGGTTGCTGTACCAACAACGGTGTGATAGGTATTTTTACCATGAATCTTACACGCCTCTTCTTTCTCATAAATCTCAGCAACTCCGTCCACCCTTATTTCCTTAACCCTGCGGATGGTCATCTTTCTTCCTCTAGTCTAAACGATTAACCGTTAATAGTCTTTCTCAAGCAACATTTACAATATCCACTTTGTTGCCTGGTTTTCCACCTTTTTAATAACTCACAGTCCTTTGCCTTTGATACTGTTCTACTCGTTTCCTTTTTGCACCCAAAACACAGTTGGCGCGTTTCCAGTTGCTTCTGGCAACTCTTTTTTACCTTTGTTTTGGCACATCCTTGAGCGGTTTTGGCTCTTCATAAAGCGTCCACGTTGTTTTTGAAAAGAATCTGGTATATTATGTACCGACTTGGGACCAGTGTGCTTTCACAATTGTCTGTTTGGCTTCCCATTTAACTGTATACCATCCCAACCCAATTAAGGAAGTGTGGGCGAATTCCGCTTCTTCGGGGGATGCGATTGTCGTTCCTTTGGCTTCATAAGATCGAATATGTACCCACCTTACACGAACAATGTGTTGGATCTGTGTTGGGCAGTTTATCTTCTGTTCAAAGCTTTGTCAATTTAGAGTTCATGCCTCAAGTTTTTGTCACTCGCCCAATATGGCCAAGTGTTTATTACTATCGTGTTAAAACACATTTCACATTTCCCTTTAAGGAAAGTTTCCTCGAGAGTTTTGGATTTCACAACAAGTTATATAAGGTTAGGGTGACTTGAACCATTTGCCCGAAAGCGGAGCTGAGGTGAAGGCGAATATGCATTATCTCGGTGAATTGAATAAACCGAAGCTGATGATGACAGATTGCCATTATCAGGTGACCAAAAAGCTTTTGCAGCTTTCGGTACAGCTTGCTGCAGGTGATAGGGTCTTGTAAAGTGCATGCAACTGCGTGCCTGCATCAGCCTAGCAGTACAGTAGCTCTTGGTATTCTCTACATTACCTTCCTCTCATTTTCTGCTCTCATACCCGATAAATTTGATACAAACTTGTATGTTTTACTGACTACGTCGAAACCGGTTACAAATCTGTCGCATTCTCTAGTACAAGGCGTGCTGTATGGTAGTGGAACATCGCTCGGACGTTTGTTCTAAAATGCTGATTCTGGTGGCCAATTAATCACTTGGTAATTGAAATTTAAGAGCAAATTTTAGTAATGATTACCTTTAATGATGAGATTGTTCTTGTCCACCCACATTACCTGGGAAGGCCGTAGAATCTGAGAAAGTTTTTTTCCACATGGCTTTTAATTATAAACTCCAGTGAATGATTGTGCTGTGTGCTCCGTTTTCACAAGAATGATCATCTCTTATGTGGTTTCGGGACAAACTAGGCATCAATCTTCTGTTCTTTACGCGGGACGTGTGCTCATAAGGGCTATCGCTGGGATTTGGGGTTAACATATGATTCCTAATGAAATGTGCACACCCATATTAACCCAACGTATTTAAAATGCACCGGTTCACGAAATATGCGTCAATTACTAGCAATAGTGCACAGCTGCCGTATAAAGCTAAAATTCCCTGTTTTCACTTGAATGCTACTCTTTCCTTATTGCCATTCGTGCAGGTATGGGATCTGGCCGCGGGAAAGCAGTTGGCAGAGCTTTCTAGTCACACGGCACCAGTGACGAGCATTGCCTACCACCCTACGGTGCTGCTGCTGGCCTCGACCTCCGCAGATCGAACTGTGCGGGTCTTTGACCTCGAGACATTCGCCCAGGTCGCTGTCTCTGGTATCGAACTGGCCGCCTCCGCAGTCCGACGCATTGTCTTCCATCCGGAGGGCCAGTGCCTCTACGTCGCTACAACTGAGCAACTCAAGGTTCGTAATTTTAACTGCCTTTTTTGTCTATTTCACTCTCCCCTCCTGCTCAATGAATTTGATCTAATACAATGACGGCTTTATTATTACTTCTTCCGTACGCCTATAAGTGCGAGTTCGATGAAATTGGACACATCATGACCAGTTTTTCAACAAATGTGTTAATTTTGATACGCACTTGTGTTTACTCACAGTTAGGGCCCAAAATATATTCGCTGATATTTTCCAGCTTACCAAAAAATCCTGATTTCATACAAGGTTACCGTTTTCTAAGGGTTATTCTACCTATTCAATAACTTTAATTCTGCCAAGACCACTGCTTTCCCATCTTGCATATTCTGATTGCTGCATCGATGCTCCCTTGTGGTAAATATTAGATGACGTTTCTATTTAAGCTTTCTCAGTGCTTTTCCGGCACCAGTACTGGAACATTCAAGCTTTGCAATTGTATGCTAACATTTCCTTCTGTGCATTGGGTTTGGCAACGGACGGTAGATTTAATTCGGCACTACTGTCATTTAATTTTCGATGCTCCTGGCCTGTCCTTTCATCGCTTCATTGCATAGAAACGGCATTTTAGAGGAAGTAATTATGCCATGGGAGATACTTTTTAGGGAGAAGAATCCCATTTATTGCTGACTTTTAATGCTAAGAACGCTTTTGGGGGACTCGCACAACTGCTTCTTCCGAGGTGCTTTACTTTTTCAAATCTCCATGGGGGTTACTGTCCGCTGCTGACATCATTTTGCCTTTTTTTATTGAATATGTTCTAGCAACAATTACTTCTCATAAATGCCATTATTATCCCCGTGGAATAGCTCAATGTTTAAACCCTCTCGCATCTTCCTCCTTATTCTCCTTTGTGAATTCAATCCATCAAGTAGCACCTGATTTTTATTGTGGATTTTTGCTTAAACTTTGCTACTGCTAGATATACAGTCATTCTTGAACTATTCAGACTATTGAGAATGGCGATTTTGGGTGAAGGGTGTTATTTTATTATGAGGTCAGACTTCCATCTCATTCATGTTTCACTTCGGTCGAGGCCTTGAAAATACAGCATCTCCGGCCGACCTATTCCAATTACCCTACTTTTAAGTACATAATACCAAGATTTGTTGTTTAACTGATTAGTACCAAAAGCTTTGCGTTTACGCCAACGAAAATTCTTTATTTTTTGAAGGGACGATTGGTAACCGTTGCTACCTAGATAGAAAAAACTTTCTCGTCAGTCGTTTGCGTTTTCCAGCTTTCGATTGTGAGCAAATGGGCAGCCATGTGTATCACTGCCAAAGCGTCAGATCTTTTCTCGCTTTTCTTTGACCTCTTTATGCTTAAATAATCTCGGGCTTGGAAAACACTTGGCTTTTTAGTTTTGTAACTAAGTCTGCTCTCCCTGATAAATGCATGTCTATTTTACCCAGGGCGTCATTTTTTATCCTTGACACTCCATTTTAAACAAGTACTGGTATCGTCATGTCAGGGTATATAAAATCGTTAATAAGTGAAATCATAGAGATAATTTGGATTAATTTGAAAGGCTAATTGGATAGGCTTTCATAATTTCCATAGCCTTGTAAAGCAAGGAAATTTTTCGAGCGGGTGGACATCCCGTCCATTTCTGCTGCCTTAATGGCAATAGCCTCTTTTTAATACCTCTCGGATTTTGCACTCTTTATTTAACATTTCGCAACGCATATTTTCCTTGTCTTTCCACTGAGGATTTATCTCAGAATGGCTAAATGATAATTAAACATCGTATCCCAGCTTATGGCTTATGGAGAGTTTCAATGACCCAGCAATGGTGCTGATATATGCTATCGGGTGTTTGCTGAGTCTACTGCGCTGTGGTTCTCCTTTGTTTGTCACATTTTAAAAACGTCGCTCTTTTCAAGCAGAGCTTACTTATCGAACCAACTGATCTTAAAAAATCTTAAACTTTAATCCATCGGGGCTTCTTTTCATGAAATTGCCCCTTAGCCAAACTACTGGCTTGTTTACCTCTCTGTTTTCATTAGGTGAATAGGCGACCGCTTTTGTCAAATTGGGGGTAACTGCCAAACATCGATATCATTTTTCGTCCCACTTTTGCTTTCAACAATTCGCAGTAGAGTCACTGATTTTATGCCACCTGAGCGGTTGCTCAACGCACACTTACTCTTTCTACCTGGTGAGTCAAAACGGCCTCCCTCTCTCCTTTTATTTTGGACCCCATTTTGAATGTAAGTGGTATCTTAAAACATGCTTTTGTAATTGCGATGGTGGCCTGGTTATTCATTGCAATTACCAGCTTGTTGGTCAAAAAGTGTCAGCAAAATAGTCTATGTATTTACCATGTCATGCCTCTTATCATTCTGTTCCCCCTTTCTTTCCTGCCTAATGTGGCGCTCCGAGTCACCTTTGCACACGTAATTCTGCGTACAAGAAGTGACGAAGAATTCAGAAAATCTCCGCGTGGTCGGGCATATAGCACGTCTTTTAACCCTTTAAGGAAAAAAAAATTTAAACGCATTAAGTCGGTAGCCCCTCATGTATTGTGCCATAGCAGTATTCGTCCGTCCTTCGGTGACTGGCGTGGATCCATTTGAGGCGTTTATCCAATGGGCTGTCTTAATTTCTATGCCAATGGAGATAGCAACTGTGCTTTCATTGTCCTGGCTCCTATCATTCTCTTCCATTCTACTAGGGTATAATTTTGTACGTGCTTAATGAGGGCTCCATTTATTGCTGAAGTAGTTGCAATACACACGAGTCTGGGAGTAATGCAACCTGATGTTGAAAAGAAGCTGAAATTCTTCACATGAACAAATTATAGTACCCTTTGAACCTTCTTCAAGAAGTTCAGGTACCATGGTTGATCTGAGAAACAGCTCCTAACTCCAGCTAACGAGTGTTGTTTTTTCAGATAAATTCATGAAGCATCGTGCTTTTCTTTGTTACTAAAAGTAGGTTTTCCGACTCGAGTAGACCAATCGCTAATTTAGTTATTAACCCATCGTATTAGAGGGTAACATTAAAGGGACTCCCTCACAACATTTTCGTTTCCGCGTACAGATCTACCACTTTGAGACCATGTCTTGCTTGGAGACAGTACAGGTGGGCTGGCGTGGCGGTGGTGGAGTGGTGGATATGGCGGTGGCGCCGAGCTTTAACCAACTAGTGGGTGCCTCGCTCTCTGCCGCGGTGGTAACCACCTACATCGCCGACGTGAAGTCCTGTGTTCCCTTTACCTCACCATGCCATCACCTCCGTTCCCACCCCTCATCGCCCTCCTCCCCTCAAAACCGTCGACTTGGCATTCAAGATGCTGGTAGTGGTGGTGGGGCTGCTCTCACCCCCATTCCCATCCCCTCCACCGATGAGGTGAGTTGGCGTGCTTTGTTTGGCGTCGATGCCCATTCATCAGTGGGATCTTTTCCCAAAAATGTAGGGGGGTGGGGGAGGGCACGGCGACTAATCATCTCAACAGGGAAATATTTCTAGTCCAACTGTAGTAAAGTTGGAGTGATTTGCTCTCTTTTTGATGTTGGGAATATTTACCTGATATCGTTACGCCTACAAGTCGCTTTCCTAAAGGAAATTTATTCAAAAGCAATACAGTTCCTTTTAAATGCACCTTATCACAACAGGACTATGTCCTGTTTTTATTCGTTCTTTTCTCTTGCGATTTCAATTTCGATTATTCGTCCACTTGTGTTATTTACAGGCTTCCTCGTTGCACGAAAACCTTGATTCTTTACTTCCCTCCTTCTTACTGTCAGTGTTCTGTGCACCTGTTCGATTTGCGATTTCTGTTTGCTTAAATCTCGCTGTTCATTTTGCATCAAACTCTTATCCTGATTCACAGCCAAGTAAAGATAGCTTTTTAGGCACTCTGTGGACAAGCTTGATTCCGGCGAACACTGAGCTTCCTCAGTCGCTTTGGGACACCGCAGGTACCGTTCTATGTACATTCTGAGAGAGAAAAAGCCACTCTCATATACGTCTTTTCATCGACTCACGAAATGGTTGATACCTAATTCAATGGCACAACAGGCTTATTTGCCTGCTTCAGTAGCAAAATCTTGAATTAAAATTTTGTGATCTGTGCATTTTTTCAGTAGATACCCCTTTCCCATCCCCCTACTGAAGCTTCCCTTGATTTAATATTGTG
Organism: Taenia crassiceps; assembly: GCA_023375655.1. Classification (NCBI taxonomy): domain Eukaryota; kingdom Metazoa; phylum Platyhelminthes; class Cestoda; order Cyclophyllidea; family Taeniidae; genus Taenia; species Taenia crassiceps. Next base: position 7,396,989 of record JAKROA010000004.1, on the reverse strand, counting down.
GTTTTACTGATTACTAACTATATTGCTTGTTCTCCGTCTGCGATTTGGTAAACTAAGTGCTTAGTTTGAAGGGGCATGTAAGTGCGCAAAAGCACCTTCATCCTCTTTCCGACCAATTGCGAACTTCCCTTGAATCATGCACATCCACTGTTCCCCTCTCTCATTCGAAATTCTATTGATAACACTTCTGATTTAGGTATTCTATGATAAAAATGATGTGAAATATTTATGTTTTTCGGGAAAAATATTGGTTGTAAGAATCTCCGCGTCTCCTTTGTCTTCAGTTTTTCTGAAGTTAGCTGGCTTTTTCTGTTTACATACAATTAAAAACTAGTCTTTGGTTAATTAAGGTCATTTTCAATTAAGTGGTGGTGAAGTCGATGGTAACTTCATCTTTTCCGCATTCAATTTTTCAATGGCACAAAAACATTGCAGGTTGCCATCCATCAAACCCTTGATTTCGATCTCAGCATTTCATTATTTACTACACTATCTTCCATTTCACTTCGCTTAATCCACTTATGGGTCGTGGAACCGCAATAAATTGCCGGTCTTGGGGGGATATCGTTTCTGCGCTCAGCACGCCTAGCAATCTACGCCTTCGGCCACCTCACTTTTTCTCGCTTTGTGCCTCTTCAGCCAGCTCAGCAACCGACCCGATGTAAAGGTGATCTACGTCACTCCCAAGCGTCCTCTCTCCGGAAGTCTTTCTCCTTCAAGGGGGACATCATCAATCCTCGCGTTGGCCCCGTACGTTCTCCCTCCCTGTCACCTCTGGTCCAAGCTGGTGTCGTTTTCGTGGATGTTAGCTAAATCAAGACTGTTTGTTTTGCAACAAGGTCCTACCCAATCTTGACCTCATTGTTCCAAAATTTCGGCAATGAGTGCTAATCATCATAGAGCGCTTCAACTGGCTACAATTGGTTAACAATGAATCTCGCAACTTGGAATGGGAGTTCGTTTTTAACGAATTTAACTCTTGAGGTTATTTACTTTCATTTGGACTGGGGTCATATCCAAAATCCTCTTCTTTCTATCCAATTGAAGTGTAAATGAGGTTGTGTTATCGATAAAAGCTTTTATATTTTAACTATTTGTAAGCATCTTATTACATGTTCTTAGACCAACTTGATTGGACTCGTACCATTTCAGTGTCTGCGTACGTGTACAATTAGTTGACTTTGAATCTACCAAGGCCAAGATCTTTAAGTCTAGAGAAGGCGCACAATAAGTTTGACGATAACTTTTACACCTACCGCAATTTAACGCAATTTAATCCTTGGTTTTATACTCTAATTGGAACGTAGGCAAAAGACATTAGTGTTTTCAGCATGAACTTGTCCGTGACTATGACTGAAAACAATGAAACGCAGGAACTGACCTTTATAACATCATACGTAGCCAAATCGAACGACAATGTTTCCGATGCGAGTCTCACAAATGTTAACAGCAGTCACTCCATGATGCCACAATTTGTCGTCACACTGAAAACTAACACTGGATTTTGTCGCCCCAAAAACGTCTTCTCAGATCTTAGATATAGGTGAATTCCAGTTGTTGAGCTTTTAATATCAGAATAGTGATGGCAATTTTATTCCCTGATGGCCTTCTGCTTTCACTGTTATAGTTACCCGACCTTTTTAGTAAAAACGACTTCTTGAATATGCAGTTGGTGGTCCAGTGGGATGCAGAGATACCTTTCGTGGTCTACGTTTGGATGAACGCACCACAAACAAAAGCGGATGGTTAATGGTAGTGACTAAACCTGGAGTTTTTAGTGCAAACAAGCTGATAGGCTTGTTATAGGCAGCAGGACGTGATGTTTTATTTTTTTCACCGTTGCACGGATTAACCGTCAACATATTTGCTCCGATTGGTACTGACAAGTGATTTTCTCGATTGGCTATAATAGTGCGGCATACACTTCTCTGCGAATTTGCTAAATGCAGTCCGGTTTTGAATTCTAACATTTTTTTCTAACTTCAAAAATCATCAACAGAGGATGAGGGTTGAAACATATTTGTGCACATCCTTTCCGCTTGGAAGTAAGTGTACCTCCCCTGTGTATGGTTGAATTCAAGCTTGTTGCATGCAGGAGGAATCGTCCACAGCGGTGATGGAAATTCCCTCGGATGCCGAAGATTCGCGCCTTGTAATCGATGATGTGACGGCGTACAATCGCGTATTTAAGCCCAAACGTGCAATCGCGCGCAGTCCCAATCGTCCTATGGTCGGTAGCAGTGGTACCAGGGCTCCTCTTCCCCCACCACCACTACATACTAATGCGACCGTCAGGCCACCACTCAATCTCTTTCCCGCGCCTTGCAGCGAGGGCGAGGACGAGGAAAGTGGCCCTTTCTGCCCTCCACCGCAGCTTCAGCCGAGCATTCGTAAGCCTTTACGCATTGGTCGGTTGACTCCTTTTTTGTCAAATGTGTGCGCTGATGTGATGCAGTGTAGTCATCCTAGCTATACGTGCACTGGCATTGCCTTCAATTTACTGCATTATGCAGCTTTTTACACGAGGGCGTTCAGGTAAAATGGGAACAAATACCAAGTTACAAAAACTGCTTTCTTACGCAACCTCCTGCTGCATTCTCACATCCATCCCAGTGGTTCGGTGCATAAATTTGTTATTGCGATAGGTCAACCATTTAAGCGTTGACATCATTTAAATGTCTTATAGCTGACTGGTTGGGATTGAAGCCTTGCTTAGGTTGGTGTACTCTCGAATCTTACGTCCCTGTCCATGGGAGATTTTATTCATCACTACAGTCTGCTTCATCCACGTACTAAAACTGTTGCCTGCCATCTCGATTAACGATCTCTGGACTGCCGCGGGCACCGTGTGGACCGACTCTCAGTATGTGGTGGACCAGGGTCGTTACCCGCTGCATTGTTGAAAGCCCTGGTTTAACTCGAAAGCCTATGTACTTGTGGAACGGGAAGATTATGCGCGGAAGTGTGTAGTGATTCATTGACATTCACGATCGTTTGTCTCGGTAAAGCCCGTAATTATGGGTTGTTGAATTGTTTTGTGGTGGTTCAGATCAAGACTTTGCTTCGCTCGCACGAAATGCAACTATTTTTTTGTAAACGCACGAAGCATCAAAGCAATTAATGTCATTGAACATTATTTATTGTGGTGCACTACAATTTTACATAGACTTACGTCACTTAAACGTCTTTTGTCTGTTTGAATAGTCAAGTACGCTTCACTAATGCAGTGCTTACAATAATCAATCTTATGGGAACCTAAATCTAAAATTTGTCATTGTTTCTTTCAAAAAGGGTGTTCACATTTTCCCTGTTTTTAATGGATTATCACTCGTCAACCTTGAAGTGAAATTTCATTATTTACGATTTAACTGACGCAAAGTGGTGGTCTATATTTTGAATAATTCACCAATTCATTTGGTTTAGTTAAATAACAGTTTCCATCGGTGGTCCTCTTCTAAAACTGACCGCTGATGGCGTCCATAGACAGGATCTCATAGGCAGGTCATTGTGCTGCCTGTTTAACCACCCCAACAGAGTCTTAAAAGATAAAAATGCATTATCATCAGATTTGAAATACCCTTCATCCTACTTCATGAAGTAGACTCAAACACGTAGCATGCGTTTGGTGCAATAACTTATACTTGGCACTTCATCATCTCTAAGTTCTTTCATAGAGGAAGCCCCTCCTTGCACAGAGATCCTTTGCTCCGAAAATTTTCCACGTAGATAATATTAACCTGCTGCTTTTAAATGGCACAATTGTGTGTTAAATTTCTCTCCTACAACTTCGACATTGAAGGTGGCAGATATTACCGTAGGTTAGTAAGGATTGCCATTCCTATCCTCATGCTTTGCATTGCGTTTGAACTGTTTGATCTATTTCGCCCAGAGAGATACCACTGGCCCATCCGTACAACTTACCGTAAGTGTGTCATGTTGTGGTGATTTGTGGTGAATTTTCCGATCAGTGATTATGACTTTTACGTCTCACATTAATACATCTCACATCGGTTAATCCCCTATTTCTTTTAGCCGTGACCGATGCCGACAAGACCGTTTGTGCAGAGGGCAATAAATTGGAAATCTCCGACTTTTTGTCCGTAAGTTCTACTACTCATGTCCAAGGTGTACGTTATCACCAGTGTCTCATGCTACAAACTGTGCGCTGACCCTAGGCAAATCCACTTTGGTTTCTTTTGGCAGGGGTGGCTACCTCAAAGTGGTTGCCATTTTCTCCATTTAGTCGATATCAGACGGCGTTTCGAGGCATCAGCCCAACCTTTTGTACGAATCTTGCCAGCTTCTGATTGTTGATACCACGGCAGTCATTATTTCTGACTTTGATTTCGAACCTATTTTGCGGAAGGTGTGCTTTTTGCTTCTAAAACATTTGGATTATTTGATCCCAGGTATTTGGCACAAGTGGGTGCATTTAATCATCAAAATGGAATATTATGTGAGAAATCACCCAATAGTATTTGCAGCTGCATTGGGAGATTTCCTAAAATTTCTGCAACTGTTGGAAGTGGTCACCAAGGCAATTTACGACCCTTGTAGCCCAAATTCTTAAAAAAACCATCCTGTTTTCTGTTTGCCGAGTCCACGTATGTTTACATTTGGCGTTTCCCCACATCAAATCAAACTGTTGAGGTACTGTTTGAAGAGCTAAGATTAATCAAGCTGAGTGAATCCGTGTCCATATTCATTCATTTGTAGGATCGTGTTTTTCTATCCAAAGAGGCTGTTTTGTTTCTATCAGCAACTGCTTGAGATATTACTTAATCTGACGAGTTAAAGAAAGAAGAGATCTAAGTTGCTCATTTTCCTACCTTTTTCATTATTAACGCATTTGTTCCCCCCTTCCTTGAACTGACCGATGTCCTTTGTGGTGCGTAGAGTGGAATTTTCGAAAGTCAACACTTCCCTTAAATGGCACAAAACATCGCTGCATTCTTCCTTCGTTTCACATTGACATTTTAGGCAGGGAATTCACTCTTCACTTATTTCCATTGGTAGCCCTCTGTTATTTCAACTGCGTAGTCATTTCTCCGCGAGCTTTAACGGCATCAACTTTAATCGTGGCAGTCGATTCATGTCCATAAATTTGCCAAAGGCATTGGCAGTTGTCATTCTGTGCTAAATGCTGCTTCTTCAATGCAATGTGAAAAGTCGGCAATAAAAATCAAAAGGCACTTCTTATCTGGTCAAACCGCTCCATCATTCATTCTCCTCTTTCTTTGATGCTTTCCAACAAACCATAACTAATTGTTTTCGGGTATCCCTATCTGTAACCCTGACCATCATATCGACCCCAACCGTGGTGACATCAGGCATCCTTTTGGTTTAAATAACACACTCCTTGACGAATTTGAAAAAAAATAATAGTACATGGAAGTTCTTTTTATTTCATCCTTCGTTTATTTGTTTGTTTTCCGAGCTCTTTCGTCCCCGTCACTAACTTCCGTTGGCTAAGAACGGCAAATTCCCGTTGAACTCTGTTGGTACATTCCGGTTTGTGAGTTTTACTGTTAGCAAGAGCATCTACCTTTGCGAAATTGTTACGAACCCGTGTTTATTTGTGGAGACCGAAATACTCAGAAGGCTGACTAATACGGAGTCCCTTATTTGCCAGGCGTGAATAACCCCAAGGCACGAGTTGTGCGTACGTGATTGCAAACCGCCCAGTGAGAGCACAGAATGGTTCCGTTTGCACTCATTTTGGGTACTTGATTGGCCTTGACCTTATTTTGACTATTGGCACATTTGAAATTTACCACTTTCATTTTGGCCAATCAGAAGTATACAACAATTTGCGTTTTGAGGCGTTTCAGACTGTTGAAGAATTAGTCACGAAAAAAGAAAGGCTTTATAGAAACGGAAGCTTTCAGAGTTGTGGGCATGGAATTGGACAGTGTGCAATGTGTATCGTCATTTCATCCCCTCCTCTTCGTTTTAGCACCATGCGTTGGGAGGTAAAAGCTCCAGCATTAACGATCCCTTAGCTAACATGTGGAGTATGATAGGTGACGATACCGTCGTCCCTTCCACAACGTCGGTGCCACGTACTGCTGTAGTCACGAAGGAGCCAGTGAACCGCAGTGCTGGAGGAGGTGAGATGGCCACGCTGCACCGATTACGAACTCCTCATGCGGCACTACTGGCGGTGCTATCAGCGCGGCAGAAAAGCCTTACTACGGTGCGCCTTCTCTGGCCCCGGGAGAATTTACGTGCCGCCCTCGAGTCGGCCATTCTTATGCAGGACCAAGCCGTCTTTGTCGATGTTCTCCGCGTCCTCCTTTCTTATAGGTCAGCTACTGCCTGGGCACAACTCTGACGGTCGAAAGTTTTTTTTTTACCGACTACTTAAACTCATCGCTTTAGGTTCTGCTGGGCTGAAAATGCTATAACACTACTTTTTACCTCTAGTAAACAGTGGAGCCTAGATCTAGTTGCTGTGCTACTTCCGCAGTTATCAAAACTTATTTGGAGCAAATATCCTACGTAAGTGGATTGTTTACCAAATATCACTACTCTACTTGACTAACCCATTTTCTCCTCCTTAACAGGTATGTGGAGACCACCTGCCAGGCTGTGCGACTGATACTCAAAAACTTTGCCAACCTCATTCGTCAGACCCTTAATTCAGCTCACGGAATCGGTGTTGACATCACCCACGAAGAACGGTGAGATTTGTGGCAGCTTGCTACACGTAAATGCAAACAGAATAGTCACCTCGTTACAAACAGGAGTTGTTGTTCTGCATTCGACGAAACAACAGTAAGCACTCCCAAAGTTTGCCTTCGCTATTTGATCTTTTAGACGAGCCAAGTGCCAAACATGTGCAACCCACCTGGAAGCCATCCGCTCCGCCTTCGACTCGAAAGACGTCGCTGCTAAGGCCGGGCAATGCGGACGGGAAGTCTCCGCATTGTTTTCTTTGCTTGAATGACGCGACCTATGACGTCGACTGTAACTAGACCGAACAACTCCCCCCGCCTTGTTTCCTCATACCTCTACCCCTAAACCCGTGTGATAAGCCCTGTAAATAACAAGAGCAACAATCGGCGACTCCCCCCTCCTATGACCGGTCGGTGCCAGTATTGATGCGAGACTGTCACTGATTGCTGTCTAGCGACACCTAGCTGAGGCATCTATGCGTTGCATTGACGCGGCTGTTTTACGGCACCAATCCAACGCTGAGTGCGACGCACGACAGCTCGCGCAGCAGCACCAAAGAATGGCATTACCATCCGGTATTGAGTACATCCACCACAAAAAGTAAGAATTGATTCGCAGAGGCAACAAGAACCTTCGAAGTGAGGTTGAAGTGCACCATGCTCCCCTCCCTCCCCCAAGCAGAGCTAAGCACGGTGCTTACAATAAGCTTGTAAAGAGAAAAAAGTACGAAGGACCGCTGTACAGTTTATTCATAACAGCTACTTGGCTGCTCGGAGAGCCCTCACAGTCTCGTACGCAACACTATCCATGTCACGGCGACCAGTGCGCGAAATTTCTCTGCCACTAAAATGGGGAGCACAACAGTGACCAACGTATTCTGGGAGTTGGTGTAATCAACATGTAACACGGAGTGAATAGAGGAAGAATCTCACCCATCACTTCGCTTTTCAACAAGACCCATGTTCTCAACTTCATGGAGGCACCGACGAAGTATGGCAGTAGAGGCACGTACATGATGGCGTGGACAAACACCATTTCGCTTGCCTCGACCGAAGGCCTTGCTGAGACCAGTTAGACCGGTAGGTCTGAGGTAAAGGTGGCGAAGAACGGCAGCACAGCGAACGTAAAACCAGTCAGGATCGTAGGGAGCCTGCTCGTTGGCAGTTGATAATTTAACAACATCAACCCAATCGGGAACTCTTATCTTCCCAGTCCTAGTAAAAGAGGAGCATGGACTCAGCTTTTCGAACATGTTGATTAAAATTAAAAATATGACAACAGCGATGCGTAAGCACGTTGTTCTGGATTCACATTTCCACAAATGACATAGGAGACATACTCACTTCTTGAGAAATTTGGCCAGAGCAGCAATGTATGTGTGACCGTCGACATCCTTAACAGAGAGACGCGCCTAAGATATTGAGATCATAAAGGAAATCTTACCATAACGCAGACACGTTTCGAAGAAGGCAGACTCCTGAAACAGGGGTGACTTAAACAAGAGTGCTTTTTTAAACAAGAGATGACCAACTTTTGACACAGAATTATAATTCTTTCTGCATTAATTATTTTACCTCGACACTTGCATGTTGTTGGCAATATTATCAAGACGGTGGCCTGCCTTAGCCACAGGACGCCTAACCGAACCAAGCTGCACTTTCCTGCACAAGAATCTGCCAAGAGGTTTCGCTATTTAGTCTACATATTTATATGTTGAAGCTTTCAGACTAAACATCACATTCCTTACTTTGCTACTACTATTGATCATTTTGCGGTTCAAAATAGCGAACAAACTGTATGCTTGTCTCAAATCACTGAACATTGCATATCGCATAGATGCAAAAAGTGGCGCAGCACCTTTCCCCAATTAATATATTCGCAAACTTTCGCGCGACTCCTTCGATATTGCCACATCTTAATTCCGCCTAGGATGTGAAAACGTCCAGTTAGGCACCACAGTTTCTCCTTGTATTAGCAAATCTTCCACGTCCTCCGTCCCCATCATGACGAACTTGCTTGAGAGCTACCAACTGCTGCAGTACACCACCCGCCCTGCTACTCATTTGGTGTCATAGTAGTCAACTTGAGAATCCCCGTGACTTTTTGCTTTAAGCATCGACAGACACTCGCAACCAGACTCCCACCTCGACTTAGCCATTTAGTCCAAAATGGGTCGCGAAACATGAGGGAGTCTAACTATCCTGTAGGCCATGAACCATGATGACAGCGTAATGGGGGACAAAATTGACCAGAGTCCACCAAAAAACGATCCAACGCAAAATTTGGTATTAAAAGAGCGCACACGTGAGAGAAAACGGGGGAACTATTCCTCAAGGGGATGAGTGGTTGGATCTGAACGCACGTACGAACGTGTGCAATTTTCATGCAATACAATAGCAAGCAGAGCGAAAGATCAACAAATGGCAAAACTCCTAGACGATTTGGTACACCGTGTAATAACAAGTATACATATATAGGTGTATGTACGATAGATATAACGTGGGAAGGGGTGGTAAACTTGTCTATGATGTAATTGCATCTCTCCAAATGAAGAGAAAACCAAGTTCATCAAAAGCGAATAAAACGCAGGAGAAAAGGAGCGGAGCAGAGAGGAATAATCTAGCGGAGGGGAGAAACAGGAAGGAGCCGATGTCCACACGGATATCAAAACAGTAAAGGTGTAGCAGGGGACTCAGGCTATCTTAGGTGCACGCACAGTTGAGTGGGAGTGTACGCCTTCTTTGAGTATGTACAATATGGTTTTGGTGGAGTAAAGGGGAGAAGGGAATGCGGTGTGGAAGGGAGGGGGCAAGGCAACGAGCCAGCTCGAGGAACACGTGGGTTAACGGACGGACTGTGAGGTCTTGGGCGTGGTAGTGGTAGTACTGCTGCCGGAGAAGAGGGTCGCTAAGGGATCGCACGCTGCTCCATGGATACATGCGTGTCAATGGCCCACGGGAGCCATCGCGGGAGGCATAACGGGTGTCGTTGTCTGTCTTTTGCCACTACTACATGCAAAATGGTACGTTTATTACTTTCTCACAACAGTTCGAAGACCACTTTATTTAAGAATCCTACCCGGGGGGACGACCGGGTCTTCGGGCAGGGGATGCGGTTCCGGAGGTGAAGAGGTCCTCCGAGTTTCCTTTCCTTCGTTTCATCGTCGTCCCCGTCGCAAATTGCTGCGTATCGGGGTCTAAGGTGTATGTTTAAAATTTTGATCTACGTTAATATCATAAGTATGCTGCCCCATTCTTTAACCAATCGACTGTACAAAAAACCAAAAATGCTGACTAAAGCCAGAAAGCATCTCACTGTAAAGAGTGGATCTGATGAATGAACTATAGGCAAAAAAGCGTCTACCTAAGGTATCTTCAGGGCGTGGCCTTCTCGGTCTGCCCCGGCCTCGACCAGAAGGTCCAACAGAGCCAGAGGCAGCATTCTGGTTAGATGCACCCATAGCGTGGTGATCAGAAGCGTCCGGATCAAGGCTTGTTCTATAGGCTTGTAGCGAAGCCCACTGCTCACCAGAGGCCTGAGGGAAGACCTAAAATGCCAATAAAAGGGGTAAACATCATAAAACTGTGTGGTAGCGAAAGGAATAATGGTACATGCTTACCCTGAAGGTGTAACCTGATATGCTGCGCTTGTCTTGCTGCAGTAGCTTATTAGAGAACTCAGCCATAATCTCAAGGAAGAGGAGACCAGTGGGAACGGGAGGGGTGCCGCCGGCCGTAGTGGTGGTGGTAGAGAGGGTTGTAGACAGGACAAACTGGATACCGTCCGAGTGGAATGCTACCATGGCCTCTCGAATCTTGATCAAGTCCAGACCGAAACTGAGATTCAATCGTCGTGCCAGCTCACGAAGGGCCTGGAAACCATCTGAAGCGCGTTCTAACGGACTTCCCTAGGGTGCATAAGTCAAATTAGTTCACCCTTCGAAGTTGTATGGAACTTGTAGCATCACATCCCATCTAAATGCCGTGAAAACGTGAATAAGAAATGTGTAAAACAGCGGTACCTGGCAGAAGAATAAAAGAACCTTTTCCATTTAAAAAAACGAAATTTAGTAGGCGTCTGATATCAGTAAATCGATTCCAGAAACCCATTTTTAATCTGCAGCCTAATCCCACCTATTAGGTCAAATTACTCAAATTACCAACGAAATGCAACGTGTATTTGCAGATGCCACTAGAGCGACCGATTTGGATTTAATCTGAGCCCTAAAAAGCAACGACACTTAGCCCAAACATAAGTTGATTTACCCACTAGTAGAACGCAGAATAGCTAATCTGAACCCTTCTGGACAAATACGTCCGCTAGTCAGCGTAGCGAATGATAAGACTTGCATGAATGCAGACCAACAGGCTTGAAAATACACATGACATACTTGACAGGCAGCCTGGAGTTCACTAAATCCCAACTGCAGGCAGTAGACAATCATCTTGGCAGTATGAACACGATTTATTTCACGCAGCTTTCCTAGAGTTGATTTCATGATATCGCCAAATTCGCCATGAAAACGGATATAATGCCTATAGAGAGGAGCTGCAGACTTGATTGGAAGGAGGTTGTAGACAACCAACTTGCAGAAACCTGCCAATTGGATTCGTCGCTCGTGCAGTGCCTCAAATTTAAGGTTCTCATCCTCCTCGTCCTGAGTAAAGGCAAAACCAGGATTATAACATTGAGAAACCGAGATATAGGTGCATGTGAAGGAGGCAAAGCTCACATCAACGAAAACAAAGGTTTCAAGGAATCGAATGAGACCAGCCTCGATGGCGGAATCGGGGATGTAGGCTAGGGACTTGATGCTGGGTTCTGCGGCGGCAAGGTGGCGGGAGAAGGCCACAAGGAGATCACAGAGGGACAAGTAAGCCTCGGTAGCTATTCGCTTGTTGTCATTCCTCACCCACTTGGTACATAGGCACATGTAGTTATCCAACATTTGACGCAACTCGTCGATCTCCTCCTTTAGCGTGAAAGACAAACGGGTGAGGCAGTGGATGACCACAGTGAGTTCTTCAAAGTCGATTTAAGCCTTAAACTAAACCGATCAAAACTTAGCTTAAGATAGGGAAGAGGTGTGAGCGTACCTTTGGAGGATCAGGTTCGCTGACGTGGGCTAATCGCCAGAGGAGAGATTTAGCGCAGCATGCGATAGCTTGAGCGATGATTTCGGAGCTCGCCTCTTCTGGGGCACAGCTCACTATCCTGATGAGGCTCTGCCATAAGCCAAGTCCATTGAGGTCGTGACAACTGAAGAAGGAAAAAATCAAACACTTGAAGCTGAGCCACAAAACTACACCCAAGTTTTGAAGTTTTGTTCGATAATAAAAAGACCGCTCCCGGTTGATGTGGGCTAGATTAGAGAAAGTGCGACCAAGCCTGCATTGACAGTGCTACCAAACGATAGGAACAAAAGTTTAATAAATACTACAAGGTTTACATACTACTTCCAGAGGCATCAAAACACCGTTAAATTCCCATTGAGGAAAAGATGTACATAAAATACCATTGCTTGCGAACTCGTTGCTACCTACACTCTCCCCGTCTCTCCCTTGACCTAAGCTGGAGCAAATGAGCCCGGTTCAAACAAGAGAAAATAACTTACGAGTAGAAGGCGTAGATACGCTTGAGCGCAGAGACAAGATGAAATTCGTCATCATCATCAGGTTCATCACCCTAGTCGAAAAAGCAGTAACATTCAATGGAATATGTACTGAATGAATTATACTCGACAGAAGATAAGACCCACTTGTTCGTTGAAGTAGCTGAGGAAGGCACGACGGTAGAGATCGGTAAGTCGGTCAAAGAGGGTGCCCCGCACAGTCTGACAGTTGGCTGCGATACTCAAATCGTCCTGGCACAACACTTCATAAACCCTCGAACAAGCTAGCAGCGTCTCTGGATCTGTGTGTCGCTCAACTACCCGCTGTTGAAGAAAATATTGATAACACTCCATCGTAAGTCTAACGTGTAAATTACTGAATGCGAATAGAAAATTCAATAGAAACCTCAAAACTTCAAACCCTAAATTTAATGCAATGTGCACATATGAACAATTATCAAAAGTCCTACTAGGAGCACACGAGGAACCACAAAACCACACACACCTACCTCAACGCACTGGAGGAGGAGATCCAGATGGCGTTGGTGACGCCCAGTGGTGTAGATTTCGAGGTCCATGTAGCGGGGGATTTGGAGAAGAGAGGTGGCCCGTTCGGCAGATTCGCCAAATCGGGTAAGAAGAGGATGGAGAGCGGGAATCATGGCCTCGGTCATGCGAGCCCTTGCTTCAGCCAGGGCCTTCGCTTCGCGCGCCGAAAGGACACCACCTCGGCCGACACGAGGCACCGCAGTCTCACCTGCACCCAGCACAACTGCTGATGATGAATGTGAGCCCGACTGTAGAGTAAGCAGACGTTAAGAACATTTACGCTCAGACAATTCATTTAAAACAGGATTCCACATAGCACAATAGGGCGTAATAAATCACCTAGGTCTCCGTATTCATCCGACATGTACGCCAGATGATAACGATGCACAGACCCCAACACTGCCAGTCAACACATTTTAATCAATCAACAGTACCTGCAATTGATTTCCCCATAGCCGGCTGCCTAATAAAAGCACCAGGTGGATTAAAAGCATCCTCCAAACCCTCAAATAAAAACATTAGAGGGAGGGGGACCGTAGTTTAAGCCATTTAGCCGATTTAGAAAAGTGCTATCAACTTTCTCCCAGGTCAGCATAAGATTCCAGCACGTGATGCTAGAGCTGTCCAGAAAAGAATTCACATACTCCGTGTGGATTATTGGGAGAATTCCGTTAATCCAGATGCCTACCTGGCGGCCAACGGGACTCTCTCCAGTTGCTGCCTGCTGTACACAGCAGACCATGATCTCAATCAGACTGCTTTCCTGGCTGGCATCAAGGGGTTCTTCGTTTTTGCCTGGTTCCTCAATAAGCAAGTCGATCATCGCTTCCCAGTCACGTAGCATGGGAGCAATTTCCCACAAGCTGTCCACTAGGTATGCCGCGTGCTCATGCAACTACATGTGGAAGAAACGCTTATTCCGATACAATATCTAGTCAGGCTTCAAACTTATACCAGCAGATTAGTGGTACATACTTCACTCTCGATGAAGAACTGCACAAGATCGCGGATTAGAGGAGTGTTCTCACTGCGCTTTTTGCCCTTCTTGGTTCGAGTGATTGGGGCATTGGCATCAACTTCGAAGAGCTTTAAGGTCAAAAATTCACCCGCGGCCTGTGCAAGCGGTCGGTGTGTGCAATAAACAAGCTCATAAATATTTTCGCAATCTTTATCCTCCAGCTTGGACTCAGTGTGTCTGGAAAGAAAAAGAATAAGTCTCCAGGCAGGTGCAAATGAATAGGTAAAGTCCTAGGCCGAATTATGGTGAAAAGGTTCAATATGGTAAGCCAGACTCTTGTGAATTAAAAGAAGCAGCAGGCCAGTAGGTGAAAACCGGACCATAGTTTAAGAAAAGGCATAACTTCACCTAAGCTAACCACCAAATTCCATGGAAACTCTAACTTTGATGCCATTACACCTATCATACCCTATCCCTAATGCAGTCTTGAGATTGGAAATGGACAATATTTTGGAGAAATGAACCACTCAAATGCACGTTTATATTACACAAAACACAGAAGGATAAACAAAAAATGCGGAAACCGGTCGAATTCTGACTCACTTGAGGATGCAAGACACTACTTTGACAGCCTGGACTGCAACGTCCAGTTCCTTATCCAAGGTCATATCAACAAGCCTCTGCTTAAAACGTGAGGTGAAAAGGGACAAATTCGAGACGAAAGTCGAATCATCGTAGAGGGGTTGAAGGGCACGGAGACACTGCAGTCGAACCTCACCAACGCGGTCATAGAGTGTCCAGCCGATATATTTTAGATAGCTATCATCCAGGAACATAGCGGGGTAACGTCGCATCCAGACACCAATTTCAGCGATACAGATGGCTCGGATCTCTGGCTGGCTATCGCGGTATCGGTGGATAAAGATCCCCTTGAAAAGCAGAATGAGCATGTCCTTCACCTCTTTCATGTTCTCCTCCAACTCCTGACGACGCGACATCAACACATCGAGACGGTCATTGCCGGCACCGGAACGTCTGCTACTGGAGGCACCGCTACCGCCGCCGCCGCGAGCTCGCTCACCCTCGTATTGCCGCTGGGTGTTGTCACGATTAATACTCACGTTCAAGGCTACATCTACTAGAGCCGTCATCATCTTCATGGCAGCTAGAGTACTTGTGTGACGGAAAGCACGAACCTAATGGTGACAGAGTAGGTCTTCAGGTTGGTAAGATGTTCCTAAATGCATGTCAATAAATCGACAAAATCCTTTAACCTACATATAAGAGTTCAAGAACACTTAGACAACGAAATTACAACTGTTGAGCGGCAACAATCCGGCAGACCATTTTTCAAAAACCATTTTGTGTTAGACGACCTACTTAGCTTCAGTGTGAGAATACCACGTCTTGGTTCATCTAGGAGTAGCTGGTTGACAAAAAATAAACTAGCAAAATTCGGATAAAAAAGTGCAAGTCTGAATACTAATGCAGTAAACACTCACAGGAGAGTCCGAAAGGCCAGTGAGAAGGGAGACTATCTGGTCCACCATGCATTGATCATAAATGATGCTGTACTGACATTGACGAATCAAAACCTGGATAAATTCCACAAAATTAGAGCGAAATCGACGCCAGGTAGGACTCGATTGGACGAGGGGATATTCTCCAGAATCTTCGTCAAACTCCTCGGTCATGCGCTTAATAATGTCAGCATGAGGTAGAGTGTTGTACATATCCAAGGAAACCTTTCCTTTACAGCCCGAGCATGATATGAAGAACTGAACCAATTCCAACATCGCTGGTGCCCGGCCTGTCTTGTACTGCTCTATCCAATCATCGACCAGGGTTTGAGGGGAGGCACGACCAGAGCGGATGGCTCCAAATAAAGTGTGCTCCTCATCCTCGGGAAGCACGCCCCTGCCGACGTCTAAATGCGACACAAAATTACCACAAACACAATATCCTTAAATAGTTAGTGAGTTTAATGCAGTGGCTAACAAACCAATTTTAACCATGTTGGTGCATTCCTATATCTGATGCTTGGAGTACATAATAAAACAATGATTACCATTGTCGCTAGAGGGGAAAAGGGCTGGTCGACCACGTTTTCTTTTCGTGGGTGGAGGACCCGATGCTGAATTGGGATCCTTGGGACCGTTAACATTTTCGGTAGTATTGGGAAACTGCGGTTGTTGGGGTGTGCCGGAAGTAGAATTATACTTTTCCGATACCGGTACTGTCCCATAGTATGAGGTTAGTTCCACATCATCGCGGTTTTGGGGAGAGCGATTTTGTGCAAATGGAGGGTAGTAGTGGTGGGAGGTGTGGAAGCTAGAGTGAGTATTCTCCGGTTGGTTGAATATTCCAACGGGAATATCGGCAACGGGTTGGGCATGGTGCCCTTGCAACGAGTTTATGCTACGCTGTTCAAAATCTTCAAAGAGTAATAGGTATGCTACTTTACCTGCCGCATTAAGGGGTCGTTGCAATGCCTGCTCCTGAGAGTTTTGACCAATGTAACGCTGACCAGATGCATTCGAATGAGAAGGCTGTTGAGGATATTGATTCATCATCTAAGACAAATTAAAGCAGCAGAAAAGGGGTGTCAATCCTATCACATGCTTTGACATTAATAATGAGCAAGTGGGTGAGGTGCAAAATGAACCGATTGAACCGGGAGCATGTTACAAATACCAGGAGCCTTAATATAAAACATAACCAATAGGCATAACCTGAGAACCAGTATCACTAGGCAGTGAAAACAAAGCGAAGTTACCTGACGTATCGACAGCGATAAAACAACATTAGATTTAACACTAATGACGAGAAAAGGTAGTTAGCAAAATATAATATTTCCCTACGCCATGACCAAAAATCAACTACACAAAAGGTGTCTTTAAGAATATCTAACAAACAGAAATACAAAATTACCACTTGCAGGTCTACGTCCAAGGACGCTGCCATATTACTATATTTTAATAAAATATTTTTGTAATTGATTAAAACAATTCAAAACAAACAGATGAAGTTGTTTGAAAACATAGCGTTTACGGCTTTATGCTAGGCAAACAATTACTGGGGACGCGTGGGTATCCTGTAAATTGCAAAAAGCTCTATGAAAATGGTGGTGTAAAACGTTATTGATATTTGGTTATTTCATGCAAATTTGGTGATGAAACATTTAAAAATAATTCAAAGTTGACATGCGCTAACCTTTATTTTGTTTGTTTGTTTTGATGTTTTGCAATTTTATCACCACCGAGCATCCTGACGGGAGTCGCTGAAAATTTATGCGAACCCAGATCTTTCTGATGACAAAAGAAGGCGTAAGTTTCTAACACTGAATTCCTGTTGCAATGATTTGGGTGTCAGTCACCTCTAAGAATGCGGTGTGGCCACTCCTATGATCCCATTCGAAACTTGGGGTCTGTAAACGGCAAAGTATTGCAAATACAGCCCTCACCTAATCATGTGGTATTTTAAATTAAAGCCTTTTTTCGGTTGTTAAGCTATAAAATTTGGTGAATTGAGGCTTTAATGGTAATTTTTCTATTACAGCCTCACAACTGTCTGGTAAGGTCCAGTAGCCTCAGCCAATTATTTATGCACACAGGAGCAATTATTTTGGCCCTTGAAAAGTATTTTAGAGCTTTTAAAGTAACTGCAAAGCTTTTTTTGTTCGAATTTTGGCTTTGATTACTGACTTTCTTTATCCAGGTCGGCTGGACTGTAAGCCTGGCCAGAAGCCCTGGCTCCATTCTACTTGCTCTATATTTGCACTTGGCTCGTGTACTATGCCTTCTTTTGTCTTAAGGCACTCTCGAAACGCCATGGTAGCAGCGCAACTTCTAAGAGTGTCTAAAACTGCTGCAACGAATGCAAGTTTTTGAGTGAAACTAACAATACTCTGTCTGCTCACGTGCGATTTTGATAATGGTCACTCAGGTGGCTGTATTACCTTATCTAAGTGAGCTGGTCCTCAAGCTGTGCTAGCAGCCCCATTCTCTTCTCTTTACCTAAATTTACATCTTTTACCCTAGTATTGCTTTTTTACGCTCTGAAGTCTCAGGACGGTACATTTTGAACGGCAGAAATTGGGTCCAACTGTGTAGGACTTTGATTCCCATCTATATTGCATACGACAGAGTGAAGACAAAAAAGTGTATGCCCCACGTTTTTGAAAATTTTTGATATTACTGAACCTTATTATTGTAGTGGTTATTATTAGTCAAGCTATTAAGTAAAAATCAAGCTTACAAGTATCAAAAATATAATACTTAAGTAGATTTTATTAATTAGTGCCTGTGAATAGAAAAGTAGCGTTGGCGTAGATAAAAAATGTATATTTTTTTCCTTATGCGCTAAATATGTTGCTTGAACACAGCTACTTATATACATGGTACTTAAAATTCACCCTCAAAACGAGACGTAGGAGTAAGACTTGAATCTACTTGAATCTACGCCGTCAATAGCAACTGTCACAAAAATTTAACGCATTTTTATACAAACAGTTTGTTTGCTTGTTGGATACTTATTTATAAGGGAAGTAGTACTATGGCAAATTCGACTTTTCAATTTTTAATGTGAGATCTATTTCTTTTCTAATCATCGCAAAGTATTTTACAGATCACTTTCTTAATTTAAGTTATTTAAAATGAGTTAACCTAACATAGTTGCGCTTAACAAAATCATAATAAGGAAAAATTTTGTTTTATCAATTCAGTTTATTTAAATTTAATCGACTGCCGGCTTAGAGCGCATACTTGAACGCGTCGGAATGCGCCTTTTCCTCACTTGGAAGATCAGTGGTGAATTTTGACGCATAAGATCAAAAATTTGACTTCCTATGCGAAATGCTTGAGGATCACTCACAAGATAGCAACATTAAATCACCGTTTTTTTCTCGACCACCCCAGTATCCGTTGGAAGTTAATTCCGTTTATCGCCCTAAATTTTCCAATCTTATGACTGATAAGCCATTTACCAAGCCCTTTTACTCCCGTGAAGACAGGCGAAGTGTGGAAAAAATGAGCTTGGCAACAATGGGTGATGACTCAATACCACTGGTAGGGAAGTGTAGTGTTGATGAACAGAAGTTCCCTCCCTCCGTTGATTGCAATACGAAGCCTCCATCTCTGACTTCAGATGGTAAATTAAAGGAAAGTGATGATGTTGAACGGGTGGAGGAATCTGTTGATGGCGATACAAGTGTTGACGTGTCGGTGGACCTTCCGCTATCTGAGAATGTTCGAGGACTGATTGGGAATCAGCCATCACTTCTGAGTGAAAATGAAGAGCCAATCGAACCATTTGATCAAAATTTTACTTCTTCAGTAGAATTGGATAAGTGTGATGTTTCTGACATGGTTTCACTGAATGATTCCACCATTCCCCAGGTCCCTGAGCCAAACGGGCTATGCCTGTCTAATAATGTCACTCTATCACTAATGGAGTTGCCATCTTCTGTCTACGTTCCATCTTCCTATCCAGTTCCACCAGTTATGCTCTCAAGCAGTGTGACGGCATTTCCATCTACTGCTGAATCTCTCGTGGCCCCGATGCTTACACCACAAGTGTTTCTTCAAGGACATCAACAACAGCAGCATAGAAAATCGTTTTCAACATCCAAGAACAAAAATCTTAATAGCATGCCGCCAGGGCTTCAAGAAAATGGGTTATATGGGGTAGGTGTGTCGCAAAACGGTACTAACAAGGAGTACTATGTGATGGTTCACGTCGAGGCAGGCGCAACCTTTTCCATTCGAACTGGGGACCAAGAGCAACAGATACCCGGTACCTTTCTTTATCAGCTTATTTCAAACTGCCAATACATTATTGGCTATTTACGATTCATCAGTCTACAAGTTTTTCGTATCCCTGTGGCACGCTATAAATAAAAAGCTGGTAATGACCACCACTGTGACAGAATGGTTAGTTTTATCCAAAGGTCGTTTGGTAAATACTCTTACTCTTGTAATCGATGTCCAAACGCTCCCATGTAATTGTTATGGCGTTATCACCACAGCCGTTTTTGACAGCTATTTTAATTTTACTTTTCCTGAGAAACGAAAACTATTTCCTTTTATTCAGCTTCAGAATGGTCAATTTTAATCAAGTCCTTTTCAGACGCATGGCAATTTTTTGGTCAAAATGTCACGGTTGCTCTTTACTACGGTTGACATGCGCATGAAATACCGCCGGTTAAATGTGGGCAGCAGTTGAATGCTCGCAACGCCCATGAGGGAGGGATTTCTTTGTTTGTGAGTGGGCGCCAAAGTCACGTGAAAAGTCACTATGTTCACTTCCATAGTACGTGTGTGCGAGTTGGTTAACCTATTATTTGGATTTTGTTGAAAGCGGGTTGATCGTTTCTAAGGCCGCATCCAGATTATAACTTGTTTTTTACTACTACTTCACCCATTCATTCCCAAAAATTACTTTCCAATTGGCAACTGTTCTTCATTAAACTTACTGAAAGTCTAGCTGAAGAACAATTTTAATTAAAACCAACTTACTGAATTTCGACTAGGGATGGCACAATCCAGTTGACCGTTTCATTATGCTGTCTGTTCTGGTTTCCCTATCTCATTTATTCGACACTTGTCAGTTTTGAGTGGATAAATTCGGTGAAAATATTGAACTCCGTAGTTCAGTCCAATAATGGCTAGATTCTGAAATCTTACTTTCATTTGGCAAATCAAGGCATTTTTTTAGCTCAAGTACTCCGTGCATGATGGCAGAGTCATATTCCTTGCATTCTAATGCTTCAATTGCAATCCCACCCTTTACATGGGTGCTCTAACCTTATCAATAGTTTCCCGGACTCGAGTCTTTCAGTTTCGTCGAGTTAGGCAATAAACATTGCGCCTACACGTGAAGGCACTCTGGTCAAGCTCGTGCTCTGCTATGTTCTGTTGTGCGTAAATATTCACATTCACCAGCGTCACATCAAACATCTCCGTTCACTGGCCATTGACTCAGTTAACCATATTCCCACAATTTCTCGGCCCCTTATATATATATATATATATATATATATATATATATATATATATAATGTCATAGGGACACGATTTGTGTTGACTTGAGAGGAGAGGGCGAAAGCGTTTCCACATCGCCGCTTATTAGTAGATGGATTGAGGGCTGTAAACATTCTTAAAGCACTCACTATAATTCAGTGGTATTAACTATGCTTTACCCTATCTTTTGCCTGAATGACACCGGTTTTCAATATGGTGCACAGGTCAGTATGTATGCGAATCGGTAATTCTGTAGCTACCTAATTTGTTAAGTTGTATCTCCGGCATTGGGAGTTTTTATGTATAGAATTCAGATGTCTTCAACTACAACTAGTTTCAGGATTGGAATTAATTTTTCTTTCGTTATTTAGAATTCGATTAGACGCATGAACCACATTTTGAGACTATCTTAGTTAAGGAAGTGAACATGCCTTGCGTGGTTTCTACACAGCTTTCTGAAAAGCGCCACATCAGCTCTTTATGTAAAGTTTTTTTTGGCTAAACTGCTTTTAGTTAAGCTTATACTGTTTAAATATACGAGAAACGCTTGTGTTTACTTGGATTTTTACCCGTATCAGCTTTAATCCCTCTTCCTCTTATCATTCTTTGGTCATCGACATGGTTATTTGTTGTGGGGGATAAAAGGTATTACTGGCATCAAAACATTGCGCCAACACTGTCCGGAAGTTAGCTTATGTGCGTTGAATTGCTTAAATCTGTTGATCAATATTCACGCCCTTGCTTTCGGTTATTGTGGATATGTCTTGCCGATTCCAAGTGAACTATTTTTTCGGTAATTTTGACGACTAGGTACCCACTTGTGCACTCGAGGATCGTGATACTTAGGTGGATATTTCGTCTCATTTTTCCATAGGATAGGACTCTCCTGCTATTTGACTCCAAGTTTATTGTGAAAAGGATCAGCTCAAAGATACATCCAGGCGTGTGATTTGAACTATTCTATATTGACAATATTTTAGAGCACAGTGTGACCGTCTATAAGCCTGCAGGTGTATGGTCTCAGTGGTCTATAGCAAATGTATTCTTGCCAACTTATTTAAATGGCTCAGGTTTTGATTTTCTGTTGTTTTAAACCACACGTTCTACATTTCAAACTTCTCTTCTGAAGCGTCTATTCTCACTAGGTCCAGCAACAATACGACTGGTCCTCAACAACGGCCCTCCACTGCCCATGCCGATGCAAGTTCCTCCGGGGCACTTGGTACAGCAAATCGTGGATGAGGATGGAGTCCTAACCCACGTTATCCTCTCCCCCATCGCGCCCTACTCACCGCACAAGGCAGTATCTTCGGGTCCCACTATTGGCGGTGTACCAGCACTGACCCGTCTGTCACCTTCCTCCGCTAGCGGTTCCTTCTCTGGCTCCGCTCCTCGCTTGCCTGCGTGGCCCTCGCGACTCCGCACCACCGGTGGTGTCAACGTCATCATCAGTCCGAAAACTTCACCTGGTCTTGCGGTGGCCGGGCCTACGTGGCCCACGCATACTCGGCCAGGTGATATGCCCCTTATGCAACCTTCACCACCACCTTTATACCAGCCGCAGATGCAAAATAAACCGAAAACCGATGCTCTCTCTCGGCCTAACGAGACTGTCACACCTCTCCTAGAACAGCGCAAGAAGCCAAAGCAAGAGAGGCAGGTCGGTGGCAAAAGGGAGACCCTAGAGGAGGTAAGCCTCCGAAATCCTAAACTCTTCCTCGAGAAGGTGAAGTAGTGCCTTTGCTTTGGAGTGGAAATCAATTATTGAAATTGTTTCTTTCAATGCGTATGAATTATTTTAAATCGTGTAAATTCAAAACGCTTTGCTTCAAGGCTTTTTCCGTTTCGTTTTTTCTAATGAAACAATAGCAACTGAACAAACAGGTAGCTGAGATGTTTGTTCTTGGGATTTTTATACCAAAGGCGCCTTATGTAAAATTCATATAAGGCGCTACCTGACAGCTCTAACTTTATATTGTTAGTTAACGTCAATTCTCCGCCTCGTCTTTTGGGTCGTACTGATTTAGGTGTGTCGTGGTCTCCAAAATCGATGGTTACTTGAATCATTGAGGATCATAATTTCTCAATTTGGCTGATAAAAAAAATTTACCAGCAATTCCTTGAGCTAAATTGGTGTTTACTTCAAGCACACGAGTTCCAATGTCTTATGGTGCTTTTTGTGCTTTTAATGGTAATGTACAATTTTCTATTGCAAATTGCAATGCACACCTAAAATCGTCTACAAGGATGGTCGCTTCGTATCGCTGCCATCGAAAACCATGAGCCATTATTTTATCCAGGTATCCGTTGCTTGAAACTGGTTTACCTTTGATAATTCACCAAAGGAATGGCATTTTCCTTCATAACACCTATCACCTGACTATTATTCTTTCCATTCAAGCAAATTCTGCCGGTATCATTGAACGCACCGATTCATATGGGAAATTGCTGTGTAAGTCATGCCGGTTAACCCTATGAGTATACATTGATGACACCCTCGCCATCTCTGACGCTAGTGCAGTTGAACTAAACTGATTGAAAAGGGATGCATTTGGGTTGCACGACGATGCGCACTAGCCAGAGTGCAAATAATAAACAATATTAGAAGTGTTTTACTTGATTTATGCATTTAGCCGAAGTCCAAAAGTTGTCTCCTTTTCAGCTGGCATAGTGTGTGGAACTAATCCTAGGGTACAGAGGGTGAGTGCATAGCTTGTTCTCGCAACCACGCATATTGTACTATTCTCAGCCTTCGTATATTTTAATTGGCTGGATAGTGAGCTTCATTTTAATGGTGCTATGAAAATGACACTTCCCGAGCTGGGATAAAACAGAACTGCCAAATCGTCAGCATAATAGATTTCCGGCAACAAACTGTGGCTATTTATGCCATTTCGTTTGGCAATAGATTGGCTTCTGAACTTCTTATGAAACACCCACGGCTTTTTTAATAACCTCCTTCTTATTGTTGATCGAAGGGGAACTAACCTCAAAAGAAATAGAATAGGTTGTCTGCGTACCTGCCTCTGTTACTTTCCGCCTGTGCATCCGCATTGTGGGTAATTTCCAATTTGGGTGGTTAACATTTGATCACAGTGGCAGTTGTCGTCGCCGTAGCTCATCAGTTGGTCACTTATTCATGTACTCTCAAGTTTATTGAATGAGGAAAATGGCTAACATAATCTATTCCTTTGGAACATCTCCGCATTTTTCCCTCAAAATGTACTCAGAATCCCCTGGCGCACAATTTCGTCAAATTTCTTTTTCAAGACCTTCTATTTGAGACTTTTAGGATGTGTCACAGCTACTCGCACATGGAGTTTTATACGAAGTCACAACTACAACTATTATTCATTTCGTTGTTCAACAACCACTACTTCCATCAATTCATCCTCGCGTTTGTTGATTATAATTGGCAGCTGACCACATTACCAGTCTTCCCCGTCATATCATTGCGTTGTTGCAAAACTCGTTGATATATTATTCCCCTGTTGGCGATTGGATGGGTCAATTGTGTCTCGTGGTTTTTGATTTAGAGGGTCATTCACATTTGCAACGTCTCCACTTGAATTTCACCCTCCTTTTAACGACGGTAATCTCTCAGAGCCTTTTATTTCAGCTATAGTACATTTTATCTACTTTGCACATTTACTAGGTCAGGCAATTAGACCCATTCGATCTAGGTCGCCGTATGACCTTTTATTCCCCTTTCCAGTAAATGAACTGGTTATTTCCGTATGCGTGTATTTGTATATATGCATTTTAATGGGCAGTTTTGTTTTTTCCATTCATCCCTGTTAAAGGGGATCCACTAACGTCAGATTCATTGCTACTCCAATGAACCTGATTCACATTCATCACAGCATTTGAATCCCCTTGTACGAACTCCTCACCACGACATGTGCTTACATGCTTGGTTTGCCTTTTCGTAAGTTAATTGAAGGGGTAGAATTTGTAGACTGTCATGGCTTATCCCTTTGACACTAGCCTAACAAAAATAGCGCTTGCTCCAACGCCTTAAAAAAGACATCGAAGCAAGTCTGGCGTTGATATCTACATTCGATTGCTGTAAAATTACTCGACCAAAATACCAACGACTCAGTCCAGTGAATCTCTATAACTTTCTGTTCAATAAACCGCAAAGTAAAAGCATGACTCATTGTTTGTTCCGTTCCTCCAATTGGACCTTATTGTTTTCATGTTCTGTATTGAATAATCGTATTCATGCCTATAGATGTCATCACCTTAATAAAGCAAAAAGGTGTAGTCGGTGGGAATTCGATAAATTCGGCCGTTTATTGAGGCTTTGGTGTGTAGCAAGACCTGCGCCAAAGCGGTACTAATCGGGACGAAAGCAATTCTTCAAAGTTTTGACGCTATTTATTGATGGCAATTAAGGCCACTCCGTGTTTGTATGCTTAGCACACCGTTGAACCTATGCCTGACTGTATCACTAACCCTCCAATAATGGAAGTCATTAACAGCGCCCGCTCTTTGTTTGCTTTTCTCAAAAAAAATTTATCCAGAGTAATCTTGTGGTGGTATAGTGAATCACCAAGTCAACCAAGACACCTCAAGTAATTGGCAAGATGCTGGTGAGTACACATAAAGCTTTGAAACATTGGAAAATTTCGCTACAGTGCGGATTCCACCCCTGACATGTCTATTTACCCACGTTCCCGTGCATTACACTTCCTAATCCGGGCATCACTAGGAGAAACCCTTATTTCTTTGCATGTGCTATCTGATTTCGTTTTAATCTACTTGGTATTTCCCTCCAGAGCGGCGTTGGTGGAGTACCCACCACCGCACAGTAAGATAATAGAAGGACTTATAGGGAGAATCACCTCGCCAGTTATTGGATCTCTTTAAATAGATCACTTGCTTTTCATAACTGCTTCCATCCATTCAGTCTTGTGTAGCTCTGACCCAGATGTTCCTTTCCACCTGTACGCGTCATTTACTCTCATCATTCTACTTTGGTTTACTTTCTAGTATCATTTCTAGTACACAGCTCTGCTTAAATTGCGCATTCGTTAGTTGTTTAATTGATTAGCTCTTCACTTCTGCTCATTACATCTTTTGAAGATGTTCGTAGAAGTAACGATAGTAGTCATCAGTTTGGCCTTCGCCGATTAGGTACCGTTTTCACCATTGGTCTCTTGGCGTCTGCTTGTTTGTTGCATCGCATGTGTTGCTAACGTATTGTGGAGAGTTGAGAAGTGGTGAAACGGTTCAATTTGAGTAGCCTGTAATTTTCTTCCCTCGCTTCTTCGCTGCTCGCTCTTTGATTTGTTTTGCCGCCTTTGCGTAGTCCATTCCCCTGTATCGGAATATGAGCAAATGTTGATCCCAGTGTCGAGGGTCACTCATCATCCCCAAAGGCGATGTTATTAGCGGATTCAACCGAAGAAGCCCGCTTAGACATGGTCCACATTTACAAAGACCGGGAGGCGGTTAACGCAAAGATCTGCTTGTCTCCTGTTTTCAAATCAGCCTGGAATGAGTCGAGGCAGAGTTGTGGGTGCGGTAGACTGTATGCCGCTCCACAATGTCGTTGCAGGTCAAGAACAGTTGGCGGTGAAGGTAAAGTTATAATGTACCAATTTGGTTCTTCACCTTTGGGACCGGATTATGGTTCTTAGTAGGTAGCAGAAAATAAATTCGATACTGAATAAGCACGAGTTTCCAGTGCTATCAATGGTATGGAGTATATTCACTATCTAAATTGTGGTTTATATCTTTACTACGCGTTGGCCAGTAAGCTATCGTAGTTTTTATCAAGAAACAGTGCGCCTATCTTCCTATACTAAGGGCGAAACTTCGTCTTAAATAACTTCTTTTTATTGTTTTACATCTTTAATGTATTGTCCTACTTCTCCGGCTCAAATCAACCGAAATTTGGAATGTTTCTGCTGGTTTTGCGAGTATGAAATGAACAAGTGTGCTGACATTTATCGTAGAATGCGTGAACTCATCGCACCTAAGGTCAGGCTTTTATAGGCACTGAATTTAACTACTTAAAATTCGTTTGTTAGTATAGTATTGAGTCCCATCTACGCCTTCAAGTCATTCCGTTATCGGACGCTGCACGCCTCTGGCCACGAGATGACTCACTGAGGCTAAGCTCACGTACCCGTCCATAGAGGTCATTTGACGAACACCGTAGGTGAATCACCCCATATACCTAGCGTTTCATTCCCAAAACGTCATGCTGCCTTGTTCTTAATTGTTACCTTGCCCAGAGCATTTTTGTCCTTGCGCGAGTCAATCTGCCGTCTGGAGGATTTGAGACCACTAAGTTATTCCTCTAAATCCATACAACAGATCTTCGAGAAAGACAGTGAAGTTCAGTCGCTCAATCATTAATGTAAATCACTGCAATTTGTCTTGCAGACCGTTACAAAAGATGCTTTGGAAAGTTTAAGCAAATATCTTCGTTGGTATCTGTAATTTTACGCGGTGAACATGTGATATTTTTAACGTCTAATCCGCAAATTCATCAATGGATAATTTAAATATTTAAACCACCGTTGGACAACAAGGTGATTCTGTTGTGCAAACACTGAGACCTCGAGTGTTTCCCATGGGATAACCAAGGGGTCAAAAGTAAACAAATTAGTTTAACACCATGCTTTTATTGAGTTCTTTCGCACTTGCGACTAAAGGTACTTGCGGAGGTCCTCTACCTTGTAATTTCTGTGGCTGTTTTAATTTATGTCTATTTATGTCACAATTCTATGAATTCATCAAATTTTTGTCTTTTTGGGACCTAAAAATCGTTAAGAGTTCACTTCCAATTATCCACAATGTCCTTTAGTTTATTTTTGGAGGCTCACTAAGTATTTGTTACATTGGGAGGCTTTATCCTTCCACCTTGCTTCTACTAGTCTGCTCAGTTTCACTCAAGGTCGATTCCCAAAATTGTGCCAACCCTGCAGTTTGTGTTTAACGACCCGAGAGTTTGTGAGACAGGCTAAATTAAATGTTATGCATGATTTTTCAAATTTATAGTAGCACAATAGCTTTGGATAGGTCGTTTATCACTGAATTGCGGTGCTGGGACCTCATAAAGAAGAGTTGTTGAAAGGTAGCAACGTTCTCCACGTTGTCAAGCCCGTCTTTTTTATCATCGATGCTTTTCGGATTAAGCTATTTCTCATTTATCCCACTCACGCTCCTTTACACTTCTAAAAAGGCAAATAATCTGATAAACTTCTTCACTTTAAACGTGAATGTTTACTGCAGCCATTTTTGGACTTATAACACAAGTATCTGGCTGGTCCGTGCATGATCCATTGACCGTATTAAATTTGGGCCTTGCGTTGGCACGATTGGATCGTCCAGCTAGCGACTTAGAATTCAAAGCAACGCAATTATTCAGTTTGGTAAGTAGGTTGTTTATCGTCATAAAAGATGCTAAAAACAAAAAGACATCAGGGCTGGATATTTATAAAAATAACTGTAGGGCCAGTGACTAATGTAGTATCTATTTTACGAGTTGGTGCTACCGTTATCTTCGGTTGGTTTTGCCTCTGCAAATAATAATAGCGATTACGTGGTGCATAACCGCTTTCCCTTTTATTCCTCCATGTGATCATCTCTGTTTAGCATCTATAATTTCAGACTGAATTGGATGGCCCAGTTGCCAATTTGTCTTTCAATTGGTACTGTAAGTGCTCTACTCTACAGCCTGTCGCCTCACCTTTGTTCGGCATCCCCTATTGGGCGCTCTCAGAAATAACTGGGGGAACAGTGTCAAAAACAACTGTTTTGTTGTGAAAACTGCACAGTGTAATTTAAGTTAGATAAAATGTTTTTAAGCACGTCAGTATTAAGGGATGGGCGAGTCAGAGCAGAGTCTTTGATCGGTAAGACATCATTTCTTTCCTTTGCTTGTTTATATTTCTACTCCACTTTCTATCTTCCTCCCTCCTCTTTACTTCAAACACCATGCGAAAGAAACCTTTATGCACGGAGAGTCGATTTCTGGCCCAACTTATCGGTGTTGTTGTTCTTAGTCCCTATTTTTATCATTTTTCGTGCTCCAAGATGGCAGAGGTCGCATGGGCGCCTGGGTGTTATCCACTAATTTGTCTGCCATTCACATACTATCGGTTTAGGAGTAGTGATGGTGGTGGTGCTATTGCAAAACTCGAGAGCCAATTCTACCACCGTGCAGGCTCAATTTCTGTTCTGTGCACACGCGCATGTATGCAGTGTCTGGCAGATGGGTGAGTGGGTGATTGGAAAGAAAGGAAAGAGAAGAAGATGAAGGGGTCAAGGCGAAAGGCGGGACCACTCAGCCAAGCGTGCACCCATGTGTGCGCATGTGGGGTCTAATGTCACCCCCGTTGTCGCCTGGGCGATCGATTGATTGCTCGTCGATGCGTGACTGGGTTTCGACTTGTGGCCTCGGCACAAGACAACATTCATTTCTCTTCTCCAACGCTTTTTTCCAGAACTTACATTGAGTTCGATCATAAAAAAAGTCATCTATAGCTCCAACACCAACTTTAGTGTTTTTCACCATCTAACGAAATAAACAACCTAGATCAAAGTACATGAGCAGCTCCACCATTAGTTGGGTTGCTGTTTTGATTCTGCCATTTCTATCAACACCATAACCATGACGGAAAGGTGTTTTAACCTGATTTATTTAACGCTTCTAGACTAACCACTACCACTGCTATTCAGCTTAGCAGTCAATTTCTATATTGGCATGTTTGTAGAAGATCCTGAAATTAGTGTCTGAATGACTTATTTTTTTGCTAAGTAAATTTCGTTACTTGCTTCCTCATAACAGCAATATGAATTCATCAATCCATATATCGTATTTAAGTCGGCGGATAAGTCACTGTTGGCGCCCGTCTCCACTTCCTCTACCACTCCTGGTCGGCCCAAAAAGCAGTCCACTTCAGGCAAGAAAAAGGTGACCGCAAACTCGGGCGCTGTTGGCGAGGGCAGTAAGAGCCGAGCCAAGAAGTCGCGAAAGGCCCCCTCTGTGGAAGCAACAGCGCCTGCACCGCCTCTCACTTCCGAGGAAGCCTCCAAGTCGGAGCTCAACTGCCATGAGGGAGGGCGGGAGGGCCAGGACGAAGCAAAGAGGCCTTTTAGTCAACCCAAGATCTCTGCCCTTCTCCGTGACGTAAGTTTCATACGACTTCATTCTTAAAGGGGTCTGTTTAAAATATTATTGGTTCACCCATTTTAATAAGCGATGGAGCGATGGTCTAGAACTACCTTGTGGCTTAAACAAGACTGGTCTCAAAAATATATTTCTGCATGATTGTCATTGTCCATGACTTATTTGAAGTGAATATGCACCGAACCCTAATTTTCATCAGCCTAAAGCTCTTGACTTTCCTTAACAAAATGCTAGCGCTTGTATTTAATTTCTGTCTTAATTTTTAACCAATCGCAACAAGCGTCGATGAAATTCACGAGGTCGTTGATTCATAAATGCGCTGTTCTCTTTAGGTAACCAAAATTTCAACGAATTTCTAACCTTCATTGATGATTACAAATTATAGTTAAAGCCACTGCTCTTGAAATTTTTTAGCCCAAATTTTTTAGGCAAGGCGTACTTACCTTGTCGAAATGGGTTCCATCTTACGGGTATCGTGTGGCGTACTTGCACAATTCTGTTCTACAACCCGTCTTCCTCTGCATGTCTTTTTGTACCTAAAGCATCAAACGTTCTTCCCAGAAAATTCCCCTAGGTGTTTTGGAACTGCTGCTTCTGTCTTTTTTTATCCTGTGCAACATTTGTGACGTTTTCCAATCCTGAAATCACAATCTTTTCAGAATATTCATGAGTTGCATACCTATCACCATAATGTGGGTTTTCCGCATTAAAAAGTAACTAATCATGAGTGTCAGGGGTGGGGTAAGCTCCTCAAATTTTTACTCCTCGTTTCTTCAAAATGGCAGACTCTTGGAAAGACAGTGTAATGCGAATTTATTATTCGAAAAGCAGCCATAAGGTTTTAGTGCATGCACATATACTTTATTATCGATTCTAAGTATTTTACAAGGATTGTTATTGCGTTTTGGCATTAATGCATCCGGCCTTCATTCAGTAAAATCTGGTAATTAACTTCTTGTTCTATCTTTTTCTAATCAGATGCTGCTGAATGGGACTTTTTCTCTAACATATCTGATAAGACCATACTATGGATAGTTGACTGAGCAGTTGAAATGTCATGTTCACCTTCACTTTTACAAGCACGGGACGCGAAATTTCTACCATCTACCAGGGATACGTGGATGCTCTATCATCCTCTATAACTTCCAGCTTTGGTCATTGTCACAATCACGGTATAATTTTTTTTATACAACTCCACATCCGCGTACTTTCGACCAAATAGTATCTCTTTCGAGTAGCGACCGTCGGACACTTCTTATCCCACGAAAGGACACGTGAACATATTTATTCGAATGGAGTGCAACGATCCGGAACTATTTTGAAAAGAAGTGTCATTGGACATTGTGATGTTGCAAACATCAAAGCGTTTCTTTAAAGTCCATCACCGCGCTCTGTGTTTTGCTGTTTTGATGCCTTTTTTTCCGCTTAACTCATTGATAAGGCCGCAAATGAGTCACCTATGGACCTGTTTGTACGCGTCGAGTAGACAAAATAAGTATTTTAATGGTTGTCTTTTATTACCGATTTGATGGTCATAGCTAATAAACCATTGTCTTTAAAAGCTAATTAAACAAATATAAGACTGCTTCGGTATTTCCTTGCACGTTCTGGAGGTTAAGAATGTATAGTTGGGCAATTTGGCCAAAATTTGCCATTCGAAAGGTTCCTGAATCCCATCGAAAATCCGCCAGTGATCGCGGTTCCTCAGATCTTAGATAAAAATAGGTGCAAATGAAGTACGATCGAAATGCTTTAGACGTACAATCTAGATGCTGGAAACAAGCTTTGAGGTTGAAAAGGTTTACCTCCCATACGCTGACCCCATTTAGGATGCTCATGAAGTCATTCATGGTTTATCAGGTCTTTGCAGGTGCGATTTTGACGAAAAGTAAGACATAAATTACAATCAATCTGAGTTTAACAAGCTGCTATCCTATTTTAGGACTTCTCATCGCTTACATTTGATGAAACCGATATCAAAGCTGAAGCGGAATCAGCATCTCATGAGCCCAATGGCGGGGCCTCGGTGGACAATAGTCTCTCACAACGAATTGCAAAACCCGTGAATGTCGTCCGACCAACGAATGGAGGTATTTCGCTTGAGCTGATGTCAAGTCGTCATTGCCTTCGCAAGGCTCTGGTGGAACTGACCTTAAATTAGGCGTTTACGTTTAACAAACGCTTTACGGGAACTAAAAGTTGGCTGCATTTAAGGACACCAAAAGCGTTTTTGGGAGGTTAATAATCAAGCCGTTCTGATTAGAAAGGCCATCTCTGTCGCCACCGCCACTGCCGCCTTCTGCTCTTCTAAATTTCCTTATCAGTGGCGATAATTGTAACCGTATAAATGTGGGTTTGCGGTAAAGAGGGATGACCAATACAGTCTGATTAAACAATGGCATTTATGACCATGATGGGGTTATACCATGCAGTAATGACCGGTGGCATATACGTAAATATTTAATAATCAGTATCCCTGAGCATACCTTACAGAGGACGTTTATGCCGTCGGATCTAGGTCACCGCGCGTAAGAATGGTTTTTTTGAAAGTTCCTCGCATGCAAGGCGTGCTTCAACTAGTTTAAAGTCGAGCAAAATACCAAATGCGATAGCTCGCATCTCCTCCTAACCGCTGAGGCCGATTGTCATTTGGCGCATACAAAGGATTTGCAAGCGTAATCTGGAAGCCTTGAAGGTGATGTCTGGAGACTTTTTGAATTGTGTATGTGACTCCACAGGCATCGAAAATTTATTTGTTAAACTCGGGCATAGTTTATTATTTTAACATAGACTTTGTTAAGTGATTCGGCATATCTCAATCGCTGTTGATATTCAGCTGGTAGTTGTGCTCTTGACAATTCAGGAACTCATTGCAGCTATTTCCTTCTCCATGATCGCGAAAAAATACGTACGTTTCTTTTTACTTAACCCACAGCTAATATTTTTCTTGTCTAACTGAACAGAATTTCAATCAGACTAGTGATGTGTTGAAGAGATAACGCGTTGAGCTTTTTAACGCCAATCCAGTAATTGGCAGGGCCCATATGCTTTTTTGCGTACAGCAACGATTCCATTTGTTTGATATTTCCAATCGTTCTGGATCAAAAAGGAGCTTGTTCGGTTCGCTTTTTTGTGATTAGTTTGCTGGGGGTGGTAGCTGCCTCCCTCTACCACAATATTAACCGCCCTGTCAGGTTGTCATGTTCAAGGAAAAAATGTCTATTTTATTTGTCTCCAGCCATCAGAAATAAGGTGATTTAATTTTATTCTGTGTTTATTTAAAATTTTGTAAACATTTCGTTCAAAACACTGCAAAGGCCTTCTCTATACCATTGAATACCATAGACGTCCTATGATCAAGGCGTTGCTGCTGAGTGCTTAGTACAGCCTGGCTTGTTTTACTTTCTCGGCGAATAAATGAACCGTGGCAGTATATCACTTTATCCGTCCATCCATTCTGGTCTCATTTCGCGCAAGCTATGCGCACTCAACATTAATGGCTGTTATATTCGTGCCTACAATTGGAGGAATTAAATGCTTCCTTTCAATGATAAGTGCTTTAGTTCAGTTCTCGCATTCCAAAGCGTTGGACCTCACAAAGTCAATGTCATAATACATAATGATTTTGTAAATATGAGCGTTAGTCTCAAGTTTCTGGTTGAAAATCCAAGGTGATAATATTCAGATACACTGTCCCTCTAGGCTTTTTTAAGTCACTAAATGAACCTAGTTCCTAATACCCTAGTGTTCATGTGTTTCTTTAACTTGACTACGCAACACGGCATTTGGGATGAAAAATAATTGTCATTCATACAATAACATAATTACCCCAAGGTTTCATGAGTTCTCACCATGTAATGGTTTTGTAACACGTCTAGTATATCAAGTAGGACCATAGGAGCCGTAATTTACCAAGAAGACCAATTTGTGAGGCTAGTGCACTAGTTACATTCTGTCACTAGTGCGTTTATAAACAGATGCCAGTAAGATTTATTCCATTTTTTGAATTGGGTGTTAATTCGTTTGCCTATTTTCATATGGAGTCGGGAGACGACCATGACAAATAGTTCTGAAATTATGTATTCGAAAGTAGGTCTCCATGTGACATTTTAATCACGCGGCACATTTACTCGTGGTTGAAGTTATCGCTTTGATGGATCGATTATTGCGTCATTTACGCATTTTCAATGAGAAGTTACCGTCACATGGCGATGCTCTATCCAATGGGTCACCCATCATTCACCTACTCTTCTTGTTCCGTTTCACCTAACACACTCTCCCTATAGTCGTAGAATGAAAAGCCTCCCTAAAAGCGAAAACAGGCATAATAACAGGACAGAAAATGTTCTTCCAACTTACGGCATTACTTAGAGACCAGGTCGCCTGATGATGGTACCTTAGCAGAGTCCTAAGTGGAACCCCTCAAAAACCAGGAGTTAAAAGTAAATATCACCGCACTTTATTATTATTACTACAAAACTGTCCTGCACCCCTTCCTTCAGCTTTAAAGTGGCTAGAGAGTCGGATTTGAGAAGAGGCAAGTGTCGTCCATCCTCTATGTATGCGTTTACTAGCATTTACCTCTATGCTTTCATTTCTACTTCGGCCTCTAAAAATAGTCTTATCGAGTCCAAAGCCAGCGTACAATCTTTTATTTTCATCTGTAAGAAATTTGACGCTCTGCCAGAAGATTGAACCTGAGGAGCAATTCTCGCGATTTATGGGGCTTCACCGTATATGAGAATTAAAAGTAGATTGTATATTATAGTTTACTTTACAATTATAAAGTTGTTGAGTTTACCAACTCCTTCATCAATGTTTCATTCTTTGTTAAGATCTAAGACATCCTGCTCTATGAGGAAAAGATGCTAGTTTGTGTAGTAGCTTGAATTCGTCAATCATATTACGACTGATGGTGGGCACAACGGTATCATGAGACTTGCGTCATTCATGTGGACTCTGTTCGTGAAGCGTGTTTAGTCTTAGGTATATGGGTAATTTGTTTACAAATAAGCAAATGGAACTACCAGCCTTTTGACGCTATCAGAGTCTATTCATCTAATTCTGGTGTCTCCTAGGGCGTCCATTACCAGCAATGGCCGGGGATCTGACGCCTGCAGAGGCCTGTGAACTAAAGGCCTCCTTTGGCCGGCTGAATGGAAGATCCCTCGACCCTTCTTCATCCCCAACCGTCTCGCCACCTCTACAGGCAGCCAATCGACCAGGCAATGTATGGACCGCACGCAAATTAGCTGCCCTCGGTGGCTATGCGGAAGCCCCTCCTGCCGCTACTACCACCACCACCACTATGACTACTGACAAATTTGACAGAATTGGAGAGAAACCGAAACGCATACCCTCTTCCACCATTTCTACCGCACCCACGAAACTGAACACCGTCACTACTGGTACCGCCTCTGGAAAACAGGGTACTTCAGAGAAACGCAAGAAGAGCTCTAAGAACGGTGCGTGTGTGTGATTAATCTACCTGTCGACCTTTTTTGATGAGAAAACCAATCCGCTTGTATAAGGTGGGTATTTATCCAGACACAAACATTGAAGGAGAACGCTTAATACCAATGGTTTTACTAATTATTGAAACACTTATGTTTTCGTTTTCTGGCCTAATCTGGGTGTGTGTTTACAGGAGTTTTTTTACCCGCAGGCAATGGATCTGCTTTAGAGTCAATCTGGATACTGGTCGCTACCACTTGGAGAAGTTTTTAAGTATTCACCCCTATTTAAGTAGCTCTCAGGGCGCTCGCTTTGACTCAGGAATTCGCGTCATATTCCTCTCAGACCTCTTTTACAGGCAAAAATACCATCGTGTTTCTTCATGACTTCGTAATTTTATTGGGATTTACATTGAAGTCGGATTTCTGACTCCTTTTTTGCGTACTTTGGCTCCCTTTAAGGTTTATAGGAAAATTGTTGCAGCTGACAGTCAGTGGTGTATGAAGAATCGTTGCATACTTGTACATAGCTGCATTCTAGCTTAGACACGGATCTGCACAGGGTCAAGTCACCGAGAATCCGGCCAACGGGGACAATGTTAAACGGTCTACCCGCCATCTGCAGACCATCTAGCCAGTCTTCCAAAAAAACTTTAAAGGCAATTTGCAAGGCTGCGTGTATGGTTAGCTACCGGTAAGCAACTTGCAAGGAAGCGTTCAGCTGCCCATGTTTTCACGACTCGTACCACCCCCCAGTCCGGCTGGATCATCTGTGAGGACGCAGAATCTCTGTGCAGAACTCGTGGCGTTGGCCCTTTTTCTTTTAAAAGGGAAATTCAGCCATTTCCGTGTTCTAGTCAAGGCCATTTAAGAAGCATATGCGAGATTTTCAAATAACCTCATTTAGGAAGCTGAATAATGGACATTTGTGTTCTCTGCCCTGGCTTGTAGATGGAATAGGGTTGACAGTTTATGAGATAGCACTGATGTGAGGGATTAACGAAGGTCCAACGCCCAATAAATATCGTATTTGGAAATTCCTATGATAATTTCATTTAAGAGTGCAATTTCGTGAGAGGTAACCAAATGAAAAACACTTAACAGGAAGGAGTAGAACACTTCATTCACAATCCGTCTGGCTTGTTTTTCGAACTGGTAATGTTTTCGGATGTAAAGTGGCATGGCCACTGAGCTAGCAATAATCTTTAGACATCATATGAATGAATTGGAGCAAGAATGTACCGATGTAAAGAAATGGTAAATTGCTCCGCCTCCTTGTTATAGCACCTTTTTGTAGGTTCTTTGACTGGTAGTGTGGAAAAGTGGTTACAGATGCGAACTGTCAGTCCTCGCAGGAATTTGCATCACGCATTAGGAAAAAGGTAGTGCTGCACATTTAGAGGGGAAGACGGGGATGCAGAGCGAGAAATGTAGAAAGATGAAGGAGGGGATGAGCATTCTGTTAACTATTGAAATCCATGTTGATGTTGTGGCAGTTGTTATTCACTTTGACGTGCGATCAATAAATGCAGATGATCTTTTTGGAACTTATAAGCCTGATCTTACCCTTCTAATTCAGATAAATATTTTGTACTCAGGTAGGCGGAGGAAAAACTAACATTTACAGACAAAAATAGAACCGGAGTTGTCAATAACTTTGAGATGTTGATATTCTTTTTCGCGGAAATGGTAGGGTAAGTGAGTACTTTGACCTTCACTGGCTATTACTTCCATCGTTAACGAAATAAGCTTAAAAGTGGTTTTAGCATGGAGCAATCTTGATGCTAAAACCAGCGTATACGTCTCATAGCCTTCCTGTCTTTCTCAGTAATATATAAAAAAATTTAAAACGCCTGAATTTTGTTCTTAAATTGATGTGCTTTTCTCACAGCCCAAATCTTTCCCCCGGCTTGGTGTTATTTTTCAGAATGTGACACCTGATTCAGCGTATATTAACGGGCTCACAAATTCAACATTATAAAAAGTCAGCTATTCGTTTCTGCTTCTCATGCGCACCCATGGAGAATGCTCTCAGTGGTGCCAGGAACAAGGGAAACGTCGCATTGTTAGTTATTAATAAAATGATCTTTTGTTAAAAGCAAACCTTGTAAAGTCTTAATATGCGGTTATTACCTGAACTAAACACGTATTTCCTATTTTGCTGCCACTTTTATTCCGTTCTAGAAATTTCCTGATGTATCTTAGTTTTTCAGTTAATTGCCACGACAGCGTGCTAACATTCGATCTGCTGCTGTTGTGCAAAATCAAGGATTACGCTGAATTTGTAAAGTGAGATAGCGCCACACTATTTAATCTTCAGATATTGAGAACGTGCTCGCGTCTCCTCTCCAAATTTCTGAGCAAATTTCATCAGTTCTGCTTCTTATTTCATTGGCTGGCTATAATTAACTCAAATTATGGCCTTCTATTCCCATTGGCTGCATTTGAAAGGTCGACCTTAGATGCACGAATCGAAAAGTGGTAACGCCCACGCTAAGTAGTCTTTGACCCATCCGGTGCTACGAGGCAAGCCAATGGCGAATTGAATGGATAGAAAGACCGTAGGAGTTTGGCTGGAGTTTTACCTCGAATTGGTGTAATCTATTTTTGATCACACTTCTCAAATGGCCTTTTTATTTGACGCGGAGGTGAACTTATTTTAACTTTTAGTCAATGCACGTGAATGGCAACTGAAAACACAACAAAGCAATCTTGGACGCAAACGAATACTGTAGTTAATAAGCAATCGCTTTAAAAATGTCATAAAAAAGTCATTGTCTGTATATAGTGTTAATACTAAGTGAAGCTCCTCGTGCCCAAAGCTGTTCCGTTAATTTGAGTTGTAGATCGGATGCACTTAGCAATTCAGGTAAATTTCCTTAAAGTAAATTCGCTTTTGTCTCATTACCATAACTATAAATCACAAGCAGATAATATCTTGCCTACTTTATTATTTTTATCAATTAATAAAACATCTACTTTGGTTTCAAGCAATGCAATAGAAATTTAGAGCAAATTAGAAGGATGTACAATAAATCATTATCGTGCCCGCAAAACTGTATTCTTCAAGCTGACTCCTCTGTGGTAATGTTTTTAAGGGACTTTGAATAACCGTTGGACGAAATATTTAAAAAAGCTGGGCAAAAATGATAAGCCGTAGAGCGCGGTAGTTACAGCATGTCAGTAGCTGTCGATTTAGTATTATCCAAATTTATGCGAAAAATAACTTTTTCTAGGAGTATGTATTTAAATGTTGAATTCCATCGTTTTGCCAGTATGAAAGGTAGAGTTAATCTGCCATCAGTCAGACCTGAGTTAGTTGCAAATTTTCTTGGAATGATTTATTGTGTCATCTTGCCAAGTAATGCTTATTTGTCAAATCGTTCCTTTTTAACATGATTTAGGTGAAGTATCGAAACAAAAGGGGAATACGGAAAGTAGCTCTGGTGATAAGAAGACTTCTAAGAAGGACCAGCAAAAAAATAGCGGCCCTAACACGCTGACTTTCACCACAGCACCCAATACCAATGCTGCCGCTACAACTACTCTGGACGTCACAGAAACGGCTTCTGCCTTCCTCCCAAGCACCACTCAACATCCCTACTACTCATCTCCGCCCTTCTATGCCACCGGGACCCCGCATCCCTCCCCCTTTTTCCCCGCACCGCCGCACACTCACTTCGGGCCACCCCCACCACCGCCGCCTCCCTGTTTCATGCCTGCCCCACCGCCACCCCACTTCCAGCAGACTCACCACTCCGCACAACCCCCTCCTCATTATCTGTTTTCCCCAGGTAATCCGGCTGCTGTCGTGGCCGGCGCACCTTATCTCTCCTTTCAGTTGCCTCCTCCCCCGATCACCCATGGACTGCCAGGTCCTCTGCATCCAGCTGCGGGGCCCGTGTCCACTGCAGCGCCGCTTCTCGGTGTACCACATACCTTACCCTTCGTTACCCCAACAGCCGCCGGTGCCGCAACCCTTGGAATGGCGGAAGATGAACGCACCGCGATTGTTCGAGTGCTCTCAAGAATTGCTCCGCCGAAAGTAAGTAATGCTTCGTCGTCGTTTTGGGGATACTTTTGGGAGGAAACGATTTTGGGCCGAAATTAAATTTACATAGATCCATTTTTAGCACGTATTAAAAGTTGTTAATCTTATTCTTACACTTGCTTGATTGAATCATTTTGGTTCTCCTTGTACATGCTAGTGGTGAAAAGTGCAACTTAAGCCCACCTGGAATACTTGTGTAAATATCATTTTGAGTATTTTGCTTTCGCAAACTAATACTGGCTTGTGGTATTTATGTTCCTAATCTTTAACAGCTTGCATTCAAAATGCAAATCCTTAATTCCTTGATTTGGCACTCATCATTTATTCGTGAAGAACCTAGAATAAAGTTAAAACTGCGATAATGTGAACAAAAACTGGAGGAAAACTGGATATGAAAAATTGGGAAAACTTATAAAGTGCAGCGGAGGAAATGAAGATACCATAAATGTTTTTTGCAGATTCTCTGCGCCTGAATTAATGATGCTATTTATAGACCTGCCTGCAGTGAGATTGTCTTCACATTGAATCTGTCAATGGATCAAAATGGCTGTGATTTCTGCTTCAGCCAACTGGTTGACTGACTGGCCAGTGATAAGAAGCTATTTTTGTGGAGAATGATAGAATGATGGATTGATGGAATTAGTGGTATATTGGTGGTCTACAAGCGATATCTTAAAGTGCTTCTTACTTTACACTTCTGAGGCATGAAGCACAGCCTCCGACGACAAGGGTGTGTGTGTGTGTGTGTGTGTGTGTGTGTATGGGGAAGCGTAGACGAATGGGGGTCACTGGGACTTGTTGCTGACATAATTTGTTGAGATGTAGCTATCGGAAGTGCATGGCAAAGTTTTTTTCACTAGAAACGGTCTGGACCAGTGGGTGAATGTGAGGAGTGGTACCTATGCGAAGAAATCACATCGAACGTGCTTGAGGTGAGAAGATGGACACTGCTTGGTTCCGTATATCAGCGCCTCTTTCCTGCCGTATTTCCCTAACAGTATTTGTCCAAGTGGTTGTCCCTTCCTCGTGGCATTGGGTGATCAGATGAGAACAGGTGAAATGCGATGGGCAGTTGGCAAGTGAAATATTGGATATGGGCGGAGGTGGTTGGAGTGGATT
Organism: Taenia crassiceps; assembly: GCA_023375655.1. NCBI lineage: Eukaryota > Metazoa > Platyhelminthes > Cestoda > Cyclophyllidea > Taeniidae > Taenia > Taenia crassiceps. Next base: position 7,356,403 of record JAKROA010000004.1, on the reverse strand, counting down.
GTGCTTGGCTGGTGGGGACGACTAGCCGTTGGAGAGAGAAATTGACATTGAACCAGCACCTTGCCGAGGAGGGATGGCGTGGTAGTGGATTGCAGTAGTGGCTATGCCAACGTATAAACCCGATGATTGAAGGAACATTCCAAATGGATTGCAGTTTTATTGCAAAAGTCACATTAAACTCTTATTTTACTTTAATTTTGAACTTGATTATGCATTTGTGTTTTTCTCTGGCAATCTTTTACTACCTTAAATATGTTTGTAGTTGTCTCTGTCAATCGCACCATGGGCTGGTGCTTTCTGTATTTTCTCATCCTTGATCTGAATGTGTCGTTTATTCGAAGGTTGGAGGCCACTGAGAATAATCCAACACTGATTATTTTTAAAAAGCATTTATATCTTTGTTAATCTTTTACGTTTGCTGCTGGCACTACCCTTTTTAAGGCGGTGCCGCCTTGAACTCTTATAAAGCGTACCGTTGGCGAATTATCTTTTTTGGTTCCATTTGATCCTGTGGTTATCTGATTGAGCACCATAATCTAAATAGTGTTTTAAATTGTTGTTTCAGTTTCCTGCTCCCTTGATTTCTCTTCGATGCTTTAATAAAACCAGAATAGCCTTGGGTACGGTCTCTACTGTGGTATTCGCTAGAGCATGGTAGCATTAACGAACTTTTCTTCAAATAATGAATTAGGTAGTCTTGCGAATTTTCGGCGGGTGAATTTCTACTTTACTGATGTCATCTTTACCAGCCACTGATTTAATCATTATTACATCCTTGCGTTACAGATCAGCTCCGTTGACTGTCGTAGTGTGACTATCAACATCTCAATTCCTGATAACCTCTGCATAGGCGAACAACCGTCAAATTCTACGGGGGAGAGTCGAAAACTACCCTCTAGCGTCACTTCGAAGAAGGGAGGGAAGTCACAGGGGGTTGAGAACGAGGTTAGAGGTGAGAGCAGTAGTGAACTCAAGTCTACCACTCAGGAGTCTACCACCCCCACTGCCGATGCCACAAGAATCCCGTCCAATCCAAAGTCTTGGTCTCTTCCACCTTCCGATCTCCGATTTGCGCTCTATCTCGCTGAACGCAATGAGAATTTCGTTTGTGTCTACGTGTGCGTAAAATAAATCACACAATTCAGGGGTTACACTCTCGCTGGATGAAGCCCTAATATCGCTGCAATAGGTTAAACCTTTAAAATACTTTGTTTTGTCGAGTTGAAAATGGCATCGTGAGATTTGTCAAAAATCGCATGCTGAAGCTTATAGAAGTAATGTATGACGTCGCTTCAGCATTTCATCTTTGTAGAAGAAGGACTGAGTCTTCAGACGCAGAAAATGCGTCTCTGAAAACCTCATTAATATTTTGGATTTTTTTCACCATTCTTGTGTGAATGGAGCCTGTGAACAAGTAGCACTCCCCATCTTACTTTGAAGGACCCAATTTTACTGCGTAATAAACTAAGTAGTGAATGGTTTATCCCGACATTAACACGTATCATCTCTTTTAATTTCAGTGGTGAAGTAACTTGCATTCTGCTGCAGGATCTACGGCCTGGTGTCCAATACAACATAAAGTACGTCAGCCTCGGTTCATTTAGTATTAAGGATTGAAGGTATCTAAAATAACTATCTGCCTCATTATTGTGCTACCAAGCTAGATAAGTCATAAAAAATCGGACGATTCTCCTTCGGTGGTCTGTGAGTTCTCATATATTAAATACCTCACGCCTTGAAGCAGCTGCTTCAGGCTTTTGTCCGGCTTTAGTTTTATCATGCTAATGGTTTTCACTTGGCCTATCCAGTGCCTCTTCTCGACGCATGAATGAGAACACGTTAATGTTAATAATTTTACCTAGCATTAACTTGATGTTTGATCGATATAGGGCATTGAATGTTCCTTTAACGCTTACACCTCTCAAACGGAGGGTTCTCGTTTAACTGGATGATTTATCATCAGCGTTGGAGTAACCCCTTGTTTGATACACCAGGGAAGCACGTTTTTGGGAAACTGGTGACCTATTTCGATCCAACTTTATCTTGACAAGTTGCTAGGGTGCGTTCCAGCTGCCGCAAATGAACACGACGGGGGCGGGGGAGGGGACTACTTACAAAACTGCATTGTATTCTCAAGTCCGAATGTCAAGCTAAGGTAAATTAAGGCTTTTTAACCATTAACAGGATTGGTTCTCCCACCAGAGCTTGTTATGCGTGTGAAATTTATTTCTCCTGAGTTGGACGATGATGCATTAGAGAGTCGTCTGGTTAAAGCTGTCACATTTGACGATTTTTCCTGCGGGTACGCTCGGGTATGCAATTTAGCCTGAACGGTGATGTGTTTATTCGTTGTTCTGATTACGCCACAATTTGGTGCGTGTTTTTAGTTGATGAAAAGATAAGGCCCGAGATTTAAGAAGGCACATCTGTTGCTTCTCCGACTCATCATTGGATTTTTCTCTGGTTTTCATATATCATGATCATCAAGCTGAAGATATATCAGTGCGCGTTTTGTCTCAGGCTGGTCTTTTTTGCTGGAAAAGTTTACTTGAAAGAAAAACACGAAGCATTTTTAAAGAACATAACTTTACGAATGGAAGCAGTCTTTTTTTTGCCCAAACTAAACGGCGCTGATGCATTGAGGCGGAAGGTGTGTACATTTTCGTGGGGATTTGAAGCTCTTCTTCTCTTTCCCTTCAAAACTGTTTCGTTAACATTTTACCAACAACTATCAATCAGTTTCCATTGATTTTACACGAAAGATATACCGTTCAACTCTTTCGTTCTCGATAACCTCAAAGCATAAGGTGAAGATGTGAAACTGAGTAATATTGGCGTTCACTGTGTATAGCTTAAACCGACCTTAAAATCGTGCGTGTGAAGAGTTACTGCGGGAGCGCAATGTGCAGGCGGTAAGATCGGAGGTTCTAACTGGGCGGTGCTCATTCCCGGGTTTGACACCATCGCCACTCCTGAAAATCACACATGGCACGCCTTTGTCTGTTTTGCATGCTTGTAATGGTGACTGGCCCATTATTGCTGGTGCGCACACGCAGTCCACGGCAGACTGGACAATCTGTGCCATCAGTCTGTTTCCAAATAAGTCAAAAGATGTTTGAATCAGTGGAATCTTAATCGCCCCTCATGCCTCACAGTGTCGAAAGGGGCTTCAATTGACTACTTTAGCAACTTATTTTAAAATCTCCAATGAAGCAAGTTTTCCCCAAATGGAAATAAGTATGGTGTTTCATTTTATGTAGCAAACAATTCAACACTAGTCTCGGCAATGGATTTGGAAGTTGACGCTACCTGCTTTTATTTTATGCCTTTTGCCTAAGTGGCGGGGGAAGAGTTTAAAGTTTGAAATCGCAGGATTTCCATGCTTCCAGTAGGCCATCAGACTCTATTTTGTAAGGGGAGAAGGAGAGGTGTGGTAGAAACAGAATCTCATGCACCTCAACTCATTTAAACGTGCATTTAAGGTTCATTACTACTGCCATCATCATTGATGGTAGCCGCCATCACCGTCATCATCATCGCTACAGGCGCACAAGCAAATGCCAATTATCGTATATAGCACAGAATGCCTGTGCATGCATAATGTTCCATTATGGACGTACACACCCACGTCAGCAACAGTCTGTAAAAATGATATAGGTTTTGTTCTCGGCATTTACCCAACTCCCTTCCACTTCCTTCCCCATCAAGTGATTAACGGACGGGGATAGACGCAACAGGCGAAGACTTCCGATGTACAAGGAGAATTTGAATTTAATTTTCTTTTAAGTGAAGAAGAGTTACTCGGGTGTACTTAAATTAGTAAATATTTTTTAATAATTCGTAAAACAGTGTGTTTGCTATACGCATAAAAGTTCCAGATGTAGTAATGTTTCATTTGCTGCATTCAACTTCCTCATTTGTCAATAAGGCGGTGAAACAATAGGCTTGAAACGCAAAAATCTGCATTTTGCAACTTCTTTTTATTGGCGCAGCCGTATAATCCGATATCCTCCATCTCCATGTTAATATACTTGCCTAAATTATTATTTTTCATAGATCAGTTCTGCCTCCTGACATGCCATAGTCTTGTTTGAGTAAAGGTTCGGTAAAAATAGGTTCCCCTTGTCTGATATTTCAGTTGCCTTCCTGTCGAAACGCTTCCTGAGATTTTTATTCACAAGCCTCCGTTAAGTAGTATCGCGAACATTATTATTTTCTCACTATTCATAGTACTATTTAATTGAAGTTTATGGCAACTAAATCAAGAATGGTTTTGGCATCGAAGGAGTCGAAACATTAGGGTGGAAATTTGGTAGGTCAGGAAACCTTCACATTGTCATCCATTTTCAAACCAGGCGAATTGCGGACTGAATTGTCATTCAACTTTGCCGGTCATTTTCTTGAGGTCTAGATGGATTCCGCACTTTTCCTGATCTTTATGAATGTGGGCAGTTAAAGTGGGATGCTTAAATTGATTTGAACGCAAGTCGTTATCTGAAATGCTTCTTAATCTTCGTTGGCTCCTATGCTTGTCCTTAAATGCCACACAATCTTCATCCACTGCAAATACACGTTCCATTTGCTATTTTACTGCCATGCGTTCTTCATTTAAGTTGTACATAGCTCTGGACCTGTTAAGCTCTTTGGTGATGAATGAATGTGGTGAGGGCTAGCACTGGCTGTCAACTTGGTAACTGATCTATTCTTGAGCAAATGACGAAGGGATTATCACTCGATTTCTTTGTATTGTTGATTTCAAAAATGATTGGGCAGAATTTACGGTCGAAATTGCACGAAAGTGTGAGCTCTAGTGCTTGGGAAGGAATTATTTCAGGAAGAATTTTTTCATCGAAAATGGTCTAACGTATTGAGGTAACAAGCTTAAACCAAGATTAACTCACTATTCCTTCTTTTTGAATACTTTCGATAAGTCACTTATTAAAACCTTTTACGCTTATCCGAGCAATTGTCGATCAGTAACATTTTCGCCTTCGGAAGTTGGTAATTCTATCTACCTTGATATTTGTGATTTTGGTTCAAATTCTGGAGAGCGTAGTGTTTAAAAATGCTCCTCGATCCATTGTTTATGTGAATTTGTTACCACTCTGAGAAGTTATTGCCTCGTTTATTCTTTTTCAACAGTCAGCGTTCTGCTAATTTTTTATTCATCCGGTTTCGCAATTATGGAATCCACTGGCATTCAAAACGACTATTACGGTGCATCCAACAGTTGTGTCACTATCGTCCTCATATTTTACTCAACTGAGTCCATTGCGCTATCAGCACTGCGCAATATCCCTGTTCCCCGTGATCCGCACAAAAGTATTGCATGATACTATTGCATATGCAATAGTAGAGAACCACCAGAGTTATTCAATAACTCTCCCCAGGTATGGGGACTATGGTTTATTTGGATGTCTTCACCCTTTCAACCTTTTAGAGTGTGCTGCATGTATGAGGGTCTCTGTGGTACTGCATCAGAGTCCACAGAGTTCGTCACCTTGGCAAGCAAACCGTCATGTCCACGGCCACCAAATGTATTTGCAAGGACGAAAAGCACTCTAAGCGTGCGTTGGGCGGTGCCTGTGGACAATGGGGCTAAAATCACCTCCTACTGCCTCCAGTACGCCACAATTACAAAGGGTGGGGTAAGTAAATTCACAATTACCTAGGCTGTGGATGCCATTTTTCTATTGATGTGAATCCATCAGATTTTGCGCCTCGGTTTGTGGATTTAATTATTCATCGACTTTTTTTCTCCATGGAAATCCAACAAACGCATCTGGGCATACCACCTTAATGTTACGAACAATTTGGCTAAAACTCTGTGACGTTAATGGCCTACATGAATTTTCCGAGTGTGGATTTAGACACGCAAGATGTTATTTAGTAAGTGAAGCAGTTATAACGAAAAACAATGTGTTAGTGGTAGTGTATGTGAATAGTCCTTTACATTTGTTTAAAGATCATGGAAGTTACAAAAGCAAGATTAATGATACTTCTTCGGTCTCCTTTCCCGGTGCAATGGTAAAGCGGCTACTACCACGTTTTACGTGGAACGTAACACCATAGTCATGCTGAGTAGGCCAAACATGAAAAAGAAGTTTATTTGGCGATTACTTCTACTTCAGATCTACGACAATCCTTGATAAATTAAACTTCAAGAGTTAGTGCAGGAATAAATACCTATCCTCACTTTTGACAGGTGGATTGTCATTTAAGTATCCCGACCTGGTCTTCTGCGTTTATTGAATCCGCATTGCAAGCATATTTTGAATAATAATCGGTCTTTGTCACCTTCAGGTTACCTGGTTAGATGGCTAGGGGACTCTTTAAGCTATTCTACTTTTCTGACCGACAAGCGATTTGAAATGCTAATAAACGATTTTAAGGTAATATATTTCTCGATCACGGAATCAACACTACATGATTCGATGTGCAAAGCGGCAGCAAGTTAAATGTACAGGCTTTTCATCCGAGTTAATGATGTCGTTAAGTTGGATTCGTTGATAAATTCTAAGGTTATTTAATGCTCATTTTAAAGAAATATGCTGGTTTATAACGCTTAGAGCAACATACGCATAACCTTATATACACAATTTAATTAGTTTACAATATTTAGGCCAAGTGAATAAAACCGAACTAAGTTTCTTTTTGAACTATCGCGAAGAGCTCCTTCCGATATTATCGTATTGTGCGTGAGCTAAAATCGTCCATTCACTCCAATGGAAAAAGGGCTAGTGTTTTTTTCCACGAAAGAAACGCCCCAAAAACTTCTTTTCTAAATGGGAGAGAACTGAAAGAAAAGGCTTTCGGAAAATCGTGTCAACTTCTCTCCTCAATCGCAATCAGGGAAATCACTACACGTAAAAACAGGTCATTATTTTATTCAGTGAGTGTGTAGAGCTGGTGAAGAAACATGGTTATTTGGAAATTGGGAAGCTAGGAAATCTAAAGGGGGCTTTAGTAAAGGAAATGCAAGTCCTTGATTGTTGTTTTTTTTGAGGACTACGTGCGTGATTATGAATCCGACAACTTTTTGAGAGGAGAGAAATGGCAATTCCATATGTGGCAACCAAGTTGCATTTAAACGGCGCTCATTACAACGCAGTTGAGCCTCTGAGAACCGATGGAACGAAAGTTTTGTTCGCTGAAAAACTGGATAACTGCAACTTTGTGTGGGTGCATGTGACAGTCGCCAGATGTTCTTTTATCGAAGCACTTATCTGCAATTGAATCAGCAGACCGGGACAAAAACTACAAACCATTAGAAGGTCTGCCTCTCTGCCCCTCATTTTAGCCTCTGTACATGATCTAGCACCACAGACGGTAGCCCAGTGTTTATGACATTCACAGCTGCCCACGCTACCCAGCCACCTCCTCCTGAAATGCACCCACGCAGGTTTTAGAAAACCCTCTATGGAATCATCATTCAGTAAAATGCTCCTTCCGAATTTTATCATCGTTCGAAAGGTTCATTTTTTTGAAACAGAAAATAAATGTCCATCTGGGTAAATAACGCAAAGTTGTTACACTTACAATAACAGTCCTGTTTTAATTTTTGAATGCATACCTTCAGGCTTTTAAGAAAACTTTGTTTTTAGTCTGGACCATCGTATTCCACATCTTCCTGACCTGATGGGCTACATTGGTTGTAGTTAACTTCGTTATTCAATCTCACTGCTGCTCCAACGCTTAAAAGAATGTAAATATTATTCAAAACACGAGCATCCTACATATACTTAATTGCCTTGAGCCCAACCATCCAGTTGGGGTCACGATTTGGTTAGACTGGTCATCAAGATGATGAGGAGCAGGTAATGCATTTGTGACGTTAGGCTCAAATACGGAAATAGGGACCTCATATTACTTTGAATACGGACGATGAACGCATTAGGCACAAATCAATTAAGTGTGTCCAAGAAAATAACATTGGAAACCAGGATTTGCTGAGCCTTCTTATGCTAGCGAGAAATGGGTGGCGGCAGAAGTTGTGCATTGCCTTAGCAACGTAATAACTACAACCCTGCGTGTTTCGGTTAATGCAAAGCAGCGCCTCCACAACCAAGGGGTCCACCGAAAGATGAATGGGATGGGCCGGTGGTTCTTGCACTTTTTACATCCATATCCCCCCTCAGCCTCTCTTTGAGCTTACTGGTAGTGTTCCATAAATAATCCCATCCGTGTGTTTTATTACCAAACATTGCCACCCATGCAGGCACTTTGTTTTCATTGTCCGAACATGAAAAGAATTCAACTTTTTGGGAGCGTGCTTTATCCTCAGATGGTTAAAAGTTGCTCTGTTCCCTCCCTTCCCCTCTCTCACATAAATGATACAGTCTAGTTCATTGCTATCGGGGCTAATACAAGGGTCACTAAATTTGTCTACCGGCAGTCGAGCTGCGTAAACACTGCCAGCCGTTTAATTACCGCCGATAAAGACAGCGTCGGGTTTGTTGATAATGTTTCACGTTAATTGGGCCGTAGACTGAAAAAAAACGTTGGGTTATGAACTTTTCCTCTTTCATAAAGCCTACTTTTAGAGGGCTGGTGGTCCCTTTTTATTTTGTACAAGTAGGTGGAAGCCATGGCAGGTTTAAAGATGCTGGGTAAAATGCATGGGATTTACGCTGCCTGTGTCGTACAAGTCAGTTCGTCTAATTTTACATCCCCACAATCGACTTAACCGCCAGTATCTACCTTTCACATCTTTAGAAGAGCCTTAGAACTCCTGTCTCTCTAATTATCCATGTCGGAATAATTTTGAAATAAAAGTTAATCACTGTTTTGGCTGTATAGTAATCATTCAACTCTAATTAAAAATGTAAGGCTAAACAATATCATTTAGCACGGAGATTTTACGGTTCACTCGGCCAGGGTATTTTGAAGTTGTTTGCAAAAGAGTATCTGGTTTCCCATAAGACAGGCTATCGACATAATGGTGATTGCTGTGGCGAAAGTGGTGAGTAATTTTTGAATTACTCAGGCTTATATTTTCCTCTTTTTGGAAATCAGCTCGGCAGGATAGGCTTTAGCTGCTAGTATCCTTTTAATTCAGCATTTTTAAAGTAGTCAAGCCTCCGCTTCCCTCAAATGCTACTTTCCCCGCTTTCATTCGCCATCCAAGTATGCTTACTGATATAATCAGTACACTTAAATGTGATGGCTTATGAAACTTTGAAGTCCAAATTTATTCATTAATTTGGTCCCACTGCCGGCAAGTCTGAGGTTGGTATTGTGCTAGCTATGTGAAAACCACTGATAAGCATTTTTATTCGTTCATTATATACCACAGTTTTCTACTAAAAAGCAATATCACGTGCAGTCTCCACAAACTGCTCCTGAGGTCATATTTCTTCGTAGAGCTAGTGTAGCCAATTTAAGATGAAGTGATTGGGCAATTATAACACCTCCATTTCTTTAAATTATTTTGTTATGTTTTCATTTGAATCGTTCTTTTACAACCATATGGGCTCTCATAATTTTGAGATTGATCTTTTTTTCTTCAGGGAACGCCATCGTTTCAGATTTGCTACACGGGAACTCAACGCTTCCATAAGCTCTCTCATCTCCTACCAGCTACTACCTACATGCTGCGCGTTGCGGCAATCAATGCGCATGGACAGAGGTTGGTTTGTTTAGTTATTATTACAGCCTTTTCTAGTTATTAATTTCACTTCTTAGCCAAAAACCTACCTTTTAAAGCTCCATAACATTTGGAATGCAAGTGTGTTCCATGATTTACTTTCACTGAAAGGCCACCACCTTTTGCTTAAATGCAGTTGCACGCATGCCCCTCGAAGAAACGGCATGCATATATAACCTCCAAAAACTTGCTTAAGCTGCATAATGTAGGTGAGAAATTATAAATGCCATGTCTCTGGAATGGGAGACGCTGCTGTTTGACTGCAATAATCGCTCATGCCTCTTTTTCCAAGGGGCGTAGAGTTATCTTTACTGGTAAGATGAACATCGCAGTAAGACCACGTTCAATTTCCGGCACTTATAATTCCTAATTATGGTACAGTAAATATGACATCAGCTATCCACGCCATCGCTTTAACGTACCCATCGATAATGTTCTGAGATTCCTCTAAATCTTTTTAAAAGTATCCTATTAGTGACTGATCATTACCGACAGTAAGCACCTCGGTGTTTATAAGCTCTGCTCCTTGGGTCGTTTATGAGATTTGGCTAAACCACGTCTTACGTGCTTTTTCTATTGCAGCCCCTGGAGTGACGTAGTGTCGGTCATGACTTACGGTCTGCCACCCTCTTCGCCTGATCCTCCGCGTTTGCTTAAAGCGACTACTCACAGCCTCCATCTTATCTGGGACCAGCCTACTAGCCACGGATCCACCATAGCTTCCTCCAAACCAATTCTGCGCTACCAACTGGAGATGCAGGAAGGTGAAGCGCGTCAACACTTCAAGAAGGTATTCGACGACGACGCTACACAGTATTTGGCGGAGGGTTTGCGGCGTTGCTGCCTCTATCGCTTCCGACTGGCTGCCAGCAATGTAGACGGAATTAGTCATTGGAGCGATATCGTAGCCTTCCGTACCGCCCCTGACCTACCAACCGCTCCCAAAGGTTTACGGGTGTGTTTTCCATATGCATTATGGATGTTTACAGATTATGTGATATTAGCTAAGGGAATAACATCAAACAGTGTGTACAGGAAGTTCCGATGTTGTCATTTTGCGGGATATGTCTTGTGTAAACAGAGGAAGGACAAGATCAGAATCGATTGTTCACTTATCATTTTCGTTTTCAGCTTTAGAAGATAGAAAGATTTAAAATATGAATTCTGTGTTTTCGCTGCTTTGTTGAGCTATTAAGTGGGGAAGAGTAGCAGTATATACTTCTTATTGTTTGTTATGGGAGCATAAATTTATATGGGAGATTTGACCTTTCCAATGAAATTTATAATATGCAGTCCTGTGAATTGGTACAAAGTAACTCCTCTCGCAATTTCATTGCAGTGATTTGTTTCGCGAAGATTATTGGAGCCGGTAAGTTGCATATGTGTAGCGCATTTAATTAAGGTGAATAAATTAGCTCAAAAAGAACATGAAGACCGGGATTCTGTCTGCAGTCGTTTTTCAACCGCATTTGCTTTGATTCAAAACGAATCCAAGCTGGTGAAGGTGTGAGGACGGGAAACTGGTAGTGTCGAAGCGGTACCAATGGCGCGATAAGAATAGGGCTTCTGGATAGAACCTGTTCCATGATTCCTTAAAAGCTGAAATGTTGCTAATATTTGCTTTGTAAACAGGCAATTTTTGCATGCAAAAGAATAATCAAAGCTGTTGTTTAATGATTTCTCATTGGATTAAAAGGTGTTTATTCGTATGGTCGCTTGTTTGATGATTTGTCTCATAGGAGCAAAGTTGAATATAAATACGAGTTAACAAAGTAAAATTAGCTGGCACAATTATAAGTCTGTAAAACGCCGTATTCATTTAGAAGATCACTCATTGTAGAATGCGTGAATACGTAAACTGAGATTAAGTTGGGCATCTTATGATAATACATCAGGCCTCAATTTGAAGTGCGTGGGTATAATCGAGCTGATTTTAATCGATGGCTTTGATTTGGCGTTGACTCGTAGTTGCGAGGGCGCGTGAGGCCATTCCACGTGAACCTCTGTTGGCTAGCCCCGGATGACGATGGGGGAATGCCGGTGAGTGCCTATCGATTGGAAATCCTCATGCCACAACTGCCCACCTCAATTCTTCGCAAGCACACCATGCACCAGCAACAGCTACAGCAACAACAACACAAGAAGGATGGCTCGCATCGTCTCCATCCCACAGCTGACGCTGAGGAGATTAAATCTCCTGAGATCCGGGGCCCTGTTTGCTGGCCATGGGTCATTGGTACGTGCCGTCTTCTTACGTTTAAAATTACTGGCAGGTTGAAGTGACCACTTTCTTGACTTCCCTTTATGAGGGATTGCAAACTCTGACAAGTATCTACGCACACAGATAGTTTTCGCTGCTTGTTATGAAATTTTTGCGTCACGCATTCATGGTCAGTCTCCCCCTCCCCTCTTCCTGGGCACATAAATGGTGAAGCCTACTCCTTTTTTGGTGGTATGTGGTGTCCCTAGTTCTTTATGGAAGGACGTTATTTTGTATAACTTCTTAAGAGACTCCCAGAAGCGTTGTTATTACTTTGAACACAGGCTCCATATTTCTCGATCAATTGAAGGTTTTGAGAGCTTATAAGCAGGGATAGACCTTAACGATGCTTTCGTCAATGTACTTACCACAATTGCTACTTTCGATTCACACACTCGGTCATTGGTTCTATTTGTTCTATTTATCAACCGGAAGACAATGTTTGCCACTTGGCCATAAGTTTAGCTAGTTTTAAACCCGAATGGTTTTTTGGAAAGCGTACCTACTGAATTTGGCTTGGCACTGCCCGTTGGTCACAAGTCTGGGTTAATCATGAGCCTCATTTTAATTATGATAACATTAACCTCATATAACCTATCTGCTTGCGGTTGTGATTTGCATTGACTCCACGACAATTGTTGTCATGACTCCCGATCGCCGAGATTCATCCATACTGTTGATAAGCTTTCACTTGGAACTGAAGCCATTAAGAATATGGTGATGAGCTCAAGAGGCATTTCCGCGTGGGTTTTTCTGTGCTCAATCCGACATGAGTGATGATATCTCGGAATTTTTGAATTGGAAATAGAGCAAGTGTTTGGCAAATTGAACTTGATGTTCACGAGACATGCACGCCATTTTCCTCTGCCTCTGCAACCACAAAATCCATTCAAATTATGCGCATGCGAAGATCAAAACAATTAACTTTACTTCGTCATCATCTTTAAATGGGAAAACCTAGCCCAAAAATGTTAATTTTAAGCTACAACAACTGGCGGATGCTTTGACTGCGCATAACTGCACTGTTTTCATCACCCAATTAGTGGGAAGCTTTTATTTTGCACCAAAAATAGTGACATTTGATGAGATAGCAATTATGAAATTGTGACCGCATTCAGTACGGAATTTTGGCTTTTCTTATTTCACCTTTTAGCGCCCTTCCAATCTGCTGGGCGTAAGTTTTAGCACAAGGAAGGGCTCGATTTTGTCACAGTGGGACTGTAGTTTACCGTCATCTCAAAGATTTGTTAGGTTGTCCTTTAGCATCTTTGATCCCCTTACTTTCATCGCTATCGGCTCTTTTATCAGTTTTTTTTCAAACAGGAATTAGTTGTTTTTTTGTGCAGCAAGGGAAATTTCAGGCGGTGGCTAAAAGAATCTTCAGCAGGATTTTGGTAGGTTATGCAGCGCAGTCGCTCTAAGTGGAAATTCTACGCCTTTTCAAACTCTGCTCGTTTATGCAACCTCTCATGTGGATTGAAAAAGGGCATTAGGGTATTCGAACCAATATAAAGTTTCTCCGGCACAATGTGATTGATCTTATTTGGGAAAATTATCTGATCGTAGCGCATGCCACGTCGGCATGCGCCGGCAGTTAGATGATAAAAAACAGCCCTTGAGTCTTCGTCACCATTAATTCATCCAAGATCGTGCCTACAAGTCTTTGAAGCCCTCCTCTAATTCGTTTAACACTCAGCTTAGACTGGCTTAGTTGCAGGTGTACCTCCTTTTTCTTAAAACAAGCGCTTTCCCAATGCTACAGGGTCATTCTGAAAGAACGGTTGTTGTTTTTTTTTTCGCACCTCTGTGAGCCTACACCTGGCCAGCTGAGTTACTTCTTGCTCTACTTTGCTTATTGCGCCGCTAGGCGAAACATAAATGCCTTTGCCACTTCACAAACCAAAATAGCCCTGCTTTTTCAGCACATGAACGAAGTATTTTAGCCACTGCACCGAAATTAACAACTAATTTATCGCTATAAATATGTTTTTCATACATTGGTGGTGCCAATTTACCGGAGGAAGTTTTAGTATTGTTTTTTTTCATCAAATGTATTAATTTGCCTTCGTTTAAAGCTTTAGCCCAACATTCAACAGAATCAACTAATGTTTTGTAATAACTCGACTTTTCAACTTTCCAATACTTGGTTCTCGTAGACATTGAACAGTCTCAAGTGGAGTTGCATTTGGGGAATGTCGTGCAGCTACTTTTAGCCGTTTTGTCAAATAACCGAGTTAGATCGAATTGCCAGTATTTTTCGTACCGAATCACACTTCCATATTAATGCAAACCAAATCAATTTTGAAACCGCTGCACTTTATGTTTGCTTCTATTCGGTTCACTTTCATGAAATCTAATTTTGATAAAGGAAATGAGATAGTCATTAATTTTATCATAAAAGTACAGGAAAGTGGCGCTTATCATACCTTGGCAATCATTATTCCTTTCTTCCTCTCTAATGCATTATACAAAGTCTACTTAATCTTTACATTTTCTAAGGCGACGTCAGTGCCCATCTCTCAGGTATAATAGAGCTTAGATTCATTTTTTTCTTTTTCATCATCATCACGAATCGTCATCAACTACTATGTTTCGAGCCGGGTCAATTTTGATTGATGTGTATTGCAGCCTGTCTTGTTTACTTTTATGATAATTACAAGTTAAATTGATTTGAGTTTATCACCAGAGGACTTCTGGTTGGGTTTAGGACGGAATGTTTTGCGTGGACACTTCTGGACCATTCAAACTTTAGTTAGATCTTGATGCGGAGTTGGGTTAGTGATTTATTATTTTCCAATTGTCGTCTAATTTATGCCTGCTTAAAGCTTCCTCAGACAACAATGCATTCGCGTGTGTTCCCCCGTCCGCCTACATACTTCAACCACCTACGAGCAGCATCTATTCTTTGGGAAAGGTGAACGACGTGCCGCAATTGCCGTTCCGCGTGCCCTCCTCCGCTGATCCGATTAACAATCTAGGTGAGGAGTCCAATGCTGCCGTTACCTCACTCTGCCTCTCTGAGAGCTCTGACAACGAGGCCACCGACTCTATTTGCGCCTGGTACGCGATCTACGAAGGCCGCTGCAAGGAGGTGACTGTTTACAACCTAACACCTGGCCAGTCCTTTCAGTTCCGTGTCCGTGCCTCCTCGCATCGTACAAGTGTGTCTGGTCAACTCCACACTCGTACTACTAATTCATTCAGTATTGTACCTTGGGGTCACGCCTCGACCTCTCCACTGAAGGTCACCACCCCTGTCGTACCCCCCATCAACCCACCCTCAAATCTCCGTCTGTTTGGCCACCCCAAACCCACCGAACTCAGTTTCATCTGGGATCCACCTACATCCAACGGTGGGGCTCCGATTCTCTCCTATGAGCTCTGGCAGTCACTTTGTGATCCAATCTCCGACAGTCCCCCTTCTGTGATGGGGATAACCTCCTCCGAGAGTATGCGAGACTTACGCGTCGGAATGGAACAAATTCCTCCTTCCTCTTCCTCCGCAACGGCAGCAGGAGCAGTGGGAGTGCTTTCAGCTCCCGGTTCTGTTGCCTCTAGCCCACAGCATCAGACCAGTATTGCTACCCACTCACAGTTAGTCTTTGCAGGTGTGGATAATAGTTGTGAGGTGAGGGGTCTTCACCCTGGGCAGTTGTTCGCCTTCCGGCTGCGTGCTAGAAATTCGACCGGTTGGTCGGAGTGGTCTGAGTGGAGTACCTTTGCTACGGCATCGTCACCACCGTCAGCTCTAAGGGCGCCGCCGCGAGTGAAACCGACTTCTGCTATCAGTGTTCTGGTGAGTTGGGAGGAGGTGGAACAGACCAACGGCGCTCCCATCATCGAGTATCGTGTTGAGTGGCAACCGAGTGTCGCTGAGCCCTCTCAGACCTGCACTCCATCTGGGCGTGAACACGATGAAGAACTACTTCTCCTGACAGCAGAGACTAACAATGTTCCCAGATCAAGAAATCCTAGTTCATGTTCTCCATCCATTGGGATCTCCAAATGTCTCAATGATGGCTTCCAACTGGTAACTTTTTTTTGTTCCTTTACTTAAAATTCTATCCTCATCGTCACTTTCACTTGATAAACTAAGTGAAAGTTAAGGAGCAACGTGTTGCAAACCAACTTCGATAGAAAACGAAATATAATTTTTCCTCTGGACAAATGGGCTAAAACATTCTAGCGGTGAGAAAAAAGGTGACTTGAAATGGCACTGTGTTGTGCACCCGCTGTATTTCATAATTGAATCGATTGTGTTGTATCAACTTTGCATTCATAGGCCTAAATAATGTGCCTAAGTAAAACCGTTTCGCGCTGATAAAAGCCTATTTTGCCTGTATAGTACTCGTTTAAAGCATTTTTGTTTGGAAAATGATTTTATTTATTGAACGCTAAGCCGGCAATTTTTAAGGCCAAGTCCTTTTTTTAAAACCTAATGTTCTCGAGGAAGCCAATTCATCAATTGTCATTGCAGAATAAGATAGTGGTTTTTATCAGTAGTGCCACTAGTTTTCCTGATTGGAAAATGAGAGAGGAAGGCTTCACCATTTACTTTCACGAATATAATTCTACAACTCATAATTAAGATCGTTACAAACGATAAAATGGTAAGTATTTGAAAATTAGTGGTGAGCAGAGATATTCGCAAGACTACAAATTCCTGCTTCAGCCAACTGGTTGACTGACTGGCCAGTGATAAGAAGCTATTTTTGTGGAGAATGATAGAATGATGGATTGATGGAATTAGTGGTATATTGGTGGTCTACAAGCGATATCTTAAAGTGCTTCTTACTTTACACTTCTGAGGCATGAAGCACAGCCTCCGACGACAAGGGTGTGTGTGTGTGTGTGTGTGTGTGTGTGTATGGGGAAGCGTAGACGAATGGGGGTCACTGGGACTTGTTGCTGACATAATTTGTTGAGATGTAGCTATCGGAAGTGCATGGCAAAGTTTTTTTCACTAGAAACGGTCTGGACCAGTGGGTGAATGTGAGGAGTGGTACCTATGCGAAGAAATCACATCGAACGTGCTTGAGGTGAGAAGATGGACACTGCTTGGTTCCGTATATCAGCGCCTCTTTCCTGCCGTATTTCCCTAACAGTATTTGTCCAAGTGGTTGTCCCTTCCTCGTGGCATTGGGTGATCAGATGAGAACAGGTGAAATGCGATGGGCAGTTGGCAAGTGAAATATTGGATATGGGCGGAGGTGGTTGGAGTGGATTGTGCTTGGCTGGTGGGGACGACTAGCCGTTGGAGAGAGAAATTGACATCGAACCAGCACCTTGCCGAGGAGGGATGGCGTGGTAGTGGATTGCAGTAGTGGCTATGCCAACATATAAACCCGATGATTGAAGGAACATTCCAAATGGATTGCAGTTTTATTGCAAAAGTCACATTAATCCACTTGCCTGTTTTATTTTAATGATAGCGTAAGCACTTACCCCGTTGATCCACCTAAGATGATTGCTGTCTTAACTGCAGCTAGATATCCTCAAAGTTTGTCACTTTGTTCATCAAATTGCATTTTTTTCTTATGGTCAATTTGTTCCTGAACCCAGCATATGGCATTTAAATGTGAAATTAACTGTATTTTGAACGTGTCGAAAGGGTGGGGGGGGACTAATGCTATAAGTTTGATTCTAGGGAACTTAAGTGAATATACCTTGTTTTCTATTTTTTTTCACAAGGTATACTCGGGTTTAGAGCGTCATTTCGAGTTACATGATCTGCAACCGGCCTCGCGAATTGCCTTTCGCGTGCGAGCTGTAAACGCAGCGGGTGCTGGAGGATGGAGTCCTGTGGGGAGCTGTGTAATGCCCGCTGCTCGACCTGACCAGCCTTCTGGTCTTGCCCTGGATTGCTCCTTACTCCTGGCGACACCTACCACGGCAGCAGGTCCTGAGGCAGAGGTTTTTGTTGGCGGCGTCTCCATGACTACTGCTCGTCTTGTCTGGATCGCTCCTTTTGACAACGGTTGCCCTATCACCAGTAAGCTCTTCTTAATCCTTCATTTACAATTTATCGTCTTACAGTAGCATGTTTTTTGTTACTTTACTCCAAAACGGAAATTGAATCAGACTTGACACAACTAGTTATAATGAGGCAAGGAAAGTGGAAGGTGTCAAGAGCATTTGAAACTAATACGTGGAACTCTTTTTTATTTATTGCGTCGCAGTTGTAGTGCTAAACTTTCGGGTTCTTTTTATGTTCCTCACCTTTCATTATTTCTCCCCTCTTTCCCTAGTCAATCTCATTAAAACACTATCAGTGATTTAGTCTCGAGAAGTTGTAAAGCTGCCAAAATCAATTCCTTTTTGAAATCACTTGAGAGGGCATGGAGTCACAGCGTAAAAAACCAAAGTCAATGATGATACTATCTAACGCCCAAAGATTTGTTGCTTTTAGAATGCAGCATCACGGGAGCTCGCATCACGCTTCGACAAGCACTGCGAAATTTTAGCAAAGAGAAATTCTCACCACATATTTATTCATTCATTTTGGGCTCATTTGTTCGCCAAGCCATGGATAAGAACGGTCTTCATAGGTAGCGTAATATACTCGACCGTTCTCGCATGTTAACTGCAGAACCATTTTTCTATTATGAAGACCTGTTCATTTTTTCGCTTGAAATCTCATCACTTTCACATTCAACTTTTCGTTTGTAAAGTTGAATGAAATGTGCTAATGGAATGAAATTCGATTGAATTGAATTGTCCGATTTTTCTTTCCTAGATGTAACGTTGCTCGTGCATGTGAATTTTGTTACACTGCGTAAATGCAATTGGAAGATTGAGCTTTGGCCCTGCTACAGATTTCGCGCCTTTAATTCACCAAATTGATTGCAGATCTTCCTAGCAAAATCAACCTTCTTTTTATGGCATATTTTCCTCCGTTAAAATTAGCGAACCATGCATGACGCTTTAGAGGACTAGTTTACCCAAATAGGTTTCAAGTAGCAATCTCGAATTTGATTTTAAGTTAAATGTGTAAGGCATTTTCCTTCTTTCTACATTCTGTATTTGGCAGAAGGCATAAGAGGCGATGGTCGCCCCTGACACGGATAAACATCTGCCGCGATCATTATATCGTCCTTCCCCCACCGTCTCTGCCACTTGAAACACACTTTGGATGCTTGTACTGTCATTATTCGACTACACACTTTGCTGAAGATGCATTTCCGCCCTCTGGAAGAGCTTTAATAGTTTTTTTATTGGTTTTTGTCTTCTTTTTGGGAGCTAGGCATGCATCGCAATTTCGTCTGTATGCATACTTTAAAACTATGCTTTCCCGACATTCATTTGTTGTGTTTCCCAGATTTCTTTAAACCCCATCTGCTACCATTTTGGAGTTGTGGAGCTGAGGACACAGGATTTGATATTTAACCTTCATTATCACGCTGCCATGTCGCTCAATCAGTTATGTCGACGACTTAAGGCTTTCGGTTTTGAAACACCTATTTCTAACGTTGACTATAGACTACTTCGGGTAAGAATAGAGGCGTATTAAATCTCTGTCCATTCTGTCAGCGAAGACCCATTTTAATAAGAGGTGAATAATCGGCTTTCGATAGAACAGTGGGGACAGAAGAGACATCAACGATTCCACTTCGACCAACTTTGAAACCTAGGTTAGCACGGCGTTATGGCTTTTAGCTTTGCCTTTTTTTCGAAAATGCAAGGGTTTGCTTAAGAGTTACATGCCTTAAGTCTGGACCTGAAGATGATTTGAAATTGTTCAATTTAATGCTTATTCTAAAGAAGTATGATCTCTCTTCTAGCGATAATACTCCCATACCCAGAAATAGGATTACGCGCATTTTAGGGATTCAACCTATACTTCACGAATGACCTGGTTAACATATTCCTTCTAGGCTCAAGGAAGAAGGATTTTATCGGAATCTGGCCCATTAATGGCTCATTTTATGGATTGTTTGATTTGCCATTTGGTTTTCGCACAGAACGGTCTGTTACTGTGTTGGGTGATTTTGACAAAAAGCCAAGAGATTCATCATTCCACTATCTCATTAATGCAGAGTAGCAAATTCGTTCCCGTTACAAGAAATATGCAAGCGATATGTTAAATTTCCTGTAGCGATAAATACTTAGACAAATTTGAAACTTCATGTTCAATAGTTTTGTACACGCAACGAGGCGCGAACCTCATCGATAGCATTTGAGGAAGACCTGGTGTTTTACTTGTTAGTTATAGGGACTATCACTTCTCTTTGCCGGCGAAAATACGTTGAAACTGGCATTAAGTGCAAAAAAAATTAGTTTTGCTTAGTTGGTTTACCTATGCTATGTATGTGCGCGTGTGTATGCATTTTGAAAAGTGCCCCGATAGAAGTTGGTTTTGGGTCGTGCGAAACCAATTTTGTGATTTTTTTGACTTGTAGACCTGTCCAAATAATTGCAATTCATGGTTCATTCTACTTTGAATTCCGACGCCAATGTCGCATCCTGAATTTCGTTGATATGCAAACTATTGCCAATTCCAAAGCACAAATGGAAAAGTCCACCCGTTCCCTTTCTTTTTACAATGGTTTAAATATCACACGTTAGCCATAGAAATCGACCTTTGTTCATTTAGCACCCCATTATTACACATGTGTATAATATACGTGTATTGTGTATCATGTATTAGTCTGGTTTGTATCACTAACGTGTTCTCTCAGTTGGAAGGAAATGCCAATTCGCAACTGATGACAATAGCGCTGTAAAGGCCTGAACTCTTATATGTATTCCTTGTGGTGTATTGATATCCAACGCAACAAATAATCACTTCCGATCTCTGCATTTTTTTCCAGGTTACAATCTTGAAGTGACCCGTTACACTAACGGTCAGACCTCGACATCCGCCCTGCCAACCAGAATAAATCATTCTCACACTGAATACCTCCCCCTTTACGTGGATGGCGAAGACCTCATCCAAGCAAAAGCCACAGAATCTCTTCCACTACCACCTTCATCTCTACCTCCGCCGCCTGACTCTTCCTCAGAGGAGGAGGTGGCGGGGATGGAAGGAGGTAGTAGTGCAGGAGGAGGACGTAGACTTGACAATGGGGACTGTAGCGACCTTCGGGACGTCTTCTGCATTCCTGGACCCTCTGGCCTTGTCCTTCAGTCCTCTCCCTCAGTCTCCACCTCTCCTTCGCCTCTCCCCTCCTTGGGTATCGATTCAGGCTCTGGGCTCTCCTCCAATGTCTCTTCGGAGAGCGGTAACCAATACCATCAACAGCATCTTCACGCAAGCGTTCCCAAACCCCCGGGTCTCAGAGTACATCATCCATCCAGTGCTATGGGCAGCATGGAACACGTCCGCTATACTCTTACTGGGCTGGAAATGGGAACCAAGTATCGGTAGGCCTCAAGAATTGGCCTTTATTGTGTTCGTCACCGGTGACACGTTTAACATCCTGACTTTCTTCCCCAAGCCCGGCATTAGCACTGTGGGAGGCGTCTTTGATTGGCTACATCAATTATTGTTGTAAACGAGCTAATTGGGCTTAAAATAATGAAATAAGTGTAAGAAATTCTTAATATGAGGTCAAATACATTTTATAATTATAAAGCAGTAACTGAATCAAGTAGTTTGGTGGTGCAGGTGTTAATGTTATTAGAAATAATAAGTAATCTCGGTGGTGGCGACGTCATTTACATGGCCTAACTGATCATTCTATGAGTATTATTTTTCAAGTTTATTTTTGTAGTATTGTCCACGAAGCTAACTCAACTGCGTATGCAGTACGTAGGAATTTCAAAATGTCTTTCTTGCATAGCTTCAACTTGTACTCTGTAAACAGCATTGTGACGCACATTACCCAAAGCCTCATCCATTTCCTTTAGGCTCGAGGAAATTTAAGTGTTGGATTGGGTGTGAACTTTCTGCTACTGGTTTGCCTTGCTGATCCCTCAACTAAACTTGTCTGTTCACTGCTTTGCTTATCTAAGACTACTTATATTCCATCATACCCTCTCAAGTACTCCTTTTCGGCAAAACTTGCGATTGGTAAATACGTAATGACTTAGGGTGAATAATTGTACTTAATGACTACAAACTGACAATCAGCAAGTCAACGCCGTTAGCACATCATAGTGGTCTAGTACAGTAATGCTTATTAATCAACATGTTGACTTCCATTTGCCATAACATCTGGTATCCTTGTCAGGCTTTATAGCCTCAGCATTTCTTTATAAACTTACAGTAAAAATTTGTTCAGTTTCTCTTGAATCGACCCATCTTTGGCACTGGCAAAATGGAATGTAAGTTAGAGTCTATAAGTCTCAACTTTGATCCAAATAATTTTGCCTGTTGCTCCTTTAACCTAAAGGTTCCTGTTTGGAGTTGCAAATCACAATGCAGGTTGCCAGTTAACTGCTCGTCTGTTTCAATGCGGTTGGGGCTGTTGAGGTAGGCTTTTTGAGGGAACAGATCTAATACTTACCTCACCTTCCCAGAAATACTAGTTTTCCTTCCACAGTACCTGGGACAAAATTCTATAGCCATTACCACAAAAATAAAGCATGCGTCATAATTGACACCTGAGCTTTTCCCCATCGCAAAGGTTCACTTAGAAACATTCGTGAGCATGGGAATCGCGGCAAATCATGAAAATTTTCACTAAGGTTAAACAATGCCTTTTTGGTGGCAGGATTTTTTCTTTGTGCAGTCGTTTGAAGTCAGTGCAATCTGAAATGTGAAGAAGGTGGAGAAAAGCATAATTAAGACGCAGCTCTCATATACTACCTTATCAAGATATCTTCCTCGTTCTGAGTGCACTATTCCGCGCTTTAAATTTATTAAATCTCGTGTAAACGATAGTATTTTAATAAACAACTCTTTTAAACACTGGAATGTGGAAAAAATTATTCTGAATTCTTGCATTTCTCGAAGCAGATCACGGTTGGGATTTCATTTTAGGTAAGGAATTGGGTTTTCTCATTATATATCCTGTAAATTACAAAACTGCTCATATTTTTTTCTACCCTATCGTATAATTTTCATACGATTTCTCCTTATTCTGCTTTGAGTGTACTTGTGAAGTTATCCAGCATTCTCATTAGTCGACTCTCGCCTATAGAGTGCGTGTGCAGGCGCTGAATGCAGTCGGCGTGAGTCCCTTCTCAGGCGTTCTCCACTTTTCCACCCTCCCACCACTTCCGTTGCCCCTAACGCTGTGTTGCATTGGAACCACAGCAAGTGGTATCAAACTTCGGTGGTCTTCATCTGTCGACTCTCACGAAACCGATGAGACACATCTGAAATCGAGACCTTTGGCCTCGGTCAATATCAAATACATCCTTGAAATGAGCAAAAAACCGGAATCGAAGTAAGTCGCGTTTTCAATCACAAAATCACTCGTTTACTTACTGCTGCACTCAGCGTCTCCCTCACTTCATCGTCATCCCCTACGCATCCAATAATGTTTCACAGGGGATGGGTGACCATCTTCGAGGGACCACAGACCTCCTTTAAGGCACGTAAACTCACAGAGGCTACACTGTACTACTTTCGAGTTGCCGCGGTCAATGTCAGTGGAAAGGGCGCCTTCTCCAAAGTCCTACAGGAAAAGACTGCTTACTCGCAGCCGCCACCTGTCGAAGGTAAAACCATTGTCAAATAACCTTACCTTTTGTGTGTGGAGGAAGGGAAGGTTCCCTCAAAATTTAGGCGGTTCACGATGCCTTTGTATAATTGAACCATTTTGGATTGTCTTTTCTACAGAGATTTGTTGAGATTGCTCAAGTCTCCTTGCTATTCTTTTTGCTTGCTGTCAGCACCACAAGCGCTTGACGTCTCCCACACTCAGTGCAAACTACAATGGCCAGCGCTGAACAACATGGGGCAGGACCCGCTGCTCTATCTAGTTCAATTGACTCGCGTTCCTGGCATCTCTGTCACGACCGCCACTACAAAAACAGTATCGGGATCATTACCGTCTACTGAGTCTGAAATCGTGACTACGGCGGGAGCAGTAACGGAGGTGGGGGAAGAGGAGGAAGAGGCAGTGACAGTCTACCGAGGGGCAGAGACTTCTTGCACCATTAGTAATCTTGTCTCCGGTACTAACTACATTGCCAGGGTCTGTGCCATCCGCTGTTGCCAAACGGAACCTTTGGAACAACCATCTCTTCCAACTTCTAAGACCAAAGTCAACCAGGAGCCTGTCGCCCTGCAGGTTTGCCTCTATACTGTATAAACCATGGATCATAAATCTTACAGAGTGGGGGTACTATTCAGCTCATATGCAACTCTGTTTTAGGCTCCATTACCAGCTTCCTCTTCCAGTTCCACATGCGCAAAGATAATGCTTATACATGGTCCCTTCTCCGTTGGCACGGTTTTCACAACTCTGCCAGAGAAGCGAATATTCGTAGGCGAGTTTATCAACTCCGTATGGCTCAGGTCTATCCTTGTCAACTACCGTGTGACTATGCCTCAATCACTGCCACAATCAGTGCAGGAGAAGACGCTGGCTCCTCCTCCTCGACGCGCACCCCCGTTGACGAGTCAAATGAATCACCTCATCGTGCTGTTTCAACGCTTGCGTGCCTATCCGTTCTTTCGACGCATCAGTGGCCACTCCACAACCTCATCGCGGGAGCGCGCCCAGCGCCGGATGGCTTGCTTATTCGTCATCGGCTTTGTACTACTTACGCTGCTATGTGCCTGGTTTGCGAATCAGTTCCTTCTCAAGTTCTCTGACGATGTCTCACCGACTATTAAATGGCCCAGTGGTGGCGGCTCTCTAGAAGACAGTAGCTCCTCTGCACGAGCTGCTCTTTATGCCACTCGTGGCCGTCAGCACCACCAGTAGTCATGACCGCTTTCTGTCTTTGGATCTCTTCCTTCCCATGTGCGCACGTGCGTGTGTTCGTCCCTTGTCTTGTCTTTCTCCTCCACTTGTGCTTTCCGTCCTCTCCCTTCCATGTATACATGCACACATCCCATCTCCCTCTATTGTTGTGTGTGGGTGTGTGTCCGGTGATGGATCTCTGCCTTGATTCTCACGTTGTGCACCCGGCTATGCTGCGGCGTTGAGAGGATGGGGCATAAGTGTGGTGCGGCGTTGTGAGTTCCCAATGGCACCTTTTCGTCCTCACTCTTCCCCTTCTCCTCTCGTGCGGAGTGCACTGTTCAGTCTCTAGTCCCTCCTCTCCCTTATCCTGTCCGGTCTCTGTGATTTTACGGCGTTCTCAATGTGTTTTTACCGCCGCCCTCTGTACACATGATGTGCAGGTGGACACTTTCACAAACACCCAACAGCACAATACCGTACACGCATACACACTCCAACCAACCTGTGGTATATTTTTTGATTTTGTCGGCTTTTTCCTCGTGTTTGACTAATTTTGTGAGCCCTATTCATCCTTCATCAGGACTATAGGCACGTAGGTTACGTTGGGTGATGATGCTGTTGGTGCGCGAAAATGTTTCCCTTTTCTGGCCTGAAAATATACACGCGCGAACACAATTGCCGTTCCACCAACTATGCCAACGACGCATGATCTGCTCTGGAGATGGTTGGTTTGAATCTTTGCTTTTGCATAACACCTATTGTCTTTTCCCTCTTCTTATCTCTACCTTCTATATTCCTCCTGTCACCTCATTGAAGACAATCAATTGATGTAGTTGATGGTCTCACTTGTCCGTCTGTGTGTATGCGTGTGTTTGTGTGTGTGGGTGTAAGTATGTCCTTTTGTGGTTGCGCTCTTTCCTTTTTCAGATATATGCATTCTAAATTAAGAAGTTTTGATCGCACATCACAAATAATGTGTTTGCGCTTGTTACTTATTAAATACTTTAGGCGAGGATGTCGTAGGAGGAGATGGTTACTTAACAACAGCTTCGGAATATCATCATGTAGCTTTGTTTTACTGACCGCCTTTAATAGAGGGCTATGATTTGTGAATGTAGGTGAGGGCCAGCGAGTGTGAAACTGTGATTCCTGTTCCTATCAGCGGGCTGGCTATGAAACGCAGTTTAGGAGGAGTATGTTTGGTTACGTTCAGGTTTCATCTAAATTGGCACTAACAGCGTTTTGAGGCGGATTAAGAGTGCAGGGTCCTGTCAAACCTGTTCCTTGGTCATCTACCGTTATGGTTATTCTCCACTGTCATATTGGCACAGACTAGGCAGGTGAGCGAAATTACGGCTTGGGTGAGCTACCATGTCCGTTTTTTACCCGAGAGGTTTTTCTATGTTTCCCCTTGAAAAAACTAACCGGTGCACCCACATTATTCAATATGAATTACTACCTTAACTGATTTGCGGCCGTGGATATTGGCACAAAACGAGGTTATGGCAATGTGAAGTATTCTGTCTAGAGCCCCTTGTTGTCCTCAAAATCACAAGCTTTGAACTGTCGATGAAGATAAGTCGTATGCTTTTTATTCTCTATGTAATGTGTTGTGTCAACTGCCATCCGGAATTTTATCCCATAGTGAGTTAAAATGGTGGACTTTTAGTCCTATCTTACAAATGTTAAGCGCGGTGTTGTAAATCAGTAAAGCCCACGCTGCGTACTGTGATCGTTTACCTCTAAGGTCCTACTATGTATTTGTGCTCTTTAGGACAGCATACGAAAACGGTTAACCACGAATTGAGGCTGCTATACTTTGCGCTAAGATCCAACTGTTTAAACACCTTACAGGAAAGCCAAGCTTTTGGCGCCAAGTGCAAGCGGCATTGGGGTGGAAGAATTCGCCTCATACTGATAATTGATTGCATATAATTGGTTTCAGAATATACAAAAGCGATTGAATGGATTCAAATAAGGTTTCAATAGGACAGAGGCGTCAGAGGCTTGCTTAAAGTTGAAGACAAGGCATAACACGTAAGTAAACTACACAGATTTTGCAAACAGAAAAGATGGGAGCTAATCACACGGGACGGGGGCCAGCCCACCCAGAACAGCCAATGTGGTCGTCCCAAGTGCCCGCATCCAAGCCTGATTATCAAAAAAACAAAGCATTACGTTAGCTGGTCGGCTCTTGTTCCCAGCCATTTTTAAGAAAATCTGAATATTAGATCCAGAATGGTTCAAATCCATGGCGTACGATGGATATGAGACCCAGATTATATCATCCAAACCGTATGGATTTTGGTAAAAATTACCAGTTTCGACAAATCCACAAAAAGGCCTAAATACTTAAAAATTCGGCGATTTGTACTAATTCATAAAAGTTATTACAGAAGTAAGTTTAGTATAATCATTACCCTAACACTTTCAAAAATTTCGCCAAAGAGATAAAAGTTACTTACAATTAATTAAAAAGTCTAACTTTTTACTTTTTAAATGGAAACTGCATAAAAATTTGCATTTGTCTTCAGATGAAGTTCTTGTTCAAAGTCCAATCAAGGTTACTTCTGTTTAAACCAATGACTGTATTGTGCGCGCCTCGTAAATCGCTGCTTTGCTGATCGATTGGTTTATTACGGGTAGATATGTTATCTGAACCTGCGTCAAGAGGAAACACTTTCATTCGTTATGGCACTCAGGCTCTGCATATAATTACAGGAATACGTATGCCGCTCACTATTTTTAACTTGTTTCCAAGTGTGCTGCATTCTTGGGATCGTTGGAGCCATTGGATTTTTGGTTATTTGCGTTTTCGCTGGAGTATTTCTGTTGTAAGACTTTCTGAAAATGCAAAACATAACAATACTTTGTTTCCTGCTAACATTGATCTTGCCACCGTCACGCAAAGTAGGTATTGGTTGCTACTGCGTTTTCGGACAGGATAACATTTCAGTTAACTTTCGTGGGCTTAGAAAGCCGGGCAAAATTCTCATAATTCCTTTCTACTACCGAAATGAGCCTTTTAATCTTATGTCTTTAAATTCGCCATTTTCTACAAAGGCAATGCATAATTTTCTTTCATTATTGTCTTTAGCTTCATTGGACTTTTCATACTCGTCATTGAGATGCCATTTTGCTGCTCGTTTATTCCACAGACCGAATTTATAACCCGTGCTGTCGACAAGGTGGGGCAGCTTCCAATTGCCATCGTTTGTATAATGTATGTCCACCCGTTCCTTAATATTGGAATTGACTTCTCCATTCCCTAGCAATGCGATTATTAGTTCACCTGAATATTGTGCTGAAATATTCATGGGCAAAGTAAAATCACTTTACCATACTTGCCTATTGTGGATGCTGTTAAAAGCAATCCGAGAACTTATCTTTGGTTATCTGCTTGCGCCTTGAGATGATACCCTGATGCAAATGTTGCTTTAAACTAGTACTAAGCTGCTGGATTAAAAAAATCGTTGAAGTTCCGAGTGTGGAATTACAAATTCCTGAGTCCATTGAGCAGATGAATTTTATCCCCCCCCCTTTTTGATTCTGTTTCAGCCGAATATTAGCAGCATTTTATGTCTGATGCAGTACGTCGGCTGCATTCAGCCTGTTTGTTCAGTTGCCATTCATTATTGCATATCCGATTTTTTTAATTTCATTTAATTACCGTCTGTCTTTGTTTAGTTTCTCAATGTCTGATGTGTAGACTGCATTTTAACGTCTGTAATTGGTCTCTTTTTCTTGAAGTGTTGGCATAATAGCTATGGCAATGTGTCCCAGCATCTCAATGGGTTTCGCTTTGCTCTTCCTCCTCGCTTCCGCAGCCGTACGAATTCGGGAGTTTATTTTGGTGAGGTAAGCGGCGAGTTTTGTTGAAATGAGTTCCATTGATAATGCTGCTCTTCTGTTTGCTTTGTTTTGATTGGACTGGCTCTTCTAATGAATCGGTATACTTGGTTTTGAAACCACATGCAATTAAGTACATCATAATACCATCATACGATGTTTCACAATTGTCAAACAACAGGTCAACGTCCAAGGTGATACAGTATCGATGGAAGTTTTCTGATTGTCACGAAGCAGATTTGTTCGGTTTCATATTTACAGTTAATTACCCTATTTTTAGTACGTGTTCCCTGTAAAACCACCAAAAACCAGACCCACTATCTTGTGTCAGTGACGCGTGCCTCATGCTTGCCTAAGTCGTTACAAGCGCGTTTAGTCGCTTCTGAGCTTCGTCGGTGGGGAACGATAAAATATTCCTGCCAAAAAATGAAAGGATGTCAAGTATTTTTGTTCTCCGACGTTAATGGTAAAGAGTGAACGCAACATAATAGAATTAATGCTCTGACATGCCGCATGTGTCGTATACTGACTTCCTCCCTTCCTTCCTTTTATGTCCATGCATGCACTTGCGTATGTGCGACCATGGACAGAAATCTTATGCTTATTCTGCGTTGGGCACCTACAATTACGCTACACTGACTTGATTACTTGGTGCTGAAATCAAATCGTCGAATCTAATGCACTCAGTTATCGTGATAAAGCAGAGGAACTCACAATCTGTGTAATAGAATGAGTGATTTGCTCTTTTTGTCGTGCAATTAGTCACAATTTGCGTCGTTCTGCCTCATTATGAACTCTGCTAGGATACGGGGTCTTGACGCAGTTTGAAACTTTACAGCACTTTCATGAGACTTTATGATTTTACCAATTTACTTGTGCTGACTGGTGCTCTAAACTGAGGTCTCCCTAACTGAAATTTACGTTATTGTAATTTAAACAACTGAGCTCCTTTTGCGTCCCTCTTTACCGTGCTTTCACTGTTCCGAATGCAATAAAATGACAAAGGTAGTCCAGAAGACAACGGTTAATCTGACTTATTAAGTAAAGCTACCATCTGCACCGTCACTTGAATGCCCAGCGGTCATGTGAATGGCTTTGCACTTCTTTCTGCTTTCCGAGTCATTCTGCATCGCGGTTGGAGGT
Organism: Taenia crassiceps; assembly: GCA_023375655.1. Lineage (NCBI taxonomy): Eukaryota > Metazoa > Platyhelminthes > Cestoda > Cyclophyllidea > Taeniidae > Taenia > Taenia crassiceps. Next base: position 7,326,702 of record JAKROA010000004.1, on the reverse strand, counting down.
TCTGGTAAGCTTACGTTTGCACTCAAGCCTGGATACTTTTGCGGGAATCGGTTCTGACTCCCTTGGTTTCCGTTAGAAAATCGTATTGCTTCCTCCATTACTTCACAGATTTCACTCTCTCCTGACGGTCTTCTTCGACCTTTCAAGATTTTGCTTGATTAAATCATGGTTTGTTGAAAAAATCTGCTTTTATTTTTGTTAGAATTATGTCATGAGTCAGCAGATGCTGATTGTAGTCTTCCGAGTTACTGGTTGGAAAAGGTGTGGATGAATAGTTGAGGCTCGGCGAAAATAGTTGTATTATAAGACTGACTGCTTACAGCACCGTCCTTTTACCGGTATCAGTGGTTCTGACGTCCATCACGCGTCATAATCGCCCAATTGAAGTCTGGTTTTGAATTTATTCTATGCTATTTTTGCTCTTGGGGATGCCCATTGCTGAATTTCCTTAGGCCACATGGTATTTGCGATGGCGGTTATTGAATTACGAAGGAAGATTCCTTTGACACTGCACCATTAAAATACATCACAATACGGCTTTCCATCTGTATATTGAAGGTATTTCATGCACTGTCCAAATTATCTTGGAGAGGGTTGCGATTGGTTTCGTTATATCCGCAACACTTGCCGAACAGTTATAAATTGTTCATGTATTAGAACTCAGCGCAATGCATTTGCCATTTTGAAGTAATTTTCGTTCAGCCATGGAGTGCTAAACGATCGTCCAGATATCCAGAATCCAAAATTTTTAGACGATGAGAAATTAGGCCAAGGTTCCAAAGAGCACAAAAACAACGTGACAGCTTGTATTGCATCGCGCTTTGAAGGACGCCCGATATGTAGCTAAGGTGCGGTGGGTTCGATGCTGTATCGTCAGAATATCAGGTGCGATTCACAAATCAGGATAAGTAGCTATTTGAGTAAGTTCATTCAATGTTGCTGTTTTGGTTCTGCTCTGCTTGTTTTCTATTCCTTGTTTGGTAGCGCATCTACTATCCTCATTTCGTTTCGAAAATCGAATGGCGCTAACTCATTTTACTTATTTTAAAAAAATATGGGGACGAGTCACCGGGACTGCAAAATGCAAAGTGAAAGACGACAGCCTCTTATCGTCGGCAGACAAGACTGTGTTAAGTGAGCCCCATCATTTGCAATTCCATGTTGCGTGAGGTGGGGAGTAGATTGACCTAAGGGAATAGGGGATACAGACTCTCCCAAGAGAACTATACTCTCTGTAATCTTGCTTGCAAATTTACTTCTTGGTTCTAGCCTGGTCTCTGCATTGGCATTTCTTTACTGCCCTGATCTTTTGCAGAGTACTACGGTTTAACTTACATTTCACACATCCTATCGGTGTGGCATCACCCCGTTCTGTGATCTCTTCGCTACCCCTTTTTATTTGCAACACCAGCGGAAAACGCTATGACAATTCACTCGTCTTGGTGTTCCCCTTCTCTGCCTTATTCGGTACCCAATCCATCATCACATTGTGCCGAATGTTCCTAGTAAATGGTCCAAGATTTAACCAAATTTTTCTTGTGCTGACTAGCCCCTTTTCGCTGAAGACCTGACTTTCCTACGCACGCTTTATGAACTATTTGCTCATTATTATTGTCCAAGTGGGCTCCACCTTACTGAATCTGTGCATGCGGATGAGCCTTGGTCTCACCCCACCCCTTTTACATCATATAACCACTCGTTTGGAAACAAAAAACCTGTTTAGTGCGGAAAGCTTATCCAAATACAAATTTTATTCGTTGAAGCAACCGCCATTGCGGTCAAGGACAAGAACTTTGCAAACTTTGCTTTCACAAAGCACCTTACCTTTCAAAGCTGGGAAAAGTAGCATCACTTCGTCTTTCATTTGGCCGTTTCCATAGTGCCTATTCGATTTCCCACGTGGTCGAGTGGCCGTTTAGTGCTAGTGCTGAGAAAAAACGCCACTCCTCCCATGGGGCAATATCACCGGAGCGATGCGAAAGAAGACGGTACTTCCTACCTCTCTCGAAAGCAGACATCCTTCTACTAATCCTGCAGTGGTAGAATGCCTTGTTATGTCCTGTAAAGGTATGACTTCCAGCAGAGCCACTAACCTGCACCGCTGCGCCACTTTGGGTGGATTGGTGTCACCCTTAACAATTTAACCGTTAGTAAGTGATTCCCCCTCCGTAAATACTTGCGCTTGCGGCCATTCATGTACAAAAAGGCAATGATCAGTGCACCGTTTAGGAATAAGCACCAATATCTGGGATAGTAGGTAGTTGCATGAAAAACCACTGCACCGGTACGCCAACTTGTCTTCCCCCTTTGTAACGTAAACACATGACGAACTTCATACGCGGCAAAACTGATGAAAATTGCGCGAACTTTTCCGGTTACATGGCAGAAACTAAACGGATTGCCACAGCGCATCCAATAGTCTTACTAGGGTGGCGTTACACTCCTTCCGGAGTTGGTATCCATGAGCCAAGTAAATGAGCAGATTATGACACTCTGTACTGTCGGAGACGTATAGTAATAGTCCATTGGGTAGTCTTAGCTCATCCGGTTTAGATCTTGGCCCTTACCAAACCATCACAACAAAAACCTTTTATCTGTTAAGTTCCACATTTAGCCAAACTACTGTCCTTTGAATCTCGACACCCGCAGAAATCAACTTACGAGGCTGAAAATGCCCATATATTAGCACACAAACTAGCGTGTCTGCCCTCTCTTTAGACGGGCGCGGTCGCAGGGTGGCGTAGGACTGCGGGCTGAGTCGGGGCTACATAACGCACCACGAACGGCGTACTCGGGGGTGGAGGACGCTTTTCCGCCGGCCGTGCCAGCTTACGGCGTCGACTCTATGATGGATCGCGTGGCCGCAGGTGCGGCAATGGGCGCCACCCAGGCTGCCATGCAGGGACCCGGCTACTAGCCCACTGGATTATCTCCGTTTATTTGGTCGCCCTGCGTATTCCACCATTGCGCTGCTCATTTGTCGCTTTCCTGTATCCTCGTTGTGATAACATTTCCGCTGTTGTATTCATTGCAACTGTGCACCGTCCCCCCTCCCTCCTATCCTTTGTTGTCTGTTCATTTCTTTTGTATACAACAGTTTCACGCTTCCTCAAATATACTCCTTTCTGTTGATTTATCCAATAATACATTTGGGTACTCAACAAGGCTCCCCGGGATCCGCCGGTGAATGGCAAAAAAAGGAGGCTGTGAGAATAAAGGGTGGGCTCCTTTGCGAGAATGAGTTCATGTCGTAGGCAGGCTTCAAATATCAAACCTCTTGGAGTTGTTGAGATGGGACCAGAAGTCCTCCAATTTACGGTTGGGGAATCGGATCCGGAATTTCTCCTCGTAAATTTTGTAGAATGTCTCATTCTCTGCCGCCAACTCTTTTGCCTAAGATTTAAGCAACAATAATGCAGACAGACTCAACTGGGGTACAGAAAAGAGGTCACTTTGACGGATTTAGAACAGTCCAATCTAAGTCCTAGTAAGACGATTTGATAAAATAGCAGTTTTTTGCAAAAAGTAAACAGAACGCGACGAGACAGGTACCTGTTCGGCAGGTAGTGTTGTAGCCTCTGCTTCCTTGCTAATAAAGGGCTTGGAGAGGTAGCGTTCATTTTGTTGGGTCAAAAGCAACTCATCCATGAAGGCTGCCTTACGCGAGGCGGTAAGCCGAGGTATTTTCCTCTGTTTTCCAGCCCACAAAGAACCCGGCACGCGTTTATAGGGAATGAAGCGACCGAAGAGAAAGGATGTCAACCTCATCGCCTGCAATGTGCAAATGCAAGATCGATCTATCAAAGCATGTGTTCACATAAATTGGATGTCAGTGTATCCCATCGAGAAGGAACCACACCAGAAATATGTAATCAGTTTTAATAAATGTATTCACCAAAAGAGTCGAAAGCTTACAGAATGCCTAGGTGCTGGCTAACAAATTCTGAGCACAATCCAAAAACAAAAGTGAAAATATGCCTACAAAATTCACAGTGCGTGGTAGAGTCGTGAAGGAATGATCGTGGCAAAACATATTATAAACAATTTTGCAAAACGTTTCAGAGGCTGCTTTCCAAAAGATTACAACGAAAGTCATCGATGTCTCAGAGAACGCGTAGCACAAGAGAGATAACCACTCATAAAATAAAAAACTGCGGCAACAAGCGAACCTCAGCATCGCCGCCACTCTTGAAGTACGCACCCCACGACGAAATAAGTAAAATCAAAGCTCACAAGCCAAGCTTCAATATAAAAACTACAATAGCTTTACAGTTTTTAGAAAATTTAATTTTAAAGCTTGAATTAAGGTAACTGCCATGGAAAATTAAATTGGGACGTTTAAGAGAGCTAGACCGTAAAGATTAAAGTGGTAAGATTTTTTATAATACGATTGCAAGACATTTTCTTGATAGCGTTTCAAATTCTAATTGCTTGCAAACAAACGCATTGGTAGAATAATTTAGAAATGATCTGTAAATGTGCAAGTGATATGGCTGTGCAATACACCGATTAAAAATCTTGATTTCTTTCCACATAAAGCATTGCATTGCAAACTCTCCATTATTTACCCCATGGCTTACAATGCTGTGCAGCACAAGAACGTATAACCCTAGGGCATAATACATGTGTTCAATCAGTAGGGGGATCGGGGCAGCTGGCATTGTCCGAAGGCCAGCCACTCAAGTGACCCTAACCGGCAATCAAACAAACAAAGTAATGTAGCTGATTCTTTGAAGGCTTCGTAGCTCTATCATCGTTCACCCTTATCACAAGCAGGCTGGTTTGTTTGAGAAGCACCTATTATTTTTAATAAAATGGGGTCAATGCAAAATTGATGGAGACTGGTAGGTGACTTCTGTCAGCGATCGACTGCGGGATACTCCTATGGCTCTTCAATGAGCATTCAGCAAAAGAAGTCAATTTAAAAATTTTAGCGAATGGTACATTCCTATATTCTAAGTACTAAGATGGTCAACGGTAAGCCCTTAATGGGATACAAATCCTGATTTTTTTAATCCGCCTTCCAACGATCCACTAGGTTGCAACACTTATGTCGCTTTAAACGCACCTTTTAGGAGAGGGGCGGGGACCTAGTGCATTGCAAGAATGCCGATTTCTCCAAAAATGCAACCTTTGCACAGGAGGCATATTCGGCGTACAGGAAGGTGTTGGGGCTACTGAACTTGCCACGAGGCGTGAGGGTTATTATGACATAGTTACCCAGGCGCATCCAGGTGGGTGGACGGAACGAGGTGAGAAGACACAATGGCCAACCGAGTAGTTCTAAACTGAAACTCAGCATTGAGTAGATAACAAACGTACTACATAACCCATTTCTTATTGTAAACGTCATCGTAAAGCATTCTCCATGGTCAACCTTTCGCTTTGTCTAACACAAAGTAGTCAATGTTGTAAGAAAGACAATTATGAGTGAACCGTGCTAGTCATCAAATTCTTGTGCAGCTTTGATGATACTTGACCGCAATGTCACCAAATCCTTTTTGCAATTGGCTTGGAGATGGAGTCTCGTCCGGTTTGGAAACTGGATTTAATGGTGAGAACTGCGATGGCCAACATCTACGTTCAATAGATGGTTGTGGAAACACTGGTCTAAGGGCGTATTAAGTTTAATTGTTTATGCTTTTCGCACTTCGGAACTGTCCAGTCATATCTATTCGGGTACTAGTCGGTCGCCAAAAGGCGTGCAAGCAGTACTGTGCGTCCAGTTACTCGCAACCGTAGTTGCTGAACGTGGCCGACATTGTCACCCCTCCTGTTACAGATCGTCACCGATTCTACAATCCATAATGCATGCACTTATTCCACCCAGCAGAAGACGTCAGGATGGTAACTAAAGCAATCTAGTCAATTAGTTAATTCACCAACTATGGAATCAATGAACCGCTGCTAGCGTGCTCACCCGAGTAAATTATCATTTTGTACAATCGCAGTCGCCCCAGTAAGTTTTGGCCTGTGTGTGATTCGGCAAACTTTTGGTGCTTATTGCGCTTGACAAATGCCACCAAAAAAATTGCTATTGTGGAAAATCTTTCGGGTTGAATGGTGATCTACGGTCAGGAGTGTGCACTATTTTGGAGAGTACGCGATGTTAAGGTAATTGTGAGGGTAAGAGTTCATATTCAAGCGCAGTTCCTTAATGTTTAAAGCAAATTTTGCTAACTTTCATTTTTGGTCAAATTTTTACGTGGTATGCACCGCTAAGGGTGCAGCAAATAATCGTAATGTCATTTCCGACAAGCAGCGCAGTACTATAAGGTGTTGCAGACGGGTTTTTGGATGTTTCCAATTTGATCAGAGGTGTGCGTCTAGTTTAGTTAGTTTCGAATTCCCTCTTCTATGCACGAGATTTTCTTTGAATGCATTTTGCAGTAACCATCGGCCAACAGTGAATAGCCAGCACGTTGGGTAAAACGACATAAATATGAATGGCATTGCTAATCAACGCTACCTGTGATCAATTTACACATACTCCTTCGTTCGCTCGGTGTGTCTCCGTGTGGCAAGCCCTCAGTCAGCCGCGGTTTGTCTAAGAAAAATCCATTTCATCCATGCGTTTGCTGCTTGCAAGGTTACTGCATTTAACCGTATTTCTGAATGGGGTAGGAGGAACCACGCCGTGGGATCCCGAGTGGTTGGCATTTTCTGCTTGTGGATGGAATGCCAGTGAAAATGTACATAGTGTTATGCTATGCTTTTAGTTTTAACCTTGCTACTCCTCTTCTTTGTTTATAAAAGCGTGCACATCCTACAAGATTTTGAAAGGACAAAGTTGGGCCCTTTTGAGAACTCTCACTCATTAATTTGTGTCCTTTTTAAATAGCATAAAATTTTAAGAATTGAGGAGTAGAAATAAGAAGAAACAACTGCAACCTAAGTAATGAATGATCAATTTCTTTGCAGAAATGAAGTGGGTAGATCCTTCTTAAATAATCCAACGCTGTGGGATGCCATAAATTTTTTCTACAGTTAAAAAGAAGGCGCTGGGGAATGATGGAAGATGTATTATTGACGGAAAAAAAGAGCTGAGGCCATCGACCGGCAAGTAAAAGCACAGTAGTGGAGCCTTAAGTGCTCGCTTAACCATAACGCCGACTGAAACGAACGAACGAACGAAGGTGGACTGAATGGAGCAAACGCATTTGCATGTTTGATAGCAAAGTGAATGTTACTGTGGCTGGTGCGAAGAGATCGTGGAGGCATCCTGTTAGCCGTCGAAATGCATTTGAGCATCCAATTGCAAATTCCCCTCTACGAGAGGACCTAGTTTAAAGGCATTTTCATGCGTTATGCAAATTAGTGTTAAAATACACTAAGAGTTAGGAACGATTAAGGGTTTGCAAATGAAACAATGCCTTGTGAGTAGCTCAAGGAACTGTTAGCAACATGTCCCTGCGAGACTTTGTAACTATGTAAATGGTGAGTATTTAATTTACTTTATAAGATCTCGGATAACCACTGCTTCTGCTTTGAAATGAGTCAACAGGGGCACGAAGGTGATTTAGTCAGTTTTCCAGTACCGGATTGTTCTAAAAATAGTTTCTTGTAGAAGAAATTGAGATACAGTTCCTCTCTCTCTCCAAATAGTAGTTTGCGGCTGGACACGAAATTTAGCCGAGGATTGCCACCCTAGTCTATGAGTTGTGCAGCCGTTGTTTAGCATCTTTTGTCCGCAAACGCTAAATCCTTGGTGATGTCAGAAAATCACTCTTTACTAACTATCTCACAAAAAGAGCTACAATTAGCAATGAAGCATAAAGATATGATCCACACTTTCCTCTTCTTAACGGTCGAGCGCTCTACAAAAACGAACTCGCAATTTGGAGTCACTTTTGTTGAAATGATCGCATTCCACCATTAAGGATTGTGACTGCTGGCCATTATATTTTCATCAAATTATTTTACGCTTATGAAGAGTATGTACTACAGACGTGCAGACGAGCTAAGAGACATTTCCATAGCGGAGCCTTGAGTACCCAATAAACCTCAACTAGGAGCTGAACAAACAAACAAACGAAGTATCGCTTCCTACCTCTCCTCTTATCATTGTCGTCCTCGGTACTACCCTCCATAAGGCTTCTGCGTCAGCCATCACATCGTGGTCAGCACCTTAAGGCAAAAGCTCACAATTCGACCACGCCAGCCGTTAGCTCTCAGTGCAGCTGAGACGACAGTTAACCTCACTTCAGCCGCAATGCTATCCAGCCATGAAATTGGCTGAGTTCGATACAGTTGGTAGAGAGGCGCAGTTGCCTGTTGCTTGACTACACGCCCTTTTGGTGTGGTGTTTCATATTGGAGCTAAGCACACGAGGTTTGACTTGGGAAAAATTAATTGAGGTGGCGAGATTATGCGCGACGAGATGACTTTTGGGGTGACAGACTCAAAGAGAGAAGAGTGAAAGCGCATTAGCAAGTCTCTTTTCATGTTCAAGAGATCGAAACCTGAATTGCAAATTGCTGTGATGTGATGATGTTCTATGCCATATGCGGCGAGGTGTGATGGGCTGTCTGACAAAGGAGTGACGGCTTGCCTTCTTACACTTTATCAGTTACTTCGGTCCAGTTCGACCTTGTACGCTTGGATAAGAACGAGTTGAGGGCGACCATCGCTGTGGGTGGAACTTTTGGACTAGTTCATTGAGCGTCATTGTTTTGGCAAATATTCCCAAAGCTCGTCTTCTGCAATGATCCCTTTTGATGCACAACTATTGGCAATAACCGAAATCAGATTGTGAAAACACACGGCCATGTGAAGCAGCTTTCGGATTTTCGAAGCTAATGACTATGAACAGCTGGCACAAAGAAATGTCTCGCATGTTGTGCTTCTTTAGATTTTATAAATTTCACTCTGCTATGCGCCATTAGCAACCGCTGGCTCAAAATCTACCCAGAGTCGTTTAAGATAGCAAAAAGTGCAATTTTTTGTTAAAGCACCAAAATTATTTTGCTGATTGAATAGCGTTCTTGAGCTTCTTCACTTTCTCACCACTCTCCAGCTTCTTGCGTTTCGCTATCATGGACTTGGCCTCTTCGACATCCTCTTCCCAGAAGTCCTCTTTATCAATTCGTCTTAAACCCATATTCAGTATCAGCAACTCAATTCTGAATTTCCTCACTCGTTCAACCGGATTACCTGCAAAAAATAGTAAGCTATCTGTTTGGCTGCAAATTCAAGTTCTTGGGTCTATCGGATGCTTAAAAATTGGACACCTTAGTCCAAGCCATATTGTACCACTCACTGAAATAATGTTCATACAAAATAATCATCCTACACACAAAAATGGGGTGCCAATGTGAACTTGTCCAAGCACGCTATTCGCTTGTGGTGCATGCCGGCCATTTTTGGAAAAATATCGGTCACACTTTAGGCCTATTCTTTTCCTTCACAAGGTTCACAGGGAGGCTACTAGTAAGGGTATCAATAAAATTAAGGCTGTCCAAAATGTTCAAGCAAAGATGAAGTGATGTTGGATATAGTGAACAGTCTAGTTAACACAAGTATACCAGAAATACGTTACCCGAGTGCAAAATCTTCTTCCTTCTCTACTAAACAGCAAATTATCGCCTAATATCCCGCACGTGTAAGTAGTATGGTGCATTCAATCTGTTGAAAGCCTCTACATACCGTTAAAATTTTACGTCTCTAGTGTTTAAACACGGCCTTACCTGCTAATATGAGATGTTCCAACGACACCAACTCTCTCAAATTTTCCAAATCCTCCAAGGTTGATATGAGGTTATCCCTACTTATGGAAAACTTTATTTTAAACTTCGCTCAGACAATCCAAAAGTGGGAAAATGACCTGCCTTAAATTCAAGTACTTTAGGGAGGTGAAAGCCTCCCGTGTAAAGCCTTGAAGAGACTGGAGTCCGTTTCCACGAAGGTGCAGCACCACTAGGTTGGGCAATCGACCCATGCGTGAACCAAATGGATTCACCTTAAGGATAGTGCCTTCATCACTGTCCATATTCTCCGGTGGTCTGTATACCAAGGCCATTGTCTTAAGCTCATTTTTCGGAAGGACTAGCATTTTTAATCCCATGTGATAAAGTCCAATCCTTTGAAGAAACTTTTGATAATCAGCCGCCTGCTTTTCTGGTAGGGGTTTGTTCAGCCTAGGCAATTCTGCTTTAATATTGTTATGTCGAAGCTCAAGCGTATGAAGCTCCGGTAAATTTTCCTCCTCGATTAAGTACTTGCCATCTTCATCAACCAGACTCCTTATTAAATTGTCTGTAAAATGAGCAGAAATAATGGTGACAAATGACCGAAAAAAATTTGTTGGGAAGATGACATCTCAAACAAATGGAAATTGCCCAAAGTATCGCTAGGAGGTGTTTATGACGTTTACATGACTGATTATCTATACAACAGATTTGGCTGCAGCGATTCCTAAATAACACCTCTACGCTACTATTTTAAAATTCATCTGTCAAAGCATTCCCTTAAAGGGAGTGGTTTAAAAAAGAGAAATTGCACTAATCTGCAACAACATAACGACAGAAAGGCGATTTCACAACTTTAACATTATTAATTAATTTTTTTGTTTTACAACCATCATTTCAACCAAATGATGTTTTTTGGCATTACCAAGTGCAAATTCGCAACCACGTTAAGCACAGCAGTACCTCTCAAGATTTAATTCAAAATATTTGATGTCTGTTCTAAAGTTACAACAGTAAAGTTACTACAGGCACAAAATACAAATAATTAAAGTCAAAATAAACAAATGAACAGTCGCAAGAACAATTTTTTCTTTTACGTAAAGCTCGTAACTCACAGTTAAGATAAATAATTTGGAGGGATGGGAAAGCCATCCTAGGAATCCTTCTAATCTTGTTGTTGCTTAAATTTAACTTTGTTAAAAATGGCCAGGAAAAGTTTGGAATTTGCGTAATTAGATTTGATGAACAGTCCAGCTCGTGAACAAGTGTTAGATTTAGAAGAGGTGAGATATCTGAGATTAGATTCGATGAAAGATCAATGAACTGAAGATTCTTGAATGATTGCAAAATATGTATATCTGTGATAGAACTGTCTTGGTTTTACAACAAGAAATTTCAAACTTGGAATTGCATATAATTGTTTTAGATGAAATTTTGAGCCCCTCCATAGTTTCTTCTATGTCATATAGTACGAATTCCAAGTCGTCTGTAGAAAGTGAATGTCCTTCAATCTGCATTGCAATTAAGTTTTGAAGGTTTCAAACCTTTTCACTACCACTTTTATCTGACTGTGCATTTTCAGTAGCTTGTAGGTCATCAGTCGACATTTTAAAGAGCCGCGTCTATCATTGCTGCGCGAATGTGTAATGCTGCGGTCAAAGAGATTTTATCCATCCATTATAAGTCACTCTACGTCAGAATACTATGTAGCAATAGTACTCCATCCAACTTTTAATTCTTATCATGCAATTTAAATGGGACTCTTTAAATGGTCTAAATGCTTTACTCAATGCATGACTTTATTAGCAATTTATCTGTGTCAATTCAGGCACAGCCGTTCAAAATAACTTGTTGGGTAGGTCTCCGCTTTCAAATGGTTTGTCTTCTATAAACAAGATAAAAACTCGATTCATAATACGCTTTACGTGGGCAGTTGCCAGTAATAAGACACTGTTCTACAGATTTTGCCAGTAGTTTGCTGGCTAACGAAGAAATTATCAATGCGGTCAAAAGTCTGTTCTTGTTCGACTGCGTCTTCCACACTACCATCCATGAATCTGTAGTTTAAATTCCTGTAGCAAATTTACTAATACCTACCAAGTGCGCTTCTATGGTTCCAAGTCAACATTAAAGTCTTGATATGCCATGCAAATAAAGAGTATCATGTAATATCAACGCATAGGAGGGTCAGAAGTTAAAAGGATGAGAAGTTTTTATCGAGTGGCTTTCGAATTTGCGAAGGGTGAAGTGCCTACGTTGGTAAGCACACACTTTAAACGTGTACCAAACCATTGTTTGTGGTACCTAGAAATTACAACAGCTTTTAGACTGCAAATCACTTAGCGCTTTTGTCTTAGATGAGGATCACGTGATTTGGGGCGTAGCTCTGACCTTAACACGCTTGTGGGGCGCGTAGAGATGTTCCATTCCAATGGATGGGCTAGGTTAGTGTGGCTAAATGAGACAATGCATTCCAACCGGCTGCTACTGGGTCCTTCAAACAGATATGCCTCTCTATCTATAACCTTAACCATTTTTCTATTCTAGAACAACCCATAAACCAGATGCAATGTTGCTCTCGCTTTGGGTGGATGAAACTCCTGCCAATTACCTTCATGTAACTCGTACATTTCAACGCCTTGAGTGCTGACTGAACGTTGATACTGGCTGTCTAGTAATTTTATGGGTAATAATGCCGAATAACATGATATTCCACATATGTCTTTTATTCATTTTATTCTCTCATCCTCTTCTCTGTTTGTGAACGGAATGTAACTATTTTGAAGCCACCCCTCAATGCATCAGCAAACTTCTATCTAGATAACCGCCGAAAGTATTTTCCAGTCGATCCTTCGTCGGGAGAAATGAGAATATGCAGCAGGTAATTGTGCATTCGTCTCTTATCAAGTTTGAAACGATTTGGGGAATTCTTAAAGCACGAGGTTTTCAATTTCTTCGAGGCTTAGCTCTCCATCTTTGTCCTTATCAAACGAGTCGAAAAATGTCTTCAGCGCAGCCATCGACAGCTTTTGCCCTCCCTTCTTCTCCATGGCCATTTTAAACTCGGCGAAGCTCACTTTGCCCGATTTGTCCACATCCATCGACTGGAAGGTTTCTAGTGCCACCTCCTTGACATCTGGCCTGTAATAACCGATTACAGCATGCTTAATTATCGTGGCATTATTGACAACGCCAATGGAACTGTCTCAGCATGTCCGGCTTAGGTGTTCCCTCAATTTAAACTATCCGGGCTGTCACTGTCCACTAGCTCAAACTGCGATTACATCCACTTTATTGCCAAACATAGTTTTATTGAGTAAAAAAAGTATTAAGCAATTCGCAATTCATGCTAGCCCACTGCTACTTATTAAAGAACCACACCCAATTCTATCGCTTATTTATTTTATTTCTAACATTACATTGTTGCTATGCTTATCTGAGTTGAAGCATCCGGTGGGAACCGTCAGACCAGGCGACTAAGCAGTTGAGATTGTTCTATTTCCTTAACTTCTTCATTTTAAGTACGGGCAAACTCAGCCCACCAGCGTTCTCTCAAGCTCACGGGCCTCTCGCCTCACAAGCGCATTGACATTCAAACCAGAGCCATTTGACCGCAAATGCCTCAAAAGTAGCCAAATCCCTCTCCAAAATGCAACCACTTTTGGCAAATAATCATTAGAAAGACAGAGAAAAGCGAACTTACTGCTTTGCTGGAGGTTTTGGCTTTCCAGTTTTCGAGGAAACGCTCATTTCTAGGACAAAAAACTCCATCAACTCTACTGTTTACTCCCTTTCAGCTACCAGCACTTTAGAATTGCATGAAGATTACCCGCATTCAGACTGCACTAAATGCTCTCCTGGCTGTGGTTTGTGCTTATTACCGAAAAATGTAAATTTCAAATTTGAGGACCAAGTTACCGTCAAGTTTTTTATGCTAGTGAGATGGGTTTTGCTTACCTAGTGGTGTGCGGTTGAGTGAGTGTGCTAAAAGCGGGAAATTGCTTCGTTTGGTGATTCTAGTGGCTAGTATTCAATAAAATGCACCCACTTCTACAGCACCAATCGGTGACCTGCAAATCTGTGCTTCTCCTTCACGCACCAAAGCCTTCTGTGCGTCTCTGTTGTGTTCTGAACCAGTTGGCGAAGCCAGTCATAAGGTTATGAGTCAGTCAGAATTTTCTTTACGCGCACACCTTTTCTGCAGATTCGTTTGCCTATAGCGAATCATTTGACTTTGTTGACTTGTCGATTTCTGTAGTGCCTGTACGTGAAACGAATCCCTTAGTCAAGATTTCTTTAGATGCAGTGTTCCGAGTGTCTCCAGGGTCCCTGGAAAGCCTTAGTAGTATTGCAGTGGACGTATTGCTGATGTACGGAAGGTCTGAACCCATGCCGCTGGGTGGGAATACAATTGACGGAGACCCAATTGTTCTCACAGACAAAAGCAGACTTGAAAAAGCCATCGAAGCATTATGGTGGATGCTTAAGTCAAATCTAGATCAATGCTAAATTCCAATTTCTCGCGCAAAAACGTAATCATTTAGGTAATTACTGTAACCATTTGACTTCACCGAATCTAGCAATACGTCCACTTCGCTTGAGTTGGAAGTCAGTGGTAATTTACCTTTAAACGTATTTGCCGGAGCTCAAGAAATTGATATGTCGTAACACTCGCGTTTTGCAATGGTCGTAATAGAAAGTGTAGTGCTGTTAAATCTCGCTGAGTAACTATTTTCAAGGGTGAATTAGATGATTAACTGTAAGGCAAAGACCCAACGTTTGTTGTATCTGTTGCATCGGCACTGTGGCAACTCAATTGCATTTGATGAAACTGGCGTAACTGCCATGAAGGCTTCCGCGACAATCATGGTTGCTACACAAGGTAGCGTCTGTTTCGAAACTCTCATTATAAAACAAGTTTGAACTATTGCAGTAGTGAATAGAGAGATTATTTTGAATCTCAGATTACTAAAGTAGTGAATTCATTGCACCAACTAATTCTAAGTACAAAAGACTGACCAATAAAAGATGGTAGCTCAACAACAGTCAGTTGCTAAATCGAATAATTATCTGATTAAAGGACCGTAAATCTTTTATGTTGTGTAGGGGAACACAATACTTAGGCCACATTTAACTACGCGTCTGTAAGCTCGAAATGCATATATAGATTCCTACTATAATGCTCTTGATTGTGGTGAAAAGGTCACTTAATTGCCCGTCATTCCGCTGTTGCAGAAAAATTCAGCCTTCGGACTATGCTAGCGGCAACAAGCTCTGAAGTGCATTGAAGAAGCAAATTTTGCCCAGACGCTGCATAAAATTTCGCCATCAGGGGAAAATCAGGTCTGGAAATCCGAAGATACAAGCATGTCTAAAATACATGTGCTTAAAGAATAGTTTATATTTGCCATAAATTGCCGTTATTTGTAAATTTTACTTGAAATCGTTCTGAGAATATTTAGCATGAAAACGATAATTTTACCCTCATGCCAAAATGAATAATTTGGTAAGTCTGTAGCTTCCTGAGACTCTTCTGCAGGAAAAAAGGCACCGTTGTGACAGAATACACATATATTCAACTAAAAGAGGGGTGCGGGCAGCTGGCATGGCCCAAAGATCAGCCCCAACCGAAAAGGGCAAGATAGTCGCTTAAGTGAACTTCACACGCAGTTACCCAACCAACTATTACAACTTCCTTAATAAAACCAATGCATGCCTCCATAGAGGCATGGCACTTTGAAGGGAGTGATTCTGCCAGTTTGCTTGTATGAATACGGGTTTCAGTTGCGATTGTCAGGGTCCATTTGTCCGATGAGAGGCCCCATGGCCATGCAAGCAGTAAAATTCCTTTCGATTTGCAGGACATAAGTAGCATATACTGTGACATGTAGGCATATGTAGATATTCCGGATATCGGTATTTGAAAATGTTTCAATAAGGGCTAAGTAATGCATCAGAAGTCAGAGAGGGTAGTAACGTCATATTCTGTGGGAGGTAATTTATTCCCGCATTAGGCTCAAACAGTGCTTGGCCACAACGTACTTCATCTTATATTACAAAAATTGCTTACCTTGATTGCTTACTTTAAAACCGATAGTTAAAAAACACAATGACGTTTTTTAATCGTTGAACAATGAGGCGGGCAGAGCGATTTGGTGTTTGAAGGTTTCTGGTTGGCCGTTCTGTCACACAGGTATTTGCTTTCTCTCCTGCCGTACTTCTTTATCTTAGCTCTATGCGGCGCCTTTATGCTGTTTTATTCTTTGCGGGTAAATTTATTCGTGGTCGCGCAATACACTATTTATGGCAGTTTGTTCCCTTTCTACTAAATAATCATATGACTCGTATTGTATGCGAAAGAAGCCGAAATTTGCATGTTAATGACGTGGGTGACATCTTTTTTACTGTCTTCTACATTCAAAACTCAAAAGCAACTTGACTCAAAGTCGGTTTATAAATAGCAAAAACTGCAGTTATTATTCACCTGTGTAACCGACCGAATTCGATTTAAATTTGTCATAATAATTGTGTTTGGTGACAGTATATTGTGTTTTGTTTTTAAGCTGCTGATAACTCACAGTTTTGATAGTCTTTTCAATGGTTCCTGAAAGGATTGCGAATGAAGGCGCCTTAAAAATTTAATGTGCGTGAGCCGAAATATATTGTTCTGCAAGTCACTGCGTAATTTTGCAGAAATCGAGAGCACCCGAAATGCAACTAGATACTGGTAGTCCACCAAACTCTGTGACCCTTTAGTAAATCTGTCGTTCTATCTTCCATGTTTTTCCCCTTTTTCATACACCTTGCTCCAACGTCGATGGTCTTGTCTGACTTTCTGCTTTTATACCCTTGTATAATAGCTGCATTCGAACCTAAGTTTTCAACATTAACACATTGCCTTTCTGCCCCAGTCATAAAGGGAGCAAAATCCGCGTAGGTTTTTCATAAACTCTTAGCAATAGGTAGGATCGCCTGCCAGAGTAAAATCTGACCAACCTATTGGTTATTACACTCAACACGCATTCATCAACCGCGTTTATGTTAGACAACGCAATTTGTTCATAAGTGATAGAATCTTGCCGTTCTTCTGTCGATAATATATGTGATTGGGATCAAAGTATTGTGCGTATAAACTATTATTGTCACAGGATCGACTCATAATCTCACTGAGAGCTCTAGCGACTTTGCGATTCAATACAGCTAGTCGTCATCGCTCCCGATGGACGCAGTGGTTGTGCTTTGCCACTTCTGCGAGACTCACGGCCCCGCCATCATAATGTGCACCCAACCCCTGCGTCAAATGGTCATACCGATGATGCCGTCACGCAAGACCTCTGCGGGTACGCCTCATGCCTCTTCCAGCTGCGGTAGTTTTCACGTCGCCTCGGCCTCTACCTCCCATGAGGGCACAATCTGGCCAGCTGAACAGTTGACACACAATCTCTTCTGTAAGTCATCTCCAGACTAAATTTGCTCTGTGCTCCCAGAGCCTCCAAATCATCACAGAATTCAAATTCAATGTGAAGCCTCAACTAAAGTGGTCAGCATTGACTTCCGTTTATTCTTCCCTTATTTGTCTGTCTCCTTCCCTTGTAATGCTTCAATCCCAATCGGGTATCCCCACTCCCCACCTAGATGTGGTAAGTTTGTTGTGTACCTTATTGATTACTTTTTGTTATATCATAGATCAAGAGCAGTATCACAGGCTCATTTCCAGGCGGATAAGTCAGTAGCTCTTTGTTCTTGCTTTTACCATTTTCTTAGTTCGATGTTCTACCTTGCTGTACTAGATTGTACCTAGATTTAGGACACTTGAGGACCTCCTCTTTATCGTACATTTGAATCTTTTAGTGCTAGACTGCAAAAGAATGATTTCCCTTTATTGCTTGCGTTTTGAAGGTAGTGACCTCCCATCAACATTGTTGAAAACTACGCCTTTGATGGCATGGACGTCTCACCTCATCTCCAGTCTGCGACTTGTCTTGATGTGCCAGTAGCTGCTGTAGTGCTGTCACTGCTTAGTCAGTAGTGTTTTCGTTGCGAGAATTTTTTTTCACTTTCGGTTCTTTCTTCATCCTGCTTCCCTCAGCCGATCTCATAACCTCAACGGCTCCACCTCAGTCGACAGGAGCTGTGCAGGACACCACCCCTCGGATGCAGGCCTCCATGTCCTGTCGTGCTTGTTCTATTATAACGCGCGACGAAATCGGGTTCGTGAGTCATGACTTCTCCGCTAAAACCGACTACGTCTCCACTCAATTCCCCAGCGACGTGGATCTCCTCAAAGCCGTTCGCACAGCTTGCATGCGTAGTCTCTCCTGCGAGGTGCGCTTTGAATTTTCTTTTTTTCATTTAAATAGCACATATTTCGTCGGTTGACGTTTATCACATAGGTCATTCCGGGTCGAGAAGGGCCTGTGTATTTCGGCGATGATATAAACCGACACGTGATAAGTTACAATTTCTTCATCAAGGACTCAATGGCTCGAGGTTTTCAGGTCAAATACAGCTTCCTACTTATCTCCTGGAACCAGGTTTTTCTGCTCAATCTTTGGCCTTTTGTGGTAGGTTTCTGTGTACGGTTCACTTGAGAATGGTAGGATAGCCCACCATCTTGCTCACTCTTGATAACGCTGTAAGCCATAAAGGTTTATAAAGGGCCCTGCTACAATCACATAGGAGGGATGTCGCAGTAACTGTGCATGAACAAAGCCAAATGTCACCAGCGCCGTAGCTTTCTTCGTGCCTTGAGTTTTGTCTCCGTCTCTCTCCGTGATCTCTCCTCTGCTCTGACTGCCATATAGGGAGGAAACCTTGTCAATGTCTTCCATGAAAAGAATGTTTTTTACTGTATTAGTAGTCATGCTTGTCATAAACTTCTTTGAGATTCTTAAACGTTGCATCCTCTATTATGTGAACTACATCAGAGTAGGACTTATTTGATAAATAGTACATGAACCTGAACAAGACCACCCACCGTATAACTAGTTGTCTGAAGGCACTATGAAGAAGATTTCGTGTCTTTTTGCCACAATCTTTTTAGAGAGGCTTCGTCAACGCTGTTGCCTACTTGATGACCGATTTACGTCTGAAAATGCATGAAAGTAGTTTTATTATTTGTAAAATAGTTGGTAGCTAAGTAATATGGGACTGAAAAGGTATAAGTGTATGCGTTATTCTACTACACAAAGCCTTCTTGCCAAGACCGGTGCTCTGGCGCCATTGTCTACTGCCACAGGTGAAGATTTTCCAGACAATGGCGAAGCGTCTACAGGAGGCTGCAAACCGTGTCTATGAGGAAGAGACTTCGTCGGGTGCCTCATCGACAACGGCAGCGTCCACGACAGCGACGGCAGCGGCAGCGGCAGCGGCGGCACGTTCGGCGACACCTCCGGCGGGTACCAACCCGCTGCGCCTCTGTCGCACCCCTCCACCCTCGTCCTCATTGGCGTACCACAACACTTCAACCACTCCACCGGGCCGCGGTGCGCCAGCTCTTCTCTCCAGTCAGGCAGTAGCTGCAGGCTCTGCCCTCTCCCTCTCCAGCCAAGCCAACACTAGGAAACTCCGGGGCATGCGTATCACTGAGTTTGAAGTTCGGTCCCTCGCTGAACTTACAAAAGATGAACAGGTGGGCCTACTGTTGCATGAAAACGTGTTTGCTCTCTGTTTTGTCAAAATCCGATTTCTACATTTTTTTGACATGGAAAGTCAAGCTTTCTCCCTTATTAGTTACCACTGATTGCAACTGTTTTGGTGCATATTTTCTTTGTTCATTCGGAGTCGAAGTTCAAAAGGCTTCACCATGTTGGGATACGATCTGGGTGTTATCCCATTCGCGGTAAGCTGAGTTGTTGGACTGCATTTCGAACTATGGGGATTGGCGCCTAGTTACAAATGAAAGGTGCAGTTTAGGAAACTATCCACTGCCTCTTTTAGTTAGTTATCATTTTTTTGTTTTTTAAACATATGAAAATATAAGTTGGCTATCGTTTCGCTCTCAGGTATCTTGGCTGTTGAGGCATATTTTAAGCTAATTCCTATCGGTTACAAATGCGTCTTTTAATGCCGAAGGCGGTTAGTTCTACGATTGCGCTGAATATTTGGCTAGTTCCAAAGGCGAAACTGTGGAAACATAAGTTAGTGTAATGTACGTACTTGCGTGTGGATGTGGGATTTATGCGGTTTAAGCCATTGAAATGAAAGAATTGCCTTTTCTAGGTGCTCTTAAATTGGTCCTTGGTTTCATTTGCGTCTTCACTCGGCTTATTTTCTCATTACCTACTGGTTTAAGCTTTTTCCCAGTATATTGACACAGATTATCATGGGGTTATTAGGTGTCATCAGTTTCCAATTCCACCGATGTTCAAAAGGCCAAGAAACATGCGACTTAAACTCGAGTGTAGAAGCGAATACACCTCGGAATTGTGGGTCCCTTTTAGCAACATAAACAAAGCGCCTCCTGAGTGTTCTAAGGTCACCTGACTTAGGTTACATAACTTCTACCTCGCATGGCTGAGGAAGTTGGCGTATTATTTAACCACATATATTGAGCCTGGAGACGTGCTGCCTCGCCTAGAATGAAATGCAAATGCCATGACACGTGGCGGATTGCTCACCTCATTTCTTTTGTACTTCCTCTATTCTGCTTTGCATGCTTCCTGCCCTTTAATTGAGAGCCTTGCTTAGCCACGAATACCATTCACTGATTAATTGTTCCGATCTTTTTTGTCTCTTATAAAACTGTCTTAAGATGGACAGTGTTATTTATCATGTAGATTCGAATTTTGTCCATTTTTTTGGTATTAAATGCTTGCTTTTGCTGTTTTCGTTGGACGCCTACCAATCTCATGCTCCTGTAAAAAGCCTGTATAAACGCTTTGTGAATCCGACTCATCCGTGGTGCTTTGCCGAAGATGTTTTTTATCTATCAACGAGCGTAGTAATAGTCAATTTAACTTTTCGTCGGTCGATTGGTTTGGGGATTACTCTATTCTTGTAGCTTTAATTAAGTTGTTTGTTGACATTGTAATTAACTTCAACTGATGTGCCTCCACTTTCACTTAATGTCACCATTTGGCCAAACTATTTACTTTCGCTTGCTCTTGGGGAGAGGAGGTGGATGTCCTATCGTCTTCGGTTTTTTGATTTTGAGTTGTTGGAGAATTGTGCTATTGCGCGTTGCGTTTGTACGCGTGTTTCTCTTCTTATAAATGTGCTAGTATAAGCACACTTAGATGCGGACATTTCTCGTTCTCGAGCTACTGATATTTTGCCAGACAATACTATTCTGCTTCCATTAACCGAGGCTATGGTTGGGGCCTGTGGTCTGTTACATTCCGAAATTCCCTGTTTATGGCTAAAATTACACCATTCCCCGACTTTCTTTCCTCTCAAGATTTGGTTTCAATTTAGATTATTTTGAATGCCACTTTATTTATAAGTTTT
Organism: Taenia crassiceps; assembly: GCA_023375655.1. Classification (NCBI taxonomy): domain Eukaryota; kingdom Metazoa; phylum Platyhelminthes; class Cestoda; order Cyclophyllidea; family Taeniidae; genus Taenia; species Taenia crassiceps. Next base: position 7,305,568 of record JAKROA010000004.1, on the reverse strand, counting down.
TGGCTGGCGGCTAACTCTGGTCATTTAATTGTCCAGTGTCTGACTAATACTTCTTATGGCTCTCTCGAGAAAATGGGCATCTCTGCTTCCGTTTGCTCTTCCACCTTCCACCTTCCACCGTTTTCGAAGGTGGTAATGCTATCACATCACCGAAATTGGCTGCCATCGGTCATTTGTAGTGTTTGTTTCCTTTCAAATCTTGAAGCAATATAGCTTAATGCTTTGTGAAAACTTCTCTTCCCTTTAGGTATATTACCGCGTGCATGCTTGGTTCACGTGGCTGTTGCGAGTAGCAGGTCGTAATTGGACCCCAGTGGACCTAAAAAGTGCCCCCGTGGACGAAGATGAGGTGTTTGCGGAGGAGCGCAAGAACGGTCTGTTGCTGGGCCGCAGCGGTGGATCTGGGGACATGGTAGTGAGCGGGACCTCCCGAATTCCCTCAGGCGCCATCAACACCGTCGATCCCACCACTCTCACACTGGGCTCCGAACTTGGCTGGACTGATGGCACTCCTGAGGTCGAGACGGCTGTGTGAGTTGCTTCATGCTTATTTGCTCTCACCCTTTCCCCCAAGCACTTATTTCCCATTTGGCCCCGGAGTCATAAAATCTCACTAGCTATATCTCTTCCTATCTTCTAGCCAGCTGGCCTCTTAGTCAGGTTATGCTTTATAGCTGGACATGAAGTTACTACAACATTGAAGATGGCGTTAAAGTTAAGTTGACTTATGGATTTGTTTGTAGAGGAAACGAATTTTCATTGGATAAATACTGCATTCGTTATTGTACATGGCCTTTGGCCGCTGAATGTAAGCACTTCTAGTGTTGAACTAGTGCTCACATGGAGCTTCTTCATGGGAAAATTTTTTGTCTGTAGAGAAGAAACACCCTAGGGATTCCGCGGAAGCCCAAAATTTCACGACCTGATGATTCACAGGATTGACTGTCGGCCTCCCAGGGTCGTTCACGGTTTGCTTATGTTCAGTTTTGAAAAGATTTTTACAGTTTAGCGTCCTACTACTCTACCGTAATGTGTTTTAGGCCTTCTGCTTATGAAAATTGTTGTCTGTGGATTCGCATTTTATGCCTCTGTCTAAAAGATACCTCATCGATAAACACCGGTCCTCGCATGTACGACACGAGAGTCGGCTAATGGCAATGGGAAACACTGCTCACCTGTTATTACCATTTGTGCCGCAATGATGGTATCTGTCTTTAAAGGGCGTTAAACTAAAATTGCTGTTTTGCTTCTAGTTTCTCTGACATATTCTCGCCCTCCTTCCAACTCCTCGGGTTCTTGGCTATTAACTGCATTTTTGGTTCCTAAGTCCAAACGATTGTATGGGTGGCATCGGACTTGTCCTCTCCCCACTTCTACCATTGTCGTCTTTGCCAACGAGATCGAAATGGTCGTACAAGTAGATTCAACCAATTCGTCAAAACAGTTAGCTTATTGGTCACGAATATGCTCTATCATATATTACATTCCCTCTTAGTGCTTGGTTTCCTTCAATAAAGTCGAAAGTGACTCTGTTTTACCCTTTTTCATAGCCTATTCATTTGAATATCTTTATTGTCAACCTTTGTTTAGAGGGGTAAGATTTGATTCCGACTTCCCCTATTTGTAATTTATCCTTCTTGCCACTTCGACATTGAAGTTCTGGGGAAGTTGACTCGAACTAAATCAGTTGCACATTACTGTTCCACGAGTTTGCTATATCTGGTTACAGCTAATTTGGCCTTACTTTTAAACTTTATAAAGACACCTGGTTTTAGGAATTTGAGAATCATTTGGCATTTTCTGCCCTTTTTTATGTTTATCACCACGCTATCCGCAGTTTAAACGTCCTTTAGTATCAGTCTTTTATTGAAGATAAGCATATCTTATTGTTTCCCTTTGGCGAATACTTTTCGCCTATTAGAATAAACTTAGGCGCTCTCGTGATTTCACGGCTTCTTTGTGCTATTTATCCACTGATCACTTTTAACCTTTTGTTCTATGCCGCAATTTTGTTGGCCGTTCCTCTGCTGTCTGATCAGTTGTGATGGCAAATATCGGCTGAAGCAGTTCGCTGTAACAGGCTTAGTCCTCACTGAAACAGTTCTTCAAAGATTAAAATAGGGCAAAGTTATTCTATTTCCACCTTTGCTACTGCATGCTTTGGCTCATAGACAATATGTGTTTTAGGCGTTGTAATCGCACTCCCGAGTATCGTTGCAGTCATACCGCGACCCACCAAATTTGCACATCCCTTTGCCCGGAAAGGTTAAATACCGTTTCTGGCGTCCAATTTTTTTTGTAGCCAAACGCCTTCCCCCTTTTTTCTCCCATTCCTCAAACGTTATCCCAGAAATTCTCGTCTGCTCAAACGAGCCAGCTTAAATTTGCTACAAGAATGAAGGCTTATCTAAAGTCATACTTGTCATCCTCTGAGGTGATTCGTCCTTTTGTCCATAAATCCTTGTGGCATTATTTCTTTACGGATATGATTAAGATCATTCCTAATCTCGCATTTAAAGTGAGCATGCACCGTTTGTTATGCCTCTTGAGTGCTAACTTTGAAGCTTATTCGGTCAGATTTGGTAACTTCATTTATAGATAAGCGGCATTTCTTTCTCGTTCTATCCTTTTGTCAATTAATAGGTTGGTGTATGACTAAGTTGGTCGGTTTCTCTTGCAGTCAAATGCGATTACTGTCCCACCTCTACAAATGCATAGGCGAGGAGTACTTCCTGCGACTTGTCTACTATCTGGGCATCGGCAATCAGGTCATCCTCCATCCACTGGAAAAACCCAAAGTCGCGTCCTTCACTGCTGCTGCCCTCGCTCGTCTCCTACCTCGGGGGTGCGTCCGACTTGTGAGTGGATAGAACTAACTATTTGTGTTGGTAGGCATCTCTACGTTCAGAGAGAAATTTTGTACGAATTTCCAATGACCGAGGATTGGGGAGGAAGGAGAATAGGGAATTTCGTATCGTTGGATGTTCCTACTGTTTACTTAACCTATTGCTGTTTATTTGGTTGATGCGTATTAACTTCAACCATCTCACATCTTTTGCATCCCATTTCCGCGTACTGCGACCAAAGCAGCAAATGTCACTTATTTTTTAATCATTGGTGTTCATTTTACAAATTCTCTACGATTTCATCCGGTTCTGTGGATCTTTTTCCCATTGCCTCAATCATTTCGCTTCCATTTCCATGAATAGCTGCCAAAGCATTTTTAGGCAAATTGATGCCAAATTTTTAGGTTGAAACACAAACTCTGCGGTCAAGCCTTGTTTTCATTAACTTTTGCCTGGCTTATATTTAGGCATCCGTTTTCAATGGGTCTCCCTTTCTGCACCCTCTATGCACCAAATTCTATGCGCGTTTTAGTGTGATGCGGCGATTATTTTACCTAACTGGAGGCAGCTGGGCTGGGTAGCAGACAAGAACACTAATTTAGCATTTAAAAAGATTTTTGGTACTCTGGTGAGTATGGCTTTAGTTGCAGGCTCTGTTGGTGCTGTCATTCTCCTGTTCTCATACTTGTCTTCACATTACACACATCAACCGATTACTTTTTTTCCTCTTGCGTACGGTTGCTCAAACGCGTTCATGGCGTGAATATACGAGTACACGCTTTCTTATTGAAAGCTCCGTGTGGATACAAGAGATTCCTATCTGGTTCACCAAATGCCATAGTGACCTGGCAAAAACGACCCCATCATTGATATATGTGTACTTTTTAAACACTTAGAGACAATAGAAATATTTTCCCCCTTTATTGGAAAATTTGTTGAACATGATTAATTTGACACTCATCGTGTTTCGGTGAAAAAGATTTTAAGGAAGTCTGATGTGTCATTATTTTGCATTTAAACTACGAATTGCTTGCTTCTCCAGTGATATCCCTGTTTAGTTTGGCGATTATTTCGCGATTCACTATGGTATCCGAGCCCAACGAGACGTACCTGCAAGAGGAAACATTTAATGCCAACAGGTATTTCCTATGCCATGAACAGGGTTGTGACACTAGAGTTGTATCCAAATTGTGGGAGGCTAAAGCATCCAACTCAGTTCAATATGTAGATGGAGCATGCCGTTCTTGAAATGACCCTTCCCGTAACCAATGGGCAAGATACCCGGGTTCACTACATCTTTATGTTTGTTGTTCATATTAATTCATGTTCATTAATGAATGAACATCACCTAGGTATGTAAGCGGTTTTTCCTTTGAGATGGAGCCACCAAATTTCCAGCTACAAATTAGGTGATCGAAAGATTCGCGTTGATTTAGCTGTGTCTCTGCAGTGACTTTCGCCTCGCATGGGGTTGTAAGAGTGGACGCTTAATTGCCTTGAGAGGCACAGGTATTCATCAATCCACCGTTGTCCTCTGTTGTGTTCCATATCCCTCTATCTGTTGTTTTGAGGACTTCCATCACGGAATGCCGGTTGAACAAACCTGATGTGATTTGAGCTTGTTTGTCTTTCAAACTGAACTCAACTTCAGCTTCAAAAGTGTAAAGGCTTTTTGTAAGATCTCTGTGGTCTGTCGGAGGTGTGGTAGGTCGTATGTTGATACTAGTTCAAATGATCAATCTCGTCTTGACTTTTGCAATCACATGCAGAGTGGGGGTGATGCTTGATAGTGGAGTAAAGTTGAGGTGGGAAAGGCGGTGGCTGTGGCCAGACTTTCTCTTGGCTTCCAGTAATAAGATTTTCTGCAAAGGTCAACTGAATGCCGACTTGTTTCGCGTTGTTAAAGGGCTATAGTTTATAATGGTTATTATTTTAGGCAAAAAGGAGTCATTTTGGAAGCTTTCTTTATTTGTTTAATGTTCATTCTAAAAAAATTTCAAAAAATTATTTTGACCACCTTTAAACGCGCATGTTAGCGCCTTTGTTTTCTCTAACATCCTGCAAGCCCTGTTTTTTTACGGTCTCTTCCTTAGGTTAACGAAAGCACAACATACTACCCCCCCTCTCAATGCAACCTCCTATCCCTCAACGTGGGCGCCGCCCTGTCCAAGTTGGGTCCTCCGGAGACACCCTACGTGATTGTCCAGGTGAGCTTAATGTCGCCCAACACCGCCAAAGAGGAGCAATTGGCCACTGGCGAACGTCCATCCTCTCCTTCTACCTCTTCCACCGATTCGGACACAAAATTTGACCAGGTGGGCAATTCTAGCTGATCTGTCATCACTGCAGCTATTTCTGCAGGCAAAGTTTGTAGTTGGAAATCATTCTTATTCCTCTAAAACAGTCGTTGCCAGGATATCAGTGGAAAATCACCACGATGGCTCAAAGATGACACAAGACAAACGAATAGTTATTACTTCATGAAAAAAACATGAATGGTTTTGAGTTGTCCCAGTCAAAAATCCTTTCTTACGTGATAGCAGCAATTCCTCCGAAATTTCGATTGGTCATAAAACTATGAACAACTTGAAATGGTTCTCGACCTTTATCAGTTCATCAACTATACAATCGACCTCCTCTGTGGTGCGCCGCTATTAATCTTCCATCGACTCTTACATTCTCAGAATTATTTTTCAATCACGCAATCTTTTATTGCATATTATTATCAGGTAAAGCTGTTTTATGTTACTCAAATGGAGGTGTTCGAAACGAACTGGAACATAAGCATTGTTTAAATCGGACAGGAATTAATTTCGATAAGTTAACATCACTTTTTTATCTTTCTACTTAGTCCTCTGCTGTTTCATCTGCATCGTTCAGTTTTAGCACAGCATTTGAAAGCTTTGGTATAGGGACATTTATCAGTACAGGTGGGCCGTCTTCGGATGCGCCGCAGAAACTGTACTTGTGCCCTGTGGGCGTTAAGTTTTGGAACTTACAAGTGTTTGTGTTCATGATAGGTTGTGCTCGCCGTCCCCACTGAAAGTTTCCCCTGCAATTTTTCGCCGAAACTGCGTCCTACACACTGGTTTCCTTCCAAAGGTCGTTATCACTGACGAACTTAATGCTGTCTTTGAAAAGTATATGATGCTTAGTTTTATTATTGCTGAGCTTCTGAGCGTCCCATCACCACATTATAGAGTTCTTGAAGTCTTTTGTAAGAGGACATCTTCAATTCCTAGACAACTGGCTCGTGTTTGCTAGGCAACACTTTGGCTGCCATCTTTTTTAAACCCGTCCAAAATAGTATGCGATTTTGCTGTAGGGTGTCATTGCTATTTGGTGCTACTGATACTGCGTCATAGAAGTATTACCCATTTTCCTATAACTGGAAGTTCCGCTTTTACTTAAACGCTCTCGTCTGCGAGGGAATTGCTTCCCGTTTCAACAATCATTGCTAAAGACATATTGAATAAGCAGCAGATGATGCTACATGGATTGCTGGTAGATTTTGACTTATGCTGTATCAATCTAAGTAAGGCTAGGCTGATTAGTCACGATTGCTCACTTCCTTCAGCTCAACTTTGCAATCAGCTTCGGCCAGGCACTGGAAACGCCCTCAGACAACTGGGAGTTGGCGTGGTCACGAAGCAGCAGTCTCTCTGAGAATCCCTCGTCCTCCCCCTGGGGCCTCCCATCTGCTAATCCTGCAGTCCCCACTTCTACCTCCGTAACCTCATTCCCTGGACCCGTGTTCAAGAAGATCATCAACTCTACCTTCGCTCGCCAAATAACCGAGGTTTTTCGGATGGTAGATCCAGCGCAGAACAATCTCGTCATCCTGCAACCCTCCACCATGAGTCTCGCATTGACCGCCATTAGACAGCGCTGGATCGACTACGCCCGTACTCTCTACGCCTTTCAGACCTGTTGCGTAGGTAACAGTACTCTGCCTCCTCAAAGTCAATGCCCGGCTAAACCGGTTCTCCCCCTCCCCCTTGCAGAAGGTGTCCTCTAGTGTTGAGGAGTCCACGAAAAAGTACTTCCAGTTCTTGGCCTCCACATACGGTCTAACGTCGGACGATGAAGCTGTTGTGCTTTATTGGCAGAGGGCGTTAAGCACGCGTACTCGCCAAGATGTGTGCCATCCATTCCCTTCGGCCTCCACCATTGCCAAAGGTTCGACATGAGGCGCCCTTTTGCAAGATACCACAAGGCCAGAGCAAACGCCCCGGATCATGTCATCGCCTACATGTTTTTAGCATACGTTTTTGCCCCCCTATGACCAATGATTGATGATTGGCCCTCTCCTCAAACGTGTACTGGACGTGATGAAAACAAGGAGCAGCGAACATCAGTCCACCTAACTCAAACTTGGTTAAAGTTCCTGCCCGCCAAAGTCGAGACCAACCCCCCGGGCGACCCGGCGCCAAGGTACCCACTCCGGGCCCGAGTTTTCCGCTGTCCCGATTACAACCCCATAACATACACTTGCAACCCCCTTCCAGACATCCGGGTAATTGCGAACACGCATTAATACAACAGCACCCTACACGGGCTCCCGCAATTATAGTTAGCTACGATGCCAAGGCTAAAGCGGCAAGTAAAACAAAGATACCAACATCGTGGCAGCACATTGTTTACTTTTCAGCATCACCGCACGCGGATGTGACACGTGCATGGAAGACAGCATGCGCCTCAGACCAGAAATAAGCGAGGTTAAAGGAAAAAACAATGAGCATGTAAATGGGAATTTAACCTTTAATGTGTCCACATAGACAGGCTGCAACACAAGCCCAACGAACTTCAGACAAACAATGCATGCTTGAGAGGTACACACACTCACAGAGCGGTGTAAGCATGGTAAGAGACAGACGCGGATGGAGGGATGAAATGACAAGCTGAAAAAGTGCAGGGGAGATAGGCGGGCTGGAAAGCACACTTAGATGCAGTTACTACCCTCGTGGCGCATCAACCACGAGACGGCCCCAAGCCACGACGCGTTTGTAGGTGTTGCTGTTGTTGTAGTAAAGAAAATAGGCTGTACAGGTGAAGAAAAGCAGGCTTCGGTCCAAAATTTGCAAAATACATCTCAGGGTAAGAGGAAAAAGGAAGGGACCTCATAGAATTAGGTGGGCAAGAACCTCAAAATTACACCGCCTTTATAAGACCAGCAAGTCTAATTCCGGGTATGACCGGAACAGTACAGGGAAATGCAAGTGATGATTGACAAAAGGGAATGCGCAAAAAACCGAAAGTGAATCACAGGTTTCAAGGTGTCCACGTAAAGGAGAAGCAAAGTACTAGTAACGCGGAGGACTAAAGAAGAGAAAGTTGGAAATCATGCTCAAGGGCAGATTTCTGCATCGAGACGTGGAAAGACTAAGGTTGTCGAATAGCATCGCGCGAATCCCGCTAGAAGGCCACTTTTGTCTAAGGTTGTGGATGCTCTGCGTGGAATAAGAGCAATGCAGACGAAGATACGCTTGAATGGAAAAAACCGAATGGTGGACGAAGCTCAAAAGACAAGGCAATGAGCAAGACCGCTAAGCCATAAAAATAGGACTCGGACATAGCGATACTAGAAAGAAGTATACAAAATCGGAAGAGCTCGAGAAAGAATAAATGTCAAAATAGACCGGAGGAGAATTTGAAAACTGTGAATACAGAGCCTGGCGCTGGAGAAAATATTGTAGAAATAAAAGAATTGAACATGTTAAATGCTGTGATTAATGTCGGCAGTGGACCAAGGGACAAAGATACAAAAAAAGGCAGGGAAGGCACGGACTGGAGTACGATGCGGTCCCTGGCACAAATAAAACAAGACTCCTCTTTCTTTCCAGGAGTTGGTTTGAGGTGTAAGTTTGCATTCTAAAAAGTACGGAAAGCTCGGTTGATGAGAAGTGGGGCAAGACAATACGGAGCCGCTCGCTTGGCCAACAGCAAAAAGGGAATGTATGTCTCGGATATGAAGTCGGATAGGCACAAACCTCCACGGCCCGGTCAATTGCTAGGTTGAGCGAATTCATTTAAGAAGACTTGCGGATGATAATGGGAAATGGACCAAGCAGCGCACAGACAATCTCAGACAGACAGCAAACAAGTGCCAGTGATGATTTCAAGTGGACTGTGCCAGTTATACCCACTTATGTGGACTTGGTGAATGGGTATTACTGAATGAGTTGATCATGGAGTGGTGGCGACTAGAAATCGAAGAGCATGTTATCCGTCTTAGTCGCGAATGTGAAAGTTTCTTCACTGCCATCACCCGATGGAGGATTATTTCCCCCGCCTGAATTGGCTGCTTCAAATTCGTCTTCAGCTGCAACAGTCTCATCGTAGCTCTAAAAAAAACCTGCGTTATCCTCCATTGAGATGCAAAAGCGGCACAAAGACCAACTTACAGAGCCATAGAGCATTTCGAGAATATTGTATGCCGACTTGAATATGGAAGGATTCACATTTTGCTGCAAATCCTCGATGAGGTTCAATCCGCCACATGACTCAATAGAACTGATGACATCTTCGAGCATGCTTCCAGCCATTTTAATAATATTTACTATTCCATCAAGGACAACTTGAACCACTTGAGAATCTCGTGAAGATAACAATTTACAGAGCGGAGGGATCACGTTCTGTGATATAAGGTAACGAACCTAACGAAAAAAAACGGCTGTTAACGCCAGAAAACGCGATGCAAAGATGAAAAGTAATGAAGCTAACCTGCTGCTCGTTTCCATTAATTGTCAGGTTCGAAATAGCCCATGCGGCCTCCTTTTGAGTAAGAAATTCACTGTTTGCCAAGTGCCCAATAATTAATGGCACAAGATTATGGTCAATAACGGCCTGAACTTGACTCTGATCTCCAGCAGTAATGTTGGAGAGAAACCAGACGGCTTCCTTGTTTATCTTCTCTTTCGGGTGATTCAGAAGCTGGGGAAAATGGCTTAGCGCACCACAGTCCAGAACAACTTGGGTTTGCTGGTCTGTGCCCGTCACAATATTTCCAACTGCACGCAGAGCCGCCGTCTGCACTTTGAAATTTGGATGAGACAAGAGCGGCACGAGGTGAGGTACAATTTCGGCGTTAATTACCATACTGATAAGATAGTTTCCCCCGTCGGTCAAATAAGATATGGCCCATACGGTGTCAACCAATATTTGCTAGAGGGCGGACAAGACATCACGCATTAGTTAAGGAAAAACTAATACCTTAACAAAAGAAAGTGAAAGAAAAACTTACGCTATCAGCAGTGTTTGTAATAAGATATAGCAAAGCCGGTAATAACTCTTGGATAGTACCGACTGGCGGTGGCGGATTCTTATTTCGGCACAGGTTAACCATAACCCAAGTGATATTCCGCAAGAATGTGATGGAAATATTCGGCGTCAAAAGGTTCAGTAGGGGTTTTATCAAGCCCTGTTCAATGACCAGATCTCGAAGTTGCGGACCATCACCAATAATGTTGCCCAATGCCCAGACAGCTTGCTCAGAAACATTCATGTGCGGAGATGACAAGAGTTTCAAGAAATACGGCACAGCACCTGCCTGCACAACAGCGGCAGTCTGCTTAGAGTTTCCAGACGCAATATTAGTAAGTGCCCAAGCGGCCTCAAACTGCAATGTAGGGCTGTCGGTAGAAGGTAAGAAAAATTCTAAACATCCAGCAGTTACAAATAAATATAACAAATAAGTACTAGACCCGACTCAGCTCATTCATCGCTGCTCCATGCAGCACAAATAGTGCGAAAATGAACAACAGGACTAAATGAGCATAGACAAAGGATTGGAATCAAAATCATTCCAAAAAGCTTACTTCTCAGAATCCAAACAGGTGACAAGCATTGGAAGTACATTGCAATTGATGAGCTCGTCAATTGGTGGATGTCGGTCACTGGACAACAATTTCCGAGCAGATTGAACAACGAGTAGACGAACGGCTGGATCCTCACTGTTCGCATTCTCAACAATATCAGGAAGGTTTAGCAGCGGTGGTTTTTCAACTACCTCCACCTCCGCTTCTGCAGAAATGTCGGCGGGAATGTTCCTCTTCTTTTGAAGACATTCATCTCGCTTTGTCTTACGTAATTCCACCTGACCTTCCTGTCGACGGCGACGCATTTCCTAAAAAAGCACTTTCACACTACATCAGCGCTTACGTCCGCACTTTTCCCAGCATTTTTGAAGGCTAGTTGCCTGGAACTAATCACACCATCAGACATGCCCGCGCTATGGGTTGGGAAATGAAACAGGGGTCAATTCAAACAGTTCCTGCTCGAAATGAAAAAAAGGAACATCTATGCCTATAATTTAAAAAACTTTAGTTACCTACTTTATAACTTTGACTTTGTTAAATGTAAAAAATTTACCGTTTTAATCTTTTTTCCAAAGGACTACAAAGGTAACTGACATTGTCCTTACAAAAGTGAAAAGTACCTCTAACTAATTTTAGCAGCCCAATGTCTAGCGCGCAAAAAGTTAATGCGATTTGTTTGAGTATCGCAATCTTTTCGTTCATAAGGATATAAGGGATCATCACATAAGAGGTAGCTTAAAGCAGATCGAGTTTAAAAGTACATCACTTTTTTCACTACCTGGTGAAAAGCCTTGGTAAAGCAAATTCAGTACTTACGATAAAGAGAGATGTTTAAAATAAGTGACTCTTTATATTAAAAGATTCGTAAGCTTCATCTAACTTCAGCTAGTACCATATATCTGAGACCTGCACGATTGAAGTGTTCATGTAAGCCGATGTCTTCCACGAATATGTTCCATTTGTAAAAATAAGCTACGGATCTAAAAGCCATAGCTCTCTGTAGAGGTCTGATTGTGAACATGCGATATCGCTCTGCAATCGAAGTGGAATGAGATAAATGAAATTGGATAGCTCAAATTTAGTGACCTAAAATAGCGTTACGTTCCGCCCTTAATTATGTGATTTCTTATGGGCTAATGATTTCATGCTTAGCAATTCAATTGCAAAGTGGCCAGCAGAAATGTCTGCTCTGAGTTAAGTTTTCGTGCCTAACGAAAGTTTGGATTCCATAGTTTCCTCAGAGAAAACGTGCAAATTTATGTAAAGCCTTTTTATACGCTTGGAAAATCGGTGAATGATGCGATTTTTTCGTGAATGCTCTCCGTACAGAACAGACTGCAGCGTGATGGTTAATGAGGCTGGAATTTAAGAATATTATCTATAGTCCAAAATGAAACTTTGATTATGCTTACAGGCAAATTGTTCGATTATTCTCAGAATAGGTGGAGGCATACCGGAGTCACTGCCTTTGCACAATAGCCCAGTTAGCTAGCATTTAATCAGTGTCAGCATACCCAATCTAAACTTTGATATAATTGATTAGGTCCTATGCAATTTCAGGCAGTTTATTTGTTACTCGTCACCGATTAATATTGTTGAACATGTAAATTAGAATGTAACCGTGTTGAATGCTTGTAGCTTTGTGCTCATTTCGTTTTACTTAACACGACCTACAACCTTAAGCTGCATGAAATTTGGTGGAGTTTGATGCATACGCACCTTTCATAGCTAGTGCACTAATAATAGTTTGTATTTGGTTGTATCTAGCATCCTTCGACCTAGCATATAATACATTTTAAGCCCGCTGAATTTTGAGAAGCTTTTGTGATTTTATGCTTAATTTAGTTTAATTCTACCTTTGAATTGGTTTTGATGTGGGTTCGTTATGTTAGGTAGGCTATAAGTCTTCTCAGCTGACCTTCAATCAGTTGTCCTGTCGCTGGAGTGTCTTTTGGTGTGTAGTTTTCGAAGTGGGGACCGCGGTGCAGGCTCTGATCATTATACCGCTTAAGTAAGGATTTCCCCCTGCGTGTTTCACACCAGGTTGGTGACCAATAATTTATTTATAACGCGACTGCGCCATTTTCCATTGTTGGGATGAATATCTTAGCACTCTATTTTTCGTTAATGTGATTGCTTTCACTTATTAAAGCATTTAAGTTGAAACCTTAATCTTTGTTCATATTGACTTGCCTTAGTATTTTCTTAAAGATGGTATGCTTACAATGCTGATATTAATGAAGTGTGTTTGTACTCACTTACTCTCAACAACTAGGATTACCTTAGGGATGCCAAAATTTTTTGAATAGATACGTGTGGTCTAAGGTTCGGCTGCTTTACAGCTTTCGCAGGTGTTGCTATGCTCGACGAGTCGACTGCTCATATTCTTGGTGGCGGGTAAGTTTACATTATTTGCTTACTTTGTTTTTCATTTCCAATCGGCTTATTTTGTGGTTTTATGATTTGGACGTTTTGCTTTCAAAATACTCATAGCATCGGCGGCACAATAGGGGCCGTCTTTACATCTCCATTGGAACTTATAAAGGTGCGATTGCAGTCGTCACAAGGCAGTGCATTCTCCGGCTCTTCAGTGGCCCACACTATTCCTCCTTTCTCACCTTCCTCATCAGCCTCCTTTGCACAAATTTCATCCACACAGCCATCTCTTACTCCAGTTTTGATGCGTACAAAGCACAAATCCACTAAATTTCCTCATGTATACGGAGTTTGGAGCAAATGTATATACTCTACCCCGAACCCGCCTATAGGATTGCTACTCAGATCGAAGATTATTCGATGCATCTTGGAGGTTGGACAGACTGAGGGATATTGCGCCCTATTCAAAGGGCTGGTTCCCACTCTCGTTGGTGTTTTACCCTCCAGGTAGGCACTGTAATTCTTCTTTTTCGATTTTTTTTGCCCCATTATACTTTGACTTGGTCGCAGTCGAAAAGTATTGTGTTGTGACATTATAACCGATTATAGTGCTGTTCCTTCTAACGCATTTTCAAACATACTACGTCTGTAAACTTTGGTGGCTGTTTCAGCTTGTAACAATTCGAAAAATTTAATGTGCGCCTTTACATCACGCCGCGTCTATCCAATTTCGGGCACATTCGTCTTAACTACTATTTTTTATCTTAGAATAATTTTGAGTACTCTTAACGCAGTCGTAGGCGAATATGATACCTCGCCATAATTGCGTGCATGTCCTTGCTTTTCAACCATCCCATTATTTTCTTTTCATGCCATCGTTTTTTGTTTATTTATAAAACGGTGTAATAATCTGCTTGGTTTTTGGCACGTGCTATGGGGTAAGCGCACTATTGTCCCCTTAATGTCCTTGTCCAGTATTTTGCAGCATCCGGGTTTAAAGGTGATATGTAAATTATTCAGTCCCGAGTACCTCACTAATTCGTCTCCTGAAGTCGACTGGATGACTGATGAAATCGACGCGCTCTATTGGTTGGAGCAAGTGTGCTCATTAATGCTTTGTGGAGACTGGGCTGGCCCATGGTACCGAACTTGGACTATTGGTTTCCGCAACAAGCGTTTCGTTATGCACATTGTGCTCTGCCGAAAAGTTGCGAGGATTTGTCTTGATTGACCTCATCTTGTGAATGTTCGCTTCGGCTTTTCTTTTCATTTTTCTCTATTGCATCATTCATGCCAATTACGCATTGGTAGCACGTGCAGTCGTCCTGTATTTTAAATTCCACACATTGTCATTGCATTGATGACTAAATGGCACATAATACTTCAGTTTTTATTCTCATGGATTGCAAGGACTCTTCGAATTGGTAATTACTGTTTCCATTGTTTCAGGTGCATATACTTCTGTGCGTATCACGAAGGTCAAAATTTCTTCCAACGTTTTTTTCCCGATGGTCACTCTGCTGTGTTCATGTTGGCCGCCGGCTGTGGAAGTGAGTTTATAACTTTTTTCCATGCAGTTTAACTATCAGTATCGTTTGCCTTGTGAACGCATTCCTTTGGCAACATGTGTCAAATCCAACCTCGGATGCGCTATGGTTAATACCTAATGCATGAACATATGAACAGGGCCGACATCTAAATTGGCCAAATTCTCAGTTGCTGACGCACTATTTGTCAATGGCTTTTTTGGATTGATGTACCCCCGTTCAAAGCTTGAAATACTCTTTGAAAAACTTAACCCATCTTCCACCTCTGTTATTGTTGAAATTCTTCGGAAACATCAGATAGTTTCTGTCCCTATGTAGCTAAGATGATTTAAAATTCAGCGCATTTTTTAAATTTTTTGATTTCATTTGCGGTCATATTTGTTTACTCCAAATAATAAATAGACTGTGCAAGCTTTCTCCATTGTCTTTATCCTCTCACATGGAATAAAAAGCGAGGTATTTCTCTGAGGCCTTTCACGTCGCTCTTTATGCCTTGTGCATGATTTGCGAGGTTCAGCAAAGATTAAGCTTTATAGACCAACTTTTGTATCAAAGTTATTTCGTTGGAATCATGCTCATTGGCTTTGCTTCATTGTCTGAAAGTTCCGCAATGCATTCATTTTATGAGTATTATAATCCAACTCTTGTTTGGCCATCCTTGACTAGCGTTTGCGTTCCATTGTGCTTCGAGTTCGGACACTCGCTTGTACTGAATTCATTAATTAAACTATTTCATATAAATGCGATGTACTTTCAACATCACCTGAGTCTTTCAAGTTCCACTTTAACTTACTATTTGCTGAGAACAGCCTCATTTTTGTGCTTCAGGTATCACAGCGTCTACTCTCACAAATCCCATCTGGTACGTCAAAACACGACTCCAGCTTGACTCCAGGTAAGTCTGCAGTTTACCAACTTCTGCTTTTAATAATGCATGACGATTTTGTTAAGTCTCGTGTTTCACTTTCCAAAGTTGCTTCCACACCTTCTGAGGCTCTGGCAGCAAATGTGCTGACCCGTAATAATTTCTTCGTCTCTTCATTCACGGTTAGCGTTTCGTCCAAGAGATAGGTCTGCTACTTGGTTAACGTTGGCTGTTAACGCGCCTTTGATGATTCAATTCTATAGTTCTTCAATTCACTCCGTTCATTTATTAACCCCTCACAATATAACTGTTTTCTTAGTTGGTCATTCAACTAATTTCTATTCTTCCCGTCTTTCTGCATCTAGACCCTGTTCTTCACTCGTGACGGCGGCGAGCGTGATTCGCACCACCTGGCGGGAGTATGGAATGCGTGGGTTCTACCGCGGCATCAGTGCCTCCTACGTAGGCGCCATAGAGACGGCATTAAACTTTGTGGTGTACGAGAACGTCAAGGGCGCACTGCTCTCCTGGGACAGGCGCACCCGGGCTACGGAGACAGCTGGGGACGGCTATGGCGGCAGTGAAAGTGAGGAGACTACCAATACTGACAGGCAGCAGTTCCGTGGTACTCAAGGGGGCAGCAAACTCAATGCGAATAGGGATATGCTGCTCTGCATGGGCGCCAGTGCCTTTTCTAAAGTTATTGCCATCACTGCAGCTTATCCACACGGTATTAAGTTAATTTCTATATATATATGTTCATAAAAATACTTTTAGCCAATTCTCAGTCGGGCGCATTAATGCCTCTATTCATAAATCTTCGCTCTTCTGGCTTGCGTCTTTTGCATCTCTTGGCATCCATTGTTTTTTTGAGGTTTCGAAACTAATCCTTGCTTCTTGCTATTCAAATGACAGGTGTTTACTTAATCAGTGGCCTAGAGACGAAAGTTTTTTTATTTGCATGAATGCTATCCTCGTTGATGTTGAGGATTCGGCGTGTCCTCATCGAGTTCACCCAACAATGTGAATGTTTGCCTCTGTTAACCAACTACTGAGTCCTGAAACCACCTTTCTTGCATTCAGGCGAAGGTTACCAATTGTGCCTTGTTTTTGAAAAATTGTCACCTTTAAAATGTGCTTCCGAATACCGTTATCCAAAGTCTGCCCAATTCGTGCTAGTACCACCTTGAGGTTAATTGTAAAATTACTCAGCCTAGCTAACCCACGCCGATTAACATCCATGTATTCCGCCATTTAATTGGATCAAACAGGGCAATTTCAAGCCTTCAAACATTTGCGTTCCACGTAGCAACTACACATTATTGTCAGACAATGCTCTAAGCACCTATTTTTTGTAGGTAATCTACAGATCTATAAGAGGAGTAAAATCTAATCAGTCACTCATTATGGGCATTTTTGTCGCTTAGGTGGCCCATGTATATCCCACGTCCTTCATAACATTAGGTCTCTCGCTACAAAAAACCGGCAAGATCCCTGGTCTTGCAGACCAGATTCGAAAAAAGTCGTAGTATCTAGGGTTCTTCCAAAAATTGCGCAGTGCTTTTCCTTTCTTGTTCTTTTCTACTGCAAAAAGCGTTTCTCACAACTTTGATTAGATAGCACCAAAACAACCACTACTTTAGCAAAGGTTGCTTCATGAAAAAGAGTATTATTTTGCGTCCTGACAAATGAAATGAAAGAAAAGAATGATTAGTGTCAGAGTGACCTATGTGACCAAGCTAACACGCGTTGGGTCGGCGACCCTAACAATCACGCAGCTTTCCATTACAGGCCTTATTTTTACTTGCAGAGGTGGCGCGGACACGGATGCGGGAGCGGGGCAACAAGTACCGTACTTTCGTGGGTACTCTGCTCACCGTTATGAGGGAAGAGGGGTGGCGCGGTCTATACCGCGGCCTAGGCACACACTACATCCGTCAGGTGCCAAACTCCTGCATCATGATCGGGACCTATGAGTGGGTGATTTATCTCCTCTACTCCTGCAACCTTGTTTCGTCCAAGACTAGTGGCGATGGCAGCATTTGCGACCGGTGAGGATGGCTTGCCCGCCTGTCTGTGTGCAGGAATCTGTCACTACTGCATTTAACACTAATACTTCTCTGGATGTGTACATATTTACGCCCTGTATAGACACCCTTGCGAAAACACATTTTTTGCCTTTTCTGTATACGGCTGTTATTTGCACCTTTTCTGGCTAGGCTAGTTTGTGGAAAATAAAAGTGGCTTATACTACCGGTTTCTTTTGCTTAAAGAAGGATAGTTCGCGGCTACAATTATTTGTGCTCAAGTTGCGGTAGCGAACCCGGCTTCTGCGACCTGTCCGGGCATGCAGGTGATGCCTGTGGTTGACAATGTTGGGCCCGACGGTAAGGACCTTCACGCTTTGTCCTTGCAGTTTGCCTTTCTTGTTCATTACGCGCAAGTATTGATGACTTACCTAGTAAGTTGGGCACCCATTCAGCTTAAACGTAACGCAGTACGCGGTCGGAGGCAGGTGGCACCGGTCACTACGACAGTAACTGATTTCTACGCTTTATGCGCTTCAGTAATGTCTGTCGCAGTTCATTGTTGACATCCCTCGTAAAGGGTTTTGCGAATACTTTCCTACCGTTGCGACCAGCATGACCATTTGACAGTCTTTAGACGGGGTTACCTCTACCATAGCAGGGTATATCACTAAAGGGCCAAATATTGGCCGGCAGTAACAAGAACCCACCGAGATAGTTACTCTCGCGTGTGGCTCCTGATCTCCGTTGGTTCGTCTCGAGCCCCGATCCTGGCTTGCACTCCCACACTGATCCGAAGTACTGGAGTTCGGAACAGTTAAGATTATAAGCCCTGAGTGGTGCTGCATCACTTGATGGAGCTAAAGTATAAATTTCCGCCACCTCATCAACGGTCATGGCGTCTCTCATTTAGTCGTACCTGCACTGAGACAGTGATACACGGTTAGCCTCAATGTGGCACAAGGTATGTCGGTATTTGCCTTGAGAATTGGTTTCAATCTACTGACTATCACGTCCTTAAACTGCGGCATTTAGGTCCACTACAGAGCCTAAAGGCACATTCCAGCCTTTCAATGAGGTACTTCAAATGCCATTTAGGATGGTTCATCAATTCGATGACTAATGTACGTAATGCATCGCTGTGGTTATATAAAGTAAAACTACAAACGATACATATCTATGAAAAATCTTTTAGGTAATACGGCCGAAAATTGTGATATCGTTTCTAGAGCATAAGCAGTTCACCACGAGATGGTTATTTTTCGTAAACCCAAGCTCTGACTGTACAGCAGTTCGCCACTAGGCTGAAAGTTACACAACTTGGTTCCACGCATTTTTAAACTTGCTCCGCTGCCTTCTACGTGCTGTCAATGGCAAATAGCCATTACACCCAAAATCGAGAACAGCTGGCTTCCATCTCTCCCTCCGAAGAATGATGATGATGAGAAATTTATAAATAAAATGGGAGACGATGGCAACGCTAGTATTGATTTGCGCAAAGCTGGACAGACCAGAAAGGTTCCAATTTGGCCGTAAAATCAGGTAGACTCGACAATCTGAAGGAATTGGCCACAGTCTGGGTCTGGATCAGTTTCGTGCCTTAATGCATTTGCATGCACATATTGTGTAGTATACGTCGACCCTGAATGACGACCCCAAAAGTTCTATAATTTGTTTGGTAAGTCGGTTAATAATACACTTTTATAAAGGCAGCAGTTTGATGAGTGAGCGTAGGGGATAGAGAAAAAGATAACGGAGGGGAACATAGTCACTAGCATCAAGTTATCAAGGACGTTAGAATTCTTCATCCTCGGCGCTCCACCCACTCACATCTTCGTCCTCTTCGTCATTTAAATCACTGAAAGTATTCTGCGAGCAAAGGATGTCTGTTTACATTATTCCACCGTCTAAAGTATCGTGTGTGATGCTCTAATTTTCCTGGCTGGCCCCAATTTCATAAACGTGTGACGTCAGATTTTGGTAACCAGGTGAATCAAATCGTTCCTCCGGCAATTTATTTGCTTAGGGCATTAAAATTGACATAAAAACGCCTAATTTGAGGAATACTACACCTTTATCCTTGAGCAGAAGTTGAATTAGCCAATCGAAGGCTATAAATATTCGTCCGGTATTGAAATACAAAAGTTTATGGCAAGTGATGCGTCTTACTAAGCCCAGTAGTATCGCCATATTTCATTAAAAGCAATAATGGTTTCACAAGTAGCTGACCGATTGATCTCTTGCGTTGATAGTTAATGAGGACATATAAGTAACCCTCATAAGGCAAGATGACAAAATAAACATCGCATGGTATGCTTAGAGCGCACAACGCTACAAAAAACCTAGTTATGATGTGGTTAACGAATTTAGCAGGTAGAAATATAACTGTTAATAAAGACAGCAGGTCTTTTAACACGAGACATAGAGCTTGTCATGACTTGACGTTTGGCGGGTCGAAGAAAAAATGATCCATCTACTATGCTCCGGCATTTGTTACGGTAAATACTTCAAGCAACCGAATGCTTAAACGATGAGAAAAGAACTACTTTGCCTACCTCCATCTTGTATCGAAGGCTTTTATTTGCTGAAGATAATGGATCACCACTTCGGGAGATTGAACTCACTCCAGGGTGTGAAGTAATTATAGGCTCCAATTCTGCAAGAGCTTCCACTTGTGCTGCTTTTTCTCTCATATCCTAAGTAGGAAGAAGGGGACAAGTAGGAAACTAAGGATACCGTAATTTAGCCTTCTGTTAATGCGTACTGTCCCTCAGATGGGTAAAAAAATAGTCTGCGACACACTTGACGCCAATAACAGGATTTCAATACCCCTGTTTATTAACAGATACAAGGTTAACTTAAGATGCACTTAACTCTATAAGAATTATTATTTCCAAAGGAAATCCATAAATAGGCTCTGTTTCCCTGCGATTATTGTAGCAATCACGTGAGAAATGGGGGTTAGCAACAAAGATAGCAAGTTTCGTGTTTTTGGGGGTGATTAAATCAAAGTGATACATCAGTTTTGGAACAGAGGCATGCAAAACGCCAACAAGGAAGTCGTATGATCCATAAAAGTTGGTCAGCATTTCAACAGCAATACCCAGATGGTGGTAACTTTGGAGTACCGTAGGAATTAAGGACAAATCAGACCCGAAACCGTGTGCACAAGGGAAAAAGCAGCATACGCGTACTTGTAACACTCAAAACAAGTGCTGACGACAGGTGAAATTAGAGTGGAGCAGTGCCGTTAAATGAGTAAGAAAGCAACCACACTACAACTCACAGTTTCTGTTCCTGAGAGCGAACTTGACGATTTCATAGAAAGCGACGATGAGATTTTGGCAGCAAGTTTTCCATCCTCAGTGTTTGAGATCCAGTCGTTCCAGTGATCGTCGTCGCCAGTAGTGGGAGTCTGACTCGACAGTTCAGTAGAGGGTGGAACCGTTGACCTCTCCTAGGAATGAGCAAAACAATCGAAGATCTTATTTGCTTATCAAGCAAATAAATAACAAAACATTCGCCCTGTTTTTGAAGCTTGCCAAACCGCCAACAACAAAATGAATACCAATGCAATAGTGAGTTCGGTTACGAGCACACTAACTAATGCTCTTGGTGATAGATTTGTTAGCTGATGGCTATATTAGTACGGTAGTAGAGAATGGGGTTGAGGAAGCCTGTAGGAAACTGCCTGCTTAATGATAGGTAATAACGCCTACACAAAGACTATGTTCAAGTAGACCGAACCAATTTCATAGAAGCCAAGAGTGTCTAACCTTGACAGTGAGGTGTTTAACCTGGGGCACAGTGGAAACTGAGGGTCCTGACCCATTAAGGACTAGTTTTTCAGGAGGATGCTCTACATTCAAAGCATTGTTTACGGAATTCGCACCCTTTGCACTCACCGAAGTCAAGGTGCTCAAAAAGGGGCCTGAAAAGAAACGAGTGCTAGGAAATACACTTGAATAAACCAACCATTTTAAGAAGCGCATAGCTGGAGTTACCGAAAAGGCACATTTATGTACAAATACACTGCATAACAATCAAATCCTTGTAAAAAAAACTTACCTTGATTAGGAAATGACTTCTTTGATGAGAGCCTAAGAAATCAAAAACGCAATAAGCAGGAGCACAGCCGAGCGAATAAACAGCAAGAGGTGATCTATGGCTGGTGTTTGCAAAACTCGCCTCGCATTGCCTGATCAGAAGCACTTATCAGAGCTTTTCAGTCAAAGACCTAAGGTGAGTTTGACCCTAAATTCCGCCGAAACCAAACGCTCCTTACGCATGTCATTCAGCATAGGTATAAGCTATGCTAAGTGAACCAATACAGCCACTTCCGTGCAATGCGAATCAAGGGCCTGTTTTTTTATGCAAATAAATTAAGTATCAACGAAATCGAATTAAAAAATTAATCTCCCTCGTTATAGCAAAATTAGGATAATAGAGCAAGTGCCAGCAGTAGATAGCTGATAAAATTGGGTTTGATCCTACTTTCTAACAGCCGGAGGACAGATATCCCCGGAATTTTCGGCCTGTGCCGTAGTGGGTACATAGTTAGCGGAGAGGACAGCCATTTCGCAAAGCCGACGTCCCGGTTCATTGCGCGTTTCGGTTGACGACTCCCGTGCCTGTCGATTGGCTTTGGGTGAGGAGTCAGGATAGAAGGTGACGCGGGTGCGACGCCAAGGCCGCTTAGCGATGCAATAGGCGATCGGCCTCTTGGTAGGCGCTAACGTAAGTGTGCAGTAGGCCGAGGGGCTGTCGGGATCTAGTGAGGTGGTGAGATATCCACGACTCTCCATTTGACTTCCGAGGCTTTGGAAGTGGCCCATTGTGTATGTGATGCCCAGGAGATGAGCCAAGTGGGCCAAACTAGACAGGCTAGCCGCTGCTAGGTTCTCATTTACATCATAAACACCCATACAGACCTGCGATTTAAAAGGGGAAGAGATTGAGGTATCAGTGAACGTGGATACTTAAATTTACCTCGGGTAGAACAATTGTTTTGAGGGTCTCATGACCCATGAGTCGTGCGTAGGCTTTAAAGTGCTGCAAAAGTAGGAGTCGCGTAGTGAGCTCGTGACAACGGAAGAGGCGAGAAATGTGAGGGACGACTAGTCGGGAAAATGCGGCTTCAGATACCAACCCGGATTCGTCGTCTAAATTACTTGTGTTAATTCAGATACCTTCCATATACCTTTGCGAGGTGTAAGCAAGTGACGAATCAACGATTTCGCGGGAAAATCGGTGAACACCGAGGGAACCAAAATAAGAGGGATGATTGATGAGCAGAGGACCTCCTCTGATATTTGCCGGGCCAATTTGGGAAGCTCACTAAAATCGAGTAAAACGAATCAACACGACAAAGACTAGTTTGAAGGGTTGATTTCCACTTACCTGAAGAAATTTAAGCGCTCGACATCCGATTTTAGTACATAGTTTGAAAGAAATGATACAATGTATGCAAATGGGTTTTTAAAGGCAGAATGCCTCAATAAATGTGCAGCAGAGGGACGCTGCTTCGGAACGGCATGGAGACCCGACCTTTGCAAAACAGTTTGGAAGTTATTGATTTCGAAATCTAAATAGTAAAAAAGAAATCAAACCTACTTAGGTTAGGTATGATTTCAACCACCATACGACTGAAACAATATATGTCGTAAGCATGAGCTGCAGATTGTACTAATGCTACAGCCTAGACTTGACCAAAAATAAGTCAATTATCTTACCTTTCTATCTTCCGGACGACTTTTTAGGATCTCTAACACTTCGAGTCGATTTCGTGAAAGTTCATTAAGCATACACGAGAACTCAAACAAGCCGAGTTTCCATTTCTTCCTCGAATCAACAAATATGCTGGAAGTGTCGATATTATTGTGCGAAATATAAGCCTACAAGATATGATGATTGTGATGTTGCGTTACCTACCCGCGTGTGTAGAAAGTCCATGGCGCACAAGATTGAATGAAGACCCATCAAAAACTCATCTTTACTAAGGCCTACCAATACACCTTGAAGTGGCAAATTTGGTTCCGAGACGAGAAAAAGGGAAGAAAGTTTTGGAATTGAGATGAATGAGAGTACACGGACAATAGAAGGATGACTTAATTGTTTAGCTTAAATATCAATGTCAGCAAAATAAAGCGTTGTACCTTGTAAAGCATGATCGATTAGCTTCTCATAAGTAAATTCTGTGTTTAAAATGGCTTTAAACGTTGCGCTGACAGTCAGCTTATCGGGTAAACCGTTATTTTGTTCCTTTAGATACTGAATAATTGTCTTTTCCTTGAACGACGCGTGCGTGCAGATGCAGGATCTAACTGAAAACAGTGAACATGTGGTGACAGTGCCCGTGAAAACCAACGACGATTCATCAACGACAAGAGGAGTGGACGCATTTGCCCCCATTTTATGGGCCCCAAAGTTATTTCGAACAATAAGGCTAAAATACAACCATAAACATCAGAGGTCCTATCCGATTCAAGGATTTTTATCGACAAGTCTCTAGCTTTTCGGATAAACCATGCAGTTAAAAAATTACTGAAACAGCATTTCAGTGAACTCAATATATTAATTAGCTTGATATCAGCAATCGAATTTTGCTGCATGCTTATTCATTAAATTACTTATAAATTTTATATAACTAACAACAACTTTGTAATGCCTAATGGACTCCCATCAGGAACTAGGGGCATGATTTTGTGCTCCGTAAAATTTTCCATGGGCAAAAGATGGATGCTTTCAAAGAAAATTAATGTACTGCTAAAGAAAAAGAAAATGGAATTTCGGAACAACGCGAAGGAAGGCCAAATCAACAAAAGCAAGTGGAAAATCAGAAACAACAAATTATTTGAGTACCATAAAGAAGGAGGTTAACAAGCAATGCGCAGAGGTACCCCACGATGAATATAGAGTTTCCACGGACTTATTTATCTGCAGTTAGTTTCTGGATAATGCAGAACGCCGTTAAAGTAACATGCATATTTATTACAATAATTTTTCAGTTTGGCTGCCTGTTAAGGTCACTTGGGCGGCCATTTTACCCTGCCCGGTTGGATCTAGCCTTTGATACCATGGCTCTGTTCCTTTTCCACTGCTGTTTAAAATAATGTATTCTACACGAAAGCTATGCCTTCTTCTGCATTCAGGGAAATCTAGAGACGCTAACCTGGTGATGGCGGAAAGCAGAATCGGCTTTAGAGGACTTCCATCTTAATATGAATAGCGTGCGAAAGACTAGAGTTGCGAAAGAAGTACATATTCTGCGGGTTAGGAACCTACGACATCCCATAACAGTAGGGCTGAGAGCA
Organism: Taenia crassiceps; assembly: GCA_023375655.1. Classification (NCBI taxonomy): domain Eukaryota; kingdom Metazoa; phylum Platyhelminthes; class Cestoda; order Cyclophyllidea; family Taeniidae; genus Taenia; species Taenia crassiceps. The sequence continues at coordinate 7,280,777 of JAKROA010000004.1, read as the reverse complement.
ACGTCTATCTCTGGCATCTACCCTACCTCCTTGTTCCTAAAACAACCTGATAACATCCAAGGCGAAACTGGCCGAAAATCACCTCGACCATTTGCAAACCAAAAGAGAAACTGGATCCCGATCACTCGTGGGATCGATAACATTGTGGTAAAAGTCTTTTCAATTGAGTTGGAATTTCGGCGAATGCCACGGCTAGATCGTGGGTGTTTCTTCGAACACTAATTACTTTGTGACAGCTAACGCATGAAAGTGACGAAGCTCAAAAGATGAAGGAAGCTATGTAATATTTTGTTCATTTGACTGCCAATTAAGATAGCCTGGAAGGCTATAACGTCCTGTCTAATTGGAGCATTTCTTTGGGTGACGCGAGCTGCTGTTCAAAAAAAATACATACATATGTATATTCTCCCTTAAGATATTCTTTTATTGCTTTTGTGGAAGTCGCGGGATGATTAAGTTGTATTATTGAAAGGTTGCCTAAGATTATTGACTGCGGGTGGTTGATCTAAAAGCCGCCGGTACTTAATTTGTGCAACCAAATTAAAAATTGCTAAAATAGTAAACAAATTTAGAATTTATTTATTGTTGTTCAAAATTCTGGTAGCTCCCTCTAGCTTTATCAGCACAACTTAAAATCGTATCTTTAAAGTGCAATTATTGCCCATATCCAATAACTACTTTTCCAATATACTCATTTTGAAATCTATTATATTTTATGATTTGGAGGAGAATACAGTGCACATTTGTACTTTGTTTTCGTTTTAATTTGTGGCAATTTTGGAGGAGTCTTTAAGTTAAAAAGGAGGACTAATTGGCGTTGCGGCACTCTGTTATGTCTTCACGAGATCCAGCTATTGACCCATCTAGCTTGGAGCACCTTTGTGTTGCTCATGGTCCCCTAGACGATTCCGCTGCTCAATCGGATTGGGCCTCGAAGAAACTTGTTTGGGTTCCTCAGGAGTCCGTCGGATTCGTTGCGGCGTCAATCGTTAGTGAAGATAAAGATGACTGCGTTGTTCACTTACAAGAATCGGGGAAGAAACTTACTGTTCCCAAGGATGCCATCCAAAAAATGAATCCTCCAAAGTTTGAAAAGGTTGAGGACATGGCCAATTTGACTTACCTCAATGAAGCCTCGGTTTTGTATAACCTCAAGTCGCGATATTACTCTGGACTCATTTACGTAAATGGATTTTTCTATCACGATTTTGTTAGACCTATTCGGGTCTATTCTGTGTAGTTGTCAACCCTTATAAACGTCTCCCCATTTATCGCGAGGAAATTGTAGAATGGTACAAAGGCAAGAAGCGCCATGAAAGACCACCACATATTTTCGCTATTGCCGATACCGCTTACCGAAACATGCTTCAGGACCGTGAAGATCAGTCTATCCTGTGCACGTAAGATGAGAACCTTTCTTTGATGCTTTTAGCGGTGAGTCGGGAGCTGGAAAGACGGAAAACACCAAGAAAGTTATTCAGTATTTGGCATCTGTGGCAACGTCAACGAAGAACCAAAAGACAACTCCCAGCAATGTGCTATCAAAACTCCATGTGAGTCATTCCACAATTTGGCTCTGCTATCGTAAAAGCATTTTTGCTGTTTTCGCCAATTATTCTGCGACTAATTGTTTTATTTCTTGATAAAATTTGGTTTTAGTCTCAAGATGTCAATATCGTAAGTCTAGATGCCCCGCACTTCACCCGCTTTAGCATAGGATTTTTCATCCATTTGCTTCGCATCCGCAGCAGCTTCTAAATTTGCAGGCCATTAAAATTCGGATTCTAGTTTCGGCCATTTCGCCATAGCACACCGTTTTCCCTAACATTGGCATTTACTCTTGCTAATTAACTTTGGATTACAGTTCGCTGATGGTGAAAGTCGTCGAAAGGTTTCTGAGTGGCGTGGTTTCTTATAAATTCTTACTAGTTTTCATTCATTTACCGTGTTATTTGCACCCTTTGTGTTACTGATGCCGTCGATTTCGTTGCGATACTAGGATAAATTGGTCACCCGCAGTTCGCTTGGGTTGCAGTTGAGTTTCTTCCTTGCGCCTTATGTTTATCGCTTGCTTTCCTCGCACGTATAGGGCGAATTGGAAGCACAATTACTGAAAGCCAATCCCATTCTTGAGGCCTTCGGTAATGCCAAAACTATCAAAAACGACAACTCTTCCCGATTTGTAAGTCAAGTGTTCTTGCAGTCGTTTCATTCTTATATAATGTTTGGATTATGCTATCTCCTAGCTTTGTTTCCAACTTGGGCACAACCGTGCAATATTTATTTTCAGGCTGTTTAGCTGCTAAATTGGTAATGGTGATACATATTTTTAGCGCATTCTAATGTTCAAATAGTGTCTACCTGCTGATTTTTTAACAAACCAGCCTAGGTCCTACGGACAGTGTCGTTCCCTAAGTTTACTCACTGCATTATTTTGACTACAAACAGACTTCCTCTAGTGGTAATTTCGGATTCCCATCGCGGGAGCAGTTCTAGCTTTCTAAGGAGCAGTTTGACGTTCTGGTTTCCAATTTTAGGGCAAGTTTATCCGCGTAAATTTCGACACATCTGGTTTCATCGCTGGAGCGAATATCGAAACCTGTATCCTTTCAGCTTAAATGATACTATTTATTGTTCTTACGTTCCTACCTACGCTAGTTTTTTAACCCTTCCCTTTCCATCCCTTTTTACTCTTTGCCGAATTTCCTTAACCTGCTCAAAACCAGATCTGCTGGAAAAGGCGCGTGTGATTCGGCAAGCGCCGGAGGAGAGAAGCTTCCACATATTTTATCAGCTCATCGCCTCAGCGACCCCGAAGCTTAAAGAGAAGCTTCTGCTCACTGACGCTCCAAGCCACTCTTATCTCTCTCATGGCATGATCGAGGTGCCCGGTCTGGACGAAAAACAGGCCTTTCAGGAGACCACCGAAGCTATGGCAATCATGGGTATCACTGACGAGGATCAGCAAGGTTTGACCTCATCATCGCTTTGAACGAAAAGCTCATTCCTAGGAACATATTTCTTATACGACGATAATTTCCTTCATATTTTATTTACCGAGACTGGATTTTTTCTAGCCTTAGTGCATAGCGTGCTGATTTTTAAAAGCCTCATCATGCAGCTCTTCTATTCTAATGTAGCTATCTTCCGAATTCTCTCCGCCGTTCTACACTTGGGTAACTTGGAATTTAAACAAGAACGAAATACCGATCAGGCGACCCTTCCAAATCAGGCTGGTATGTATCCTCGCCCCCCAATACTGGTGACGGCTAGTGCATTTACGTCTCAAGGATACTAACACTCTCTTATCTTGTCAGATCGAGAATGGGTACTGGGTTAAAAGATCCAACCTATCTTGATGCTGTGTTTTATCTTGCTCCCTTTTTGTTAAGAGTGTTAAATCAGTCTAATAAGTACCTCATTGTTATAGTGGGTGCAACTTTTTATCATTTCGCCCTCTCCAGTTGCCGAGAAGGTAGCCCATCTGCTGGGGGTGCCGTTGCAAGAATTGACAAAAGCCTTCCTCAAACCGAAGCTGAAGATCGGTCGGGAGACGGTGTCAAAGGCTCAGACGAAGGAACAAGTTGAGTTTGCTGTAGAGGCCATCTCGAAGGCCATCTACGAACGTCTATTCCGATGGCTCGTCACTCGCATCAACAAATCCTTGGATCGGGCAAAACGCCAAGGTGTCTCCTTTGTCGGTATTCTGGATATTGCGGGTTTTGAGATTTTTCAGGTGAGGCACTGCAGATTTAGCACTCTGAAAAAACATCCTTTAAAATTTTTGTAACCAAAAGTATTGCGTTGTGGTGTGGTATCTTTGATTGTTTATCTTCCAAGGCTGTCGTTCGTAGGAATTCGTTCTGGATTCAAAGTCCAGTAATAGAAATCTGTACCTGAATTGCGTTTTTCGAAGTAACTTTTTTCGCTTGAGCTGTTGCCAGTGTTGGTGATCTCCATCCTGCCTTTTTGTCGATAACTGCTTGCTGTAACATTTTTTGCCTTGTAACCCCCGTTGCGTCAATTTCAGACCACAGATAAGTCGGCGATTCGCGTAAGTTGCTCGCTCCCTGCAAATGTTCGCTGAAATATGTTATTTCCTCCCTTGCTCTGCGAGCATCCTATCTGTGTTTCATGTGCCCGTGTTTTACTTTCTCGCTTTCCACTTCAGTTGTCTTGTGGTACTGATGTCAAACTTCATGTGTATTGTAGAAGCAGTGGTCAACCTTCTCCACCCTTTTTAGGTTAACTCCTTTGAACAACTCTGCATTAACTACACCAACGAGAAATTGCAACAACTCTTCAACCACACCATGTTCGTTCTGGAGCAAGAGGAGTACAGTCGAGAAGGCATACCTTGGGACTTTATTGATTTTGGGCTGGATCTCCAACCTACCATCGACTTGATCGAAAAGGTGAGACCTACATTCGCATGCGCGAATCCATTTCTTTTAGCTAGTGAGACTACTAAAACCAGCATCTGAGCTGTCACTAAAGTGTTTTTTTATCCGAAATCTCCCCCCCCCTTTACCTTTTTTTCTTCATGAAGCCGGTAGGTATCTTGGCACTTCTTGACGAGGAGTGCTTCTTTCCCAAGGCCACGGACAGGTCGTTCGTGGAAAAGCTCTTTAAGCAGCAAGAGGGCAACCCCAAGCTTTTCAAGCCCGAGTTTCGTTCCACATCGGATTTTGGCGTCTGTCACTACGCTGGTCGTGTGGACTACCAGGCTGCTCAGTGGCTGACCAAGAATATGGACCCTCTCAATGACAATGTCGTAGCCCTTCTTCAGTCCTCCAACGAACCTCTTGTTCAGGTACCGTGCCATTTCGTATATGGGCTTGTTCTGAAGGATACTTCCTCCATGTACTGATCACCTCCACATGTTTGCTTGAATGCAAGTGTGACATGAGTCATTATGGCAAGGCTGATTAGTCGACTGGCTGGCTCGTTTGCCTTTGGAAGGCATTTGTTTGGCATTCACCCACGCACGCACATGCCAAATTGCAGTAGATCGCGCTTGCCCACATTTGCATACGGTTCCTTTGTATGATATGTATGTTTTTTGTACGACAGTGCTAATCAGCTACTTTCGTATTTTTAAAATCTTTGAGGAATAACTTTCAATTTCTGATAAGTTAGATTTTTGCGGTGTTAATTTACCTGCCGCTTACAGGGAACCCTATTTTGGCTGTTTTATTTGGCTTCTTGTGTAGTACTTTGTTGCTAGGTTGCGGTGGACCGCCTTGCAGTTCTACTGGTATGGTTTGGGAATATTTTGTTTGTTGACCAATTGTGCTATCCAAAAGGTGTTATTTCAGAGAACTTGGATTCGGACTGCCTTCAGCACATCGCGTTCAACCACCTTGCGATTCCTTATGGGCAGTGCTGCCTGATAAAACGATTCACCTACACCCACCGATCTACACGTCATTACTGCTGGGCTTAAACACTTGAATCATCAGCCTTGGAATGCCAATTTCTGCCTGACCTCATTGCCCCCCACATAGCTGTCTGTGGTAGTTGTTGTGCCCACACCTTTTAGAAACCTTGAAATTGGTCAGCTTTGATGCCCTGGCTAGTTGGTGTTCGCTTAGCTATTGCCCCGGTGTAATCTCACTATTTGCTCTTATTCATATTACTATTGCATACATGATTCAATGAAGTTAGTATACATTGCTAGTTTAACGAATTTACTGACGTCCGATTTCACTTTAATTCAATTTTGTATGTGTAAAGCTATCGTGGCGTCTTCGTTGCTGTGGGTGTTGTCACGCCACATGCACTCACTGGAACCTAAGTCGAGATAGCTGTTAGCAGAATTTTAAAAATCTTTTGCGTGTACATGAATGCATTTGCGATCACGCGTCTCTTTTGCATACATTACTCTACCCTAACCCCGTCTTTCACTCCTCGCAATATGTGTGTGTGCGTTGACGTGCGCGAGCCGACGTACGCACCTCATGCTCAACCTGCACAACAAATTTGCATGTGACTGACTTGTCTATGTAGATTTAAGGCAGAAACAGAAATTACCATACCGCGAACAAAGCTCCTGTGGTGTCGGTCTCATTCGCCATATCAAATAAAGATGTGAATTTTTTTCTACGGAGTACTCTCACAGCCTGATTCGAATCACCCTAATATACATGTGTTTCCCGTTGTGCATCCGAAAGATTGACTGATTAATTCACTGAATATTCATCAAGTTTTGATTTACGAACGCTTTGTCGCTTAAAAGTGATGATTTGGTTAGCTCTATCACCATCCCAGAGTGCCCATCCTGCGCCTGTGCTGAAGTGCACTAGTCATACTGCATTAGATTCCATCCTACACTTATGTTTATGACAATTCACGCCAAGAAGGTTTTTCATTGGTGCATCCATTTATTCTTTATGCTCCAACACCGGAGGACGGAAATGTTGCGTCTGACGGTGTAGTGTCCTCGCCCTCTATCAGAAGTAGAGGCGGTTAACGTGCATTCGTTATCACTTCCATAATCCCCGCTGCTACCTCTGCATTTATTGTGTCGTGGAAAGTTGTCGCGTTCGTTCATGGGCCTCTCTGCGTCACACCCGATCAATTTTATGCTCGCATTCACTTTACTATCATGCAAAACTCGTGATTCGTCTCAAATGATTTTTCATAACACTAAGGTACTCCCTATTGGTATGCTTGATAGGCCATCTGGAAAGATGCCGAGATCGTCAGCATGTCGGCCACGGCGGGCAACGAAACCACGTTTGGTCCAGCTCGCACCGTTCGCAAGGGTATGCTGCGGACAGTGAGCCAGCTCTACAAGGAGTCCCTCATTCGCTTGATGTCAGTACTGCAGAACACCAACCCCAACTTTGTTCGCTGCATCATTCCAAACCACGAGAAGAAAGCGGGTCGCATCGATGTACCATTGGTTCTGGATCAGCTCAAATGTAACGGAGTTCTCGAGGGCATTCGCATCTGCCGACAAGGCTTTCCCTCTAGAGTACCATTTCAAGAATTTCGTCAACGCTACGAAATTCTTACACCGGACCTTATTTCCAAGGTAAAACGAAATGGTACTGTTGTACACAGCCGCGACGATTTCGGATGGTATTTTTCTGCCCCATCCATTGGTGCTCACACATCCACTAGCTTTCCGTGCATTCATTCTTCCAACAGTTAATTGCTAACTGTATTTATTCAAGGCTCACAGGGTGTTCCAGTATTTTTTCCTTTACCTTAGCTTGCATCTTGGAAGTGCCAATGTAGTAATTTATTCTGAGCAATTAAATTTATCTTTAACTTTGAGGAGACCATAGAAGCTTTTATTGAATGCCTTAGTTTTTCTGTCGTTTGTCAGTTGCAAATGCATTTGAAAAGCTTCGAAATTAAAGAGGGGAAAAATGTCTGGTTGTTGGCTTGAATTGTGGTGCACAGTACAGGATGTGAAACCAATTTTCCGACTGTGTGAATGTTCTTGTTTGCTCTGCAGGGTTATATGGACGGCCGAAAAGCTGCTGAATTGATGGTGCAACGCCTGGAACTCAGTCCTGAGCTTTATCGCATCGGACAAAGCAAAATCTTTTTCAAGGCAGGCGTTCTCGCCCAACTTGAAGAGGATCGCGATCTTCGTTTGACAGCTATTATGATCAACTTCCAGGCTCATTGTCGCTGCTACCTTGCCAAGAAGTGAGTTGTAATGCAAACCCTACTATTGGTGACCCAGCGCAACGGGTATTCCTTAAGAGATTCAGTCCTATTTATTCAACCCTCTGAAATATGCAAATTGATTTTTCAGCCTGATGTATCTCACTTTTACAGGGCGGTTCAACAGCGTATTCAGGATATCCAGGCTATTCGCATCATCCAGCGTAACTGCGTGGCCTACTTGAAGCTTCGTAACTGGCCGTGGTGGCGTCTCTTCACCAAAGTTCGGCCTCTGCTTAGTGTCACACGGCAGGAGGAGATTGTTGCAGCCAAGGAGGAGGAACTCCGCATGGTCAGTTGGTTCTTGAACTGGGAATCTGTTTGAGTTGATGCGGTTTTTAATTATGTTAGAGCTGGATTTATGTTGCGACATTGTGACCTTGATTTCTTAGTCTACATCGAGTCGTGACAGTAGGATTTGAAAGGGTAAATCACCAAGGTATTACAGCGTTTTCGTACTAACGCTTAATGATTTCCGTTCTTGCCACGTTTAATTGTGTAATATTCAATTCAAAGGGTTGAATGCACTGTCCTTCTCCACAATTGTTGCCAAAGGCGTCGATTTCAAAATGCGCATTTGTGAACATCACCATTTCATTACCAAACGGATTTGTGTCTAGTTTGTGAGATTTGTACTTTACTCCTCTGTGTTGTTTTGGTACTTGCTCGCTCTTTGCTATTTGAACATTCCTTCGTGCGAAAGTAACTGTGTGCTTTAGTTATGCACGAATAGTGTTGCATCTTCTCACATCGCTTTTTCTCTGCAATTTCTCTCCAGCTTATTGGTCTTCTTTATCACGAATCCTTGGCCTTAAGAAGTAGAACTTAGTCAACACAATTTACTTATAGTCTTTGAAACGCTCTCCCATTTCACCTACGTGCGCACACGTTCTTTTACCTATTTGAGTTCTTTGATAGGCTCGGCAACATCGTGGTACTTCGTTATATGCCACGGATTCGCTGAAACTTCTCATCACTGACTTATCTCCGTAGAGTCTCTTGTCTCACAAATTACGGTTTCCACTGCCTTTCTGGCATTTTGTCTCAAATTTAATTTAATTTTTTGCAGAGCTTTTATGCAGGTTTATGCTATTATTTTCAGGTCCAAGAAGCCCTCGCGAAGACTTCAGCATCTCTAACTGAGACTCGCACAGCCTACGAGGAAGCACAAAGCAAACTTGTTTCACTAGAGTCAGAGTTGCAAATTGAGCACGAGTCATTCGCCTCATTGGACGAGGTTGGTCTTTCTTTATTCTTTCTCTTTATTTTGCATTTTAACCTGAATGCGTGCCTTTGGAGTGTGCTTGAACATCTGTTTCATGACCCAAAAGTCTTCTTGTGAAATTGGTGACTCTTTCACCTTGCTGCTTAAGGCACGTATGTGCTCGCATGAGGACGACCTGAGTATTTATGCTACAGAAAATTGAGCGCAAAAGAGGGATTTTTTGTTAAAATGATTTTTAACATCGCTTGGCTGCATGTATTAGTGCTTGTCCATTATTAAGTCGTGAAATTATACCTAAGCAAGAGCAATATTTTTACCGAAATTCAATCCGATTTGCGGGATTTTAAGTCGTCAGGTGTTATGGTAGGTCTAATTGAACTCTGGCATTTGTTGGGCCTTGCTTTCCTCGCTCTAAAGATTTTGAGATATCTTTGCTTGTTCACTCAATACCTTTTCCAAGCCCTAACCACCATTTATTCCATGTGACGTAATTGCGTCGCACTGGGCAGGGATATTGTAACCGCATTGTGTTATGCCGGCAGTTATCTAACTGGTCTTTTATTTTTATAGCGTGAGAGGAAGTTGCGAAGCGATTATCAGGCCGCTCTGGAGGAAATCACCGATCTTGAGAATCGCGAGAACGAATTCAAAACCTTAATAGGTGAACTTGAGGCTCAAAAGAAGACCCTCTCTGACCAGGTGAGTGGTGTTCTATCTATTTATTTTACTCTTAATTTGTTGATAGTTCTATTTGAATAAACTCCGAGGGTTCAAATTATTTTTCAATTCGAACAGGTGGGTGATATTTCGGATCAACTGGAAGTCGAAGAGCAGCATCGTCAGAAGCTGCAATTGGAGAAGGGCTCACTGGAGCAGACCTTAAAAAGTCTCAATGAGGAGCATGCGGCGTTGGAGGATAAGTACACGAAATTGGAGAAGGAGAAGAAGTCGATTGAGTCGCGCCTGACTGACCTCTCAACCCATCTGACCGATGAGGAAGAACGTTCTAAACAATTGATGAAGCTCAAGTCCAAGTACGAGTCGAGCATCTCAGAGTTGGAGGAGAAGCTTTCTAAGGAGCAGGCATCACGGCAGGATCTGGAGCGAGCCAAGCGACGTCTGGAGACGGAGGTCTCTGAGAGAGCCGAGCAAGGCGCTGACCACACGCGCCTTATTGATGAACTCAAGCAGCAGGTAGCCAATCTTGAGGCTAAGCTTTCCGAGGCCCAACGAAAGCTGGATGATGAGGTTATGGCGAAGACGGTTGCGATGAAACAAGTGAGCCTTGTTGTTGTATAGGCGATTGTCGCATTTTCTCTTAGTGGTGCCTAAAACCTCCAAATGTGATGATTTCCCAGTATGCTCTCATTGACATACTCGTCTACTTTTGTCACTACCTTGCATTAAACACTCACCATCAAATCGGCTTCATTTTAGTAGTTTTCGCACCCAATCTGCACTATTCTCTTTGCAATTTATGTTGCTATTTGCAAGGCGTTTTTCCATCTATAATTTTTTGATGAGTCCGGTTTAGCTTGAAACTTGCACCTATAGTTTGGCTCCTTATAAATTACCACTTGGTATAACATTCATGTAATCACCTCTAACAATGTACGTTTAGCTTTCTCGATGGTTCTATTCCTCATTCGCTTTCCGTGCCAGCTAATTTCAAGTTAAAACACATGCTTTGAATGAAATTTTCTGAAATTTTGATTCAGCATAACGGTCGCTGCTTATACCTGCTACCGACTTCATTGAGCGGTGCAATGTGCTCGACGTTCTTTAAAAGTTTGTTAGTCATATGGATGCGATTTAAATATGTATGTTGTTGAGTGATGGTTTTTTACGAAGTCAGCACTTTATTGTGAAACAATGCATGATCTGGGGGATGGTGATCCACATATACCCGTCAAAGTATAAACGCTATCTGCAGGTTTGCCCCTTTAGAAGTTTGTTGCGAGACAGCATTAGCATCTCTCATTGCCTTATACTTTGATAGTAACAGTCAACTTAGTTAGATTATACCTTATGTCAAGAATGTCAATGAGGGTTTCGTTCATTCTAGTTTCGTGAGGCGGAATCATTGGCTCAGGAGCTAAAAGACGATTTGGAAGCAGAAAAGGCGGCACGCGATCGAGCGGAGAATCGAAAACGCGACCTTAAGGAAGAATTGGAAGCCCTTCGTCTCGAACTTATCGATTCTGGAACCAATTCTGAGGCTCAGGCTGAGGCTCTGCGTAAACACGAAGCCGAACTTTCCAACGCCCGCAAGCAAATTGAAAATGATGCTGCGTAAGTCGCTTTCTGTCCCCTAACCATCATTTTTTCTGTCTTTTTCTGCTCAGCACTCTTCCTTCTTTCCTCCTTTCTAGTGCTCATGAAGCTGCTGTGGCTGAGCTGCGTAAGAAGTACAACGCTAAGGTCGAACAGCTCACGGAACAACTGGAAGCCATGAAGCGTGTCAAGGTGGCCATGGAATCATCAAAGTCTCAACTCGAGGCCGGTAATGCTGACCTTACCAACCAACTAAATACTGCCCTGGCTGCCAAGTAAGTAGTTGCACTTTTAAAACAATCGCAGTTTGTGCTTACCTTCATCCTTTGTAAGAAGAAAGTTTTGTAGGGGCATGATTCCTGAGCTTCCGGATCATCAATATTTATAATTTCTTTCGCAGAGCGGAGTCAGAGAAAAAGCGTCGTGCAATCGAGCAGAAGTTGAACGACAAGTTTATGAAACTTGAGGAATCGGAGCGTCAGCGTGTAGACATCGAGGAGCGGTTTAGCAAGGCACAGGCCGAGCTGGAAGCGGCTAACAAGGCTCTGGAGACCTCGGAAGCGGAATTAGCTAAGCTGGGTCGTTCGGATGCGAACAATGCCACCACCATCGCTGAGTTGAAACAGAGTCTGGAAGACGAGACACGCGCCAAGTTGGCTCTGCAGACGCGTCTCAGGCAGGCCGAATCAGAACGTGAAGTTGCAAAAGACGCTCTAGATGAGGAGGAACAGAACAAACAGGCTCTTGAGAAGCATGTCCAGATGCTTCAGCAGCAGGTTTGCTGGTTCGCTCCCTCTCTCCCTATCTCTCTATGCCCTTTCTCTACGTGTGTTGTCGATCTTATTTCAGATGGACGATGTTAAAGCCAAGGTGGCTGAGGATGCCCAACAACTGGAGGGACTTGAAGACACTCGCAAGAAACTTCAACGTGAAAAGGATGAGCTAGCTAATCGAAATGAGGAGCTTGCTGCACAGGTTGAAAAGCTGGAGAAGTCACGGCGTAAGCTGCAGGGAGAGGTAGGTCTAGATAGTCTAGCATGATTATATTTTTGTTTTATACACGTTGGTTGCATTATAGCTAGAAGACGCAAACCATGCACTGGCGGCACAACGATCGGATCAGGTGAACAGTGAACGTCGATTGAAGAAACTGGAGGCCTCGTTGGCCGACGCTACGGCAAATGCGAGGAGACTCCAGGAAGAAAAGGATCAAGTGGACAAAGACATGCGGGAGCGGGAGACTCAACTCCTCACTCGAGATCGCGAGTTAGAGGACCTTCAAGAACGTCTAGAGGAGTCTGAACGGCAGCGGACCAATCTGAGTCACGAACTGGAAGAACTCGTTTCTCACACCGACGATGCTGGAAAGAGCAAGATCGAGCTGGAGCAGATCAATTTCCAGTTAGAGAACCAGTTGAAGGAATTGAAACAGCAATTTGAAGAACTGGAGGACGATCAGGCTCAACTTGCAATGGAGAAGCAGCGTGCTGATGTGAGCGCCTCAATTATTTTTCTCTTAAGTGTTGACTGGGTTCCTCGTTAATTTTTTCTCTTCATCCGTTGCAGCTTCAAATAAATGCATTGAAAGCACAGTTGGAGCGCGAACTGGCGAGTCGCAACGAGGGCTTTGAGGAACAGCGTCGCCAGTTGCTGAAGCAGTTACGTGAGGCGAAAGAGGAGTTGGAAGATGAGAAGAAGCAACGAGCAACTGCCCTACTCATACGTAAGAAGATTGAGAGTGACCTTGCTGACGCCAATCAGCGCGGGGATGCAGCTGATCGCCAGCGTGAGGAGGCAGCGAAGCAGTTGAAGCGTCTGCAGAGTGTCAGTATCGAGCTCAAGCGCGACCTAGACGCTTCGTTAAAGGCGCGCGATGACGCTATCTCGGCGATGCGGGAGCTGGAGAAGAGAATCCGCACTGTGGAGGCAGAGCGGGCTCAGGCCATGGATGATCTCTCCACTGCAGAACGGGTTTGCCGAACAGCTAAGTTGGAGAGAGATGAGGCTCTTGAGGAGGCCAATAGCGCTCTTACCGCCAAGTAAGCTCCTTTCCAAAATGACCTGGTGCAATTTGTTTTGAGCTCACACCATTTTAGGTTTTTTTTTGCTTTTTTCCTGTTACTTTGCGTAAGGGATGGCATCATATGCTTAAAGCCCTGTTGTGAATATTTGTCATTTCTTTGCGTATCTAGGCTTTATCATTGTCATGGTGATTTGATTTTTGGTTCGTCGTTTGCCGTCAGAAAAGTCTTAGCTTTCTCTCTACTCAATGTTTTTATCCTGCGAATTAGAAGCCTGTGTCCCGCATCACAGCGACTTGTTGATCTTCATTTTTTTCTACTACAGATCCATTCCAGTGTATAGCCTTATGTATGCTCCACCTGCAGTCGAATGCTACCTCCTTTAATAATGAAAGCTAGTAAAAGTCAATTATTGAGGTGGTATCATTAGGATTTTCACGGCGTCAATTTCTGGGAGGGAGTGGGGGACGAATGATTTGGGTGTACATTCAGGTTTATCCTACTGGTATTCTTCGTGTCTGCCTAGGCAGAAGATGGCTTATTCGGCAGGTTGCCCATCGGCGGATACCCTTGGAAATTTATCTTATTAGACGTGAGCCTCTACATTGTTTGTCAAAACGCATTCTCCGCTCCGCTCCTCTTTATACAATTGCATTTAAGCCAACGCCTTGAATTGGTTTCTTTATCTCGGTTATCCTAATGCGGAGGTATAGAAGATCAGTGTTCGCACCGAATGAATGCGGGCCACTTTAGACCACGTTTTCGATTGTCCCACACTGGTATTGTAGTGAAAATCGTTTGTTTCAACATCATGGCAATCAGATCTGTTGATCGACCAATAGTTTGGTGCCATTAATGTTCATTGAAGCCAATCACTTCTACATTAGGACCATAGCACGGTCGCTGCCTAAAATCGTGAAGTTGCGCAGGACAATGGGAAATACTCGATGGTCCGAAAGTGTTTTGGTTGTACTTCGAAACTTGGAAATGGCTCCTGCAGATTCTCATCCAACATTAGACACCATTATGTTGGGCCCTATGTTTATTAGGTCACTCCCTTTGTATTGATGTCATCTACTCCCTACTGGAGACTCTTTGCGAGCACGTAAGGTGGCATAACTGCCCAAGCGCAGAGTGAAAACCTCATCACGGATGGTGTTGGTGATACCCCACTGCGTGATGACGCACCTATGGCCGATTCAGGACACACCGGTTCTCCATCGTGCAGGCACATAATCACAACCCCATCCCTTCTGGTCAATTGGTTGGTGTGTGTGTGTGTGTGTGTCAACCGAATTTCTCTAATTCCGCGATTTGAGATGTCCTATGTGCTGATTTATCTTACCGAACAATGAAAAGAGGTGGACCATCGTGCCTACTTTTAAAGCTGCAACATATTTGACTTCCTCGTGCATAAAATTTGCATCGTTTTGGAGGCCCAGTTCTCTTCAATTTGCGGTTACGCAAACAAACTCGAGTAGCTAAGTTCGTTCTTACGTGCCGAAATCAGGCAGTTTTGCGTCTTCATCTCTTCTGTTGTCGTTTTTGTGCACTTTTCCGTCAGCTACGATATGTGCATCCATAGTTGCTGGATTTGCTGAACTTTGTCGGTTTTCAAATGTACCATACTGCTGTTTCTAGGTTTCCCTTAAAAGCGACGTAAATCACATTGTTTTAGATGTGATAAGAGGCTGGTGGAATAGGCAGCTCTATGCTACCTACATGAAGTGCCCCTGGGGTCTTATTCGCGAAGTAACGCTACTACGACCTCTCATCAGAAGCATTAAAGATTTTCGGATGTACAACCTAAGTCTGCTTCATTACATATAGGTTGTGCAATGCAGTACCAGTAATCACAGTGTTCCGAGCTTTGCTCTGATGAATGATTTCATTTTGAGCATTTTGTTTCCTTAAACTACCTTTTCAAGGGCCCGTCCATACTTCCTTTCTGTCAAATCTTATTTCATCTTCTGCTTCCAGGAGAACCATCACAACTGTTTTTGGTACCTCAACTTGTGGATGCTGTTAAGAGACTTGGACTTGTCGAATGCTTAAAGACTGTTTTGAATATTTGAAGAGATCTAGAGGCGTTTTCCTATCATTCCGGTTGTGATCGTTACGTGGGAGTTACAAAATCGCTTTGTCTCTCCACTCCTGCTTCAAGGAACACCTTGTTGGAGGAGAAAAAGCGTCTGGAATCGGCGATGATGCATCGCGACGAGGAGTTGGAGGAGGCGCAGACGGCCCGTGAGGAGGCGGAGGATCGATATAAACGCACCCTCGGTTTGCTTGAACAAGCTCAGGTCGATTTAGGCTTGGAGCGCACCAATGCACAGCGCATTGAAACTCAACGCGCCACCTTCGAGAAGCAGATTAAGGAGTTGCGTGAGAAGCTGGCCGAGCAGGAGCGTGATAGTGGCAAGCGACTAAAGCTTCAGGTGGCAACGATGGAGGAGCGTCTGGCTGCTATGGACGAGCAGTTGGAGAATGAGAACAAAGAGCGACAGAACGCCAATCGCACGGCTCGTCGTTTGGACAAGCGTCTCAAAGAGGTCTCACTGCAGGTATGCGAGTTTTATAGGTGTTGAGTTTCAACTCACTGTCCTGGCAGGGCATAGTCACCCACACGCACAAAGCAAGTACGTTTGAAAGGAAGTTGTTCCTCTCTGATTGGTCAGCTTTCTCTCACAACTACGCCCACTCCGCTGTTCTTGTTATTGTTGTGATGGCCATATATGGCTAGTAGAGGAAAAGTCTGCTCTTTCATTATTTTTGCATGCTATGCATCGAAAATTAAGTTGAGCCAATTTTACTCCAGTGACTAACAAATTTCTTAACTGTCTAGTCGTGTCTGTGCACAGCAGGGTCTGATCATTTTATTTTGGAACCCTTTTTCCGTCCACGCAGCAATTATTTCATTCCATGACGACACCCGTCTTCAAAGTAGTCCCTATGATTCCACTGTTTTTTATGGTCGATTAACTTCTAGAATGCATTTATGAAATCTGTTTTTATCGTCACTAATTCGAATCATGGATCTTTTTCTTCTTTACTGAGACTCCTCTACTAATCAGTGCACCATTCACCCCTTCCGTTCTCTAGATAAAAGAGCGAATTGTGTAGTGCTTGCTTTAGCCTTTTTCGCAGGAAAACTCCTTTTTCAAATATATGGCAGGTTATGTATTTGCTATCAAGAACTAACAATTTCACATGCAGACGAAGGTTTATTGGAACGATTGCTGGGTTTTGCACTGGGAGCTCGGCCGCCACGTTTGGGTCGTCAATAACGAACGGAGGCACAGCTCTCTGAAGCGTCGCCACTATTCAACTGCTTCATCACTACACAACTGTGCTTAAAATCCTTTTTTAAGGGTGGATATCTGCAGATTTTGTTTTTTTGTTTAGCATAAACCCTTACCGTCACAATTTTTCGCAGCTATTGCCAGTATCATCTTAATTAGCGATGCATTGGCTGACCCATGATGCGCGCGTTAACCATCGGTGCTGTGGAGTGCACTTGCCTCTTACTTCCGCGTATGGGTCTGACACGATAGCATTGCTCTTCATTGGGCATAAAACGGAAGGCTTCAATTAAATTAAAAGCACTGCCTTAGGTGCAAGGGTGTCGCATATTGTTTCGAGGGTATCAGATTGGTGGCAGCATTGAATGGTTCCTTTTTGTTTCATAGCTGGAAGAGGAGAAGGCATACGTGGTACAGTTGAAGGACCAGCTAGAGAAGACGCAGACAGCCTGCAAGAGAAACAAGCAGAACCTAGAGGCAGTGGAGGACGAAGCGAGCAATCTGAGAACGCAGAAGCGTCGCATCCAACGAGACCTAGAAGAGACCACTGAGCAGAAGGAGGCTTTTGAACGCGAGCTCCAAATGCTGCGTGCAAAACTCAACCGGTACGTGAACAGTTGTAATGGTGCTAATACCGTATTAACCATCATCATCTTCCCAAAACTGTCGGTTTAAGCCCTTTTTACAAGGTGAATCACGTAGGGCGTCCAAAATTGAAAAGGTCATGCTCCGTCCCTCCCCCTCCCCTCCTTCGACGAAGAATGCTGTTAAGTAATATGTTGTTTTAAGTACGAATCGCTTACCCCACATAACTGAACCTTGTCTTAACAGCCAAACTTGGTATGCGGATGGTCGTTGCGATGCTGTCCCTCATCTCTCATTCCGCAGGTGAAGTATGTGCTTTTGCGCCTACGCAGGAAGCCAAATATTGCAATAATAATAAGAGGAAATCGGCTTATTCTCTGCGCCGCATTTATTTCTATGCAAATCTTTAGCTTGTCTGATTTTGTTTCATCTGCATGCCCCCTATGATCGCCATTATGTGACACATTGGTCCTCCAGGTTCTCTTCTCGAGCAATGGACGCACTCAATGGCGACTCGGATCAGGAATCCTTTGATATCTTGTAATTTTTCGTGTCGGCATTTTTCGCGTTGATGTTTGTGCCGTTGTCGTTCCTACCATTTTACTCTAGCTCCGCGCTTTCCTTCCGCTTATTTTCCGGTGTTTTTCTAGGTGTCTGTGGGTTTGTGTGCGGGAAGGTTAGAGCGTTGGTTAGCTGATTTATTGGTACTGCCCTATTCTATTGCTCCTCCGGTTTTTTCCTCAGGAGACCCTCCCAACTTTGTGATGGATAGACGGTAATTCGTCACAGTGTTGTTCACCATCAATGTACCGTTTCTGGCTACCTGAGGGCGTAATCGCATCTATTCTTTTATGCATTTCTATGATCTGATGATAGATTATTTGGTTACTTTTGTCATCACTGTGTATTTGTGTGCCTGTGTAGTAGCCCGCTTGCTCCCTTTTTCAATGTCACTGTGCCATAAGTGTGAGTTACTTCATTAAGTCAATTTTGTATCCTCTTAATGTAGTGGCGCACGTAGCGCCCATAGAGGTTCAACCGGTGCCTCCCGTCCTTCAACTCGGACAGGTGGAGGAGGTACACCAGAGGACGCTCAATCCGCTGCCGATGTTGATGTTTCGGGATCCAACGAGGATACCCTCAACGAGGCTAACAACCCCAATACAAACTTCACCATTAAAAATAATTCCGCTAAATCGCCTTGAGTGACCTCCGCCCTTTCGCTCTTTTCTCCACCTTCCCAACTGTCTCCTCATCTCATTCACACCCGCGTCATAAGCCTGACTTGAATCTCCGCGCTTCACCTCAGTTTTTGCCGCCTCTCCTGGGAGGGGAAGAGATGAAGAGGCATTGGAACAATGTCTCCCTTGGTTTGTTGTCACAGACCTCACTTCGCCCTCCCAGCCCTGGTTGATTGTACATGCTGTCATTGGTTTCTGTGTCCACTATTTTGCAGATACTACTGCAACTTATTGTGTTACTCCCATGTTTCTTCTCTGGTCCACTCGTGCTCATTATCCTCTCCCAGCGCCAGCAGCAACAACAACATTCTTTGAAGTTGCGAGAGGAGAACGATGTCTGTTGTACTCGCCTCGCCTCCGCTGTCGGATTTTCAATTCTAAGAACTGTCTTTGCCACTTGCACCTCTGCGCTGCTCTCCTCTGCTCCACCTGTTTCTCCCGACATCCAAACGAACCCATCACAAAAGTCTCCTTATTCACACTTTTCTACGAGAAATATGTTTTCAAAAGGTGAATTCTCGTTTTACTTGCTTTTTTGTCTAACTGGATATAGAAGTGGCTTCACTTTCCGGATAAAGATGAGGTTCTTTTTGTTCTCCGTCTGAAGAGCATATTGCAACTCCTGTTTCCATTACGGTGTGCAGTTTTTTGAGTGTTCTTATTCAACGCTGGCATTGGTTAAATTTAAAGTGTTTTGATCGACAATGCATGAACAGACGGATAGTCCTTGTGGGTGCTGACTCGCAAGCTTGAATTGCAATTCCAAGAGTTTTCGCAACATCTCAAATGACCACTTAACGTGGTGCTTGGGCGCTCACGTTACTGTCAATGCGGTTTCAGTGGGCTATGCGCCAGGGGCCAGTGGCGTCGGTGCTTTTTCTCGTTTTCCATTTGAAACGTCTCAAACGGTGACAAATTCATTATGCTGTTGGGTTTAGTGCGATTTCACATTGCTAAATGATCCCCTTGGTGAGGGGGGTGCGCGTTTTACAATACAAATTGGGACATTTGGGGTCTCGTAGGCTGGTAGGAATGCTAGTCAAGTGCCATCTTAGGTAGAGTTGTAGTCGTCAAGGCATCTTATTCTTTTGCTCCAATTAACTAAGTGCTAGTCGCTCTTCTGCGCCTTAAGTCAGGATGGGGCTGGGACTTGCGTATCGATTTGTGATGTGGTTGGACTTGTCAAGCGCTTTACCAGCAAAGAAGAGCAACCTGCTGACCCAGTCATCATGAGAGCAACAAACGCTCAGTGGCTGTTGTGCCAACAGTAGGTCGTTGGTTGTCTGTTAGTGAGAGGGTCTTATCGCCTAGCTGTGACGGGAGGCTACATCAAATGGCTGCTGACCTTCGCTGCCATTGGTCCTAACTGGAGACAACGTGCGGTTGATAACTGAGGCCACCCATCCAGCAAGTGCTCTTTAATGCCAAACAATGTGTGCTGTGTTCCCGGTCACAAAGCATTCTTTTTAATTCTGCGCAGAATCCTGTTTGAAAGCACCTACCGAAACTCTTGGAAAGTAGCAACTGTTGTCGATCGAGTTATTTTAATGCTATAAACACCTACTTAGCAGGTTCACGGAATGCTGGACCGCGTAAAGTACACCATTTGGGGGTAATAATTCCTTTTTTTTAAGAAGTTCCAAAGCCTTTTCCTGCTCATGTACGGGGTGAATTGTGAAGCACCTAAATGCGAATTCCAACCACACCCATTGCTAGCAGCCTCGATTGCTCCTTGGCTGCTTTTAGGCATCGCTCTCATTTTGGCAAACTAAAATGCCTCCGTTAGTTATGCTACCATATGCCATGCGTTCGGTTACCACTTGAAATAACCTCGAGGAATAAGAGTCTTAAAATGGGCACTTTTGCCAATTTTAAGAACGAACGGAGCAGCAGCTCCGCTGATGGCAATTATGAGGACACCACGAGGATGCTGCTAATTAAACGGACCAGTGCATTTGATGCGAATGTAAACATTAGTTTTGCTTTTGAGAGTCTGGAATGTAGTGAGCAAGGGATAGTTTCCACACTCCATCACCATTTTTACCAACAACCGAAATCAGTGTATGGAAAATCTTACTCAGAAATTTCGCCGTATGTTCAGCATATTGCAAAGTCTTGCTTTTAGCAATGGACCCTTTGCACACTGCCAGTATTCCTTTACCAGGAGACCTGGCCTCTGGGCCGTGCAAATAGCCCCAAACCCTTCCGGAAGGCCTGGGATGCAACAACAGCCATTTTTAGGTAAAAGCGCAAGTCATACGGTAGGCCAGAGCTCAATCCTAAAGAACAAACCCACATTTTCACTATTTTTTGATCAAATTGTTTATGAAATTGAAAATGAATGACTCGATGCGGCGGAATTTTTAAGTTTAATTAAGAAGCCGCTTGCAACTTATCTTACTAAGTTGCACTCCATTTAGATTGGTATTGCATTGGAACGAGTCTTGCATGACTTGGAACTAACATTCAAGAGCGTGTTTAAGACGCTAGCTGTTGATTTTACTCCAGGTTTTGGTAACAGTCCACCTGAGGGCTCTGCAATAGTACGGCTGCCGAATGGACTGGATTCCGGGTCATCTTTCAGTAACATATTCTGATCGCATACAGTCCTGGGGTGCTGCACAAAATCCTAGTCATGGAAACACCAGAAACTACATCTACCTCTTTTCGCCTTGATTCTTAACAGTAGGACCAACATGTTCGTCACCTTAAAATGCATTCCCTTTGCCTATGGATAAAACGATTCAAGAGGACCTGCAATGCTGGTATGTGAAACTCAAAACAAATAAGAAATTGTTTGTTGCAAGACAGGGAGAATGTTTACCACTGAGCCAGATGATTCACCACCGGTCGCCACATCTGTGGGCGGAGTTGAGGCGAGATAAAAAGTTACAGGATTAGAAGCTGAGTAATCCGTTTTAAATGTCACCACCAAATTCATTGCTAGTTCGCATCTCAAGATCAGAGGCACCTCTTGAGCAGCGACGGTGCAAAATATCACAAGAATTCCAAAAAAGCATTGGATAGCAATAAGTGGCTAAGGCAGTAGGTAAGTTGATTTAGCGTAGTTAATCAACCATGCTAAATTAGATCTTAGTGGCCGGTGTTACGACGTGAGCGAACCGGAAAATCAAGGTGGTTGAATAATGAACCATAGAAGTAAGATAGTTTAATGTGTTCCGAAATAACTGAATATCAATTTATATGAAAGTTCATAATTTTTGATAATTGATCAATGGCAGAAATTAAAATAGGTAAGCAAACGCGAGGGAGCAAGCATGCATACAGACTTTGTAATAACGATGAATAAGCTATGCGTAAGTTTCACATTAACTTGAAACTGTTGAAAAACTCTTAGGAAATAAGTCAAAATAATTCGGCAAGCGCCTAGGTTTTTGAGCGGCTAATTCGACTCGAATTGTACTTCGGCTTCGGAGGCATGCCATTTCGACACATCTGAGGGCTCCCAGATGCCTCACTATGTGAAAATAGCATGCTACTACCCCGATTATGCTATTATTTTTCCAAAATCGCTTACTGCTAAAAAACATGATACAAAAAACATTTTTCTTAATCCTCTCTGTTCTCATAATATAAATGCTATAAAACATCAGATTTTTCCATAGGAAGGGTAGCTAAAGAGAATAGGAAAGTACCGAACCGACCAAATCGAAAGCATATAACCAGTATAACTAATTCTTAATGCAATCCAAGAAGCGAACGTAAACAACAGGAAAACAAATAAGAAAAACCTTACGGACGAGGTGGTCAAGTTACTTTCCTCTCCATCAAAGCTTGCAAACCTAAGTAAATATTGTGTAAGAAGATTTAAGAAAAGATGTTAAATCTCTATTTATACGTTTACGGTGATATAGGAAGAGAATATTGGTTTGTGGAGATCATATAATCCTTTACTTTTCCTCCATGGAGGCATAGCTACAAGGACATACTCATAGCCAGCACCAGTGTTTTGTGACAAAACTGTACAATTTTTAACAAGGTACATGCTGGAGCTGAAAGGATTGACAAAAGTAAAATCGGAAATAGTTTCGATAAAGCCAAATTGTGACTAAAATCCCACCATTGTAGCCTAAGAAGACAGGTTTTATACCTGCTGGTAGGTATTAAATGTAGTTGCATATTTTATTAGTTTGAAATTAGTCTTACTCTCACCTCATCTTGTAATGAACTAGTAAATAGTTACATTGAGCAGCCGCTTCTGATGAATTAGAGGTCAGAAGCGAAACGTTATTTGGGCTAAGTC
This sequence comes from Taenia crassiceps, assembly GCA_023375655.1. Classification (NCBI taxonomy): domain Eukaryota; kingdom Metazoa; phylum Platyhelminthes; class Cestoda; order Cyclophyllidea; family Taeniidae; genus Taenia; species Taenia crassiceps. The sequence goes on along the minus strand of JAKROA010000004.1, from coordinate 7,258,182 downwards.
AAATGTTGCTTCTCTTTTGATTTTCCAATAGGATGCTTGTGTGTGACCTTTTAAAGAGGTGTTTTGGATACTTAACCTGATTTTTCACCCAGGTGAGATAACTTTTTTCTTAACTTTGGGGAGGTCTTTCTGTGCGTTGCTAGTAATTGGTTCAAAATTAAAGTGGAAATATGAAGGCTAAGATTCATGCCAAATTTTAATACTTTAGTGCCTTTAACATGATATTTGGATTATGCGATGGCTGAAATTTGCAATACTTTGATTATACCTACTCTGTTGAATATTTTAGCAGCCCTGCCTTTTAACGCGTATGCCGACCTTAAACAGCAGCGGAATGCCGACACAGTTCAGAAGAAACGCTCAGCATTTTCAAACAAACGATTCATTTCAGAATGGGACGTTAGCATGCACACCAATTGTTAGTACTGGACAGAAATATATTACGAGTAATGAATGCTTAGGTTATAATTTTTTGAGCTTACATCGGCGAAAAGTCTCTAATCACTCAACATTAGCGATGCTGTTCAATGAGAGGGAAATCAAACCAAACATACTAACCGAGCGGTTTTCGACACCAAACAACACAGATGCTGCTACAATATCTCCAGGACCTGGTGGTGATGGCCACATATCAACAAGCCAGGAAAAGAGAGAACCTTTGCCGCCTCTACCTACACCGTGTGATCGGTATTTTGACTTGAACACATTTTCCTCCGAAGGTTGTTCCTTTACAACTAATCCAAACGATATAAACAGCCTTACATCATCGGATTGGGGGGATGAGGCATGCGTAAGTCAAATGTACTCGTACGAATTTATTTAATCTGTTTCCTTTACTTGGCATTATCGTTCCGCTATTGTAGGAAATTGATAGGCGGCGATCGCAGCATGTGCAGGAATTATTCGATGCCATTGATCAGATGCTTTACGAACCAGGATGTTTGAAAAATACTATTCTCTCCACCCAAATAAGAAGATCTTCAGAGCTAAAAAGCGGTACCGACATACGCGTGATTTATTTGGAAAGCTTTGTGATCCTTAAGATGACCTACTCCTCTTATTACTTGTTGCACAAATGTAATCAAAATCAATAGACTTGATTTCAAAATATCTCTTTCTGCAGAACCAGGTAAAAGTCAGTTTCTTATGAGCTCAGGACTCTCAAATTTCTTGTGAATATAGCGCTTAGTATCTCAAGTCTGTCTGACTTTTTAGTACATGATAATACATTCGTTCTACGCGATACGACTGTAGTAATATGTCAACTGCTAAATGGTAGGGAGTACAAAATGCTGTAAATTAGCACATTTGTTCATGCCGCGTCATTATTTGCTTACAGGTTGATGGATCAGGATGGTTTTACTGGTATATTGGTTAGTTAAAGTCATTTAATTCGCGCCTGCCTTCGGTTTATTCGGGCATTGTGTTAGTGTTTGGAATAAAAGTGTTGTTTAGTCATTCTTAAGAGCAGTCAGCATTTCAATAAGGTGTGGTTATTATTATTTTTTGCTATCTATATGTTATTTTGATTTAAATGCTTTAATGCCTTTAGCTCTACATACTGTGCACCTTTTATGCTCGTATTTTCGTTGAAAATGCTGTGAATGCACGAGGCGTCCTAGAATATAGGATCAGCAATTCCAACGATAACTAAATGAAGTTAAGCTCCCAGGACAGGGCAGAACTCATTAATTAGCGCAATGTACACAACGTGCTGCTGTTTGAACTAGGCCTCTGCGAATCTCCAAACCAACTGACTAGTTCTGACTTCGCCTCAGTAAAGCACCTAATACCGGAGTGCGAGGAGTGGGTAGCAAAGTTTCCGCATTTCCGCCTTCATGGTGTGCAGATCAGACCCCATCCGGTAAAATCGAGAGGACAGCCTCAACAATGGGAATCCACGATGACGCAGCAAAGCGGGCTCTCCGACCCCCATTTCGATGCTTCAATGCTCACAACTCGGCGGTTCAACCGATTACCGGAAGCTAGCAGAGTCAGTCAAACTCCCCTGAACTTGCAGAATGTATCGCGTCTGTATCTATCGGGGTGAGACAATGTTTAGTATTCACTCTGCGATTCCATACGCAAGAGTCTTTACCTGTGGAGAAGGGGACCAGTTTAAGATCACTAGTGTTAGAACTGAATATTATTCCAAATAGCGCTGGACGTGCATCAGATCAATGAAACTGTAAGTGCGTCCCATTGCTTTGCTCCTTCTGATATCATTGGAATTCTCGAGAACGGTTTCAGTTTATTGCTATTAGAGCAAATTATTACCCTACGCAGCTTTTGCCCATGAAATTAACGTAAGCAATTGTTGAAAGGACAATATGAGTGCGAAATGCAGTTTTTATTGAGATTTGACGTGTTTCAAACCTTTTATTCCCCGAACACATTTTCCTGAATGAGGAAATTAAGTGGACATTGTTTTCATCTGCATACGAATTTAAAGAGTCATCAAAACCTCATTCACCCCGAAGCATCTATCGTTGCATTTGCAGCCACACATCTACCTTTGTAATACTACTTCATTTAAACGCCACCGTCACAGCAACGAGGTATATTTGCCACGATAGATGGTGTGTGCTTCCCTTACGGATGCTACAGTGAGTTTTTAGTTTTACAATAATGAACTCACGTCTAATCTGTTAAAATTTGATGCGCAAAGTTGCCTACAGTTTACTTTTTCGTCGGTCTATGAGGAATACGTTCAACGTTCAGGTGAATAGTCCGTTTTCTTTTGTTTTTTAAAACTTGCCTTCCATACTGAGGACGAAGGTAGTGGTAAAGTTGCGCCATCAGAACTGCTTATTTTTGCAAAATGCTTTGATATGATGTGCTTAACCACCCCTTAATCATATTGTACGGAAATGCAAGAAAATTCAGCTGTCGGTCTGATCAGCTAACACCTCGTAATAGGACCAGAAAAGGCTAGTTATTACTGTTCTTCTACCTGCATTATCTTGGCCGGAGCTATAGTGATGCGGACGATGCGTGGAGCCGTAGTACAGTTTACACCAAAGGCACGCAGACTCATTGTTGCAAAAATAGCAAATCCACATGGTGTTGTGCTGTTTTTTTAAAATCGTTTGTAGTAGCCTTTCTGAGTCAACAAACCAATTTGCTGGAACTCTCGACTGATTATCCTTTGCAGGAAAAAGCTGAAGGGTTTTGTATGGTTAGCTATAAGTATACAAGCATCAAATACTCAAGAGCAAGGATTGTGCTTCTTAATTCGAGAACTGCCAATGACTGGTAGTGAAATGCATAAATTTAGGTCTGTTATCCTTCGTTCATCCACTTGGTGGGTAATCAGAAAATAAGCCAGGAATAAATTCTGATTGAAATGCTTTAAGCGGTGATATGGGTACTACTAAGACTCAGAATGGATCGTACTCTTTTATTGATAGAAGTGAGGAGCATATGGGGCATAGGACTAACATTTACAAGGTGTGACTCGGATATTCGGTTAAGGAGCCACAAGCGAATGATAAGTGGCTCCATGACCACCCGTCAATGTCAATGTAATATATGTGTATGCAGTATATGCAGTACATTCGTTTTTGAACCCTCAAAATGATCATAATTTATGGTTTCAAGTCATAAAGTGAAGCGCTCTTTATGGTAATCTCGTAATTTTAGTAACAGCAGTTCCTGACCAGATCCGCGTGTTTCCATCACTTCCGTTATGTGCATACAAGTGTCTTTCTGCATATGGTGACACGTTATTTCCTGCTAAGACCACTGTATTTTATTATCTTGGCAACTTGGATGGAATTCAGCTTGACATAGGTTACTTTTGTTAAATCTTGTATGGCAAATCCGGTATTCAGCATGCATCTTAAAAGTAACAATTCTCAATATTTATCCAAATGCATTTTTGGAGTATTGCCAGCATTCCTAATGCACTTTTTGGGGACTGAAGCCGCACCTTGCCGAAACGTGTCCCTGACAGTGGCGATAACTCTGACTCAGTATAATTTGGATTACTAATTAATGAAAACGAAGCTTTTTATTGGTCGAGCGAAAACAATATATCCACGATAGTGCTGGGGTTATAATGCTGGTGATGAATCCTGATATTACTTGAATGCGCGCGCTGCTGCGAACCGCTCTGGGGTATTCCATAGCCTACTGTCTTGCCTATCTTCCTCAATCTGCCATCTTGATCATTCTCAGAAGCTGTGCTGAGCCTATACAATTTAACGGATGCCTGGAAAGGAATCTAGCAATACCCAATGGCTTGGTTAATTTCATATCGACACATATTATAATAAATTATTCTATGTTTTGGACAGAATTTTCTTATTTGATTGGTTGAAAAAAAAAACTCTAAGTGGGCTTATTTGTATGGCTTGAATCAAGAAGGGGACTATATTTAAATTTAGCCTATCGAAACACCCTATATCTAGGCAAGTCATCTCTGACCACTATTGCTATCGGCCTTTTGATTAGATCAAACTTGGTGATCCAAGGTCAAAGAATTCAGGCACTCCCTTCGGTGAACACAACTACATGGCTTAATCGCTCCCGTGTGAGTCGAATGGCGTCGCGAACCCAAGTCGGTGCCGCAAATGCGCGTTTCCCTCAGTCCGACAATAGTAGAACTTTCCTTTCAACCCTTCCCGAGAATCCTCCTGCGGTCACTCCCCATAGAAATGCAACAAGGTTGACTAATAAATCGTGAGTTTTTTACCAAAATCTGCAAACTGACTTGAAATTCTTTGTCAAAATTGATTAACAGAATAAATTCCTCTTTGAAGGAAGAAGTCTTTATATTCGGTTCGCCAATGGGAGAGTCAAACATTCAAGGCTCCCGAGAATCGGGTTATAGTGCGACCTCCCCAGTGTGCTGCCTACATGGGCAGCAGGACTACCAAGTCGCAAGATGGATTGATGAGGAAAGAGGCGCTGACGCAGACGCTGGTGGTAATTATTCTTAACGAAGTATTAGCAGTACTGAAGGCGCCTTCCCCAGGTACAGTTTCAATGGCATTCGTTAGTTGCATTGTGAGACATCGTTAAGTTGCTCTTGTCTGTATTGGTAGAAAACCTACAGGACTCTCCTGCTGCTGCCAAATTGACGAAAAGCTTTTTGACTCTTAATGAGAAGGAATTTGAAAGCGGCGGAGGAGCGCGTATGGCAATATCTCCAGATCTAAAGTCCTCCACAAAGACGCGGTCACCTTCAAGATTGCAAGACCGGTAGGTAGAAGGTCTATTGATAAAATATTCGTTCATTCATAAGTTCGTATTTCATAACCTACTGACTGCGTTGGTAACTAGGAGTGAACCGCTTCATCAATTGAGGCGATAGGTAATAAAGGGCAAATCGGCGAACAGTTGTTTCTAGTTTAGCAGCACAACCTCTCGCTTGTGTAATATTATCGCAAGACACTAAAAAATCACTAATTCAGTTTAGGCCCGAAATAAATAATGTCTCGGTATTGGAAAATGTGTTATTTGTTTCCAGGACGAGTCCAGAATGTCCGGTAGACTTTGTACTCTCTGGAAAGTCTTTCTCCTCCACGAGTGATTTAAGCAACTTATCCAGCACAACCCCCGCATTTATCTCTATATCGAAGAAAAGTAATACCAAATTTTCCGTCACTTGGCCCAACCGACCCGATTCCAAGATCTCTCCTACACTTTTTGACTCCACTCGGACTTCGCCTATCCCCAGCGGATGCTCGAACACTTCCGGTGGGCAAAATAAGCTGCAAAATGGCTCCACGCTTCCACCGATCACAATAAATAGGACAAATCTTCAAGTGATACCGCGCCAATTCAGACGTCCAGACAATGAGACCCCACGATTGCCATCAATTTTTTCCACCACAGCAAAGCATCCCGATGGAGAGGACAATGGGGCGAATTACCACTACTCAGCGAAAGTGTCGCTTCATGGGAGAAGCAACCAGACTGCTGTTTTGGAGCACTTGTCCCAATTGCGCGAGGCACTGAACAACGAGAGCCTACCCCATCACGAGATGAACATGCGACGAAATCATTCCTGTGTGACCAAGGTGAGTTCTTAATTGTGAGAAGGTTTGGAGTCTTTTACACTCTGGCCACTTTTTCAAATGTCCAAGTACATCAGCCAGATAAGTGAATGTTGGGAAATTCCCATAAGGCATGAAAATAACAAAGATTGTGGGTACCCGTCTGTTGTAGTTCCCGCCTTATCCATCGAAAACAACGCAGATCCAGTGCTCAGTAGAAATTTCAGCCCAGAAACGTCAACCCGCAGATTCAATTTAGTAAGTTAATGTATTTTGACACAACTTTCATTTGCGATTTCGCTGCCTATTCATTAATTTTATAAGCACTATACTATTCGCTTAACTAGAAGTGTATAAACCACTCCCCTACAATGCTGTAGAAGCGTCAACAGAAGTAAGGTGGTTGAGTTTTAAATAACGAAGCAGGATTAGTCTTCGCCCAATTAATAACTTTGCTCCCAGCGCAAAGTATGATAACCACCAATGCATTACTACCTCCACATATGGGAACTTAATCTTGCAGGCATCCTTACTCGTTGGCGGACAAATTATTCTTTGGGGCTTAATAACCGTTCCTAAATTTTCTAAAGTGCGCTTTTGATGCAAGCATATCATTCACCTCCTTATCGATGTTTTCTACCCACTATTCCTTTTTATAGACTGAAGGCAGTTGTGGACGAATAGCGAGTTTCTCATCTCCACTTTATAACTTCCCGTTTTGTTATCCAATACCATTGCCGATTGGTGTGAAAAGGACGGAAATCGTGATCTTATCTTTATTTAAATGAAAATAAATCACAAATTCGAGGAATTCGAATGGGTAATTTCAAGCACTCGTGGTTTTGCCATCGCCTTTTAACAGTGATTTAAGTGCAACCTTTATTTCAGATTCAAGTTGATCCAATTTAGCACTTTTTTCCATCAGTGCAAGAGGGACCGCTAAGGAAGTATTAACCCAGAAAAACTGCAAAGTAAATCTTTCAGAAAAAATGTGCACGAATGGACAATAAATAATCATGTAATAGGATACGTGGAGCCACAATCATGAAGTAGTCGGCAATACCAGATTTTCATCCAAGTCAGGTTACTTTCGGGGTATTGAGTAATTCGCAGAGCAAAAAGCAATATTCTCCCTGAAAGTACTAAATTGGTGACAGATGGTCGACCCGCACAGTGAGTGACGTAGTAAATAGTGAAGTACCCTGACGCTTGAAAGAGTCAACGGAAGCGCGACAATTGCACAAGAAGCTATAAAACTCAACTTTTAGTGATGCTCATTCTGGAAGGCTAATCCTCACATAAAAGTTAATGGAAATAGATCTAGAACCAAGAAGTACTCGTGGTCGCAAAAAACCTTACTAGATTAGGAAATGTAGAAGTGGGGATTCTAGAGATGGTACAATGGAAATTACGAGCTGCTCCCTAAATCGAAATTGAACATAAACATCGGCATCTAACAATCAGTAAACAAAAGGATATAGCGATGTTTGAGTGAGACCTCGATACCTTGCAGCAAATGTCGGATATCTGATATCTTTCTGTCTAGCTAGAACCATAAATACCTGGCTAAAAACGCTGAACAACCTCATCGGACGTTGCATCGAGTTTGACAAGTTTGACATGAAAAGTGTCGTTCATTTCTTGAACAAATAGGGAAAAAACAGTAACATTTCCATGACAAAGCAGATTTCCAAGCCTCTACTCGTCCCTCATATTTACCTAAGCAGAAATTTGAGTGAAGTACGGGAAATTTGGGGAGGCAATAACAAAGCCAAGATAAGGAGAGACTCAAAGTAGGAGGGAAACTGTTCAAAAGATGTCGAAAATCAAGTTAAAGTCATAGAAGATTTTGCAAAGAATCATGACTAAAAATGGGGACAACAGATGATAACTTGCTAACACCAAAAACATTGGGAGATGAATAGGAGCTTCATTGGGATTCACTGATCGTACAGATATCTGCATATAAATAGACCGCTGAAAATCTTATGGCAAAACCTTATTTAGCATTAATGGTGCACAGATTGGGATTCCTCTGAATGACCTCGAAAATGTACGAAAAATAAGCATGGGAACAGAAACAACTTACCCACGATATCGAGGCGCTGAGTTTAACATTGGCTTGCGATTTCCTTCAAATCGTTGGGCATCTGAAAAGCCGGAATGAAGGTTAAATTTATTATTATCGGAAAAAGCATTAGCTGTAGACGCGTTGTCATTTTGAATATCGGCTGGACAGACTTTTGAAGAAAAAACTTAAGATGATTTACGGCGAATCACTGGAGCTAGATTGCCAAGTTTTTTGTAGAACAATAGATTATCATGCACTTTTGCTGACTCCTGTGCGCTTTCCGTTTGTTGACGGACGATGCGGCCAATCTCCTGAAATTCATTTGGGCTATTTAAAATGAGGCGCCCCGGCGAATTCATTAGACCGTATATGAGCCAAGAATCCAGAGATGATGCGATTTCTGGTGCCTGCCTTGATGGAGTTAATGACCTAGATTATTAACGGAGATGTAACAGAGACTAAAATGCAGAATGGCACAGTATATGGTAATATTATTTAAAACGCAAAGAGGGGCTGCGACTTCACTAGCGGTACACTTAGCTCATATTATACATTAAGATACTCGGCCAAAGTGTAGACATATGGATGACTATAGAAGTGCCAAATATCTACAAGTGCCATCTCCGGAGCTCTGCTTTTATGGACCCACAATTGGATGGTGAAAACGTGCCAGAATACTAGAAGACATGTGGTCCCAACCTCACCAATATATCTCAAGAATCTCATCCTATCTGTAAGTCAAGCGCTCGAACACATCAAGTCCTGGAAATGGTTTTTAGCAAGGACGCCTCCCAGGCTAATCACTATGCCTAAAAATTACCAAGAAAACTGAACTACATAGTAGTTGGAAGGCTTCGAAACTGTTTAATGGGACACATTGATCACATTTTTTGTTTTTACTACTCCGTTGATGAATAATTGCTATCCAGACATCTAATCAATACGTATTCAGCTAAAGTAGACATGAAGTATATGTTGCTCGTCCATTTTGTAACTATTACAGGGGTCTCCACAACGGAGTTTTAGCAGTTCCTTAAATTATTTTAGGTTCTTTAGCAACATAAGACCGGATGATGACCAAACGCACTTATTCTACTTGGAGTCTTCGCAGCAGATGTTTTACTTTTGTGGCTTTATGATTCGGTATATGTTTATAAAAAAGGACATCTGTAACTTGAATCCGATTTGCTTGCTGTTGCCCCTACTGCATCGCTAAGATTCCCTGGGTCAGTTATAACAAGTCAAAACGGGTGTGCAGTAGAGGGATCTGAAGGCTTTGCGGTAGAGATCAAGGTGCCCTTGTACTTAAACCCCCTGTTTGATAGTGCGAAAAAATTTTTTTTTCGGCCTTATCAACAAGAAAATTTCAAATAATCATTAATTTCAAAATTGAACAAAATTTTAGACCATTATAAATCTAAAAAACTTTCTTGTGACCACAATCTTAGCTTTCAATGAAAATTATTTTAAGGACAGGAAATTTGTGCAAACTTTAGAGTAGGGGTTAAATATGTCCTTATCTAAATTTTGCACTTATGAAATACAGAAGTCATTATAGACATGATTGTAAATTAAGGAGGTTAAACTTCTCGACCGTACAGTCTAATTCTATTCGTGATGCAATGGCGATCCTTCAACCTTGAAGGCCTTAGGTCGGCTTACTGTCTGCACACCAAGGTTGCACTTTTGGCTATTTGGTCTCACTAGATGTAGGTATCTACGAGTAATTCATATTTTCAAGCCAGTTCCTTTGTTTTATTTGTATATTTCTAGCTAAATTAAATTCTAATGTACTGCTTGTAAGATGATGCTCTTTTGTTGTAGTTCGGATTGTCGGTTTTTTGTTAGAAAACCTTAGGGACTGGCGTTTTTTGTGTTAATTGACTCAATGAACCGCCATCATTTCTTACCTTACAGTAATCTTTTCGTTCTTTTCGCTTGATTCGATCACCCACTATATTTATTTGTTTCTATTAAGCCCTCCTATGAGAGTCCTAAAGCTTTATCGGTTTTGCTTACTTTATATCCACTTGGTATTGCACCAGACACTCTCCTCGTGTGAAATTGATTTCGCTAAATGCGATTATTTTACTGCGCTTCCAGATACTGATTTTGATAAATTCAACATAACATATTTGACTTGTACTTTACCTGCTCCTTGTAATGTATGCATAATTTTTGCTGAGATAGGATTACTGTGGGTTGTTTCAACGTCTTATTTGTCATAGCTCTCTGTATTTCTTCATACCCGTACCAGCGGACATCATATATTTGTCAAGAGGCGAAACTTCTGCTTTCTTTCTCGTGCACCTTTTCCTACGTTTCAAGAAGGTTGATTAGTTTACATGTGGAAAACACCACTAAACTTAGTTAGCTTCGTCATTTTGCTATTTTTCCTTCACTTGAACATTTTTTATAAATTGAATTTCATCCTTCACTCGGCGCTCCTTTCTAATCTCCCACATAAGACACGCTTCTGTTCAGTTTATTAGCCCATTTTAGGAGGTTTTCTGAAGCAGATGTTCCCGGTTTTCAAACTGAGATGTTTGTTCCATCTGCTGTTTGCAGTTTGTCCAACTCGAAACAATGTCATTTGTTCTCAATGCTTAAATATTCCGACTTTTAAGCACTGACGCATCCCAACCTTAAGCCTTTATTCATTTTTTGGCCAAAAAGGGCTCTCGAGTGTGTATTTTAGTAGCAAGAGTTGTGGGCGCACCAAATTTAAATTTGCCTTTTCATATCTTTGGTCTTTAGTAAAGTTTGTATGATAACTTTCAAATTTTTTTGCCGTTTGCAACACTTTTCCACGCCCATATATATAATTTAATGCATTTTTTTGAAAAAATGCAATGATTTATCCTTCTTGGTATTTTAGGAACTTTTTAATTCAGAATATGTCTAGATTGAACATTCTTATGCTTTCTGCCCAACATTACTTAATCCCACACCATGCAAACGCTTTCTTCCCCCATCTCCTTTTTATTCTTTGGTATTCACACTGTCAGTGTTAAGGCATTGCCTAATCTCATGTTGTGAACTTGGTCCTCTATCATCCTTAATCATAGTTCGTTTTTAATTTGCTCGTTCGCTGAAATATTCTATTGTTGGGCTAAATATATTAGGATTGGTTCGGCTGGTAAATGCGGTAATATCGAGAAGTTTTCATTGACTCGCTCCATGTTGCTAGGTCCGAAATTATCCGAATAATAATTAAGGGGAATCAGATTCCCGAGATACAAGAGTTGTTGCTGCTTTTTAGCACGCAAAAGGTTATAATTCTTTACTCTATCCTGAAAGGAATTTTCTATAGCAGTTTGTGCTATCAAAAAGTTCATTTTCCTGTTGCAAAAATGTCTGTTGTACGTGCTTGTATCCTAGAATGGGCCGCGTTATTTAAGCACGGGATCTTATGGATGTTATTCTTTCTGAGAGCTTTCTGACTGCAGTGCATGTGTGATTTTACGACTTTAGCCTACGAGGTCATTTTGTTTGCTAGGAGGTGTTGACCTGGGAGGATAATTAAATTTATTTACCCTCATCCACAAAATGTCCTGTTTTACACAAGGTTGCGACTTTTTCCCTTAACCACATCGCTTTTTACCCCTCCTTTCATTCATTTATCTTGCTAATTGAACTTCTCTCCAAGACATTTTTGTCTGTATCAAAATCAAATAGTAGCGCCATGAGGCAGGATATTAGTTATGCAGCACCTAGTCTCGACGCTGTGTGTATGTGTGTTGTACCTCCGTAAATATTTTATGAGCTACTGTCCAATTTTTTAATTTGTTCGCACAAAGGGTGAACTGGCTTCCACTACGGCTATACGCATTATTTCTGAACAGTTTTGTTTTGTACATGGATGTTTATGGCTCGCTGGCCCATATTAAAGTGGCTATTTAGATAATGATGAGCTTCAACCTCTAAATACGTCTGGAATTAAATGAATGAAATCGTACTAATTCATTTGCTTTGTGGACGACTAGACACTTGCACCTTTCAAGGGATTGTGATACGTGTTCCTTTTTCTTGGTCTTCGAGTTGTTTGCAAGGGTTCACCTTGAGGAGAAACTCAAAACGCTTTACTTCATGCATATACAGATTATTTAAATTGTTGCTCTGGAGAGCTGAAAAGCCCCAAGGTACCGTCAAAATATCAAGAGGGGCGACCTGTTGGTCATCTATCTGATTGTATCATATTAAGGATTCACTTGCTATTTATTCGTAGAAGAGGAGGAATTCCTTTTGCTCCTGAAATGTACTTGACCTACGCACTAGCAGACGGTTGATGACCTTTTATTTTAATGTAGATTGACTCTGATCTGATACCTATTGATCTTACTGTTAAGCTTGAAAGAAAGTCATTACTTGGGCCATGCAGTTCCTATGGGATCAACTCTTAATACACTTACGAAATTCTTGGATAGCAAAATATTAAATTATTAAGAACCTGCCAACAAGTCAATCATTCTATGTTTAGTGCACTGTTTTAATATGGGCAATAACATAGTCGCATGCCTTTCAATTCCATCCATTAGGGGCCATTAGACGTTTATTTGAGGGACTGGAGAAAATGCGCTGGTCGGTTCTTCATACGGTCATAACAGGTTGTAAACCTATTTCATCTCGCTTAATCGAGGCACTCAGACGTCAACTTCGTAAGAGGCCTCTGAAACATGGGATGCGACTATCGTTTTCTTTCGTATAAAAGAACTTATTCTCGTCTGTCGACATTTTATGGTATTGTTGGCCCACCCCTGCACTAGGTGACCACGTTCATCAGTCCACAGGCTATCTGGAGCTTAGCTTCTTTCCTATGCGACTCAAGTCGCCCTGGTAATAAGCGTATCGAGTAGGTAACAAATAGAATATGTACTGAACGATTGTTCTTCAAGGTAGTATTTTTCTGGTTTGGACATTATCTCAAAAAGTATTTTTAGACCTACAACGTCAAATAATGTCTTCATACGACGAAGGGCGAACACAATGTAGCCTTTCATCAGGGATGTCAGTGCATACATTTATTTTCCTGCATAAGTGATTCACCTGACCCTGTAACGTACCCTGGTAGGAGGAGGGGAAGACGGAGGGAGTCGTGTCCTCAAATCAATAATTTTCAAGCCCAGTGCAAGTAAAAAAACTGTTTATTTGCGTTTTTTCCTTCGACTGTCATCCTCTTGAATACGCTAGTGCTTCTATCACATGAAACATTCTTTGCTCAGTGTTCTACGTAGGCGAACAACAGCTTGATTACTCAACTTCAATAAGGTTAGCACCACCTGGTCAGTTGCCACACCTTCACTTGCTGTTGGCTTCCAAGTCTGATCAGTGTACACCTTTCACTTTTATTCTAGCAGCAAGTTTACCGTAATTGAACATAGAGAATGCATTACTGTGTGTGAGCTGAAGGTGCAAATGAAGCGAGCTTATGTGGGACTTTTAGGAACCCCGATCAGACAGGTGACCAGCGGCAGCCGCAGCAGCCACCAACAGCCGATAAGAAACCGGAAAAAACGATAAATAAGCGGCTTCAGCGGACTCAGGCTCAGGTCAATGAAGTTGTGGATATTATGCGAGTGAACATTGAAAAGGTCCTCGAACGCGACAAAAATCTCTCACAACTGGACGATCGCGCAGGTGGGACATTGATTGCCTCTTCTGCAACAGTAAATGTAGCCGTGTACTAGTATAAAAATGAGAAATCTCTTAACTACCCATCTTCTTTTGAAATAAATCACCATGCTTTTTATGTTTCCTCTTTCAAACCTCTCAATGTCACTTCTTTTACTTCGCACTGAATGCGTTTACATTGTATGCGTACGATTTTATGCTACTATCAAAATTGTGGCTGAGGCGACCTTATCTGCATTGGCTCCATTAGATGCTAGGATCGATGAATTGTTGTCACCACTGCGGCAAAAGATATCATCCCTTTGTCGTTTTCATCCGTCTGCACCACCTTTTGAAAGTGGCCATTAAGGCCGTATTAGTTTGTGCCGTTTCAAGTCATTTAGGAAACTACTTTCAATAGCATCCTAGAAACCGGCATTGTTACCTCAGAGTCGTTCTTGTACTATGCAGCTCCGGATTCTACTTCCATTCACTAATCTGAGTGATTTTAACATGATACATGTGTGGATTTTCCAGACTTTTCCCAAGCCTTATCCACGATTTAAAATATACAATCTCTCGTCTTTCATGATGCTGCACTTTTCGTCTGCTCCCATGCAGCATTAGTTATTTCACTGAAGTGTACAACGGCAGTGCACATAGGCGGATTTCATTTCAGCCAAATCTTTTGAAATTACGTTTGATCGTTCCATCTATTGTTGGTAAACAAGACGAAAACGATGTGGTCGATGGTGAGCATGTAGAGACAGGTGTTTTCGGATATGAATGAACGCAGACTTCATCAGATTAGAGATTGATTCTATTACTTGAGGTTTTGCTTTACTGTATGCATTTGTATTCCTCACAGCCTGTCTGGCATTACTGGAGAATAGTATTTGGCTTTACTTTTGGCCATAAATGGGTGTTTCGATACTTTCTGATGGTGTTTAGAATGCATCGCGAACTTACATGTTGAGATTCGCAACAATGCATTAGTCCTTGTGCCGTGTCTCTCTTTCCCTCCATCCTGCCTGCGCAGATGTCGATGATTCCGCCATGGCCCTTGTCGTGAATAAATCATGAGGCGGGAACATTCAGTTGATTCCTATATTCAGAGATGCATTTTCCTGCTTTATTCTGTACCCATTCATTTTGGGCTAAAACCGACAAAACATCTCGTTTTGGAAGTTTTTTTTTAGTTATTCTTACCTGTGGACATTCTTGCCTAGCTCACTGGATTACTTCCATTTCTGCGCAGTTCTGTTTCACCTAAAGCTGTTTCCTGGTCAGTAGAACTCATTAGATTTCACTGTCAGATTTCCGCTTGATTATTTAATACCTTGCGATTTCCGGAGCTAAAATCCTAGTAATTGGCCGTGATCAAGGGAACATTGGACTGTTTATCTTCTTACCCTTCCCATTGGGAATGTTTTGATACAGAGGGGAATTACTTGTCCCTGTGTGAGAACCTACTTTTAGGGTTTGATTGACCCCTCGATTTTCTCACCCAAGCGTATAAGTGGTACATGTGATTCATTTGAAGTAAAATTTGTTCGAAAGGAAGGGTCAATTGTGAACCTGTGGTAGCATATGAGGACCGAACATCTGAGTGGCTCTGATGAGCACACTAATTTGTGAGAGTTGGACAATGAGCGCAATCGAATTCTACCGTCTTCTATTTTTCAGATGCACTCCAGGCTGGGGCCTCTCAATTTGAGGCGAGTGCTGGCAAATTAAAAAGGAAGTATTGGTGGAGAAACTGCAAGGTAAGTTAGTTGGCAATTACCAATCTGAGCTTTTGGGCATCTGGTAAATAGAAATGTTTTTTTTCGGAAGAGTTTGGTTTTTGGCCACCGGAACACTTCGTGTCTTACCCGCATTATATAGCATTCCTTTTAAGGAGTAAAATTCTGCACAATTTTGTAGCCTAGCTGTTTTATGGAGTAGACACATATTAATAATATTATTACTAGTGTCCTCTCACTTTCTTTGCCAATATCCTTTGGTCGAATTTCAGCTTCTAATGGTACTTTGTGGTCTCCTGGCTGTAACTGCCATCGTCATTATCGGTAATCTGCGTCAAGTGTCTTCGTGTTTCCGAGATTGGTGCATTGGTGGCTGGGCAATAAAACTTTATTGTGAAAATCACTTTTGGCATGATAAGCGCCCATATCCCAACCTTTTTTCCATTCAAAGCAAATGAAAGAACTTTCAAGTAACCTAAGGGAGTCCTTTGCACCAACCTCGACGTCCTCGTCGTATTTGATGTTGTAAATTTATACTTGTTGTCTGTTTTTCCCGTCCATTGTTGTCCGGTACTTCTGGAGTGGCAGAAAGTAGGTCCCAGAATGTTGTCGTCCTTACGGCGCCGCTTTCAAATAGCTCGTGTCTGGACATGTAATGCTGGCTTTTGGAAGTATTTTGTGCAAAATCCCCTTTTTTCCTCAAGGTAGTTCCGTTGACTCCACCTTAGGGTGCGTTACTTTTGGCAGTTCATTTGTCAGAACTTGTATAACAAGGGTTATTTCAGGAGTCACTTTCTGTTTATCGTTCAACAAGCGTGTCTTAATCATGTTACTCATTTTTTTGTAGCAAATAAAGCAACCATTTGTCTATATTGAGGGCCTAAGAGCTTAGCTGTCCTTCTTCAATGACTACATGGCTGCTAGTTTTAGCCGATCGAGGGTAGCTTTCTCAATCAAATTTAATGTCGTCCCCGGTAAAGTAATTTTTTCCACTCATTGTCGTGGCCTCTTTATTTCCATGTTTTTGCTCTCTACTCAGCCTCAATTAACTTAATTGCTCCCTTTATGACCCATTCATTTGTGCTCTTTTAGTGTCTCTCACTTCAGAAAAACGGTAAGTTAGCCAAACAATTCCATGACTTGCCTGTTTTCCTCCCGTATACGGTAATTTCCTTTCCAATCGACGTGGTCTTAAAATTAGGCGTGGTCTCTTTTTAGGCACAGCATAAACCACGAGCGAAGGACTGATGGAATTTTACAGTTGAAACTAATGCTCCCAAAACAGACAAGCATTTCATAGCCGACCAGGCTTAAAATTCCGTCCCTTAAGTATGAGTTAACAATGTATTTTTCCATTATTTGCAATGCCCTACAGTTTAGTGGAATGATTTTGCGCAGTTCTCTCTAATTCAACCCTCAACTTTTGAATCTAATTTATTTTCTCACTATTTCCAGGGATGGTAATAGTGTGAATGGAAGTAACACACTAACCACCAACACATCGTTCAGTCTTTCTTCGGATCTGCCACAGTTAGAGGCTCAAGCCCACTTACCTTCAGTTTCCAGCGGCTCCCGTTTCAACTGGATTCTTCCGCACGGTAAGGAGGCGAATCCCTCGACACTCCAGCGGCTTCCTTCTGCACAGAGTGATGGCAGCTCCGAGAACGCCGCACCGTTGTCGAAAGTGGAGTTTGAGACGGGAGCAGTGGAAGAAGGGGGTGGGGCGAGTCCACTCGATCAAGGTGTCTGATGCTTTACTAGCTTATTACGCCTCTATTCTTTCGTCATTTGTCCATCAAACTGTGCTACGCCGACCAATGAGATACACGTCCTCGCCCCTCCCCTGTCTCCCACCTCTGTCCGTCTGTTGTTTGTTGGATGGTTTGTATTCTCGATTTTACAGTCAGGAAGAGTACCTATCTACCACCTCTACCATTGTTGTGCCCTATTTTATCAACAGCATGGACTGTCTATGTTTTTAATTCGATTCACCATGGCCATATTAGCCTGTGTATGATGTTTGTACGTATGGAAGTAAGTGACTAATATTGACGTGTTGTTTTATTATCGAGCAGCACACAGTCCTTATCCGTGTTTCCCTTCTTCCGCATTCTCCTGCTCCCTTCCTCCCTTACTTGCATCCTCGAATGTTCTCCTAGCGCTTTGCCACAACCACCACCACTACCCCTCTTCAGGTTCTCGAATTTGCACTCAACGCCAAAAATGAAAATAGTCAATTCTGGTTCGTAAACCTGTGTATGTGCGTGTGTGCTCGCCACGACTTGTGAAAAACTGCTGAACTATGTCGAATGCGTTATTCGTCTTCATGTCCAATCTCAGTGGTCACTTGGAGGAGACTAAAGGTTTGGTGAGGGAAAACAAGGCGGGAGAAGGGAAGGAAAATGTTTCCTAACCTATGTGTCTTCACAAATTGTTCTGTCTAGATTGCCTTTCTGAGGTGTGCCGCCCGATCCTAGTCTTCGATCTGCTAAATTTGGAATTGGGGGTTGTTTAAATAAATTTCCATTGGGGGGCTGAGGTCGAGCTCGATGCCTGTCTGCGCACTGCACCCAAAGTTAAGATATCGCTGTCGGTTGTGTTGTGTTGGTTTAAAGTGGTTCAAGATGGCAAACTTAAAAGGAAACCTGAAGGTGTGATTGCCAAAAAGCCTTCGTTGCGGGTGTCCTGTGTCCTGATGATCAAATCATAAACCATTAAACGAATGTAATACACCTGAAAGACCTTGCGGTGTTATGTATTGCATGGTTCTTTGAAGTAAGCACAAACCCAAAATTGTATCCCTTTCGGTTCACATTTCAATTAGCGTTTTTGTCGCTGTCTCGGCTTTCTAGCGCAAAGTGTAGCATCACAAACAATCTAACTTCTACCAGTAAATACTAACTTCTTGCAATCAGAATAGTCGATTTTATGACAAAAAAACGGCTGTAGCATGGCGCTCGAGACTTCCCTGCAGACGATAGGAAGCGTAGTGCTAGGGCTGCTGGCGTGACTGGGAGGAGGCCTAAGCTGCTGGTAACCAAAACTGAGGGTTACAAGAACAATCAGGAGACAATGAGGCACCTTGTTTTTGTTTCTAAATAAGTTAAGCATCGGAGCACGCTACGGTGGTCACTGCTCTGCTAAGACTAGTAGTAAACATGGCAGCTAAGTATTCTAACAGGACTAAAGCTAATTTTCAGTGCCACAATTTTCAGTGGCTTGGTGAACGAAGCGCATGTTTCCTTCCAGCAAGCTATCAACCAGGATAGGCAAACAATTGGCCCAGATTTATGTAACTGGGTTGATTGAAAGTGCTTCCAAGAGTCCTTTTCGCCTCAAATTCTGCTGAATGGTGCTGCTTTAATAGCAGTTTTGTTGAAAGAAGTTACTGTAATAAAAATGGAAAATGCTAAGCCTATCAAAAATTCTGGTCTTGGTCCCTCCATCTCATAAAATTTCAGCAATTGTGACTCAGAAGTTCTGTGCGTGCTTAACCAATCGCAGTTCAATTCTCGTATCCCGGTGTTTTAAAAGGGGTACAGCTTGCTCTAGCAAAAATTAATAAACACCTATAAACTTTCTAATTACAAACAAGAACCAGCGAATTCCCGGGAGAAAATAAAGGTGGGTTGCTTATGATTTGGTTGTTTGATTGTAAGGTAACTGGTTGGATGTGCAAGTGCATTTTTTGAGCGAATGGTATCACTTCGATCTGCTTTGTAACAGTTCATTTCAGTAAGGGGTATAGAGCTTGACCCACCTGCGGTCCTAATGATTGCAGCTTGATTTTTTGTGCACTCAGAAAGAAGAATTGTCGTAGCCATTGTCTTCACCTGGCTCGACTTCTTTGTAGAAAAGAGATTTTAGGTTTCTGTACTCAACTACTGCCGTCACATATGCGTGACGCCCCTACCTTCATCTAGCTTGTGTATCACATACAAGCGTCACATCTTACAGGGTGGAAATAATAATGCAATCCCCGATCTGTGAAAGTCGAGCTGCCTCTGCGGAATCATTACAAGACCTATTATTAACTATTGCTTCTGCGATTCATTCTATTATATTTTACTCTCATAAGAGAAGAACGGAGTGGATTGAGAAGAATGCATTCTCTTATTAGGCAATAAAAGGCTTCCTATTAAATTGGAAACAAAAGTACGACTAATTTCAGAATTGCTTACAATATGTATCGAACGTTGCCTTGGTAAGAATAGTTGCTATTTGGGTTTCTGTTCCACGTGTTGGTTTCAGTCTTTTATACTACAGAGGAGAAAGGGTGAGATTCTCCGCCGGCTTAAGTGCTGAGGGCAACTTTTGGGGTTATAGTTCTAAGGTCTTCTGGAATTAAATGCCGCTTTAAGGTTCGAGGCCAAGTCGATTTGTTAGGAGTCAACTTCAGTAAACACCTTTCCCACATATGACATTATGATTGCAGTCAAGTGCACCTTTAACAAGCAGCAGTCCCACTTTTATGCATTCATGTGTTATACCTTCGTAGACTTCATAGGAGGTATCGGGAAGCTACCATAGAGCGCACCAATGCAGGGATAGCATGGCTAAAATAATTGGGATTAAACGCCTTGGTGGCGCATTTTGTTTGCCTTTTTTGAGCATATTCGATGAAAAAAAACCGTACTAAAGGAAATTTGATTACCACGTTACAGTGTTTTTGGTGCAAAGGACAGGCGATGATTTTTAAGCGATAATTTGATGCATATTTTGTCTGAAAAATAGTATTAAGAAAATGTTAGGTGGGGCGACTGAGGCAGAGAGGATTATCCACGAGATCGAGACTGTATCCGTCAATACAGCCTGCGCTTGTGAATTAAGCCATAATCGGCAAATGGCCATGAAGACAAGCATTATCTCCGTCTTCGCGTGGAGGCTCTCTTCTTGTAATTTACAGACAAGATGCAAGATATGCACGACCGGTTTCTCCAACACAGTTTGGGAGCTAGGCACTCTAACCCCATTCAAAATGATGGAGTGCACTTCCGTCACTTTGATGAAATTCATAAAAATCGTTCGTAATGCTTACCCAACTAGCCTCCCTGTTGGATGGCTTTGGACATTCAACCAGAGACCTGACAGGAATCCTCTGACGACAGCTGCGGAAAGTAAATCGTAAAGAGACTGACTACTCAATTTGAAAGTGAAAATAACTCAAGCATCAGAAGTACACCTGCAGACTAGCATAACTAAGTCTGCATCCATGCCTGGTTTTAAACGTTTTGCAAGCCAATGACCTAGCGGCATCGCCGCATGGGACAAAACCAGGAAGGTCGAAAAAATAAGCGCATGTAAATTAAGGCCACAGCTCTACCCATACACGTATTCCGAGGTATTGTCAATGCCAAGAGCACCGTTGGGAGCACGGACTTTACGACTCACGTAAAGCCCCATAGCTACTATCCATATTATCTCTTGTCATCATCACAACTCCAGCTACATGTAAGCTTAATAACCCAAGCAACCTGAGAGCAGTTCACTGTTCACTGCATAAATTTGCCGCGGGTCCCAACCCAATTTACCTTAAGAGTCAACAAAGTGGGCGTCTTCGATTAAAACTGTTGGACAAAAAACTTTCCCCAGTGGCATTAAAAGTTCTAGAGGAGGCTTTAACCACGGCTTTGTATAAGAGGGCAATTACAATACCCCATGGTCAGATGTGACCATTCACATTATTTCTTGCCAAGGCATCGCCCGTCCTCCGTGGGTGGAGGAGTGAGTGATTACTGGCCAGGCAAAACGGTGCAAAAAGCAACCTCTCCTTTCTCACCCATCGCTTTGCCACGGAGGAGGTCGTGTACAGAGTAACTAGGCATTAACTTGTCACAAAGGCTAAGAGCATCCTTCTTTCTGGAGCGGCAAGTGGACTGTAGCTAGTTGTCAAGGTGAATAAGCGAAAAGTCTATTTTTACACATAATGAAGATAAAAAATTAGGTGCTTGTGCATGAAGAAGCCATCCCTGGGCATCCCTATTCATTTTCTAGATCAGCAGGAAAGGTAAGTTTTATTCAACAAGGTTAGAGCACAAATACAGCCAATACAAAAAGAGCACGGAAACGTTGACACAAATTTAACAAAATGCATCGTCGCGTTTACGCTTCACGGGGAGAGGAAAATCTGCGAGGCGCAATCACTCATGTTTCCAACTGAAATTGGGAAAATATTCACATTAAAATGAGAGCAGCTGCTTCGCCCAAACAAAGCTGGAAGTGAAATCTAGGTGAACTGAAAATGGGAACATCAATGCTGAAAATGATTGAAATGGAATCCTTCCCATAGTTTTCCATTAATCCCTCGATCAAAAATACTACAGCATGTACCAAAGTGGTCATAGGCGGGCGGCATGGCAATTAGCATAAATGTTCATG
This sequence comes from Taenia crassiceps, assembly GCA_023375655.1. Classification (NCBI taxonomy): domain Eukaryota; kingdom Metazoa; phylum Platyhelminthes; class Cestoda; order Cyclophyllidea; family Taeniidae; genus Taenia; species Taenia crassiceps. Next base: position 7,236,376 of record JAKROA010000004.1, on the reverse strand, counting down.
CAAGAACAAAATCCTCGGCAGCGTCATTGGTGGGGAAAGATATGCTATCACAGCACTAGTCGAAAATTCTTTTTACACATGAAAAAATGCTCTTCCCACCTCTCTGCTACGGCGGCTACCGCCACCCGTAAGCAATGACGCCTGCAATTGCATTGGAATTGACTCCTCAAGCCTTGGAAAAGTGGTAGTCCATCCTCTCGCCGGCCACTTACTTAGCACATCCACCCACTCGTTACTCAATGTTCAAACGTCTCTCTTCAGCAAAAGCTCTCAAATCAACTGATAAATGAGGAGCTGAGATTCGCCGAGATCTCAACGTCCGTGTTCTACAGCAGGGCTATCAATCCTACCGTAAAATCTACGTCAACAACAAAATTTGGATTTTATCAGCAGAATAAACAGCCATCAACCTTTCGTTCTCCCACGCTAAATCTCGCCCATGAATCGTTGTCTTTCCATAAACCCGCGGGTGCATAAAGCTGCAAAGTGTGTTTAAAGCCAAACTGGAGACGGCATAAGGTAGGAACAGTAAAATCACATCGCGTAAGAGCCACGATGGGGGAGCAACCTCGAAACTTACAACTTAATAGTCCAAGACTCTCGTCTTCTGGACATGAATCGTTCTCCCTTTCTGTCCCATCGCCTAAAATATAGGAATTGGAATTGAATGGAAATAAGTACGCATTTCGTTTAAACAGTTGTGAAGCTACAAGGACCGGAAGTAGTCCTGTGTCGCCGATTTCCGTCAACAACCTATAAAATGCACCAGACTCAATTTTCTGCCAGTTGGAGGAGTTCAAACCAAAAGCACACACAGATGGAATTCACTGGTGTGTAATAGTGCTGACAGGAGTAAAACAATGAGGAAAAACCCTACCACTCCAGTGAAAGGCAAACCGCTGGGATGTATTGTTCAATTTACAAGTGGAATGTCAGCTTGAATAACCGAAAATAGGGGCCGTGTAATATCTCCCCTACAGCATCGTGCCAAATCCAATGTTTTCGAAAATATGCGCACGAGGAGCAATATTTGCTCCATGGATCAAGGACAACCTCCTACTTCCGCAACTTCGATCGATCAAAACATTGAAACTGATGCTTGCACAAGGATGGTGATGAGCTGTTGTGCACAATAAAGGCATCATCACACTTTCACTACTATGTTGAGTGTTGAGAGAAAAAGGATATAAACGTGACAAGTGAAAGATAAGAGCTTTGGCTCACATAAAATAAAGGCGAATGCGTTCTTGCTATAAATTGTGAAAAGACAGCTTTTGGAATTAGCACTATATGTTTATTGGGTGTCTCGTAAGTACGAGGGAAAACACCATCATTAAATACGACACTCGCGCGAGAGAATTGCGATAAGACTTATCATTCCGGTGCCCAGCATTGCCTACAGGTCGGAATAAGTATTTACACATGAGAATATAACGAGAGCAGTTACTTTAATTTAGGACTAATCAGGAAGAATAGGCGATGATGCTCTCAATCCTTCCCTGACCGACTGACCGGACATTTTAATAACAAATAGCACCAAATCCAAAGAAGTCGATGGGAAAACCCCATTCCGCTGCTTTGGTGCACATCAAGATGGCGTTACAATGCTCATGTAGTGTTCAGAGAATTCAACTGTTGCCACTAGCACAGAGGAACATCCATCATACTAACGATGGGTGAGGATGCCTTTTATTCTACACAAAGATGCTGAAGAGTGATTTGGCAAATTAAACATGATGAGCGTTTCTAGTGATGAAGAGAAAAAGAAATTATGGCGAAGGAAGAGATGCAATGACCGCGGCGACAAGGGCAGGTGGCAGGAGAAATGAATCGAAATGCCCTCTAACGCAAACACATAAACGATAATCCAAACAACAGTCATAAAAAAGGGACCGAAATCGACAGGTGGTTGAGGAAGATGTACGCATCCATGTTTGATTACACAAATGAGCACGGGCGGCTGTAGCAGTGGCATCAGTTACGGTTAAAGTGAAGGTGTTCACCCTCAAAATGGAAATTCACGGACAAAATGAAGACGTTCAATGAGGAGATCTCTCACCGATGGAGTTGATAAAATTTTCACAAGCAAATTGAGGCAGAGGTTCAAATCTTGATGAACACAATTGAAAGCTTGCAGACATTCGAAAGGATAGGAAAAACAATGGGGCTTGCAGATTATAGACAAAGGGCTATTTATAGCAGACCGCCATCTAAATGGTTACACTGAATAGTCTATGCAGGACTCAACTCAGAGCCTAATAAAGTCGCAATAAAACTATCCGTGCCAGATGGTTTTCGGCGGAAGTACCCATACAACAAAACCATTAAATAAGGATTGGGCAAGTCTACTGTGCGTAAATCCTTAAATAACAAAAACGATATAAAATTCAGCCACCAACTCATAATCCTCAAGTCTTCGCATTAAATTCTGATAAAAAAGTAAAAAGGTGACGTCTTCTGCCAAGATTTTTATCCAAAAACAACCCAAACAGTCCTCAATACGAATATGATGCATCGCGTGAACGTCGTAAAAAAAAGCGTACAACAAAGCTTTCGCTTGATCTATTATGAATGCGGCCTAAAAAGGGGATAAGGCATTAGTGCCTAGGGTGTGCTGCAGTGATCCTATTAACAAAGAAACCGAAAAAAGCGAAAAACTGTTGATTTAAACAGAAGTGGATTAAGATTTTGGATTTTAAAAAGAATTTTGAGAGAAACTATTGTCTATAACACGAGCGGTAAGTGTCAGATTAGATCGAATAGCGGAGGAAAAGAGCACCTATTTTACGTTAATTCATTAGTGGTAAAATGATAAGAACAAGAACAGGAGGGAGAAGAAAGTTTTCACTGAAAGAATTCTGGGTGATGGCCAGCAGACAGCAACGCAAACAAACACCCACCCACGTAACAAGAACAAAAACCAGTGATCAAAGCCCAACGCGGACGAATTGGTTTTCATCTCACTGATCCACCGAATAGTGCAAGAGTTGCCATTCAAATACCTTTTGAGCGTTCGAGTACAGGAGAGGCTTCTGAGCTTGTAGAACACACAAAAGAACGCATCTCAAACAGTGGAAGTTGTACATACAAACCAGCTTCCACACAGAAGAACTCGTCAACACGGCTAAACCAGTCTTGAGCAAATCGAAGATAGCTGGATTGGTGGCCACCGCACGTTGGACTCTTGACATCGTACAGTATTCTCCCCTTTCATGGATGCTTGCTTTTACCGTTCACATAGAATGCATCGACTCTTCTACCATTTCACTACATGGGAGGCCATTCAGACATCGACGACAACACCCGCAGGAGCAAGGAAGCACTCCGTTTAGGGAAATTCGTTCATAACCAAACCATACTGTCCAGTAGCACAATAATTAATGCAATTTGAGCTGGCCCAGGTAGGATAATGCTTGCTGGTCATTAATAAACACATTTTCCTGACAATTACTACTGCTTGCAATGCCGTATCAAAAGCAAGTTCAAAAGCAAAAAGCCCATGTGGGTTCTACCTTCCCTCATAGACACGCAAGCGAGTCATTAATGAATCAACCACAGAGGATAAGGTAGAGAGGAGGGCGGGCAGGCGATGTATTGTTTTGCAAGCAAAAGTCAGTGCAACGACTAGTGAAAGCCTTCATAAAGGGAGAGCAAGAGAGCTGACCTCATAACCAAGAGCAGTTTATAAAGTGCTTTTTTGTTAAGATAAGGAGGGCATTAATTCATGGATTACATGATCTGTCAAAGGCGGAAGGCCTGCCACCTTTTATCGCCTTTTCGACCTTGGACAAAGTCAAGCCTCGGTCTCAAGCATACCTCAACTCAAAGGGGGCATGAAAATCGTCATAAGAGCTGGAGCGCAAAAAACAATAGCATTCCTTGCTAAGGTAGCAAAAAATATTTTGATCACGCATTCAAAAATTAATAAAAACACCTCCCAAGCCCGGTTGAAGCAAAAGGGCAGCCTAATAAGAGTGAGGTAAAGAGAGGAGCACCAGGTGTCCGATATAGTAGTAAGGATAATTTCACCCCAAACGTTTTGTATTCTTGGCAAGGTAGAAGAAGTAAAGAACGTTTTACCGCAATTAAGAGATAAAGTCAACAATTCACGTGGAAATTAATGTTGCAATAAATTGTTAACATACATATTTGTACTTTAGGAAATAAGATAGGAAAGAGTCGAAAGTGCAAGAATTCGACGATTTACAAGAGCTTGCAAAATCATAGGGCTCCGAATAACAACTTTGTCTCAAATATCTGTTCCCATGCTAGAAGGTGAAGCTGAAGCAAACAATTACCAGGGGGCAGTACCTAAGCAGTAGTGATTAAATGATAAAAGCAGCATTAGGGCAAACTGAGTCGGGGTATAAACGAGCGTGGATACATTGAGTCCAGAATTACGATGTTCTGCACAGCGAAAATTATGAACAAATAGTGAAATCAACCAAAAAAATTCGCCTTTCAAGGCTTAACGAATAATATCGCATGGGATGAAACCCACAATCAAAAAAGAATACAATATGCAAATGAGGCGTCTACAACGACACCAGGATAGAAGCCAGAAGCATTGTTAGATTACATTTTTTTTGTTTATAAAGCAATTTTTTAAGAGGGTGTCATCACAAATGACGCTGAGTACAGCAACGATTCCCTACCATACCAAAAAAATCCGTGGCGAACATCTCCTCCTCAATGACTTTCTGATGTCTACCGTGGAAATCGAAGCCACACAAAATCCCAGTAGCAAAAGGATGCAGAATGCGAGTAGAAAGCCGCAATCGCGATCACAATAGCCTCCTCCGCAGGTGGCATGGGACAAGATTAATTGTTTGACGGGAGACATGAAAGGTAGGGAGGAAGAAAAACAGCGATGTAAAAATGCGCCATCTCGCGGGACGAGAATGCGAATCGGGACTAGAAATTTCACAGTTTACCTAAGCGAAACTACCAAAACATTCCCCCCCCCCTCCACATTGCATGACTGCAAGTTGACTGCTTCTGTAATGACTTTGTTTTTCGTTCAAATGCATGTTTAATTATACAGATACTTCAACATCAACGGGCTGCTCTTCCATTCAGCAGCATAATCTTCTGCTCTGTACTTTGTTAACACATTTTCGACCCTATTACTTCGAATTTTTACTTCAAATCCCTGAGAATTCAAGCATGGGAGAAATGACAATGACAGGTGGCAGCGCTGCCGACCCGATGGTCTGTAAATAGTTCTAGTCGATCAGCCAAAGGGAACGACGAGCGTCAAAAGAGAGAACTAAACCTTTCTTACTGTGCAATATTGCCTGTGCAGAATGAATTGGTTACCACGAGACGACGGTGTAGTTAGCGCTAATCACATGCATTCGCCCGCAATAAGGCCGCTAAAAATAGCATGAGACTCAAATCCCACCCTAATCGAATGTTGCTAATGACATGAAGAAGGAAAGAAAGAAAGAGAATACTGCATCTGTGACAGAAGGAATAAGGGAAAACAACCTAAGTTGCACTGTCACTATCACCATCAAACGATATGTAATGTTGTAAAGTAGCTGATTCTCCGCTATTGCACAGCACCTCAGCGAAGTCTTCATGCCATGGCACTAGAGAAGAATTTCGAGGGCATTGCCACCGACTTGCGTTCAATCAATGTAGCAGACGCCATTCAGGGTTTTCACCTCTTCGAATACCTTCACTCTCTGGAGTGCCCTTCGGGCCACCTAGGCGACCTCTCAACAATGCGTTTTGCCAAACCGATTTGACCTACTACGACACTAGAGAAGACTCAGGGCCAAAAATCGGATCAAAATTCATAATATCCACGCAAAACAAGCTAAAACTTCCCAAACCAAAAGCCACGAATGGTTTATTGCAGACTAAAGGGGGCATAAGAGAGCCTTTAGAACCGCTTGAACCACAAGAAGTGTTCACAACCAAATGATACGAACTGAAGGGGAGGCAATAAAACAGAGCATGAAGGAGAAGTAATAACACACCTTGGTGATTTTCTCTTTCGTCCGAGGGGGAGTTGAGATAAAGACTATCAAGTGACAGGGGTGCGATGGGTCTCTTGCGGCCTTCAACGTTCACATCGATCGAGACCAATGGTGGTCGTGGTGACCTCGAGTCGCTGTCATCTGAAAAAGCATTTTAAACGAAGGAGGAACGAGTTAACGCATCTCCCATAACACTATCAACAAACACCCTTACCAACACACGCATTAAATTCAAACTACTTTTGCCAACAAAAGATTTATGATTCAACACACCAGGCACTAGAGCTCGCAAATTAATAAAAGTTTAGGCAATTGACACATTAAACCCAGCGCTCTTATTGAATTGAAAGAACAAAATTAGCCAGTATCGATTCATTTCCATCTAAGTAAAGGGAATTAAAACGACATTAAAATGGGGACGATAAATATAGGGGCAAAATGATCGAAAAAATTAAAGTGCTCTATTATCAAGCGCACTACCTTCCATCGAGAACTCTGAGAAAGATTTGAGGTGAGAGCTGGATTGGGCGTTTGACAAAACAATTTCATTTCGACTGATGGCCTCTTCAGATGATATCGGTATTCCGAGTCGTAGCGACTTGAGGCTTGCTAAACCAAAATCGAGAATAAAGGGGTTAAAATTACGGTCGCCTGATTAGTTAATATTAGGATGGAGGCTCCTACAAAAGAAGACGGAAAACCCATCTACACAAACCACGAGCCACCAAACTAGGCCGAAATGATTTTCGACAGTTCAAAGGAGGACTTACCACGCCTAGAAGAGAGTCTAAGGGGTACCAAAGGGGGTTGTATGTGAGGGGTTCCCACCTGTGAATTGGACTGGACATCGCCTGTACCTGTCAGTTTAAAGGTGAATAAGATAACTGCTACTTGTAAAAGTAGTCAAAAAATGCTTACGAATAAAGCCATACAGTTAAGGTGTTAGTAGTAAACTGAACATTCAAGTACAGGGGAGGCTTCTGAGCTTGTAGAACACACAAAAGAACGCATCTCAAACAGTGGAAGTTGTACATACAAACCAGCTTCCACACAGAAGAACTCGTCAACACGGCTAAACCAGTCTTGAGCAAATCGAAGATAGCTGGATTGGTGGCCACCGCACGTTGGACTCTTGACATCGTACAGTATTCTCCCCTTTCATGGATGCTTGCTTTTACCGTTCACATAGAATGCATCGACTCTTCTACCATTTCACTACATGGGAGGCCATTCAGACATCGACGACAACACCCGCAGGAGCAAGGAAGCACTCCGTTTAGGGAAATTCGTTCATAACCAAACCATACTGTCCAGTAGCACAATAATTAATGCAATTTGAGCTGGCCCAGGTAGGATAATGCCCGCTAAAAGTTACAGCTGATACCTAGAACCGCTCATTAGCCTTTTCAGTGAATGCACCTTAAATTAAAAAGTTTCGATTCAACTCAAACGCTCTGGCAGTGAAAACCTACAGATTATTACTTTAATTAGCTAGGTAATTTGGTGAGTAGCGATGTTGTGGAAAGATGAAAGCCAATTGGTCAGCAGCTCTTGCGCCGTCAAGACAGGGAAGTTGACGACCGCCCAAGAAGGCCACAAAATCCTCTTTAAATCAAAGTAAATCACACTAAGGACCAGTAATCGGGCGATTGCAATGGGGCAGGGGACAGAAGCGGTGTTAATGCAAAGGGCCAGATTGGCCAAGTACTCAAGGCGATGGGAGTGGGATTAATGACCAAGCACATGAGCGGTGGCTAGATTCGGCCTTCAAAGCGGTAATTTTGCTCCACGAGAAAGCCACAAAAAAGCTTCTACACTATTACGGCAGTGTCCATTTCTATTCGTTCAATGCATTTGACCAGCCTAAACCTGATCCTCTCAGAGCTCACGTTTGCTTTGTTTCACAGAGTGATGAGGAGGAATGCCGCAGCAGCAGAGGTGAGCCATGTTCACCAATAAATAGCAAAAATAAATCCAGTGTGTTTCTGTAGCGATATCATCTTTCAAACACCTAGTTTTTCTTTGCAACTGTTTCAAAGGCGGCTGCGGCGCACGCTGAACACGCAACCTAAACACCAACATCATCAAGCATAAAAATAGCCATGAAAAATACATTCCATTGTTTGCATACCCTTTACTCCTGCACCTTAAAGCCGCGGCTAAACCGGCCTGCCTGCCTGCCTGCCTACCTACCTACATCTACCCAGCTCAACCACTACGCCGATAAACAGCTTGCGTTGGAAAACACAGAAGTGAATATGGTCATAACCCAACTTGAGTTAAGGCATTGACAGAGACTGTCGTATTCTTCCTGGGATGAAAAGGAGATGCATAGAAATCAAGCGCTTAGTGAAAGTAAAACGAACTCTCATTTTCGATGGATTTGCCGTGGATGTTCGAGGTAGTGGCTTGTAGAAGCGAAGCGAGCTGAGTATTGATATCGTTAAATAGATCATCTGAAAATACAACCAAAGAGCACAGGTGACAGAGCGTGGGCTTCTCAAAATCAAGTGCATCTTGGGCTTCACGCAGAAGATCTGAAGGTCTACTCCTGTTATCCATTTTGTCACCTCATCAATCTCCCATGCACTGATGATAAGAAAATCTCTCACACGACTATATTCCTCATAGCGTTTACGCGAACCACTTTAACAATTAAATATAAGATTTTAGTAATTGTAAGCACTACTCTGTGCATTTATGAACAAAATAAATCGGAATTTTTCGCTATAAAGTCAAAACATCTCGTCCCGGCTATCGAATTTAGCCAGCACGTGCGCTTCAAGTAGGTGGGGATGAGTAGGCTAAGAGATATGTTGGTTTATTTTTGCATTTACACAAGAAGAACGCCCCATATTTAACCTTTACGCGCACAGCTTAGGATTGAAAAGTCGATATGTTAATAAGTAGCACAGTGAAGGGTCGCGACTATGCGTTCACCACCAGCATCGTAATATGCGATGCCTCGATTTCCATACCCAAGACCAGGGTCATAGATTATTCAAGTTCTTTAAGTTCCTCTATAACCACGGATTGCAACAAGATCATATTCCACACCTATTTTTTGAGATTTAAATAAATAGAGAGGCTAGGAATTCCATGGTCTGTGGAAAATAGTGCTTGCTGATTCTTGATTAGCAGTCAAATTGGTGAAAAAACCTAGTAGCCGTTGTGCATCATGAGAACGATAAGGCATGCTGCACTGGGCGTTTTAAAAGCCTTTGAGCGCCCGCCAAACAATAGCCCCAAAGTTATTCCACTAATAAAAAAACACACGAATGATTGCCGGGTGACACGAAATGAGAATTGAAACAGTAGGGGAATTAATTAATCACCTTAAGTCAATGGAGGAGACGAATTGCGCCCTAAGCCAGAAACGGCCTGGGTTAAGAACTTGCTCACGTTCAGGCCAGGCTAGGGATCAAAACCCGCTTCGCAGTTAACTTTTGAGAGTAAAGGTCTACTGTGAGTTTTTCTTCACTGATACAGGAACCAAACACCTGAAAGCGTAACCCACCGTTTGTCCTAAAGTTTGCAACGTCAGCAGTCACGTTAGGAAAATGCCTTGTTGGCTTTTCCGTGACTTCTCCGATTTCATCGCTTATACCTCCGACCAATTCGGCTACAAAAGGAAAATAACACATAAGTTCAGCTGGTTCAGAAAAGCGGATATGGCAACGTTAGTGTGGTCCGATAGAGCTACTGAAGAAAAACAGAGTACGCGCAATTTACAGGCAATAAAGCTAGTTGGTTAGTCAGTAAATCAAATCGAATTTCAAAAAAACCCATTTTTGGGTGGGAACTGCGCAACTCAAAGTGAATCATATTTGGCTAGGAAATAAACACAATTCGAAATAGATTAGCAATCCAATCCAAGGAAAACCTATTTTCGAGCCAAAAACTACCAAACTCGACAATGACCTTCTTGAAGCCACCAATCTGATAAAAGAGAACTGGAAGCAGTTAAAACGCACAAAAAAGTGTCAATAGAGCCAGAATGATGTCATTAAATCTAAGAAGTATGCCTAGATTGAAAGAAGCCCCCATTTCAACGCATTATGATGAAGCGACTCATTTAAAAGAATCGTATTTTTTTCCTTTAACTCAAATTGAAAGTTAAGTGTAATGGTGGAGCCAACACTTCCAAGGGACACCAATTAACCGTAGTTTCGACGCCTTTCCAGTAACTTGTTAACACTGGAAGAGTAAATTTTGACAGAGAAACGGTGTGACGAATGCGATGAGAAAACTTCCAAAGCTCATTTTCATTTGTCACCCATCTAAATGAAATATGATAAATAATGCAGAACGTGGCGGTTCGTATAACACCTTCAATCCAGCGTGTTGCCTTCTTTAACTAAATAGCCGAAGTAGATAATCCATTTGCAGAATAAGAATCGTTATTTTAAATAAGGATAAAATAAGTTGTTGAAGAAGTACCGTCTAGCCAGTTTGTGGTCAGCAGAAGGTCACCTTGCGAGTGTAGTGTCATGGTGTCAAGAAGAACAGAAGTGGAAGATGATGTGCTGGGCGATACAAAAAGTTTTGAATGACCGTATCTGCCGTCTGTAAAATTATATTTTAGTCCAGCATTTTATTTTCTCGCCATGGAAGTCATCAGAAACAATAAGTCCCAATGGCAGAGTTGTGACTTCAGAACTTGTATAGTTTTTCAAAAAGGAGAGTTAACTTAACGTCAGAAAAACAACGAAAAACCAGAGTTCTAACGAAATAAGCATCGCTTCTGTAGATATGTAATATAAATGCGAAATTTTAGAAAGTCTTCACTTCAGAATCAATTAGGTTGGCAGTGCTGGTGAAAGAATGTTGGGTATAAATTTTAAGGTTTTGCTAAGCCTGCATATCCATATCTTCAATTAGGAGACGCTCAGTCTGATACTGGCATACGTTACGAACATTATAAGGTCCTACCTACGCTAAATGAGTAAGCATTTCTTCTTCAACTTACCAACAGAAGAAACGAAATAACCAAAGGCTAACTGCCCAAAGAGAAGTGCTTTTTTTGCACGCAGTAAGAAGCAAATAAAAAGCTACAAGATACTACAGGTGCTATGTCTCATTTGTGACTTACTACCCTTGGTAGGTGTAGAATAAGAGACTTGACTTTTGGAGAGCAGAGACAAACTGTTTAGAGGAACGCCCTGTGACGATGGTCTGTTGTTGGAATCCATGGAGGTATCCATGTAGAGTCCGGAAAGCCGCCCAGAACTCCGATTAATTGAAACTGACCTTTAAAGAAACGCGGGGGATTATTTGTTTCGCAAAGAAAGCAATCGAGTGTTAGGAGTGATGGGCTTAGTAGAACTACATCAATAAAACAGCGGTAATTGATAATCAATCTTTAAAATCACACAATTCGATGAAAACAATTAATGCACAGTTAAGATGAGTTATAAAACGACTTACAATATATCACTCTCCTCCGCTATCAAATTATCAAGCGTAGCGAGAATATCATCCAATCGTGATAAGAGAGCTTTAGCATCATTTGCAAGCGTTTTTTGCTCGAAAAATTTACAGGATTCAGCAATTCTACTTAGAGATCGCGAACACCAAGAAAGTTCTGATGATGGTTCCGTTCCTAAAGATGGCCCATCAGCGAATCGAGTCAGTGAATTCCCCATCGTTCTGAATAAATCGCCAGTTCTTTCCATCAGCCTAGACAAGTGATATATGTCATCGGATAACGTCTCAGAGAAAAAACAAATAAGGGACACACCCACGTACCGAGACAGGGAAGATAACTCGTTGGCATTCGACTCCTAACAGAGAAAGTTACAAAATTGTTTAGTAAACAAAACGGTATGAAAAATAAAGCAGATAATGTGTACCATATTCGTAGAACCATTTAAGTCTTTTGCTCGAACTACTGAAGAGTCACCAGATAACACAGCCATGTCCAAATAAAGAGGCCTCATGAAAAGCCATTCCGCATAGCGCAATGAAAAAGAGTTTTTCAACTTCTGAAGTTCAGTCCAACGACTTCTTTGATAAAGGGAAAGTTTATGGAGAACATCGACATCGGATCTAGAGAGGATTTGCGGAAAACGAAAGGGTCGTACTCTGGTAACTTTGCATAATTGAGACAATCAATAAGAGCCTTCGAGTTATCAATAATAGAGAGCGACCTTTTGGTAGCAACCAGCCTAAAAATTTGTTCCATCCCTCGCAATAAAATATACTTGTCAATTGAGGGAGATTTAGATTGCAAGAGAGAAATATTGCACAGAAATTCATTCACCATTCCATCAAGCACACCATTTGTATCCAAACCAACATTGATATCTAAAAATACATTTGCATAAACAAAACAACCAGGTCTCATGCATTTCTCCAGCACGTACATAGCCAAGATAGCAAAGAATCTGGAGGACTTTTTGGGGCATGGACAATTCCATACCCGAGAAAAACCTACTGAAAGCCCCAATTCCTGTACAATTTATCAAAAAATGCAGAAAAACCATCGGCAACTCCTTAATCCATGCAAAGAATAGATTCTTAAGCTGGTTATCAACAGTCCTATTGTAGCATATAAGAAGCGGTCTGAAAATTAGCAATAGACAGAGCCATTACTTTATTGATTGTTCAAACCGCTTATTATCAAGCTTGCTCAAAAGGAACCCTAACAATTTGCCAAGTGCTAGCTTGGGGAATGACCGCAATGTAGTCCTAAAATAAGCGAGTAACTAAGCGTCATACCCTATCTGATTAGGATGTACTGGCAGCATGAGATTGTCAAAACTAGCTCCCAAAACTTTCAAATTATTCACCAGAAGGTTCTCAAAATTGCTTCCATCCATTTCTTTCCCCACCGAACCCACAAAGACAAACTCCAACTTCGCACACAAGTTGTTAATAGCCGCAGATTAGCCTCTTGCGAGGCCTTGAAAATTTGATCAATACAAAGCTATGCTCTAAGCCGTTAAACCTAAACCATACATAAAGCTTAGCCAACACGTCAATGCTAACGGTGTATGTGTCTCAAAAAATTCAGTGCTAGGATCCACGCTAATCTAAATATTATCGGCCGCCCGCTTCTTCACTACGTGGCTATATTGATGTGCAGAACTCGAGCCAACCAAAGAGAACCGAATGCAATCTAGCCACCCTGTTCATGGCCTCTACCGGGTTCCGCAACTGAAACAGCAGCACTCTTAAGGAATGATCACTCAAAAATTCTGCAGAACTTACATTCTGATTGCAAAGTAATGCAAAATACTCTCCAATAAGAATGAGTTTTTACAGAGACGGAGCAAGTTTCAGTAACACACTATATGTAGTTAGATGCGCACCACAAGCTTCCAAAATATAGGCATTGACAAACCTAGAGATAAACAAAACATGAAGGGAAGCTGCGAGTAAATAAAGGACTCTTAAGTCAGGTATTCGCGAAGCTTTCACGCCCTACTGATTCTCATGCAGACAGCTGAACGGCTAGGTGGCGATATTCAAACATCGCTTTGAATGGCTCAAAAAACTAGACTACTTTTATTTCATTAGACGGTGCATCAATTATACCTGCTAATCTTCCTAGTTTTGCTTCATTAACATAGGAAAATAAACACCACTCTTTTCCACCCTACTTACCTTAGACAAGAAAGTATCACCTGTTTATATGCATGGGATTAAGATAGGCGAGCAGTGTTCCCATGACCGACAAAATTGGAAGACGAAGATGGTAGCAACTGGTTGGAAAAGCAGCGCAAGGCATTATCGAAGAGATCGCGTCGGTGGCGGAATTGGCTACAACAGCAAGAGCACAATATCGTCGCTGGTGCTCCCATACCAATCACCTACAGCACCAGTAGTCACGCCACCCAGGAACGTACTTTAACAGCGCTATAAGTAGCTCCTTACGCTGTGGCAAACGCCTTAGTATCAAGCCTATCCCTAGAGCAGAAGTAATAATCTTGGTACAGAAAATTAGCATGGTATGACTTAAATTCCGGCATAAAATCCTGAACCTATGCAATGACGTAAAAGTTCTAAAACGTCTAAACTGCATTTGCCCCTCAAAACAGTCCTCTGCTGCGTTTGCATGCCTCTACGAGCACTTAACACTCAGAAAATGTGCGCTTAAGGGGTTTCTCTAATGCAGTTGAATAATCCTAACACATTGTGTACTCTCGCCATCACTGGCATGTCAACTTTTCGAAATTGCATAAGATATTCGTCTTACTTCATAACAGGCGTCTAGGAGTAGAATCTTGCATCGAAATACATGTCATGACACGTCATGCCCCTTCGTGTAGCATGCCCCATGTAAGTGTGCCGCCTCAGCAAAAGAGCAAAAAAGGGACGGCTCGATGGAACTTGAATAAATGTACCATATTACATTTTGTGTATCACGTAGGCAAGCAATCTTAGTTACTGGTCTCTTTTTGGATGCAGTGCAGGTTTCTCTCCAGAAATGATAATGTTTTGGAGCCGGGACGAATCCGCATGGTTTAAGTTAATTTCTTTAGCTTGGGAGAATACCAAGTAATCGGAAAGAAGGATATCTTTTGGAAAAGATCAATAGGGCTTAAATGAAATCCGAATAAACGATTTGCTCAGAAAGCTTAATCCCTGTCCATTTAACCAATACGTTTTCCCCGTAAATTCTATTCAATTGCCTAGAGAACATAGTTTGCTGCAAAGGCTTCGTCATGCGCAACCCTAATTCAACCCAAGTAAAAGAGTATGGCGGCACTACTTGGCCGCAATTGTAATTCAAGAATGTAAAAAGTGTTTTCTGTTTAAAGATTGATGCTTTGATCAAGGATGGGCAATTGGTTATCAGGGCTCCTCATGCATTTTAATGTCTCAGTTAGTGTGGAGACTATACACAACTATTGTGGCAAGAAACGCTTCATTAAAACCCAATCTTTACAAAACTAGACTTCCTTAAAAAGGAGCTCTTTCCCTATTGGAGTTACATATATACGTCATGCGTCTTCATCGCGCAAATTTCACGTTGCAGACTGGATGAGGTCACAGCAATAACCAAGGCGGCTTAGGGAAAGCGTGACAAACGTGTTAAAAAATAGCTAAACTTGAGGTAATCCAGTGGTTTGCGTGATGTAAAGCCCAGATTTGGTCGTGTTTGCTAAGTAGAGCATTGTGATAGCAAGTGTTGAGTCTGACAAATATAACGATTGCTTTGATAGTTAGACATTAATGGAAGAATGAGCAGCATGAGAAATTAAACAATTTCAACTGCAACTCTGAAATTGGTCAGACTCTGCAAGCAGTGCAAAGTAATGATGTACCCAACCAGCGGGCTGATGCGGGACCTATTTCCCGTTCGCCGAGTTAATTAAGCAAATCTAAACTGACTTTCCAAACAATTTGTGTTAAAGGATTTCAACGGCAGAAACAGCAGAGACCACATTAAAGGAAAATCACGACGAGGCTCTACCATCACAAAAATGCATCAACTTACGTTCAAAGCAAAAGCATCAGGGGTTCTCAACAATTAGATGAGATTAAAAAAGTTAATTTAAGCAAAGTTTGGTTTCATTATGCCAAACAGGCATGAAAATCGTTATAAAAGCTCTAGTATTAAATGGATGTCTAAATTTTGATTTGCTCCATCGTTACTTAGGCCAAAGCCACCAAGCTCATAAAGTAATCTGCATGCACAAGAAAAACGCTCAAATTATAGACGCTGGTTGTCAAAACAGCCCGGGTACTAAAGTGTATGCTGCTTTGCCAGATGCTGCGATGAAAGAGAATATGGTCCAAAGCAATAAACAATCATTTTTGCCGCAGCAGAGGGTGCACAATTATCCATTCTTGTGGCTAAAGGGTGTTAAAGTAAAATAAATTCAAAGACGACCTGAGAAACGTTGGTGAATTGCAAATCTTATGAAAACAGATCGAATAGTCGCTCAGTCTTTCATTGCATTCATGATGGACGTACTTCTGCGCTTATAAAATAAAGTAGGTCGATTTTTACCGATCCTTTGCAACCTCCAGCAAAGAGTTTTGCGATGTGACAGTCAATAAACAGACAGTTATTTGTCACACCCTCATCATTGCTTGTTTCCATCCTGAATTACGTACATAATGTAAACCTCAGATTATTAACTAAACTACCGCCAAAATCAAAACACCTTCGGTGGAGTACTAGTAAGATTCCATAAAATACGACACATGGGGAAAAAAAGAACACTCTGTGAGCTCCAAGAAAGGAATGCCTTGTTTTGAGATGATTTAAGACATAGTAAGGGAAAGAAACCGCACACCCAGGTACATCGTAATCCTGTGGCCATTGAGCGCGCGACATGCCGATTTCATTTTTTGCATAGCACCAAAAGAGGGAGAGCCTGTTGACCGAAGTAGAATCATCCAGCGGGACGAACAACTGCTACCTCAACGCTCATTATATGCCAAGTGAAACAGTTGGTCAAGCACCGTCATAGTCTCTGGCAATCGCTGCACTAAGGCAAAGGGGATGACAGCATTCGCGTTTCCCGCATTGCTCCAGTTCCACACACGATGCGACAGCGTCACCAGTGGTTAAGCCAGCAACTCACAGGCGTAATATCATTGCTCTGTAAGGTTAGCCGCAGCTAACCCCTGCAAACAAAGTGAGTTTTCTAAGCCCGACTAGAGCAGTGGTGGTAGAGTTGGTATCAGCTAATAATGGGCGCTGCTGAATAGTACATGAGTCAGAGATTTAGAGCAAGCAGGGAAACAGTATGGATGAGTGAATGCACACGTAACGTTGGCGTTAAAGGCACTTAACGACATTCACTAAACAAAAAACAAAAAATAAATATGCCGATAGACAAAAGTAGTGCAAAAGCAGTAAAATACCCGAATTTCGTGTAAACTTATCTGTACAAATGTAGAACTTTAGGCAAATACGACTACCAAAAAATATTGCGATCCAATTCCATCTAAGGGGTTATAATTCATTACTAAAAAACCATTACCTCTTGTAAAATGGCAGCGAATCATTGCTATTCAGGTATAAATTCCATTCCACACGTCCAGTACTTTTGTAGTCGAATACCCAAGTGTAGCTCCACAGGATTCCTTTCTGAGAACCAGGCGCATGGCAGTAAAATAAGATTAAAATTGTACTCTGGGAATGAAGAGCCAGCCTTGCTTCCGCAAGGTGAAGCGATTCGTCACGCCAAGATCCCAGGTGACGCCAATCAGGATGATCCACATTCTGGGAGTTTGAATTCCTTCAAAGGACAGAGACCATGCCAATATGGACGGAGTTGACAAATCTAAACTCAAAAATCACAAAGCCTTCATCAATATTTGGCTAAAGTGATAGAGTCCGAAATGTTTCCAAAAGCAAAATTAACTGTGCCATTCTTCAAAAAATTCCATTTGGCACAAAGTATGCTTCGAACTTATGAAAAAGTAAAACATTATGATTTTGACGTAAATTTCCCAAAAAATCCAGAGATAGATTGCCATTAGCCATAGACAATAACACGCACAAAAACTATAGCCAAAATCCATCTCCATTGTCGTAAAGGCGACAGCCATAAAAATTATCTCATCACAAAAAATTGCAATAAATGAATGACCAGAAGAGAAGCTACGAAAAAACCCAACCACAATAACTCAGGCATTACTCAATGGGAAGGAAAATTAGTGACAATACTGATGGCTTTATGGTAAAAACAAAATCAAAACAAGAGTTAAAAAAAACTTACCGAATACAATCTGCAGGACAATCATCGACTCTTGACAACGAGAAGAGCAAAAATACACACCCGAGTCACCAGACTCCAGAATTAAAGAATAGGAGCGGTTGCTATAGTATCGTTCGGCAAGAGTAAAAAAGCCGCCATCTTTGCGGTGTAATTTCTTCTCTAGTTTAGAAAAGTAATATTTAAAAATAATGCATTCTCGAATTTGGAATTGTATTAATAAAATTACAGTTTATTAGAAAGAACGAGTGAATTTGCTTCAATTAGTCATCTATTCTCATTAAAAATTTAGATGCTAATGTGTTAGGATATTTTTAAATATTGAAAGCTAATGACTTACTTTTAAGGACATTATGCGGCAATCCTAACAGCTAGATGCCAAAGATCAAATTCACTACATCAATGCAGACGACCCCCAACAATTAAAACATAAGATCAAAGGATATTATAGGATAGTCGGAAAATGCCATGAAGAAACGTACGTATTTGTCAACTAATAATCAGCAGCGTTTAGTAAATTTAAAAAATTCAACAACTAATGATCTAATCATGTTGACGTTGAATGACGAACTTTCTAGACACCAAAAATTGTAAAGCGACAGTTAACATAAAACCATAAACATAATTTTTTATGGCGCGAAAATGCTAAAAGTACTTTATAGGATAAGTTAAAAATGGATATTTGCGCAACCTTTTTCCCAGGTCTATGGTATTGTCGTGATATAAAATTCAAAGCTAAAGCAACCGCAAACTATTTTGGTTTTTATTGCAATTTGGGCGCTTAGTATATATTTTAAATACAAGCTAAAATAATAAAAATGTTTTAATTTACTGCTGAAGTTTCATATTGATTGCCAATTGGGATCGAATGATTTGAACTCGACGTCTGTGTCTCACATTCTAAGGCATTAATTAGCGCTCAGAGACACTTGTTGGATTTTTTCTTCTAACAATGTGGCCTCACTGCATTGCGACAACTACTGGCACCTCTATCCATTGTGATACTAATCAGCTTATTCCCATCGCCAGTGGTAAATCAAAATCATTACTAGGGATGGTTGTTTTAGAAGGATTTGGTGCTAGTTATCCAGACACTCGTCGTACTGCGGTTAGCAGACATGAGCAACGTCACCAATATGACCACAGAAGGGATCGTGATTTGATTGAAGTGCGTTATTGCTTCCCCCGTTGTTAAATGATGTGGTGCTTTTAGCTACGATAATTTGTTGCGTGTATATTATAATCACTGGTTGAGGTTCTTTTTTGGTTTTGTCGTGCTGTTTTTGTTTGCATTTTTTTGTGTTTTTTGCTTGTTTTGGATTTTGGTCGGAAAGGGTACCTGCAGTCTATGTTGCTGCGCTCAAGTGTTATAGAATTATTTTCATATGCAAATTATTAAAGTGTTTACTGTTCTAGGATAATTACTATACTTCTGTCAAAGGATAAAGAACATGGGAATTTCGCAATTTTTACTTATTTAACTTTTTATCCCTTATTTGCACTTTTAAATGTGTAGTTAATCAAATTACTTATTGTATTAGTTACGCGGACGCTGTGCGCAATTGGAAAAAACAGTCCGTTGGTGGTCGGACTGTACGACGAATTGGAGAGAAAAGTGGTCGTGCGTTCGCGATGAGCGAAATCAACTGAGGGAAGAATTGCGCAGAACTAAGTTGGCTCTGACTGCTCTTCAGAGGCAAAACGAAGAACTCATTCACCGCCTTGACCAGCTCTCCGCTGGCTCAAAGCTTGGTACTGCTACTCTTTCTTGTTGATTTATTGATTGCAAATTGACTGTAGTTTGTCTTTCTAACTTCTTTCTAACGCGTTTTAAGATCAATCAATTGGTGAAACTGTTAGGGCGATTCCCGGATCCTTTGAGATGCGGCAGAAGGTACACATCGATGGTTTCTTTTTGGGAAAAAGGTCTCATCTTTACCTTTTTATTGTTTTTTGAATAATTTAGTAAGGCTTTGGAAGCACCTTTCAAAAGCACTTTTAACTAATGATTGCTGAATTTATGTGATGTATCAGTGGCCACCTTTTTTTCTAACAAACTTGCACTTATCCTGGTTTTCATTGCTTTTACGTTAAATCACATTCTTCTGTGTCGTACTCAGCAGGCCCATGTTATTTATTTAAATCTATTGGAATTACCCTAAAATTTTTTTGAAAAGAAGTAATGTATTTTACCATAATTCTTCGGTTTAGTGCAAACACCTTAATTGACAATTCCTTTACATATGCATGGATGCACTACATTAAAAATTTCCAACCTCATAAAGGTTTGATTGCGCATCTGCTAGTTTTTCAAATTATGCTGATCTGATAAATTGAATCAGCAGTCTAACTTTTTCGCGTTTTCGACATTCTCCAGCCTAATGAGGAAGTCCTAGAACGCGAGAACTGCGAATTAAAGGAAAAATTAGCAGAGATGACGCGTCGCTTGGCGTCAGCAACCAATCACTCTCGTCAAGATCGTCGTAGTCGATCCTCGGGTGCTTCCTCGTGTTGTCACTCTTCTGCTTCCCACAGCGCCTCATCCTCTCCCTTCTCTGCTGGCTCCGCCTCCACCTCCGTCTCGGGCACTGTCTCTTCCCGTGCTAGCAACATCTCACCTCTTCCTGCTCGAGGTAGTATTGCTGCTGAGTTAGTCTTATAGATGCTAGCGTTAGGTAAATCGTGAAATGTAATGTAGGTTTGTTAATCGACACTTCCTCTGCACATTCCTCCTCTCAGTGGTGTTAAGTTGCATATTTCGACATACTCCAGCTGTTGGACATCTGACCAACATATATCATAGATTATCGATATCATGGCGGGTTTCTTCAGAGGTTCGAGCCATTCTTGTTCGGTTGTGCTCTACTTGCTTGTTTGAAGCTAGACATTATAGTGCAATTTCCGAATTTGAACGCATGCTTAACCATTCAAATCATATTTCAAATTTTGTCTACCCTTTGGTGCATTTACCCGGGGAAGCAAGGCTTGTGTTATTATTTTGGAAGGTAAAATTTGATAGCTGACGGCAATGGGATGCCCAAAGTAGCCGGAAGGAGCGGCTTTTTATCGACCGATTAAACTGGAAGCTAGAGGAAATTAGTTGCAGAAGCGGATTGGTATGTCACAAATACTAGAGACCATGGCAGCTTCCGTTCCTTTGCATTACGCAGAGTGATATTTTCTAACACTGACGCTACCCGTGCTGCAATACGCTACCTTCGATTAGCTGATTGGCCAGAGATGTCTAAGAAAACTTATTTTTTAGGCAGCTTATTCCCATTTTATCCCCCTGAAGAGATTATTCAAATAAGTCAAACCTACTTCACTGTATTGGTCCAGCCAAGCAAAAAGCTACTCCTTTTTTAGCGTAATTTAGACGCCGGCCCCTGACCGTCTAGCTATTTCTTGCATTTGGGCACGGAACCGGCCCAACACAGATCAAAATTTGAGTTGGGACCTCTTTGTTCAAATTTCTGTAGGGTAAAGTTCCTTAATGCCAAGTTTTCTTACCTTCGATATGGAGACCATTCATACTCTTGTGTTTTCTTTTACCATGGGCAATTGAGAAAGCTGGGCCAGTTGATTGAGCAAAGAGTTGCTTTATTTAATTATTACCCGAATAGTCACACCTTGCTTTTCGTCTTATTTTTATTCAGTTGAGAATGCATCAAAGGCTGCTTTTAATGATACTCATCTTTATTTGTATTGCGGTCACTCTGAATAGCCCTTGCTGCACCTTTTCATTGTGTTTCGAAACTGTCAGCATAAATCAAATTACCACCTGAAACGAAGTAACTAGGTGTTCGAGAAGAGAGCTTTGGCTTTGTTGTAACGCCCCATTTATCGTCAAGCAGCTGCTAAATTCATAGTGCTAACGTTTAAACTTGTAACTGCCTCATAAATAGTGTCCCATCAATTCCATAAATCAAGCATTCCAGAGATACCGCCTTGTGGTGAATTTTTAAGAACTAGATCACAATCAAGTACGACGAATCCATTAAAGTTAGTGGCTAGTGAGTGTGGCCGTGGCGAACTCACAAAGAATTCCGTTAAAGTCGATGAGCCCCGGTCTGCACCTTATTTCCATGACATTAGCCATTTAGCGCAGCTTGCCCCCACTAAGGCGGTATTACTCTCCGGCAGCACGGCCTCACACGCGGCCGAGCTGAACCTCCTCCCCCAACCCCCAAATCATTCAGGAGCCTGTCCACTTCTTCAATCTTTGGCCTGCTGAGAGAAGTTGAAATACATGGAAAGCCCACCTAAGGGAAGAACCCCACTTTTCTAGAACGCAAAACAAACTCCGATCGCCGTCCCACTCGTCTCGACAAATCGTGGTCGATGTAAAAGGTCGGGGAAACCGCCAGCCCCAGAAATAATGTGTAATCTCCCACATACCTGCCAACCTAATAATAAACACTTCTCGTTGAGGCAAATTTCTACCTAGACGATACATTTGAAGCTGGTGGGTCACATAGGAAAAGCGCTATTGATGAAAAATGATATGTACACCATTGGCCAACCCGGGACAACAGTTGGAGAGGGGTAAACGTCAACAACGATAAGCCAGAACGAGACTGAAATATGTACATAGATAAGGGCGCCTTCATTTGCGCATCAGCCTGTGATGACTTGGCAGCTTCGTCATTGGTCTCCCCGCGATCCCACAAGTGCCAACGCCCACTCTCCCATCAACAGTCTCTGGTGAAGCGAATATGCTCCTCTTCGCCTTATTGTGCTTGTTCATCTTCTTACTAAAATTAAGCCACTGATTTTTCTCCTTTTCACATGCTTTCTCAATCTCGGCGTGGCGCTCGGCTAATTTCTGCTTCTTCAATTTTTTCTTTTCAATCAGTCGATGTCTGACCTCCTTTCTAGCGTAGAGTACATCGTTACCAGGAAATCTTAAGCTTACTTCGTTCTCTGTATGGGAGCGGAGACGTTTGTCACTGGCTTCATCTGGGCAATCTACAATGAAAATTCACAGCATGAAATCCGCAAGTGATCAGTCTCATGAGTAAAAACAGTCGAAATAAAGAAACTAGCTTGTGCAGATTCACAATCGACGAAAAACAAAAAGATTGAATACCATTTTCGGTGTGAACGAAATCGAGAGGTCTAAATGAAATCCGAATCCACTATTGAACTGGATTGTAAGGTCCTCTGGTTACGGTGAGGCCATTTTTGCTAACAATCACCAAAATTCACGGCGAAACGACATCCCACTGAAAAAGTTTAGGGGTACAAGTGCCAGACGCTACAAGAGCCTTGAAAAATTTAAATAAAAGCTATATGCCCAGAATGTCGCAGGAGCAGGCGTTTTAGCGTAAAAGATTGCATTTCACCTAAGGAGTAATTCCTCAGAAAAGTGACAGAGAAGTCTCCTCGAAACTAGAGTATCAATATATGGTATTACCGACTATGGTGGCAGCGATATCAACGGAAACGAACAATGTAGGTGCGCAAAAAGCAGTCACTCTGGCCAGTTGCTTATCAATAATACAGTTTTCAGGCTTTATCAGATTACCTGGCAGATATCCGTCGAATCATAGTCAACGAAGTTAACGACGCACGTACTATTCCCAAGAATTTCAAGAACCTTCGCCTTGTAAAATCTAAACTGAGTGTCACTACTAAAATATGCAAACGTACAACTTGTCCCTTGAGCACTGGGCCATACACATATCACCAACCTTCCATGAGCATTCATCATTCGAAGTCGGTTTGTCAATAAGCTGAAGTGTAAGGTTAATCACCTCTTGCAGGTCCTCCTTTAACTTCTGCAATTCTTCATTGTTTTTGTCAAGCTCCAAGGCTGCTTCGACCTGTTGGAGCTGAAGCTTATGGTTCAACAATTGGAGCTGCAGCGCCTCAGTCATTACAAAAGAAAACAAATACGATATTTCTAACAGGGCGCGAACGTCGATCAGAACAATGGCGTTGACAACACCAAACAGCCAAACAAAATAGATTAATTGTACCAAAATAATATTTAACAACGAGGATAAAACGTTTAAAATAAAAGCATAAGAATGCAGATGCAATGTTAATTGTGGTGATATTTGGGAACGATTCGTTTTGAACACCATCGTAACACTGTATGAGCCGTTTACAGGGTTGACATAGTTAAAGCAAACTTAGCAAGTTTGCTTTGTGAGATGTTAAGGGAAATTTTCTGGTTATTGATCATGCGACAGTATCAGCGGCTAACCCATGAAACCTCCCCCCAGTTCTTATGCACATTTCAAGAAACAAGGTATCCTGGCAAAATAATATTTAATTTATTAAAGCGAGCACACTCATGAGGTCGTTGTCGCAAATCGTGATTCACTGGAACGTTGACTGGATTGCCCAATCGGTGGGAGCAGTAAATTTCCTGTCCTTTATGCTTTCTAGTGCTGCTCGTCGGCGTCCTTGAGGCTTCCTTGAAGGCAAAAGTTGATTTAATTATTGTGCGAACCCGTAGCAAGCAGCTTAGGCTGTGGAAATTCCAGGGTTTATTTCGCTGCACGTAATCGTGACTTGCTCATTGGCATAAATTGGTGGAAGCTTTACCACCGACTTTATGCTTTTTACAGGCTTTATTGCATTCAAGAGCTTACTATATACCTGCCCCTCTGTTTTGTTTTTAAAGTTGCTTTATTTCGTGGTAGGCTTTTTGTTTTTATGGTTGAACGATGAGCTTTGAAGGCTAGGAGGGACTACAAATGTCTTTGTGACATTTTACCTGCTCTTTTCAGCCTAGGGGTTCCTCATGTCAGATTTGCCCGAAGGTTGGATATCTTGTGTTTCTTCATCAACGGGTCCGTGTTTATGGCTTCTTCTGTCACACTGTAACCTTATTTAGGACGCACATACTACGTCAACACTCTCACAAAGAAGTCCCAGTGGGAAAAACCGACTGGTGATGATAAGAAAGTTCGCTGCAGCCACCTCTTGGTTAAGCACGCCAGCTCAAGACGTCCATCCTCATGGAGGGAAGAGAATATCACGCGCAGCAAGGAAGACGCCCTTTCCATTATCAACGGTTGCAGCCTTCGTTGCTCTTATTTTTTTGATATGCATATTTCAGTGATTTCTCTAAACGAACATCTTTCCTTTGAATAGGTTACAAGGACGATATCGAGTCAGGGAGGAAAACATTCGAGGAACTGGCTTCGCATTACAGTGACTGCAGCTCAGCTCGTAATGGTGGCGATCTCGGCTTTTTCGGTCGCCGCCAAATGCAGAAGCCTTTCGAGGATGCTGCTTTTAGTCTCCAAGTTGGAGAGATGTGTGGGCCGGTAGAGACCGATTCTGGCGTGCATCTCATTAAACGAACTGCATGAGCCCGCTACAAATTTGCAGTTTTAAAAATGCTTTAAATAAAGCCACCTTTTTCAATACGTATGCTTCTGTGTGTGACGACCCAACCTCTGTACGGAATCGGATCGTTCTTGCCTAGTACTTTTTGATCGAAAGACCCAAAGGGACAGCTCCTTTTTTTCTGTCAGATTATGACCGTTTCACGGGCAAAACAAACCTACTGTTCCCCTAAACTCTACTGTGCATCTTGCACACAAATTGCAATACTGTGTATACATTTTGGCCAATTACGCATAGACTTATGATCACCTTGCAGACACTATCATCTTGAATGCTTTTAAAGCTCAAATGTAAACTTTAGTAAAAAGTTGGGATTTCATGATTTCGTATTAAGCTTGCTGCATAGAATGAAGGATATATCAAAGATACATCTGAGACGTATTACATCAAAACGAGAGGAGGAAAAAAGCTTCCCCATCCTCTCACAAACACCGGAGAAGCATGTCCACTAAGAAACCTACTGGCCATCCAATTTCGATGTCGTCGATTGTCCGATTCAACTACAAAATAGTAAATAATGTTAGGACTCTGGTAAACAGAACAGATAAATGACTTGCCAAGCAAGCAAGACTCACATTAAGACATTTGTCCATTGGAAGGCCGAATCCATGTGAGAGAAGAGCAGATATGTAAGTTAATTCCATACACAGGAACGGTTGCCCAGGCAATGGCGTGGAACAGGCTGGAACCGAAAGGAGAATCAGACTTAACACTCGGATGTGCGTAGAGCAAAGAATGATGGAGCAAGACGGACCTTTTCTAGCAGTATCGAAGTACCACTGGACTGGGACTCGACCGTCAGCTGGCCTGCTTATGAGTAATTCCCCCGCTTCTTCTGTCTTCGAGCACATGTATGACGTTGCGTGTATGTCCAGTTGTTTTAGGTCCTCTAGATACTTTGTCCAATTGGCTGGAAGAACGGAAGACAATTGGTTTCTTCCAACCACGTGCAAGAAGGGACAGTTCCTTTTTAGCTGGAATACCAACTTTTCCTATATTTACTGTCTCGTTTGATAATAGTATGAGTGCACTAAGCTAACGATATGAGCAGATAAATAGGCAGAAAATGTGCAGAGGGCCTTCGCTCAGTGCCGCGGCCAATGCTCGCCATATTAATATTCCGCTCTGCAGCGAGAAAATGAGTACGTACCTATAGTATGCAAGTGGGCATTTTAAACGATGTGAATAACCTACCGGAATTTTCCTGCAGATCGAATAAACGGTTTTGTTGTGGTACTGTCCATGGAAAAGGTGTAACTGCTTATGATTTGCTGACATGCAAATGATGGGACCTTAGTTACGGTGGGTTAATGTAGGGATAAATGTGTGGTAAGAATCTGAATGCTTCAACTTTCACTCTCGGTTGGTCTATGCAACAAAAGTGCATTGTCAATTCGTAGTGGTCCCAACTGGTGAAAAGCACTCAGGCACAAAGCAAATCCCCTATGCAGCATCACGTGTTTGTTGACACCAAAGGTAAAATTAATCTAGTTAGTGTCAAGCCTACCGCCCAATTCGCCCTCAGCTATCACATCCACAGCTGTTTCAAAGCACTCGTTGAAACCATTCTCAGGAATGGATTGACGATTTTCGAAACCGTGTGAAACCGTCCAGTTTTTTCCACCATGGCTCCAGCTAGCCTTGATGACGGGAGAAAAAAGGAGAGGTATTATGGCCCATATAGGCACCATTCATTGCATTGGTTGATTACAGGTGCTAATCTAGAGGTGTAGTAAATTAAACGTACCGTGAAATTCGGTGGAAAGCAGGGAGAAAGGAGGTAATTAGAGCTGCTCACTGCAGATCGACTGGAGGACCGCAGAAACATTGAATGCATTGCCGTCACCAATCCAAGACCCAAATAGCTACGAGCGAAGAACTATTGAGAAAACAAGGGTCTGGCCAAAAAGACTGGCAGATGCTGAATCGCTCATGTTATAAAGTAACGTGGAACTGGAGCCTTGTTTTAACATAAAAGTAGATAGAAATGATAAGCCCTAGCACATCTGCACACTCAGCGTCTAAAAAAGCCTTCAAGGTGGTGCTGAAAGGTACACTCTTAAAGAAGAACGATCAGCCTTTCCAGATTAGTTACTGCCCCAAAGCGTCACAGGAAAGAGGTACCCAGAAAATAGAAGGACTCAAAAAAGAAGGGTTGTCGAAATCGCGTCCACCTCTGGTAGTCACCCAAACCCGAGTTATGCGTAATTGAGCGACACCGAATATGGAGGAGTTGAACTCGCCCTTGGATAATTCCCGACAAAAAAAGTCGGTTAACATGCGGTGTGCTCACCGTGGAGCACCATCTATTCTTAAGTACTACCAACTCAATAAAACAGTTTGCTGTCCAATGCTACGGTGCGAAATTGGAAGTTTTCCATCGAATATAAATTTGTCATATTATTCGCGTTCGTGTTCGCAACTGATTGCAATCCAATAGAAGAAAAGTATCATAAAATTCGTAGGAGACAACGCAGAAAACGTGAAAGGTGGCTATGTAAAAAGGGCATTTGCTTCAACATTATCTTCAGCCACAGACCGGACCCCCACTATGACAGCATAGAGCCAAACTCAGAATCCGCGCCACCATTTTACTAATTCTTCTGTGCAGTGATGAAAAAGAGTACTTTAAATTTCCATATCTTAAAACACGATTTGCGAAAGATTAACAACTATTTTGAGCTTTTCTATTCACATGAGTAGCATAAAATTCGGATGAATACCTTGCCACTAAGAGGAGAGAATTGGGTACCCAAGTAGGCGTTGGGCAGATTGTGAACATATTCGCTTGGTTCGGCAGTGGAGGTAACACCGAAAGTGAGTTGAAATGAGCCACCCCCCAGATCGAAGATGGCTTTTTGGTGAATAGTCGCCTCAATAAAAGGAGACTGGGGATGACAGGTCGCGAGGCAAGACTGCTGATTAAGGAAGAGGAGGGAGATCCATGCGAAGAAGCCCTCATCAATGCCGTCCATGATGCCCACTATTTCCTGCGAGGCCAGATGGAACTCGGAGTTGTTGAAGAGACTGTACACCTCGAAGAGCGAGGCAAGAAAAGGTTGGAGCATTCTCCCACTAAACATCCCCAAACTGCAATTATCAAAGTCAAAAATACCAACGAGGGAAGGGGAACGCACTGTCTATTATGCCGCAAACAAGAAAGCGCAGTCTAATAAAGCGTCGCTGAATTCAAGAAAGTGAGAATTACATGGAATTTTAACATTCGTTCCAAAAGTCCTCAATTGATAACAAAACGTGCTTATAAATTTTGTTCCTTCAGTTCCTTGTCTCAAGGTGAATTATGCCATTGTATTTTCACAAATTCTTCAACTTCTCCCATGAAATAAGCCGGAGTGGCTGCAATCAGGTTTGGTGAGTTCGGCAGGAGTCAGAAACAGTCATTTACTCTACGCATTGACGACTGCAAGAAAGAGGATCTCACTCCCCTTAACAAATCATAGTGTTCAGCTTTCTTGACCGAAATTGTCATTTTCCCAGAGAATCGCTCCAGTGTTTGACAGCAGATGATGCCATGCTTTAAAGTAGCATTTGTCCTGATAAGCATTAAACTCATAGTGCATATCTCATCCATCATGATGAGATTGTTCACTAACTTCGGAGGTCATTTTAGCCTCATTTTACTCCGTACTACTCTTTACTTCAACTGAAACACCACCTTCTTCGCGCTTTTCAACAGACTAATAGCGTAGAAGACAACATTAATAATGACTATGAATAAATTAAACTGTCGGTTGTGATGTAATTAGCAACGCTCTAGTCCATTTACATAGATCTTTTCAATCCCTTGGGATTGATGGCACTGTTGGAGAGATCATTCCAGACAAACGATAAATTGGGTCGAAGGTATCCTCTGAGGGAGTGTTAACTACCCGCAGTGAGACCAGATGCAAGCGAGACTGAAGAAAAATTAGCACGCATAAGGCATACGATGACAATGATTTAAGGTTAACACCTGCTATGTTAAAGATTGCAGAGAATAATTCATATATCCAGCTAGACTGCGATAAAATGGCAACATAATGAAACCGAGGAATGAAAACGTTTCACAAAGTGACGAATGGTGTACAGAA
This sequence comes from Taenia crassiceps, assembly GCA_023375655.1. Lineage (NCBI taxonomy): Eukaryota > Metazoa > Platyhelminthes > Cestoda > Cyclophyllidea > Taeniidae > Taenia > Taenia crassiceps. Next base: position 7,207,252 of record JAKROA010000004.1, on the reverse strand, counting down.
GGTGTGATACTCAGGAGTCGCCAAAAATCCAACAAATTTACTGCCACTGATCGTGTGAGATGTCTTCTCTCCGTAACGCCGAACCCAAGCCGTTTCTGCAGCCAAAGCAGAAGTTGATAATGAAATTGAAAAGAGCGAGAACTATGCAACAAAATGCAGCCTTTCCATCGAGTATGCGACCGTACGAACTTGTCCAGTTCCCCGTAGTTCGGTCTTTGCGCTGATAGTCCGTAGTTCGGCCATTACTCTCCCAATTTGCCTATATAATGAAGTTCCCGCCATACTGACAAAGTGAATACGAGCGACAATTGATTTGTGCGCTTGACTACGCGAATTTTAAGGGGAACTCTTCAAAAGTAGCTCAATAGCACGTACGATAAAGAACGCGGACGCTTCCATTCGCTCGTGGTTTGGCCTTTACAACAGTGCCTCTTAGCTCTCAGTACTTAAATGTTTTCAAGACAAAGTTTTCCGCACATAGGTGTCACTTCAATATATTCAGCGCTAGGCCAAGGATAAAGTTGCAATAAAAAATGAGGCATGAAATTGGAAATAGAAAGGAGAGAAGAGGGGAAAGGGGGCCGACTCACGGACTCAAGAAGGGCATTGGCAACCCGTTCGGGCAGCAGTCGAAGACCTGCAGTAGCGCGCAGCACCAGAGGAGTGATGGCCCGTTTGTGCTCGGGAATACAGGTCCTCACCTGGTCCAACAGTGGGCGCAAGTAGGCCACCGAGGCGTGGGGAAAGCGTGCAAACTCCGAAAGACCTGGCTCCACCGTGAAAGCCTCCTCACCCACCAATTGGTACCGACACCTTTCTAACTTCAGGATAAGCATTACAGCTACGTGAATGCGTACAGATGATGCATTGGTACACAACCTCATTAACTGAATTAATTAATGGAAAATGCTATTCCACTACACGATCCAACCAATCGCACAAGGAGCAAAGTGACCAGCATTCATGACAATTGAAAACCAATGAAAGTGTGATATGAATGGTCAATTAGGTGGGGTTTGGAAACTATTGCTACACCTCCTATCGCAAGCAACGTCCAGCTCGCCAAACATTATGCACATTTCAAGACAACGACTAAGTTAGGGTAGAGATTCAAGAAGTGGTATGTAGCAATGAACTAGAGATGTGTGAAGGAATTCGTGCCTGTTGGGGTCATACTAGGCAAAATCAACCAGTTTTCGCCAACTTCAACCGCATTAACGGCATACAACTATTCCTCGTAAAAAAGTACTTTGATAGAACATATTTACAACATCTATTTTAGCACGGAAAATGACAAAATCCTCCTGTTCTGGATTTTTGTATCGTATTCGCTCATGTTCTATTGTTGCCAAAATTATTTGATTTCGAAAACAACAAAACACAACCGCAAAGAAGTGTTATTAAAAGCTTTACTACAAATCATCCGAAACCTAGTCAATTTGATTGCATCCCCTCAAAGTGTGCATTTCAAAAAACTACTTAGTTGTGCCGGATCAACTAGAGTTTGCATACTAATTTAGCAAGGCATTTACCAACAAAAGCATTTTTTAATAAAGAAGACCCAACGTGGCAGTCACCTACAGCTTAAGTCTAATAAAATGTCTCACGTGATTGGCGCTCAAAAAAGGTTCCAGATGCCTATTCCCTCAAAATATCCATAAAACCACTGTTATTTGAAATACAAGTGTAAGAAAGCCACTTCAGCGTAAGCATGCGAATTGAATTATCCGAAAAATGCAAAATCCCGCATCAGTAGAGAAAATTACCAGTTGCAGAAGCTAGACCCAAAAGCTCACCTGAGGCATTTTGAATCATCTTGTAGACCCGTGCCCTGGACCCCGTGCTTCCAGCATCAAAAATCACCCCGTAGAGGACGCGGTCTTGAGTGCCAATGAGGAGGAACCGATTGAGAGAGAAGGCTATGTAGATGGCAAGGAGACTAGCAATGATCAAGGAGAGACCACGACACATTCTGAAAAGCGGAAGCACGGTTACTCTCCTGCTGTTTCTTCTCCACTTTATAAATTGAAAAATTCCGTCAATACAGTTTATTTGGAAAAGTAATGTACTCAAGGGGAATCAATTGTACACAAGAATCTGGAGAGTCTAAAGCGTCGCAGGGAATCGGATTACGGAAAAGATGAAGAGGATGATGGAGCAGAGAAAGCCAGAAGCAAATGCGTATAATTGGTTGAAAGGCAGCGCCATTGAATCGAAGATGAAGGCAACGATAAGGGCTGAAAAGAAATAGATAAAAGGTAAAAAAGGCATATAAAAGTTGTCGTAATCATATTTGGTAAGTGGAGTAGTTAATTTACCATACAAGCAAACAACGAAAGCTCTGTGATGCGAAGTTGAACAACCTCATGAGAGCAATCAAGTAAAAAAGAGATCTTCGTCTTTATCTACCACTACCAAAAGGAACGGCGTCGGTCTTCTTCGACCACATCAACTTTTGCCTTATCTACGACCATCTGACGAATTACACTTGCCGGCTCTATATGTTGCCATTGAGAAACAGCAGTGTGGGTTTATAGGTCCCAATTACACAAGATCTAGACCGCGAAAATTCAGGGACATGTCTTACATGGATGTATTTGTTTATATGCAATTAAAAATGTCAAAAAAAAATCAAAATGAGGCTCTGGTTACAAGCCATTATGCAGCAATTTCAAAGACTCGCAAGCTGTGATGCATGTATTATATGTATCTTACATAAATAAATTTGCTGATAAGACGACGAAAGCATGGACAACATTCATGCCGGTGCAAATACATTAATTCTGAAACGACGTTTCAACTTTCTGTTAACGATAGTGAAGAAAAACAAGTCAAAATAATGATCTCCATCGCACAAGAGTATTCGACGAGCTACAAGAAAATTATCAATCTACAAACTAGGAAGCAATAAAATTTACTCAACATGAAGTAAAGGAGTGTGACGAATGCGTCGGCAACGGTTTCACAAATTGGCCAAGATTTGGGACTAACTATTCAAACCACATCGATTCAGCTATCTAGCTACTGTTTCCCGAGTTTGAAAATTTTGGAATACGATCAAAAGATCATAAACCAGGTAAGATATAATCTGTAAAAAAGCTCGCCAATCCAAAGCGCCAGAATACAAGTACATCGGAAATTGGTGATTTTGTTCTAGCATACAGGCGTTCGATTTTAAACGCTGAACGGCTCGTAAATGAACTGAACAAATAGGGAGTAGGTTATACCACGCTTTGTAAACTGAAACGTGCTCAAGACTGTGTTCATAAAAAGGGGAACATACTTCGGAAGTGAGAACACCTACATGATAAGAGTAACACTGTAAAAGTGCTAAGCAGTCCCATGACAAGCATCAACACAGGTGCATATATTTGCGCAAGCTTATGGGCCCGTAGGTTAATAATTGCAATTATCGTAGCAATCCCATATATAACAGCATTACAAGCCGCTCCCCACAAAAAAACCTTCCACCAAATATCTAAGAAGTCACAGAACCGACTCCCTACCATTTATTTTCCAATTCGTAGCATTCACCGTCACATCCATCCCCAAAACATGAATGAACCCCCGGGCTGGTGGTGTGAAGGAGACTAGGTCATACCAGGCGTTTGCGAATATAGATGCTGCTGGCCTTCAACGATTGCTATTTATAATATGTAATTAAGTTTAACTATTTTTGCAACTTTGTTGATCAAGAACAAAGAGCAAGAAGCAGACAAATTTTGGCACACAATTTTAAGTCATTGTTGTCTGGTTTTCCTTCCTTTGAAAGAAATTGTTATTGACGGTAAAATGTTGTATCCCCTGCATTAAGAAGACCTTAGTGATAAAAATCCTACTAATCCTTTCCATTATACAAACAGCTGAAGGATTATGACCTTTATGGATCACATAATTCTACTATTGTGTAGTCATTATAGTGTCTCCAGCTTCTCAATGTGGCATAACGGTACGTGCATTTCAAGCGTTCAAAGGAGGCGGAAAGTTATTAATGCAATTCGTGTACTGTGCCACCTATCGACACTGTGACGCCTGAATTGTCCGTAAGTTATTGCAGGCATTCCGATGGTTAACTACCACTTCCTTTTGTTATTTAATTTAATGACATATGCTCATTACAAACTCACTGAAGACGCGCTCTGCTTTAATATACTGTCTGCTTTTAATAATAGGTCCATCCCACAATTATAAATTGCCTGTACTTGAATAACAAAAATATTAACAGCTTGAAAATGCCATTAAAATCGGTTGCGGCTGGTCATTGCTGTCATCAAGATAAACATAGATTTTTGACACTCCTAAATTTGATGTTACTTATTGTCCCTTCAACCGTAGCAGCTTTAAGTCTACAGTTTACAAGAATAACCCTTGGATTACCTTACTTATCGAAGGGTGTAAAAAGGTAGACCACGGGCTCGTCATCCAATGAATCGACATCACTAAGGCAATTTCATCTTAGGATATTTATGCCAGATTTGACTTTCTTAGGCCTGCTTAGGGTTCTTACTGTGCCATGTCGACTGGGTTTGCAAAGTCAAGCACCAGAAGCAAAAGAAAGCTGCGCAGTTTCCTGTCCTTATTCCGAGAAGACTGATTAGGGGTAACCCTCATTTAGTGTACTACTGTTAGGATTTTGCAAGTGGTTAGAGCTTCGTTGAGAAGCCTGGATTCCTCGTGTAGGTGCTATCTTCTTCCAACCTGGAAGCTGCATTCAAAAAAACGCTTAAAAGTTACCTCGTTAGTCCTGGGAGATAAGCTAATAATTTACGAGAGTTAGTAATTCCCAATACTGGGGCAGTATGTGCATTGACAGCGTGAACGCAAGCTGGCCGGGACTACTGGCATGCCATGGGGGTCAGGTCGTCTGCGAAGGTACGATCGCGAAGCCCTCACGCGGTCCCTTTACCAAAGCTGGGTGTCATACAACTAAATAACTCATGACTTGGTCACTTCCCCTCTTGAGTGCCGTCTCCGAAGCGCCATTCCGCATCAGCCACCCTCATACCCTCCGTACCAGTCATTGAATTTGTTTGCAGCTGGGCCGATAATTGACTACAACACCACCGATCCCCTTGACACTTCAGCTGGAACTATATTTTTGCTCTGTGTAGTAAACGTATTAGATTGGAGGAGGAATTCACTGACCATCACACCTGCCTATTACTGGGTATGAAAATACTGACCAAAATAAGAGCCGTTTGATAAAGGTCGGAGTTTGGTGTGGTTTATAAAGACAAAATTGCACGTTTTTATTATTCTCTGCCATTTTGTTTTCCTTTATTACTGACCAGTGACATTTGTCCGGGTTCCATCCAGCTGGCTGGGAAATTGAGGCATCGGGTGTTCACAAATTGATATCTTCATACAGGCATAGTAGACAGCTCCATAATGAATTTGAGGTTGTTACGGCTGGCACCGGTCAAGCTGTGAGCGTGGTCTTGGCGAAAAAGGAATTAGGGTATTGTCGGAAGAACGATATCATTTTCAATCTTTTTGTTAAAGGTGGTCTAAGAATCCTTTATTTATAACAAATACCCTTCTTTTGTCGCATTAACTTTTGGCTCTCAGCAACGGAAATCAGGGTGTCTGTCCTTAGGAGTTAATTTAGCTTTCTGCCGTCATCAATACAGCGTTCCAAGCCTTCTCTGAGAAGGAAAGTAAAAATAATACTTGAGAAGAATGCGTTTGCTGATATACAGAAGAGTCGGGGGATTATTAGGATGGTTCGGAAGCCATTCTGCCCGAAGTCATTCAAAATTATCGCTGACTCAATATCCAAACCAGTATAGCTGTCCCTTTACTAACTTCGTAAAAGGGATTACAAGAAATGAATAACAACGTATGTCGGTATTGGGTATGACTTTCCCTTTGTGGACAAAACCTCTGCATTAAAGAGTATCACCTCCCCGTCCCTGGTGACAGAAATTATGAAGATTAGCCTTTTGAGGCGTACATCGTTTATTAATGAGATTCACCTTAGCGCAAGCAAGCGAGAATTGAAGAGGTATATGTCTGAAGGATATGGATTGCGTCTAACCCACTATTTCTGCTAATTTGTTTGGAATTAATTCAATAATCCTCTATTAATGTGAAAGTGAGGACTCTATCATTCTCTTTAATTTTTTAAGAGGACGGAGCTTAAAGCTTATTGCAATGAGTAAGCTTGCCAATTCGACTAAATGGTTTCAGCTGTTGAACACTTCTTCTGCTACATATTCAGTAATTGGGAGGTTCCATTAATTTAATCAAGCCACTGAAAAAAGCATGAAGCGGACTCTCGTGTAAAATTTACCTCAGGGTTAGTCGAATAAGGCTACTCAAGTACAATTTGACTGCATTACGAAAGGATAGTCATTTCAGGACTTAAAGCAAAATTAACCCCATGCAGACTTAAGGGTGTAGCGAAGACTTCCACAAGGGTACGGCCCGTCATCATTGGTCAATCGTAATATCGTCTTTTTACTTAACCCTCAGGAATAAGATTCCTCGAAGAAATCTGGTTTGCATTTGAGTGCATGGTATCATTAACACCTTTTTTAATAGAGGTTACGCTTATTCACAATACGTTGTCAGCTATAATGGATGGGGAATACACCTGGTGCTAAGCGTGTTTTTTTTTTAATTCAATTTACCCCACGCAACGCCACCCTGAAGTCGCATTTGCTCACGTTTGTGCAATTGCTGAGTTTTGAATTAACTCCTCTTGAAAGGCGCAGACATTCTCGAGCAAACGGTTCAATGACTTTTAACCCCACTCATATGAAGCATTGCAATAAAAGCAGATGTAGGCAAGAGAGTATTTGCTGATCAAGCGGATTTCATTGGGACTTCCAGAGCGCCTACATGACAAAATTGAGAGGAATGATTTTTTTTACCCACTTATTAGCCTTTTATTAATCGGAATAGGCTAAGTGAATGAGATAAATCTAACAAAAGCATTAATCATCCGCCGCACAGAATGCATTGAATTTGACGATTAAAGAACAGCAATACTGGTGCTATGTAAGCTAATGATGGTTAAAACAGAAGCGTATTATGCTATTACAAGACACTAATCAGCCTTAGAGGTGGCTCCGTTTCCAATCTTACAATTGTGCGGACATTATACTGCGCTGCCATCCACAGCCTCATGTGGTGTAATGAAGTTGACACTTAGACGGGCACATCCGAACCAGTGTTACTCGTACTCGCGTTAAATGGAACTACAGTGAAGCTGCCGAGATTATGCGGCTGAGTGGAACTTGATGGAAAAGAATATTGCACGTGCCCACCCATACAAATTGCTCATCCGGAGAACTGAACAAGCATAAACTTAAATGTTATTGTTGTTATCCGTCACCACCTTCAATTCTTGGCGTGTTTACTCTTTGGCATTAATCTCATTGGTTTTATACTCTGCAGTCTTTCATATTTTACCAGGCCAAGTGGCAAGACCATTGAGAAATGCACGAGATAGGCTTCAATCAGTAAATTAGAATGCCTTATGCGTGTTACAACTTGCATTTATGTCACTCTCGCATACCCCTGGGAGATCATTACATGATCAGAGTCCTACTTCTCGATTTCGAGTGTTACAAGAGCAGCCAAGTAAACTGATTAACTTGAGCGGAGCATTCATTAACATTCAGGTGCAACGCTTGTAGATCCCTCACAGACTATTTATCTAAACCTGATTGAAAATTTCTACATAAGTGAGGAAGTTTTGAGTTGGCTTTGGCACCACCCTTCACATCAGCACTTCTCAAAAAAGTAAATTGGGTGAGCGTATTCAATTTTAGCATGTTTGTGTGCCTGGTAATGCTGCTCTTCCAGTACTAGGATTTTCGACACCTAACGCTTTGCTGTATCGCTTATCTGCCTGAAGGTGTAGGAGGTTATGCTGTATCAATGAGTTATAAAAGCAGCAATTTTGCCCTTCATAGGGTGCATTGTGCTTTCGGTTTTGCCACACCACTCATGTCGATTCAAGCGATCGAGTGATTATATATTTAGGGACAAATTTGGCTGCGATTTCCACAAATTCTTCTTTGGCTTAAGTTTTTGCCTTCAATTTAACTTCTTACCACAATTAACGGTGAAGAATTCGACGAGTTCCATAGTTGGTAATAGGTAGGGATATTGAAGTAGACCCGGTTTGTAGTTTCCCACAACTTATACTTTGCCAAAGGGAGTCTTGGTTGCTCTATAAAATCGAGCCTCTTAAAATTAGCGATTATGTTTGTATTGTTAAACTTAATGCATTTACACAGACTAAACCCCAATTCCTTGGCTATAGAACCTTTTCAAACGACATGTTCATCAATCACCTCAATGAAGGCTCCATTCAAATCCAGTCGAAAATGCAAACTTCGCAATCATACCCAAAGTTGGCTCGGCGTTTGTACTATGCACAGTAGTAAGTGGTAACCGATTTCGATGACCAAGGGAAATTCGGATCGGAAGACGTTACGAGAGATGGGACCAACATGGGGCAAATTTGCCAGCACAAAACCCAAAACCCACGAACGTACACCTGTGCTGAATAGCTCAAATTCATTTTATCCGGTAAATGGATGCTTGGCTAAAATGACGCGATTGAATCGTTCAGATATCTAAACGATATTCGCATGATTGTCAACTGTGATCCCGCCAGACATTTCCAAGCCTACAGCCCAACCAGCCATTCCTGTCAAGCATTCAGCCAACGCATGAAACGCATGATTCTGTACTCTGGATCGTTATGCAACATAATGTGAAGTTGTACAAGAGACAACCTTTTTGTGGCAACGCCAAACGCAATCATTTACGCATATTTTTATCGCCGAATAGAGGTGCTTACATGGGTAGGCTACCCTGGAATCCACAGGCTGCACTGACAAGCCTTTCTAGGTACAGGAGATTTTTTTCCAAAGCTATTCCTGACTGCCTTTTGCAGACTTAACAGTCCCTGTACACTATTTTGCCCATTTTTTGTTCAAGGGCAGTCAATTGATGAACACAGACACTTTAATCAACCTTACACAGCATTTTCTTTTCGTTACCTAGGTAATGGAACGCTTTTAAAATAAATTATTACATTGCCATACCATTCCCCGCCCCCTGATACCAACTTCTATGGTCAAAATGGGGCTTTTATCAGCATCAACGATGTTTATGCTGCAGATGCAGCTTCTAGGTGGACTGACTGATAAATCGCTGTCTAAGATACGTGGTCAAAAGTGTCAGGTATTTAAACCCACCTAAATCTCATAATTCTTAAACTTCCTTCATTCGAAGTCATTAATAGGTTATGGGAATCCAAGTTTTATGAAAATAGTTAACATATATCCTTAAAGACAAACGCAACACCACAAACTTGTTAAGTACTTTGCAATTTTGCTCCAAAAAGAACTTGTTTAATGAGCCAAGGCGGTTTATACCGTCCTCCTTCAACACTTACTGCGCGATGGCACAAGTTACTTGAGCAGTGATTTCATTCTCAAAATTACTAAAACTGCTAACTTTCAGATGTTATTGGCGGACGGAAGATGGCGGGTCGATCAAACACGTCGGGAACTGTTGTAGCTAGGACGTAGAAAAGGCGTGAAGGCGCCAGGTCACCTTATGCATATCGTGGCAGTGCTTTGTATTTGGGTCAGGTAACCGGAGCCGCTCGCTTCCGTGGTACATACGTGGCGCGTGCCACGCTGGCACTCTACACATCACCAAATCCAACGACCAATCATTTTCCTGGCACTCGGCGTCGGACCCGCATATTTCCGCATAAATTAAAACTCCCTATTGATGCGCACACAGGCAAGCGGACACAGAGGTGAAGTTAGACCCACGAAGGGGATGGCCAAAACATTTGCCTGAAGCACAGATTCAGGGTTCGCACTCGTCTTGTGCTTTTCAATAAAGGTGCTTGCAGTGTGCACAGTCTAATTTACACTGTGCTCTTCACAAACCAAACTTTGATTAGGCGACCAAACCTCAGATGGCTTCACACGTACCAATTTTCGTAGAACTCACAAGCAGATCAATTGGACGAGTGGATTGCTGAATTTTTGACCTCCCCATAAGAAACTCCAAATCAACGTGTAGCTGCGCTAACCTACGGAATTTTTTAGCCAACCCCTAGGTAGCGGCATATGCAGACCGTGTAGGACAGGCTGTTTACTGAAATATCGTTGTAGGGAGATCAAACTTTACGCACCATGAGTTAGAGATCCCTGTCTTTTCACTCACTCTCCCTTCAAAAAGCCACATTGCGCCTTCAGTGGGATGTCTACAAGTAAAAGGTAAAGGCCGGTCTCCCAAACGAAAGAAGTTTAAAGCCAAAAATATGGTCTACTTGCTTCCATTCCTCCATGAATTCCAATTTTAAAATTCCCAGATATTTTTTTAAGGTTGACAATTTAAATGTCTGGAAAAAAGCATTTATAATTGATTTTCAAAACTCCTGACAACTTCTTTTAGCGCATTTGAGTATATTTCTCGTCTGCGGATGGGTGGGAAATTTACAGAGGAGGAAAATTTTATTGCAAGTCGTATAAAAACAGTGGAGCATAGTCTATCTTTTTAACATTGCTTTACAGAGGCTTCTTTGGTAGTACTATACCGATCCAATGCTTTGAAAAGAAATAATTAAAGCCGTTCAGAATGCTGGCTTAATGAGATTGGATATATGGGAATGGTTATAAAGCAATTTTCAAACAAGGAGCAGTACACAAGAGCGGGTAGCTCGAAAACTTTGAATGTGTCGTTGTGGATGCGGGGACTCCAGTATCTAGAGGGAGCTGTACCAGCTAAAACCTGATTTTGAGTTGGCTGCCTTTTGGTGTTGATTCTAAAGGTTTTTTTGAGGAAAACTTATCATGTAATGTGGGCTAAAAAATTTAAAAAAAGAAAACACTCATAACAGCTCATGGCACGAACTTCTTACGACCTGGCTTAAATAATCAACTAACAGAATCTATAATTGCGGGATTGAAGTCTGATACCTCCAAAACATTTTTAAACTTAAGTATGAGGTTTTGACGGCATCTGACTTTTGGGCTTTCATACAAGTGTTTTTGCTTCCGTCACAATTATTTTCGCTGATCTTCCACTTTTCCCACACCCGAAACGCAAACATTTGCGTCATTCACCTGCTTCTAAGGCACATGTTTGTGGGTGAAATAACGGCATTGCATCTACGTCATCTTCTCTGCTCGTCACAGCAGCCAAGTCACTGGTTTCGATGCCTCCGCTTGTGCGCACGCATGTTCGAGCGGTCGGCAAAGCGGCGTGTGCACACCGAACAGACGAAGGGTCTCTCGCCCGTGTGGATGCGTCGGTGACTCTCCAGCAACCAAAGTCGTGAAAAGCGCCTTCCACAATCCGGGCAGTGAAAAGGCATCGTATGGGTCGCCTCGTGAAGTCTGCAGAGTAAAAAGATTCAATACCAAGTTAACAATAATATAATAGTAATAATAATAATTAATAAATTCGAATTAATGTTCAAAAAAACTTAGGGTATTCTGACATCGACTAGACTCTCTCGCTGGTCCAGTTCTGTTCCATGCAATCGGTGAGAGATTTAAAACTGCCCGTGTTAGCTGACTGTTGATGATGAACCAAACTAGGAACGGAAAGTGACACTTGGCATGTTTTAGGTCGCATCAAATAAGCACATTCGGCGACGTGCCAAATTCGACATTGCTTACGCCACTGTCGGTAGAACACCTGTGTGTGATTAGATGTATTAATGCATTGAAAAACGAAAAAAAGGCGATAAAAACTGCTTCCTCTTCTCATTCACTCGCAGCGGAGTCTTCAGTGGGCAGTTACTCCAAATTTGGCTGCGTAAAAGAAGGGATGATAAAGAAAGGGAGGAGAAGGACGAATGCGTAGAAATCTGTTATTGCCCCGATGTTAATCCAGGCGACGAAAGCAACAAACCTGAGGGAACATACCGCATGGATGACCTTGAGGAATAGGCCTTACAGCAATACCGACATGAGTAGGTTCTGGGTCTTGAAAAACCCCTGGTGGATAGGTTTAGAGGCTGTAGTGCCCTCTCCATCCGAGTGAAAGAAGATTCCTGTTTCGGTGTAGATAGATGCAGCAAATTTTCAATGGAGAAGGCGATAGCATTGGAGGAAAGAGAAGGATAGGAGGAGAAAGAGGAGGAGGTATTGGATGTCAAACTTCCCAGACCGCTATCTCTATTACTTGAAGGCGTACTGGAGGAAGGTGGGAGGTTGCATGAAGTCGAATCGACGTAGACTGGCACTGCAAACACAAAGCTTAAATTCTTATCAAACTCCCCTTGCGCTGTTTTAATTCACTTCTGTTTATTGCCCACCTCCACCATCCACACTGCATTGCTCTGTGCGTCCTTCATGTCAGTTGAGTAATCAAAGTCATTAAGGTAATGCTTTCTGAATTAATTACCACTTTCTTGGCTTATACTGTTGGGTACAAACAAAATCGAACTCTGCGTTTTGCATCGACGCTCATGAAAGATCGACCGTGAATTGGGATATGGCTTAAACTTTCTTAACCCGCCTCAATTGTGCGTGCCATTATTCGTCACGTTTGTACAAAACCAAACAAAGCTAGTTTTTCTGTTAATTTAAATGCACGAAATAAGTGAAAATAAGCAACGTACATCGTTTAAATAATAGTACGGTTGAAGTGCGCCACTGTGGTTTAGAAGAGGCTGGTACACGGGCGGAAGAGGTGGAGCGAGGTGTTTGACTTTGCATTCCTAGTGTCTGCATGAGTAGGTTGGAAGTAAAACTATGGTTTATATACTTTACCTTTGGGCCTAATCAACCTACCCTTCCTCCGCCCCCCCCTCCTGTCAACAGCCTCATTTGAGGTGATAGTAGGGGGAGCAGCGCAGTGATCCCTTTGTCTTTACGCATTGGTTTGAGTGCCCTCACCTGCGTTCACACTTCCGCAACCATGAGCCAATAGGTGGGGTGGCCTATCAAGTTAGAAGGGCGGGAGAGCGGGACAAAATCCGATTCTTCACTTGAACAAACACAGTACAACAATTAAGTTTTGTTTAGAAGGATGGAAAGCGTTGGAACTAAAAAATTGTCTGCTTTTAACGCTTAACAACGAGAAAGCTAGTCAACAGCGTACTGGAAGACAGGTGACTGATGGGACTGTGAGTATCGAGGGTATGATTGAGTTGCTTGTCAAGTCTCCTCTAGATTCCAATTCCAATTCAAAGGCGATGATTGAGATGCATTAAAACTTACGAATTCAAACATTTGGTAGAGCCATTTATTTCACGGTAAATATTGCCACCTCCGATTAATGGTCGCATTGGCAAATCCAATGCGCCTAAACAGACCGACAATAAGTTCCCTACCTTCAGTTAATTCAATGTAAAAGCCAAGTAGGACCGTTTGGCCTTCAACAAGAAAATCACAGTGAGTAGCTCCATCTAAAGTCAACCACACACATGCACCTGTGTGGGTGTAGTGATGCTTCAGAATTGCAGCTTAAGCGGCAGGTGATGGTGTGGGAGGTGATTAATGACATGATGTGGTCTGATGTGTTGGAATGCAAGTTAGCTAACAAGAGAAGTAAAGAACAACTTAATAACAGTGGTGTTTTACTCTTTATTTCTCAACGCATATGAACGGAACCTACTTTCTTAACTTTCGTTATTACTAACCCAGTTGTTGCTGATGCAAACGTTAGTCCTGGGTGGGTTTTGATATCGAAACGTGCTAATACATTTCATTTGGGGACAAAGGGCCTTCCAAAGAGTGGCGCATCTTTAGGTGGTTTACAGCTGGAAGCAATGTTTCAACTATTTTTTGGAAATAATTCTAATATGATATCTCTTTAAATGCTGTATAATAAATACGAAAACCGCAACCGTTACATCTAGATAATGTTGGTTTGTAGGGAGCCTTTTATGATGTACAGATTAGAAATAAGAGGAAATAGTAGTTATGGTTTGTACGGTTTATTAAAACTTTGAGCAGCGCCACCAATTATAATCCCGAGCACCTGACACAAGACTCAGGCCATGTGTCGCTCTTCTAGCCTTCGATTTTGATAACAGATCCTCTTCGGACGTCACGGTTTTTTTGCCATGGCGGTAGGCCTCCAGACCCCCTATGTGGCATATGCGTAAATTGCCCGAGTATTCTGTCGCATTTTGTCGTTGGGGCTGTGTCGGAGTGCTTCAGTAGTGCCTCCTTATCATTCAAAACTGTCACCGTGTGCATTTAGTGTGCTGTGCTGTACTCATCCATTTACTTTTGGAACATTGTCAAAGAGTATTTAAATTGGAGGTCTAAATAAAAGATGTTTGCGACATTATCCGCGCACCAATATGACTATGTAGAATGAATGATATCAAATCCGAGAGAAGAACTGCAAACGTTTGTAGTCCGTTATTTGCTATTAAATGTTTTAGGCTCCGAACTTCCAACTCCATTCTCCTAACCGGGGAACAAGCCTATCAATGAGAGTATAGTGATTTCATTTTTTGTTTCATTATCTATTCACCAGTAATGCAACCGTTTTTAAATGCAATTAAGGCATCAGAAACATCTTATGATTTCCGGTGTTCTTATTTATGCCAAACGCGCCGACAAAGCTACTTCATCGGCTTGGCTTACGTAAATTGTGTCGTCACTTCACAAACGATGGGTTGTGCTAAGGGCACCGTTTTTTACAACACGTAGTCCCATTACCAATCGTTACAACAAGCCAAAAAGATTCAACTCCGTGAATATTTCATGTCTATTTGATTTATTCAGTGCTCATTTTAAAAGACGTCCGTAATCCTTTTTAAGGCCTCAGTACCACCAAATGGCCTTGCATCCACTCGATAGCACTGCCATGTATCAAAGTGGCCCAGATTACTTGATTCACTCTGAATGAGGCAGGCTTGGGCTTATCTTTAATCGTAAAATCTGAGCCTGGTTTACCAAGTAGCGCACCACCTGCACGCCATTATTTTTTAGCTTAAGCGCTCCCCGTTCTTTTCACTCTTGTAACAATGGCACGACATGGCATGGCCCCTTCGACAAACAAAAGGAAAGTCGATACACAAATGCGGACACCGTGGGCCCCGATGCCATCCAAATCTAAATAACATTTAATTAACTAGGCTGTGGAAGCGCTTGTCGTTGGGAGCCTGTTATACAATGGTTGCAATGCCTTCTCAGCGGTTCCAGCCTTTAGCTCACCTCGCTTAGGCTTTGTGCTTTGTGCATGGACTGCGGTACCATGACGACCGCCTTAGTCAACACAGAATTAGGAGGACTGTTTACATGCTTGGTCGACTGTTGCTCAAAAAAGGCTGAACAGAGTGGTGACGCTGTACTCCCATTTACGCGGTCAGGGATAAGTTCACAGAACACGAAACATTATGGAAACAATTCCTTTGGTATTACCACTTCATACTCTTATTCCCTGTACCCCAAGTCACAGAAGTCCAAATCAACAATAGAACTGCTAATAGGCTACGGTCGGCCGATCTCACTTGTCAAACAAACCCATCTTCACCGGCTGGACGTGCCTTATCACTTTTTATCGAGCAGATTCTCGCAGGTGTAGGGGCGGTGCCTTCAGTTCAAATGGCGGGGAGACGGGAGGGGGTCATAAGGGGCCACAAGGGGCCACAGAGGGAGTGATGACAGTTCACGTAGTGTACACCAAAGAACATGAAACACTTCACTCTTTTGTAGTTTAAAAAGCAAGGCTACAAGTTAACTAGGCGAAAGTTTCAGATATATGTGCGTTACATTATACATGAAATGTAATGCCTCCCTTACAACTAGGCAATTGATAACTTCTATTTTATATAAAAGCGCATTAAGGATAGGGGAAAATTTTGTTTAGAACCCACGCATACTCGTACACTATAGTAGGAACTTTGCCCTAAACAGACTCAACTTATAGTATAAGTAGGCACATGACTCCTCCAAATGGTAATGGAATGCACAACAATGTGGTTCAATGCAGCTACGGAAATACCGCGAAAGCCACACTGCTGCGCTTTTCTCAATGAAGAACAACAAATTTTCGACTTAGCAACACATTTTTAAGATGCTACACAGTTTTCATATGGTGAAGGTTTTTTTATCTACAGCGAATATGTGTCACCTAAGGTGATAAGGCGTGGGGAACACACGCGTATTTTTGCACAAAGGTATCGAAACGACCTTGGTACTTTGCTTATTTTACATACTTCGTCAATAGCCAGCAAACGCATTCTACTCTTCAGAGAAGTCTCTGAATACTACATTTGTGGCAGCGGGAAGCGAGCCTGACAGCAAGTGACACACGCCATTATTTCTACTACTATATGAAGTGCACATGCTGTGGATAGGAAAGGCTGACAACGGCATTGATCTTCGGGCAGCTAACTCTGTTCCAAGGTCTGCAGGAAGGTTAACCTCAACTAAAACATTACTATCCGTGGCTATGAACAATCCGGAAGCGTACTCTACAGAGCTGTTCGCCGAACCTCATGCAAATGCGAATTATGTGAACTCACGATACATAACCTCTCAACTGCCATAGAGAATCCAGATAGATATGGCGGAACAATGCCGAAGTGCAAACAAAATGTCAAGGAAAAAACAGGCGCAAAACCTTGCTCTCACGAGACAGTTATAAACGCCGACCCTGATTCCTGCTTTTGACCAGTGTTCTTAGGATCAGGGACGGTCATACGAAAAGGAATGAACATTCCTCCTTTCTCCAATAAGGTTCCCGAACAGACTGAAACGCCAGATCTAGTGGTTTTATCAAGAGAGGCATGTGTGGATGATTTTTGTGTACCACTAATTATGTTGGAAGAGCTGAAATGGAGAGTTGAGCACTGGAGATGCCGCTCGAACGAGGGAGGCGTTGTGCAACACTAAAACTTATCCAGCTCATCGTGGTTGCTACGCGCCCACTTAAAGCTCCACGACTGCAACTCGGCCTCACTTTCGGACCGTGGTGGTAGCCCCATTTCTTTCTGCATGTCAGCAAAATATTTCCCCCCGAGTATTTTTGCTTTTTGTCTAAAGGACAACCTTGTGGTGCTACAGTGGCAATATTTGGCATGCACAATTTAAGTAAAGGAATGCGAGCTTAAGTTTATTAATGTTTACACGTATTATGGCAGAATTAGCTGTTGAATTCCATGGGTTCGGCAAATATAAAGTAAAAGGCGTATCTTTTCATGCAATAACATATAAACATTTGTCAAGGTTCGGATGTCCTCAGTCCACAAACAAACCGCATTTATTTACTACCTTGAGCACAAGAAATTTGGCAGCGACACTACACACCTGTCACATATGACACTGGCAGCAAGCACGTTAATGGCTACGGTTGGATCATGTTGGAGATGCAAAAGCGACCGAAGTAGTAAGAACGTCCTTTTGCATGATTATATGATTATATGATGATTATATGCTACATATTTTTTTTAGTGCACTACTCAAGTTAACGTTACATACTCCACGAGCTCATCTAAACGCTGTCGCAACCACCAGCCAAACTGACCGAACCTAAGACTCAGATTTTGGCCTAATTGTGGCTGGACTCGTCTGAAAACGATAGACGGAGAAGTGAATGCATCAGGGTTAAAAACACAGCAGTAACGCATTCCAATTAGCCTTCCCTGTTGTTAAAATTTGATAAATTTTGAAGCAAAGCCGTCTTGCCTGCCGAAATCCATGATGATAAGAAGATGCTTAATTCAGAACGGTTCCACAGAGCCAGCTACCGAGTGCATGCTTAATAAGCTTATGCATTTGTTTATTCGAAAATTAAGGGAGTTTTCAGTGCGAGGTGGCAATAGGAGATTCTAAACGACACTTCACTCACCTTACTTTTCTCGTGTTCCCACTGTTGAGAAGTGCATATATACATTGTGCCTGACCCAATGCCGTTGACCTCTAAGGGGAGGAAGGCGGAACAAACTCAGAGCTCACAGAAGATTAAGGATCCCCACATCCAACTCGCCTGCTCGTTCCAAGACTGGAACGGCAAGGATGGAAGGAGAAAACGCTGAAACCTTTGCACCTACATCAAAAGTTATTCCTCATATCAATAATACCGAAGTTCAATTTCTCTTTGATGTTCTAGTTTTTAATGCGAAAATTTCAGTTGGAGTTGCAACCACTCAATTAGACTCTAATTACTTTCACATAATAAAGTATTGTAATTTTATCAGTTAAATCGGCAGAAATGGTATTACTGCATTCCTTTGGAGCTTCTGACGGTTGACAGAATCGGGAAACAAGTGTTTATTCACATGGCCACAAGCCAGTTGAGCCGTGCAATTCCGGTGTTCAAAAGACCTGCCGTAGTTAGCATTGTAGAGCTGGCACGTATGTCAATCTAGGCGCTACATTATACATGAACGACCACATCTCGCCATTCTAAAGTACAAAAATGGCAAAACAACGGAGAGCGGTAAAACCATTACTCGTCCCTATTCGAAATGTATCGGCTTAAGTAAAAGTGACAGCGGGTAAGGTGAGCGTTTGACGAACCAGAATTTGCTGCCTTCAGTGGAAGTGTAAACGCAATACCAGTCGTTCAAAGCAAGTTGCAATGAAGTTGGGATAGTTTGACTTTGGCCATCCCGAAAAATGTGCTGTATCCACGAGATAATGCACAAGGAGTTTGGTGGTACGCAAACCACGAATTGAAACTAGCTCATTGAAACAAGAGACCGCTTCCTTGGGTTAGAATTCACAAGAAACCGGCTGTAGATCACCTGCACAGCTGTTTCACGTGAATGAATGCTTAAAACACTGCCAACCTTTGCTACTAAATTTCAGAGTCTCATTTCTTCACTTGAATAACACGCTACGTGCCCCATTAACTACGATAATGGTAGCCACTTTCGATAGAGACCATCTCCCAACTGCAGAACTCCTCTGCAATTCAAACTCCAGTTGATCGACACATTTGCACTTGGAGTGCCAACAACTTTAACCTATGCTGTGACCTTCGCAGACCTCTTCGACTATTAGCATTTCCGTGAATAGGATTCGAGTCGAGTACGGGCTCATCCCGAGGACCAATGTAGCAAGTGCTCAGGTTGATTTATTCGTGGGGCGACAAACGTGACACTCGACCCTGTAGATTCTTGCCAATCAACCAAAACCGGAGGTCTTTGGCTTCTCTGAGGAGAGTTAAGAATTTAAACACCCTCAAATGAACGAAAGCGGCTGTTTCTAACTAGAGTAGTTCAGCTCTACTGCATCAACAGGCGGAGGTCGATGCATCTCATGATTGGGCTTAGGCTAAAGGAAACAATCTTTCCCACCAATCAGAGAACTGCGCCACAAATTTCGGAGCCTTTTACCACATCCACTACCATGCTTTTGCACTAAAATCTACCAAAACAACTCATCCTAGACAAGTTAACCCAGCCTCCTTTGAACAACCTTGCCATGTGTAGTCCCAGACAAGCCAATTGATATGTCTCATACGGCGCGCTGAAAACGTAGACGCTGTTATGCAAAAATCGCCAAGAGTTGCTCAACTTTTTGCAATTTCTCAACAATTTCAAACTGAACTGCGTCAATTCCCCACACTTGCAAATTTCCGATCACCAATAACTACCGGGTGCAGAAAGATGTTGCACGGACCTAACGCCTGAGGGAAAGCGTTGATGAGAACCTAAGCTCGAATCCCCCATCCTTCCAACCTTTTCGGCTGTCATGCTTAGTTATTCACTTAGAGAGCTCATAGACATGATGCCAGCTTAATATCTGGAGCCCCCTAAGTCCATCATGCCGGCAAGAACTTGAAACTTTTGGGCAGAACGCGAACAGCGTAAGTCACGAAGAGATCCTCAACTACGAAGGCGGCTGTCATGCCTGGAAAGTAGACCAGCTGCCTGATAAATCTTAGAAAAATAAATTCATTAACAGAACAATCCCCCTTTAGGCGCGCAACTGCACCATGCGTTAGCAAAAGCAGCCACTTTACACAAATGATAATTTACATATAGAATATGTGGGACCAAAAGAGATCCAGTTGGTGGGTGACGAGAGTAACAAGGGATAAAGGCACATCATTGCTCAATGAGTGGGGAGCGGGAAGAGGGTCCGGAAATCTGTCGACTGGTCATGATCGAAACCAGGAGACTAAGCACCAAATTCAACGCAAATTTATCCATAGCAAAAACTGCGGTGGGGAGGGAGGACTCAAATCGTGAAGCCACCAGTAGGTGAGACTGGGGAGGAAGGGATGGAATGGAGGTGAGGTAAACCGGACGGGAAAGACGTCAACGAATGCAGTTATACCAACCATCTACGAATGCCTGAGAACTAGTGCCAATGGGAACATAATCCATACGAGAGGAAAAGAATGCACACAATGGCAGGAAATGAAGGGGAAGGAGTTGAAGATGAAAGGGAGCAACTAATTGTCAGGAGGGTTATTGTGGCTACATTCCCAAGGAGCACCAACCACCACAAAATCGCTTTGACGGAGCACCTCTCGAGAGTCTGCCTTTTGTGAAACAGATCCCTGGATTTGAGCACACTAGACAAAGAGTTACTTATTTAATTAAAAACTTACTATATCGTTAGCTCTGTTAATCAGCTCATTACAGGCGTCATCAACGTTAGCAGGACATCCCATGACGAGGACAACTTCAGCTGCTTCTCCATTAGCTCCACGAGGTGGGAACTCCACAACAACATCGTACAACTCCTCCAAACGACGAATGTTGCAGTGGCGAGATCCAATTAAACGGGCGTGAGCCTGATCGAGAAGGTGAGCATTACATGGGGATCGGAAACTCGCATTTACAGAGATGTATTAAAAGGGCAAATGCTTACCTCCGAAGGAATGTGAAGCCCGAAACAAACAAAAGAAGCAAACTTTTCTAGGAGCTTTTCGAGCTCACCACGAGCCAATTTGACTTTCTCCTTGAAGCCCTGAAGAACCAGAGGGACGTTAACAGAGCTTACGAGACGATAACCAGCGTACCGCCCCCGATCTACCAAGTTGCTGGAGGTACTAGGTGCCTCTGCAGAGCCATTTTCCTCATCGGCTGCTTTCAATTCTGTCAGTGTAGGTG
Source organism: Taenia crassiceps (assembly GCA_023375655.1). Classification (NCBI taxonomy): domain Eukaryota; kingdom Metazoa; phylum Platyhelminthes; class Cestoda; order Cyclophyllidea; family Taeniidae; genus Taenia; species Taenia crassiceps. Next base: position 7,186,227 of record JAKROA010000004.1, on the reverse strand, counting down.
TAGCACCGGAAGAGGCAGCAGTACGACCGCGTGTGAAGATAGCCACACCGTATTGACTCAATAGCCGCTCCTTTTCACCAGAAATAACTCGACTTAGGTAACGTTCCTCGATGTTTAGAATCTCCTCGTAATTTCGTGCCTCCCAATCAGCCTTCTCAGCTAGCAGCTGAGCCTCGAGAGCTGCTAACTCAGCTTTACAAGCCTCAATAGCATCAGGAGTACCACGAATGGTGATCTGGTCGGAACCTCGCTGAATTTTTGGAGGAACGTTGATGGAAACCTGCCAGAGCGAAGAAATGCGACAGTTGAACGCATGACAGGGTCATTTGAAACAAGAAGGCAGACATACATTGAATTTACTTCGAAGGGCATTTATTCTCGTCTTTGGTGCTATTTCTCCATTTTCAAGCTGATGACTAGACACGGCGGTGCGAGAATTTTCGTACTGGATATGTCCACCACCGCGTTGGGCCCCCAGTCTCCGGCGAGTAGAATGTTGCTGTGGCTGTGGAGGCTGTTCAGTCGCAAAGAGTTTGCTGTAGAACTCGCGTGGGAAAGCAACCTCATGTGTAACAGGCAGCAATGGAATAATTTCGTTCGTCAGAACACTTTCAACTCTCTCTGCAGTGCCGGTAAGAACGATGTAGCCGTACAGAACCCGATCACTCTGATCCTCTCGAAAGCCGTCTAAAGTGTTGTAAAAACAACTTGAGCTTTTGTTCCAAACTAAGCCGAAATACGGACAAGAAAATTAAAGATTTATGATAGTACCCCTGTTAAGCTGCAAGTTGATGAGGACCCGATGATGTTTTTGTATATCAGAAATATTTGGACGGAGTCGACCGAGAACTTGGCAATGGTCAATGTCAGTGACCGGGTGTTTGACCACCGTTTGGCTTTTGGCGTCATCGATCATACCCATTACGCACTGTTTTGCGTCCTATGAGTCGAATTAATAAAAGGAATGATAACTTTGTCAACACAGACAAGTAGACTAAGCGTAAAAAGATCCGAAGAGGATAGTTTTACCTCAACACAACCCTTTGGACCAAAAATACGAATTGTAGCATCCACATTCTCGATAAAGGGTAAATGCCCACTTTCTCCCTGGTCAACACGACGTGTAAACGGAGAGTTGGGTGATTTTGGGAATATAACTTTAACACGGTCCAATTCGGGGTAATGAAAGGCATTCCGGTAGATCCAAAGGTCATTAACAACAGATGGTTCACACTTTACAGAAACATCTATCTCATCCTCCTGCGAGATAAAATAAAGGTTAAGTTGGACAACACAGTCACGATGCGGTTACTTTTGACGTCGTTTTGGTAGTGGACGGCTGCTCAGAAGGAACGGTCCAACGACAAAACGACATACATTAGACGTTTAAAGCAAAAGAACCAAGACAAATAAGTGAATCATTGAAGGAATTAACTTCAAAAATACCAAGATAATTCACCATATTCTTTACGGTCTGTTCCAGATCATCCACCGCCTTTGCCACAGCTTCCTTCTCACCAATAATATGGATCTCAGAAGCGCGCTTAGGATCGCTCTCCAGACGATCTGGGAAGAGCACTTCAACATTGTGCCTTTCACGGAATTTCTTCAACGTGGCACCGCCACGGCCGATCAACTGGCCGTGAAACTTCGGATTCGCAAATATCACTGACTACAAAAAAATTCAGCAAATATATCGAAAATAATGAGGGGAAAATAATGAAAAGTAGGAAAATACGTCAGCGCAGCGTTCGAGCATCTTCGCACACATCGACTCAATTAGAACATTGGCCTTTTCCAAAGCCTCAGGTGGACCTGAAACGATCAACTGGCGAGGTTGAGCGGGATTTGTCTTAAGCTGAACTCCCTCACATTGCTCACGGATGGATCGGAGACGAGCTCCAGGGGTGGTCGAGTCCCCGGCTTGTTTAGAAAACATCAATGTGGGTAGAGTGATGACGGTTTCTTGTACGTTAGCCTGAAAGAGCAACAATAAATTGACTTGATAGGTAATTTGCTCACAAAGGGTTCAAAAGGAGCAAAAATAAAACTAAGAGCTGTTAAAAATTGAGAATTGATTTAGCCATGCTACAACCAAAAGTACCATGGACTTTTGCAATTTTTCAAGACGTGTTACTGCAGCATCAACGTCCCCACGACGACCGATAATACTGACAGGTTGGGAACCATCATCAGAAGGAGGGAAATAGTGAATGCGAGTGCGCGTCTCTCTTAAAAGATTGACAATTGTTGTACCCAGAATACGAGGTAGACACTCCTTGAAAATTCGAAACTGCAAAGAGAATGATTGGCATGAGTAGACAAGAAGTGACATAAACTCAATAAGCGAATCTCACCTCCTGTTCATAATTTTCATCTGTGATTTGCCTTACTAGTTTAGTCATTTTCTCAGCTGCAGAATCAACCTGGTCTCGGACTCCGCAGAGTTGTAACACAAAGTCGGTGGTGGCAGAGGTCTCAGTAGAGGTAGCCGCACCATGACGCTGTTTCTTGCCACCAACAGCAGCTTGCTGAGGCCATCGGATTTCAACACTTGGAAAAGCCTCTTCAATTGCCCGAATAGGCGGGGGATTACCAGATCGCAACAAATTCTGAATGCGGGGTTCGACTATCATATCTTTAACTTTCTCGTTCTCCTAAAAAAACCAATACTCCTCCATAAAAAATAAGTTTCATTCGGAAAACACTAAGTAGTTACGGTTACTTAAAACAAAAATTCTTACAAGATATTAAGCCTTACAGCCTGGAAACATTCAGCCAATGTTGTACAAGGTAATTACTTACCCACTTCTTAATGAGTTCATTTATAGCTTGCTTAACATTTTCAACAGAGCGCTGTTCCCCCTCGATAAAGACATCGAAATCATTCGACATCTTCCCGCAATCGACAGCAGATGGGAACCGAACATTCAAACGATGCAACCGAGCATATCTGTTTATACTATCAGGGCCGTTTCCCATCAGCTTAGGATGGTATTTAGGATCCACCTTTACGACGTCCAGATAATGTGAGGCAGTAAGCTCATCGACTCTTGCCTTTAAGCGCTCAACAACCACCAGGACCTCCTCTGGAGGTCCCTCGACCATTATCTTGTTCTCACCATTCGGAAAATCGACTCGAACCTACAAGATAAAGCCAGTTCTACTGAAAGCATTAAGATATGCTTTCGATTGTAAAAGTCGGTGAAAAACAAGGGAACATACGGCCGTATAACCCTCCAGAATAGAAGCCAAAGCGGACCCTTTCTTTCCAATTAGGAGCTTGTGAAGGCGCTGTGGAGCAACAATGCACTCTGTGGTAGAACTAGAGGCGCGCTTGTAAATCAAGGTCGTGGCAAGTCCAAGATCTTCGGGGAAGCCGCGAAGAATGAACTCCTCACTGTCAGGACCTTCCGGCGATTCGACTACAACACCTGTCTTGTCAAAAATCTCCTTCAGACCACTTTTACGGAATCCAATAACAAGACGATGCTTGTCTCGTGGTACGGAGCAAGTGATCGTGGTACAGCGCTCCTCATGAGCCTTGTAAATTTTGTTGATTTCAAAAACAGCTTTAGCAACCTCCTTTTTTTTTCCAAACACCCTGATTTCGCAATTCGGCCTCTTCAACAATGGGATAGATACCTTTGCACCCGTCTTCTCCATAATCTCGTTTACAGTGCGGTCAAGGCTAGAAACAAAAAATTTTGAGTAAACAAAAACGAACGGGTGACATAAAGAGCCAAAAGGAAAAGTGACGAATGTATCGTGCTTACGGTCCGCAAACAAACGGGTGGTAGATCTTGGGAATAGCCAGTCTTTCCTCAGTTTGTTGAGACTGATACTCAACAACTCGAAGAATTTCTTTCTCTGCAACTGCAACTTTGTCAGGGGAACCAACAATCACAATCTCATTCGACTTAGAAAAGGGTGAGGGGACACATATTTTCGTAAGGGTGTCCGATTCAAGCTCCCGTTTCCTCTGACCGCCGGGGCCGATGACAAATCGATGAAATTCATGAGGGATTTTAACCACTCTTTGCACCTACGTAGGAACAATCCCCGTAAAGTCGATAACGATACACTCACTTGTTGCTGCAAATCCTGAATCACCATCAACTTGGCCTTCGCAACTTGTGATGCAGCACCTGATATGAGGACATTCAGTGAATCGTTCTTCGAGTTTGTTAGTTCAATTTTCACCCCAAGACTCTTCCCTATAGCAGCACAGATACGCGACTGCTCAGGTGATATAGAATCATCTGTCGACTGATACCTCCTTTCGTCCAGAGGTATTTTAACAAGCTAAACTTTAGACAAACAGGCATTTAGTACCTCTACAGAATCAGTAGGCTGATATGATGACAACCCTTCAGGCGCAGGCCTCTGCGCAGGTCCAGCAGGTGGTAGTGCAGGAAAAACATCATCATACGACGGAGGCAAATTAGCTGCGGCTGAGCTAGCCACTTCCAACATCGTGCAGAAAAGCACTCTGAAAAAACAAAAACGGTGTGACGTAACTTACGCATTATAACAAACAATTAACACGGAATCACAAAAATGAACAAACATTCCATATGCGCTAAATTTGTGATTCCGCTACGATAAATTAACTTATGCGTAGGAATTCGATTTTACACGTTGAAAAGTAGTGCCAAAAATAATGGCCGAAAGATCAATTACAAACCTCGTGCCTGTTGTGTGGACTAGAATTATCGAAGTAGTAGGGCACTACAGATAGTACCGCGAAACCTTCATGAGAGCAAAAGACGTCATAGTACTAGAACAGAATGCATGTATTCAACTAATGGTGGTGTTAGCAGCTAGTATTGCTCAATGGATACTTCAAGTCGGACAGAGAAAGATGGCCGCTTAAGTGACCTTCACTGCCGACCAAACAGCCAAGCATTACATAGACACTCTCTTCTTTTGCGTGTAGTCCTAAACGCTACCCTGGTTAACCTCTCGCGTCAGCCGTCACAATGCTATCAGTGGTTGAATAAGTTCCCTCGAGATAGACGAGCCAATTGTCAAAATTCCAGCTCATTTAAAGAGGTGCTTGAAGTCAGCGCCACCGGCATCTCTTGATGGCTCGACAGCATCTGAATACTTGTCCGGTGTGAAAATAGCCGGGTGGTTGGCGGCCAGTGTCGTTTCAGATGTTACCATCATGGATTTAGAACACGAAGATGGGGTAGACGTTGGTGACATACGTCGCTCTCAGCCACCCAGTTATAATACGTCAGAGGTTCTTTCCTCTGCTGCATATGCACTTTATCGCAAGCGGTACAGACCGGCATGGAAGACCTGTAAATTCAGAACTGCTTTCCCCTACCACCAGCTTGTCGTCCCGAGGTTTATCTGAAACTAAAAAAGATATATGCACTAAAGTAGAATAACAGAGAGGTAGCGACAGCTACCACGGCACAAAGCCCAGCCACAGCCGGATAGGACAGGAAGACTACTTAAGCGGCCTTCTATCATCAGTCGAAAAAATCAGGTATTACGCCATAAGTTAAGGTCCTTTTCATCAATGCACCCATTCTTTTACATTTATGCTGATTTGCAAGTTATTCAATCAAAACTTGCAATTTGGCTCTCTACCTAGATTTTTATCGGATTTTTGTTAGGTAAAGTTAATATTCCACCAAACTGATCAATATGCCTTGTATCTGACCTGTTGCGCATCTCCTACCTTGGTAAATAGAACCAATTATCTGACTAACTGATGTACAGACGACAGTATGGTAGATCCTCGTACCCACAGTAAAATTTGGATTCGAAATTATTATTTACATATGTTACTTAATAGTAGGTACATCTGCACCTCATGCCCTTGGTCTTTTCCCACGACTACAGGTCTGTTGCCTGTGTGCTATTTTCGTTATGGCGAATAATCACATTTTTAAATCAATTGTATCGAACACGTTTGACTTTGTCTAGCTGTCGATGATTATAGGGTTCTGGAGGGTTGATTGGATGCTTTTGTCCTGTGGTTGTAGGCCTCAAGTTTAGCCTATGGCGCTTTGCTAAAATAAACGGTGGAGATGACGTTGTATGCCACTTGGGAAGAGTTCGCGAAGGATGCGGAAACGCTTTATAGTAAGGATCCTATGAGAGTAGGTGGTGTTTTGACTGGCTTATTTTCTGTTCCCAGTTTAGACTAGTCACCAAATATCGACACAAGGATCAGAAATTAATGGTTAAGGCTTCTGATAATCAGAATGTAGATTCAAAATTCTCTTATTGGTTTTAGACACTTAAGTATGTTGCAGAATTGGCCCAAGATGTAAAGAAATATGAGAGGTTCACCACGTTACTCATGAGGCATATGTCTTCGAAATAATCTTTCGCAAGTGCACTAAATAAACCTTTCCCGCGATATTGATCGGCGCTTTCATCTGATTGTGAACAACCATCTGTTCGGATCAAGCAGATCCCGACTGGCTTGTCACGCTTGGGCTGGCCCTAACCCATCCCAAAAATACCAAACAAACCAAGGGACAGACCAATTTCACGAGTTTCACCTAAGCATCAACAAAAAGTGGGGAAAGGCGCTAAGACTTGGGTGGAGACACGATCGTCACTGGTGGCACCACGGAACGGCTGACTAGCTCCACACCTACAACCACTTCTGCATTCCACGCTCCCAGACATTTGATAAGGTGCATTATTCCTTACGAGTCGTCATGTCGACGCACGAGCAATGAGAAACCTGTGTTGCTAAATTTTGTATCCAGAATAGCATCTGTACAAGAGCGGCAGGGAATAGCAGTAGTTCAGACGATTAGAACCGCATTCACGCAACCCTCGTTTTCGGGGTTGTTCGTCACTTGAGCATATTTGCCCCACACGACCTTGCCGCCAGGAGTGACCAAGCCGAGATCGCTTACGTTTACCTGAAGGAGAACATGTACAGAAAAAGTGAACAGCAGATTGGCATAGAAGCCGGCATTTCTGCAAAGAAGAGATTGGCAGCCCTACTTGCCTCGATGATCGTCCCCTTCGTTATCACGCCAAGACTTGTGTATAATGGGGAACTGGGATTCTTTTTTACACCAATTATTGGTAGGCAAAAAGTAGACTTCAGATCGGGGTGAGTGACGTTGGCTCGCGTGGCACGCAACGCCATGGGGCGAATAAAACGTTCAAACTTCGGAGGCTTTCTTGTGAAGTTTTCACCAACATAACACATCTTAGTCACCATACGCTTCCAAGCCTTCCGTTTTGATTTGCCCGATTTCACCACTCTGAATGCCTCCGCTTCTGACACCGTACGAACCTTCGGTAAGGGAACCTGCCACTTGCCCTAAAATTGCAACCATAAAAACTGAAGCAACACCAAGCAATCGAAAAAATGAGAAAGAAACAAGGAAAATTAATAGACATACGAACTGATTACAGATCAGAGGGGACTCACAGCCTTCTCGGCACGTTTCTGCTTGACTGTATTCGAAAGAACTTTGGATATGTTTTGCTCCTCGCGATCAAGCAAGAATACGGGCTTCTCGCCATGCCCACACATTTCACCCGCTTTCTCCTTCACGTTTCTGAGTTCATGCATACGAATCGTCTTCCTCATTTGAACTTTCTCCTTAAAGCGCTCCCTATTTGCGATCTTCGCCTTTAGGCCACGCAAGCTCCTCGCTTTCTGCGCTCGCTCATGTGGCTCACGAGCCTCCTTCTTCCGCCTTCAATTTAAATTCGTACTCTCGGAATTATTACAAGCAATAGGTCAACAACTTCAACATTCCATGCATGACAATGATATCGTACAAAATAAGCACTGAATGGGACCTACTTTTTCTCAAAATAGTCGAGCCTGTACCCATGTCGCTTACGATGCAGCTCAATATGCTCGTTTTGCGGCTACAGAATCGTATAGATCGAGAATGGAAGCATACCATCGGACCCCAGACTCAAGTCACCCGGCGATATGAAGTGCAACTAAACAAATTGTCTGACATTCGATGACAAAAACAAGCTTTCTAGTACTAATTTGACTGCAGTTTTTTAAAAAAAGCATTTTTAAAATTTGTTTTGCAGCAAATTAGGCTTTTTGAAGGTCAAACTATTGTAAACAAAATTCCATAAGTTTTCATAATGATTGGTACGTTCGAATCCCAATAAATGAAAGTCGGATTGTCATGGCTATTGTTGCGTTAGATTACTTGAACTGTTGTTACAATATTTCTTCCCAATGACGAGGGTCCTGTCAAATTGTCCACTCGGTTCCCGTGGTTTGATTTCAATTTTGCTAGCAGATTTCAAAACCATGCTAATAAATTTCGCGATATTATAGTTTTCTATCAAACATTTTGACTTGTGATGCCTAAACATAACTTACGTAAATGAAATGTTGATATCAAGACCAAGAACATAATATTTGGAGCTCTTTAGGACTCCTCTTTGTGCAGTGTATACCTCCCACCACTCCCATGGCCTCGACTTAAGCTACAGTTATCAAGTTTCAAACGCAGCCCTGTTTCGCGACAAAAATGGACATGGTGCTGTTTGCGTCATCACCCCATCAAGGGTATGAGCTAGCAAGGCTTAGCGTTATGCTATCAGGCGTCTATTTTTCGGGCTAGTTTGTCAGAAGATTCGAAACTTCACGTCGATTACGAGGCATGCGGATTGGCCTTAAGAGTGAGTTTCAATAGATCGGCGCTAAATCCGAAGACTCTCCTATTCTTTAAGCGATGGCTACGGCGGTATCACGGGCCGGCAAAATTCGCACTGTAAAATAAATCTCCGCATTTCTGAGGATAGAGACACGGTTGGTGGAACCGTGTGCTCCGTGACGTACATTGCAGCTCTTGTGTTGGAAAGGTTTCCTCGAGGCTTCTGTGAGCAAACAAGAGGCGTTACTCTTGGGCAAATTGACACCGTATACGGCATTGGCTGAAGGTGACCCTGAAACTACAGCATATAAAGCTAATTGAAATGCAAAAGCGAAAAAAAAACAAGATGGCCCGATCACGCCTGAATATTCAAGGTGGTGCCCTGTCTCTACATGGGGTGAAAATAAAAGATGTGCATGAGTTAAGAAAAAGACTGCTTTTCCTGAACCCTTACAAATACACGCAAACAGTACAGCAATCTGAAACGAACAAAAGGATGCCATAAGTTTAAATCCGCAAGAAGTCCAACTTTATCCCCCACCATTATCGATAGTCGGAATTACGGATGCGATTGCTTCATCAAGGAACATAAGCTGTGAAGCCGGTTGGGTGGGAAAAGACGCTGGAGGCACAACAGGGGGACTAATCAGGGTCCTCGGCGATGGTGCCTGAGGCGTGAAGAATTCATCTGAGGAGACGGAACTGGAATGGGAAGAATTTGCATTACTGTCCTCCATATTCAACCACTGAAAGCGCAGCGTCTCCCGCCAGTTCGGTTCAAAACCAACACTGTTTTCAGTTGGCGGCGCCCTAGGATCACGAATGAGTTCGACTTTCACGTCGCCATACACACAAGAGGTCAACGATATTTGGGGCCGCACCGACAAATCTGACCGTGAGCTAAAAGACGACTTGGCATGGTTAGTAAACATCCTCCGTAACGTCAAATGAAAAAAACTCACACAGTATCTTTCTTGAGACTTTCCTTCGACTTTAATGAATCATATGATGGTTTTAGTTTGCGCTCTACCAAAACATTTGAAGTGAATGGAACACTTACGCAGGGTGGTGCAATAAGAGTGCGGCCAAGCAATCTTCGTAACACCAAGAGCCCTTAATGCCGATTCGCGGGAATCAAATTCAACGACAGCACACTTTTCTTTACCAAGAAAACCAATAATCGACGCCGATTTGACTAGATCTGGTGGTACAGTTTTGCCTGGATCTATGATGCGCACAAGCTTCACGTTTAAATTCATTGACTACTTAATAAGATAAACGATGACCACTCACCTCGAAAACTTCACCAACAGAAAAAACAGTTACGACGTCCTTCTCCTTAAAGCCCGCTACGAGTATAGTCCTGGAGTAGACAGTTTTATCCCACTCTGGAAGTGGATGCTTGCGCCTTACATGCGTACCTAATTTAATATTAAACTGCGCATCTGCTACCATCTTCAGATATCTCTACTTGGGTTGAATTTTTTAAAGCTCTTCGAACCACATCTTCGTCTTTCGTTAGTGTTTGAACGCGTCTGAATCCAGCAATTGTAGACAGCTTCACCCAACCGTCCTTATTGGCCTTAACAGCCTTTAACAGAAACTGATCTTTCAAGATATTTGCATCGGAGAAGTAAAACTCGATTTGTCTCAAAATCCTGTACTCCAGACAGTTGTGTAAATCCGAGGCGCGCTCGTCCGCGGCCTGCATATTTTTGGGGGCAAACATGCTCGATACATTCTCCAACGACCCGTCAGCCACTAGAACATTTTTTGAAAACTACCAAAAGCAATGTACTAACTTTTACCAGAATCGGCAAGCATGACCGGAGGATACCGAAATCCGCGGCTAAGACCAACCGAATCGTCCGCGGTCTGCAACGCAGCTCAACACCGACTGTTAACAGCAAAGTATGTTTTTGATTAAGTTTGGCAAAAAAGAATTTTATTCAGGTTAAATATTTACGCCGGCACAAAAATATTTTTTGCTTAATTCAAGAGCGAAAATCTAGATGCTAATTAAAAATATTAGTTCATTCTATATTAAAAACACCCATCACTTAGTAAATGTATAAGCCCATATTAAATACTGGTTTTGGTGAACTGCTTTAATTTACGAAGTACAGTGAGTAGACCTTGTGTTAATTTTTTAATATTTAGCCCTGAATCCAGATGCTGTTTATTTTCTCGACTTATGCGCTATTAAATTAAGGGATGTCCATGCTGGTACAGCAACAAAAGCATGTTTTCAATATTTTTAAGTTGACATGCAAATTTGGAGAGTTTTGTCGTGTCGATTTGTGCAGTTTGTAAGCCGTCAAATTTGCTGTAGTAACCAAAGTGGAAGAGACTGCAGCGGATTAGGACTTGCTTTGGGGTGTCGGAAGGAACACAACTAGGAAAGGATATACATATTTAACTGACAGAAGGGTTAGGGCGGCCGACATAGCCCACAGGCCAGTCATCCCGACTAAGAAAATATGGCCACTCAGGTGGTTGCGATCAAAGATACAGTCAAACACGCTGAGTATTACAGGAGCAGTCTTTAAAGTTGTAAAGTTTAAAGAATTAAACTTTATTTATTTTGTCTTTTCAAGTCACGCCTATGTAGATAAGGCCCCCCAATTAAGCTTTGGACCTCGTCGAACATTAAATCAAAGTTATTTTTACCAGTACGCTATAACGAAAACTTGTAAAAGCATTAAGTAACAATTATATATATAAAGCTTAGGGTAATGCATACCGGTCCAGCTTAATTTTAATGGAAAGTGGGCTCCAGAACTTGCTAACTTTCAGCCAGTTAAACTAGTGTGGAGTCTCAAAGAGGGAACAGTGATGCGTATGATGTCCCTTTGACCCTCGGGTTTTGCTCCAGACACTTGTTTGGTCATTCTGTCGTCAATCGTACGGCAGACCTCCAAGCTATGTCGTAAGCACTAAATCTTCAATTTTGATGGACATAAATGTAAATATTGCCCAGATCTCATAATCGATTTCTCTTCATGGCAAAGTCAAAGTGGTACAGAAATATTTTTTCAAATAACACCTAGCATTAACTGCATGCCTTCACAATTAACCTTAATAATGCATACCCTCCTCTAATCAGTTGCTTGTGAAATGATGATATTACAAAGTTTGCTTGACCAAGCAGAAATTGTAGATGACAAATGCAAGGATAGAAACAATCTTGTAATCCAGATGGTGTAATTGATTTCATGGAAAGCAGTGCAGGATACCTAGGCTTCCTAGCGCAGGATTGGTACAATTAGTGGTAAGGCACAACCAACTAGCGTATTAGAACATACCACAACATTTGCTTGTTTGACAAATGGTAAGAAAACTTCTATATCGGTGACAATATTAATTCATTTGAGTGAACTGGATTTCGAGCCATACCAACTACCTCAAACCCTTCTCAATTGCTAAATTTATGTGTCCGCCCTAGTGTTATACCTTCTTTTGCCTTCAAGAAACTTACAAGGCGCTGAAACATCTTTGCGTGGTCGCTCCCTCTTATTCTATGAGACGGTAGAATGTAAAAAACTCATCAGTACGAAGTGGTTGTCTTCACGAATAGAAACACGGAAGAAAGTTCAATCTTTTTTACGAAACCTAGTTCTAAAGGCGAAATGGGCTTTAAGCTAAGGATTGAATATAGGCTTCATTTTTTTCCAATAAATCAATGGTAAAAATTCAAGCGATGAAAAGTTCCATTTTAGTGGCTTTGGATAGACCCATGTATTTCGCAATTAGTTTAAGGCTAAAAGCTACAAACTTTACCTGTTGACGGGAATCGAGATGAATTCTCGCATAATTTTGCCTTTGATTTCTTTAGGAATTAGTTGCGCAGCATTGAAAATGTAGTGCGAGCTTAACCAATCAGGCCATCCTTAAAGTATTTTTCACTATTTAGTCCCTCTTCTATAAAATTTTGTTCTATTTTATAGGTGGGTATTAAATGAGAGATTCCCTTCTTTTGGATTGATGTTCGTCGCCCTCACAAATATTGGCTTAAAATTCCTCACAAATTAGCCATTGGGAGCAAAGCATTTGTGTTCAATTTGACCACTTATAAGTTCAAGTTTGGGGTGATGAGCCGTTCGCGGTCTGTACTGGAGGTGAGCTTGTCTGGCCATTTCACACCTTGTTTTCGTATTAATTGTGCCAATTAATTATACTCATACAGGTCGTGGTTTTCATTTTGTGATGCACCACTTTCTTTATCCTGCTAGTACTGATGCACCTTTTTGTCGAATTTCCTAATCAGACAGACTGCAGTGTGTTTAGCGCAGTCTTGCCGTTTTTGTCTAGTGAAAACGTTCCAATTTAGAATGTTCGGATTTGTCTATTTACTTCCCCTTGCTCAGTTGGAGTTGAGTGTGAGAAACGTAACTACACTGGCAAAATATTCGTACCGAAGCTTCAATCATGCAAACATGGGATTATTTTATGATCATTTACCTACCGCCTAGTTTTTGGATGCCTTTGGAAGAATCCCTAGAATTTGACTAACTAGGCTGTTTCTATTTCTCACCTTTGAAGCTGTTGGAGCAAGCTTTCGTGGCATCAAACAAAAAGAGTTTCGATGATGTGCTCTACGCAGCCATTAAGTCGGCAGCCTACTCTACTTGCCTTCCAAAGGTTGCTACCGCTGAGGACGCGGCTTCCTCTCTTAGTAGCCAGTCCATCAACGAGATTTCTAGCGAGGCGGAATTGGTGGAATACAACCAACTTCTCGAATCAATCTTTGCCGATTTCGAGGCTTTTTTGGCCAATGACTTTGTCGACAACTCTGATCGAGACGTCGATGCCTCAATTCCAGGATCTTTATCACTGCCAAAAGCGTCATCAAGCAAGAACGATGCCTTAGATCGACTTGCTGAGAGACTTTCTGCCATATGCCCCAAGGTGAGAACACCATGTGGTCGCATCTTTGAAGAACAGGAACCGACATTTCGCTGCAAGTGAGCCTTTTAGTTCTTATCGGTTATCTTTTCCTCTATTCTGCAACAAGCGATTGTGTTTTTGATGCTGGTAGTTCCCTGCCAATGAACTTTCCATAATCATTGATCATGTCTGTAAAGAATATGATACCCCCTACAAGATGCAAAAGATTTCTTTTATCCACCTTGTTTTATTCAGGGACTGTTCAACAGACGAGACCTGTGCTTTCTGTCGCTCTTGCTTTTTCGCTAGTATTCACGCCAACCATAGATACAAGGTAGGTGTCCTACTTCATTTTCTTGTGCCCATGTTTCACAATGACTTTCACAGCAACAGGTATTCACTTTTTTTGTGGATCTTTGTTGCATAAAGTACTAATCGTTTTTTACAAATTGGGTTTTGTAAATTTGCTTCATTTGATAAAAGACTATTGTGTATTGTTTACGGCGTGGGTTCCTATTTTTACCTGAAAAAATGCGTTCTGATACGCACAGGCTCCTGCTTAGACATGTGTACCTTGAAATAACTGGCTGGGTTGGAAGCTGAATTACTAAGTTAATCTCGAAATCCGTTTTAACGTGCTAGTTTCACAGTTTAAATAAACCTTCTTTGTGTTTTCGACGTACTTGTTTACTTTTTCCCTCAAAGATTAGTTCCGCCTAACATGCTTAACCAGCTCGCAGGAAACCCTCATTTCAACTTGTCGTCGATTGACAAGTTTTTTAATGCGCTGCTTGGTGTGCCTAATTTGTTGGAATTTTTCATCCCGGTCACGTGCACGTCCGTCTGATTGGTACGCCACGAATTTGGTCTCGTAGGTTCGTGTGTTAAAGTTCTTCCTGGGGCTGGAATTTATACGGTTATTTTGTCTTAAGCTCCTATTTCTCCCAACCAAGCTTACGTTTATTTGGGAACTGTTAAATTAACTTTATTCCTCAAAATTTTTTAGCGGAGTTTGTGAAGGAAAGAATCGACTTTAATTGCACAAATCCACATTTATCACCCTGGAATTTATTCTGCCGCATTTATTTTTTATGATTGCCTATGCTTATGTTCATTTTCATGACTGCGCACAGGGTCTCATACCCGCTCATAATCCTGACGGCTTTATTACTAAAATTAGTTTGATTCGTTTACAATATCGGTCTCTTGGATGAATAATGCTGTTGAAGCGTCCAAGGGTGAATCTCGTATAAGCGTTCCCTCTTCCAAAAACAATCCAGATGCATGCATCGGGTGGTGGCTACTGCGATTGTGGGGACGAGGAGGCGTGGACAAGTGGCGCCTGGTGCCGAATCCACGCAGGAGAGGGTGACGAGGCTGTTGTTTCGAACACAAGTGTCTTTCGTACTGTCGCCGAGGAGCAAAGCCTTGAGATGAAGCGTGTGGAATCTGTTCTCTCTAAACTTCCCGAAGATCTAGTGCGCCGATGTGGCTATCTACTCCAACCTCTCATTAATACTGCTTCCCTTGTGCTCTTTCAAATACTTCAGGTGGGACAATATTTGCAATATAGTTCTATGCTCTCTCGTCGTGCGCATTGTTCTCAGAATTTTTTTGCAAATCCCACTAGGGTTCAGCTCGTACTGATTGCTCGCCACTGAGTAGTATCCCTAATGGCACAAATGAGGTGGAACAGGACTTCGATAAGCCTAGTGAGGACAACAATTGGCCACCTAGTTTAAATCACCTTTCTAACACCGCCATCGAATGGGACGCTACTCAGTTGGGACTGCGTAGCTTCCCCCGCACGTGTCCTCGAGTCTGCGATGCTCACAGCATGGAGCAGAGGTGTTTGGATCAGCTCGCCAGGGCCCACAGCCTCCATCCTGCTCTCTTTGATATTACTGCCTCATCTGCCGCTGAGTCTGCCTCCATGGCCTCGAACAAACAGTACATTGTGGTGCTTTATAACAATGAATTTCACAACTATGAGGACGTGAGTCGTCCTGTGGATGAGACATCACCCCGGTAACATTGAACCGAATCCTTTTTCCCTATAACCTCCCAGGTCATCAGGATTGTCCGACGTGTGGATGGTTGTACCTCAAAGCAAGCCACTCTCTTCGCCATAGTTACCAATCGTGATGGTAGGACGCCGCTCCTCACCAACCTCACGCTTCAGGTTGCGGCCCAGAAGGCTGCCAGAGTTTCAGTAAGTTTACACAACTCTGGTAAACAGAGAATATTACTGTTACATGCTTCCCTTTTTCACCTTTTAATCACTGGGCAAAACTTTCGTCCCTTTTGGGATAGCTTATTGGTAAGCGGGAGATTTAATCCTAAGCCTGTAAATTTTTCCCCAATAAGTTTCATCATATTAAGTTATGCGTATATGAATGTGTGTTTCTGATGCCACCAGTGCTATAGCGGTTTAAGGCATTGATAAGCGGTAGAGGGTGGCCACTGGGTTTTCTAAGGGATCGATCTGAACTCCTTTTAGCAATCTCCAGGGTCACGCCATCTTGTACGTCCGCTGCGTGCAGCTGTAATGGAGCAGGGTATATACGCGGTGGAGAACTTTTTTGTATCCGTCCTACGCTGGCTCGAGCGTCTGGCCACCCGTGTGCTGCCATTGCGTCCTCTCGTCTGTAACGCTCTCCTCGGCCGCTTTTTGACCAGTACGGAAGTCTCACGTCCTGCTTCCCTCATTCTCCCACCCGATAAAATGATGCTGGAGAATAGTTTCGTTTGGCACGTCTTCCATCGACTAACTCTCTCTCATCGAGGTAAAGCCATTGCATTACAACTCCAAGCCTAATCCCGGTTCCAATTAAGAAGATGGTGCTGGCCATTGCCATTTTACATTACAAGCTGTCTGATTTATCGATAGTAGATTGGAATCCTTTTGATGAGGTCGATTGAGCCGGAATTCTTTCATGAGATGCAAAATTATCCTTGTATTGTTGTGTGTGACCTGCATGTAACTATGTAATAACGTTTACGTACGCTTCCAGTAAAATAATTGTTGAAATCCGTAGTTAATGTAATTCAAGTCAAAGATCGTAGTTACATGCTTTCGACTTGTTTCCAACGGATATTCAGAGTTTTGTCTCATTGCAATGAAACTAGAGCACCACATTAGAGCAAGTTTTTAATTCTTAGGCTTATTAATATTATTATTATTGTTGATATTAACAGCTTTCTAGTAGATCGTTGAGTTATTGCCTCCACCTGCTTGATTTCCTTCGCTTACACCTCAAGGTGTTCGAAAGACAGCATCCCGACTGATCGCTAGTGTGTTGCTGCAGGAGCCCTATCACCGACGCGTCTTTGCCATTGGATTCACCCAGGCGAGTCCTTGGGAATGAAGAGTTTGAAGGGAGTAATGCGTTTTCACTTTAATTTAAAGCCCTTTTATCAACTTATTTCAGCTATATAATGTCATTTTGCAAGCCTATGCCTACGACGATCATCTGAAGGCGGATACGCTTCTCAGCATGACATGCCAATTCTACACTGTCACTAGCCTGGTAAGATAAGTGCTGTCTTTACCTTACAGAAATATACGTGGAGGGTTCGCAAAACTAAAAAGAAGTAATGTTAAGGAGTGAAGATTACACTCATTTGTCCACATTATCGTCTGATGCGCTTTCATACGCCTTCTCAGCACTTATCCGATACCTGGGGAGCACCTTCCACACAGCAACATTTGTCTCCACTCCCGTACCATCCCACGAGAGTACTTTACCCCAGAATCAGTGCCAGTACCCAACCTTTACTAGGTCCTAGAACTTGCATGTGTGTTCGTGCACGATGCTTGTGCTTACCACCGTCGGAAGCAACTTCACCTCACGAATTTGTCACTGTAATACAGACGTACACGCGGCCCCCATGGCAGGTTCCACCCCATCCTAACGTCGCGTCGCTGAACAGCTGAGCGTTTCGTTACTGCACCGTAGTCTGCAGTCGCCTTGAAGGCTTCTGTGCGTATTCACGAGTTCTATGCTTTGTTTTTAAACAAACCTCCTTCATCACCACAAGTTGTGGCATGCATGCGCCGCCACTCGCCCGTCAACTATATTGGCGGTTTCGGGATTGATTCAAAGTACTGTGGATCGACAACGAGTAACAGAAGGCATTTAATACCCACTGCTACTTTGATATGCCTACTTGTGCTGGTGAAATCGCGAGTTCTAATTTGATTTGAACATCACCTCGTACGAAATTGTCCATTAATGTTGACGAATTGCAGTTATCGTCTTTACAGCAAACCAACCCCCAACTGAGTCGTTCGAAAACAGTTCGAGCAAGTCAACAAAGAGGAGGACTGACTGAAAAGGGGCGTCAGTTTTGGGTGCAGATGGGAAGACGAATATCGAATTTACGATACAACAGTCATTGGAGAAGTTCAAATTGCGTGGAATCGTTCGATTATGCATACTAATGACTTTTAACATTCTTATGGTCAATTCTTTAATCTAATGGCTTTGGAAGATTCGAGTACATTTAATTTCAATATTGGCAGATACTAGTCGAATCAGTGGAGTTTGCAGATCATTAGTAGCTGTCTCATGCCATGTTTGAAGTTTAGTTTCACAGACAGCTCCGTTCTCAACCAGATGCTCTTGTATTAGCCCACTACCGTCGCTGCCTACCAGCCTGATTGATTGCATACAAACTAGCCTTCATTGTGTGCACTAGTGAGACGCTAGTTACCTATTATTTTGTGTAATCCCGTTGTGAAGTCCCAATTATGCCTGTAGAAATAAAAGTTCTGATTTCACTTGAATGCTTCTCTCAAATTTTGTCTACATTTTTCGCGAGAAGGTGCCAAGATGAATAGGTTATTAATTGAATTTGCTCGAAATAAATCTTAATATTTTATGGGTATTGAATCGCATTTTTTGCTTTGGGACCGTCATCCTCGAGGGCAAACTTCTGGCGCGATATTTTAGTGATAATGCAGAAGAGTACATTTAAATGGTTAAATATCATTTCGACCGCGAACAAAGCTTTCAGTTTTGAAGCGCATTCACGGATGCAAGGTTGTTTGGTAGGCTCGGCACCTGCTAACAGAGGACAACGCCCTAGCGCACATGATCTCGCGACTAGTGCTCACAGTGTTGGACAACAGCGAAACATTGCCTGGCATCTACGATGCACGGCGTGGCTACAGAACCCTCTTCATGCAATTCTGTGGCAACGGACTCGACTCGCCATCAGCCGCACTGCCCACTCTGTTGGCCTCCCGCTTCCGAGCTTTGCGCAACGCCAATGCCAGGGCATGGGATCAAGCCAAAGAGGCTGTCGAAGCGGCCAATGGTGGCGGTAGCAATGATTATCTAATGACATTTCACTGGCGCCACTCGCCGGTCGAGTTGCCCGCCTTCAACCCCTTTGAACGCCTTCTTCACACCACATGCGACGATCTGCACTATCTCCTTACCAGCCTGCTTAATGTAAGACCTCTGCCCGGTTGGTGGGAGGCCAAAGCCAGGGAACACTTCCTCTGCTTCTTTCACAAGTTTCTTAAACTCCTCTGCTATACGCAGGTACGTGCTTTTTAACTGTTTTTTTACGGATTCTGTGGCGGAGCTTTGAAACCTATGTTCGTTAATTCAATCCCAGCTTCGATTTTACTAAGTTACCTATCTTTTGAATTTTTTGAACATACTTCTAAAAAGAAACATCAACAAATACGCTCTAGATGCGTGTGGGCTTCTTCTTACGCCTCAAATGAAGACACGCTAACGAATAACGAAAAGTCCAAGTTTTGAGACGATGAAGAAATAGGATCCAAATTGTTGAATTTGGAATTTTTTGAGAATTAACGACTGTTTTGAGTCAAATGTGAATTATATGAATGTGATTTAAGTCCAAAGGCAAATAAGTCATCTGGTTTATGAAATTGCGACGTGAATCGAATGACAAGTAAGCTACTGATCATTATTTTATTCACAAAAACATTTACTAATTTCCTAGTGAAGAGAATCCAATTCCAGTTTATTGTTATTTAGAACATCGCTGCTTCATCAACATAAATGCAAGGTGTCTAAGTGGAAATCTTCCCTTTACTGCAATAGTGATTTCGTTTTTCTTGTACTGCTTGGAGAAAATCACTTAAAAGTTGTCCAACTTACAAAGGGGAATAGCCGCCAAGTTTTTGCTAAGTGATCAGCCCCTTGTTATGTATATTTTTCTCCCCCCTAAAGAAACCGGCGGAACACTTGCTTATGAGTATACTTCGCACCTCCTAAATATCATATTGTAGGGCGTTAAAAATAGCATCGCTTAGGAGTGTAGCTGCGGAGATTATTGATTGCCTAAGACCACACTACACAAGTGGTTTTGGATTCATAATGCTTGATCAATGCTGTCTTATGTGACTTTAGGTGCATAGAGGAAGGTTCCATTTCGATGTCAACTAAGTAATCGGTCCTTTCATATGCTTCCTGTAGGATATGAACGGACTTCTGCGAGCTACTCAAGCTCATGTTGAGGTTGAGCAAGAGTGGATCAGCACTTTCAAGACGTTGTCCCACCTTCATCGCAATCTCCAACTCGTTGTCCAAGTGGCCAGTTCTGATAAAGAACTCATTCTCGAAGCCATTAAAGCTACTAGAGACGTTCGTTTCTGCCACCCTACACCACTTTTTGCAGTTCGGTCTTTTAGTTCATTTTATTTAGGTCTTCGAACGACGTGTTGCTGTAATCGATCGGTGTTTCTATGTGGGAGAATTCGATGGACCCTACACTTCTCCACATGGCATTGATGCCATAAGAGCGCAATGCCTAGGGGCCACTTCAGCTGTTTACGACTACGACATCTTGACACTGCGGTTCAGTGTGATGCAGCCAATTCCACGACTTCTAGCCGCCCTCTTCGGGCATGCGCTTGAAATGGGTCTTCCCTTAAGTAAAATTGGTCTTGCTGATAAGGTCAGTCATACTCCGAACCCTCTGTTTGATTGTTCCTTTGTGCAACTGTTTAGTTAACTTAATTCCAAGAGAACTATCGTCTCTGGAACGACAGAATTGTTCTGTCTTTTGCCTAGCAAAGAAATTCTGACCCAATCTCGATTGTTCACTTGTATCTTCACAGCGTTAACTGGTTCTTTCCAAATAGGAATTCGCAAACCTTGTCGTTGAGAGGCCACTTCAAAATATCGCATTTATTGCCCAGTGCTCTGCTAACCTTTGGGTCAGAAATGGACAAATGATTCGAAATATTGTAAGTTCAGCCCCAAGTTTTCTAATTTTTATGTTGGAACAATTATCTCAGTAGTTTATTATTCTCCTACACATAATTCTCCAGATCTACAACATGTATGAGGGCCTTCGGGCGGAGATGATTGATCGGGATTACCAACTTCTTCAACAAGCAGCGGCTGTTATACCACCAGACGAGTTCATTGTTCGGCTTATTCACAAGCTAAATCTTCTCGATTTTATGAAGTAGGTACTATTAATTCTTCACATACTTGCCTTAGCGAGGATCAACCCTCCATCAAACCGGGTCGCATCCAATTCCTCGAGACGCTCCTTCGTACTCTCCTCTACCTAGTAACTCATCGCACAACTGTTGGAGTGGGTTACTTTGATCCCAAGGTTTACACCTCGGCGCCCTCCTCTGCCCTTCTCTTTCCTGATGCTAAGCTGGGGGAAGTTGACGAAGTACTGGAGGTGAACTACGGACAACTCCTCGATGACGTGATCCATGCCCTCTGCATCAGACCCATGAAACACTCTAAACTTCTTTCTGTTCTGCCACCCCAAGCTCCGGGCTGTTTGTTGCGGAAGGCTCCACTTTATCCTATGCATGAAACAGGTGCGTCGAGTTCTCCAAACACCTGGTCAGGTTCGTGGAGAGACGGTGTTGAGGAACCACTTTCGAAGATTCTTCAACAGGTTGCAACCCTTGCCACTTGTGGTACCAAGAAAGTGTACACCATCAAACCCGAGGTCATTGTGAATAGGTTTAATCGCTTTTACCATGGTTACAAACACACGGAGCAGACTATTGTGAGTACCACATGATTTTACCCGCAGAATTCAAGTGCTGTTAAGCTTGATATTTGTCTCCATTTTATCTTGCTTACCCAGGCTGAGGAGTACGTGACACGGGTGCTGAAGCAGTGGTCACAGAAGTCAGGTGATCCAGCAGGCACTCGATGTCAGCAGCTTCCTACGCCGCCTCCGCTACCGCGACCACGTCGGCGCTTCGTGTCTGCGGTGGAGAGGGGTCTATTGCAGTTAGTGCAGTGCACAACCTTCGTGCGACTTCTCCGCCGACTTCTCGGCGTCGCAGTGGTTCACAACCCTTCGCAGTCCTGGTGGTCAGAGACTCTCACTGAACTTATTCTCCACCTCATTGCTGCGGCTCTTTACGAGGACGCTGTTGCATTTTCGTAAGTTTCTTTGGCTCATTTTTAAGGAGCTTTTATGATCAGTCGCTAATATTAGTCATTTTTCGCATGTGTATTTTCTTTCTCCAGACGCCTATATCTGCGCCTGAACTACACATACATATGGTTGTCGCATGCTTTTGCTGCGGCGATATGCTTATTACCAAACGCATCAGCTGCGTCCATTTCTAATCTCTATAACTCCAATGCAAACGAAGGGGATTAAAGTTAACATTAGATCAAGGCATTTTTCTGCTACACGTTCCTCCTCATTGATCCCGATGGTTGGCTAAAATAAGCACCTGATGGCGGCGAAGAAACAGTACCGTCCTCTGCGTAAAAGGTACTAGGAGAGAAGACATTCAATCACGCAACCACGTCTATCACATATTTTCTAATCTGAGTTGCGAAACTAGAAGCAATTTACTATGTTCTTGAGTTTTTATTCCTCTGTTGTCACACAGAGCGATAGGTCGTCGACCTTTCATGGAAGCTGTGGCACGAGTACCGGTCGCGGAGACGGCAGAGGAATTGCAGCGATTAGCGGCTTCCCGACATTGGACCAAAGTGGAGTCAGATAATGGGTGTGATTTGGAATTTTCTGCTGAAAAGTAAGTGATGCTCCTTTTTGCTTGCTTGCGGTTGATATTTCCTGTATTTTTGTTAATTTTCTCTTTAAGTAATTGCATTCTCTCGCGGCTGTTGGATCTGCAGAATAGCCGGGTGGATCCCAAGGTGGCTCATTTGGCAAAGTATGAGTTCCATCGATCGCGTTTACTTGCGTGTCTTTGTATGCATGTAACTTCCTCTCTATATAGGTGGACAGTGAATCTGTGGCACTACGTGGCTGCTACGCCACAAGGCGAGGCTTCTACAAATCTCACTGCCGTTAAAGTTGAGAATTTGGTGAGTTAGAGCCTTGTTTCAGGTGTGTGCATTGTCTGTCGAGAGGAAATGGTTATACATTTACCTGGCTTTCAATTCTCACAGGAATTGGAGACGTCCAAGAAGCAGCAAATGCTGGAGGCAAAACAGCGTCGACGAGCTAAAATCATGGCGCAGATGTCAAAGATGCAACAGAAGTTCATCGAGACGCACTTCAAGGAGATCTCCAGTGCCAGTGATAACGATCAGCAGATGGTTAGCCCCTCTATCCATCATGTTTCAAGTCACCTCGATTAAGTGTGGCTTATTTTAGCTTCACCCTTTTGTAGGGGACGGCCGATTCCCTATCCTCGAGCTCTAATAACTACCTGTCTCTTGACGAGGCTGTGACGAACGCCTCCTTCGCCGCCTTCAGCGCTCTAGGTCCGAATCGTGTAGAGGAGCGCATTTCTCAAGTACTGGCCAAAGAAAGGCCTCTAGTCACATGTGTGCTTTGTCTAGTGAGCTCATTGTTGCTAATTATTATTCTCCCCCATTATCTTTTTCCATTTCTACCAATAAAAACCATTGGCGCCTCTTTTTTCGCTCCTGCAGGATGAGGCGCCAGAGGAGGAGAGACATCACATGGTTATTGCCGCATATGGGAGTCGCTCTAACGTTCTATCGGTCTCCTTGCCTCACGGCCAAGCTGTTGATTTCACCACTGGTGTCTGCGGGTCCGATTGTGTAAGGGCTTGCTTCCCCTTCCATTTATGTTGAAGTTTCTAATATTTCTTACTCTAGCTTTTGGGTGCTTCATTTCTTTGTGTTGCTGGCTCATTCTAGTTAAGCAAAGTCCATTACATTGTGAAGCTATATATTTATTCTTCATTGATCGTGAACTGTGCTGAATGCTAAAATTACTTCTTCCCAGTGGTGTTATATAAACTTGGTGTTACCCTAAATGAGCAAGCTGTTTCGTTGAAACTTCCTGAACTTTTGTTCCCCTTCAGACTGAGCAGACGTTGGCGGGGATTGCTACAACGGCAGTGGCCGCCTCAATAGGTAGCCACGAAGCCATTTTGACACAATTGCCATACCTTCTTAGCGGTTTAAACCTTGGTACGCAATCAGGCAAAAGCGACTACAGCAACAACGATGGAGCCTGCGCCGACCAATCCTCACGTGAGTGATAAATGTGCAGCTGAAAGTGAAAGTGTTCTTTGTATCGGACACTTAAAGTGAAGTAAGTTCTTTTATTTTAGTCTTCATGGCAAGGGGTGGTCATTCGTCGGCGCCGGCGTCTTGGACGAGGAAGTTGGATGTACTTGATCCCTGGTTCCAGCGCCCTCTCATCTCCAGTAGGTGTCCTGTGGGAGAGGAGGGTACGTTCATTTCCACCTGTCCTCACTTCATGCATGCCACTTGCAAGGAGCGATACTCAGAGCGGTTAAAGGAGCAAAACGACGATATGAGACAGTACGTAACCTCCCATTCACACCCTGAATTTATTTTGCATTTTGACACCGTGATCAATGTAGATCTCTTGCCTTCTCGTAGGCACAGATATGCTCACAGACCACCCATGTACGAGTTTCGCTGCTCTCTTTGTCGTTCCCTTGCCAATTTCGACTTTCCAGTTTTTGAGCGCCTTCAGGACTCAGTACCTACTGAATGGTTGTCAAGATGCCTCCGAAGGCCTACTGACCTGGCTTCTTGGCTGAGAAACCTCCATGGATGGCTTAATGAGTCTCCAAGGCTGTCCACATCGATCAACCCCAAAGCCAACCTCAGCGTCACTGAGGTTTGTCACCACCCGTTGTCGTAGTGTCTCAGTTTTTTACTTTAATGCTGTATTTGTGTTCTTCTGTCTCCCTTACCTGCAACAGCTTACGAACGTCCCAGAGAGCTTTTCTATGCTCTTCGGCATTTTAACTGACAACAATACGCATGATCGAGATCGTGTTCTCGAAGAAATCTGCGCGATTTGCGAAAATTCTTTTTCCCGACAAGATACCGAAGAGACAAAACAAGGAGAGAGAAGTGGATTGGTTGCAGGAACCTCAGAGCATCGATCGTGCTTACCCTGTGCCTTTGCACGTCGGTTTTTTGGAGCTCCATCGTCGTCTTCGCACGAAGACAGAACAGCACTTGGTCGTGGGCAACAGGCCATTGTCCCTCTTCTACAATTCCCTCGATTGAATAATTTCAGAGTGTCGGAAAATCTTTGGAGCTTTGTCAAAAATCTGGTTCATCTAAGTCAACCAAGACCCATTGAGTGCGTCCAACCCCTTATCGCAAACGCCGGGACGGATGCTCCCGTAAACTTCAGTAGGTTCCATAGTGTCACATGGTTGATGAGTCACATTACGGAAGGAAAACGATATGGTTTTGTGACTATATTATTGTTTTTTTCTGTTTAGTGATGATGAACAACGCCGAAGATGCACCACTTGGGCTTCCTGACGTGGATCTCGACGAAGCTGATGAAGACAATGACAATAACAACCTTTTGGATAATGAGACAATAAATGCAATTCTGAATGAGCCTGGAACGCCCACATTAGAGGTCAACCCGACGTCACTAATTATGCAGGCTATTGCAGCGGACGCGTTTCATTCTCTGGACAGGGATTATGGACAGCGGCGCGCTCCCGGCTCCGGTACTACCGCCTCTGCTGCTGCTGCTCTGCCGCCATGCGTGTGTGAGGCGGTGGAGGAGTTGCACACCAGCCTTGTCAGCTGCTACTCACACCTTCTACTGCTCAGTGGGCGTTTGGAGACCACAGTAACAGAGTCGAACCGGCGTTTAGGCCAAGCGGTTAGTCGTCTACGCGCGGCCCTTGTCTGCACGCGGCGACGTAGCCTTCAAGCCCTTCATGCTGCAGCTTCTGCCTGGCGCACGCTTCGACACTCCATCGCCTACACACTTATCGACTGGGAGAGAGTATGCCACATCCACTAATCTCTTTTTAACTACCTCATTATGTATTGATACTATCCTACTAAGTTTATTTGTTTCGACCGTAGCGCTGTGCATTTTGAACCCAATACGCCTCAGCTTGACTTATTACCAGTGCTGTTGATTTCAGTAGTTTTTCTTAAATACAGACATCTAAGTACTGCGTTTTAATTTATGTTTACTATTTAAAAGGTGAGTTTTATGCTCAGTTTTTACGAGTAGGCTTTTGAAATGAAATCTGCTACAAGTGACATTCTGGATGCATGGTGGGAAGAAATTAATAGGTTTGCATTACTGAATTCACATCTTGCACCCCCTGCAACTTTTTGACAATATTGAAATTTCAATCTTCCGCTAAGCTATGGTGAGGAACAATCAAATCAGTTTCTCACGCGAGCACCACTATGCTACCATTATTAAATGACTATGGAACTGGTTATGTTAGTTATATCTTCTCTTTTATCCTGCACCATTATTAAGCCCGGTGTAGCTCACTTCCCGATCCGCGTGTACGGAATTACAGCTTTTAGATTATTTAGGTTCGCTAGACTGTTCTACTAGGTTGTCTGTTTTCGCAACTTAGTACCTGCGCCTGTTGGGCCCACGAAGCCACTTCTTCAGCAAAGACATGGCGGAACGCCACAAAACGGGTCTTTGCTACTTGATTCGATCCGCATTCCACGCTCACGCTCGCCTGGCACCCGTTTCTAGGGGCGTCTTCGGACGGGCTGATGATGATCGCGACAATACTCGGATTCGTCAGTGGCTTCTGCAGCGCGATGACCCTGAATGGTGGTGGTGGTACTGCTACTTTGCTCCTCAAACAGGTAAAATCACCCTAAAAACACTTTTTTTCGCCATTTACACCAGCTCATCTCTCTATTTAGACGAAGGTGCAAAATCCTGTTGTTGCATGCATAGTCACACGAGGAAAGCATCACATTTGACCGAGAACGTTACGCGTATTGCTGTCACGCAGGACGCCATTCGCCTTTGGCGTCTCCTCCTGCCTGACTCTGGTAGCCTTTGCGACAACAAACCTATCACCTCGTCCTCATCCTCCCCCCCTCCACCATCCTCCGCTTCGTTGGCAATTGATGCGTCTTATCAATCACCCGATGCCCTTGGTGTTCCCGCTAGCCTCCTCTGGGAAGTAAGTCGACCTGTTTTTTATTCCACTGAACTGAAAAATTATTCGCGTTTGATCCTATTTTTACCTTGCATGCTAGGCCGACATCACTCACCTATTTATCAGCCTCCTCTTCCTGCGCCCGGGTCTAGAGGGCGCAGAACAACGTGTAGAATGCCAGCGAGTACAACTGCATGAACGCGTCTCCATGGCGGAGACAATGGGTCAACTGCCTGATGTCGCCTGCAATGAGGGCTTTCCACGACTCCCTATGGGTGACTCACACGAGGCCTTCACTTTACGCCTTTGCTACCTTGCTCTCCTTGTTCAAACTCTCCTCTCTTGGCAGCCTCAACACCCTTTTGATGAGTCCACCACCGGCGCTCTACAAGAGCCCTGTGCAATCCTCTGGATGAATGATAAAGTATGCTGCTGTCTCTCCTTTACAATGGCGTTGAAAACATCAGTCTCGTGGATTAATGTATGACTTGCCTCTCTTACAGTTGCTAGCTGTACGCCGACGTTTGCAACATCTTTCCGGCCTTCCTGTATGCGCAGTTGAACCCACCTCACAAAATTTGACCTATCTCTTCACATACATCCATTCTCGTTGTCTACCATTCTTGCGTATTGCCGCTTTCCTGATTTCTCAGATCACTAATCTGGACGTGCCCTCAGAATTGTTCCACCCGCCCGAAGATAAACATTCATGTACGTCCCTATCATCCTCCCACTCTCTTCACCCTGCGCATATCTGCTCACGATTGCTTTACCATCCACTGTTTTCTAGACGAATTCAGTATGCTATTGGCATATCTTGGCTTGCCCCAGTCACCATCCGATCTGCTTATTCTTCTCTCCGACGCGAATGGCGACATGGACGGTACCGTATCGCCTCCGTGCTTGGCTGCAGAAGCGTCAGCGTCCAGCTCCCTGTGGCTAGCTAGCCTGATGACTTCCTGGTGTCTCCTTGGCCGGGATTCTATTTCTCGCTCTCTCTACGCCAGTCATCTTCTATCTGCCTACTTAACACCTTCACTGGATCTTAGGTCGACAATACCTCTTCTTCCCGAACCTTGCGTCAACCCTCCCCGTCTTATCAAAATACCCAAGGAGTATGTCTCGCTTATGGCTCTTGCGACAGAACTAAAGTAAGCCCAAGTTATTTCGAATCTCCCTAAACATATGGAGGCAACTGTCGTTCGTTTTTTTCTTAGGAGCGTGCACACCGGTAGCAACATCCACTCGGACCCAAGTCTGTGTCTGGTGTGTGGAGTAGTGGCGTGTTTCGCCTGCTACAGCTGTCGACGGTTTGAGACGATTCCAGAAATGACTGTGAGCTCAGAGAATGGCACTGTCAGTACTGTGGGTCGTCGGGAGGCCGTCGTCTACGATATTCAGGCGCATGTGCGTCATAGCCATTCGGGGTATGCTGTGGTGATGCTCTTCACTGGCGGAGTTCTCCTCTTCTCCGATCAAGGTCGTCGGACCACGGAGCTGACGAGCCCCTACAGGGATGAGTTTGGCGAGCCCGATGTCGGTCTTCGGTGAATGCATTTCCTTTTCTCATCTGTGAAAACGCAAAATTGTGCATTATATGTGTGGTTCACGCTTTCCTTTTTTTACGTAGACGAGGCAATCCGCTATTCCTCAATGAGAAGGCCTACGAGGAGTTGAACCAAATTTGGCTCAATCATCAGATGAACAGCGCGACGTCGGCGAAGCTTTATCTCATCTAGTGCGCGGAGTCCTGTCTTTCATACGTGGAGGAATGACCTAACCCCTTTTCTACCACAATCCATCTTATCATCCCCCTTGTTGTGGCCATTTGTTTTGTCATCTCAATCTCTAGACGTCTTACATTTTCGCGAAACCAACCACTATCATTGCTATCGCCGATGGCTTTTGCATGCGTCAGAGGTGTTTGGTTTAGGCCAGGGCTTTATATTTCTTCTCATAGACTCACTAGCCCCGCTACCACTGCGCTGTCAGTGATATTTATACTTGACCTTTCATAAAAAACATTCATGAATAGTCGGTGATGTTTCGTTATCGTACATCGCAGTCCCTTTCCTCTTTTAAGTCTCTTCTTCTGCGCTCTCCTTGCTCAATTTTTCGTGGCTTTGTCGGTGTTGTAAGAAAATCAGCCACAAGATACTGCCAGTCATCGGATTTCCATGCGGCTAATATGATATTCGACTATAATGTAACTAGTCTCATTGGCACGTCTAGTGGATATAAAGTTTGGTCCAAATTGAGAACCATGTTAGAGGGACGATAGAACATGCTGTTTGTTACGCATGGAGGAATAATGTTTAGCATATAGTTCTTTTTACTACTGTTCTCACTGCACCGCTCTATAACCATATCTCTCTGGGTTCCATCCAACTGACGGAGAGGTGGGGGAGGTGTCGCGAGTTCGTATAACCCGTAAAGTATGGTAAGTGGCCCTTGTAGGCTTCCCCCGGGTGGTTCACTGCCACGGCTAGGGTCGTTCCCGGTGTTTGCCTATGAGAGATGAAAAGCGGACATCATTTTCAACCCTCTTGTTTCGGGCTGTCACTAATTTTCCTACCCACAGCGTGTGCAGTTCTTCCGCTCCTCCAAGATTTAACACAACAGTGGAAACCAAGATGGTTGTCATTTAGCATAGGGTTTGCTTTTCGATGGCATTGGTGTAGCATTCTGAGACATTTGAAAATAAAATAAAGGGGATTGTAACTACCGGCGTGTTCTGAAGGTCAGCCCACACGGTAATTGTACAATGGTGAGGCACCTAAGTGGTCCCTTTGCCAAATCTGGGAGTCAAATTAACTAGCAGCACAGCACTGTAGTGCTTTGATTTTGTTTTGGTGAATTTAGCATACATTTTCACTACCACCAATGGATCAGGAAGGTCGAATCCAAGTCAGTCTTTAAGACGACGGCAGCTTTCTGCACAATAGATAAGTAATGGCTGCAGCATAAAAATCGGCTATTTAGGCTTAAACTTGAGGAGGCAATTTGTTGGAAACAATGTCACGAATAGATGTTTTGGAGTTAGGCTGGGTATAAGCATGAGATATTCTGAGAAGCCATCACTTTGCCTAGTTAAAAACTTAGTTGAGAATGCGCTTTCTGAAAATGGGTCCTGATTTACGATAAAATATATCCATAATGCGGCTTGTATATGTAAGTACCTATAGAAAGAACCATTTCTGAGGGTCTGCTGAGGACTTACAAAGAAAATTATGCCAATGTAGCCAGCATTGCGCAGACTCATTGGAGCACCTACTCTCGATGTGTTAGTATGCGGTTTTTGGGTTTTCGCAAAACTATTGCGAACACCTACACAAGCGAAATTATCTAGGTCAAAGGCGACGGAATCAACGGCCTTACCAATTCCACCATACTGAATTAACGGATTTATCGAATTCATTTTGTCTCAAATAAGCAACGAAGATATCACTAGACCCGCGAGGTTTATACCTGGAAACAATAATTTCGATGCACTATTTGTCTTAAAGCCAGAAGTAAAAAGCCCAGGCGCAGATTTCTCTGAGTTTAAAGCAAGTCTTGTTATTCAGACATAAACCTAAGTTACCATAACTATGAGAAATCTCAGCCCAATAGATTCAGTGCGCAGCAGTTGGTTCGAATGAGAGAGTCCCGAAAACATCCCAGAGGCTCTGAAGTAAGTTGTGAGAACCCCCACTACAGAAAAGTTTGCGGTGCTTTAGACTTTGTGAAATGTTTCAAGGGGTGTGGGAGCTATACTATGTTGCACTAGAAATTCGCTATTTTCTTATATCAGCAACCATTCAGTGGGTTTTGATGATTCCTTAAAGGAGAAATGCGGAATAAATGTAACACATAAAGAAAAAAAGATCCATATCAGTATGGGCAACAGAATTTCAGCGGTAGGTGGTCTTAACAACAAACCACGGACTTAACGTCTAAGAAGAGTTGCCCTCGATGAAATGTTTAGTTCATTCCAACTTAGCGAGAAATTCATAGCAATGCACGTGGTGCCAAGGAGCATGGAGACTGGTGCTCATGAGACATTCTGCCTTCTACTTTGCAATAAATAGCACTTAATGGGATGATGCCGCTGTTCTGACAGACCAAAACAAGGAAGTGCTGTCAGCCGCTCACACATCCTGCAGCAGCCAAAAGCCAGTTCTGAATTTTGCTTGAATTCGTCATTTAGTACCACGAGCTCATGCTATACATACACGGAAGTAGCAGCACAAAGGGATACTCACTGTAATCATAAAATATTTCCCCCACACAGAATTCCAGCATGCAACTGCCTGGATAAGGTGCAAAATGCCAAAAATAATGTTTGCATACAGAATTCTCACTTGGAACAACATTCTATCTCGATAATTTCTCCAATTTCGAAACAGCTAGCTGAAGTAAACAGAATACGGTGGATCTCGGCATACATATTTTAAATAATTACAATGGCGACTTCGTGTCGTAGGTTCGGATATAGACATCGCGATCAGATTTTTAAAATACGATTTTTTTGTCATCCCAGAGAGTTAGGTGGAGGTATACAATTGAACATTGAAAGGCATCAGCCTCAAACGCGTCAATGAAGCCCTAGGTGGGTGCGTTGAAGTCAGAATATCCTCGTCATAATGTGGATTGGCTCTGCCAAAGGACCACGTGTGCCGCTACCATAATGGACACGATCCTCATTATTAGAAGACTCTGGAATTCAATTTTGGGTGGCCTATTTTGAGAAAGTGTTTGAGCATTTTTAAAATTGGTTTTTAAGAAAGAACAACAATGTGTTACATGTACCAGTCATAGTTGTCCCGGGGGAAGTATGATGTTATTATACTCGTCCTTTCTTTCAGAACTTTGGTCCCTCCTTTAAAGGTGAAGGATACCGATTCTATGAGCATCCTAAAATTGTATTTTAATCTATTACGAAAGCACTTAAGAAAATTTTTTGGGATACCAAACTGATTGAAGAGTTTATAACAAGCAGCATATATCTTCACACGGAAACCGACGGCACAGCAACGAAACCAAGCTCAACAAAAGGGATGGTGGGAAGATACACTCGTATTTGAGAAATTCATGGGTGTTCTCTTGCGAAATTATTAAATTATTGATAAACGAATGAAGATAATTTTTACCTTACACCACAGTATATTCCCAAATGTTGGTTGCAAATTTGACGTGAGAGGCCTGCAGCCCTTTGGTGAGAATAAAAAAGTACATGCCAATTCCTAAACCAATTTTAGAACATTAGTGATTTTACCACAAGGGTATTCCGTATATAACGCACGTCGCTAAACCCTTCGTAAGTTTAGCTGGCAACCGATACTGTGGCACCCCAAGATTTCCCTGAAGGCAATGAATGGCAATATTCGGGCACAATGAGTGTATTCAAAAACGGGGGGGATCCGGGTCACCGGTACAGTCCAAGGGCTTGTTCGCTCATCCGACAAAGGCAATATGGGCAATCAATAAGTGTTCATTTAATTTAAATCTTTATGTTGGTGCAGGAAAAACTCGGAGTCGAAGCCTCTCCTGATGGCGCACGATAATATCGCTTCCATTGCTAAAAGCTTTCTCGCAGAACACTGGACTGGGTCAGATACCGAAGATTGGCGTCATTCTCAATCCTTCCGTAATGGGACCTCAGTGGTTCGTCTATCCGTGGCAAATACGCTACTTTTGCGCAGCTAAGGCCCGTAACGAACGGTGGAAATCAGGATATAAGCCCTCTCAGGTCGCGTTTGTCTTCCGCTGCCACAAACGTAGCGCTTCTGGACTTCCCTGAAGAAAAACAAAGAGGAAATACTCGGACGGAACATACTTATTCAGCATCAGAAAAAATTGACAACGACGCAGTCCAGAGGTTTACCCACACAGCGAAGGTAGTCTAGACTTAAAAAACGATCGCGTCCGAAATCGAATAATAGACAAAAGATGCGTAATAGCTATGAATGAAATCCCAGTAATTGTAATTTGAATACTATGGTTGTTTGACATCCGGTTACGGTAACGTCACATGAGTAGCCATATTGTCCCATCCGAGTTGGCTGTCTTTCGGGACATACCAGCTGTCCATACTCCTTCTCGACTGATAAATTTATATACTCCGCCCAAGTGTTATGCCTTCTTTTGCCTTCAAGAATGTCACGGGACGCGACGGCAAGCATTAAAATCATTTCAAACACTTTTTGAGAAAATCGTTTCACTCAAATGCCCAGCAATGTGCATTAAGTGGTTTGAGGACTTAAGTATAGGTTATTCTATCAGGCTGATTGGGAAGGTCCTATTCCGTGGGAGCATTGCTCCAACCTATTTACATCTCTACAAGGCAAAAGTTACTTTGACGCATTATCCCATCACCGCTAATGCACTCAGATGCCGCAGAAGAGAGTATACTACTAGGACAGAATATGTATATTCAGGAAGCGGAGGGATTGAGCTGCAGTGGCCTGGAATCCAGCCCCCCCCGGCACAGGTGGCCAAGCAAAGTATTACAGACACAAAAAGTGCATAGTAAATGTTAGCAGGTGCCACTCATCTATTCGCTATAAGAATCGCAAACATTCTTAACGAACGTCATAAGCTACCAATAAAAAAAATTATCTTGCATAACATTGCATTGTTGAACGCCTTGCAAGAGCGCATTCTCGAATCTTGGAAGCACTTTTTCGAAAAACACTATATGGTCAATCAAATATATTGCACCAACACGAATTCTACCTCATTATTGTTCCACTGTGTAGATGTGCAGATTGAATATGTCTTGTAACTTCATTAACGGAAGCTATAACAGCCACGGTGAATTCAGAGCACCCTTGATTCGTGACATTTACAATCACTATGACCTATCGAGGCGCAAAATTTTGAGTATGTGACAATGCATTGTGAGCCAAACTCAGATTTGGCACATTTTGTTTGAAGCTGCCAATTAGCTCACCGTCTACTGTAAGCATATTTGGCTTCTGCCTGGGTCATTGAATCCAGAGATGAATCTATTTAAATTCCGTGGTGAACTCATTGGGCACACAAGTGATGTAAGAGGACTTTGTTGTCTTCGAGATGGCACACTTGTCTCTTCTTCGCGGGACATGTCAGTTCGGTCCTGGAAACTTGATGGGTATGTTTGTTTCGACTGTACAAGCCTTTTTCATGTAAGCATAGCGCTGAGATTTTATGCATGACTTGTTTTTGATTTCAATTTCCATCAGCGAAATACTTTTTCCTAATTTTAGGAGAACAGCTAATACCAGTGAAGGTAAAGTATATACGAAACACGACAATTATGTAACGACAGTGATATACGCGGAACCCACTGAAACGTTTCCAAACGGCCTTATACTGACAGGCTCGAATGACAATCTTATTCGGGCATTTCTTGAAGACGAGTCCGATCCGGTTTTCGTCCTGCATGGTCATACTGACGCAGGTTTGTTTGAATTGGGTTAATGGTTTTGCCCACTAGTTTGCACACTTGATTCCAGTACTGATGGCCTTATTGTGAGCGGTTCATGGGACTCCACAGCAAGGTTATGGAATTATGATACTTGTATTGGCAAACTCCGACGTAAGCTTTTTTGACCCTTTACTGTTTGTTTTAACATTATTCTCAACTTAATTAGGTGACTATTATAGGTCCAGGGACGACGATATGGGCAGTCATGTTCCTACCACAGTCCCATCCTAACGAATATCTGATCGCTACAGGCTCATCAGATGCGGTAATAGCTATTTGGCGTATACCAAGCGCTTTGCTTGGTCAAGGGTTCCTCACCCACGAATCAGTAACGCCCACAAGACTTCTCAGAGGTCACACAGACTGCGTCCGTTCCCTGGCTCTCCTTGATGCTGACCGTCTTCTCTCGGCTAGCAATGATGGGAGCCTGCGCTGTTGGAGTCTTGACTCTGGGACTTGCACCGCAGAGTTTTATGGTCACACAAGCTTTGTCTACTCTGTGGCCGTCGATCCGACTCATCATTTTATTGTCTCCTCTGGAGAAGACAGGACAGCTCGTGTTTGGCCCATCCCGGAAGTGGGTGTTTGCTCGGTGCAGCAGCTAGAGTGTCAACAAACCATCTCCCTACCTTGTCAAACTGCATGGTGCGTAGTGGTCACAGTCGACGGTGATATCGCTGTCGGATGCAGGTGGGTTATTTGGTTGCGGCCTCCTGAATTTGCTTTAATAAATTCTCTCACTATATCGTTCCACTTCTACAGCGACAATAGAATTCGTCTGTTTTCGCGCAACCCTGAACGCCAGGCGTCGGACTTGGCACTAGAAGTGTACAATACTGAACTGGCCTCCTTTCGTGTGGCTGAAGATACTCTTGGTGAACTTGACAAGCATAATTTACCGGGCATCGAAGCGCTTACGATCCCTGGTACGTGGTAGTTTCTACCACTTAAATACTCCTACGTTGCGTATTAATTCAGCCGAATGTCTTTGGAACGACCATGGCATTGCGTCCAAATGTCCTACTCTTCGAAATCATGCGCAGAATTTTTTAGAATACCGAATGCTTGACTTTATATTTTTGCATTCAAATTAACTGTTAGGACTAACTGGGTGGTTTTCTATATTTTGATGAGGTCTTTGTTTTTTGGTAATTGAAGGGCTGTGTTGCTTCATAATTACATGATGGTGAGTGCTTTTCTTCAATCAGAATTTTTTGACTATGCTGAACGCTGGCTAAATAACTGCTTGTAGATAATGCTGTGGAAATCATGCCAGAATATCATTCTTCCGATATTTTTTAGTCATATTTGTAGAAGTGAATTCGCTGGTGTCAGAGGTAGATTTGCTTTATGGTATCGGTTGATAGCTACCGATATGCTTGGGTGAAGTCGGGTTGGGACCAATGTTGGTTTTTACTGGGTCTTTATCAGTAGCCACTACTTTTCATTTGAATTGAAAGGCCGAAGTGAGGGCCAGGTAATGGTAATTCGGGAGGAGTCGGGTGTGGTGTGCTACCAGTGGTCAACGGGTGAGTCGAGGTGGGTGAAGGTCGGCGACGTCGTGGGTTCCGCGGAGCACTCTGCCTCTGGGTCCAACCGCATCCTTTTTGAGGGCAAGGTCAGTGTTTCTGCTGCTCATTCTCAACTGCTATTTTCCCGCCTATCCATTCCTAATCCATAGTCATTGCTTTTCTCCTTTATTATAGGAGTACGATTACGTATTCACGGTTGACTTTGCTGATAACATACCAGCGGTTAAGCTACCATTCAACAGGATGGACGATCCTTGGGTGGTGGCACAGGCCTTCCTGTACAAGCACAACCTACCACAGGACTACCTGGATACAGTGGCCAAGTACATAATTAAGCAGGCTGGTCTGGATGACTCTAACATTAGCACAGGTGGCGGGAATGCGTGTTCTGATCCATTCACCGGCTCTGGTCGATACGTCCCAACCGGGTCGACGAATCAAATGTCTGACACCTATTTTCCTGCGGAAAAGTTTATCACTTTGGAGGCTATCAATGTCAAATTGGTTCTCCGTGAGTTGAATTTTGCCTCCCCTTTGTACGGAAGTCGAAAACATGCGCAAATGATTAAGTTAAATGAAGGTGATTTGGGGATCCTATTCCTCAGTCAATCAGATGCAGGTCCAGCCGCTATTACTTCCACTGAAATAAAAAATCTCGTTTCTTTAAATACTCTAATGTAAATAAAGTATAGCATGGCTCAAGATTCTTAAATTGTGCTACTATTCCTCAATACGGTTTGTTGAGTCCGGTTATGCATGTTATACCGCAACTGGCGCTCACGATGTTGGCAGAGTTGTGACTTATGGTACTGAATTGGCTTAAAGCTCTTACATATTGCTTCTAGTCAGTTCGCTTCTACATCTTTTCTTCTGTTGGGCTATAACAAATCTCTAGCAGTAATTGGTTACAACGAGTTTAAATAATACAGTTGCATGATTCGAGACCAAGGCGAATAAGAGTATAGCTTTCAATTCATAAATTAGGTTCACACAGAATGGTTTAAATATTCTTCACTGGCTTTTTTTATGTGGTATTGGTTCGCCTCTGATCGACACTGGGATAGACCAAATGCTCACCGTAAACATTTCGCTCAAATCACTCTGTATCCTTTCCACAGGGTACTTCAAACATTTGGTTAATATTTCTTAAATAAAATTCCCTTTCAATCTCCTTGGTTAGCGAAGCTGAAAGAGTTCAACGCGATTGCTCCAAAGGGTCTCTCGGTCAAAACACTGCAGTTAGTGGAAAATATGAATCCTGAGATGTCGGAGGAGGATGTTCTCTCCCTAACGCTGTCCATTTTGGAGCTTATTGAACTGTGGCCATGTGGTATGTCCACTGGTAGCAATTTTATTCATTGAGATCATAACTTGTCGTCTCTACCTCTATTCGTGCTATTGTTAGCTGGGCTTGCATTTTGAATTTCAGCAGTTAGGTTTAATGCTTCAGAATGGTCCCATGTTTCTATGTTAGTTGCTTGGTTAACTTTAACATCCGCTGTATGCCTTTAACCCTATGTGGTCGGCGCCAATATTTCCACCGCATATTCACTCATATGAATTGAATAAAATTGTATTTTTGTTGTTTTTTAATAAATTGTGCAGGTTGCTTAAAACTACAGGGCTTATTTGACTTAAGAAGGTCAATTTCATGTGATTTTGAAGGAAAATACTTAAATCTTAACCTGTCAAGTAGCTACTGCGCTACTTCACCGCCTTTTCTGAGAAATTTCAAAAGCATGAATAATTTCTGAAACTTTGCCTTCAGTAAAATGGATTGGTAAATTTCAACTGAGGGAGCACCCCGCTGTCCATCTAACTGAGTGATATCTCATCCGTTGGAGCTGTTTGCATTTGATGAAAAGCTATGCTAAGCGTCGCAGCACGTGTTCAGCCACTTTTCTTGAGGTCTAGGAACACGTAAACATTACAAATTCACGGGAACTCATGCTTTGGATCTAAGTATCTTCATTATCTTGTAAAATCTTCGACTTAGTGCCTTTGTAGTGCTTAAGTACGACTTATCAAATAATCTTCGCCAAATGTGGTCTGGCAAACATACTATAACCGGATTTTCACTAGTATTGACTAAATATTTAGCCATTCTTATTTTTTTCCAACTACTTTTTTTATTTTAACCTTATTGCTACAAAAATGCTTTTCGGGTTATCGTGATTTTTTGCTATCATCTCTCGTCCTAACAGATAGAGCTTCCACACATCTAAATTTATTATGAACATGTTCTGAAGTGAGTCAGTTAATCTTTGATCTATGGAAATGGACGTAAGCATCAAAGACGGGGGAAATGAAAATCTCGGACATCTTTCAAAAGATTCACATAAGTATTTTTCTGTTTGTAACTCACAATACACAAACTGTAGCAACTGAATGGTTTAGCGGCTTCGTCATTGTTAAAGGCAATTCAGTTAAAAAATTGGCCATAAGAGAGTTTAGACGATTCCACGCAATTTGAACTTCTCCAATGACTGTTGTATCGTAAATTCGATATTCGTCTTCCCATCTGCACCCAAAACTGACGCCCCTTTTCAGTCAGTCCTCCTCTTTGTTGACTTGCTCGAACTGTTTTCGAACGACTCAGTTGGGGGTTGGTTTGCTGTAAAGACGATAACTGCAATTCGTCAACATTAATGGACAATTTCGTACGAGGTGATGTTCAAATCAAATTAGAACTCGCGATTTCACCAGCACAAGTAGGCATATCAAAGTAGCAGTGGGTATTAAATGCCTTCTGTTACTCGTTGTCGATCCACAGTACTTTGAATCAATCCCGAAACCGCCAATATAGTTGACGGGCGAGTGGCGGCGCATGCATGCCACAACTTGTGGTGATGAAGGAGGTTTGTTTAAAAACAAAGCATAGAACTCGTGAATACGCACAGAAGCCTTCAAGGCGACTGCAGACTACGGTGCAGTAACGAAACGCTCAGCTGTTCAGCGACGCGACGTTAGGATGGGGTGGAACCTGCCATGGGGGCCGCGTGTACGTCTGTATTACAGTGACAAATTCGTGAGGTGAAGTTGCTTCCGACGGTGGTAAGCACAAGCATCGTGCACGAACACACATGCAAGTTCTAGGACCTAGTAAAGGTTGGGTACTGGCACTGATTCTGGGGTAAAGTACTCTCGTGGGATGGTACGGGAGTGGAGACAAATGTTGCTGTGTGGAAGGTGCTCCCCAGGTATCGGATAAGTGCTGAGAAGGCGTATGAAAGCGCATCAGACGATAATGTGGACAAATGAGTGTAATCTTCACTCCTTAACATTACTTCTTTTTAGTTTTGTGAACCCAAAATTACCGGTTCGACTATTACTTCACAACCCAAATATTTTGCAGTTGTCTTTGAGACTGATGGAATGCACTCTAATTCGACGCCTTTTTCAGAGCTGTCCTTTCCTCTCCTCGACCTGTTGAGGTGCTTAGTCCATTGGCACAGCGCCTCCGACGCCATCTTTCAACCGGCAATGTGGACATCTATCTTGCGTACTTCAGGTCTAGGGCATATGAAGATGGATGCTGCTGCTGTCTCGACTCTCTCTCCAGCTGAGGTGAACTGCACCCTGTTCCTCTTCCGCCTCATGGTCAACGCAATCGCCTCAGATGCTGGTAGGGTGAAGGCTGGCTCCTCCATACCTGCTTCTCTACCCCTCGTCTTCGAGGAGGCCAGACGTTTAGTCAAACTCTTCGATTCGCCTGCCTCTGATATTTTTGCTAAAAAGAAAAATCACCTGGTGGGTGGATTTGCGCTATTTGTTGAATTGAGATCTAATTCAATTGGATTAGTGCGTGGTCAAGTTGGAGTTGTGTAGATAAAACACGGTTGAGGAACTGAGCGTCTCAAGCATGTCGATCTTTTTAGGTGAGAAAATGAGGGTTCTCCAATTGAACATCACTGCATATAATTGTTGCTTTTGTGTGGACTGACCCTGCCATCCTGGACATGCTTTGAAAATGCTGTAATTTGGCATTCCTGGAGTCGTTCAATCGGGGGTTTTTTTACAGGAAAAGCTCGCCATGCCATCCATCACAGACTGGATAGTTAGTTTGGTACTTTGTTGAGTCATTTTCACCGCGTTGAAATGGAACTTATATTTTGCCGTACCTGGGGTATCCATTGAGGCTATTCATTTGGTCAGTTAAATGTATCGACTCTAGCGGAAACACATTTATACTATGCTATGAAATCCTTCATGGGCTTGATGTAACCTAGAATGAGATTTCGCTTTTAATTTTAACGTTGACACAATATGGTGAGAAGAGAGTAGGGCCACATCCTAATTGCTATGAGTACTAGTGCCCGAATAGTCTTTTCTTGACCACGGAAGGTATTCGTAGTGTTGTGATCAAGTAATCCAACTTGGGTATTCTTGTTCTTTCCTATCCTGTGATGGCACTTTTATACTGCTGAACTCGCTTTAGTAGTCGGAAAATTAAGAGCTTCAGCTTAATTAATCTACATGGGAGCATAGTCGTTTTTGCGGATAATGAAAGAAGCATTATGGTTACACTGGATTAACTTCGATGACAGTATTGAGGTCATTGTACTCCACATTATCTCATTATGCGACAAAAATACTTGTACCAGACCTTCCCTCCACTACCCCTACTTTTATGATAAAAGCTAGTTTAGTGGAGGTACCCCTTTCCTGAATTTTATTTCGTTCAATCATTTACAATCAAAAGCATCTCAACAACATGCTCCAGTTTTTAAAAAATCTGGACTACATTAGGGAGTTCAGACTGAACGCCCTTCCTCCAACCAATGACATTCTTTGTTACGAGGTCAATTTGGCTTTTGGTACGCATAATTGCCTTTTAGGTGGCTCTAGCAACCCTCGTACACAACCTAGCGGTTTTCGCCTGCCAAAACGTTAGTAACCACAGCACTATCATTACTGCAATACCAATGCTGAGGGGTTTGCCGGGGCTGTGCGTGCGAATGGCCACCAACCTCCTGCTCTTCACTGCTCCCAAAGGTGTGGAAGCGGTCACTCACTACCCGCCAGAGGTGACGCTTCGACTTCTCATCGCTCTCGCAACTTCTGTAATCACTTCTGCCCCTGGACCCACAGAAGGAACGTCATTAAGTGTGGAGGCAGAGGCTGCACTACGGATGCGCCGTGCCTGTCTCATTGGGAGCGCAGCTACTGCGGCTGAGGCATCTGAGACGAACGTGGATGTACTAGTGGGTTGGGAACGGATTCGTGATGTGCTGCACTTCTGGGCGCAATGCAAAATCGCGCAGGCGTCCATTAGAAGGTGTGCGAGTGAACTGCTCAGGTTATTGGACTAAGGGTCTAAATTCTCGTTTATGTAATTTTGGGTGAAAATAAAGCCCATTTACTTTTCCCTTCCATTGTTCGAGTCTGCGATTATCACTTCGTGTTTACTGTATTTTAACTCTTCGAACATATTGGCGATATCGACAAACTCAAAGAATTCTCCCGTTTCCATTCGCTAAAGTCTCCTCTTCCATCGCAAATTTCGACCACTCTAAGGCACCTTAGAATTTGCGCTATTATTCAGTCCTCCTGATTTGCCAATTGGCAAGCTTCAAATGGACTAATAATCACGATATAGCCAAGGCTTTAGCAGTCGAGCAGCACCCGCGTACGTGCGCATCATATCTTCAGTTCACTTATTCCCGACCTCAAATAAAGAAATATGTATCAGGGCTCTTGTCTCCTTATCACTTTGGTTGGGAACTCTGCAGGATTCAAGCCCACAAAAAAACTATCTGTTCATAGCAAAGTGAATAAGCGGTTCATGCTCAGGAAAATCTACTCCTGGAGAGGAAGACCAAAATTGCGTAATTGCATTAGCAACGATCTTGCCATGTTTTCCGCATAGGCTCGCTGCAATGATTTGTTTTAACTTGTTGGAATATGTGAAGAGCATTTGATGTGCATTGCAGAGCATTGGATACGCGCAATC
The DNA here is from genome assembly GCA_023375655.1 of Taenia crassiceps. Classification (NCBI taxonomy): domain Eukaryota; kingdom Metazoa; phylum Platyhelminthes; class Cestoda; order Cyclophyllidea; family Taeniidae; genus Taenia; species Taenia crassiceps. The sequence continues at coordinate 7,144,421 of JAKROA010000004.1, read as the reverse complement.
TTATTGGTATGGTCCCTTCTGGTGTGCTCCTCAACAGTGCTCCCGCTTTGAACTCCCCTATCATGGATTATCAGTTGAATGTAGTTCGGCTCCAGCCTATCGGCTGTGTGGATTTAAGTTCGTTTCCGAAGTTACAGAAGCATTTGGAAAAGTTATGGTCTTAGAATGTGCTGGCTACAGCGTTTACATGAACAATTCGACTCCAACAAGGCAATATGCAGCGCATTCGAGAATACTACTCTTGAGGATGAGGAGTGTCGCTGGTGACGGGTAAATTAGATGTTAACGTGGCAAGAAGATCCTCTACCAACGTTTAATCAGAATAACGAAACAGTTTCAATTGCCAACGACTGGCGAAGACGTGGAATAACCTAACCGAATGGGTTGCGCCCACATTCATTAACGGCTCCTAATGAGCTTCCAAGAACAGCTTGCCTTAGATACCTTTCGTGCTATAAAAAACTGCACCACCAGGAAAGGGCCACTGAAGGCCAAACACTTACATCTGATACCAATCTGTTTGATAAAATCAAGGTTTTCCAAACACAAGTCATCCACGCAGAAATCTTCATCTTATTGCCACAAGGCGATGCAGAATCTTGCACTTCAAAACCCACCAGCGGGAGAGTCGATTCTCGTACTCTAGAGCGAGATGGGAGACGATGTCTCCTCTTCCATTATTTCGCTAATTAAAGAAACCTGCAGTCGGGAGGTAAAAGCGAGATGGGAACGGAGATGACGATGACTGCAGGCTTTCCCTTGACTTCTGGAGGCAAAGTATCTTATGGAAGTGGAGACAGCGTCTCCCATTTCGCTCTAGAGTACAAGAATCGACTCTCCCGCTAGTGGGTTTTGAAGTGCAAGGTTCTGCATCGCCTTGTGGCAATAAGATGAAGATCTCCGCGTGGATGATTTGTGTTTGGTATTTTATTTAGTGAAAGTTTTAATGTGTAAGGGGAATTCTGACGACAACAGGCTTAAAATTTTCGTACTTCTGTGCTTCTTGTGTCCGATATAGCATCAACGTATTTAATACTTGAAGAAGTAGTTTAAACCAGAAAGGAATCACAGGATTAAGGCAGCTGGTAGCACACAAAAGGAGAACCGCAATCGTCAAAGATAGCCATCTATTCGTCAAACTATCTCCAACTGCAAACGTACCAACTCCAAAACGCGCCGTTTATTGAGCAGTCAGTTTAATGTAGATGTGAACTACTTTGCGAAACCAGGTTTTTCAGCAAAATGCTATATCCCTGAGATCAAACGGCAAAGTGACCATGTGCCGCGTTTAATGAGCCCTTCCATTGTTCTGATGGCTTCTCATAATGCTAAGCATCCTTCAAACACTAAAGACTGAACGAATCTGTTTTTGCAAATGCTTCTTCACCTATCACCAAACATTTCCTCGCCATCCGAGAGTCGCAAGTATGGGAAAGATGGAGCATGAGGATGTATACTTCATTCATCGAAGTTTATATGAACATGCTAAAAAAAACTCCCAGTAGTACCTTATATCTGACATCAATGTTGGATTTTTAAAAACGATTCCCCATTCAAAGCTTTATTTGCAATACTGAATTTTGGGTTTACGAAACACCGCCAACTTAAAATTTCGTAATATCGATCTCTCGTTGTCTTTTCCATGACCTTTGCAGCGCTTCTCGTGATTCTAAGCGTTGAGACGCACCTCACGAGTGCATTCTGTTTCCTCGTGCAGGCCAAGATCGGGGAGCTGACGTTCCCTCTAGCCACCGGACCCGATATCCTGAAAGCTCCGTTCAATTTGAAGCATGACGACACTTTTACCACAAACGACTATGACTGTCAGGTGATGAACCAAGGAGCAGAAACCTTTGACGCCGTTGTTCACTGCTGTTACACTGGTGACGATCTCAAAGGTGAGCGAGAGTGGACAAATGAGGATTATCGGGAGGTGTTGAGGCGAATCTACTTCAGGTAATTTACCAGTCTAAGCTCCTTGGTGTTGTTTGGATCCTAAAAGCATCTAAAGAAAATGATTCCTTCAGTGTTTTTTATTAGAGTTGCTCAAGAAAGAAAGTGATTCGCACACTCTCAGGATTTAATCAAAATTGTTCTTTAAGAAACACAAATGTGAGACCTCTAAAAAAACTTTAAGCATTTCGAAAATGCGTTAGTTTTCCAGTGAATTCTTGGGTCAAGTTTGCGCGCTAATTCCAGTGCCGGGTAAATATTTGGAAAGCACTTTTGGCATAGTAAGATGTAAGTCATCGTAAGTAACAGTGTGTAGAATGGTCAGCAATGCATGCGCCGGTCTGTAATGGTAAGACTCGCTTGCCGTTCGCTACTGATACCCATGCTGGCACCTCGGTCCCACTAATAATACCATTTCTAAATTAATGCAATAAAATCTGAGAGAAGGAGCAGCGCGAATTCACATGCACATGCACAGCTTTCACCATACCATCAAATCTTGCTCAAATGCCATTGTAGGAATACTTCAATAATTGCTGGTGAAAAGCACGCTGGTGTAGGTGAAGAATCAAAAGCATTGTTAAAGCTATATCTCAAAACGACAAATGATAGAACGAGGGGATGCCTATCAACTATCTTTCGCTAACCAAGAAAGTTCATTCAAATTCATGTTATCTTCATCGAAAGAATGAGTCCGCTACTTTCGGAGAGGATGGTCCACAGGCTTGCGCCAGATCTGCGGCATCAGCGCTGACGCGCTCGCACACGTTCAGCGGAGGTTCTGCTATTACAGGGTTATGACTTGCATGAACGAGTGTGTTTGCAGCGATGGACGCTTACCTTATCCTACTAAAATCCGTCATATGTAGTGGTGCACTTCTCAGCCGTTCCGCCTTCTTGAGGTGTCGGCGATGCGCCATATAGAAGACTTCATTGATACCTCTTGCATGTGACCTGAGCAAGTTTTTGAGGCGAAAGCATACAGAGGAGGGATGGTCATCAGCTCAAGGCGATGATCTGAAAAAGGAAAACCCGAGGAATGTGTATTAAATTACTTACTTGAGTTGTAGGTTTGGTTAGGAATAACCTTTTATGGTTTCTGTCACTGTAAAGGATCAGCAGTGCTTATTCGCCTAATCGGCTAGCGACACGATTCCTCATCTCGGTGAGAGAGCCTTTCCTCGAGAATTTATTTTATTTTTTCATTAGGCTGTAGTTCATTAAACACGACTCTTTGATTAAGCAAGGCCAAAAGTTTCTGGGCAACCACAGTAGTAAAGCATCACCGAATCAATTACCTTGGCCTCCTTCTCCAATTCAATTCCTCGCCTTTTAGTCAAATGCAGCTCGTGTATGAGGCACTGATGGCTGTTAATAAGCTCAAATCTTCGTAGCCAAAAGGAGGTGAATGCCCAGGATGCTAAGGTGTATTAGAGTGAACAGGGACTTGGTTCACCGGCATTCAAAGCATATTCCCCATAGCATTTTCCATAGGTAAACAAAGATTATGTTCTATAAATCGTGTTATAAGCTTTATTAAAGCCGATGAATTTGTATCGCAGCTGTGTAGGCTCAAAGACTGCATAAAAGAGTAAGCCTGGGAAAAGGGACATCACGATTCTGGCTAAAAAGATCTGTGCGCATCACATCACCCCAGCAGATATGTTTGAAACCTGTTGGTGGATCTACGTCGCTAACATAATTTGTTTAGATGGACACATATGATGGGCATCGTCTTCATATTGGGATGATTTTCATCAAATTTAAGCAAAGTGGCTCGATCGAAGCGGCAAAGTTCTCTACGTGGAATTAGGTCCCAAAAGATCACCATAATCGGTCTTGTCGGTTTAAGTTTGGGCTACTTTAAAGCGCCCCTTGGACAAACTGGCTTCCCATCATGAATCAAATTCTCGTAAAAAGCCATTAACGTAGAAAAACTTAAGCGCAAACTGACAAACCACTTGCAAGCAGCAATATTAATTTGCATTTCACAGCATCAGATGCTGCAGTAGATATGGTATACCATGTGTCGCAGAGCTTGAAGTTGATTGGTGGTAGAGACAACCACCACCGCCACGCCTCCTAATTGGCTTACGCGCTGCACACAAGTATGCGCACACCTATCTCTCCTGCAAGTGAATTCAAAGGGCTGTGAAGACATGGGACTGAAACACCTTCAACTGTCCATCCTCGTTCTCGCTTTAGCCGCCCTCTGTGTTGCTCTGGTCCTGCCTCATTGGCATTGCGGCAGTCTCTTTGAGAAGTGCACGCAGGAGGGAGCCTCCAAACGTGACGTTATGTTGGCGGTGACCTGCTGTCTAGTGATTGGAATCACTATGCTTGCCGTGGTTTGCATTATCGACTTCATTCACCTCTGTTCTGACACTCGCTCCGGTGTTGAGAGAGGCGTGAGACTGTCTCTCCTTTACATCGGTTCTCTACTCACTCTTACAGCCGTCATTCTCTACACCGTGGAGATTTCTGCCTCTTGGTCTTACTTTATCGCCACTTGCGGATCGGTATTTGCGGTGCAGCTGTCGCTGTTGGGGCTGCTCTACGGGAGGTGCTGCAACACCTACAGTGCTGGAGTGCGGATCAACGAATGTCACTGAAACCGCGGTAACTAAGACGCTTGCGTCACGTTCATTACTATTTACTTGTATGATGCTGGCTAACATCTCTCACTTATTGAGTTCCTTAAAATTTTCCATTCCGAAATGCCACGTTTTTCCACATGCAAACATACTCACTTCTATCCACGTCCACAAATCAATTTCACAAGTTTGCCTTAACAGGAGTTCAGCTGATCCTGAAATAAACTTTGGCTTACTACTAATCGGTATTTTCGTTGCTATTTCCTAATTCATGCAGTTAAAATCCGAGGTCTGGCCTTCAGACAAAACCTAGGCCGCAGGTCTTAAAGTTGAGTACTTAAGGCGTAAATAGGAAGTTGCAGGACCAATAGCCACTTATGGATTCAGAAGTATTGAACAATTCTAATAGGAGAAGTTGCTCGAAATCCTAAAAAAATGGTTCTTGAAACTGAAGAAATTAAACGAAGTTACAGCTGAGAGCAGGGATTGAAGTTGGAGCATTAAGCGCATGTATTGGTTTAGTTCATCATAGTTCGTAATTCAGGAGTTAGCTTTTCACCCTCTTTCTCATTTAGAACTAACTAGAAGCAGCGATTTAGCAGTAGGGACGTGGAGAAAGGCGGTGCCGATTCTGTGCGCATTGCCTTTCTTGATTCAAATGGGCTGATCACAATGGACGATGTAATTTTAAGCTACTAGTCTCAAAACGGTAATTTTGATGCAGATGAACTCACGTGCAGTCAAAATTATTACTTTTTAATTGCTCACGATGACCCCTAAGGTTAGTTACGAATAATAAATTGGGGGGGGGAGGGAGGAGGGCGACGTTAGTAGGTAAATTAGGTTCTGATCAAATCGCTGCTAAGTTCAACGCCTAAGAAGCTTCCAGAAAAACTCTCGTTATAAAGCCCGGGGACACAGGACTGCAACTGTTGAATGGCAGTAATAATTTCATGTGAGAAAATGCTGGCTGCTTAGCTCCTGGAACACCTAAAAGCTTATGGCGCTGTCGGCTTTCCTTCTCTATCCCCAAGTTTATAAAGATAGCAATAATAAAGCCTAATATTCGTATCACTAAAATATAAAAAAGAACATGTACTTCTCACAGAAATTCCACAGCTATTACTGCCTTGGTAGGGTATAGTTTGACAAAAATCTTATCAAAGCGCTCACAGCTTCATTGTTGCGTAAACGCAATGCACTGGACTTTCTCGTAGTGAACTTCAGTCGAACTCGAAATGGAAGCGTCATTGCAATCATCCGTAGCAGCGAAATCGACTAAGGATGTCTGCGAACTACCACCGAAGTTCCCCACAGGTGCCTTTTGGAGACATTCTTTAAACTAAAATAGCAGTAACTTCCCCGCATCAACTCCATTAGAAGTGAGCTCCTTGCATCATCCCCTCACCCGAACGCTTCCATGTAGCTGTCGAATACCTTGAAAGCGTAGCATCATCACTAAACGTAGTCGTGCACAGGTAAATAAAGAAATGTCACTTTAATTTTGAAAGCCTTTTTGGTGAATTCCATTGGATTATGTGCCTTCCGATGCCCTGAAAAACGTAACCATTTGTAAATTTAGAGGTGTAGCATCAATAATTTTATTTAATATAACAAGTTTGCGTCGTGCGGATACATAACTGTGGCTAAACTCGAAGCTATAGTTACTGTTGGAGACGTGCACAGCAACCACTCTTCGGTGCAGATTGCTTGCTGGCGATGCCATCAAGAAAACTGGACGCCACAAAAAGTGTGGCTGTAAACGAGGGGTGAGCAAGCAGCGTTGTGGAAGGCAGTTGGTAAGACTACTGGTGTGGTGATAAAGGGATCCAATTTTTGTTTATTGCAAAGTTTTTTGGAATTTTTAAGTGACTTTACACCTATTATTCAAAATGTCATCCAATTTTTGACAAGCACTTTATTTGGACTTTTGCTGCGGTCTATCTCTTGAACAGCAAATTCTGTAGTTTTGACTGGTCGCGTGTGCCATAATCTTCGAAGTTTTTAATTTAAAAACAATACAGGGATACAGTGTCGGCATTCACTGCATCACGAGAATATGTCATGTCTTGTTAAAAGTTACCCGAATAGCTGTTAATTTTGATTAGGTAATCAGACGAAAACCAAATGGTTCGATATTATGAATTATGTATGGTTCCAAGTGTGGTTACCGTGGTTATTTCGCATCCAACATGGTTAAAGTGATCTGTGTATGCCAAGTTAGATCGTGGTGATACCTCCAAGGCACTGCGGTACGGCTTGACTAGTTTCTTGATTAAAATAGCAACTCCTAACTTGAAAGACCTTCCAGACTTCCACAAAAGGAACCAAACTGTGCCCTGAAAAGTGTTTCCAAATACCTGAATCATGTAAATCTGAAAATATAAAGGAGTCGCCAAAGTGCTTGAATGGTCCTGTGACAAAATGCAGCTGCATGCACATTTCTTTTATTCCTCAGCTACGGCGCGAATAGTCTCTCGTGTGGATGGAGGCAGAGGCAAGACTTCAAGTTTTGCTAAAACACTGATTCCGATTTGAATTTGATCGACCTTGTTAATTCAAACAAAAGACGATGTTGACAAGCTGTAGCCCATTCGGAATAAAGCCAGAGCATCCCACACTTAGGCATTTGGAAGTGGAGGCGCAATTGCCAATTGATTCCGCTTTTGGCAAGGCGTTAGCAATTGGATGCGCATTTCGTACCCTCCAGACAGCCCGGGCACCAGGCAAACAGTTTGGTTGCCTATCCTGCGTTTATTTTTCTTGCGCCTCTAGAGCACCAAAAAGCATGCAAGATTAATGCGCTACTTTGATTACTCCTTATTTCTCCATGCTTACTTTTCACTTTTATGACTGTTTCTTTACACGCAGTTGCATAGCCAACGAACAAATTTTATCAATTTGTGTTGGTGGAAATCTGAAGTTTGCCGAGATGCAATTGATTATACTTGTAACAGCACTTGGTTTTAACCAGAAGATTAGGTAACAATTTTATAAATAACAGAGGTACTGAATTTACGAAGAGAATTGAAGAGACACGAACTACTAGAACTATGACCTGATGCAATTGTTTGTTACGGATTTGACAATGTTTGCTTCGAGTGCCAGCTCAATAGTGAAACGACTTATCAGTTTGCGGAGCTTTACTGTACAAATTTGGATGGGAAGTCAAAGTAAAGGTCCTCTCTGCGGTGGACTCTGAGCGGCCAAGTCAGTGGCACTTACTTCGTGCGTCGAAACTATTGCCCTACTTCTTAGAACACGTGAAGCGTCCTTGGAGTTTCCTGTCAGATGCACCTAAACATCTCAGAGACGTATGTGAAGAATGCCCATGAAAAACAAGAATCATGCCAAAATCTAAATATCTTGGAGGATTTAAGCCCACGACAATATCTATAACCACACAGTGGCACTTAGAAATGAAAAAAATGGCGTTTATTACTGCGCGAATCCATCCTCCTCCTTCTTACCCAAGCATGCGTGCTGCCCCCAAATCTCGAAAGGTCATAAAAGATCGCCAAACGTATCTCAGAAATAAAGAGACGTAATTACGCCTAGGATTGAAGTTCAAAACCTAATACGAATTTTTGGAATTCTCTGGTCCTTGATTCTCTACGATTGTAGACGCATTATTTAACGAAACGGGAGAACTCTTTCCTAAGCGTTCGCTGGAAGAAATTAATCCATTCATCAATTTATCCTTTTCGAGTCACCCGTGCGTAATAGTCTCAGCAAGACGTCGAGCGGCAGCATTGTTTCCTTAGCATCACCTAAAAATCCTTTCATTCTTCTCTTACTAAACCATTCTGCACGTAAGGCCAAAGCGTATTTCTCTGGCCCGTAAACAAGCGCTTGATATGAATCACATCCCCATTTGAACTTTAACGATTCAGTCTTGGTAGCTGCAGGCTGAATCATTTCCCAATATTAAACGCTCAAAATGACAAAAATACAACTTTAAGGAGGGGTTAAGAACAGTAGGGTCGCTACTCGACTGTTCGCCACAATTGTCATCAGGGCTGCCGAATTGATTACCCTCAGCATCGTGGAAAATGTGAAAACCGTAGATCTCATTGTTGCCATAAAACTTTGTTCTTCTACTGATTTTTAAATGAATTGCAGAATAAGTCATGAGGATATCAAAATGGCGCCATCCAACTGGGCAATTGCTTTGCCGAAATTAAGAGCGCCTCAAAAGCGTTCGAACAGTGTCAGAAATTCGAAACTCATTGCGATGGTGATGCGGATGGTGCCTGCCATAGCAAGCTTGTTGCCATAATACCAGTTGGACGTGCTTATTCCCGTCCGATTGAGCACTAAGGCACCACAACCAGTGATAACTTTGAGCAAAGACGTTTCCGCCTTAGCACGAATTCGAGAGAGAAGCGTGACGCCTTTCCGTGGCAAGATGGAAGTCGGCTCACTGATCGTTGCATGCTTTCGGATCATCTGATCTGTTTAGTCAGAACTTCATTAGCAAATATGTAAAGAAGATTCAAAGACAAGCCATAAATATGGTGATTAGCGCTTACGGAAGGTCGAGTATGCAATAGCACACTTCTCCTTTCAACTATAACCATAAAAGGAGTAATACTTGAAGTTTGTGAATCGCAGAACTTTTCTATTTTAAAAAGCCGTTGTGTAGTGCTACGCGCAATAAAGTGGAAGTATTTGACCAACGTCATCGTATTTGGTAAAGCCTGAATTTGAATTGTACTGGTTGGTGAAATGGCTAGAGGTCTTATTTACCCATAAATAAATGTCGGATGGCATTGTTGATAGTGGGATCCTGGGAGAACAAAGCCTTTGTTAGGAGTGGTGCAACTGAAGGCAACTGGATAGCGTGGGTTGTTTTAGTTCAGATTACTAATGTCTCCAACTAGCAACTGGCTACGCACAATTCCACATGGCAGCAACAAGTGCTACCTTAATTGTTTGCTTAACTCTCCGTTGTGGTCTTGAACCAGTTGGGAGCTCTGCCTCTGTACCCTCGCCTGACGGCCCTGCTTTCGAGTTAAGCCGGTAGCCCCAACCCCTTCGTCTCGTCGACGATGCATACCATAACAAAGCGTTATGGTTTCCTCCGTGTTCGGAGGTTAATCAGAGCGTTACAATCTAAATATATTAAACGGACCAAATGTGGGAATACGAATAAAGTCTTACTCTCAGTCCTTTTTCAAAATCAGCAATTATTGTGCCTACTCGGTTTCATGCTCACAAAATTTACCCACAACTACAAATTAGACCACAGTTATTTTCAGTTGAACATGCACACTCATCAACATAGAGTTAAATTGGACCTTCATCTTATCCTTTGAAACATTTCTGCCACCATTCACTCACCACCACTCCCATTCTCGCACCATGTTTTCCACCCTCCTCTTTTTCCAGATATCAACCCCTTCTATCTTCCAGTAAAGTTGAATGCTTTGCCAACGAGTTTGAAAGTCAACAGGCATTCATGATGAATGCGCTATTAGGATTGGAAACCAACAGGCAGTAGGTGGTAGTGGTGAAGTGCAAAAAGACTGAGTCAGAGGCACGCAAAATGAACTTGCGATCCGCCCAGCTTGACACGAGGAAGGCGTTTCGCAAATTGGCTTCACTGCTTTGGAGGGCTAACGAATGACCAAAATAACTGTGTAGTTATGCCCAGTTGTTTAAATTTCCCCTTTTGTTTGGCAAGCACTTTAGTCACCGTCTTTTTTATTCCACTGGAGAGCGCAGCCTCTGGACGACGCCAGTGGTCCCATAGCCCTTCTCTACGTTTGCACTACATATGCATGGCACCGTGATTCAGAACGACAAATAACGGGTCGTATTTGTGTCTTTTAAATGTTGGCTTCACATTAAGTCAGTTTTTGGTACATAGAAATGCAGCCAAGCATTGAGAAAAACAAGAGGCCACTCTCTCAATTGTGAGAATATTTGATAAAAGATTTTCCTTTTTGGAGCTGTCTTAATATGAGCCTGTGATATGAGTGTTCAAAAATTGTTTACTTCTTAACAGGTCCAGCGAAAATGATTTTGAATTCCTTGGCGAACGTCTTTTTAGATCTACTAATCGACTTTGGCAAACAGGGTTTCCGATATGCAGGCCAAGTATTAAAAAAATACCGTTTTTTAGTCATCCCCGACTGAGATACCCATAAGAGTAGAATTGCCACTTTTTCCCAAGGGCATATTTAGACTGCGAAAGAGTAATGTTGTGGATGAAGGGCTCAATGCAAACCTAGCATTGACCGTCGTAGCAGGGCTTGTGGTGGCCGAATCGCCCTTAATTGCATTAAAATTAATAAACCTTAGTTCTAAACTATCTGACTTTGGTTGCTGTGGCAGTACAGATAGGTGAAAGAATTTGGCACGTGTGCATGCTCAACTTCTGGACTGTCATGGCTTAATCTCTTCCTCTTTGGTGGCTGTATTAGTGCTAATTGGAACAGACAAATCTTAACTAAATTTGTGCTGGAATTTTATTTAGCAATGAATTTTTAGGACAACTTGGATGATTGCCGGGAGGGCCAAAGCACTGAGCCTTGCCCAAGCAATACCCAGTCCTCTATGGGGTGACTTGGAGACCTTGAGAGGCATGCTTAAAATTTGATAAGAAGTCGATTTTCTCGTCATATCTACTGCCATCCAAGGCCAAGGTTCAGGTAAAGTATGATGAGTGGAACACCTCCGCTGACGCCCCACATGGACATCGCCAGCAAGGCCAAACTGGTCTCAGCACTTCGTGCCACAATCATAGAAGGAAGGTACAACGAATTTTGACGCTTCTAGAATGGGGAATAGGAATGACTTACACGAATAGGATCCCATTAGGATCTACTAAGACAGAATAATGTGGAAAAATCGAGAAATGGACAATTTAGCAGAAGGTCCTCTTTAAGAGGCAATGTAGAGACGAAATTCTATGAAGTCAGATAGCTGATACCGATCCCCTTGCCCATCCTCCTCGCCACCAGAATCATATATGTGGCTCCCCGAAATCCTCACCTGACTCTAAGGTCAAGGACATTGAGTGTGTCTGTTAATGTTACTGCTAGATTGACTTGTAAAACACACAGATTAGCTGAAATTTAAACAATGAAACTGATTTTAACGTTCTCAACTTGAGGAAAATTATATTTAATAGCTTTTGAGCAGCAGTTGAATCGATGAAAGTTAATGATACTTGACTGCATAGTGGAAGAAGAAAAAAGCAACTGTTTGATTTGTAGTAGTTAATTAACCCTTAAATCAAACACAGGTTGTCAGGTGACAATGCACTAGTAATAACGATTTTTTAACAATTTCTGTACATATTTCCTGCCCCAACAGCTTTGGTACTTGGACGGAGGCCAGCCCGCACGTGCGCACGATGTAGAGTGGACTCAGGTGGGTACACAGACACGCCAACACCAACTCGCATCTCGAGAAGTGGACTGTAGTGCAGTGTCGGTAAAGGAGGCGGAGGAGATGATCAATGTTTATTTTCGACCAATGCGGTGGGCGAATTGCGGGTAGAATGAAGGGGAGAGGTGAATGTAGATAGGCGGTTAGTCAGCTCGCTGGCCTGAAACTCGAAACTTGCCCTGCACGCACCAGCGAGCGAGCGTGCGTGCGCACGCACCTGACGGTAAGGGAAATACAGGAATCAGCCTCGCCTTGCGTCTACCTATCGTCGCGTCTCTCTCTGGGCTTTAAGACGTGGATTGTAGGTGTGCGCACAACACATTCGCATCCGACCAGTTCGATGCATTGGGGAGAATTGTAAAATTGCCAATGCCTTCCCTACCTTGATTAAGAATAAATCTGGGCATTACCCTGCATGCTGACAGTGGAGAAAAAGTGGGCGAAATTGTATCAATCATAATAATAATACACCGAAACGCATTTAGTTCAGCTGCACTGAAATATTGGGTCTTGGTAAATCCACTTGCGTGGATTTCATCACCTTCCCGATGCTCCAATTCCTATGTTAGTGGCAAGGGGTCTGCTCACAGGTGCCCCAAGGTTCGCAACATCGCCTTCGAAGAAGACTGGGGACCTTTGCAGATGGCAGACTAATTTCCGGTACAATGAAACCGTGCTACTTAAATATCAAAATCTATGCATCGATCCTTTGTTCAGTTTGAGTAAAAATAACAGTTTCTTATGATGCCGGAAGTTAACGAAAAGTTGTGAAGATGCATAGGCTCTCTTCTAAGTGCAATTACAGCTTTACGCACTAATTAATAATTTTCTTTGGATGCTTTAACAAAACTGCTGGTTCTCTAGTGCTGAAGGGTTTAACTGAGGACTCAAAAGTTGCGAATGATAGGAAAGCAAACTGAGTTTCCTCTTGAATTTGTTGGTTTGCACGTGGCAGAAGAGTTTATTGTCTCAAAAAGGTTTGTCGTGAAACGCAGGAAAAAAAATAACTTGGGTGATGTAGCCACGCACTATAGCCCATAAGAACTCGTAGTTAATTAATAGTAGCAGAAGGAGAAAGACAAAGACGACTTCGACTTGGCGTGCACACTCAAGAGTTGCGCTTGTGCGGAAAGCAGAGCTTCCATATGGATGCAGACTACTCAAACTCGGGGAAATTTTGTAAATGGGTTGGATTGATCTCTGCGCTCGTACAGGTCCCATGAACCAACGCAGTAGAGCAATGATCGTGGCAGACCCTCGTGGCTACCGTTGGCACTAGGCAGACCTCTAATTCGACAACGTGAATCAGTGCGTCAGACTAACTCCGTCGGGATTAAATTAGTAACAAGTTCTTTGCAGAGAGTTGTACGACCACATGCAAAAATTTAATGAAGTTCGAGGTAACTTTTTAGCCTAAGAAGCACACTTTAGCTGTACACTTAATCACGTTCGAGGATAGGAGAGTCTGCAAGTCGAACATTAACAGTGAGTTTGAAACCTCCATCTCCTAAAATGAAACAGGAGTGCTATTGCAAAGCATATCAAACTTGAAGTGAGTATCATTTTACACTACACGAGTTCGGTTGGTTGCCATTACAAAATTACAGTTTATTCAAACAAGTTTATCTACGGTGTTGTTTTGCACAGAACTGATAAACGTTTTCGTAAACTTCTAAATTACTGGTTATATTCGCTACACTCCGAACAGTTTCAATTTTTTTGTTTCGGTTTGATGAGTAGAGGATCGCTGTATTTCTAATTGACAAAGCTCCCAAAGTCGACGCTGCATGACGATGAAGCGACACCAACCCTTGACACAGTAGTTAGTAATTGTAAGAGGGACGTCTACCTTTGAAACACACAGATATGAGCTTATATGCCTGACCAAATGCTCCATACTAAACCCAGTTGACAAATTCGATCAGGTTTCATTGTGGTAGGCCGATTTGCTCAAGAGTAGATTATTACCCATCAGATGGCTTGTTGTTTGTCTTTCGAATTCACTTCCATGCTACTTCCATGCTTTGTCATGACATTCACATTAAGCTGAAGGTAAAGTGAGTGATGAACGCCTAATTCAAACATTGACACCACGTCAACACGCGTGCGCAAGCTGCAGGAGCACACAGACCTGACGGCCGGAGAGACCGCGCGCATGGACAGAGACCCGATAAGTGTCTTGAACACACGAACGGCCATGTTTAGTCATGCACATGAAACAAAGGTCTCCCAGCTGTGGCGGTTAGATAAATAAGGCACCGTTTCCGTTCCATTGGTGGCTTTGGCTCCCCTCTCCCATAGTCGAGCTCCGCAGGCATTTGATATGCCGCTGCAGCTCGTGTTCGTACAAATGCATGGAGTAGTGATGAAGTCACATTATTAATTGTTTTTTAAGTAAATATCTTCCCGCTGCAATTTTTTTTTTCCTCAGTTGGTATTCTTGGTAGGCAAATAATTAGAAAATACAAATTAACTGGTGGGTATGGCAAATAAATTGGACTAATTAGCACCGGCTAGGGTCTCAATTACATTTAGTGGTGACATTTTAAGCCGGAGCATAGAGAAGGATTTTCTCTAACAAAGTAGAACCAGACGAGGATCTTGTATTTTAAGATAGCTTGACATTTAAGCATCGAAAGGTTACCCTCAAACATACTAACACCAGATGAACAGCACTAAGTGCCTCAGCTAATTGTTGGCCCGGAAATTACTTCATTGACACTGACGCCCTACACGCTAGACACGATTTTTATCAAAATAGTCTCAGAATATTGTCCACTTGCATTCATTCCGTTGAGACACTAACGTGATGTTTTTGAAAAAGGCCATTTTATTATGCTGAAAGAAAGTAAATTTCACAAGCCCAAATTCTGGTAGTCATACCAGTAGAGGAGCAGGTGAAAAGCAGGAAAACGTGGTTCTGCTTTCGCGTCACGATAAGACTTGGTAGCTCCTCTAACGCGTCTGCCAAGAGTGTCACATGCATTGTACATTTGACAGAAATGAACTAGTTTGGTCTGTTGCCCGACTCTTCATGTTGGTTATTAGGGCACTGAGGAGCACGGCCACCGCACTCTCACCCAGCGGCATGGTCTCTAAGCCCCTTGTCTTCCCTGTAAGTCGGCGATATAAACGTTGATGGACAGAACCGATGGAATATTTTTTTAGCAGCACTGTAAAGTGATTCCCTAATTGATTCCTTGATTCTAGAATGCGTGGAAGGAGTCATTTAAAAGTAGTACTATGCAAATTGTGTACTACTTTGCAGCCTACGAATACGTGCATTGATGTCCTCGGAAAACAATGAATATTCCTTTAAAGGTTTAAGTCCTGCGGTATTTTCCTTGTCAGTCAAGGTTTTGGCCAGGGTTATGACCAACACTGTTCGGTCGGTTTACGTAGCCTTTTAAATACTCCATTTTTGCAATTTCCGTGTTGCTTTAGAGTGAACTTCGAAGACCTTCTTTCCCCCATTGTCCGATCGAAGCAGTGCTGGTTTCTGGAATTCCAATGACCTGGTGAGGGTCTCTAATAAATTCTGAGCAAGTTCCATGTAATTGGCGCAAAAAGTGGACCGCAAGCAAAGCCATTACAGTGCACCTATATTTTTGGTGTCTACAGAGGTCCCAACTCGTTATTTCTTGCATTAATGACAATAAAAAGTAATTATCCACCTATGATATACTAAATCATTTTCAGTGCATTAAACTATCGGATAGGTTTCTCTTTTGAATCAAGAATTTACATCCTAAAGAGTTTGGTTGCACTTTGTTGAAGCATTTGGCTTGGGTGTCAACGATTCATTACCATTGAATGGGGCTAAACATGAATATGATTCCACTAAGAAAACATACTTTATGCTCTTGAAAGTTAGATGTTTGCATAACCATGTGCGCTTATTAGTTTTGACGTGGACTGTTTTCCGGTCAGGCGGAACGGAGTTCGTCCGCGTTTCACGACTGACGCGAAGGATCTCGGTGCTAGCCGAAGTACATATTCACTCCACCTCCCTTTCCTTACACCCTCATACTTACCATTCATGCAGAGGACAAAGACGGCGAACCAGTACACATGCGCGACCAAAAAGTCGGATTATCATATCCACTGTCAGTCTTTTGGAATAGTAAAGAAGCGTTCAAGACATTATGCATCCTATTGCCCAGAACCAGCAGCTCATTGATGCAGTTCAAATTTAACAGGTGAAAATGATTGAGCATTGAAAAATCTAACTTCTTAATTATGATAAGCTACGATACTCAACATAGTTGTTTTTTGTAAAAACAACTCTCTTAACAATTACAACAAGAAAATTCCCCGAAATGAAGGATAACGGTCTTCAAAGACCCTTGAAAAAATATAAATCTAAAAACATAGGATTCCAAAAGTAAGAGAATTTGCAGTACTACACAAAAAGCTTGATTATTAGCCGAAATCCACAATTAGTAAGTGGATAGTGTTTGTCTTATTGAACTCTTTAGAAATCCTGGCGGAAACAAAGATACATTTTAAGAAAAGTACATATTGGGTGCCATTTCTATGCTATGATTCCGAGCAACTTTCCAAAGTTAAATGGCGGATTCCTCTAATAATTAAAAAATGCAGAGCATTATCGTTTAGAGCTTCCAGAAACTCAAGTTTTAGATGGCCAGCGGGCAGTGGGCCCAGCGTGTCATCTGAACTGCCTCCAAACGGGATCACAGTTAAATAACATGTAATTTGGCTTTTTCTTCATTTATCTCTACTTTTCAATCGGTTGGCTCTGACATTGAAAGGGTAATGTTAACCAAAGAGAAACGAACAGCAGCCAATGCGCAAAACAGCCTAGTTTCGTTTTGAGCGTGAGCATTACCTTGGATCGTTGTCGTGACGCCGCTCAGTTTGCCTGCACTGCCATGAGAGTGTCAAGTTGCATCATTTTATCCCATGAAACACCTTTTCAACAGCTCGCTTTAAAGTTAGCCCAGACTGATTGCAGTCATATACATTGGAAGCTTTGGTTAAAAGTGGGCTTCTCATAAAAGAAGATGATTAGAGAAGAGAAGTGGCCGAAAATCATGCAATACACCCTTATGACACCCAAATGTATAAATAATATGCGAGTGCGACGAGTAGTGGCCTCCCAGAAACATTACGAAAATGCTGAGTCTTAGCTGTGAAGTGGTATTTCGAGTCTGGAGCACATGTTAAAATTAGATTCGTGAGAGAACCTCGAATTAATTGCTCAGTCTGGTGCTAAAGCGAAATTTTTGGGAGCATTAATGGGGAAGTTCCGATTAGGTAGGCTAATATCATTGCTCCTAGGCGCTACCAAGTCTTTAACTTGAGAAGGTGCTTGTGGATTACGAGCAAAAGCGCGCTGCTGAATGACGTGCATTCTCTACGGTAATGAGCCCCGAAACTCACTCATAATTTCTGTCTACTGCAGCATTTCTCATCTTACCGCCATTTGTAAAGGCTTTTGTCAGTTACACAAAAACAAGTTTGGTCCGCATTATGACTGAGTTAACGTCGCCAAACTTCGAAAGTAATGCTTATCTGCATTCCTGATTAAACTTGTACTATCCTTATAATTCTCTTTTCGTACAATATTTTCCATCCTTAACAAACGAATTTCGTCTATGAAAGATTTTAAAAACAGGGGTTAGTTTGGAAGACAGGAAGGAAGCACGAGGTGGGTCTTTTGCTGGTGTCAGTATTGGGGAATGTCCATTTTTTCATGATAGACACAGAATTGGGTCAACGCCATAAAAGGGCCATTTGCAGCCCCTGGTCCCTCAACAACAATCACAGCTGAGCCGATGCTCACTTTATCGTAGTCCATTCCCTGTGACTCGTAAAGTAGGCATAAAGTTGAGAAACTGACCCCGAGAAGCCTTGTGGAAACCAGCCTAACTCGTCATCTCTTGGGGAGAGAAGATTTTAGTTCCTTCCGCTATGACTAGGGAGATGGAAAAGGCAACCAAGATTACACAAAGAGTCAATGTGACTTTAAAGACATCGATTGATGTCTCACCACCAGGAAGAGTCGAAGAATGGATGGGTTATTTACCCTAAAATCGCCTTCTGTAACCCAAGTTTGTTTCCCGGAGGAAACTAACAAGGCACCATAAAACTTTCTTATTTGACTTGGATCAGTCAGATCGGTATCAAAAATGGTAAATTTTTCTCTTACCGTCCAAAATTTTCCAAAAAAAAAATTAAGGAAATCGACTAGGTCAGATTTACCTAATGGTAGCTAAGACATAAACCCTCCCTTTCGATTTTAAGGCTTCATTTCAGTGGTTCGTGTAACTGCCTGCAAGGGTCAGAGTGGTTCCTTGCGTCGGCCTTCATGATGTTAAAGCCATGACCTATGGAATTTGCAAAGCATCGCTGTCCTTCCAAGCAGCTGCAGCAAAATTACGGATTGGCCATTCCAAGAAGCATTTGCACTTGAAACTGCTTCCTATTAAAATATAAAGGAGTAAAATTATGCTTTTTATATCAGTGTCATGTCGTCTGCAAGCGGCAATTTTGACACCAAGCTCATAAAACTGCTAGATGTCGCATTGCTTAGAAAGGTGTATGGGCTGTACTGTCTTGTCAAATGGAACGCAATCACGCACGGCAGGTCAGGATATGATCCGTGCCAACCAGCCAGAGAGAGCTTTGCTGCACCTTGGACTACGTGGACTGCTACAAGCGAACGAACGAGTTCGGGAACGCGTCATTGCAAGAGTCATTGCCAAGCTTATTAGGCAGACGAGAGAGAAGTGCGCTACCCGAAGAAAGCGGTTTGCCATTTTTCTAATGGTCAGATAAGTAAGAACTTATCAAATTACAAAGAATTTCTATAGGGCGAACACATCATCACACAGTGGTTTGATTAAAAAGGGTAAAGTGGGCAGTTCAATAGTCAGTTGGTGCTAGAGCCTATCATACTGTGGTTTTATTAAACATCACAGCAAAGGAGGCGCGGGTGCCTTACCTCTTGAAACATCTAAGAGTGTCATCCTTATAATTGATACCATCGAATGGCAGTGTATAGATAAGAAAAGTACTGGCTATGCTTCAAGGAGTGATGCTATCACAGGACAAAAAGGCCGGAATTGTCTGGGAAAATGAAATCTTGCTGCATAAAGGTTTTGGATTGGAGCATCTGGGCACTTAATAGTTTTTGATTAATTAGTCCTAATATTCCTGTAGGCTTTCAGCAGAGATTAAAATATGTGGGCAGAAGCTAACACCAGACGTCTAAAGGAAAAGGCATTGGTAGCCTTCAGTTATACATAAAATGCGTGGTCACCACCGGTTTCACTTTGCCCAAAAGCCTTAAAAGGATTCCAGTCCACCGCGACAAATTCGCTTTGGTGCATACTTCTTGGATCATCTGGAGATTGAGCCGCGATTAATGGCTTCGGGTGGTTAGCAATCACAGCGAGGAAACTGGTGCATACTTGCAACTAAAGGTTCTTCCATAAACTTTTCCAAAGCAGAAATCCCGCAGTTTATACAATATTTAACAACACGAAGTCCCCTTAATTTCACATTTTCCATTAGGGTGCTGCTTCAAGGATCCAATTTCTGTAAAACTGCACAAAACTGCGAAAAAAATTCAAATTCAAGCACAAATTTAATAATGTTGCTTTAAGGAAGTCTTTAATTGTAGGGTTAGAATTAATAAACGGGTTTGTACCTCAACGAAATCACCTCTGTTTTAAGGTTTGGCATTCTTGATGGTCGAAGAATTGAAGTGCCAGACGCGGAACTAGCGAACTGCAAAGCTTTGCAATATGTGCCGCAACTGGAGGAAGCTGTTAGGCAAGTTTGCATCCGCGTGGATGACCATTTGGGCTCACCGCTTTCTACGGCCGAAGGCATGTTATAGTAGGCACAGCAGACTTATCGCTTATAAAAAAATAAGTTCTGGTGTAGCATCACAGAACTGTTCAACTTGTGGAGCGAATTGTAATTTGGAACTAATGAATTTCGAATCACACTTGTCGAACTACACTTAACACCTTCGTTCGCGACCAAACATAAAACCCTTCTCCTTATAAGGACACTTATCAATTAGGTGCGGGAATATGGTCTGCGTTGACAGAAGGCGGGAAGAAGAACTATTGAAAAGTATTACCGAACATAATGCTAAAATCAAAGCGAGAAGCATACCTGACTACACCACTGCGTTCGGCGAGCTGATAGACTGGGGTGGTGGCGTCATTTCTAATAGTGAGTGAAAAATCTGGTTCACCAAAATCTTCATCACTGACATTTTTCCTTCCGAACAACGCATCCCCTCCCCAATAGGTCATCTCCCTTGGTCAGAAGGCTCTACGGCTGGTCCAGATGGGCAAAAATGGATAAATATTTGCTTTCCGATTTTTCATTAAGTCGCTCGTGCTAATGATAAATGAATAACTTTAGAAATTCTTTCCACCCACTTATGAGTAGGAGATGCCGAGTTCTGGAGGGTTGTCTTCGATGGCTACTCGCGTGTTCTAAAAATAGAAGTAAAATAAACACTTTTCTTGTCTTATAATTTACTCCAAAAAATTGTTACGCAAATCCTCTTCTCCATCATAAGAAACATCCATTCGTTTAGTTGCACAAAACGGAGGGAAAATTAAAATGATTTTGGCAATGCAAATATTTTGATGATTTGCCCGCGTGTACTACCTGATCAGATAATATCTCGACTCAAAAAAACTGCATTCATTCATTAAAAAGCACAACCAAGTAAAGCCATACATTTCCCAAATTATTTTTATTCGAATGAGTGAAGTGTGAAAGAACTCTGCAGTGCTTTTTGATAAATAGACGAAATTGTATGTTGCTGTAGCGCTCGGAGTCCTTCAATGGAGAAAAGGACATGCAATACCAGAGCAGAACGTGTATTGTCGACGTGCAGAAGGGCTGGAGGACCATTGGCGTGTCATTCAGTAGAAATACAAAATTGAAGCCTTGAGTTGCCTTGATGCCAAAACAAAGGGCTGAACGAGGCGAATATTACGTAGCTCCCTTTTCTCCCCTAAGAGTTGGCTGCGCCGTGGTGTAAGTTGGACACTCACGATCCACTCGTGTCGGTCAGCGAATACCCATACAAATGGAGCGATACTTGATCGCTATGTCCTCTGCTATACCTGCGTGATCTTAAACTTTGCTGTTTTGGAGAACTGCATTAGAAAGAGAAAGTTTGGCAGCAGAAGTTTCTCGTTTATTCTTAATGGTCACCTGATTTTAACTTCGATGCTCTTCAGCTTTACTTGCCGGTGTTCTATACAGCTGGTGGGGAGGTGGTAGAGATGTCACGATTTCATCCAATTGACGTCTTCATTTTAGTTACAATGGGCAGCTCCACAATTAATTATTCTCAGTAATTTTAAGATTATTGTCGCTTTAGCTGTCCATATCATTCCAGCTAAACACGAGGTAAGGGCAGTTGCCCTTCTGTTAGGTCACCATCAACATATGTCACTCTTCCATCATATTAGGGCTTAGCGTTCAGTCGTTCAAATTTGGATATTTTCTCATTACGGACGGGTTTGCTTTCTGGTACAACTCCTACAGCGTTCCAAGGATTCCCTTAAGTCAATTGGAATGTATAGCCGTTATGCAGAAGGGCTGTGTCTGGAGGCGCGACCTAGCGACCATCCCATTCAGCGAAGTTGTCTAGTGTTTGGTTAATTATGTATTCAATTGCACAGGTACTCCCCCAGTTCTGCAGGTTGCATATTCGCTTTTTGGGAGGATCTTCAGACCAGAGTAGTAGTCTCCCGACGTTTGGTTTATTTTTGACATATTTCAGTACCACTTGGAGAGGCTACGACTTTAGTGCAGACCCGAGGAACCACAGAATCCTAAGCACCGGAGGAGTTGAGTTATTGGTCCTTTTATTTTGAGCGTTTTCGCTATTCACTTATTGTACTTGTTGCAAAATCAAAAGAAGTAGCAAAAGTGCTCTAAGACAACAAATCCGTAGGAAATAATCGAAAATACACGCTAAGGAAGCATTCTGTTGCTCACTCACTTGAGCTCCAGCGGCGATGCAAGAATTGACCAATTGCAGGCAGTTCAAAGAAAGCAATCGGTTTGCCACTGTGTGTGTATCAGTGGACTCAGCATTAAGACAAAATTACTTCCACTGTTTGGCGAATCCCCTTTATCATCAGCAGTTACTTTCTCCATTCAAGTTTTGAACTGTACCCTGAACACATCCCTTACCATCCTCGCATATGCAACCCTACAAGTTTGTGACGCTTTCGCCGTTAATCTGTAACGACGTCTGGCAGCGTACCTGTGGAACGTTATTAATCAGAGAATAACTATCCTCGTTAAAATTCTACATTACCTAGTGTCTGACACCTGATTTTCTCCTAGGACCTTAGCACCACCCCAATAAGTGAATGTCGAAATCGGGAACTTGAGTTCTACTTTTAACTTCATTTTGGCAGCACTGTCAACGTGGCGCAGAGGTGGCAGCACTTTCGCATGAAAGCAGCAAAAAACCTCCCTTTGAGCCGCTAATTAGCATTTGCGCACGTGGTGCCGTCGCGCCTCAGTAGATTTCCACCTCGACAACACCTGCTTCTCTCATTTTGGCGGCTGCGAATTTCTTTGACTTTTAACCAAATGCAATGCGTGGTTGATTTTTGGGTGCATTTCCTTCGCCAAGGTAGAATTTGCTTCCAATTTTAAGAAACAGAGAAAGCTAACATAGCAGTCATCTGGATGGGTTTAAAAAATCATGGCATAGAACTTCAAAGTAATCAACCGAATCTTAAAGAAAAAAGCCTCGTGACTGTTAAACAACAATTGCACTGGGCATTCAAGCTCGGAAAATAAGGCGCTTTACTGGCTAGTCAATGGCATTATGAGGTAATCATTAATTTGAGTGCAATGGAAACTTGTCTACTGTATCACATATCATTGCGGGTCATATTTACTGAAAAACAGCGAATTTTTTGGCCATTTTTGATCAAATAAACTCGTGGGCGAGTTGGATTTCAATTTTAATTAATTAAATAATTAATTTTATGTTTTTAACCACAGCAAATGAAGCGTCGGTAATAGGTCATCGCCACCGCAGGAGAGATGGCTCTAGCAGCGCTATTATCTTTGCCATGAACTTCGGATTTATTCGTGCTTTCCAAATTTTTTGGCATCTCATAAAATGTATTACGATTCTGCATGATTCTACCATGGCTGCAGCTGTCATCTGCCCTACATCATCACCCATTTAACGCCACTTTACTCTTCGATGTAATCTGCATACTTATGCAGAAGAGCAAGTTTGCTCTCTTTTTCCGCTTCTGCTTCCACCTCAACTATGGTTCTTTTTATAAAATGAATGTTTTCGAAGGAGATCGAATGGGCGATAGATGGCTTTTATGCGGTTCAACTTGCTAACATCCCCTCCTGACCGCAGCAAAGTGCGAATGGAGGTTCGCCAGCACAGACGATTGTGGACGTCATAAGATTGAATATAAGCTAGTGGACAAGCTGAGGCCATAGAACATGGTAGAACATTGAATTCCATTCTTGAAAGTATCACAGTGTCTTCGACTTCTTGTTTGGTTTGGCTTCGGATGGTACGGTTTGCTACTATGGAGTAGTAGAAAGCGGATTTTTTCGCTTTTAATACTTCAGGCCGACATGGATTAAAGTGAAAAGGTCTGATGAACTGTCAGACTAATTATTGGGTATTTCGCACTCATTGTGGAATGCAAAGGAACGGTCATTAGGGTACGACGCTTCATCTAAATTCCCAAACTCACTTCTGCACACGCCTAATAGCACTTAGATTTTACCCGTGGGCTCCTATACTTTGTGAATAGTGTTGTGGGGGTTGCGTGGTAGCCTTGCGCGTTTGGTTCGCGACCTACAAATAAGGCACGACCGCGCTCAGGGCTGGAGAATCTAAGTGAACCTTGATCGCCCACAGACCCTAGGTGATGGGAGGGTGGGCTTAGACGTGACTCGCGCACAGCCGCCGGGTCCCGGGGGTGCGAACCGTTTCATTTCGAGGCTCAAACTTCTGCCTACTGTAACCGGACCCCAATGGTATCCTACATTATACGTCATTGGCGTCTGATCGATTTACCAAGGATAGGTCACTGTAATTTAGCAGGAAAATCAAATGTCAGTTTGACTTTTAGTTGGAAACTAAAAAGTTTATTTTAAAGTAAAGGGAATTTCCCGCTCTAATATTTACAAACTAGCCATAACGATTGAAGATCTTTCTACAAAGATTAAAGCATTTATCTTACACAATAATAAAGAGTGACATTTTTGTAAAGTAACCGGAATCTGATGGTATAGATGGGATAGTGGTTAATGCTTAAGCCTCATTGGCAGCAAAAACCTTAACCCATAATTTTTTAATCTGCTATTCATAAAGCAGTTGCAACGGATCATCAAGTTGTCCGTAATGCTCAAACCATTTGCTTAAATGTTTTCATTCTCCATCTATGCAATTTAAAAATTCGAGGCGGAACAGCAGATTGTGGAACCAATTGCCAATTGAGCTGCATCTGCACCTGGGGAGACGGCTCGCTTCTTCTAGACTTAGCTCAACGTCCTCATTTGGATGAACTCACTTAGTGAGACTCTTCGTCCTATTGAAACATTTCCCTGGGCATGTTTCTCTATTCTTTCCCCTTGAAGCATCCGCGACACTGTCACACCAAGCGCTACACACCCACAGGGTCCGATGTTCAGTTGGCATTACGACGCTTTTACCTTAAGAAAATTATTTTGCTTGGCAAAAACCAGGAGAAATTATTGCGGACCAATGCCAGTGCTACTTTACCTGAACAGTTCTACTAACCTTTGTCATGACTTGATCGTGAACCGCTATACTACGGTAATATTCTTTGCTTTAAGTGTAAAATAACTGAAATCTGTATATCTGACATAACTTGGAGAAACTATACAGACCGATGCTTTTGCTCACTAGATTGCAAAGACAATGCGTTAAGAAAAGACGAAATTAGCGTGCATTGACCATCTAATCAACTTTGTGGTGAGGGCTTGAGATGAGACCTTCTAAAATAATCGGCACGTTATTTGTTCAAAACTACAACTTTGTAAAAACAAAAAAATTGAGTCCGACCTTGGTGAAATTAAGTCCTTCCCTATTTCAAAAGACGTCTCGCTGAGAAATAAACAAGAACAAAAATGACTTTAAGCTTCATATATTATTGAAGAATGGGAAAAATTGGGTTTTAAAGGTAGATAAGTTGTGGGATGATTAAACCTTAGAAGGCGACTTCGCGCACCGGACCACATTAAAGCTGAGGCACCTGGAGATGTGCAGTTTAAACATCAAAACCGTGAAATCGCAAGCCATCAACTTTAACTGATGCGAAACCTTGCCAAATAATAATATTGGGAATTATTACACCACGAACTTGATTTTCTACTTAAATAAACCAGTAGGTGAAATGATTTGTATATCCATGGAGTTTGGCTCGTGAAGTCGCCCTGGAAACAACTTTTTTGGAAGTTGATCAGAACTCGTGTCATCCTCTGACAACGGATAAGCAAACTTTCTGTGGGTTCTTCGTAATTGACTACTTAGGCAACGATGAATAAGACCCCACTCATCAAATCCTTAGGATTGAGGTAATGGATGCATTTTAAGCAAGCCATGTCCATTGCAGAAGGGTTCATCGTCGCACCTGTTTAGCAAAGAAGACGACAGAAAGGTCATTAGGTGGCGATCCCGCAAACTGTGAAGATGGGGTCCGAAAAGCCTTTTACGTTAGTTAGGACTTTTCCAATAGCATAAGTACATCCCATAAGGCAAACACTTCTGTTCGCTACTTGTCTCATGCATCATTCACTAAGTCTTGTCAAATTCTAGGACCAACGTGAAAGCCGCTAACCATTCTAGGGTACTTATTTACGAAATGAGGCCAAATCGTTAGATATATGTCAACGCTTGTGAAATCTGCGACTTGATGGAAGTATAACACAAATGATTCAGCATTCGGGATGGGGTGGTACGGGCGGATGTCGGTAAAGTAAATCACCAAAAATCCTCCGGAATCCAATCAGAAAAACACGATCCCTGTGTAAGAAGGAGCTATTTGTATTATTTTTTTTACTGTCAGTGAAACTTACCAAACCAGGAGAATTCGCAGCTCTTGGGCTTACTAGGAAAATTGTTTACCTATCCAAGCGGGTGTTGGAGAATTTCACCAACGGATGCCTGAATCAGCTGCTGACGTACTGTGGCTTCTAGGTGCCGCACTTTAGTAAGATCAGAGCTTCTCTCTCCCCCTTTAGCCTTTACACCTTCGAAACGAGGAGGCTGGTTAGAGAAAGACATTTTGTAGGATGTGTTACAGAAGAGTACAGGAAATCAAAGTTGTGAAATTATGGATTCCGGCTCCAACTAAATAACTAGGTGCTATGGCTTTATAACGTCATGGGTTTTCACAAACAGAGGGAGATGGTGGCCTCTGATAGGTGATAGAATCAACAACCCATTTTCCTTTCGATCCCTATTTCTGCATAAGCGTGGCTGGATTCCATTGGGTTCCAAATGAAATGACAAAGGCCTCATTGATTAGTCTCTGAAAGTATACTGCGCGATGCAAAAGAAGCACCTCATGTTCAGGTGAATAAAGTTATCTTAGAGGATGCTAGATCGTGATTTTCGCCACCACAGATGACCCTGGGATTGAACACGGGCAGTCGGTGCCCTGCGCTTTCCCATCAATTCAATGTTCCTTTGCCGAGGCCAGGCAGGTAGTAGTGCTTACTTTTTTCGTGCACGACTTTAAGTGGATTTATGTATTTTAAGATTAATACGACAATTTTACTCGGTAGATTAGGCAGTCGGATGCGAATTGGTCCCATTAACAGTTCCTCGTTTTGCAGTGCATTAGTGGCTATTTATTCTGGCTCTGAGTCTCTTGCAGAAACAGCACAACCTCATACAATTCTTCTCGGCAGATTTAAGCCTCAGGAGGCTTCCACAACATTTCTGCGCGGTCAAAAGTTAGCTTCTTAACTCGAAAACGATTTCGGATTTTCCCTTTTAAAGCGTTGTCAGAAAGCTAATGCTTGGGTGAATTCTATCCCCATTATTGAAATTAATGCGTTTCGAAACCGGCCAGAGCAGCCTTTGTCTAGACGATGCGATAAATGAATGGAGCGGTCTCAGCTTGTACCAAACCGTTTTCAACTTTTTTATAGTGGAGACGTCAGTGAAAGTCTAAGCTGTTTAGTGGGTGTCATTTTTTGTAACTGACTTGACGCGATTAACTTACCATCATTTGCTCGTGATAATCACAAACAATCTAAACATTTATTGAGCGAAATTTGATGAGAAAATTGCAGAGAAAAAGTGCCTTTTCTGTGAAGTCGGGAGGCGAGTTAAAAAGTGTTTTCTTTTCACTTTCACCAATTACATTTAGTATAAGGCGTTCTTTGAGTCTACGCTGAGACGAGGTGTTAAAGTCTTGTCTAGCCACCTTGGCAGCCGGGCTCGAATCGTTTTTAGCATCCCATTGACGGCGCTTTACAAGGCAACAGATCTACATGGCTATTCATTCAACCAGCAGAATCACGACCACACGAAGCAGGTGGTGCACAACAGTAGAGCTTGAGCCAGGCCCCAAGTTTCTTAGAGGAAATAGTCAGTATAAAGACTACAACAAAAGCAAAGTAATTGCATCCCAAAATTACTACTTTACCACTTCGCATTCATTCCCGCACATAAATTACCCGCATCAATTCGTAAGGCACGTTTTGATATAAAAGAAAAGACTTGACGATAATTTGCTTCCTGTAACTACGCCCGCACAGACACTGGAATCATTTACAAAAAAAAGAAGGCTAAAACCCCTAGTGTTTCGGTTAGTAAAGAGAAAGACTCCGATCCACACCGTTCCCTTCAACGTGTGACAGTGTTGACACACCGGCAAAGAAGCAGCATGGTCCATCATTATTAATAAAAAGGCAAGGGATGTTGAATATAAGCTGCAGCAAAACACTTGATCATTTTTTGCAACCTACTGACGCCTGTAGTCACTAACAGATGGCTTCGCACGATGCGGGGACTTTGGTATGGCCACTCGAGTCCCTACAAAACTCCAATAGTTCCACACACAAGCAGTCCCCTCGACAGAGCCCAGGCTTAGCATTGCAAAAACAGTACAGTTCACTGAATACAGCCCTATGGGCGTGAATGGGTGGATCCAGTTCCTGCATCCCTCTGTAATCACTTCTTAATACGAAATCTGCATGCTCGCAACTTCTCACTGCGGAAGTTTAATTCAAACACGGTATGTGATGTAGTTTCAATTCAACTAGCCACAAGTCCACCAGGTAGCCTAACGGTTTATTGTTTCGGCACGATTATACTGCTAAGCAGAGTGCCCTCGTTTGACAAGATTATGCGTCAAATGGTTATCTCATTTTACTTCTGATAAGAAATCGAAACGTCACTGAGTTTTTGGTATCTCTGAGCTTGATTATTTTCTGAAAAAGTAAGCAATTCAGCAGCAAAGATGGCCATTCTCTCCCGTATTCATTTGGCAGAGTTAAGATCGGTTGAATTTAGTGTGATAGCATCCTTTGCTACTGGAGTCTATTGGTTCAGTAGCTTTTAAGTTGAAGGATAGCGCTGACCTTTTCCAAAAGGGAGGAACAGGTAAGGCTAGCTGGTTATTTCATCACTTCCTTTCTTGATCACATTCAAGACGTGCTTTGTGCTGCAGATTTTATTATTTGCCTTGTAACGATCATGGATGGTTTCTTTCAACAGCATGGTCTCACCTGTTTAATGTCGACGGTCAGTTCTTGCTGGCCAAATACAATGCGTCACAAACATCCTGCCCCAGAGAGGATATCGGCAGATGTTGCACCTTCTTCTCAGTAGCATCGGCCATCAACGCATCGTATTACAGGTATGCTGCAACCTGTCCACCATCTTGATCGCCTCAGTCCTACCGCGTAGAGCTCCCGCAGTCATAAACGTGTCGAACTTATGGTACCATTTCGGCTCGAACACATCCTAACCAAGAAATGCGAAAACCTTTATCTGTTAAAGCAGTTTGGCAAATTCCGCACAAATAATAGGTATGCTAAGCCGTTTAAACGACTGGTTCAGGCTCTGAACTTAGGCTCAGGGGGTCGTGTCACGTGAACGAAGGCTTTGGTGACCAAATCGGCGCATTCCATGCCCAAGGCCATCACCTCCACGGGTAGGTAAGCGAAGGGTCCTAAAAACAGCCTACAACTCCTAAATATTTATGCAAGGATTGCACGATCAGCCTAAGTTCGGACCAAATTGTGATGGCTTCAATGCCTTAGCTCTAGTCAACACTGTTCTATTAGTAGATAAACTCGCCTTTTGTCGCCCCATAACTTAGTGGAATGTTCGAGCGGTGTGTTTTAAGCGACTTTCAACATAGTAAAGCTAGCCAACCTTGATACCTCAAAGTCGCAGTAGTATGGTGTAAAATGTAGTAGTAATGTATAGAAGGCCTGGAGAGTTACTAGGCGATGCTACCCAGCGGAATCAAACGCAGACATAACCAAACTACCAAAGCACCACAGCAACTTGGTGGAACAAATATAAAATTTTGCAAGTCAATTTGCCAGTAAAGTAGCTCACACTCGGATAAGTAAAAACATGAATTAGTAATTCGCTTTTGTTTGCATGATCACCCCCATTTGGTGTAAACATTCGCCAGGTGGGACGAGTGCTATGCAGCCCACTGATTTTACTTAAAATGCCACAAATTCAAGAATTGACCTGCTTGTAAGTAGATCTTAACTGGCTCTTCAAAGTAGGTAGACAAGGGAGAATCCATTCGCATTTAAATTGTTATCAACCTAACAAGAAGGCAGGGCCACGTCTTTCCTTTATGGTAGATGTTTAATAAGAGTGCCTCGATGCAGGCATAGGAGTTGCCCATGGATCGGTGTGAAAATGTGGCTGCTCAGGACTGGAGATGGACGAGAAGGGCCATCATCTGCGTCTCGAGTCTGCAGCTCCAAAACACCAGATACTACCTTACAAAAGAGGTACATAATTTGGTACAAGTAGGTGCCTACTGACAAATGCTGATGTCACATTTCGAATGGGAGATCGAATACTGTTTAAGGTGGAATAAATCGTTTCGACACCGTCCCTACACCATTCGAGATAGTCATTAATAGGTCTAAATAAGAAATACTCATCAGTTAAATCATACTACATCTTATTAGACGTGAGTGGAGCTACGGTGCTATGACAATGACTAAATAAAACCCATCCTGACATCGAAATAACCCCTTCACCGAGTGTACACAGCAGCAGTTTTGACTGTCGCCCATGTCGTTGCCTTTTTTGGTAAAATGACACTGCTCTTTAATAGATGTTACGACAGCCGCAAATACTGCAAAGCCTCATCACATTTTTATATCTCGATCCACATATCCGACATGAATTTTGATGCTGTGTCGGTACTAAACCCACTCAAGTAGAGCAAGGTGGCCGTCTGTGCATAACAGCAAATGTCAAACCTGTTACCGAGTCATGTGACTTGAGGGTACATATTTACTTTTCGAGATCTGTAGTTAATCCTAACCACAACCCAAAATGCCAAGAATAACCTACTTAGAAGTTCTGTGCAAAAGCAATTACAGAGTCTGATTATTTGAAAACACGCATATTCTCACACACATAATTGTCATAATGAAGTTGGAAATCAAGTTTGCGAATTATTAATTACAAACGGGGTAACCTGCATGGAAGGGAAAAGAAACATTGAAGGTTTAGATCAGGGGATAGGAAGCTGCAGTGGCAACACCGCACGTATTGCCGGCTCGCTTGATACGGACATATCCGTGCTCACCCCAGTTTGAGCCCCAGCTGTTCTTAATCAACCAGTAAGGAATGCCATTCTGTTCCCCGTAGCCCACTAACAAAACACCGTGATTGAGGTCTCCCATATGTCCCTTGCACTCCGGATCGTCATAGATGCCTGCACAGGAAAAGGAGAGTAAAATTCACAAGAATAACAACGCAAAGTGAAAAGCAGAAAAA
The DNA here is from genome assembly GCA_023375655.1 of Taenia crassiceps. Lineage (NCBI taxonomy): Eukaryota > Metazoa > Platyhelminthes > Cestoda > Cyclophyllidea > Taeniidae > Taenia > Taenia crassiceps. The sequence continues at coordinate 7,113,449 of JAKROA010000004.1, read as the reverse complement.
AGGAACTTACCATCATGGTACATCATGAACGAGGTAAGCCCCGCATTGATGGCAACAGAAATAGGTCCGTTAAAAGCAAGGGCTTCCATTAACTCCTCACCACTGCCAGACGTTATGTCCACCAGACCGGTTACCTTGGCAACCGAGATGTTGACCTTGAAGGAGCAATTGTCGGGTTGTTCAGTGATACCCGAGACGTAGGGGTAGTCTTCCTCACGATCCACACCACCTGCCTTCTTCACATAGTTGAAAGCGTTGTCCATGAGACCACCATTGCATCCCATGTTCCCAAAACTTGAGCTGCAATCCACCAACTGCTGCTCAGACAGGCTGATGAGATTTCCAGACGCACGCTGATATTGACCCTCAATTGCACCAATCGCCGAAAATGCCCAGCAGGAACCACAGTGGCCTTGATCTTTCACGCCCGTTACCCGCCTAAACGGCAATGTATCAAGGCGCCATCAATCATTAAATCTCATAAACAAAAACTAATTCGCAGTCAAATTTTTACTTACCCTTTTAGACGCCAATCAACGAATTTAGGCAAAGGTGCATACCTAGCCAGCTTTCGATAGGCATGACGAGGGATACTTAGATTCAGCTTTTCAACGCTAGGACGATATCCAAGGTATTCCCTGTATTGAGAGGGACTCTAAAGAACAATAAATTCTGCTAATAACAACTTACCAATGCGGAGAACTTATTAATACCCATTTTAAAGGAAGATGATTCCAACAAGTGCTTCCACATTTTGATAACATTTGATTCAAAGTTCCGAAAAGATAGGAAACTTGGAATATGGTTATACTCCTTAAGGAACATCTGCCATAGATGTTTGAGGGTCATCGCTTCATTGTGGGATAAGTTTTGAGTGGGAGAGTAGAGCTGAGTCCATTCGATGACGCTGGGGCGAGCCAAACAAAGACCAACGAAGAGGGTAAGCGGGGAAAGCAATCGCATCACGAAGAAATCCCAAACCTAGGTAGAAGACAACAATGAGGGTAGAAAGCGAAGTTTGAAAAGTGGAAGAGTTATTGAGTACGCTGACGTCTCACATGTGATAGTACTTTTTAAATCGAAGTGTTGAACTATTGGGATACAAGGACGAAGTCAAGTGTGATTGAAAGTCATATACTAGGGAAATTAATAGAATATGTGTTCTCATAAAATGAGATCTCGTGCATGTATAAGTGAAGCAAAGGCTCACTGAAGAACCCGACAGAGCCAGAGCGCAACACCCAACGAGAGAAGCAGAGCGCAAAATAGGCGAGTCCTTGACCTTGATAAATGTGCCTCACCTAAAAGAAATACTGTTTTAGTAAATTAGCCATTAAATCAGAAAAGTTCATTTAGTGCACATTCAGCACAACTTTGTAATGCTTTTGAAATTGGCAGGCTGGAGCATTTGCTTAAAACGGTCGCAGACAATGGTAGGGGACTTATTTTATTGAGTTTGGATGAACTAGCAACCATTATTTCGTAGCAAAGCCTACAAACAAACACATCTAAAGCAAAACGCTGCTGACGATAATTTTGTGTAAAGGTTGACTTAAATACTTATTCTGCATTGGGAGTAAAAAAAGTGAGCGGACTTGTCAGACAGATTATGGGGGCAAAGCTAAGGAACATGCAAATGATGCAAGTAGGTTTCTCATTGACCTAATTCATACGTCACTTAGTGCACGAATTTTTAGGGAGAATCCGGTTTTGGATAATCGACCTTTGGAATCTGATAAATAAATAGTTCGACTTCTTACTAGTTGAGTTTCGCATTCGTCATAACCAATTGGGAGCCCAGTTTTCCCGTTTCTTTGTGTATAGTGACGGTTTTGAATTTTCTGTCGAGCTGTAAAAGCAGATAGCTTTTACCGGACATGGCCTCGATTTTGGAGTCTTACGAGAAACAGTATGGGAATCTTACAAGTGAAATCACGGCGAAGCTCAATAATATCTCCAGACTTGCTAATGGTAAAATCTTACTTTGGGGATGATTGGCGCCACCCTCTGATTCTTTGTGGTGTGGATGGTACCTTTTTAAAAGTTTTGTGCTAAAGCTTTTACCTCTCTGTTGACTTCGACGTCCTCCTTTTTCGTGTTCCTCATCCAATTGTTTTTTAACAATACTTGCGCTTCGGTAGTTGAATCCTAGGTTTTAGATTAACTTTTCCTAATCACGTAGTTAATGACCTCACTGTATTTTACGGAAGATGAACGGAAGGCGGAGATAGCAGCGACTACACGTTTGTTCGATGAAACTCGTGAGCTTCTTGAGCAGATGGATTTGGAAATTCAGGACATGCCTGCTGATGTGAAACCTAAGTACACCACTCGGTTGCAGTGCTATGGACAGGAGCTTGGTCGCCTTGCACAAGAGTTTGTAAGTACCTTCACTGTTCCACCCGTAGGCGCCTCATTTACGCAGGGGTCTTTCGATGTCGTCTCAGTGATGCATTTCTAGAATAAACTAGTTTGCTACTCTTGGCAGTTCTTTCCCATTGCTCTTAGTGCAGCAATTGATAATAGTTACTCTGAAAGCCTAGGAAACAATTCTCTATCCAATCTACTTTCACAGATGATTGTTTTATTTTCTATTTTTTGTATTTCATACATTAAAGCCACCTTATAGTCCCTTTTATTTTTTTGCTTGCGGAATTTTCGCCATTTGCAGAGAGAGGTTCTCTTATTGCCTCCACGTTTTATGCTTTTGTCCCGCTTAGTCCACCCTATAAGATATTGGGATATGTACTCCGCTTTCGTGACGCGACTCCATTGTCTTCTTCGTCAACTGCGTCTTATGTGTATGGATACGTTTTCCCATGGGATTTCGATATCTGTCTCAATCATTTAAATTATTTACTATTTAACAATGGAAGCATTTATCTTGACCTAAACATTGCTTTTTCCCACTACCTCGGCGTCCTATTTGTACCATGAAGTCTATTTTTCTCTTGAATTTCACCGCGCCTATAAAACCCCGAAACTTCTCATACAAATTTGCCTACTACATAAGCTCATCACAATGCATTTTAGTGCTGCAATGTTTGCATCATGTTGAACCCTTTCGAAATGGTGCAGCACAGAACCCGCTCTAATCACACGGAAATAATTTGAGAATAAGCAGCACAACTTTGCTGCTAAGGTATTTTGAATTTTAAACTACCACTGGTGGAACGAATGATGACACACCTCATTATAACAACTTCTGCTTTGTGTCGCTCCTCAATTTGTAGAAACGTCCTCGTTACAGCATGAACGCGGCCCCGAGTGCTGGACCCCTCTCTGACCATGGTGCTTTGCGTGAGGAGCTACTTAGTGGAGCTGCTGCCGATTCAGGCGACATGCGTGCTAGCCTGCTGACGAATACTGAACGTGTGGAGCGCACCGGCCGGCGCCTCAATGAAGGCCTCCGCATGGCCTATGAGACCGAGGAGATTGGTGGACAGATCCTCAACGACCTAGATCAGCAGCGCGAAACCATTCAGCGCAGCCGTGATCGCGTAGATTCTCGTTCATTTACCTTTTACTTCTAGCAGTTGCTGGTATTTGACATTTGTTTCTGTTCTAGCTGAGACATGCGAACGAAGACCTTTCACGCAGCTCCCGGTTGATCTCAAAGATGTACCGACGGTTAGTGAATTTACAATTACATGACCCTATTTGATAAGTCAAAGCATATCGAGTCTTTCTTCTTGTTGACAAAGTGGCCTTAATCGCTATCACATTTGCCAATCACTTTTATCTTTTGAAACACGTCTATTAATTTGGTGCGAATCGTTTCGCACTGAACTGTTGTGATTTTTATACTCTTAATTTGGTACTACTTGCTTGCGCATATTTGCTTCAAAGGGATCAGTCCATGACAGCTCGTGTTCTGTTTAGCTTGGATGAACTTATTTCGCACACTTTAGTGTTCTTGTATCAATTCTCACCTTTTATGGTTAGGATTTACAGATTAACTCATTTACGGGAATCAGTTGCTCCAATTTTAACAAAGTCGTATGGTTAGGCTTCTTGTCAAATATTTAAATCTGAGTAGCATACTGTCTACCAGTGGCTGATTAATTCAAACAGCTAATAACACGAAATTGACAAAACTACGTCAACCGAAATGGGGATCTCCTCGATATCTGCCACCGAAAGGAGTGTCCAACCCAGGATGCTTTTTACAATGTTTTGGTCAACGTAAACCCACGGACGCGCATATATCAATTTTCATAGCACAGAAGTTGTTAAATATGTGTTTAATCCCACATTTCTTTTCACCATAGTGTTATTCAGAACCGGGCTGTTTTGGCTGCGATAGTAATACTAATGTGTCTCGTCTTCTTCGGTGTTATCTACATAATGTTCTTCCGTGACTCAAGTAAACCCACCAGCTCTCAACTTCCTGGCACTTCTCTCCCTCCTGTACTTAACTCCAGCAAAAATTCTTCGGGAATAGTTTAGCACCCCATGCCATACTCTCGCGCTTATTATCTCATAACCCGTAACTTTTCCATCCTCGCTTGCCAGCGCAGTTGTCAGTATCTGTGATCTCTGACTCCATCTACTTGTGTGTTTTTGCGCCAAACCGCTTCCATATTTTATTCCCTCCCTCATTTACCACACCTTAGCACACGTGTCAATGTATTTGCAACATTTTCTCTGTTATTGTATCTTTGAATGGATGTCCTTCGGGTTGAGAACCTTGATTTCTGCTATCTTTATCTCTTGACACGGTCGGTCATTCTTTGTTTCCACTTTTTCCATTGCATCAAGGGTGCCAGAACCCTCTAAAAGTTGACTGAAAGGCAAAATAATCGTCGACAAATTCCATTTGCATTTACTTCCATTGACATAATAAAGGAATTATTATAGTTTTTGCCAGTCTGACTAGTGTCTACCTTGAACGTTTTCGAAGTTAGGTGAACAACCAAATCTGGGTTTCTCGAGTCATACTAAAGCTGATAATCACGATGGGCACCGTCTGCTGCGTCAGGCTTCGCAGACCAAGGGTAAAGTGAAGGTCGAGGCTCTAGTAACAACGTACCCGAAGGCTACGTATCTGTAGTCCATCCACGGTGCGGGCTGCAATATAACCATGAACTGGGATGAGTTTGTGTGTCGGCCTTTGTTGACCATACTTAATACTCCGCGTTTGTCGTGTTTAATCGCAAAATTTTCGTCTATAAAAGAAAACGCATGGCGGATCTGGCGGGAGCAATTGGGGATTTTAGTAAGAATTCTCAACTAACCCTCAAATTTCTCGCCGTAGATGGAGCGCCCATCGTTTCCACTGCCATAGAGGGTGTCTTAAGTCTAATATTGGAGAGATGTGTGCGGGGACTACCTCCTCCCTGTATCCAGCCATCAGGTACTAGTCTGAAGAATATAGTGTCCAGGTAGTGCATCCGATAGTTTTCACAATCATTTTTAGGCATGATACCCAATTCTCCCGTGCATAATTTGGTAAAATTTTCACAGGTCTTAGGCACGATATCGGAATAGAGCTTTGATAATTGGAAGTCAAAGCTTTTACAAACCTCGAAAAGAAGCGTTCCGCATGAATCACCCCCAATTGTAATAGCCATAGAAACATAGGTTCTCTAGAGTGCATAAGAATCGAATCTTACATTCCTTCGCATTAAATTGTCTCTATAAATATCATATGCTAGCGTTTCGTAAAAGGTACGAGGCCTATAGTTCTGTAGATGATAATTTTCCTTTGCCCAATTATGAAGATCTGTGAAGTCCCCAATTGGCTTACCATCACAGAAACAAAACACAACACTATCAAATGCCCAATATTCCCCTCTTAATTCCTAGGTGGATTTATAGCAAAATTGCGTCTACCCGCTTCCTTTCATGCAAAAACTCCATCCATTCCAGTTCATATAGTGCCTTAAGCATCGGCTGCTTGAACACATCGGGAAAGCACTCATAAAGATCCTACCACTTGTAAAATGATGACAAATAGAACCTTGGCAAGGTAATGTGCAGCATGAAATTGCCATTTTCCGACTAAACCAACTATTTTAACCTGCATAGTTACGGTTTTGAAAATACCTGTACAGGCATAATTTACACTATCGGTTAAGTCAAACGAGACAAAACAGCGATCACCTCTATTGAAAAAAACTGACAAGAACAGAGATAGCGAGTTTAAGATTTCTTTTATTAAAATAGTCCATGGCAATTAAAATCTTTGGAATTGATCTGAATATCGGTTTTTTAGGTTTAAAACCCATCGTCAGAGTGGTTAATGCATGTGGCAAAACAAACATCCAATCGTTCTTGCTACACAACCAAACAATTTATATTGAGTACTTGATTGCCTAGTTATTCGCAAAAGTTAATTTTAGGGATCATATGCAAAGTCGTTTCTAAAAAAGGAATACAAGGACCCCCTAACAAACTTTTTTTCAGTAAAGGAGACTGCGGAGTGGTAGTTTGTAGTTTGCACATCCTGCCTCCCGATTCTTGCGTCGAAGTTGAAGCTCTAGATAGGTTCCACTGAGCCTCAATTATTTTCTTAGTCATTTGTTTGCAACCTCGTTTTCCTTTGATTTACTCAGGTGAGCATTTCGGCCTGCCTTCTGTGCAGCAACGGTATGGCTTACCATAATCTCATGGAGAACGTTTGGCGAGACTGATGACAGCCGCTCGTGAATGATTGCCCTGATTTCGGAGACAAGTTCCCAATCTTGGCGTTAAAAATAATGGCTCCGGTGAACAAAATTTGAGAAGCTGTCCAACCACGGCATCACAGCTAACTTTACTTGTGGTGGTTGCCTTAGTCGCGTGCTAAAAGCTAAAGCGGCTCTGCGCCCTGGCAGTCCGAATGAAGTTGATCAAACTGTCCAAGACACCTAATATCGAGATGTTACGCACCACCTTACTGGCCTAGATCGATGGATGAGCAGTGCTGAATCGACGAGGGAGGATGGGAGCAGAACGCTCAGCCCTCGCTAGATGACCGAGCTATTATGACTTCACGAACAGCGAACAGGAAATGACGCTCATAGTGAATCCTTGCTTCGACATTGTTCGCACATGGAGCAGAACTGAATTCTCCCGGCTTCATGAGCTGAAATTCGAAGGGTTGATCTCAACAACTTCCTCAAATACTCTGAACATCGGCAACTCATAGCTCAGCAAAATACATATCTGCTATCACTGGCAATCCTTGGGATAAGTAATGGGTACCACAAAACTACCTATTGAATTGCATTACCAACCCAACCAAAGAGGGAGAAAGATATACTCATTCGATGATTTAATCATAATTAGCAAATTACCGTGTATCGCCGGTAGTTCGAGACCCCTGAAGAACTGTGTGGGCAAATTAACGGGGACTCCAGAAATGGGTGGGAAACACTTGATGCAGCAAATGCAGATTTCCTTTTACGTTCCTTTCAAAGGCAATCAGTTGTAAGAAATTGAGTTTCAATGGCTCAACTTCACTTTCGACAGCTATCAAAGTTTGCGGTGAACCACTCACAGGTGTCCGTAATGGCTGGAACGCAATGCACAAATCACTTAGATGACTATTCTAACATTTGGATGTTAAAACTGTGATTATTTGCGCTAACTACACTGCCATTGGCAACTTACCCTTTTGGAAAGGCGTGAATTGGAAATTGGGGCAGAGGGACATTAGCTTCCTCACTGAGGCCGTCTTCTTAAATTGACCATCTGCCTTGGATGAATCAAACTGAAATAATACATCCACATGCAATGGTGATCGTTAAAGCCTTCTATTATTCAAAAGGTGCAGCGAATTTCAACCCTCTAAGGTCCCTATAGATCATAGTAATGCCCTTATTACAAGGAAAACAGCGAACGCGGAAAAGGCCACCTCATAGAGGCAACAGACGAAATTCTAGGTCATAATGCTAGGCCAATGTCCCGCATTTACTTGGGAAATCGTAGGAAAAGCAGGGAGTGATGGATTGTTATAGCAATTTCTTCGCGAGTCGACAGACATTTTTAGAAATCCTGAAATTCCTCACGATAAACAACCACATGTTCACAAACAAAATGCGAAGCGGTTTATAAGGAAAACTACAGCACTTTTTAATTTCGACTACAGATTACCTTTAAGTACAAAATACAACAAAACCCATTCATAATGGATGAAGGGTTCGCCTTGATAAAGGACTAGAGAAAACTGACTTCAGGAAACATGGCTACATATTCATTTCCGGCGAAAACAGCATTGCACTTTGTGCATTTTTAGGCCAATAAATCGAGCCAAGCCTCAAGATGACGAAAGGGAAAAGGGTTAAATATGAAAAGCTACATAGGAATGAAATCTGAGTTTCATCTGAAACATTAGCTGTTCGTAGGGAAACAAGTGTCGCATTAATCGATGCGTTAATGTACAGTTGTCACTTTCCAATAAAGATACCACATGAAATTTAACAGAATAATACCGTTTCCCGACTCCTTTAAGGTTGTTGTTTCGAACGAAGTAATCGCTGTTATTTTAGCTGCAAGTATGCCAGTACGAAATTCGACTTACAGTGAGGCCCATGCACCCCATGGCCGAAGCGATGGCGGAGGCGGCGTCCTTGATGGAGATTTCGTCTGCCTCAGGGACTGAGAGAATGATGGGTTCAGGCTTATTGTAGTGGCGCAGAACCCACACTATCAGGCGACCAAGGTCGATGGAGTAGATGAACTGCCGCAGAGGCGTGCCCGAGCCCAGCACCAGTAACGGCTCACCCGCCCCTAGGGGAAAAAAAGAATTATAACCAAGATTGTGGAAAGTGAATGACGCTTACCGTTGTACTGCAGACAAAAACAATGTATTTACAGGGCAGACGGTAACAGTTACTACCACCTGCCTGGACTTGAAATGGGTGCATAGTATTAGAAATGACTATCTTACGACTAACAATAGCTGTATAAGTTTTGGTGATAAAATGATAAATTTAATAATAACAGATCAGATATTGAGCCAGCTTTTGTCAAAGTTAGATGATAACTGCAACTCAAAAGTCATTCTCGGTCAAGAAAAAGGCAAAGGCAGGAAAAGGAGATAAAGGCAGTGGATGGATATTTATAAAGGCCCGCACAGCTGAGATGCCCATCATTGGAAAAGAAACGGTAGTGTGGATGAAATCGCTGTGATTTCATAAAGGACTTACTTTTCGCCAGGTATGCCTTGTGAATAAGGGCGGGGAGAACATGACCCTTCTCCAAATTAAAGTTATCGAAAGGACCAAATACGTTAGTGGGAATGATGGACGTATAGACGGTCCTACACTTCTCTGTATAGGCACTAAAATGTCAACGAAAGGACAGAAGTTAGGCGTCAGAATACAAGAACTTCCGGCCACTCAACGTTAGCAAACTAGTTGATGGCGCCCTCGATAAACAGCAATAAATCAATGCTCACTCCATCTTGGTGTCTGAGCTCCTTGTATTCAAGTGAAACTCAACTGAGGCAGAAGAGAGCCAAACTTGACAGAAAATGAAAACGATACTGTACCCGAAGAACACATTCAGAAAAACCAGAGATTTATACTCGGAAGTGCGTGAGGAAGTGACTTAACCACAGTTTGCATGGCAAGTCAAGTCAGCCATCGCGTCTTATGCATTAACAAGGAAGATATTAGTAAGCTAATCGAAAGCAGACAAAATAACGAAATCTTAGTTCTGCATGCGATGGAAGGGGACGAAAGCGTGGTCGACTACATCGCCACATTTTCAAAAAGTAGATATTGGTTTTTGCGCACCATTAAGAACACCTGGTAAATTTACTCTGAGACTTAGTGAATTCAATTAATTGCCTAGTATCGATAATCTTGTTACTACAAAGCATATTCAGAGTACTAAATCTATACGGATCACGATAAGTGAACTTGTCTGCAAAGTGCGGTACTCGGCTCTCATAAACTACTTTGAAAACAAAACCTTAACAACGAAAACCAAACAAATTTTGCATAGCATTTTGGACGCATAGAAAATGCGCTCAATATACAGCTCCGCATTAGCGTGTACAAATAACAGGTTGACGCTAACATTTGTAAGGGGAGTAGCAGACGCATATTGAAAAAATAACGGCAGAAATAACACGAGCATCAAACCTATCAGCTCAATTAGCAATAAAGTTTGATAAGTAATACGGTAATCGAAAATTTATTTGGCGGTGCTTAAAATTGACAATATTAAGAGAAGTAACAGAAGAAATGAGGAAGAGTAAAGCTACTTACTGATTGAGTACATCAATCATGCGCTTTGCGTAGGCATAGCCATAGTTGGAGAAGTGAGGTGGTCCATTATGCACCATGGTTTCATCAATAGGGTAGGTAGTATTATCAGGAAAGATACAGGTTGAGAGACAGGAGATAGTCTTCTGCACACCAAACTTCGAGCACGCCTCCAAAATGTTATCGTTAATAAGCATATTTGTCCTCTGCAGGTACGTGAAGCAAGCATAGATACATTTAAAAGCGTTATCAGGAGGTTTCACAAGGCAGTAATATTTAGCCTACCATAGGCGCGATAGATCGCAGGGATGTATAACAAAATTAAGGGGACCTTTAGAAGGTAGGCCTTACTCACGAAAAAACCAAGATTGTCGCTCATGTTGGCAAAAAGTCCACCAACTTTGGCTGCCAGATGGACGACGTGCGTAGGCCTGACATTCTCGAAGTAAGCCAAAGTCTCTGCTCTACTGCAGAGGTCGATATCCTTCGAGGATACAAATATCCACTTTTCACCAGATTCTTTCAGATTATAATTCTCCAATGCCAGACGTATTCCTTGTCCAACCAGACCTGATCCACCGGTCACAAGAATCACCTTTGCAGCGTCACTCATATTCCTTTTTAGTGAAATTTGTACCGAAAATTAAAACTCGTGCTCTAACTAATATTGCTAACTTAAAAATCTTTGCCGAATCCTATTATTCGGCGAACAGTGTAAAAGTGCCCGTGTTACCAACATGAACATAAACGTTCGACCGACACTTCCATGACGCCTTCAATAATAGAGACGAGGCACAAATAACAAGTAAATTGAACAAACAATAACCAGTGATATCGCGGTAGTATAGCACAGTCGTACTAACCTCACTACCGATAAATGCCATCCATACAGGATAAGCAGAAAAAAATTAGAATACCCTTGATCGACTTATGGAGATTCTACAGCGAGCCAATGGGTTGAAACTGGGGGGTAAGAGACGCTGACGACCAACATAGCTTAAGGGATAAAAAGTGAAAATGAAAGAGAAATTTAAACCTAGAAACCAAACTTGAAAAGTCCATTATAGAGCAGAAAGTCTTCAACTTAAGTTAGTTTAACAAAAGGAGATATGGCTAGCATAGAGATGGCACCGTCCGCACCACCACGCACACGTGACTTTGACGATAATTTCAATAGTGCCTGAAACACGAATATTGCTTTGCGGCGTATGATGCTTAAGAAGTTAAACAAACCGATTAAATTTTATCTAAAATAAAAAGAAGTAACTTTGAGTTAAGAATTCTGCACTGTGAACAATGCAACAGGAAAAGTTATGCAGCTCAAGAATTGGTGATAAGGCTAAAAAAGTGCAAGTAGTACAGATGAAAATTGCTAATGAATTCATAATCTACATATAAAACTTGCGTATACTTGTTGTAGTAAAGGCGCCTCTCATGTAAATTACCTTCTTGTTAGGTGCTGCTTCTTATATTTGATGATCAAATGAATGAATTTGAGAAGGTAGCATCTTATTATCAAAACCTTTTAAACTATGTTTGCAAATTCATACTTGAGTTTTTTTATGTCTATAATATAATTAGTGCTTAATAGATATAATCGTAAATCTTTCTGCGCTGCTGTTATTTAAGATATTGCACAGCCGCTCGTCTTTTCCGCCGCTCAGGGTAAATGCCGTCCGTTGATCGCCTTTGAATGTACTAGGTGGTAGTGTCGTGTTGGCCTCATGGGGAAGTCTTCACGTGACAAACGCGACATATTCTATAGACTGGCAAAGGAAGAGGGATGGAGAGCCAGGAGTGCTTATAAGCTTTTACAACTTGATGATGAGTTTAACATTCTCGCGCATGATTGTGAGTCATTGTGCTGTGGACAGATAGTTTTTTTTCAGTTTCTGTAGGTAGCATTGTATTTAGAGTAATTTTTCGGCAACTAGACAGTGGAAACCCTCTCACGCGTGTTGTGGATCTCTGTGCGGCGCCTGGTAGCTGGTCACAAGTTCTGTCGAAGAAGTTGTGGGAACCTCGATCAGAGGTGGATCGTCAGGAGGTAAAAATTGTTGCCGTTGATCTACAAGCCATGGCCCCTATTCCCGGAGTCACTCAGCTCCAAGGTGACATCACCAGCCGCGAAACTGCCGATCGTGTCATTAAGCAATTTAAGGGAAAGAAGGCACAGCTCGTGGTTTGTGACGGTGCTCCTGATGGTATGTTACTAAATTGGGGTATGCTTTATAGTCTTTATGTTAGTGTCCCAACCCTACCAAAAATGTCCTGGTCTATCATTGCATAGTCTGTTCTCTTGCCTTGTAAATAAATGCTCTCGTCACTACAGAGGGTCATCGTTTTGTTCTACTTTCATTCAACCGATGGGGAACTTCAGGTTTTTCCACCATATTGGCGATCTTCGAATTTTTGAACTGTCGACACTATCATATTCAGCTTACATGGTACATCTCTTCCATAATCGTTTCGCGCATACGTTACTTTCTTCAAGAACAAAATTCAAAAGATCTCATTGAGGACAGTTTAATGCGCTCCATCCTCTTCTATTTAGTCACTGGACTTCATGAACTAGATGAGTACGTCCAGTCGCATCTAGTGCTCGCCGCCTTGACTATCTGTGCACGTATCCTTGAGAACGGAGGCACCTTCGTGGCCAAAGTCTTTCGAGGTCGCGAAGCTGGTCTTCTCGGAGCCCAGTTGCGTTGTCTCTTTGCCGGTGAGGTGGTGTTTGCCAAGCCCAGCTCCAGTCGGAACTCTAGCCTTGAGTCATTCGTCGTGTGTCGTACATTTCGCGGTGATGAAGTTCTTCCTCCCTCCTTGACCAGTATTACCATGTCGGATCACGAATCCAGCGATAACTCTGTGGATTCTCTTATGGCCTGGCTGAGTGGATTAGACCAAGTTAGTGGTCTCTACTGGGTCAATGTTTGTATGAGCTGTGTACTTGTACTTATTTCTTTATCAGCTCACTCCTGAACAGCGTGTCATTCTCCCATTTGTGGCTTGTGGTGATCTCTCCGGTTACGATGCGGACTCGTGCTACGAGTTGGGCGACGACTACACTCCACTCGGCCCTATCCAGCCTCCGCTGTCTGCCGCCTATTTGGGCGTCTGTCGGAAGACCCGAACTGCCACTGCAGGCAACGTGAAGCAGGAAGATGATAAGTTTGATCAGATCCTCTCCCAGCAAATGGAGGAGACACGACTCAATTAAATCAGATTTTGTACATTAAATAATACAGCCACTTCGTTTGGCGTGCCTAATTTATCTTTTCTTGAATGGTTGTGTCCATTTTTGTTTATTAAATGGTGCGGATGTTGTTATTATTTGTCGCTTTTCGCAGGTTGACATTCGGTGGGTTTTGGTGAACGTAATGGGTTCTTATCACTCAATCAGTGGGTAACAGATTCGACGTTTCTTTGAAATTTTAGTCTGGCGCTTTATTGTATTATCTTTCCTCAAAAGCATTTCATTTTCTTGAGATAGCTTAATCCAACTTCTCGAAACTCCCAACCGCTCTGGTGTATTTACTAGCTCATGATTATCATTTTGATATCCTTATTGGGTTCCAAATGCAGAACACACGGCGGCTGACTGTTTACCTAAAGTTTTCTTGCGCTAATGATGGACTTGCTCTTTAGCCTGAACCCAAGCACTATGATCGTATATTGGAGGAAAGTCGTTTAATATTGAAACTCAGTAGTCTTAAAGGTTAAGCTGTTGGGGTGCTTGCGGACGACTTCGGTTTTTCTATCGCTTTCAATCTATTAAACTATTTGCCTATTTTAATTGGACTTTTGGTTGAGCTTTAGCCGAAGTATCTTAGAAGTCGAAGCATTTACGACTACACCATGCAATTATTCAACTAGATTTACAATAGTAACCCTGTTCAGTCGTTGAGTGGTTTCTCATTTTCAAATGTGTATTATTACCGCAAATTATGTAGATTTTGAAATAGATCGTCGTTGATATTACTATTGCGCAACACTAGGTCCTTAGGACTTGCGTGTTCTCCGTGTTTAATAGGACCTAGGAGAGCACAAAAACTTTATCTAGCTCACTCCTCGGTGTGCACAGGAAATTCCAAATATTATGGCACAATAACGTTTGGGGCTATTCCGATTTGTGGTGTTTCTGTTGGGACATAACACAAAGTGCCTACCTCAAGCTGATTCAAAGGTTCGCCTTTGATCAAACAGGAAACTGAAGAGAAAATTAATCTCAGAAGAGAGGTGGAGAGGGCAGAGCTGGAGGCGCTGCAGCCATCGTGCCGAGAACGTCAATGGTTCCATGAGATCGCTCTTTTCTACCTCGTTATCGCAGTGGTGTTTGGTCTGCCGCTTTGGTGGCTCACTACCTCACCCGAGCAGTTAGCCCTCCCTACTCAGCGCATTGAGGCCTTCGCAAGGCAGGCCATCACCGTCGGTGTAGATGTGAGTTCTCTCACTGTGGTGACGGGATCTCACAGATGGTCACTTAGTATTAGTCAGGTTTCTCACCTTCATTATGGAATTTATGTGACCTAGCTTGAAAAGTTTATTGTTTTAGTTTATTATTAGATTGTTCTGAGAATCCTCAGCCCGTATCACTTTTTAGTGGAGCTTTATGGACAATTGGTTTTGATCGACAATGTGGTCCCGATGAGCAATACAGCTTTCTCTGCTTCCACATTGATGCTTCCCTCATCTAATATCGATATGTTAAGTGATAGCATCAAAATTACTTTTTGCTGAATGGCTTAATTGTTGAAACAAGACCCCATACCCTACCTTGGTGACTAATGCTCGAGGCTCTTTACTCCAGCTTTCATAAGTTTCCTGACAGGCTTCTGAAATCTCACTCGTCCTGCACAGGTAGTTGTCATAAGTTTGGATCCAAAGATGTCGGCAGAGAACCTGGAAAACCTGAAGCAATCACTTTATTTTAACGCTGCTGACGCCCAACGTAGTTTGGACTCACAGCACCGGAGTTTGATGGGCTGCAGCAGTGAGAGTGAGACCCGACGTTACGCTGACTTGCCTATACGCGTGGATTATCGCTTCTACGTCACCGCCACCGCAGTGTCCCCTGATGTTGCACCACACCTAGCGCATGGCGCCTCTACCGAGCTAGATCGGGCCTTGTTCAACTCTGGTCTCCTCACTTCCCTGGGTGCTGCTAACTCATCTGCGGCCAAACACAAGTAGGTGTTATTTTCATTTCTCCTACCACTTTAGATTTATTAATCAAGGAATGTGTGCAGTTGAAGTGCCCGGTCTCTTTTTTGTGTATTTTGTTGGCTTGACAATCTGCATTTTATCGGAAGAGGCGTATGAATAGAATTTTTTGGTACCGTTGAAGTTTCATCTAACTTAAGATTTCGACAAACGCTACTTGAAACGTTTATGCTGTTTTGGGCAAAATGTAGAAATAGGCGCGATTTCTGACGATCCTGAGTTGGATGACTGCGGCGCCCCATTACGTCTAGCCCTCTATTACCTCGAGTAAAATTCTTAGGCACTCGCTATTCATCATCAACTTCTTTAATACGATCACCCCAAGTTATAAGCATATTTGACGCTCCGGTGTTCAAATTAAGATCGGGCGCCATGCAAACATGGAATCTTCAGTTGAAGAGGGCAAATTGTTTTTGTCGTGTTTTTTTCAATCAAGTTTGTTCTGCACTAGAACAATGGCAAATCTGGATCATTGTAGTTGTTTTTTTCCTCAAACCCCGATCGTAAACGAATCAGAGCTAGCTCCTCACTCATTCTCTCCCTGTTCCGAAGGGAATAATTTCATTTAATCCAAAATCTGAGCTGCGTTGAAATGATCTCTAGCATAATTCTATTCATAGTATACTCATGGCCGCACATATTGTGTGCACTGTAGTATTTTTAGCTAAAGGGTACTTTGTTTTGGAAATGATTGCCATTTAATCTTTTCTCGTAGTTTTGGATTCAACCTGTATGATAAAATGAAATCTGGTTTGTTTCGTGTTTAATGCTCGACTAAATTGATCCCTAAACAAATAATGCGATGTCTTATCAGGCTAGAGGCAAAACCAACGCAATATTAGGCTAATTAGAGTTGTTTGCCTACTAAAATCTGTTAATTTTCTTATCCATAGTGTTGAGAATGCCTACTACTTTATAATTCTGCCTGCGGATTCGCGCAGTTTCGAGTTGGATGGTGGACGCGGGGTTGACACTGCATTTGTTGCAGTTGTTCGCGCCTCATTCGATAGGAACCTCATATACCTTCGCTCGCCCACTGTCGGCGGAGTGCGCTACGATCTTGCTTCCGTCATTCTTGCCCTCCTCCAGGAACACTTGGTCATGCCCTCCACTCTGCAGGTACATCCGCCTCTTCTACCCATTTGCGACCCACTAATTTAGCCTGTGGTGGGTGGCGTGCTCCCCAATGGCCAAAGCCACTACAACCTTCGCATCCTCCCTCCCTCTCGGCGGATTGCCCACTTTCTGATCTTATGAATAGGCTTTGCTCTAAGCTGATAGTTGTTAATATGTGCTTAAGTGATGTGGTTAGAAATTATTTAAGTTGGTTTGTCAAATTACCAGAAGTTGAAAGAATTTATTCAATCGCATTTGCCACTTTTCCCTGATTTACTTATTCTCTTGTAATTGCTCCATTCTCAGTCTTCTTAAGTCTTTCCACAATCATTTACTTATGTTTCTAGTGTTTACGTCTAATCCTCGTTATTACTAAGTCCAAAATAGCGGTACACACCTATTGTATTACTTAATCCTACTATGAGTGTTGGGATTGGTGTAAGGAGTGTGCAGATGTTGGTTTACTTAGATCGCTTCTTAGCTCCAACTGGTTTTTTAAAATGGTTTTTATAAATTTTTAGAATGCTGCATTGGTGTTCTTCAATGTTGCCCAAATTAACTGCGGAGATGTGGATTTGGGCTATAATGTCATAATGGAGCACGAAGTGTTAATAAAGATACTAAACGCGCTATTCCACTTTCCTTGTAAAATTGGTGTAGCGATTCGTGCTGTATCTTCAGTACCGCTGTTTCTTGGTTTAAGTAGCTTGGAGCTAACAGGTATACACTCAAATCTCTTGCTATTATATGTTTTGCTCCTATCTAACCGACTTGATCGCCTCTTTTTTATGGAAGGTCGTCCGTCTCCAGTTTATTTTGTTGCTTTCGCTATCATTAGATTCGTAAATTGTCAAAAGTGAATCATAAAGTGTTGCAACAGTACGCTTTTATGGTGCTAAGCGGATGCGTGATGCTGTGAGAACCAGTGGCTATTGCCTTCATTGAACTATGAAATGGTCCAAAGACGTCACTGGTCCACTGCTGCGAACTGGTGACCTTGATACAAATCCATAAATATTCGTGCTTCAAGATCAAAGGGAGTATTCTCAAATCTATTGATCAGAGCCTTTGATTCTCATTTATACTCATTTCATTGGCCCTGGCATTCCTACCAAATGCTGTAGTCATTAACAGGGTTAAATTTGTAGTGTCTTGAATTCTCTCGTGCCCTCTAACCAGCTGTCCAAAAAAATACAATTGTGACTAGTACAGATGATCACCCCACATGGAAGCAAATAAGCAAAAATCGGGATTATTTACCAAACTCATCCATCTCTTTTTTTCATCCGATGGTTTTGCCAAACTTTTTTGTTCTTCCTTTTGACGATATGGTGATATGTGCAATGAATTACAGTATTTCCTTGCAAGAATGCACATTTGTGTTTCCTAGTGGCAAAACTGAACCTTCAAATATGACGTAAGTGTAATGGCTGAAGACTTAAAAACAAAATAAGGAACTCATCACTACGTAATTCACGGGATGCTGCCATTAAATCAACTTGTTTTTTCCATTGACAGGCGATATACGCATCGGTGTGGTGGAAGGGCGGCGACGCCGACCCCATGCAGGCAGTGGATAGAGGTGGGGCAGACGTGGGTGCCGATTACGAGGCGGCGAGAGCTGAGGTGGCACGTGTGCGCACCCACCAGTTGCCTGCGAAGCCGGGCTACGAGGTAACCGTGAGCCTAGTGGGTGCATTCGACGCCACCCCACCCTGTTTGCCTTCTACCGACGATTGGCTGTGGAGTGTTTGCGGTACCCCTTCTCACGGCCTTAGCCTTGGTGATTGGTTACGCCACTCCGTCGAGCCTGGCTTGACCGATCTTAGGCGATTCGTCAATCTGAAGCTCTACTCGCAATATCTCTACTCTGTGACCCTCGATGGACTTGCCTGGAGGTATGCGGTGAATTTTCTTTTGAATTATTAGCGCAAATAAGTACCTCTTTTTTAAGCTCATGGACTTCTTGAATTCATGCCAACCTGGAGCTTCATTAAATTTTTTTAAAATTTGCTCTTGTTCAATGAGCCGCTTATGAGCTCTAACCATGTTTGACCGGTTCATAAACGTGTTGTTCCTACTAAGCTACTTTTGCTTGAATATATTTTTTGACCAAGTTGAATAGCTCTCTGGTCACCTTGACCTGCTATTTGAAGCCAGCATGTAGTCTTGTCCATCAGAGACTAGAAGTCATCCTGTCCCTTCCAATGCAGCGTTATCTTTTGATGAGAGAAAGTAGTGTGGTATTTCAGATCTGGAACGCATTTTATTTCTTCAAAAATAAGTTCCACTCGGTCACAACGCAAACATATACTATCGTTTGTTGCATTTTTATTAAAAATGCTTGGGACACTTTGATTTCCTACCACTTTTGATGCCTTAGAATATTTGCACTTGACTAATGTGTAGATTTATCAGCGGCTCATTGTCGCTTAATGCTGGAATTTGTTTTTAGTGGATGCAAATTGATACTCCGGTAATAGTAATTTCAAATTTGTACTTTCAGACTAGCTACCCATTTTTCCTAAGACTTTGTATCTGTGCATAGAACTACTTTATTATTTTTTGTCAAAAAGTGTCGCATACGTGACACTCCTATATTGTTAAATGAGCCTGAACTTTACTCCTAAATGACATTTAATCGGAAGGAAGTTGCTGTCCACGGAAACTGGTAAAGTGTGGACGTCAAAATACCGCATGCGGTTTTATCATAGTTTTACAGCGTTTGCATACTAGATGTCGAAGTTATTTACTCAAAATTAATTTTTATTTATCAATAGGCTTTTTGACCTTGAACGGGAAACCAGCTCATTTTTTGCATCAAGATGTGATAATATTTTGGAAAATTAAAGTGTCTACCTCAGGTTATTTTTCAAGCACAATGAAGATTTCGCTATCTTTCATAATTTCCAACATAGTCGGCTATCGAAAGACCGGACGCATAGATACTACACCGCCTCCCAGCTATCCAGCGTGCTCAACTCCCTCGAGGCCTACCTGGGCCAGCATGCCTCGCAGCGTGGCCAACCAGACACTAGCGTCACTCACGGTGGCCTCCACCTCGTCATTGTCGTGGACGAGCCGCGGCGTGACTTCAATACCTCCACCCGTCGTCCATTACGTTTCCATCTCTCCGCTTCCGACTCTAGCGCTGCCGCGTCCAGCATCGCCCTCGTACCCCAGTGGGGGGCCTTCATCTCTCTTGACGACGTTAATGTCACTCTTTCCAACCTCGGTGAGGTTGTGGTCAATACCGTGCGTTCTTTTATCGGTCTTTCTATCCGAAGTCGAACTGCTGTCACTTTGAGGGGGAGTGGGCATCGCGTCCTGCTAGAGAGTAGCTCATTGAGTGGAAAGATTATCAAATGGGAGGTGAGGTTTATCAACAGTCCAATAGTGTTTCTATCTTGCGTTTCTAAAATGGCATAATTTCTTACTGTAGCTTGATTCGTGGTTGCGTCGGCGGGCTATTGAGAGTCTTTCAACGGCCGCATTGACGCTAACCTCGCTGGTAAGCACGGCGGAGCGTGTGCCTACGATGGTGATCAACTCCTATGTGGTGGGACGCGTGGAGAACGCGGTAGCGGCATGGGCAGAGGCAGTAGGGGAGCTAGCGAGCCCGCCGTCTACGAAGTCCGCCAACGTCGGTTCCATGGCCTTTGTGGCTGCTCGAATCGCTTTGGAAGATGCCGACGCAGGCTTCTTTGATCACAGTCTCCTCGATTTGCTCTACTTTCCCGTAAGTCAAGCCTATAGCCTACTCTACTAAGTTGTGCTTGAACTAATTTCCGTTCTTTTTTGTGCTGCTGTTGTGCTCCAGTCCGATCAGGTGTTCGGTATTTATGTGCCGCTGTTCGTGCCCATAGGAATACCACTTGTGGCCTCGGGAGTTGCTGCTGTGAGGTTTTTTTTAAAGAAAGATCGCCAAACTACAAAGGAATGAATAAATGAGTCACTTCACGGCTTTTCACCCTTAGACTTTCAGTGTCTTTTTTACTACCATAGACTTTTGATTTTCCAAAAGTTATGCTCATTTTCACACGAAGACTTTGACTTTCTGATCCAACAGTGTTAGTTTTTCTCGAGGCTTTGGTTTGTAAAGTGAGTTTTACTGTTGTTGGTTGCGGAACAGAGTTTATGGCGTGGACACTTTCTTGCAGGGGAGCCCTCCAGAGGCGGTGTTAGGAATCTGCTGTATATGTTTATTGCCGTCGATTTGAGTAGAAGACGCCGAAACAGTTGCAGGTAAGCGAGCACCAGTCCTTGCCAAAGCAGAAACGCGTCCCAGTGTGCTATTGCAGCTAATGCACACGCATTTGGCTTACTAGCGACATTGCTCCAGTTACATATTTTTATCCGATATGTGGGGAATAGCGGCCTAACGAGTGTTTGAGCGTTGTCTGCCTTCACGCCGTGGTCTGGGCTAAGTTCCCCATCCTAGCTACGTATTAACTAATCATCCATAGTTGGCAAGAAGCGCATTCGCGTCTTTGCGATCTCTCTGGAGGAGCCCCAATGCGTTGTCTCCGTTAATCCTTTTGGCTCGCGATACTTTTGTCTACGGCTTCGGCTGCCAGTCATGCTGGCAAAAATGGGCATTCATTTAAGTCTAAATCCTGTAAACATTGTGTGTACTACTTCAGTTACGCTTTGAGAATGAAAATTACCCTAAGAATCCAGTATCCAATCTAAATTGTTACTATTTGGCAGAGAAATGAGTTTGTGAATGCATGGGAACTTGTTTAGTGTTGTTTTTGGTCAGGCGAGCACTTAAGCCTGCAGACTACCACGGCCCAGTACATGGAACCCGGTCTAGTATTGGGGCCCACTAGCTCTTCTGTACGTCAGTGGTGGAGGTTCCTAACAAAATTCTGACGTTACCTCAAAGCGGTGCCTTGTGTAACATGCGTGATGATATTCTATTGATCTGTTTGACGTCACGCTTATAAGTAATGTATTTTAAATCCTTATAGTCGTTTCAACTGCAATTACTTTGCAATATTCAAATTATTAAAGATTTTGTTATAATGCGCCTATGTATCAACAACACGCGGGCGGCGCACATATTTTGGATTTGATCCTATGGGCGTGTAAATAGCGTCTTCTTCTCTGTTGTATTCTGGTTGATGTTATGGCAGAGGTTTTGTATTCAAAGGGTTCAGTAAAAAGTGAAATGTTCGATGACAGTGAGTCAAACATAAAGGCCGACTTTTTTGATGGCAAAATTGAGGAACTTCCTGCGGATAACTCTGACATATTCTTTGGTTCCGAGTCCTCGGAGTTCTTTCCCGGAAGTGATCCCTATGGCGATCTTTTTCTCATGGATCCTAATGACCTTTTGGGTGTTCGTGAGGAAATCGTTGGTAGTGAACCTTCAAAGAGTTCGGAAGAAATTCCTGTTCCTGGATTGACTCCCAGTAGCGAGGCCACTCTTCCCTCTCGTCGCGGCTTTAGAAGAAGGCGAATGAAACAGAAGCAGTTATGTAAAGCTAATCAAAACGCGGAAGATCGGGATAGTTCTGATTTAGAGGATTTCTCCATTCCCATAACTCCTAATCAGCAGTCTTCTGAGCCTGAGTCCTTTTCTGTACAGAGACGTGTTCATTATCAAATGCGTTCTCCGGTCCCTGCCGATGCTGACGTCCCCCCGAAATTCGTTAAATTTAATTCGGCTGCTACCTCAAATAGTGGTTTGAGCGTAGCACAGAATAGTATTGTTACCACTCACAGAATTTTGGCATTCAAGCGGAAGGCAGATTATGGACGCCAGCTTCTTCCTCGTGGTGAGCGGCGTGTTAAGCTGTTCCTTAGAATTGTTGTGCATTTCTAGTTATCTCTCAGAATTCGGTTGTGTGGTTCTGCTTTGTCCTCGTTATTATCTTTGAAAGGGAAATCCATTCAGAAAACCTAGACAACTCAATATGCACAAGTGACAGTATGTAATTTAAAGTGAATCTTCTTCGGTGGAGGTCCACATTTCGTCGCAATTCCCATCAAAGTTCTGGATTTATGTGTGGTTTTTACTCCTCTTTCGTTATGTAGCAGGTCAGAACCAATCTGCGGGTTCGAGCTCAAATTTCGTCGCAATGACTGTCGCAACACTGAAGCGACGTGGCACCGCAGGTCTGTTCGGCACTTCGCTTTCCGAATACAGCGATATGTCTTTCCCCGGCTCGAGTCACCAAGCCTTACAGGCCCCCCAACAGGGTCGGACAGTGGCTTGCCCCCACAAAAACTGCGGGAAACTGTTTCGCGACAACTCGGCGATGCGGAAACACCTCCACACCCATGGCCCCAGAGTCCACGTCTGTGCTGAGTGCGGTAAGGCTTTCGTGGAATCTAGCAAGCTCAAGCGACATCAGCTGGTGCACACGGGGGAAAAGCCTTTTCAATGTGCCTTTGAGGTTTGTTTTCATGCTCATCCATTTTTCCACGCGCATTTGCCCTCTCATGTGCATTTTTGTACAAACTTGTTCTACTTCTGTCATTCATGTTTAGTGTTGCAGGTCGTGCTCTACTTTATTCTACGTTTATCCGGATGTCTCATATGGGTTGTTTGGTCTTATTTAACAGTTTTCTTGCAGGGTTGCGGAAAACGCTTTTCCTTGGATTTCAATCTGCGTACACATTACCGTATTCATACCGGTGACCGACCCTACCTCTGTCCCGTTGAAGGATGCAGCAAGCGTTTTGCTCAATCCACCAACCTCAAATCACACCTCTCTACCCACACCAAAGTCCGCTTCCGGTAATTTGTGCACTTTTGATTACTCTTCAAATGTTCAGTTTTTCATGCTTATCTTTTGTGTGTAGCAAAATGGCGCAGCTAAGGATGCAAGCACTCCATCTTTTGGCAGTGATTTAAATGATTTTGCACATTTATCCCAAAAAGCGTTTCACTATAGCTCTTGGCAAAATATCGCATGATATCTAATTTCCATCGCATGGCTCGACAATATGGGTACATATTAGTTTAACAGTTAATTCTAACCGGGTTTATCTGGAAGCGAATGTCAACCACTGGGAAGATAGTGTTCCCATGATTCAAGAATGTATCGGAGCGACAGCCACCCTATCTGTCCTCCTATTAAGTTTCAATGGTTCATTTGGCCTTTCTTGAGGTCTCGGCCATCCGGCATGTTTGCTACCGGCGCAACAACAATTAACGTCAACAGATAGCCGACTGATCGGCCTCTCAAGTTTTTAGGTGTGTAAATATAGTAGAAGTTGGTCTCACCTTCCCTTGGACGAGAGCACGCTACACCAAGTTAGTGATGTTCTTAGTCTTGAAGACGAATGCTTGTTTCTAAATATTATCCTCTATTGAAATCCTTTCCTAAATTGAAAGTTCTCTGCTGTTTTTTTAACGTAAAAGCAGAGAAACAGATTAAAATCACACTATTCTTTTCAGGGGCCGAGCATATGCCCCACAGTCAACTTCATCCGCATCTACCTATCTGGCGGCCTCAAATAACGGCTACGACTCTGACTATGCAGCTTTCCCTCCAATTCAACAGTCTTCACATCAAAACCAACAGCACCATCGTTCAGTTATGTTGTCGTCATCTGCCAACTCCTCGCTTCGCCTTTCAGACAGCGGAATTATTACCCCTAGGCACCCCCACCCATCCTCTCCTTTTGTAATTGGTGCAGCACCCAATTTAGAGGAAGGAGATGAAAATGAGGAGCATTCTACAGGTCTCATGGTCGATGAGCCGCCTTCTTCCTCATCCTCTCCGCCACGACGTCGCATTCCCACTATCGGTCTTAGATCTGGCAGTGGCAGTAGTAGCGCCGGTGGTAAAATTAAGGTGTCTAGTGATCTCTTGAGCAACTCAAACTCCTTTTTGTAAAAATTTGTTCTTTTCTCTCACTTCCTGTCTCAATCGAAGATGCTGCGGTACGCACAAGCTGGTCGTCACCGTATCTCGGTGGTTGGCGGTAGCTTCTTTGCTGGCAGCAGTCATGAAGTTCTTCGACGGCTTTGGCTATTGAATTGCGATACATCCCCAATGACTCGAATGCGTATTTTATACTCTGCATGTATTTCTTCCCTCCTTTCCCTTCATCGGCATTAATGCTGTTGCCTTTGGCACACTATAAGCTCGTTCAAAAATCTGCAGACTTGATCATGTGAAAGTCAACACCGCAGTGTGTCGATGTATTTTTACATTTTTATCTGAAAATCTATCATTAAAGGTGTCTTTCGTGTCTCAGGGGTCTGGCGTGCGTAATTGTTAAGCTTTTCAGATTTGGCAGCCTCGAGTTGTGTCCACAACGGCTCGAGGCGGCGGCTCGGTTCAAATGCGGTCTGTTATGGCGCTCGCGCGGCTTATTGCTTGGCTGCCGGTGTGGCCGATCGCCCTTTCAAGTTGTACCGACTATACTCAGTCCATCAACGATTTAGACATTGTGCAGTAAATGACGGTTGTCTTAAAGGTCCAGACTGTAAGAGCACATGGCAAGCCTCGTGTCCTCGTCACTTCGGTCCGTTGTAGTCTGCTCGGCGTGGGCGAGGCCGGGGGCTCATGCAATTGTGCGGAGCCGGCTCCGGGTTGTCTTGCGTGATGTTACCGTGGCACGACCAATCCAGCAGGTGGACATGTCGCATTACGTGTACTGACACTGGTTAGCCATGTTTCTGTCGCATTGCATGCCCTGGGCATGTTCTGTTGAAGCAGTGAATTGGAAGTGTAGAGAATAGGATGATCCCATTGTTAACAAGTAAATTTAGTTATCGAGGCGGTGACGTCGTTTTTTAATTCTGGTATTGTAAACACCGGCAGGCGTGACATGTTAATGAATTGAACCAGTCAGAGGTGAATCAAGACGTCAAACACAACGCGGATGAAGCAGATCCAAATCAACCTAGTACGTTTTGATTAGTGTGCGTAGAGGCAAAGAGCATGCAAAGTGGTACTTGAGTTCTGGTGGGCCCTATTGCAATCCTGCAAAAGTATTATTATGATAGCCTTGTGTCAATTGTAATGAATAATTCTCTCATAATGTAATACCAATTCAACGGATCCTGCCCAAAACCAACAAGAATGCAAGTTTTTAAACTACTAAGTTGTGTAAATTTTGACAGTAGCGCTGGTTTTTATCTGAACAGTCACTTTAGTTTTACTAAATCAATACCATTATCAGAAGCGAACTAAGTCAAAAAATACTGGTCGTCTGGTGTTTTCGCGCAATAAATGCCAACTTTATGATATTTTATTGTGTTTAGATAAGCATTTTTGGAAACATGGTAAAATATTACAAATGATTTGTTAAGCATTTTGAAATGCATAGAAAAAGGAACTCATAACATTCCATATTGGTCAATGCGGTGTACAAAGTGGCGTACATTTTTGGGAGCAGCTTATCTACGAGCATGATATAAGCCCAGATGGTTACTCTCAAATAAAATACATGAATTCCGATGAAATACTTGAACCATTTGGCTTTTTTAATGTGATGAGCGATGGTCGCTATGTACCACGAACCATTTTTGTCGATACAGATCCGACAACTATTGGTGAGTCTGAGGCTCTTGGCTTTTATTATGCCTGCCAACTTTTTTTAAGACAAGCTAGGACATTGTTGATGTCTATGCATCCAATGGCTAAAGCTGATGGAGTAGCAGCAGTATTTCCCAACAAGTTTAGACTCTCTGGAGAAACGTAGGCAACCTGCTCTGCCTTGCTTATTTGTTTGATTTAGAGCCCAAAATCTTGATGTAAACTTTTATGTCTTTTGTTATACATTGGGTTTGCTAAAACTACCTAAAACAAATAAATTATGCATTGAAAATGAAGTAATTGGTTCTGTTGGTGTTATTTTACTTCGGGAATTTAAGACGCAACTTGTAAATTTACTTCATGATAATCGTGTACTTACCAGAAACATATCTGTTTGCTCAAAAAATTTTGTAGGAGACGGAATTATTCTACGTTTTTATCCTGAATTTTTTGTTGTCCATTTAGGCTTTTTTAAGCCTTTTTTAAGGGTTTTCGCAACAACTAAAGATACTTGATGAATTGCTCCTAAACGATCATGTTCAAATTACGACGTGTCAGTTTTTACCAAATTTTTTGGGCGTTCAACAATTTAATATTATTTATTGTAAAACTTTATATTTTTTACTGAGACTCACTACAGTACACATTATTTTTCATATTTAGAGGAAGCAAGATATGATTTGCTTAGAAGTCTCTTTAATCCCCTTTGCTTCTTCAATGGAAAGGAGGAAGCAGCCAGCAACTATGCTCGGGGACGTTTTATCCTTGGCGCTGAGCTGATTGAGCCTATCATTAACCGCATTCGACAGGAGGTTGAGGCCACTGACAATTGTCAGGGGTTCATCGTTAACCACAGCATCGGTGGTGGCACTGGCTCAGGTCTCACAGTTCGCATCATGGAACACCTCACCAACGAATACCGCAAAGCCATTAGCATTCAGGTTCCATCCTACTCATTTCCATTTCCGTAGTACCAATATCCACTGCTTACTAATAACCAATGCTAAACGCACTTTGTCATTTTTGTGAATAAGCCTATAGCACACTAGTATGTTTCCCTTCTTCTGTTCCGGTCGCAGTAGTGCATTTTATGTATTCCTATTCGTTAACTTGTTCATTAAACGTCATTATTCATAAAACACTACTTTAAAGCTGCTGAAAAAATCTTTATGAATTCAATGTGTATGAATTATTGTTCATAAAAATGCAAATCAATGGTTTGTAAAACCAAGCGGGAAAGCAATAGCCATGACATTATCTTTATTGACACAGCAACTCAAGTAATTTAGAAACACAAAATTAGGTATTCAGTTAGGCGAACAGTGAGGACTTGAAATTCTTACACCCTCTTATAAAAAATTTGTTTTCTGCATAATTTTGCATAAGTGGGGAATTAGGTTTCCTAAGTGTTGAATGATTGCAAATCATCAGCTTTAGTCCTCCAACTTAGGGAACAGCGCACTTATGAGTACAGGTCTTTGCTAATATTAAACTAGCATGGACTGAACTTTGGTGCAGGCGGCACTGAAAACTGTGATGTTTTAAAAATGCTAGTATTTTGGCAGCAACTTCCTCCTCATTTAGGCTAGGAGGAAGGCGGTTCATGATCCTTTTTTGTTCATCAGTTTTTACAGCGCAAATTCGTCAGCCAGAAAAGCAAAACTGAATAATCTGAGTGTGATATTTTTTATAGTTTCCAATATTTCCGTCAGAATACCTATCTACTACAGTAGTCGATCCCTATAATGCCGTTCTGCATTGCGGTTTCAACGTCCCCAACAGCAATATGACAGTTATGATGGATAACTCCGCGATAATGGGACTTCTTTCTCGCCACCTTCAAATCGAAAAGCCTACGGTTGTCTTCCTAAATCGCCTTATTGCTCAAATCCAGAGCAATTTTTTTTGTGGCTTCCACTACAATGGCGATCCAATCTGTAGCACAATGGAGGAGGTGACAACCAACCTAATTCCCTTCCCTGAGCTCCACTACATCTACGTTCGACATGCTCCGATTGTGGCTGCGCGTCGTCACGATTACCAAACTCACAATAACCCGCCTGAGGACATTGTAAAGGCTGCTCTCAAGCCTCAATTCAACACATTATCCGCGGACAGGTACACTCGAAGCAAAATAATAACGACAGTTCTCTCCTTTCGCGGCGTGGCTGCCGGGTGGCAACGCACTCTGGCCTCCACTATCCTGCAATCAAAGATGAACCAATCTATGAACATCGTAGACTGGTGTCCTACCGGTGTAAAAGTTGCCGTTCATGCCGTGCCCCCCCTAAAACCCGTACCCGAGTCCTGTCTCACTGAGAGTCCAATCAACTTGACCATGATTATTAATGGGACAGTAACCACTCAGCGGGCGTTGCAGACAATCAATGCTCAGTTCAACAGACTATACGAAAGGCGTTGTTTCGTGCACTGGTTTGTGGGCGAGGGCATGGAGGAGGGTGAATTCACGGAGGCTTCGGAGGCTGTGAGTGAGGTCATTGAGCAGTACAAGAATGCAGAGATGGCCGAGGAGTAGAAGGTATTCTGGCAAATAGCATATTTATGTTTGAAACTGTACAGGAAAGTGTCTGTGCTGCAGGTCTTGTGATCCTCTCAAATAAATAAAACCTGCTATACAGTATTCTTGTTAACTTCTCTGCAAGTAGCGGAATCACGTTAGACTTTTTGCTTATGTAGTGCGCTGGTCCCTATAGAAAGGGAATCTAAATGTACTCACAAGTTTTATTGATTCCCAGTCGAATATTACTTCGCTTTTTGGTGGGCAGACATTTCTGTACATACCAGTGCAACATGCTGCTGCCACCCGCCTGTCCCCGTGCTTGCGTTTTAACGCTGTGTGGACGGTCGACCCCTTATGCGAATCGCTTTGGGAAATTCCACCTTTTTCTGATGGATTATTTATTTGTGCTACACAGTTGTGCGTGTGTGAGTGTACTCCCCAAGAAGGAATGAAGGAACTGGGACATATGGTGCTGTTTTGATTGCGTTGGGACCCAAATGTCGTCCACGTAGTCCTCTGCCGACTATCCAGCACTAGCACTCAGTGTTGCGAACGAAAAGGTCAAGCCATCAATCAGAAACGTATACGGGTTTGCTGTTTTAAAGTATAAACACAGTCAAAAGCAGAAAATTGTGTAGCTTTGGGTCCCTTCTTGGAGATGGCCTAATAGCAATGAAAACGTAGTCTCGATTTGCTACTAGGTTTTAATAATCTTCCAGCAATCTATGAAATCGTCATTGGAAATTTAAGGATAATTAAGTAAACTGAAAGTGCACTACCACGCCTACACATAGCTCTGATTTATCTCCTTTACAACAGTTGAACATCAGAAACCTGCTAACCTATTTGCCCTAATATACATAAGCTTTATAGAAAAAAATGTCAAGGAGAATAGAGGATTTTACTTTAGAATTAAACACCACCGGGTGACTCTTTTCGTTCATGACTCATCGCCTTCACTCTCATCCATATACTCCTCTCTCTCCGTGTAGAGGAACTCTGGGATGATTTCCGAGTCTTCAGTGTCGGAGACATAGAAAGGTTCCCCAGTGTAACGCAGCGGCTCCACCAACAGCGGTTCCGCTGAAATGGCCAGGAGGTTACGGGGCTCGAAGTAAGCCAGCCAACGCTTATTTGGATGGCGATCGAACATGATTGGGAGGAATTCGTCCACTGCCACCATCTTCTCCAGAGGGCGCTGCGCCATCAACTTCTGCGCGCCCGAGCGTCGAAGCACGTAGGCAAGGGTCCAGTAAGTGTAGCTGGGGTACGCAAGGTACCGCGCACCTCTTACCATCACCTCGTTGGTGGACATGCGTTTGCGGCCTACGTAAAGCAGCTCCCAATCGGGTAGCGTCACGTCAGCCTCGTTCACGGTCGCCTGCAGGCGCCGGACGAAGCCGGGCACAAAGCGCAAGTCGTCCTCTAGAATCAGGATACGCTCGTAGTCGTTGGCTAGCATGTCCTTTAATTTCATGAAAAGTAAGTAATAGTAGAGGTTCAGCTTTCACTTGGGTATCAGTGTCCGCCCCAAGTATCCCGAATCAAATTACAAACCTGATATGAAATTCCTCTTGACTTAGACCTCGAGAGACAGAAACACGCTTCATAAGTGATTTGTTCAGGTTTCAGTCGTGGAGAGTGGTAGAATTTTACTTTATCTGATGTGGCTTTATCATCGCCTAAAAAATAAACTTCTTAATGTCAACTATGCCTTCCAGTTGTTGTGATGCCAAAGGGGGACACAGTATTTTGGATTCCTATTGCAAACCTGAACTTCCAACAGCCGACGTCGGGATTCCTTGATCCCAATAGCGGTCTAAAGCCAACTGATGGTAACATAAACGCCTTGCAAAAAACCTTAAGAAATGGAAAGGCAAAAAACAGGAATGCAATACAGTTTGACAGGGATTCTGCAAAAGAGATGAAATAAATTTCAATGGCAAAATGTAAGCCCTGTTGTCTGTCTAATCACTACAGTACTTGCATCTTGGCATTTGCTCGGGTAAAAATTAAAGAGGGCATTTTAAAGAATCCACGCAGCCTTATAAGGCAATCCACTGTTTCTGTGATCTCCCATCATCTTTAAAGTTGAAAAATGCTTTCATTTGCAGACCATTTCTAAGATCATCATCCATAAAAAAGTGCGATTCTGGGCAAAAACGCCGTAATTCATAGGAGCAAATGCAGCGCAAAGAAAGTAACCCAACATATTTACATTCGACCACTCCGAAAATAGACTGAAGGTAGTTTGCTACATCCCCGTCTTCCTCCAAACGACTGCTGCAGCCGATTCTACTTGTCACAAAAAATGAGAAAATAACTTCGATCCTAAAAATGGTTATTTGGGTGGAGCGTTGGAAATTATTAAAATTGCCGATTCCTTGCAAATGAAGGCAAAAGTATCGAGGTTTGAATTAATTTTAATAGACAGAATTCACAGTTCTGGTGCACAATATAGCACTTGAAATGAGCTTGTCCTAAGGCAGAGTTGACAACGATTGCAAGGAGTTAGGTATTGTTTGGCGTTCAACATGAATGAGTTTCTCGTTTGCCACAAATCGTTAATTTAAACCCATCAAAGTTCGTTCCCTATTTTGTACATTATAGAGGAACGCAAGTCACTCACGTCTATTCGAAGCATCAAATGCGTAAAAAAATAGAACCTTATCCGAAACAAACTCGATTCCTCACCATTCCATGCTCATAACTAGTATCAATAATTGCACAATTTTGTGGGTTAAATTTTTACGTATGGCTAAGGCTTTAAAGTCTGAGAATCACGACTTCTACTATCTAACGAGACGTGTGCAAGTCACGATCGAAAAATCCTTAATTATCCATTGTTACTAGGGCTGTTGTAGTCGCCTAATTTGTGAATCGTTGCCAAGGCCTTGCAACCTTCATATAAATTTTTGCATATTCGAGGGAAGTAACAAACGGTGACCACTCATGGAATTGCAAACGAGCCGACTAATTGAAAATGCTTTTACAGGGAGTAACAGGCATCACCGACGCATTTAAAAACCATAAGAGTTGAATTCGGTCCTCAAATAAATTGAAAAGTAACTATTAAAACACGCAAGTGGCTAACGCGACAGTAGGCGCTACCTGCCATATCCGATAATGACTTAGAAAGCACCCAATCTCGCCATACTTGAGTGCCCTCTTGTGATAGGGGTCGGCATAGCCGGAGAGCTGGGTGATATTCCACTGCCTTATGGACTCCGGATTCAAATCTCTTCCATCTGTTGCGCGAATAAGCTTCACCTTCACACCCTGTTCTCGCAATGCGTAGCTCATTTTATCCAACCTATCCGGCCGTCGCTCCAAGTTGATAAGGTAGATCTGATTGAATCCAAGGTGCGAAGGCGCCGGTGCTTCAACAAATCGCCCCAATCTCGGCGAGGATTTCAAAGCAAAACTGCTTGGTAATGAGTCGTCAAACATAGCATTCAAACGAAGATGTAAAAAAATTTCGGCCTCTCTCTCAAGAAGGTATTTCGCTGAATCACGATAGGCTAATGGAATTTCAGCCTCGTCCAAAGGCAGAGGAAAGTAACCATAAAATACTCGATTGTCAAGGTAGAAGTCAATGCCCTGTGATTGCGCATTTCGCGCAAAGATGATAATATCGTCAATAGGTCCAGTGTACCCCGGGGTTAAGGGCTTGAAGGCTAGACGCTCCTTCCTTGTATGGCGGAGGTTAACAAGAACTGCTGTGTGAACCATCGCTACGGGGAAGATGCCTTCCTTGTGCCTACGTTGAAGAGTGAAGTAGTCTTTTGATCGCTTATAATAACCTTCCTCTGTAATGTCACCCCAAAAATTGGAAAAGACATCCGAGGTTGTGCAATTGAGCATGGGAGCAATTACAGTGATCGGAGCAGGGTATTCTTTCGAGGGGATGCAACTGGCTTCAACGAGTCGCTTTAGGGTCGCATTGTTCAGTAGGATGACGTCTGCGTCCAAGTTAAAGAAGAAATCAGCATTGAGTTCATAGGCGCGTTCAATAGAAGCTTGACGTAGCTTTATCAGATGTTGGTGATGGTCTTTAGCCCAGTTAGGGCTAATGGGGTGCGGATTCATCTCGTCAATATCCAGATCGATGGCATGATACAAATCTCGGACACCCTCGACCCACCTTTCCAGAATCCTAGAGCTTCTGTCGATTGTATTGTCCAATCGGAAATTTATGTGAATTCTTTTTTTTGGATAATCCAGCTGTTCGAGATGATATAGGAAATACGGCAGGCTGTGAGCCTTGTTTCTCACCAAAACTCCAATGCTCACAGAAGGCTCAATTTCTGAAAACTTGGAGGAGGAATTGTGAGTACATTCGACTCCTGAAAGGACCAAACTGGGGATGAGAAGAAAGAAAAGTGGATGTGGGAGTAATCGACTTATAGCAGGCGAGAAATATGCCATTCCTACGTCTGATGATGCACAAAGGGGAATGTGAACTCGCTGGAGCTTGGGCCACGTCCCTAAAAGACGTGACCCTCCACCGTGCATGCCTGTTCCCGCCTTGGCAATATGACGTGGCGTCCAGAGCGCCTTGATTGGTCCAGTCCCACCAATTGCCCTTCACCAAACGACATGTGGTAGTCAGCACACTGGTCGGTGTGGCCAACCAAAAGGCTCTTATGCAATGCCTAGCACTTTGTTCTCCTTCTGTTTCCCTTAGATTGGGGAATAGGCAACAGACGAAATCAACAAAATTAACGAGCATGGGCACTATATAAAATGGTTGTATATGTAAATAAAAGAAAAGGAATTGCGTTAATCCGAATGGACGGTATATGTCGAAGTTGTTTAGTAAAAGCACACGTTAAGGAGACATGTTGTTAGCTTCAAAAGTTTAATTAAATTGTACATATTCGCACTTAATTGCGTTGGTTAAAATTCAACCGTATGCAAACTAGGTTGAGACGCGTCGACACCAAACAAATCACCGATGAAACATCTTTTGCTATAGCAACCACAGCCTAAAGGGTGTATAGTGCAGATGCGTGCACAAAAGCAGTTTTAGTTCAGACGAGAGATTCAGTATTTGCCACTAAACAGAGAGATTTAAACGATTCTGCAACAAAGGAAGCGTTCCTTTTCACACAGTATGGCAGGCTGTCTCGGCAACAGGTTGCTCTTCTACCCTCTGAGATGGAGATGCTGGGATTGCTACTTCCATCCAGCTTTCGGTATGAAGGAAACATTTAAAACTCAAAGTAGTCAATGCCAACTGGCTAACATGCCTAGGTTTACTAAATGCCGATTAAATGGATTTGCCTTTGGAATATGTTGTCCCAGTTTACTAAATTGGCATATTGGAAATGAAAAACTCAGTTATTTGGAGCATCTTACTCAGATATGACTTTTGTATTCGTAAGCCTGGCAGCATGGCATCAACAACAAAAGCAATATTAAAGACTTCAGCGCATTCATGCCTCTTTCTCTTTCTTGCTTTTTAGAGGTAGCTGCGTTTTCCCTACATGGCCAGTGGCTGACATGTGCAAGCTGCTACCACTTTCGTGGTTTTGCTTGGCATCCGCGCCCCAAGCTCTGCTTCTTATCATTTCTTTTACCATCGCAACAAATGTAGTGAAGATTTTACTTCAGTACATTTGATTTTATTGTTCAAAAATAAGTCGACTAGTCCACACACTCCATAAATTACACTCAATTTATTTAGTGGTGAAATACATATTAACTATGCGATGGCGAATTTGGCACACTGTTAGCGTTAGCGGGGAATTACAATGGCCCGAAACCGACCTTTAAAAGCAAAAATTTTAACCCAATTTCTCTCAGATGGTACAAGTGTGTGCATTTTTGAGGTTCTTGTAGCTACTGACCTCCAGTTAAGGCTCCTAATACTTCTGACCAATACACTAGAAGGAATTGATTTTCCTACCAACCTACTCCTATTTCCTTCGCTAGCAATTAATTTTGTTAACAACTTTACCTGTCAGCTAAAGCAATGTTGAGGATTTCATCCCATGTAATAATTTACCTTCAGGAGAATAGTGGAAAGTTATATGCCGATTTATCTCAATGTCATACTGACCACCTTTACTTCAAGCGGAGGCAGAGCCCAAAAGCATGACTCCACAAAGCCAGTGCAACGAACTGGTTAATTGTTTAACTAATTTCTTTTCATTCTAAGAGCATGTAGGATTGGCTTCCAAACCGTGCCAGAAGTCCCCAACTCTTCCCTTCAATGGATCTTTTACTGACTTTCACTTTCGGAAGAGTTACGAGGAGCTAGTATTTCACTGGAGCACATTGGCAAAACTTGTGTAGCATATTTAAACCCCTTCTAGAGCAGGCTGCGATGGAAATCTTGCCCCAATTTGCAAGCCATAAAGCAGTTTAGAGGTGCTCAAACTATTGCTTCCCGTCCCACTCTGTTTTCATTATTTTACAGTACTTTGCTGGCAAATCCAAAGCATCGTGTTTTCGCAATACCTGAGCTGTTTGTTTACTTCTCGGCTTCGGTGACAGGTCAATTATGCCCTCGCCACTGTGCTTTCACCAGTCCGCCTAGCCTCCGGGCCACGCCAGCAGGCCTTAAGCCCTACCGTAGGTAGATCACATATCGTGTTTTCTTTCGTCTTCGAGGTAGCCTTGGAGCACCACATTTAAGCACCGTTAAACTGCTATTTAAGGAAGATCCAATTCTAAAATACTCCCAACAACCGCGTAGGCAAGCCTTTATTTTTTGACAGGTAAACGTCCTTGAATTGGCCGTAGAACAGTAAATCTACCAAACATCACCTTATGAGGATTATTTCACATTTATTAAGAGCCGATGGATACGAAATGCTAAGCTTGACATATTATCTGACGCAGAATAAGCAGACTATCCCTGTGTCCCACAGAGAAATGCAACTGAAAAGTGGAATCGTTTCAGCGCATGTGAAGAAAATGTAGCAAATGTGACCTCGATTCCACGATAGAGGAAATCGTGGCAACCATTACATGTAGCACGGCCAGCTAAATCCTTTCAAGTCCCCGCATTCCGAACAAACAAGAGCACTACACCACCCACCTAGCCAACGCATGAACTCAAGATGAACAGCAGGTTTGGTTCAGAAGGCCTGAAAAATTAGATTTTCAAATGTAGATAATTCCTCGTTGGTCCCCAACGGAGCTATACACGATGATTCGGTGTCAGGGAAAGGTATTTCAACCAATTTGCTGTTATGAACTATGAATGCAGTACCGGCACTTACGACAATATAACTACGTTGTCAATGCTATTTATCCGCTTTTTGAGAACAAACCACGTTCGCTGCTAGTGTCGCGTATGCGTAAAGCTCCGGTTTTCCCAACTAAGCCCACACGACAAAACATGCCCTGTCCGAGCGTTATGCCTTCTTCCATGTTAATGAAAGATCCAGGACGGTACGGATTCAAAAGACATCTTTCTCATCTCGACTTCAGATTTACAATTTGATCGATTTTTGAAAGAAACCTAACGGAAATACTTGACTGCTGAAAAACGTGGCAAAATTCACAATGCTTGGAGAATCGAATGTTTCAATCGTGTCGATGTCAGAAGTCAAAACAGTAGGAAAATCTTAGCAGCTGGTATTTAAAAATGGACATTTGGGAAGTTAAACTCGTAGCAAGAACTAGAGTGGCCTTTTCCCAGGGTCGAAAGGGAGGCGTAAATAAATAGCTGAAAGGACTTTTTGAAATCTTAGCATAATTAATCGAATAATTGCTAACAATTTGGAAGAAATTAACTGGCGACGCCCACTGATCCATGTGGCTCGATTATCGTTTGTGCTGTTCTAGAGGAGTGCAGAAAGCACTCTAAAAGTCCTGTGAAAAACAACTTGTACGGAAGAAAGGAGCTAATCCACCGATAGTAAGGTTAAGGAGTCGCCTTTCAACCCCAAACAGTCAGCTCCTCACGAGTAATCTAACGCGCATCTCCCAATTTATCTAACCCAGCACACCGTGGTTAGCACTTTACCTCAATAACTTTGCCAAACCGTGACACATTGTTCATACGGTAGCGATACGTTTTAAACTAACACTTCCACACTCCATTGCAGACCAACCAAACGATCCTGTGCTCCAGGTTGTTTTTATTTTTTAGAATAACCCAAGAAATTCCCAGAAGAGTATTTAATGCTATTTAGTTAACCCGTTCTAATAAACACCTATTCAAAAGTTTGAGACAATGCAGTGATCATTGGCCAACAACACCGAGCCCTGCCCGAACCAGGAGAGGAGAGCGACGTGGTAGATAGCTAATGTTAGGAATAGATAAATGGACTTCTGTCCGTTCTAAAAATGCACAAGGCAACGGAAGGCGAAAGAAAAAACGTTCCACCGGCTAAGTTATGAGTTTAGCCGATAAAACTGCTACTTATAATTTTTAAGTAAAAGCCCGAGGAAGTCGCAAAACGGTGATAGGGGAGGCCGGGGCAGCTGATTCTAACCCAACTAATCCAAAAGGGGTCCGCAAGAAAATATTTCAACGTTCGAGAACTTGCGTCACCAAAAAGTAGGGAGGGGGTGATCAATTCGAATGTGATGAGAATTTTATTTAGGAATAGATCCAATTCATCTTTTGCTACTCCAGGTGATAGGAAAAAATAAACTTGAAAATACACATTAAATATCTACAATGAACAGGAACAGTTACTTCTTGTTCGAAAGGCGACCTCGACCTTTTCCGCCCTTGGAGTGACGACTGGGTCCACCCTTCTTTCTTTTCTTACCCCGATTTTTTACCGAATGCTTCTTTCTGAAAATAAGCATTAACAAAAAGATGTAACACAGGTCACAACCACAAGATAAAATGACAGCATATTATGGTACTTGACACCCAGCTAGCCAATCGTTAGGTTAAAAGGAACGAAAGGATAAACGAACATACTCCGTCTTGTTAGCAATCTTCTGCTCGTTTATTTCCTGTGAAAATCGACCCATAGAGGCGTCCGAGCGCTTGGCAATTTCCAGCGCCCGACTGAGAGTATTTTTGGATGCTTCAGATTCGGTCAGGACCCCAAGGGGAGGAGCTAAAATAATTAACGGATTTACCACAGCTTATGATCGCCTACAAGATTAACAAAGTCAAGGACAAGTTACCCTCAAATCAAATAGCACACAAAATACCGAATCAACAAAAAGCATCCAACACGTAGACAAGCATTATCCGAAAAGGTATATTACCTTGGCCCTTCTTCACTGTTCGAGCAATGTTCTTCAATCTTGCGAATTCGTTCTTAGCCCTTCTTTCGCTCCGAACCCTTGATAGCTTTTCGAACTGATCTTCATAAGGATCTTGAAGCATGAAAATAACTTCGAGTACGATTCATATACCTGCATTATCAGGGACTTCCAAAACCCACTTATCCTTCACGGAATCCACGCGATCCTTACCCCACCTGGGTTTCCAAGACTGACTAGCCTCATCCCAGACCTTTCTAGACTTCTTGCGTTTTTTTATTCCCTTCATTTGAGCAAATCTTTCCCAACGAGTCATTTCTTTCGTTCTTGGAGCTCGCTTTTCGCGGGGAAGCCGAAATGTGGGCTCAGGTAGCTAACCGTCGTTTACAAAGAGCTATCTTACAACTGAAACCAATATCCCATCATTTGTTTCCGTTGGAAGCTACCAGACTGCTAAGCCGTAAAAAATTGAACTCACCCTCCAGAAGTCCCTCAGGAAGTGATGAGTGCAATTTAATGTAAGGCTTCTTATAAATGCCCTATTGCTACGAAAAAAAGGATTAGCCGAAACCACCTACACATCTTTGGGGTCTATGGGTGCTTTATCTTCGTATAAAAGGTTGCCTAGATCGCATTCAGATAAAAGATGTCGACTAGCGAAATCCATGACCTGAAGAGCGTGATCCCAGTATCGGCGCACAAAACTACCAATCAGTGCTCCAGGTTGTATTGTTTAAGTCGACGCAAGTCAAAAACAAAGCAAAAATTGTTTTTGATAAAAGCTGGTTCTTCAAATATTATGATCATTTTTCTTGTAATATAATATAGCTTGTAGCATTGAGCAACTTGAAACTATAACCAAGGATGGATGAATTTCTTGTAATTGTGACCGTCATATACACAATTAAACACTTTCCGGTGACTGATAACTCAAAATTATTTCAAACAATTTTTCTGACCCTAAACTAAGTTTGAGTTAAACGAATGAAAGCCCTTGGAAAGAATTTGTTTGATGAGTATTAGAATTTATGCCACTATTAGGTTGGATTTTCGGTCTTTGTGACCGAGTACACATCTATCCTGATTGATATAGATGAATTCAGGAGGTAGGTCGTTAAGATATAATACAATTTACTGATTTGCGCGGTATTTCTTCCTTACTGTGTCTTTAAGGGTTATGAATAAATGATATTTCCTCTGCCGGTTTAAAAGCTTTTTAACTTGGACAGATATTGCCCTCGATTCTTCACTAAATGAAACTAAATTAAACCCTCACCCAATTTCGCTTTACATTCGGTTTACTGTTGCATGATTCGTTGTGCGTCTGCACTGTCGCCCAAAAATTTCACCCCTTATTAAATGTTCTTTTTTAGGCGTATTTGACAAATTGCAGAAACTCATACGCAGAATCACCTGCCGGGTAAGATAATTGCAAGGCAGTGGACGACTTTCTGATAAAAGTGTCTTCGACTAAAATGACCCTACCATGAAAAGAAATAATTGTTGC
This sequence comes from Taenia crassiceps, assembly GCA_023375655.1. Lineage (NCBI taxonomy): Eukaryota > Metazoa > Platyhelminthes > Cestoda > Cyclophyllidea > Taeniidae > Taenia > Taenia crassiceps. The sequence continues at coordinate 7,074,197 of JAKROA010000004.1, read as the reverse complement.
GCTGTTTTTTCCACATTGCCTTGACAAAGTAAGAGCGTACCTCTGCGCAATTAGAAGCGATCAAAGGTCCACACCGATGCCGCTGCGCTACGAGGCGTCTCAGTGGAAGAGCAGATTTAGGCAGATATGATGAACCGTAGGTCAAAAATGAATTCATCGTAATATCGTAATTATTTGTGTGGGCCTCCATGCCCCACGGTCATTTTCCCTTCAGTGGTGGCTGGAAGCATCAGTATGTGCATCTTTTAATTCACCCTACTGGCACAAAAGGTGGTTTGTGAGCTTTCGTACATAACTGCGCATTCCGGTATCATTAAGTTCCACAATAGGCAGGACACCCAACCCATTTTGAGGTGGATTACCCACCTAGTCACCTTACTATCCGTAATGTGTTAAATACTGTTTCAGTTCTCCGGTTTCATAGTTATCTACTAGGAGCAATCAAAATAAGTTTTACTTTTTACGGTTGGCTCTAGAGTAAATTACTTAGTTTGGTCATCACAGACCTGAATATGGCAGCTCTGGCACTCTCTGAGTCGTAAAAGCAACAATAGAAGGTATCGGGAGGGGGGACAATTTTTTCTAATGGATGTCCAACGCCAGACTGATTTATAATGGCAGAACCATTTACGTAGTCTTGAATAAAGCAGGAACATTGCTCAAGTCACCCAAGGCGAATGGGAGCTAATGTTTCATGTAGATAGCCTTATCCACTAGTGCATAATTTCAGACAAATCACTAAAATATGGGGGTATAAGTTGAAACTTTACACAGTTTCTAAGTCGGCTAACTTATCCATGCTAGGGACACCTGATCTTAACCGATCAAATCATTTTCAAAGACGCAATTTCCGCTAATTACGTGTGAGACCTTCAGGCATGGGACACCACGAACTATCCCCATGATATGCTGTTGATGCTATGCATTTAGTGAATCCAAATTCGAGTAATTGCAAGAATGCATTCCATCGGTCTGAAGGCGATGCCCAAGTTGTAGAGCCTCAGAAGACTTCCACAAAGACGGGAGCAGACGTAACCCTATGGTATAATATTGCTGCGGCGTGCAGAATAACTGGTAGGCTAGTAGCATGGCCTGGAGCCTTGAGTCCTAGCAAAACTAGAATGAAGAGTTTAACAGAAACTCAAAGCAGTATGTACTTGCACAATGCAAAGTTGTGTCAGTGTATAGTAGTGCGATTGTTACGGGAGCTTGTGGTTAAATTCCCCAAAGCTGACCTCTAGTTTTCGATGTCTGGACATGAGCGGGAATGTGACGCCCTTTATTTACGACTTCTAACCAAACATTGGTTTACAATTTTTGAGGTTTAAATACATCGATATTCGGCTTCAAATGCAAAGAATGACACTTGTTAGATGGGAATAGTTGCTTTTTCCTGTTTTTTTTTAATTCGCTCATCGAAAGTATCGGTTGGAAAGCCGGGAATCGCTGTTGAGCTCCTCATCGCTGTTGGAGGAGTAAGCATTAAAGATGATGCCAAAATGAGCACATCCGATGCAAAATAAATTTTTTAACCCTTGTGTGTGCAAATCGACCAGAATCAGAGAAGTTTGCTTCGAAATGACCGAAGCAGTTTTGTAGAAACACTCTCTTGCAAAAGTTCAATAATAGAATAAGTTGAGATCGTACAAGTAGTGTTTCCAGTCCTTGCCTATAGCTTCAGAAAATTAGTAACTTCTAAGTGAGTTAGGGTCAGGGCTGGTAGTAGCTTATTAGTCAGAGGCTTGAGTTTTGAACTTCCCCGGTAGTCCATTTTCATGAGAAAGGACTGACAATTGCGAACCCCGTTTCCGGTCTTTCCTGGAAGAAACGCAACCCAAGGTAGCTATAGAAGGTGATACATTCTGAGACCCAACAATCCAATTATGGAAACGTGATGCTGTGTAGGCATTCTCAGGACGCCTCGGAGTGGTTGGCGGAAATAAGCATTCATTTTTTATCCCTAACCAATCAGCAAGCAACAACACCATCTCATGGCTATGGGCATGACAGAATACGATGAAGCACTTTCCCTTGGCAGGTTATATGAACCGGACAGTTTCGATCGCTCTAAGAATCCTCTTTTTGCTACTCATTGCGCCTTACAAGACTAGTGAACGAAGTGGGCGCTTGCCGTTGCATGACCATTCAATTACGGGGGTCTTTTTGGAGGAAGACCTTGCACCAACCCTTGCCAGACATGGTATGTCATGTAGTTCTGATACCTCTACATTAATAACGAAGAAGAGGGCAGTGATTTGGGACTCTTTGAAATAGCATGTAATGGCGCCAAGGAATGCACATTTAGTGCTTTACATCGCATAAATCATATTCTAGTGGGACTGAAATTGTACAAGTATGTTCGCAGCGTGAAGTAAAGGGAACAAAATATAATACTTCTTCTACGCTTCTTTTACGAAGTCGGATCCCGAGGAGGAGAATTAGAATGTTTCGATCCACCAAAACATCTCATTCTGCATACACGTTATTGGCGTACTCATTGATGCTATGCGACTAAATGGTAAAGATGCCGAAATTGCGGAAATAAAATGTTAAAATGGCTAAGACAATTATAGCTCACGCATCCCGCTTGTTTTTTCCAACCAGAACTGAGAGGTCAAGACATTTTGGCAAGGTACAATAGTCGCAGTTAATTTCTTTTAATTCGCTTTAATGGTAGAGCTGATACTACCGCCTGGTTCATTCCATAATTATAACTGTTCTTTAAATCTCGGCCAAAATCCACATTTATTTCTTCATCTTCTGTTGAGTACATAGCGGTTGTTGGATACCGACCGTTGTAAGCCAGTTTGTTGATATTATGGTATTTCAATTCCAAACAGTTTGTCTTCCTGAGTGTGCCTTCCTTACTTTCATTGTGGAATGGGAAACTGTCGTTTGATGGATTAACATAGAGCCGACCCCTGTCACTTCAACAACTACACAGATTGTCTTGAATTTAAAATTTATTTAAAATGCGATTTGTTTCATTTTTCTGGGCTACATTACCGCAAAGTAAGGGTGTCTCCTTGACCAGAAGAAACTAAATTGGCCGAATTTACTCCTCACTTTTCGAGCAATTACTTGGATGCCTCCGACGTAATTAATGCATAACAATTTTGTAGATGTGATCTTGCAAATTGCGTACTTCGGACCATTTTTGCAGCCTATTTCACTCCGAAGGCCCTCAGCTTGTCAGCGGAAAAAACTCTGGCCCCTCTCCCCTAAGACAAACGCAAGCACTGCTTTTTTTGCAAGCAACTAATTAAGCTGTGGTTTTTGACTTCTAAAATATCATGGGAAAATATCATTACCACTTTCAATTTATTGTATCAACGTTCCGGTTGTCTTCTAGCAGGAGGACCGATGACACTGCGATGTGCAGCCGCTTTGAAGGGCAAGTTTCTTTGCACCAGTCTTTTCCGCGTTCTCAAAAGGGATGAAAATGAATCTTTCAAAGTACTCAAATGTTACTTTGTATGGCGCTAATTGTCAGTGGTGGTGACGATCAAGTGCTAGCGCTTATTTCATTACTGTTTGATCGCTCATTAATCAGTGAATTGACAAACAAGTTGGGCAGATCACCCGCGAATGATGGCCTCATCTTTCTTGGCAATGCAAAAGGTCCATTCGTCCTCTTCAGTCTTGAATAATTTGGCATATCTCTCGTGGGCATAAGATGGATTTCGTGAAATATTGTCACCTTTTGAATAAAAAGATTCCTTTGCAGATCCTAAGATTTTTTTATAAAGCATATTTTCGCGGGCTTCTGCTTTCTTCGCCCCATTCTGATCTCGCAAAACTTTTCACCATCTTCCTCACTAATGCGAAACGGAACTTAAAGGTAAGAATGTTGAAGGGTTTTGCTCAGTGCTGAAACATTGTGACGAGGAAAAATGCTCGCCATTATCCAAGCCTGGTTGGAAATAAAGATATTCAATTACCTAGGCGGAAATGGGGAAGTCTCCGATCGTGTGAAGACCAAAAAAATGGACCAGAAGATAATAAATCATCCAGCCTTCTATCTGTATCCTGAATTTGTGTGGGTTTACTCTCTGTTATGTCGGATCCCCACAGGTTAGCTATGTACTTGAGCTGTTTTATATGCGATGGGGAGAAGCACAATTCCTTCTCAAGTCCTCCCAACGTGACTTCCCCACGGTCGAAACAGCTAGACACATATTAGCGAAGAATTTTGCCATTGTGAAGTGGGGAAACATAATGATAACATGACGAGGCTTTTCATAATCGTCTATTATGACAGCAATGAAACATATTGCGTCACATTTTCAATGCAGCTTTCCTTATGAGTTAATCAGAACATTTGTCAATAGGGAAATGTTGGCAGCAATTTAAAGGAGCAAAACCCGAAGACCGCATCCCAAAACTTTAAATCAGTATACGGCTTGAATATTCAAATTGAAGTACCATATCGCGTGTGTTTCCATCGCTATCTGGTCGGACCTAGGTTAAACATGCAAAGTTTTTGATTGGTAGTTGCTAAATCGTCTTCATTTTTATGAAGAGGTAACTCCATGACTCAAATGGACTTTAGAACATTTAAAAGTGACATAAATTTTTAAAACACGGATTCGGATACATTTAAAAAAGTTAGTTCTAGGGAAATTGTGGTGACGCCCATCACTTCAGTGGGTCGTGGAAAACGCATATCAAGGCATTGTCGGGAGGAGGAGGTGGACACGACAGATTTTGATTACCATTGCCTGGCTGTATAATTAGTTGCAACGCACGAAGGCGTGTCAAAAAGTGACTGGGAGGAAAAATGAACAGACTCTTGAAAAAGCAATAAATCGCATACCTCTGGGGCAATATAATTCCGACGTGTGCCCAGGATGAGTTGGAGAAGGTTTGGAAGATGCTGCTCTACTTGTGTTTATCGCAAGATATATACTCTGAGATGCTACTACCCGCGGTCAGCCCCTAATTTAGAGGAATTAATGGAATGTTCTCGTCGGCTTGCATCCTAATCATTGGCATGGCTTGCTGTTGATAAGGTCAATGCTTCTACTGAATGAGTAATCAGTAAAGATGTTGGGTTTCACAGCTTAACTCTTGTAGAAAAATTGCTAAATCCTAGAAAAGGAATCTCTCGCTAACCTTGGGATTACGGGTATGTTTCTCCCGTGTAGAGATGGACAGACCATTCGACGTCAGCTTCTGTGCTTTTTTCTGTTGCAAAAGTAACATATTTTTTTTGCTTCTACTTTCATAGCTTCCGAAAAGTTTGTCAACATAACAGTTGAGGAAGGTGCTCCCGAACTCACGTTACAATGCAATAGGAAGGATCATCGAGTGGTTTGGTTTGTGGAAAATACTTTAAGTTTTTATGTGTTTGATTTTGTTTAGTCTGAGGCAAGATACGTTTTTATTTCCATGTTTTAAATTTCAATGGGACTGGCGATGCAAACATTTCGTGCCACCTCAATGTGCATAAGGATGACATTGTCTTTAATGAGAGTTCCGACTAAACGTGCGGAACTTAACCTTTGTATGGATGCACGCATTTGTGGGGCAAAGTTAGCGCAAAAGGAAACAACCACTCTGACCACAGTCTTTCCCAACTTAGGTACAAAGATGGCTTAAAACTGCATCCTTCACCACATCTTCAAGTAAACTCAACTGGGAGTCTTCGACTTTTGGATGTAAACGAAGGGCACACCGGAGTATATCGGTGCTTTGTGGATCTTCAAACCAAGGCAAAATTGGTCAGGAGTTATTCCATTCAAGTGGCATGTAGGTTTACGCTGACTTCAACCGGCGTATCGCGCTAGTGCGATCGTTCTGTTTAAAAATGTATAAATTTCATTTTTTTATTGCAAAGAAGATAACAACTTTTTATCATAAAATAATTTCGCGTAAAAAATTAGATTGTGAGGAATTACCGGAAAACTGCTTTAGTCCAATTAACGTCACTGGCATAAAATTTCTAAATTTTTTGGTAGCGGACAATTAATTCTGCCTACGTACTGAACAAAACTGGAAGGCAGTTGCGCGTTTGAATTAAACCTTTGGTAAAACCGATTTGGTGATTTGGTGTTCAGCCTTTTGCTATTGTTGTGCTTTTTTTTATCAAAATCAACTTATCACAGGAGGAAAGCCGCAAGGTAACTTGGACGAAGGAATAGGCTAGCGTTGCTTCTCCTAAGCTTTAGTGATGTGTGGTCAAAACATAGAAATGGGTTAACACAAAACCCAAATTCACCTCGATTTCACCTAGAAATAAATGTTCAGAAGTTCAGCATCCATGGTCTTAGAAGTTCGAGCTAAAAATAAGCGTGGAGTTCGTTAACTGATGGATGGTCTCGCTTAACGCCGATGATGCGTACACTTCTGCAGCGTTCTTGAAGCTGCGGCGAATATTTGATGACGCATCCCCTATTATTTGTTTCGGGTCATCAAAATTTGTGCCTTCTTTGGAAAGAATAATTCGTTAGAACGAAAAGTTGCATTCTTCTCTATGAAATTGTTCTATTCAGCAACTAACCGAAAATAACTAGGAGGCATTGCAGCATTTATATGGTTTTAGCTTCCTCAATATTTTAAACTACTCCATTTGTTCCGTGCATTACCATCCATCGTGGGGCATCACGAGAATCGAGAGGTAGTTGACCCTAAACGAAGCACTTTTAGCATTCAGGGTATTGGGGTCAGCACCCGTACTGCCCCTTTGTGGTATTAGTTTAAGCATTTCCTGTGAACTTAACGCTGCGATATCACAAACCTACCAGTGCATAAATGTGCAACCTATTGAAGTTAATCCAACCGGTTTTTGTTGAAGTAAAGTGACACAATTTGTTGCAGTTTGCGCACTCGTATGCATGCACGTTTGGTGGACCACTCGTGTAGACTCAATAATTTCTCAGTGGCAGTCTGGTTAACATCATTCAAGCACTTATACATTCCCCAGACTTGAAAGCAAAATAATTCGTTAAATTGGTAACTATCGGCGTTGCCTCCCTGTTGGTCCAATTCCATTTCAATTGTCAAGCAGTCTTTATTTCCAACAGCAAAGCATACTTGATTGTAGTAATTTGGACCAAGAAAAGTTGTTGCTTTCCGATTAACCCACTCTTAGCATGACAAGTTTAGCTTATGTCTAAGGCATCAAATTGTCAAGGTGAAGCTGATACGATACACTGGAGTAGGTACTGCTATTGGTCAAACAATAGATACAATTTAATCCTCCTGAAATATACTCTGCCTTTTATAACTTTGCTTTTCAATAATAAAAATACAAGACAAGCCGGTGGCTCTGAGTCACTTCGCCAAGTCTGTTTACCTTACTGCGGGCCAACCTGGTCACATTGTCTGCTGCCTGTCGGGCTTTCCCGAGGTCACGCAGGTCATGTGGCACCGAAGCCCATCTCCCGGAGTCGTTGGGTTGGAACAAGGTGAGATGACCTCCACAGGCTTGCAATGCCTATCCAATCAACCTTTTTCCATCGAGGAGCTTATGCGAGCCTCACATCTCTTAAACGTGAGTTAATAGCAAGGAGTTTCCCTTAAAGACGTCATAATACCTATTGGTATGGAGACGTTCTAATTATCAAAGCATAGAAACTAAAAGGGTCCTACACAATCTTATGCACAAGCAAAACAAACAGCATTCAGACAACATTAATTAGAAAGGTGCATGCGAATTTTGGCTGTCATGGGGACCGTGACCAAACAACCCCTCTTCCCAAAAAATTGCGATTCAATTTGCCGGTAATCTGACGTACTTCAGGGGGCCTAGACAGATGAAGTCAAATTACGATCAAGACTGACCAGATGGTCAAAAGCTAGTAAACTTCTCAGGCTTTTGAGTAGAAGGAATTCGCAAGTAAGGTCACCCTTTGGGAAACGGAGCTTGCATCACAAACCGGCAGGTCGAAGTCGTTTGATTCTTTAAACGTTGTTAATGAGGTTACTTACTCCACACGAGAAGACGATACGGCCTATGGTTGTCGGCTAGTCCAGATAGGGAATGGGGTGCGTTCATAAAGGCTCCTTTAAAAAGCTGTTGATGTATTCATAGTGTTTACGTGTATAAATGATTCTACAAATGTTTTCCTGCATATTAAAAGAATTTTTCCAAAAGCACCATAATAGCTGCTCATTGATACTTTGCATTCACTTGTTCTGGTGAACAAAGTGGCACTAAGTGGTGTAAGTTTCAGCCCATTTTTGTACATACACCGGGTCATATTTCATATTATTGTATAAACGACACATGTGAAGCTTAAAGTGGACATAAAATTTCCGTCTTTATGTCCACACGTTAGCAAGACTTAATCAATTTCCTGGGGGTAAACAAGTTATTCTTAAATACCTCCAAACTCGCCCCGCCCTCGCGTTTGACACATAAGCTCCACTTACCCCGTGTTTTATCCTCCAGCCTACGATAATGTGGCTCGTTAATATGGCTGCAAGATGGATGGATGGATGGATGGATGGATGCTCTTACCTATAATGTGCTTTGTTTGTGCCGACTTTACAAACTACAGTTGCAAATCAGTTTTAGTCCTCTCTATCCAGATAGCTTTTCGTAAAGTTGCAGAGCGCATAATAAATAGGCTTGACTGCGTTTTACGGGAAGACTGAGCCCAGTAATTTGAAGTCTTCCAGGACAAACACTTGACAAAGTCTGATTTAAGCACAACACGTCGTGGTTGCATGCAAATTACGAAATTAACAGCTACATTTTAGACAATGTCCATTTCAGAGCCCACAACACGTTGTCAGGGAGCCAGTTTCATTCTTCTTCTTGGACGGCGTGAAAGTAAAGCAAACCCCTTGTAACTATTTCAAAAATTAATATTAAATTCTCAACCTATGGTTTCAACAAAAGCAGATTCTTTCGGTTTTTTGGACAACAGCATACCATAATCGGTTGGCATTACATTCTCTTAAAACTACTTTAATCAGCTCTGGTCGTACGTGATGCAGGAATGGTTTTCACTGTCTCTGAGTGCAAGGGCTTAGACGTAGCATTAGATCTCATTTGCAGTTCTGTCCGAAGTTACCTAACAGGGGCTTATTTTTTAACCTCATTTGAGATTGTCAATCATGACTTTAGAATACAGCTTCTCCTTTGGATTATCACATCTACGAAATCATCTAGCTTTTGTCCATTTTCAAGTTTTCATGCAATAGTAGTGTAGACGAAGGGACAGAAATTATGGAGGCAAAAAAACTTCTCATTTTACTACGCTCAAAAAGGTTTTCTAAGTTATTGACGAAGAAGAGTGCCTCAGAAAGGGAATGATTTCGGCGCCTGGTTTTAATCACTATGACCTGGCAGAGCATCGTCAATAGTTATTCGCTTTGGCATGAATAGTCAACGTAGCAACCCACTTTTTGGAGGGCATAACATAATCAAAAAATCCTCAACGCGGCAATATTTGTACTGCTGGCTGTCATCATGAAGGAATAAAGCCGGAGTCTCCCTAGCTACGCTTAAACAGTATGCAGTTACCTCAATTCTACATTTGAGGAATAAGTTTTCCGTCGAGTCGAATTCCGTTCAACAAAAAGGCTTTCAATTGAGCCAAGTAGGTGCCAACCTCATCACCCACTTATTAAGCCAAATCTCATAAACCAATAAAAGTGAAAAAAAAGCATCATATGTTGATTTGCTACATTATGACGAGAAAGAATTCCTGCAATTAGAATAAAATGGAGGACCGATGACTTAGGTGGCGTTAAAAATATGACTTGATTCATGGCGGTTTGGAGGCGTGTGCTCGCCTCATTAAACAGCACTTTTGTGTCAACACAACTTTGCCATCATCTCATGGGGCAAGCAACACTCATCTGTCTCGAGTTATGCAAATTAAAGCCGCCGAATGTTTGAGTGTTAGGAGTTCTGTAATACATATTCAGAACGAAGGCGGGCATCTCAAGATCGCAGAATGGTTTGCGTAATATTGAACGCTTCTGAGTCGCTGAATGCAAATTTTAGAACATAAAACATTCTTGAAAAATAGTATGGTAAAATATCCAAGGCGTAAAGTGCTCGCCACGTGTAAGTAATCCTTGTGATCTAGGCATTAAGTGAAAATGACACCTCGATCCGCTTACTTAAATCACTCTACATGCTTGTGGCTCTTGAAGTGCGTATCATTTAACTCCCAGTCCCCAAGGCGTCAGAGCGCCGATCCTGCACAAACCATTTGCCATTGTAACTACAGATACCTATCTTGTGGGAGACGCTGCAGCAGTAGCTGCTTTGTCATCCTAAGGTGACCCAACTTTGGCGTTGCTAAATGACATTGCTTTTTCTGCCAAAAAGAGGGCCATCTATACGGCCACTGCCTTAATTCGATTCATAGCTCCAACTTTCACCTTTCAAGTTGGCACAGTATTTACGAATAGACATAATTCACATGTTTTTATACATATTTTTCAATGTGTAAGTTAAAAAAATGATTAGCAGTTGTGCCGACGGTCACACATTTGGGCCTTCTGCGCAAAAACAATAGGAGGATAAAGTTCAATGCTTTCTTTGAAAAATAGGGCGTAACTTGCTACAAAAAGCTGATATCCAATGTGTGGCCGGAAATGTCGGGCGTCTACACCTGTCAAGGAAAGAATTCTCTCGGCTGGGGATCTCTTTCAGTGCCTTTCGATGTCTTCGTCAGAGGTAGGCAGTAAAAACGTGACGATCTACCCGAATCTCTGACTTTCACTAAGGAGACTCTCAAGATGCACACTTACGATTACTTGTGCTGAACTCAGCGCTTGATAACCATAGTAGACAACGGCGCAACTAAAGCTTGTGGTGTAGGATGCGAACTTTCTAAGGCAAAAGGCAACTTTCCAGCCCCTTTAAAGCTTCAACACTCACCAAAATGAGTGTTTAATGAGGCAAACTTAGATTTAGTGCAGAATCTAGTTAATTTTATGCAAGAAACAAACAATAAAAACCTTGATTTAACTCGTCCTTAAATATGCGTTTTTATCGCGTAATTTGAAAAATAGAGCAGTTGTAGGCGGATAATTTTATATCCTGACTTCTTCAAAAGTGTGCTCGAGGTGGAAATTACGGTGGGTTGGTTTGCAGTTCCCTTCAAGCATCACAGTGTATGATGGAGAGAGAATGCTGGAATATCAGAGGTCAACAAACTGGTCTCGAAGGCAAAATACTGAAATGGAAAAGAATTACTTCACCAGTCCACTTGTTCAAATCTCGACCAAAAGGGGAAGCACTGATTCCCTTTACCAGATATGCACGAAAATTCTCATTTTTTCTCATCTAGAAGTTTAGTGGCCCTCAACATGCGCTATCCATAAAAACACATGTGTACATTTTGCATTTAGCCCGGCCCTACTTCACACAGAAGCCTGAAAAATTTCCCAGTGGTGATGTCACCTTCGCCGAGGTTTTGCGGAGTTGCAAAGCTGCGGGCAATCCGCCCCCCGAGATAACATGGGTCAAATACGTCTTGAAAGTAAATTCAAGTTGGAGCAAATTATTCAATTGAATACGTGTTTATTGAAATTCATGCTATTTTTTGTGGTGGTATCAAAAGGCACCCAGTGTATCCCAGTTTGCGATGACGACATCCAACGTAAAGCAGAAGTAATGAACAGCTGTCTGTTCTCGCATGATCTTGCAATCTCCTCTGTTGAGGAAGAGATGCAATTCTGTTCCAGTTAAGGTCCAGGTTAAGGTCGACAAGTATATCCACTTTGGACTGACCTTTCGATGTGATGGAAGCGGTGGAGCGCTTTGTGGAACAAATGTAGTTCTCCTTTTTACTTTGATATACCAACTTTTCGACTAAGTCTATGCTTACATCGATGCTTCAATATTGACTCAGTACCAGATGTGCCTATAAATAATCTTATCGGAACCATCCTCTTGACCATTTTATCTACTGATTAGGGAAAATTTTACTACTTCGAGCATCTACAACTAAAACTACTAGTGGCGTTGTTGATTAACTGACCGTGCAAACTTATCGAAGGCTCAACGCATATGAATTGGTGAGCCATCACTGGTGGGCCGCTATTTAATCCCAAACGCTAATTGCGGTATGGGGCCATGAAGTTTGAAAACTCAGGGTCATTGCAGCGCAATGATGGTTTCAGATCATAAGTTGAGCTAAAAGTAGAAGTTTGAAAAGAGGAACTGTATCTATCAAATAGGACCATTTCAGGACGTTTTCTTCTTCAAGTAATCACCTATTCATGAATAATGAAGCATTTGACGATTACAAGTGTTTCAATGCTTGCTTTTTATCATGTAAAGCAGGAGACATTGAGTTAGAAATCTATCTTTTTATTCTCAGGCCGCAAAGCACATGAAGCGAAACGTCTCCACCTCCTTTGAAATGATGCGGCTGGGAGAACAGTGGATGTTGTGCCCTGTTGAGAGTAGAACTCTCTGTTGGACGACGGAGAGACACGAAGTAGCGACATCGGAGGTGACGCAGGCGTCGGGTATCTTCGCCTGTATTGCTTCCAACGATTTGGGCTTCCAAATCGCCCTTACAAACCTTGTCACTTCCAAACTCACCTCCGAGTGGCAGTTCACTATAGGTGGGCGACTGTAGAATGTCCGTCGTCATCGCCATTTGATGGCGTATTGTACTCTAGATGGAACTCCAATGACAGTTATTTAACTCGTCGCATAAATCCGGAACCGTAGGCTTTTCCTGGTAGGGATCATGTCCGCTCTCCTTAGTTAGTGCCATTACATCGCCTTCTAAGCTGTAGGCATTACATTGCTGGGTCAAATTTCTGCCGCCTCCATATATTCTGCTTTAGGAGGGTAGGGTAAGACTTTGCGCTTCTAACGCCGGTACAGAACAAGACGGTTTAGCCGCGGGATTGCCAGAATGGAATAACTGCAAGATTGCTCATGCTCAGGTAAAGAGGCAAAAATATGTTGGACCATTTCCTCACGGAAGTGGCTTGCGAAGGCTGACTAAGGGAATGGAGAACATATTCACCGAATTCGCGGAGAAATTGAATTTCTCCCGAAACGGATAGAAGATAGCCTTCGTTTGGATTTGAAATAAGGGTGAAATTAAACATGAATGGATGACTTTTAGATACACTTTAAACAATCTTTTCCAAGAAAGCGTTTCTGTGTTAAACTTGCCCCCTCAGATACTTTTGCCCAAATATTCATTTATTTAAGACAAGGATCTCTGTAGGTAAATTCGTGTTTGGGGTGGAATGACCTCAATTACTCGATAAACTCGCAATTCTAACAAAGCAATAACCCAATGTGGTCAGCGTTTTCGTGTGTATAGACTAGTCAAAGTGAAAACTTCTGGGTGAATAGGGTTTGTGTCTACAGTATAAAATCAAATGGAACGATGTCAGAAGGCTTTTTTGCTTTGCGTATGGCGCGTCAAGCCTATTGTTTTGACGAACTGAACGAAATTTTGTAGAGCTCCTAAGCCAAGAAACAGGGACTTCGAGGTATGCATTATCGCGATCGGTTCCGACACCTCAGAACTTAGTCAAGTCACAAAAGAACCTGCGAACAGGAACACGGGAATTGGCGTTTGCCTGTAAATGACTTGCCTAGCGTCTTTTCATTTTTGGCAGGAATTGATGTTACGGATTCTCTTCCCTGTGGACTAAAAGTTCTCATAGAGATGTTCACCTGGACACCTGCAACCATCCCCAAGAAGATGATTTTAGAACATCAAGATTGCTCCTTCTGGGCAGAATTTTCCACCTCCCTGAGGGAAAAGCAATGGAAACGTGGTTAGTTTATTTCTCGAGGCCAAATCCAAAACCCCATCTAAGTCACATTTTAGGCAAAAACCACGTGTTAATTTTTCACGTAACTTCATCAAGATACTCATATTTAACGGATTTGATTTAAAAATAATTTTAAGGTGTGAATAATTGTTCAGCCAATGCTTGGAATAGGCTTTAGGATGGATTTAATGGGTTATTCTCGTTATTCCTGTCAATTATCTTTGGCAGTGTGACAAACAGTAGACGTAAGGCGAATAAATGCCAATAAATGCAAATTACTCTTTCCTGATCCTACAAAGGCTTAACCTTCAAGTACCCAAAAAATCACACAAGGAGCAACGGAAGGGACTTGAGTTATGAACACGAAACTACATTAAATGCTGCTTGTCCAGGGCTTTACGACGATCACTCAGGAGGCTTGAGTAAAGGCAGTCTTGGGGAGTGATTATTCATTAATAGTTTTTTTGCAAACTTCCAGCAGTGAATTGCTCAGGGATCCCATTTACTATCACTTCAGCCTTGTTGGCGTTTGTCCTCAAATTAGCGAAGGAAAGCGGAAACTTGTGAGGCTAGGCTATGCAAGGCGCGAAAAATGCCAACAGTCAAATGTATTTGAAGAATTTTGTAGCTTCGCATGGCCCTCAGGCACTTCTCTGGAGCTGGGATAAGTGCATCCGTTAGGGCCAAATGGAGCAGCAAACCCTCACCAGGAGCTAGCTGAAATTGCAATGATAACCTTAAGACCACTCTCGCATTCCCTAAATATGCTACAGTATTTGGTAAACATTAGGCGAGTCCATTCCGCACTCATGTCAAGCCTTAAATAGGAACCCATTTGGTCAGAACAGTCGAGTAGTGATTGAAATAGCTAATTTTCCTCTTTGTTGTGCTTGTCATTTATTATTTATTGGGCGACTTACAATTTGCATGCATACATGTGTTCTCAAAATTCATTGTTTTCAACAAGTTGGTCCAGTTTGTCTCATAAAAAAACCTGCGCTGAGTTAGTACCTGTGATCATAGAAATGTCAACGAATAACTCATGCCAATTCCTCTTTTGTCCCCGCTGACAACCTCTGAAACCCACTGAAGCACCACGTCTTTTTTTCTGTACCGTAACAAACATCCGAGGGAAAATGTACCAGCTTTTAACACCAATGGCGTCTCATTGCCCGTAAATCCACTTCAACCCGGATAGCAATGTATATAGTTGCAACAAAATTCATTTAGCAGCGACACGTAGGACGTGAAAATCCTGAAAAAAGCTTTCCGTAGGCACGTTTGCAACCAGCGTAACCCAGCGATAAAATCCTACTAATGTCTTCCAATTTCTACACTGGATAAGAATTAGTAATTTTTTAATCGTGTAATGCTTAGCTGCTCATCCAGATAACTGCTGTCTGTTAGGGCGCACGGAAAAAGCCTGACAACGGTAACATCGGTACGCTTGAAACTTTTGGCAGCTATGGCATTGTATGCATCGCATTCTGCTAAAGGTGATGCACCTACTACAGCTATAGATTTAAAGTGTTGAGGATTTATTATCTGGATTCGTCCGTGTCAAACCACTTAGGGTGCTGCTGGGAAAGCTTTGATAACTTTGATGGCATTGCTACCTTGATGTAAGCAGATGCGTTCATTATCCGCCACTCGCCTCAGAATTTCCTTAAAATAATGCAGGGATTCCAAAGAAAGTGTTGAGGAGTTGAATAAAGCACCGTTGTGAAGATAGATGGACAGTCATTTTGAACTTAATAAGCCGGGAAATATTCCTGCAAGTCCTGCGAATTCTGGGTTCCTGTCACTGCTACTGTCAACACCGTTTTGACGACTTTGTCAACTGTCCCGATTCGCAAATGTCGCTTAGCTTCTGAACACTTCTGATGTAGAAATATATTTCATTAGGCAATTCGACAATTGACGTGGGCCTCACTAACGGAAAAGCGTTGTCTCATTTTTCCCGGCCTTCAATTAAACTAATTGGCTGTATTTATGTTGCTGCATGTTATTTGTCAAAAACTTGTCATTTCACTTAACTTTCATTTCTATTTCTAAGGAAATATCAAAGTGCTTAGCATGAATGTAGCATTGTACCTTATTAATCCTGCAACATAGTCTATGCAATTCCATGACCCAGAGCAGTAAATTAGTCTCCCGACTTAAACGCATGATGCGGGTAGAACGCTCGTTTGGATAACAGAACGATTGGGGTATGAAGGCAACAGTTTTACGTTGGTAAAATACGAGCTGAAAGTAGGAGTGGAAGCAGGGAATGTGCAGCAACCGCACAGTGCCTAATCAGACTGAGCAGCTGGCAGTTTGCAAGTATGTTGGATTGGGAATTTTATAGGTTCTTTAGCAATGAATGTGGCTGATGAAAGCATTTCATTCCAACTCGCTTAGAAACGATCTCTCGCGAATCAATGCGATTAGGAGAATTCAAGGTTCGCGGCCTCCCCTCTAATACTCTGACTGCTGTGAGGGTCTTCGTCAGTTGCTCACGGGGTCGGTCAACCGTAAGCAACACCGTCTACGCCTGGACAAAGGTTGCAACTGACGATCCTGAATGCTCACTTATCGAAACTCATCTAGAATCCCGTGCAGGTACAAAGCTCTCTTTAGTTGAATGTGATAATCTCCCTTTCCAGGCGAACTTAAATGCTTCAATTTTGGAATATCGCCCCAAATGATTTGCTGCAAAAATTTTTATCATTGTAAGACAGATAATAGGCGCTTCAAGAAAAGTTGAAACATTCATATTGGTGAAGTGATTCCTGGCTCTACTCAAATAACTGATCAAGTCTTCGGTTTCTAAGAGACCTGGTTGCTATATATTTGCCTTTATATAAGTCCTACTGCCCTATAGAGATTTAAAGTATGAGAGAGTTAAAGAAATTCATGCTGGTTGCCACCAAAAACTCTCATAATACTCTAATTGTCTAAATTACCGTTATCATCTGTAATCTTTTCCCAATAGGACACGAAATAGCCAATTCCGCTTCTATGAAATGCTTTGTCTCTAAAAGCTGAAAATTATGCCTTAGCCACCTCCGTTTATAGTTGCGCCTTTTGCTCGTGCTAATTACATTGATACATAGGAAGGGAAGGAGGAGGACGAAACATTACCTCTTACCTAAAAGTGCATTTCTTCTCAGAAGTAGGCGGTTCAGTAAAAGATCTTGCGTGTAAAAATGGGCATTTCTCTCGACTGCTGATGCTGCTAAAGAATTGTTACTGATGCATTTAGGCGCAATAATTTAGCCTTCAGCGAGCAATTGGTCGAGAGCAACTTTGCCTACAGTCTCCCACGGGCGCAGCAGAGCCTTCCGGAGGTGGTGTGTGGGCGTCTTGGGGGCGTGAGGCTGTGAGCGGATGGTCTAAGGACGACCATTGACATGCTCGTTCATTTAACCCTGGCATACAAATAGCCATACAACTAGCAATCTAACAGCTAGGCCTTTTTAGGGTGAGGTGAAAGGAGTTAACAGTAGGTGAAGCTCACCATCTTCGACCAATGCATGGTGTGTGGAAGCTGGCTGATCTAAGTATAAATGGATTGTTTAACACGCGGGCCAAACATTATGAAAAGTTAGCCATACTATCTTATTCACGAATTAATGTGGCAAAAGAGATGTGTAGCTTTTTAATTTGTGAGAGGCTCATTAATGAAATACATTGCTTTAGCTGCTCATAGTCGGTGCGATTTTCCGCTATTCCACTTTTACCCTGAGAAAGATTATAATTTCCTTACAAAGGATTTAAACGGGTCAAACAAACATGTCTCAATCTCATCAGACTTAGCTTATGCACATGAGGTTAAAAGTACTAGAAAATGGTACAGAGAGCAATAGACTACGAGTTAAAACATGTTGGGTTAGACCGCTGTGGTCAGCTGAACCAAAGGTACCACAAAGTTTTAAGTTCATTTGATGCCAGTAGAAAGTTTATTAAAGCGAATACGCTACAGTGCCTAAAGTGCTGGCGCGATGCTTACAACAAACTTTTGTGGTATGGAGTAGATTTTGAATTCTGTCAGTTCCTCATTAATATCAGCCCATGGGACACGAGTCTGTGCTCACAATTGGCTAAATCGGAACAAGGCTAGCGCCACTTTTTGTTCGTCCAACACCGGATATGAACGTTTGTTTTTAGTGTCAGGATTATATATATATCAAAGTGGTTCCCTTGGTAATAGATTCGGAGGATGAGAACGCAAACGCACCAATGAAAATCCTCCTCACCTGTGGGTCGCTGGTGCTATCATTGCTCTCCGTTTTGGCCTGTCTGCTACTAAGACGCGGATTTAGAAGTCGACTAAAAAACAATCTGCATAGAGCCAATTATTCCCTTCCTCAGCAGAGCAGCTTGTGGACCGATCGTTGCGGTGATTCACCATCCACATACAAAACACCCACCTACGCACCCGCCGCCGCCGACGCCACTTCAGTGGTGAAGGACAACCTTCAGTTGGTAGCTCAAGTGCCAGAGCAGCTACTCCTACCCGAGCTGAGTTTCCAGAGGTTGGATGGCACTCAGGTGGTGAAGGTCATAACAAATTCCATCGATGACAGTAGATTGCCCAAGGATGCTCCCACCGAACGATTCAATGTGTCGTTTTTTCCACATCTTGGGATCTTCAACATTCGGCAAATGTGCAAGAGAAGAAGGATGTGGCCTTTGCCGGAGACAGGTGCGAGTCATTGTTTGTTCCATTACCTTCATCTAGATTAAGGAGGTAGTGGATATGAATTTTCTTTTTATTTAGGTTCGAAGCACAAAAGCTGTGGAGACAGTCTACAGGGGTGGGTGATAATTTTATCGTTTTTCATAAGCCCCATTGCATATTTACTTGCAAATCATCCAAGTCGGGTAAACACCTATAAAATGTCATAAATTGATCCAATGATATGCGCACATTTATGAATAGTCCAGCCTTAAATAGCAATGCAAAAACATCCTTCGATAAGCCTGTGTTCAACCAGGGGGGGCAGCTGTGCCTCGCTTGCTTCCTTTATTGAAAATGTAGCCTAAGGATTTTTCAAAAAATTGAGGCTTGGTTCCTGATCTACATAAAATTATAATTTAATTACTTGGCCGATAATTGGCGGATCCCACGGACGATTTATCGCCGTTCATTACCCAGCGATGGATCTAGAGCCCTGAAAATTACCACTGCCATATTTTGATGTGCACTTTTAGTAAGCACTCGCCAGTGAGGGCATCATGCTGCCCTCGGCTTTTCGCGTCTCTCACCCTTTCGTAGGGACGGCTATAAGGCGTGGCGAGGTGGAATTGGTGAAGATGCTTTGCAATGGGCAGCTTTGTGTTCCGAGATGTAGAAGACACTGTGAACTTGGATTAAAAACCTCACGAAAATTTCTATGCAATTCAAGAAAAGGGCTCAAATCTCGAATGTTTTTGCCTTTCACATATGGGCTGCATTGGTTCTTCTGTTGCTGACTCTACTAACCCAGCAACCACTGGCTTTATTGTGAGGCGATTCCCGAGGCACCTGAAGCTGGGGCATTTATACTGCGCCTTGACTTCATTTTGCCAACTGTTCACTTATGTATTAAGAAGGTGATGGGCAATTAACCTATCAGTACGCCTTTGTTGGTACCACAGGGAGCTCAAACCCCTTAGAATAGGAAAGTTCAAGGCTCGCCGCTCCCTGTATTAAGCATTCTAAGTCGACATCGATTCCCAAGATCGTAATAAAGACGTTTTTTAAATATTAGGTACTAATAATGTTTGTCTTCCACCAGCATGAATAGGGATGGGTGGACTTAGGCATCGCAGCGACGATTGTATAGCCGTTTACGTCTTCCCCTCCCCTGCTTACGTTTGTGCGCAATTTTGTTCCTGATTTCTCTCCACATATGTCACAGAATGCTAAATTAATCTTCCTGTCCAAAACTACGGCAGTCAGCCGTTAGTAGCCATCAGCATTTTAAAGAGAGATTTAAATTAATCAGGACCTTTGAGAGCGCGATCTAAGGGGGAGATAAATTCCTGCCTTGTAAACGAATTTTTGGAAGTTATTTATTTTTACATGTTTGAGATGGAGGTGTGGTGTTCAATGGACACCACACGGAAAATATAGTTGCAATGGATGGAGAAAAAGGCGTTTATAATGGCAGCTTTTAGTCCATATGCTATTCATCAATGTCTGAGGACGAGGTGAGTTGCATCAACCGTCAATTCACAAAGCTCCTGGTCTGCTATCATTGTCACCGGAGGCTATTCCATTGGGGCAATCTCCTGGAAACTGCTATGCTTAATAATCCCTCAAGCAGGTAGTTTGGACTCCCTCTAGGCTATTTGGCCACGAGTTCTAAAGAGTTTTACTGCATATAACACTATTACTGTTTAGTAGGATTGTTAATCCATTGATTTGGCCTTGTAATGAGAAGCTATTACTTCCCATGCAATCAGTTTACCTTTAATGCCCAAGAAAGGTGTTGAAACAGTGACATCAGTGGGCCACGTATGTCAGGAGCAACACCGGTAGCCCGTCTGTATCTGCGGCTATAATGTCAATCGAAAACGGCTAAACCATATCGGCCGGATCTACTAACAGTCCTGCATTTTCCCTGATGCCTCTACTATTGAAAATGTAACAAATAACTTAGCAGTGCTTTTACAAGCAGTTCAAATACTACAGTTCCTTCCACTCTTGATAATACTTATTTGATTCCATATTTAAACAGCCGATACCTAAAGTTTTCTGCAATTTGACGTTTAACTCGTAGGGCTATTAGAAATTGAGAGCTCATTTCTAGAACTAAACTTTAATTCACATTGACAGCAACAAATTTTGTGAATGAGAGGAAACCCTACCGATTTTTAAATCGAAGAACATGATTTTGCCCTAATTTGGGGGTGCTGAACGAGAAGGGTTGCTCTAAATGGAGAAGTTATTTCTCCTAAAAACCAAGGATAATTAAAGTGGTAGGGAGGGGAATTGACAATAGTTTGCGCTCATCTCTATAAGACAATTTGCATAGATTTTTTTTACAGTGCAAATTGATACGAATAAGAGCACGAATTTTTATCAGGTCCCAAAACATCCCATACATCTACCAGCCTCTGGGGCACGAATTAGGCACCGAAAAATGGCGCCTACTTCAACTATGCGCGAGTTTTTTTTACAGGCCTCAGGTCTATACCCAGTTGTCAACGTGCGCTCTCAAGCTTCCAGACCTTATTGCCCCTCGGTGCGCCTGTGAAGGGCACCCGTGCGGAGGCAGTAGCAGGGAAGTATGGTCGGAGGGTAAAAAGTCCGCAGTGCAAGTCTTGGAAAGGACATTCCACTGCTCCCAGGAACAGGCACCAACTGATTCCAACTACTACAATATCTGACTTTCATGCTCTCCTCTTCCTTGGTTACCTTGTCGCTCCCCTTTTTCTACGCCATGGAAATTTCTCTGTACATATTATTTTCCCTGAATTTTTCATTCTACCCGTTTCAAAAATATAGCTATTTCACTTCAGTCCTTTTTTGTTTTGATAGACATCCGTCACTGAAGTCTTGTACTTAGACTCATCAATTATTGGTTTGTACACAGTCTAAACTGCTTTCCCAGCAGTGGAAAAAGTTTTTTTTTCAATCAACACAAGACAGGGTTCTCAAAGCCAATGGATTTGGAAAATTTGCAATAGCTTTTTCCTTTTCGCATGCATTTTGAGAATGCGGTTTACCGATGCACGACGTCAGTAGACTGTGTCAGTGAGGGCATTCCTTATAAATTCGGTGAAACTATATTTAATATAAAATTGTTATGGGTTGCTAAGCAAAGCAGTGACATGTGCATTCCTTCTTCTCAGTAGTTATGTAAAATGCAGTGACTTAGAGTCAACTATTTAAACCATAAACCATAAACCTCTTTTTAGCGATTACTCGTGTTCCGACCTCATTGGGGTGTGGAGATGTGAAGAAAGTCATTCATACCGATAACCAACGGCTCGAGCTTGGCGAGGCTGTTGCGAATTGTTCAAGGTGAAGTAGCTAATAAATATAGTAAACGATGGCACTCTATTAAAGAACTTCTTGTCAAAACTCAAACGTTTTCTGCGACACTTTATACTGAAGCACTGCATTCAGGAAAATTTCCAAATCAGCATGATGTAGTTGCCTTGTTGATCCCATTCCAAAGTTATTATAATGTTTGCATGTCCGCCAGAGTTCAAGAGACAAAATCTGATGATCCATCACACGTACGACCTCTCCAATGAGCACACAGATGTATCGAACACAAGTGCGCAATCCTCGTTTCATCAAACACTGCAGTCGTTGTGCTGCCATTTCCAAATAAAAACGTTGGCAATTACGTCATCGACCAATTGCACAGCTTTAAATACAACCCTTTTTCACTAGAGATCTGGGGATATTGGTAAATTTTGTTAATAAACGGATTTAACAGTTTTGTGTAGTTGGTAGGCTGTCGTTTATGGAAGACTAGACATGTTTATTAATGGTTATTTATGCCTCAGTAGAACTGTTAACAGATTATAAGCTTTAATAAGCTCATTTTTGTCATACCAACAAGATTAGTCCAAGTTGATAGCTGTAGCAGACTCCAGGTAGCTAAAGTACGTGCCGTGCATTAGCACAGTTTTTAGTTCAGAAAACTTACATAGCCGTTGATTGCATCAATAAGGAGAGAACATCTTCTACCTTCCCTCGTTTCTCACAAGCTAACGTCGTCAACCTCAGCGCAAATAAAACGGAGATTTAAGTAAGCGGTGTTTTCGGATGCTATTTGTGATCAATAAAGGGATCTTCGGTTGTCATAGCTCGTGTTTGAGCCGTGCCTGCTTAATGAAGAGCGGTCAGGGTGCGCCACCGATGCCCAAGGTGGAATCGATTATTGAATACTACCAGAGATTTTGAAATTTGCAAAATTCTCACAATGAACAATTTTTGATGTCTTCATTTAACTACTACCCCATCCAGAGGACTAAAATCAGAGGTTTAAGGGAAAAATAACAGAAATATCGCAGAAATCAAGTTTTTGTTCTAAACCAAAAGAAGTATAGAGATGAAGAAAAACAAATATGGTAAAAATTTTTCCACTTGGGAAATCTTTTTACCTCCGAGTTAAGTTCTATTTCTACGCATAAACACAATTTCAATCATCTATCGCATCTTATAAAAGCCTTATCAAGTAATTAAAGTATGTCAAAAGAATTTGGAAGCGCGATTTCTTTGGGGTATAGAATAACTACCAGGGTATGCACATTGCTATAGCGTTTTCTTTGACGCTTTGACTAATTGCATGAAGGAAGTCTTGCGGATGGTTTACTAAGCAAATCCTCACAATTTAGTAAATACGCACACTACACTGCTTGCCTTACAATTCACAGCGCTCCCTTGATATGTCAAAAATTTACTCTAAATGCCTGCTCTCACCAAAAATGCGTTTTTAATGCCCAGTTTTGTTTTATTAAATAGAAATCCATGACTGACTGACCTCCGCCTTACGCTGGCATTTCGGATGGACATTTGTTCCCTTGTCATATCCAATGTGTGAGTCGCATGTGGCTGAAATGTCTGCACCCTACGATTGGCCTCGGGATGTTAATTACTGCTATTCCCTGTGGTCTCTTGTTAGTTTTCTTGGAATTCTTTCATTCAACTACTTTGTTGGGCCTCGTATATTTGAAAGAATGTCTTCTGCTTATCGGTGTCTTCCACCCCTCCAGAGACTGGAATGGAATTGTCGGTAAGGATAGTCTTATATTTTCTACTCTTAATAAACCTTAAGTAAAGTGGCAGTTGCTTCTCACTCGCGATCAATGGCTCATCATTATTATCCGGTTTATATATATACATATACTCGTCCAGGAATTTGCAGAGTTATATTGAGACACGCTTTGATTTGTATATTGTCGATTATGTTGAAAACGTTTTCAGCCGCAAGACTGGAGTGATATTTGATTCGATCTAAAATTTGCGACAGCTTTTTGTGTGCTTTGAAGTGATACTGTTCGTTACTGTTTTGTTAAAGGCGAAGGTCTATGTCTCGTACAAATGTTAATGTACATCAACTTTCAACTTATTCCTAAGTTAGATAATTTACTTTAAATCGCTTAACCTGGTGCTCATTTTCCCCTGGTCTATGCATTCTCTAAAATAAGATTCTCAGCCCCGTTTTTCAACCCATTCCACTGCATTCCTCTTTTAATCCATGGATATTCGACCTCAACTCTGAGCACTTAAATCAACCTGAAGCTTAATTCATGTGCCTCACATGATATAAGAATCTTTCATAATATCTTGGTTCTTATACTTCATTGCTTTAGCATGATCAATTTTAATACTTCCGTTACAAAACAAAATTCATGTGGCCTTTACCCTCGTGCCTTTATCGGAGAGATTGAAACATCACAAGATCTCGTTATAATGACTAATGTAGCAACTTGACTTCCACTGGCACTGAGAATAAATTGCACTTTTCCTCCCCACACCCACTTACACTAGCGTGCTTTCTCTCTCCTGCATGCCCATTGGCCCAACGTCGGGGTTTTCACTTTACTTCTGATTGGACGACCAGTGCCAGATTGACCATGTGTTATGCTAGTCCCCTTCGCAGCATTGGCCTTGGCAAGCAGAATTAATTCGAGGTGTTTTTTTTATATTGCAAAGCGTTAAAAATTTTAACGCCGTTGAACACAATCTAAGCCATCTTTGATTTCTTAACAAGTCGCCCATTATCAATGGAACTTTGCCTTTCCAAACACCGAAATATTTGCGATTTTGAGAAACTTATTTGTAGGGATTTGTCTTTACCTGATATTTTTACTGGTCTCCGATTCCTAATACTTCTATGTCGATATCCTGATTAGGTGAGAATCATTTTATGCAAAGTTCTGAGATTATCTCATGTCTTTTGCCTTTATTTGCCGCACGAATACGTCATCATTCAAGTGCGTGAACAGTCGCGCCTTGAACGTCCTAGCGTGAAGTATAAACACACTTTTAACTTCCCGACATTTCCTTGCAAATGGTATTCCTAGTTTTCGGTTTTTCAGTTTGGCTGGATTGGTCTTATACTCTGGCGATGGCTTGATTTGTAATATAACGGTGGAGTTGTTACTATTTCCTTCGTAATGGTTGGAAACGGCGAATTCGATTTTCTATGGCAGTTTTGTGCTAGATTTGTACTATGTTAGGTTTGCACTAGTTATTCTAGTGGTTTCTCATCTCACCATGAGCTAAAATGGCAATGGTAGTTTTTCACCTTAAAATAGCTATAAAATCTTATGCTACTCTCTTGTTCATCTCTTTGGTTATCTCAGTAAAAAAACGTTAAAAGAACTCGTTTGCATACCTATTATCCAAATTTTCTACCGTAATTTGGCGTCCTTTCCTCTCCTTTCAATGTTGCGTGCTGATTGTAATTGGGTCTTTTCATAATATCCTTTCAAACGCCAGTATTTTTTATTCAAAAAACAATATCGTGAAACTGCCTATAATGCATCAATCGTAAGTGCTTTTTTCCTTTTCAGACTGCATTTATGGGGCTGTTTGTCTGTTTCAGCGTCTCCTCCACCATTCATGCCACCCTGGTGACATTGCTCAGTTTTTCGTCCCTGCTCTTCGACACCTCTCAATGGGCCGACCCAATCGCGTAGGTTATACGCTTTTTCACATTGGGAAGAAGAACGCAGTTTAGCATTTCAATGTCAGGTGGATTGGTTAAATGCTCCTCAAAGACTGCATTTGCTCCCATGTTTGATGGGAATAATTACGTAGTTTATTGGCGTGTGCATGTGCATGCGAAGGAATTGCATTGCATTTTTGCTTATGCTTTTCTGCATTTGCAAATCGTGACACCTCTAATTAGCGGTTAAGCTTTTCTATGGTGCCAGAACCTCCCGTAAAGTGCTTTATAACTTTTTTGAAGTCCGATCATGCAATAAACTCTTAATTGGGAGGTTTTGTGAGTGAGTTTACATTTCGAAACACTAAAATCCTTGTCGTTGAGAAATTTCACCATTTTTTGATGGGAATTACACTTTAATTAATACACCAGCATTCACTGTACACTGATGTGTACTTTCCCATTGCACACACTGCGTGATTTTACGCCGTGTCAGGTGCGATATCCATGAATTTTCAAGATATCCGAATGCTTTCCTTATTTGAACAGGCTTTGAGATGGCGTCTAGTTGCAGCTATTTCCTTTCCATATGCTCTTGATCAAGAATCACGTCTCGTTTAACCTTAACTCATACTGTTTTTAAAACTGGACTTCTTCAGCTCCATTTCGCGGCCCGGTTGCATAGCTTTATCAATAACGATCGGATACATGCTCGCAGGTAGGTTGTTGAGTCTCAAGGCTGCAAAACTTTAACGTTACTTGCTTTTTCTGCAAAGTTGCGTTAACTGTGAAACGATTTAGAATCTTTAATTTTTGTTAAATAGTAACCTTTGCTTTTTTATTTGGATGGTCTTACTTATAGCATGCTCCATTGTTCATTAACTGTCAGTATTACGATGGAAAAGCCTCAAAGAGCTCTACAACACCCCTTAAGAGAGAGGAATTTAAATGGCGCGTAGCCTAGCTTAAGGCGGATTTGGAATGTTCACAAAGTCTTGTAGACAAAATTTGTGCATATATTTGGACACCGGTTGGCTATCCTTAAAGCGAGTGCTTCGGCTTATTGTTTGTTTTCGCGCAGGCGAATAAGGTCACCTTCAGTGTGTACAGATGATCAGCAACACGAGACCAGCATTAGTGCATTTAAAATCCGGCATGCGGAGACTTTTTCGTAGAACTGAAAGTTTATGGCCTCCTAATTCATATTCATTCTCTTTGATCTAGTGCGATAATCCAGCCTATTAAGAGTATCCATCTTTGGTGATTGGTCGACTAAGATGGGGTTGTCACTACTGATAAATGGAGTGAAATCAATCATATATTTAACTGGTTCGTGGTGCAGCTGACAGAAATTGAAAATTGAAATTGAAAATCAGTCCAACTTCGCACTAGCTTAACAGTTTAGGCTTAAACTTGGTGATTCTTGTTATTTTGTCGGTTCTAGATACAATCTCGATGTTCACATTCCAAAGGGGCCTGGAGCTGCTTTTATTTTGCACCCATCACCTCATAGTCGCTATATGTTTCACCTTCCTTTTGGTAAGACTTGCTACATCCCTTTACCTTCCTCTTTCGTTTATGCACTCGCTTCCAAGGGTATTCCCTTCTACCCGTATCTTCGTATGCATATTCATGCACTGCCTTTGCAGTGTGCTCATATGTGGCAGCGCATGAGCTGCCCCACGCCTTTCTCTTTCTGATTCCGTGTAAATATAGTATCTGTCATTTGCAGAACTTTAGAAGCGTTTAGACTTGGTCTTCCAATTAAATTTAGTTGATGAATTGACAAAATTATGCTGATTGAGACGCTCGTTCGGTGCTTCAAGCAAAACCAAATGCCTTCCTATGCTTTCTATTTCAACTTCTCTTGTCTCATTTTCACCTGTTTGAGTCCACTTTTTAATTAAGATTTGGAAAGTGGTTGGAAAACTTGCATGAGAACGTAGCGTTTTAGCCAAAAACACAGTTATTTTGCTCGCGAGTGAGTTATTTACCATGGTGCTGGTTTCACTTCTCCAGGGCTTTCAACCTAGCGTTGGACCCGAGTACGCGTTCTTATAGCACCAGAATGGTCTACGCTATACCAGATGTGGCTCGACTCATACGATTTCAAAAAATTACACTGACCAGATCTTTTGTGACCCAATGACACTACCTTACGGTGGCTTTTCCTGTTTGTTTTCAGATCTACAGAATAGCTCCTGTCTACGCCATTATTCGGCTCACTAGTGAAATTTCGACACCATTTCTAAACCAAAGGTGAGATTCGGCATTGTGTGTACCTTTCCTCAATTGGTGTGTAAAATGTGGTCGGGACTCTTTTTGGCTGTGGCTCTGTGTGTGTGTGTGTGTGGCTGCGCGTGTTTGTCTAGTGGAGTGAAAGGAGATTGTGACGTGCACGCGCCACAAACGGAAGTCATTGCCAGTGGTGAATAATTAGAGATTACATGTGTGAGTCTGCGAATGTGTCACTTTGGTGATTTACACCTGTGAGTAATTTGGAAAAGTCATATTTTTCCTAGTAGGGAATGCAAACACCTTGAAAAGCAATTACCTTGTTTAGCATAGGAGTTGAGTGTTCAGGGGTAGACTTGGCAGTTTTAGCCTAATGTGCATTTAAGCCTTCCTCACGCTCTAATAACTTCTATAGAATTTGTGCTAATTAGTAAAGTTGTTCATTGTGGTTGAATCTACTATCTCGTCCCACTTCATCCCTTTTCCTTCAACCAGTCGGCCTGATAGCGGGCTAAGGCAATATGCGTGCGAGTCGTAGCTGATGTAAATGATTGCGATGGGCTTTTGGCTCTCATAATTTCTTCAATGTTAAAGGCTGTTTGACATCACTACCATTTTACGTGATTTCCACGTGGTAAGTTGTGGTCATTGAACGTATCACTTTTATATTGACTAATAACCAAATTTCTTAGGCCGTTGAAAATCGCGTTAGAAATTGGGAGGTGTTAAGAAAGCGGTTGTGTTGGTTAAGTAGAACTCCAAAGACTGATAGACTATTGCAATCTGAAAAGATGGGTCGCTCGACTTCGTAGACTTAAGTGCCTATTAGCCGGGAGATTTGAGGTTTAAAGTGCCAAAAATGTTGCACTGAATCAGAAAGTTTTACTAACTCGAATCAAGTTTTAAACGAAGTGACTATTAAATTTCCTCTTATTTATTTCCTTTCCTACCCTACTGTAAAATGTCCTCCCTATCTCCATTTTCATTGCGTGTTAAAACATCAACAACTGTCATAACTGCAGATCATTAATAGCGGTTGTCTCTAACACCTATTAATGCTTTGCAGGTTTTTTATATCCACCGACATTTTTATGCTGGGGAACTGGTGTCCCTGATACGTACCAGACATTCTCCAAATGCGAGAAGCGACTTTATTCGCAAGTTTATTTAAATACACTTGGAGTGCGCCTGGAATTCGCTGCTATTTAAAGGATTTGATACGTCACTAAAAAAATCGACCACAATGACTTTGACGCCCTTACTGCCTCAAACTACTCCATCTTTTATTGCAGCCAATCACTTCTGTGTTGTCCATGGCCTCAAGAAAGAGTTGGACATTCATATAAATGTGGTAATAGTGGCATATGTCAGGATGCGGCGCGATTAATGTTGCGGTTTATTTAATGCCATTTTAAACTGGTTGCGATCCTCATATTTGTTACTTGGGTTTTCGCTTCAGATATTCCCTATTGTCGTGGCGCACTATTTAAAGTTAGCTTAAAAAGCACCTCCTAGTTTATTTAAACAACCCCTAGCCCAGATGCTGTTAAGCGTATTTTGGATGAAAAAAGTCTAAGTTTTCCTCTTTGCATCGGGTTGCAGGTGGTTTTATCGCATTATTGGAGGAGAGAACGCGGACAAGCGGGCGGCCAATGCTACTCTCGTTTTTGCCTGTCTTTTCACTCTGGGCCGATACGTCTTGCCCTTTCCTTACTGGGTGGTCTTCTACCGCCACTTCAACTCTAAGCCTCATCTGGCCGTCAAGCATAAATTGCCGTCCTTCACCAACTATTTTATTTCATGCCCTGTCCTCCTCGATGTTCTCAACGCCGCCTGGGGCTACCCGGTCTTCATTGTAACTAAAAAAGCCCTTGCCACCCTCGGCTACATTCGTCTCAAGTCCAAACGAAATGGAATGTCGGCTCACAATGGAGAAGTAGGGATTGGTGCTTACTCTAACGGCAATCTCCACGAGGAGTAGTAAACCTCATTTGCTTCACCTCGTATGTACCTAATTGTGCATTTAGTTCCACTCAGGCTCTGCTTGCGCGTGGCTCCTTCCTAGGTTCAGTTTTCTTTGCATGCACTACCTTGCGTCCTCGCGTCCCTAGGTCGTCCTTTTCATCTGTTCGATTGTCTCCGTGTTTGTGTCCTTACGTCTCCTCCACTTTTCCCTCTCTCTCAAGGAAGTGGTGCTTTCAGTTGTATTTACGGTATTCTTTGACACTTAACGTGCATTAGCACAATTTTGAACAGTATAGTCGTTTTTTCCCGGAAGCAATGTTCTTCTCCTTCACAAGGCAACTTACTATGTTCTTTTAAGCTAAGCCTGCGAAGTACGGCGATTAAAAAATCCTGTAAAAGTAAGAAAAAAATACTGTTTTGGCGTTTTAAACAGTTTTGGTGAAATTCGTTCAATTATTCCCTTTAATTCACCTTAAGTGTGAAAATGACTTTCTGGAACTGGAGATATTGTCAATGAATAATAAAAAAAGATCTCGACGAGCTCTAAGAGCTTGTAAAATCGGCTTTTAGATGGGTCAATACCTGCTGATTAAGCAGTTTTGAGAATCCGTAATGGTACCATCAGTCATGACGACGTCCCTTTCAAAATATGGAGGTGAGGCCCATCTCTTCACTCTAGGAAATCAGTTTTCTTACTGTAAGTGATGCACTTGTTTCGGAGTGTCCAAATCTGTACACAAATTCGGCAGTATCCAGCGTATCCCATCGGCGAGAAGTTTCATTTGGATGAGTTCTCACATGATCGGATTTAGGCTGCGCTATCCAATCGCAGGAGTACTTTAGCTCATGGATCTGGCTTTATTTAGCAACAAGCATAACATTGGAAACACATCTGCAAGATAGGCGTCTCTAGAAGTAAGGTAAAGGAGTAGTTCGTCTGCTGTACAACTGATTCGCCTCATGGGATTGAGCAATGGAGGCTGTAGATCGTGGGACTCAGAAATCCAAAGCGCAGAAAAGAGCCACGCCTCGCTTAATCCAATGACTCTGAGGTTCTGTGCTGGGAACCTCCACCGCGAAGACAAAATTAGTCGACATCCCAGTGGTTGACAAGGCACCTGGTGACAAAATTATTGCCCATTTTAAATTAACGCCTTGAGTATTTAAAGCGCTGTGCCATGTTAGTTATTAAAGAACTACTAAACAGAAGGTTAACTGGTGTATTTGTTCATAAAAAATGTTTAAGATGTATATTTTCATCAGTGGCATGCAAAAGACGCTTTGAACTCCGCATCTTAACACAGACTTCGTGTTTAAACACCTTTTAGATCGTAACAGAAAAAGCAGTCGTGTACTTTTTAAAGAAATGCAACCTTATCTAATTGCTGGTATGGACATCAGAAAATATTTATAAAACGTTCCAGCGCGCACCTGTTTTCAAGTCATCGGATCACAAAAATTCACTTATTTTGAATAAATTTGGATCAAATGCTCCTTGTTTTCAGTCTTTGAATAAAGGAACTAGTAGAGAGACCTAAAACCTAAAACTTTCTTTAAGGTAGGTGATCCAGAAAGACACCGGTTGCACGATTACAACTCAAAATCCATAAATATGTTTGGAACAAGTCTACTTTTTTGGATTTCGGCTTCTAGGTTGCCTAAGTTATGGAGTTACATTTCCGAGCTATGTGGGCAGAATTTTTGCTTTCTTTAGGGGAAAAGCAAAGAACAATGTGTTGTAAGCAGATGATTGAGAATCTTAAGGCACTTTCCTGCCACAAAATTATTAAGACGGATGTTATGAATACGATAGCAGAGGTAGATATACCAGATCGAGAAAGGGTTTTGTAGACTGGACACTCGTAAATTCCTTCCTCGGGCTTCTGCCTACCAGCTTCAGGAATAAGCCAAATGATCGGCATGAGCGTGTAGAGCTCCCTAGGCCTGGATTCTGTCAAACACCTGTTCAACAGATCCCATCCACAACCCTCCAGGTAGAGGCCACGAATGTAACAACCGTCAGCAGGAGCTTGATGGAGACTTGCGATGCCCTCTTCCATTACCTGTCAAGGAAAACGTCAACCAATCAATTGCAGGATTTCTCAAGTACATAGGTAAGTTTAATGCATAAGAAAGCTCACTTTGAAATTAAAACTGACAGTGTCCACAGGTTGTGAGTATTTGCGGGCAAAGTTTTGCAGCTGACCGGTTAAGAAGGCTTGTGGGAAGAAGAACCCACTGATCCAAAATACTACAGGTGTTCCACTGTCATACCAGGCTTCTAAGTTGCCAATTCTTTCCCCCAGATCCTTTATCCAGGCGCCAAGAGGTTTTAAACTGGGATAGGCCTTTGCATTCCACAAATCAGGAACTTGATTATTAAATAAGGATGTAGCCATGGCTTCCAATGCAGCTGACATCACTATCAAGCCCTTAACTGCTTTGATGAGTTCTTGCAAACTCGATTGAATTTCATTCAGAAGATTGTTAAATCTAAAGAACGACACTCCCTATTTGCTTCAAAACCCTTGCACTAGTTGAAAAACAATCGCCACCAATTTACCTTGCAACCTCCTGAATTAGAACGGTATTCATGGACTGCTCATAAAGTATGGGATACCTTTCGACAATGGCAGCTTCGTCTAACAATGAAGGACACTCAGTTAGAAGCTGTGTTGCAACCTCTTCTATGATATCCTCATGTGTTTTGCCTCCTTTGGAGGTGAGAGACGTTTTTGGCTGTAGAAGGACCAAATCTGCCAGCAACTGGAAGGTCTCGTTTTGTGCAAACGTTATGTTTGCGTTCTCGTGTAGACCAAATACCTCAGGAAGGTCATTTATTGGCAAAGATTGAATATATTTTAGGTAACTCTAAAAGGAACAATCGAAATGATTGCATTATTTTTTTTAAATTTTAAACGAGCTTAATTTTGCATAGATTTCAACCTTATTTGTAAGAGAATAAAAAGAACCAGTGGCGCTTTACTTGTTTCCTTGGGAGGTAATCAAAAGCAAAGCATCCCAGAATAGACTACAAGGAAAGCCTTTACCTTATGGTCTGAATCGCCACTTATTTGCTTGTAAATACCCGATTCGGAATATGCATGATCTGCGTCGAGAGAGGAGACATTGTAGAAATCAGAGAGGATACTAATCAGGCAGCGCCGATCCCAGTCATCGGTTACGCGTCCGCCGTAGTTGATTTGGCCAGCAGTATATTGCAAAATCTAATTTGATAGCATCAGGGAAGAACCACAAACAATAAATATCCGAATAAAACTAGAAGCAAAAAAGTTTTACAAACCTTATATGGAATTTTATCGTATTCAGTGAGGAACATAACAAGTTGATCCATGCAGATCTTCATGTCACCGGTGGTGAATTCATAGGGGATACTAAAACCCAAGGCCCCAAACTTCCTTCTCTCGAGGCAAATGGAGTGAAAGAAGGAAAGTGCTAGAAGGAGAGACTTGAAATTTGCATTCTAAAGTCGAAAAAGGATCTCTCGATTAATTGCAACAATAAATGCGCGATTAAGTTCTGAACAAATTTCTCAATGCACACCTTTCTAGGGACGCTATTCAATTGTTTATCGTTGAGTGAAAGGTAAGTTCTGAGGAGATTGGCTTTAATGCCTCTTGGTGGCTCGATGGTCAACTTCGAGCCATTCTGCAGGATGTATACAGGGAAACTGGAACTGGGCATACTGGTGAGCCACAAACGGAAGTCCTTGCTGACCCGGTCCTTATCGATTTGTTCTACCAAACGTTCCAGAGACGGCATCCACGAAGGTGCCAAGTGACAGTTCTGGAAGAAGACCCACATTCCACGCTCCATAGCTGCCTGCATCATCTCTTCCGCTCGTGGACCTTGACCCTGGCCCAGTGATATGGCTGACAACCTCTTACCACCGAAGTTCATTTCTTCTGCAAATCTATAGAGATCGGAAGCCGGATCTGTACCCTAAAATTAATTAATATAACTAGTGTTAAGCTTTTGACAAAAACAATTCTCAATTTGATTGCATTCCAAAGTTCTACCTGTGATAGGATGAAGATTATGGGGGTTGTGGGGGAGCTCTCCTTGAAAATTTCTTTAAGGCTAGTGTTCTGAGGTTCAATAAAGCTTTGTCCCAGATGATGTGCAACAAAGTCTTGCATTGCGTTCGTGACTTTGTCAGGCCGGAAACAGCGTAGAAAGAGCAACCGTTGAAAGGTGTCTAACTTTTCGCCCCAATGGTCTTTTAAGGGAAGGCGGTGGGGTTCTGGTGAATCAAAAATTTCCTTAAAGTCATTTAAATTTTGCACAATGAATGAGCAAAGGCCTTCAAAATTTGACAAAGTCTCAAGTGCGAGAAGATCACCCCACATGCGATCCGACATCCATTCTGGAGCTGGATTTGGAAGATCTCCCTTTACGGCTGAACTGCCAGATAGGAGATATCTCCATTCTTCCTAAATAAAAGCAAACTTTATTCACAACTATCTGTTCGTTATAAATCCATCTTAACAAAGCACCATCTTCCTACTTACCGGGTCTATTAGTTTCTCCTCTTCAAGAATTTTGATAGTAATTAGGAAGGATAATAGCAATTTATGTCGCTCGAAAAGACTTCTACAGACATTTGCATATAATGAAAAAGTGATATAATCGTTCACGTTTTCGATGCGCTCTGTAACAGTTGCTGAAACAGAGAAAGGAGTCCTTGGCATTTCACAGCTTTTACTTGTAAGAGCATAAGGGTGCAATCTTACGTGCTTTCTCTGCGTTGGTAATTCCTTTTACAAAAATATTTATAAACCACTCCAGGGAATACTGATACATTCGATCAATTCTGCGCAGCGAAGAGACACAGAAAAAGAGGATTCTGCCACGTGTGGCGACTGGAATGTACATACTACGAGTTTCATCTATATCCCTTTCGGTTTGCTCAGCTACAACAACTTTTGTGCGTATCTCCGAAGACTTCATCTTAGAGGCCTCGAGGGTACTGATGAGGTCAACGTCGTCAACTGGTGAGCCCTCAGATGAACTTAGTTTCTCTAAAATGTGGTCCTCAATCTCCTTAAGTTCCTGCTTCATTTTTGCATTACTGACGATAAGCTGACCCTTTGCTTCTTCCAAATCAGGACGTTCTTCTGCCACAACTAAACCAAGGAGCTGATCCTCCAGACCTTTTGGAGCTAATGTAAAATTAACTATACCCATCCGGGCAGAATTCTCGGGTGAGTAATGAGGATTTGGCAACTTGGTTGTCAGGTAAAATCGAAAGTCTTGGTGGTAAGGAATTACATTTTCACCCATTTTGATGACAAGGACCCCTTGTTGCGGATAAGTCTGCTTCAGTATGATGGGATCAAGGGCAGGATCAAGTTCTTCACCCACATTTTCAAGGAGGACTGGTCTACCAAACCGAACTGAGTTCTCAATGGTACGCAGAAAATCTTTTTCTGAGATCTTGACAACCTCAAGACCCTCATCACCTTCTAACGATTTTATCCATCGATTCGCCTGACCCTGTGGGTCGACAAACAGTGGCCAACGGCGAGAGAATTGAACTATCACAGCGTTCTCTATTGAGAGGCTATCTTTTGGTAGCCCAAATATGTGCCAATTGCGAATCTTAACGGGGTCCCCGAAGGTGCTAACCAAATTTGGAGTCGATGTGTGAGGTATTTTGTGTTCCTTCAGGCATTCAACCCACTCACTATACATTTCTTTTCTGTATTCGCCATTGAATGGACCAAGGTACGCCACTATTCCCGAAGAGCAGAGTACATTTCCTATGAGATTATCAATCAAGCTCTCTACTTCCACAATAGAGTCCATCCACCGACCCTTTTCACTACTCAGGCCTCCAATCAGCTTGTCAGCACGGAGTAGACGAGCCTCACAGAGATTGCTCTTATCCTCTAGCTCCTGCTGCCTCCGCATGCACTCATCATACTTCACTTGCAGGCTGGATATTCTGTCTTTGCATGACTGAAGACGAGTGCGTGCTTCTTGAAGCACGTACTCTGTCTCCTTCAAGTCTTCCTCAGCCGCTCTCATTGCCGCCCTCTTCGGGGCTACCATTTTAGCCACGTTGTGATACTTATGCATGGCTCGCACCCAGAGGCAAATGCTAGTGCAGGCTTTGCTAACTTTAGCAATCGCTTGCGGTGTAAAGGCCTCAGATTCTATATATGGCTGGATTTTATCGATGATGGCATCAGAAATATTATCGCGGTCGAAGTTGAGGAGAGATTCTAGGAACTTTCCAGGATCCTGGAGCAGAGCCTTGCTAGGCTCCCAGTAGTCGTCCACCTTGACGCCTGGTTTGTCACCGGCCACCTTTTTTGGCTTCACATCCTTCATTATGCAAACAGCCTCCATAACAAGACGTACTCCCTCGGGAGGACGCATCATAGCACGAATCTCAGTAATGTCATTTTTGTTGAGCGACTTCACTGCTTCCAAGGAGGCATACAGTGCGGGTAGTGCTTCATCTAGGTCCCGTTGGGCATCATCCCTTATTTCTGCACATTCAGCTGCTTTCCTTTCTGCAGCTTCTTCCTCGCGTTGCACAATTGCTGTTGTTTCTTCCGCCACTTTAGAATCTCTGGCAATCTCCTCCATTGTCACCTTTGAGGTCTCAATAGCCTTCTCCAACTGTGGTTGCATGACTTCAAGTTCCTCTTGTAGCTTTGCAACAATCTGCTCTGTACTAAGGAGCTTATCCAATCCCGTCTTTGTGCGGACCCTTAAATTAATCAATTCTGTTAGCTTTAGATTGTACATTTTGGCGAACGAAGCAAGCAATTCCAGGAAGCATGCCGGTGTCACGTAGTTGTAACGACCCAATTCATGCAGGTATCGAGCTGTACTACGAACAGCTGATTGGTGCATTTTTTGGCACACCTTGACAATACCTCCCAAAAGCTCATCCTCAATGCTTAATTCTTTCATATCTTTTAGCGTTTTGAGTGCAACTGCTTCAAGTGCCTCGTTGGGCCATTCCGCGTACCAGTCGATGGTGCAGCAACTAACCAGTGCTGGAAATTGACGCAGGCGCGCACGGAACACCTCTCCAAGAGGACTCATTGTGATCACTGTATGGAGGTTTTGATGTACACGCTTCACATAGGTGGAGTAGAGATTGTTCTTTGTTGGTACCATCCCAGCATTTGTCACCACAGGCTTCATGGCGTTATAAATATTCTCAAAATCTTCGAATGCGTAGATATTCGGTACATCACCAATATTCAGAATATTGTTGAGATCCTCCAAAAAGGTTTCCTTTTTAATCTAAAAGAAAATAAAACACGTAGGTATAGGTCAATGAAATTAATCGAGGATAAAATTATTTATCGTACCTGAGTGTCGGAAAACAGAAATAGAACCTGCTTGTCCTCGATACCCGATAACATCATAACCTTTCTCAAATCCTCCTGCCAGTCGTGGGTGCTGTAAGTTTTTGTAAGCTCAATTTGGACGCATTCGAATTCAGCACTTTAAAAAGAACCCCATTAAATACATAATAAAGTCACAGAAAAAAGCAAAACTTAGCTTAACACTCACATATGAGCTGCGAGGCGCGAAATGCTTTGCCTTCCGCTACCACCTAGACCTAACAGCAGAGCATTGCCTTGGGGCTGGCGAATAATTCGAGACAGGCGACATAGATGCATAATAGCGTCCATGAAGAGAACAAGATCCATGCGCGCGCTATTCAGTTGATTATAATCCTCCAAAGCCACTTCACACACACGAATCACTTGCGTATGATCCACCATTTCGATGTATTTCCTGTTATCGGCAGCATCGGCTGACAACAAATCACCATAGAGCAGCGGTTCGGAAGGAACTACTTCTTCAAATTTAGCCTCGAATTGCTCTTCCATGGTCTTGATGCACAAATTCTTAAACCAGTTTCTATCTATCTCATTGATTAGACGATCCTGATAAACACGACAACATTCATGGTACCAAAGACGCAGAACGTCCGTAACGCGACCCGTAAGGTGTAAGACATCAAACATGTAGATACCTTGAAAGACCTTGGAAAGATCACGGAGATTAAATGTGTAGTGACTTTTTGCCGGTGTGGGCAGGAGCTGTGATTGTACAGTAGTATAAACCGAAATGGAGGCTTTTACAAAGTACTTCACTTTGTCTAGTAACTGACGGACAGGTGACTCCGCAGGGGTCTGCATAAACCAACTGGTTAGAATAGTTGAGAAAATGGTCGAAAGACTAGCTTCATCCAGTTCGTTAAAACTCAAGAAGTTGAAGTGTCGGAGCAGACGCTGAGTGATTGGGTTTCTACCACCACCTGGTGGGCACATGGCACATAAGAAGTTAACATCAACAATTTGCTTAAAAGCGCCAACCTGCTTCCGATCGTACCATCCCTTAAAGTCCATCCACTGGCGAATTAACTCGATTGGGGGTTGAGCACCGAACGTATCGGGTGCAGGCATGTTCAAGTCGTCAATGAAGAAAATGAGATACTTCCCGGGTGGGGGACCATACACGCCACGCCTGCGTTTGTTCATTTTACTTTCCATCACATCCTGTGTCTGATTGGCCGAGGACTTGGCGCTGAGCACCATGAACTCGGGAATAAATTCTTCAGGCATCCCTCGACAAAGTTTGTCTGCAATACAAACCGTCTTTCCTGTGCCTGTGGGCCCAACACTGAGGACAGGAATTGAATTTTTTAAAAGCATTTCCATGACTTGAACTAAGCGAACGCTGTCCAGAGTTGGGACAAGGATGTCCGAGTACTTTGCACTCATATCTACTTGAAAAGGCGGCATATTTTTCATCCAATGTTCCCAATGAACCTTTCATTGGACATTATCAGGTAAAATTAGCATCAATTGTAATAGTAAAGCAGATTAAAACAGGCTTACCTGCTTTGGACTTTGTTCATCACAGTCCACATCCTTCTTGTCCATATTGAGAATATCAGCTTCATCTAGGTAGTAATCATAGACAGTGCCTTCTGGAGGAAACGGCCGAGTACACTGTAAAAATGGTAAAATTTTAGATAGTTTGAGCAAGTTTGGAAGTCAGAGATAGAATGATATCAACAGCACCTTCGCATCCTTCATCTTCTGTCTCAAATACATATCGAAGGCCTTGCGCCCATCGTTGGTACAAGTTGAACCGACCGACCAGATTAGTGAAAAAAAGAACCAAGATTCGAAAACTTCCCCTATTCTCGAAACCAACTCATCGGGCACTTCCCGCTACAAAATAAGTGTCGCCATAAGTAAGGAAAACTCTATGCTACAATTTTGAATAAACACAACCTAAACGATCAACCAGCGGCATACATCTCCTGGCTCATTGCCCAGTGGGCGAAGTGGCGCTCGAAGGTTTTGATTATGTCTGACCTATACATTATGAACGGGAATGGCATTGAATGCTCACTGGCGCTTGAGCTTTTAGTCTTAAGAGGTTATTAACGCTTACTTTAGCCCGTTCATTTCTCTTTATGCCCATTAAAGGGCCCAGTTTTGATTGGAAACGACTGTAGAAACAAGAATAGATCTTCAATAAACTGAACGTCAGCTGACCGTCCGAGCTTCTAACGTTTTCGACTGTGTGTTCCCGAACAAAACGGATGGAGTCCTAAATGGTTTTATTTGTTTGCGCTTTAAACCATTTCGCTTATAAAACCTACCTCAAGGAATATGTCAAATAAGCGTTCTAACTTTTCTTTATGAGGGTAAATTGGTGCAGGCAAACCTTGAAGCCAGCACTCTACGAAGGGTTTAAGACCGAGGATACTTGTT
Source organism: Taenia crassiceps (assembly GCA_023375655.1). NCBI lineage: Eukaryota > Metazoa > Platyhelminthes > Cestoda > Cyclophyllidea > Taeniidae > Taenia > Taenia crassiceps. The sequence continues at coordinate 7,034,884 of JAKROA010000004.1, read as the reverse complement.
TCCAAGTACACCATACCGCAACGACTTACAGTTGCCGGTGAAGCAACTGCCAAATCAATTACTTCAAACATCATGGTCATTGCCTCAGTCAGTTTTATTATCTCACCGCTGCTCAAACAAAGTTTCTTGTTGTCGTCCAACACTGTATTCATATTTTCAATCCACAAAGCGTCGACAGGTCCATCAAAGACATACCAACGTTTATCGAGGTTGTCAGCTGCAACCCCTTCGCGAATGAGTACACTCAAGATACCGTCAGTCCATTCATGCGTGACGGTATCGAATTCACCGTAGAGTTGACCCATTGTGACGGATTTGGGGTTCAAAACATAGGTGACCACGTTTTGGAAGTAAGAGCCATCTGGGGACGGTTGATTCTTTAGGGAACTCAGGGCATCTTTCAGTACCTCATAGCATTTTGTTTTGCCTGACCCCGTAGGACCAAGGATCATAAGGCCGTGTCTCACGACTGTGGTGTCGAATAGCTGAGTACATTTGTGAAGAAATCCTAAAGGCGGAATGAAAATATGTATACCTTTTTGAAAAACTATAAGAGTAACGTTTTTTCCACTTACTGTGATCATCTTTAAGGTTCAATCTGAGAGCAGCAGTTTTCAGAGCGATTGTAAGATCTTCGTAATTTACTTCGTTTGCACTGGAATGAACACATGTGGGTTAAAAAATGAAATTTGAGAAAAAAATTAAATTGTAAAACCAACACAAGATGACGAATATTTGGGAATAGGTCAGCGACGATGCCATTGAAGAGTTTCAGATCGTCCTCCAGAAACTTGGGTAGGTTCACATCACGGATTGCTCGAAGAACAATAAGTTCCTATAATTAACAAAGCAACGTTTAAAGTTCCCTTCCCTAGCGCTTTTGTTAACCTACCTCATTCGTATCAGGTTCAGTTCTTTTTAAATTGCCAGCTGCAGAAATGACACTTTTCACTGCCCGCATACCAAAATCATAATGATCCTGGTTGCTTAACTGTTCAGAAGACAGTTTAAAAGTCGTGACAATCTTTTTGGCCAAAATCCGAGCATCTGCGAAGCCGAAGGAGAAGAGCGAAATTTCCGCAATCAGTGCGTAGTCTGGAACCATCATCGCAACAGGTCGGAAGAGGGCTTTTAAATTATCTGGTAATTCTGTGCGACCCGCATACCCAGGGTTCATTGTAATGAATATAGCGCAAGAGGACTTCAGAGCCAATTCCACACCTTCAAAAAGGAATCGATCGACTCGTTGCATTTGCGCCTTTTGAATGGTTGTGATTTGTTGAGCTACTACAGACAAGACCTCGATATCAATGCGATTAAACTCATCGAAACACGCCCATGCACCCGCGGCAGACAGACCCTTAAAGAATTTGCCCATCGCCATGAAATCCAGTTGATCGGAACAATTGAATACGACGCACTGGATGGCAAAAGCTTTTCCCAAATCCTTTGTTGTTTCTGTTTTTCCTGTTCCTGCTGGACCTGATGGAGCGCCACCGAAGTTAAGATGCAGAGCTCCTGTTAGAGTAAGATAGCAACGGTCCGTCAGAGGAGTAATTACTAGTCGTGTAGTATTTCCAAGATACTCGTAGCCATAGGGAAACTGAGCATTGACGACTCGTATTTCAAGCTCCCCAGTCGTATTTATCCAGTAGTAACGGAGCTGACTTATCCATTCAAAGGCGTTGATGGAGGAGACGCCCTGCTGTACCATGGTGTCAACCACGTCTCTAGCGTGCACCTCGATAACAATCAATGCAGAGAGTGTCATTCTTGCAATTTTTGTTAGATCTCCTTTAACTACAGTGCGAAGTTCATTTAACTGATTCAGAAGGTGTGGGAGTAACCCCTTCAGTCCACCAGAGTGGACACGGGTTAGTGACTCTGTGACCTCTGAAGTCCAATAGGTTTGACAACCCGCTATGACAACCTGACCAGGCCACTGAAGCACCCACTCAGTGCGCGGAGTATCAGGGTATTCGTTCAATGCGCGCTGGATGATCATACGGATTGAGAAGCGCATTAAATCCTCAATCTCAGACATCCAGTCCTCCACGTTCCCGACTGGGTGAGCGGCCTTTTCAAAGGGAATCTTCTCACCTTCACTAGAATACATCGCTGTGATTTCCAGGCCACTCTCAAATTGAAGCTGAAAGTACATCAAAATCGTGTAGATAAAAAATAGCATGAAAAGAAATACCCACCTTGGCAATGTTTTCGAAGCACTTCTTCAAGTGCGGTTGTACAGCTGTAGGATTCTTTGCTTGAGAAAGAATTTCCAAAAGTTCATCGTCAGACAAGAAGAAGAATCGAGGGAAGGCTTGACGTTTGGTTTCCAGGTATTCGCTCAAGCCTTTCTGTACTTGTTCCAGCAGGCTGTTGCATTCGCGCAGGTTATTTAAGATTCGACTGTCCGGACAGAGAGTAATGACATTCGGTTGACCGTTAGCAATTTTCATCACCTTGCGCCAAATCTTCTCCATTGTAGCAAATCGTTTGCCTTCTACCGGCAACTGACGCAAAATGTCTTCTGAGGCAAAAATTGGCTCCAAGTAGAGCCAACTGCGCTGGCAGTTAGTCCATTCATCAATGACCTCTTGGGTGATCTGTAAACGAGCCTCCCAGGCAGCGATGCGTTTTTCGAATTGTTTTTTATATGGAGAAAAGCTCATTGATTGGGTAAGGACTATGTGGTCGTCCAATTGCTGATTAACTTCCTCTGGCACCTTGATTATGTAAGTTCCTGTCTGTTTGTATGGTTGCACTCCAAAGACCACATTCTCCCAATCCTGCATCATCTTATTTAGTGCTGATTCTATTGCATACTCCTTCCCAGCGATGTCAGCAACCTCTGCTATAACGTTGATGTGATCCTACATTTAAAATATTTAAAATAGAAGGCAGCTTGCGTTTAAGTGATGTCTACATTCAGTCAGAAGCCTAGTTAACATGACTTGGTGTAGCTCTATTCAAATCATTTCATTTACTTGCTAAGTAGGTCAAATTATTGATCTCGCTAGGTCAGTCTGTGAGAAAGGCTTCTACAAACTCTTCCATTCCCATAAGCCAAATTCCTCACCTGAAGCCGCATTTCTAAGCACTTTGCAAAGGTGAGGGAAGCTTTTGGCACAACCAGGATGCCAGTCCGTTCGCTGATGAGTTCCCACATCCTACTATGCATTCCAGGACTGCGAAGAGCTTTAATAAGTGGGACGAAGGGTTTGAACTCCTCAATAGCCATTTTGATCTGGCCTGCCACTTCTTGCACTCCAGGCAGCTCACTGAAAATGCGAATTGACTTGTACATAATCTTGTAGCTCTCAGTGACCTGTTTCTCCACAGCTGTTGCATCAATTGACGACAGTGGATCGGTCATGACTGCGTCCTGCGTTCTCAACCAATCCGACACAGCAATCCACATCACTCGGAATGGCTCAAAGTCCTTCAGTAAGGTGCTGATTCTCTCAAACTAAAAATCAACAAATAAATGCTATTTAATTTGGTCTATCCTTAAAAAGCGCAGTTAATCGAGTGGGACCTACGTTGGTAATCGGCATATCGAAAAGTCGTTCACGACTATTATAGAGCAGAGCACTCTGTTGAGCTTCTAGTAGTTGCCTTTGAAGCCTCCGCACTTCATTTGCAACCTCGTGAGCTTTACCCACATCCGTGTAGGAGGCCATAGAAGAAACCATCATCTTTAAGGGAAGAGAATAGGGTTTGAGGGAGTCTCCGTGGTTAGTGAGATATGAAGGTGGGATTATAAGGCGATCATAACTCACCGTCAAACTATCAATTTTATCCGAGAAGGACGCCAAATCAGAGATTTGAAGTTTGCGGAAGCGTTCTTCATCTTCCTCCAAATTCAACTCCGTCTCCTCTACAAGGTTGCGGATCTTGCTGGGCCAGGTGAGAGTGGTCCACTTAGCGGCGAAGTCGTCATTGTTGAGGTTATAGCAGAACTCATCGATGAGCTCATAATGGGCTACGACCCGGTCGATTAGCTCCCTCTGTTCCTCCAACAAATCCGGAATTGTTTCCATATACTCGCGCATCGCAGTGAGTTCTTCTATCGTGTTTGGTTTCTCGTAGAGCTTCCTTGCTATCTCTTCGAATACGTCGCATGACTGAAGTACAAGCACAACAATTGGCTAACACTGATGGACTTATTTTGACTCCTCCCGAGTCCCTCAATTTCCCATGGGGTTGCGTTGGTTTCCTTAATGACTTAAAAAGGATCTACCGGTTGTGATGCGCATGGTTTAGCAGGGAACGGTGCAATTACAACAAGCCAAAATTCGTACAGATAATTAAAACCCGTTGTAACATTCCAAATTTAGCAGGAAAATATTAAAAGTATTGGGAAAACAACCAAGTAAATGGTTTGTAGACATCGCATCTGGTTGTGTATGATCGTTCAAGATTGTTTTGGGATCCAAGGGGAACAAAGCTAAAGGGTTTGCTATTGTTAAGTGCTACACGAACCATCGCGTGCCAAAAACGTCGCTAGTTTTGGAGGTCATTCATACACATTATATACTGACAATTTTTTCTGTTGATTTCCCATCGCAGTTGGGCATCACTGCTTAACAAGCCTAGGTGAGTACTGAGCATTCCTGGACAAGGCCTTCTTTTGAGGACCAAATGGGGTCTTTTATTCGGCGGATTTTAATAAATGCGCAAAATCATAGACACTGGAGATCTTAATTGCACACTGGATCTATTCAATATACAAAAACTGCAAACTCTCCTAACTTATAGGCATGCGGTGAAACCGATAGGTCACGGTACCATTGCCGTAAGAAGACGACTGCAACTAACCGTGTCTGACTGTTTTCTGAGCTGCCGAGAGAGTAGATCCAGCATGGCCTTGGCCATGTCGAATCTCTTCTTCACTAGACGACTGCGCAGCGGCTCCACGTTGACAAGAAAGGGCCCAATAGTAATGTTAAGGGGCATTGACGCCTCCAATTTCTTTGCCTCCTCAAATTGCTTTGTCGCCTCGTTCTTCACGTCATAGGCGTTCAGACTCTGGGACTCATACACTCTCAGGAAATCGCTAAACGTTGGAGTTTAAATATAATTATAAACGAAAATTAAATACCACTTTTATGTTATAAACGACAGCAAAGGCATGGAAGCCTTGCTAAACAGATATAATAGTGGCTAATAGGCACCAGAAGCACTAATCTAAAACGTGAGCTTCGATGTTACTTATTAGTCAATTTGTGTAGAAGTGGACTTTTACGATATTTTTTAAATAAATGTTGACGATAGAATCTTATGTCAACTGCTTATTGATTTGTTACGATTTTGCAAGAGTGCAAATCAGACCTTTCAGTCGATTTGTGTTAGGTTTCTTCTGATTTATCTTTTTAAATTTCGTTAAACTAGTGACCTCAAACAGTGGGTCCTTTTGGCTCCGGAATGAATGCCAATAGCACCTTTGTAAAGGTTTATTAAAGCTTCAAAAGCTAACTCAATTGATCACTCGACTTTTGCGTTTATCAAAGATTCAAAAGGTCGACTGAGATGACTTATATCGGAATACTGGTTTCATTTAAAGAGAATCAGATCGGCAAACTTGGGGCAATAATGGGAAAAAATTATGCATGGCACATTTATAGCATTAGGCAAATGCTCCCCAACAGGAGATTTTTTACTAGTTTCGTTATTTGCAGTATTTGCTAAATGGCACCCAAAAATCAGAATATCTTACTTTACGTAAGCAGGTATATCGAGGAGTGACAGTTTGACATAGGAGTAGTATTGTTCTGCGTAAGCATTCATCGGGACACAAGCAGTCTGTAGCAGTTTGTGCAGCTTTTTCCGCAACGCCTCGACCTCTGGTTCGTGGGCGCCAACCGCCTCAATTAGAGGGTCGTCGGACCAACTAATCCCCTCCACGACAAACTGTCAGTAAACAGATAAGGTGGTGAGTACAAGTTAAAGACAATGCATTTTAGTGCGTTAAAGGAAAACTTACTCTTTCTAGCTGCGATATATTTTGAACAGAATTTATAGCTTTGTCAAACAGCTGCCTACAGCATCTGTCGAAATCTCCCAAAAAGTTACTGTAATGTACACCATCCTGATCAATCACCAAGTCGACAGCAAAAATTGGGTTTTGTTTGGGTCTAAAAAGAAGGAAGAATGACTTAGCTTGAAAAAGCATAAGCAGTAAACCTACAAAATACTGCTACTGCATAGATCGTCTGACCATTCGAATGCGGGATTGAGGTTAAGGCAGTCAATGCAGGCGTCTTCAATCATCTTTACAAACCCACTGATTGAGCTTATGACATTGTAGCGAAGGGCGTCTTGCATGCAAAACTTAACGCTATCTAGGAACTTTTTCAGCTTCGACTTGGAGTACACGTAATAGTCGGTCTCGTAGATATTGAACCAACCCTTTCCACTATCACGCAAATGCATGCGAATTTGACGTCGCAGATTTTCAATCCAGCTGGTCTGCACGGATATGTAATTACATCACCTTTATGAGGAAATGCTTACCTTCAAGTAAGAAGAAGACTGCTGGATAGTTTGCGTTTGTGTCTGCTCAAACTCCCCTATTTTTACAGCCTTTGAGACGGGAAAGTGGAGGAGAAATTTCTCTCTCGCCTCAAGACACTCGTACTGAGCTGAGCAACTTGCCGCTATGGCTTCTGGACGCGTAAAAACGGTGTTGAATACAAAATTCTCAAGAGCCTTCGTAAACTCAAACTTGGGAATTTCGATTGTACCTATAGTTTTGTAGAGTAGAAGTGGTCGGAGTGTGAGCTTACCCTTCCATCGCCAAACTCGTTTTTTTATTTCTGGGGGCTTTATGAAGGCATATTCAGGCAAATTTTTAGCACACAATTTTCGAAGAATTATATCGTTCATTGTTCTCCAGTAGTCAAAAACTATTTCTTTTTGTAAGGATTGCACAGTTTGGTCTAATCTATGAGTTTAAATGGTCATTTTAAACATCAGTTTTAGGTAATTTTATTTGATTGATATAGTGTTGCTGGAGCAATCAAAGGGCATGCCGTCATAAAGGGATCGCACTTCTAATGTTTGTTAAATTTAAACGCTTCAATATTTGCATTAAAGGATAGGCAACATCTGAGAAATAGGTGAATAAATTTCAAACCCAGAATTTGCGGTCGTAGTCTTTTCTTGTCTCTACTAACATTCTCGCAAATCGTAAAGATTGAGTCAAATTTTGAATTTTTCGACAACTGGGGTATTGTAATCAAACCTTTCACGTTAGATATGTCTTTGAAAATGAAAATTTATGCTACTTTACTATCAAGTATTCGTGTATTCCAAAAGGTCAAGTTAAAATTGGGTATATGAATTGATAATAATGTATGGTGGCTTTTTCGATAAAGACGGTAGAAATTCTAAAACGCAGTAATCGACTCATTTAAAATTTTTAATGGTTAACGGTAAATCAACTATTAATTATTAAATTTGCGGAAAATTATGTCTATTTAATATTGAACACTAGGGTTGCTACCTACATTTTGCATTAACAACTGAAATATTAAGAAGAAAATTGAGTTTTTGCACTGATTAAAATGGAAGCTCTTTTAAAGGAAGCATCAAATATCAAAGCAATCATTCCGTCAACTAATGAATCGACAATTCTAAAAATTGAATGGCTTTGCAGAATATATAACTTAGCCAACCCTTTGGCCATCCTCAATCCTGGGATAGAGTCCCTTGCCAAATGTGTGATGCTGTCAAGAGTTGCTTGGCTCATTTCCACCAGTCCATCCACAGGCATGCAATCAAGATAGAGATTGTAGCGAATAGTGGCCTCAGCAGCCTCCCTGTCGTGATAGGCTTGGGCAACGCGCTTTGCAAATATAATGGGATCCTCAGCAAGGAACATTAGTTGGATCCTTGGGATCCAGTACTGCGAGTCAACCTGACAAAACTGTCCCTTTGAATCGAGGCCCCCGTTGACGACTAGATCGCCGTCCCTTGTCAATATTCGGTCACTTGCATCAGTCTTCTGAACCAGCCAACGTCGAGTGGCCTCGTCATAATCGAGCACTCCACATTTTTGCCAATACCAGCTAACGTCCTTACTCCTCATGTCTTCTGCAGTTTAGACATGCTATGCCAGTTGTTTATTTAATTGATTGCACATGAAAATAATTATAAACAGCAGAAATCGAAGCAACGTATTAATCTATTGACATAAACTATTTGTCAGATAAAAACATTTGTGATTTCCTAAGAAATTATCATATTTGCTTTAATTTCTATTATTCACGGATCTATCGTAGCAAACTCATGAAAGTTAACTTATTATATTGTAATTTTTGTGTAATTTAGGCAAACTATTAAATACACTGATGGTGGGTGAATCGCGTCACAGATTACTTTTAAAAGTCACAGCAAATTTGCGGTTTGTAGGAAACTGAGCACTGCCTAATGGTAAAAAAACGTTTGCTACACTGCCAAAGTACAGGCTTTTACCAATCCTAATGCACAAATCTGAAGAGAATATGAACCAAAAACCTCAATTTAATATTTTAGCGAACTAATTTTCCTTACATAAAGATCAAACAGACGAAATACCTTAAAATTTAAAAAAAGTCGAATAATCTTGCCTTGATGTAAATCATCAGACATTGGTAAAAGAGCCATTGCAGGAATAGGTTTTCTTAGTTCACCCTCGGTTCCCATGGAGAGCCAATCAGCTGGGGTTCGGCAATCGTAATCCTCGTCATCAAATGTGTCAAGAAAAAGATAATGATCCCAAGCCTTTTGAAAATTGCGATAGTCGTCTTCTGGCTTTGGAATAAGATCCTTAGACTTAATGCCGTATTCCTCCTCTAATATATGCTCAATGCTGTAGCGCTCAAATTCCCTCCGTTTTCTACCTGTTAAATATCAACCATGAAGTCTACCTTTCTACTGCAAGTTTTCTAGGACATTGACCAGGTTGAACGTAATAAGGAACGAAAACTTTGGGTTCAAATGAAGACTCTGGAAAATACTAAGTACATGAGTCTGCACATCAATAACTCACCGACGGAACATTGTCATATTTTGCACCATTTGAGTCAATATACGAGCTAATATTGGTATCAATTGGAACGTCAACTTAATTTTTTGTTATGACTGCATTAAATTTATTACCATTAGGATTATTTGAGGCCCCCTTACACTCGTTCAATGCATTTTCTATTATAGCAGGTAGTCTATTATCAGCCTATTAATAAAAAGTATATTTATTTTGCCCAACTTCTCGAGTGTTGCTTTGTTTTTGTGTCAAAATATCAGAATAATATCCTCTTGGTTTTATTTCGGGATAATCTTCTTCTTTATCTGCCATTAAGTGACTTCATAAGTCGTCGCGCAATCAGTGACCTTGAATACACCCAATAAATCCCTAGGTAACGCAACTTACAGAAACAAAGAACGACATAATTTAATTTTGGCATATTTTGTTTCTTCTAAAGAACTTTAACCTGCTTTTGAAATAGCATGGTTAATAATCTTTCCGCAGAACATATAAATAATTAATGGGACTTTTCACTAATGTCAATAAATAGAAGTTTTATTTATCACAAGTAAGCTAACGCATACATATATATTGTTTACCTCATTTTCTTGCAGTCGTTATAATGTTCCTCTAGCCGAACTAGGCAAATATTGCTAGTACAGGTGAACGCTAGAAAAGGGCCGTCATTATTACGGAGTTGAATTTTTTGTTCCTCTTTGCTACTGTAGCCGCGCCACCCCATTCAATGAATTGTCTTTGTAATTACAGACACATTGCAGGCCAAAATATCTATTATTAAATTTAAATTCTAAATCTAAATGACCCGCGCAAGTTTAGATTCAAAAAGTAAATTCAATTTGGGTAAAAAATTTTAATAGCTTTAGAACAAGCGTGCCTTCTTCTCTTCCCTTCCACTAATTTATTGGTCTTGTACCTTCATTCAATACTTTCTGTTTCTAGCTTTGTTGTAAATTAAAGAGTTTGTTGACATCAACAGAATTTGACCCGATTTTTTGATATAACCTCTGTAACGCCTCAAGATTTCTCTTACTGTAACCCAAAACCGGCAGTTAAGCAAAGTATTACAATCTTCATTCTATATTTGTTTTCTAGTAATTTTTGCTGATTTTTAAATGTTTACGCGTCACGTTATTGCATGCATCAGCAACAATCGTCGAATTAAATAAGCGTTTGGGGACCCTAAATTCAAAGCTTATTTTTTGTTGTAAGCAAACTTAATTGGCTAATAAAGCATTCATTTTCATTCAAAGAATATCCCAGTTATGTTGATATCGCTAAGTGCATTGCTAAATGAGCTTGCAGAACTCCCAACTAACGATTATAGTTGTAGACGTCTGCAGATTTTTTACAGGTAGCCCGTGAATTCGCGTGAATAAATTTTGAAAAGTAATTCAAGCAACTACTTTAATCACTGATCTTCAATGATGCCTCTTCATGGAAACCTGGCTGTACTAGATTTGCAGGATAACCTCAAATTCGTCTCTCGATCATGTTTAAAAACGCTTGACTTAGATCGGTTCCCGCCCTAAATAAGAATCAGCAAAGGTTGCCCCAATCTGTTCTGCTGATTTGCGCCATTGTGAATACTGTTGGTATGAGGCGTTTGGGATAATTTTTCCAGAAAGTTATAGCACTTGGAGATTCGTAGTTAATTGGAATCTCAGTGAGAGGTTTACTCATAATTATGCTGACTCATCCAATGGTTGTATGCAAGAGGCGGGCTCGGCAGCTTTAGAGCATTGCAGGCAATGCTGTCATTCCTTTGCCTCACCCCGTGGACCTTTGAAATTTGGGCCTGGCCGCTGGGAGTGTATGCACGTACGCTCTGTCTTGTCATCAGCAGGGGCAAAAGTTCAACCAATTATGCTTTAAATTAACCATAAGCGACCGAAATACTGCAGTAAATGCTGTCAACCTTTAGCTTAAATTATCCTCAACTTTTCTTCTCCTAAAGCTTAGCCATTCGCCAACATTTTTCATCAGTAGACAAGACCATGTATCCTGCCTTCGCGGATTTGAAGTGGTGAATTTCCCATCCTGGCAGGCAAACCAGTCGCGTACTACGGTACATTTTGACTCCCACCTTTGTTGCCAGCCCTCAGACTGCGTTTGGAGTATGCGACAGGCAGCACACATCGATGCGCTGCAATCGATTTTTGCGGGGAACTTATGAGCCTTTTGCATAGTTTAGTGTTATTTTTTCAAGGGACAAATTACCTTTGTGCAGTAGTAGACATTTGGCGATTGTCAAGGTAGTGTATCACCCGACTACTCCCGTGTCTATCTACCCCTTTTTAGCACCCAAACAGAGTAGTTGAGCATTCGAAAATGGGGTGGACAAGGATATGATTTGGTCCAAATAGCATGAAATCGAAGAGATCAAGAAGCGGCACAAATAAGTGTTTTCTGGAGAAAAAAAATTTGAATTGAATTAGGAATCCAACATAACTGAAAAATTACACAACGCTTTGGGGAGCAGCACCTCAAATTTATTTCGTCGTCCTCATTTTCTAGTCATGATTTACTAATAACCAAAGAAAAGAAAACTTGCTTCCCTTCCGTGTTATTCAGATCCTCCAATGGTGTATGGGAGAGTCAAGCAAATCGTAGCTAGTAGGAGAGTAAGTAAACTTCAATACCGCAAAGCCTTAAAAGTGAGTTAATTAATTAAGGCACAACAGCATTGTGGTTGCAGAGAGGAAGCCCTCAAAGAAAGTGGACACCTCCCTCTGGACAGATAAAAAGTAGCAAGGCACTCTTCAGATCTCACTATCATAGGGAATGGGACGGCAAAATGGCTTCAGACCAAACAATTTTTTAGTTTTCCATTCACGAGACGTGTCCGTCTTCCCCGAAAATCGTGCCGGTGAGCATCTTACAACATCCTCACTGCATTTGCCCATTCTTCACGCATAACACGGCAATATACTTCCATTAAATTTAGAGAATAGTGTAAGCTACCGTCATTGGATAGCACAGTACCAGGCTTGGAGATTATAAAGTGCCCCATTCATAACTGTGCACCCATTCAGAAAATTTGGGCGTTTCCCTTAACAATCAGCTTCACTTCAGAAACCAGGCCACATGTGCCCATTGTTGTGGCGTTAATCGCATGTTTTTGCTATACGATTCCACTCGCCGCTAATCAACTGTCTCTTGCATTGATGCATTGGAGATGAGATGCAAGAGTTTCCCTATCCTCTTTGATGAGCTTATTTATTTAGGCCAGTCAAAAATCTCACACCAACTTTTCCATTTCTTGTCCAATTCAACCTGCGCGTCAGCCCTCGTCCCTGATGGCCCTGTTCGGTCGAATATTTCTAACCGCCAAAGCCACTTTTCCTAACTACATCACTGCTGGTCTGGACAATGCTTCATAAGGTTAAAATCTGTTTTGCAAACTATCCAATCATAAAATTAGGAAAAGATTTAGTGGGAAGACACGCCTTTAATTTTTTATTCTAACGCAACCAACTTATAGTAGCTTTTAAGACAACAGAAGGTTGTCAATGCGTAAGGATCGGAACTGAGTGTTTGGGAAATAGTGTATTTGAGTGGTAGATCTGCTATTGGCAATCAGAGTCATAGTGACAGTCAATTAATTCTTTCTTATTTAAGTTAACTCGGGCAAATATGGTTGACGAAGATAACAATCACGCGCGTAGTTCTGGACGTTGAATACGAAACACATCCACGAACAAGCCGTCATTTTACTCTCCCTTTCCTTGTGGAAAAAAAGACAACCTTTGGAGCAATCAGCTTAGGTTTGTTCATTCAGGATAATATAGGACACCTGCTTAGCTCATTTAAGCAAAATTAGGTAACCCTTTAGCTGGGTTTTCATCTTCCACAATGAACTTTAATTAAACCCATTGACTTTGGCTTTCTCTGTTAGGCCGAGGGGCTTCCTGCTCAAAGTGGTGTAGCGTGAACTGTGAAGGAGCCGCGAAGGTGAGAGCGTAGTGTGGCGCTCCGAATTTGTAATGCCTGAATCACGCAGAGGGCAAGGCTATGGAGATTATGAAGATGCGGAGGCGGACATTGTCGCGTGAGGGGTTCATTCATACGCCTCCTTTATCGCATCTCGCATCAAGCAAGAAAAAGGGGATTACTGAAGGCCATAATATGGCGAGTTAGGCTTAATTCAGCAAGACCATTAACTGATTGTAACACTCCAACCATTTGTCTAATTTCCCATTTTGATTACGCGGCAACTGAAGGCTATGCTTCTTCTCTACGTCGATAATGCGTACTCTACTCCATTGTTTTGTCTTCTCTCGCCTTCAGGGAAGGCTCAACGCGCTGAGAATAACACGAAAATTTATTTCAACCAGGTCAAGCCATTTGCAGGAGCCATGAAGTTCCCGTGTCCAATTCAAGAGCTCGTTGTAGATGTTTAATGAAAAAAATGCATTATTTTAACGAAGTATTTTTCTCAAATTAACAAATAAAATCATTCACCTGGCAAATTTAGTGCTGACGTGCAGCTACATTCCAGTGAATGCAGAAGCAAGTATTTCCTTCTCGCCTCTCTCCCTCTCTCGGTTGGCCAATCAGCCCCACTATCGCAGACGCCTCTGTTTCTGCTTACGAAGGGATTTAAGGAACTTTGAAATGACTGTAAGTGTTATTTGAACCCTTCCATGTCACTAAGATGAAGCAGATAGATTTGGAGTGGACAAACTCTGACATAAAACAGCAAGTTTACGCAATTACTGGACATGCCAAGTCGGTGAGGTCAGTTTGTGGACGTGAACAGGCCTACGCATTTCCAAAGTCCGCTAGCATTTAAAACGGAATTCCCCAAACAGTTATTCGAAATTTCCCTCTCCTTATTGGGAACTAGCAGAAGTTTTAACCACTGCCACCATTCGCCGTGCTGCGCATGCGTGTAAACGAGAAGTCTTCGCACGCACAAACGCCGTGAGATTTACCACCGTCTGTGCAGGTTTACTCCTATGGTCAGAAGATAAAAGCGACACGTTTTTAGTCACTTAAAAGTTGGATGTTTTAGAAGTGTGGCGAAAACTTTTCGACTAATCAAAAGAAACCGATTTCACCAAGTCGTGAGAAGCGTTGGAGGTATGTGAAGTATGGCTCCACTGTTCAGATAAAAAGTTTTAATGTAAAAAAATCAATTTTGCAATGAGCATTTATTTCTACCACCTAAGAACACAGTCGTAATGTGAGTTTTTAATTTGGGGCACTAACACACTAATTAGAAGGTTCACATAGAGATGGAATCTGGATGCCCATGTGTGATAGTTCAAAAGGTGCAGATTTTTTCCTTAAATATGCATGAAAGGGTTTAATAGCTAGATTTCTACTGATAAAAATAGCAATCCCGTAAAACGGTTCAGCCATAGGAGTGTAGTAAAGATCTCCTTATTGTTATTTCCTTTCCTTGTACAATCGAGCTTTCATGTATTTTACCATTTGTTAAAGTAAAGAGCCAAATCCTCCAACGTCGGGTCGTCGGAAAGGATTTGGCGCATCACTAGTTACTATTCTGGTAAAATGTACTTAATTGAAACTAATTTATATAACATTAGGATGTTATTTACTATTGGATTCTTTTAAACATTGTTATCGTAAAACAATTCACTGATTTCACAAACCTCTCCAATGATTTAATACGCCCAGCTACTGCTATTCTGCCATTCAAATAAGTGAAAGTACTCTTGTAATTCCAAAACTATTCCCAAACTTTAACTTGTTGTCAGAAAGTGGTTACTCTCATCATTTCCCTTCATCAATCGTCTGGATAGATGGCAGGAGATCTTTCGTTTAAAGGAGAATAGAATTGACGAGGTTTTGCCACGTGCAAAGGAAAAGCAATAGGATGTCCTTATGGTTGCCTTGGTAAGCGTAGGGGATATGAGGCACTGATTCACTACCTTGTGACCCCATAAATCCCCTCTCTCCTGGCATAACCAAGTGCACGCACAATTTCTCCCTTCCTACTCGAGGCTCCAAGTGGATTCCTTTACTCCACAGCATTACAGTTAACTCGTTTCTGCAAGAACTCTCGTGGGCGCCAATGATCGACCGGTTCATCAACTAATCCATGTTACTTCGTCTTTTATTAGGAGGTGAAGACAAGGAATTTGATTAAGTTTTCTTTACCAGGAATAAAACCTACCTTCATTGCTATAGACCAATCGTAAAGAGGCGCTAGCGGCAAAAGAAGTAGTCGCCTTAATCAGGTCTAACAACGAATATATGTCCTTTCTATCTTTAGAATAGGATTTCAATCGCCTCACCTCTTTGGCATTATCTGCCGCAATGCTGCCCGCACCGATGTTTGAAGTTCTTAAGGTGGCATTGCACGTTCAGATATTATAAAATGTGACAGAGGATTTGCTATGTGAATTTGTGCAATGACTGCTTTGCAGATTAGCTTAATGTAGACTTAAGTGCGGTTCAGTAATCGTTATGTTTTAAAGTGAACGAGTAGAGCAAGCCGTCTCTGTATCCAAGGCTCACTCGATCAGCGAAAGGCAAATGTAGCTTAGCAATTTGTTTAACCCTTCGTTTCGGTTTCTCTGGCACCAACGGCTCGGCTCTTCACTTTCACTAGGCAGCGTCGACAAAGCATAATCTGCCAAGTACTGTGGCTTCATTCCTATTTAGAGAATATCCGACCTGCTACACAGTCAAAGTAATGGAAACCGTTTAAATTTAGAAATCGTTTAGTACTGAACGGTTTTTGCCTGATGAGTCCTTTAAATTCACAAATAAGTTAGAAATTCTACCTTATGATATTGAATGACAGAAGTCTTGTCTGGCTGGGCAACTGGGTTGTAATTACTGGCGCTTTCTTTGGTAACCCGACCTGCATGCGTTTGCCATCTCCAGACAAGCGTGAGTTCACAAGGGGCACCCCAGTTCTATCCAATGCCCCACGAACAGCAACTGTGGCGCTGGTTTCACCAGTACGGCTACCACGTACCAGGATTGTGTTTACACAATAGAATCAAATCAACCGAAAACAGCATTTTAGAAAACCTTTAGTATAAACACCAAAGGAGTCAAATGAGAGGCGCGATTCATGTGGAATTTTAAGACGCATAAAAGTGCCTTTAGTATTTCCAGCATAAAGTGAAAGTCAAAACTCCTGTAAACCTAGCCTAGCAAAATCGGGTTGCCTTCCATAACCCAAAAATATAAGCTTAACTTATGACACTGCATGGTCATTGAAAAAGCGCGTGACGGTATGCGCTTTTATTCAGTTAATCTAACCCACACATCAGGAAGGAGATAAGGGACCACTCCTCTGCTACTCTACTTCTACCTCGTTTCCTTTGACTGGCTATTTCCTTGGTGTTAAATGTTATCCTGGTTGTTATGGATGGAGTAAAAGCAAATGACGAAGATGATGCAACCCATTCCCCAATCATCAAGCGTTCTGCAGTGTCCACTGGATGCAAAAAAAAGTAAATGGTTCGTCTTCACTTCTGTCTGCTTCGGTATAAAAACCCACTTTTAAGGGGTTTTGATCACCCTTGCTGCCTTGTAGAAGTTGAAAACTCGTATTACCTGCCTGCATCTGTTTTAATCATCAGAAATCGAATCATATTTGCAAATGTAAAGAAGTGTCCATGATGTTTTATTCAGTAGCTTGGTCGCCCAATCTTCACTGCCCAACGTGAGTTAAGGCTATCGAATAGCTCCTAAGTTTTGAACAGGGGTGTTCCCTAAATTGCTTTTATTTTAAGCCTGCAGATGCCAGCTTTTGAGCCATCCGTAAATAGCACTATTGGAAAAATCATACCTAATAAGGAAAATTATGGGTCCATCATCCGGTCGGATTTTCCCACGTTCAAAAGGCAAATCTTTCTTTGGCGCTTTAGGAAAAAAAGAGGTTTTATTTGTTCGCCCATTAAACCATATACCAGTGTATCAAGCCCAGACCCGGAACAGGCTTTATGGTTTGGAAAACAAAATCACTTTACATGGTTTTATCTAGTACGGTCTACTTCACCAATAGAGGGACAGTATGAGCCGAAGAAGGCTTTACCAAGAACGGTAATGCTATTGGCTTAGGAGTTAACGCAATCACGGGAAGACGGAGTCATTTGTACCCAGAAACTGCGAAACTAGGTTTGACCATCGTACTTAATTTGCAGTGCTTAGGTAACTGAGGCCGCTTTTCGGAGAACATATCATAGTCATTGATCCCTCCCCCTTTCCTCACTCGAATTTGTCAAAATAACTTCCACAGTTACCACCCGAACATCACACGACATTACTTAATCGCAATGCAGATGACGTTTGGAGAAAGGCTAGGTAAGAATGAGGGCTGTAATCATAAGCGCTGCATTAAATTGTGGCACATAAGCCTCGCCGACTTCGTTTTCAAGTGCCTTTAGTTGTGCTTAAGCTAACGATAAGCATAATTTGCTTAAGAGCAAATGCTCCCGGTCTGCCATAAATGGGAGTATTTGCCATTTGCAACTGTCATATCAAATTTATTAAAATTTTAACGACCTTAAAATCAGCCTGTCGCCAGTCACGATCTTGGTGTGGTGCAACCTCTTCAGCCTGCATAGTTCATGCCTAATCAGTGCCCTCATTTTCTTCCCGTCGTCCCTATTCCGCCTCACCTACTCGCAACGCTTCACGCACGTACATAATGCGCCCAAAGGGCCAGCCCATGCTAGTCTAATCCTTGCTCGCTTCTTCTGCAAAATACGCCCACTGATGGTTTGGCTGTCAAGACGACCAACAGGTCCTATTTTTAGCACAAGTTTGAGTTGGTCTGGTCGTTTAACCGCGAGAAATGGCAAATTTCTGTGCGCGATGTTTTGCTTTAAGTTGATTAAAAAAGCCAGTTTTATGAAGTGAATGTGCTGCTGCAGATAAAAATCTGGACATACATCAACCTGACTGCGACTATTTCACTGAGCGTCTGATGGGTTAGTAATTGTAATTAATCACCCAAAGCTTCACCTCAAAAACGCTTTCTTTTTAAAAATCCGCTAAAAGCCTAAATTAAAATAAGTCCATAGCGTTAACAGAAAAGCTATTTAAAGGCAACATGTTTTCCAAGAAATAACGCCCTGTTTTGCGAAATGCCCGTCATACAACGCATAATGCGAATTGAACGCCTTTTCCATTCGGCCATGGAGACGCACATTGAAGCGCTACAAGAGACGTTAATCTGTAGAGTTATTAATTTGTTTAAAATAAATTGTAAATCGCTAAAACCAATTCTAAATACATAATTTTTTTGGATTTGCGTATTTTTTTAATTTAAGCCCTTGCTCCGGTGTGGCGTTTTTTGACTTTTGTGCAACGCTTTAACACCCTTCAAAAGCACTTTTTCAAGGTTAGCATTGCCCCGGTTTCATCTACTCCTTTGACCGCGTACTAAAGGTCTTCGAAGCTTCCAACCAAGTTTTTAATTGTTTTAGTTCACTGCTTTGTTCTCGTCACTATCCACACAGTAATTGCAGCACGGTAATGCAACCTTCGGTGGGGTAACTTTTCTTTATGAGTTGGCCTATGTAGGATGCAGCATCCGGGAATCCGCACTTCCGCAACCACACCTCCCAAGTTGATTATGCAAATTTTTGCCGGACAGACACAATTAGGGTTTGGAAAAATTTATGATTAGAACTTGTTGACCTACACGGGCAAGACTTCCGCGTGCATACACAAGGCCTTCAAAAATTTCAAATTTTATGGAATTATGAAACGATTGAGGTTCAAACTTGATGTACAAAATCGAAGTATAATGTCTTTTTGCATCAAATGAGCAACCTACTAATCGTCAAACAAAACCTAGTGTTTTGGGCTCTTTCTACCTTCAAAACGCGCTATTGTGCAATGAAGGAAACTTCTTCGTTTTCTGCCGCTCGGAATGCCAAAAATTGCTGTCATTTCGATGACTCGTAGTTCGCATCTTTCCTTTCCTGTTTGATGACTTTTATTTCTGTGCGCATTTACGGCCCAAAGGATCTTTAATTTCTGCGATTGCTGTTTCTGACTATTTTGCTGAAGGACATAGCAACGCTTAAATTTTCCGTTTTAACAAATTCCCTACTTTGTGTTTACCTAATGACGATTGTTCCCCACGTTCTAGCAAAAGACGTTTTGGACCTTGAACAAGTCTCCTCAGTTCTGTCCGACTAGACAAATAAGGACATCACTGATTTGAGATAAGGTGTGCAATCACCGACCGCATTTCCAAACTGAATGGTAGCGGGTTATCGTGAATTGGCGTTCAATCCCTCAACTTAAAGCCCCATTTGTCTCAGTGGAGAAGGGTGTGGCGATGTCACCTGGAGCAATGCTGCGAACGCCCTAGGCAGAGACATGGCAGGGTGGTATCACACAGGAAGCGACGGCAGCAGCAGCAGCAGCAGCAGCAGCAGCATTGTCGGCCCCGCCGGTGGCATGACTCACCGCGCGGACGAGGCACCAATGGACGCGTCAGCACTCGATGCGCGCAGCCACGCACGCACACTGCCAGTTGGACGACTCATCCTTCTGCAAAAGGTTTCTTCTTCAAAGTCGTCTTCACCGCATTCGTATTTGGCAAGTGTTTGTGCTACAGTGAAACATGACGGGTGGGAGCTAGAAATTGGGAGGTCTAATAACTAGTTCCCTTGAACTGCCACGGAATCCATCTCCTTTTAAAGCCATTAGACATTTTATCTTCCATTCCTTAAAAATCTAGCTCATTAAAGTACTCCAACTTAGTAAAACCTGCTAATGCAACACATTACGAGCTAAAGCGATCATGGGAAGAGATTACTCGTCCTGCAGGTGAAACTAGCACTCTGAATGCGATCTGGCATTTGCAATTGAGGCTTAACTAATAAACCCGAAATAAATCAGTTCTCCGACTTAAAGTAATGTACAGAAGATACTAACATCGTAATGGCTATAAGCTAGAGAACCAATTTTCGGGACAATACGAAACAGCAGCGATTGCCTAAAAATGGTTGAATTATTGTTGAGGGTAGCCTTACATTATTGAATCAGGCACATTTATGTTTGACATTTGTAAGACCGTTGACTATCGCACCCATCAAAAATGCCAAAGAGCAAATGCCGTTTCAGTGGATTGTTAAGAAATTTACTGAAGTTAAAGTTAATGCATGAGCGATTTAATGCAATAAAATCCCAGGAAATTTGAGTTTGAACAAAGTTTAAACTTTTTCCTTCACAACTTCAACACCACGCTCTTTCCTCTTTTGCAGTTAATGGGAATGTTGTTGGTTCCTTAAAAAAAATCGGCATCACATGGGACCTCTGAGCATTGCCTCTCCATTGGTACACAAAGGCAGTTCTCTGACTCGCACATCTCCAGCAGACCATCCGCGTCAGAGGGAATGGACTGTTACCTTGGCAGAGGTAGCGTGATTTACTGTAAAAAATTGGAGGAGCAAGGCAAGATCGCCCCAAGTTGTAGGCACTAACGCCGTATTCTTCCCAGCTCTCACTTTCGCTGAGACATTTGTGCTCGAAGTCATAATTTTGGTCAAAAATACATTTTTAAGGAATTTACGCTGCAACAAAAGTTAGTACAAGTGGTCTTGGTCTCCGTGACCGGAGGAATTCTCACTTTGTAGGTGAACCTCGCCTAGAAGCTTTAAATCCATTTCCTAAAATAGCCAAAAGGTTTATCAATATAAAACACAAATTTGGCAAAGGAATAGCCGAAACCTTAGGATGTTTGCATCTCTAGGCTTGTCTTCTAACGAGTATTCACTTTTTGAATGGCTTGCACAACTCACCGACCCAGGAAACAGCAAATTCTTCGGCAAGCATTCACTCAAAGCGATGTCCGTATTATATTTGATGCCGCGGTGCTAACGAGTATTTGAATATCTCGTAAATGTGAGACTCGCCTTCTGCTTGAAAGTCATTGCACCAAAAGGCCACAGTGAGTCCTCGTTGAATTTGGAGATTGAAAATTTTGTATTGTCGCTTTTTGATGCCTATGATGCCTATATAATACCCAAAAAGATTTTAAAATTACATCCCCATTCACACAGGATAACGCTTGCGTGATACAAATGAAGGACATTTCCGTAAAAAAATTTGCATTTTGATGTAAAGGAAAAAGATACTTTGACTGGCGGCTGTCATGGATGCAGCAATTCGTCTTCCTGAGTCCAAGCATGCCAAATGCTCGTAATCTTTTACTCCTCAAGTTTTCCCACTTCGACTGTACATCGTTCTTAGCTCTTCAAATAGTGCAAGGCGATACCAGAGAGGTAGACATGCAATTATTTCAAGGAGCTACAATGCGAAAGTCTTTTCAAAAGCCTTAACTCCTCCTCAGCCTCCAAACCTTTCTACGATGTACTTCTGGTATCTCGAAGAAATGGACTGTGCTTTGTTTTGGGGAAAAGGCTCCCAATTCAGCTATAGAAAGTTACCACACTTAACGACACCGCGTTGCGGTCTTTTAAGTAGACTGAAATGCAATGGGGAGATGAGAAGTCTGAGAAATCTTTTCCAGTCTTATTAAGTTACGACTGTGAGAATCTGTTCTCACCATATCTTAGCAAAGAGATTTCTTGACAGAAAAACAACCTTCAGCCTTCACTCTCTAATGATGACAAGTCTCTTCTCACCAGTAATGTCATTCCTACCCTCTTAATGGCAATGCATGGCAGTGATACGTTGCACTGCAGGCCATTCCATTCGAGGAACATCTATTGAAGCAGTAGTCTCCGTTCTTCTTTTTTTATTACTAAAGACGTCTAAATTTAGACTTTTCGGTCATTAATTCTTGTAAAATAAATCAGCGTTATGAAATCTAAGTCAAGCGCCTTCCTCTGGGCAAAAAGTTGCCATAGTGGAAGTTGAACTGAAAGAGCGAAAACTGATTATTACTGGTAAGCTATTACAAAAATACTGAATACCTGTCAAAATCGCTTGTGTGCTCACTACAGTGGGATGAGGAAGTTCATTTTTCAAAATTATACTTACCATTGGAAGCAAGTAGGTGGGGTCAGGAAGTAAATGCGAAAGTCGGGCAGCACAGCGGTAATAAGGAGGCTCAACGCCAAACCCTGCCAAAGTGGAGAGAACTGCCATTTTGAACAAGTGGATCATTAGACGGATAAAAGTGGAGATGTGGGGCGTTTAGGTTGCCTTCACCTTTCAGTCGGAGTTTAACAATAACCTCATTAAATTTGAATACACACAAGCGCTAGAGGCATTTAAATGCATCACAGCGTGCTTAAGGAAATAGGAAAATTGAGGGCTTTCATAAACTGCAGTTTCTATCTCTTTAAGTGAATCTACTCTGAGAATGTATTTCGAAGGCATCAAGAGTAATGGCAACAAGACAGAACTTTCACTTTCCGTACGACTTCCCTTTTTGATGTTGAGAACTTCCTTGCTGCGTAAAGTGGCTTCATTAGCATTAGTGAGTTCGCTTGATCACAATGAAGTTCTCCTTACTAAAAGGAGGGGCAATCGGGTGCATTTAAAGCCATCTCAAAAGCTCGCTCTTTCAAGTAGGGCCCCTCGAACTTTGTGCCCCTCAAAAGTGGCATGAACAAATTGTTTAGATCAAAATAATTATGATGCAAAAGCGGAACCTCTCACCGTTCTGGACGAAATGCTACAGAAACGACTCTCGACATGATCCCAAGGTTGGGAAAATGTTGGTGGAGGCGCAGTGTGAGGGTGAAGATTTGTTCAAATGTGATCGACATGAGAGTAAACGGATACATTTACATTTTCTTGTCTAACAGGGCAGAGCTTATTCATTAACATTGAATTATTGTGAAGTTTTTCGGCTTGCAGGTGATAAACACGGGGATTTTTCATCCCTGCTAAAAGTGCATGGAAACTTGCACTAGCTAGTAGTTAGCGTTTAAACGGGAAATTTTGCCCCGTATCTTTGTGTGGCTGGGGCTAAATTTACCTCTCCCGATTTGGCATCAAGGAGATAAACAGCATCGCTAATGGAGTTCAAAGGCATTACAATGTACCTTAGTGGCTCTACAGCACATCTATTTATATCTGGTTTAGGTTGTCCAATGTTTGTTCGCCGTAATCACAAGTTATCGGAATGCATGTATGATTTAATGGGACGCTAAATCGTCTCACCGTCCATTAGGTCTGAATTCCTTCAGTCCAGTACAATTGCAAAGATTGCATAAATAGCCAAAATCACCTACAAATGGGTAAGAAAAGTGCCTTAGGGAAAAGATTACCCTGGATTTTTTTAGTTTTTAAAGGGAGTTCATGTCGACTGATCGGTTGGACTGAGCTAAAAATGAGTAATTCAATCTAGGAAAGGAAATCGTTTGACCGTTGTTTGGCAAAAGCTATTGCTCTACAATGGTAATGTGTTCACTCACCAAAGCGCCGGCAGAGGAAGGGGCATACATGAAGGAGATTCGTGGAGCTTGACTGCATATTTGATTAAATGACTATCGCTAATACTGTTGGATAGGACTGCAAATGGTTAATAAACGGAACTAAACTGTAGAGCAGACAGCTGGGTAATGGACCTGACCAAAAGGAACACAAATTTATCAGTCTCTTCGTACTGAAGGTGTGGAGAACGAGGAACTTTAAGAAGTCAAACAGTAGTGATAGTAATGGTAACAAAAAAAACAGAACACGTCTTAGGCTAGCATCAAAGAACGGTGATTGATGCCAATATTAATATTGGACCGGTTTTAGCAAAGGAGGGCAAAACTTTTGTGCTGCAAAGGGGAAACTGTAAGTTTGATCTGATGTGGCAGCAGAAAAAGGCATCGCTAATCGTGCAAGTTGTGGGAACTGCAACTGGTTTCATTTTCCTTTTTTCACTAGGCGTGGTTAACTCTCCCCTATGGGTAGAAACAATCCACAGAAGCCTGTCCCGAATTCAGTTGATGTTTGCCCTTAATTTTAACAGCAAAAACAAACTAAATCAAGTAAAAGCGCCTAATGAAACTTAAAAACAAACTGCCGAAATTGCGAGTGTTTCAACCCCAGGTGCGAATGGGTACT
This sequence comes from Taenia crassiceps, assembly GCA_023375655.1. Lineage (NCBI taxonomy): Eukaryota > Metazoa > Platyhelminthes > Cestoda > Cyclophyllidea > Taeniidae > Taenia > Taenia crassiceps. The sequence continues at coordinate 7,010,877 of JAKROA010000004.1, read as the reverse complement.
ATTTGGTGGGTGGAGTTTGCTACAAGCAGTTTCATTCCAATTAAGTACAGTACAAAAGTTATAAGACAAAACATGGAGACTCTTGAATTATCCCTTTGTGAGTGCAAAACTATTTCCCAGTTGTACTTTTCGGAGGTGAACTTTCAAACTCTTTCGAGGCCTCTGTTGTTGCATTATCAAAAGGGCCGATATTCTTACTCGCTAATTTTTTAGTGTTGAAGAAGTTTGTTTTTAAAGGAGCTTTAAACTTTGCTGCGAAGAGTAATTCCTGACTGTAAATTGCAAATGAAAGCGATAAGGAGGGTAAATAGACACTGGTAAGGCTCACAAACATGCATTGCAGATGAATAGTTTTAACAGTCAAATAAAGCAGAATTTATAAGATGGCAATCCTCGAAATGGCTATTTCGGGCATTACACAACTGTAGCGTTAAATTGTACCCAGTCCTGCTATGATGGATTGGGAGGGAGGCATGCTGATCTTCACCATATTCAGCGAGCTAGATCCGGCCTAAGAAGTTCAAACACTTCATCTACAGAAAACTTTTACCCGTCCTACACGCATCTCCACCTCTAAACAGTATTTTTAATTACGTCACCGCCTATTGCCAAAGTTGCTGGGAGTAAAGCCACCTCACATGGTAAAGCACCATCCCTATCAATAAAGCGGCGAGTGTAACACACAGGGTCACGTGCTCAGGGGATCGTAGTAAGTGGATTGTCAATCGTAACGTGTCGTTTGCTTCTTTTTCCCATTTGAATAATTCATTACTAAAGGCGCATAGGGGAGAAAGTCTGGTTTCTCTACGATTCCAGCTCATGCAATATGGATCTTTATAAATCTCAAAAGCAGTAGGGAAAAAGGAAGGTTTATTGCGAACCGTGACCGTATTATGCAAGGATACCACTCATTTATAAGCTTGATAAAGTGCACCGTAAGCGATATCTTCAACTTTGCGAGGGATTTTCACAAAAGCACTAGTAGTGGATCCCCAGTTGCAGGAAAACTGTCCATCACTTTTAATTTGAAAAGCCTTCAAGAGGAGAAGTTGACCTATAGTTTTCCGAGAAGTTAAAGAGCTTATAATGAACGAAGAGCCGAGGCCGAAAATGGAGCGTTGATCTTAAAAATTTCGATACAGTTAGTAAAGATTTAGTGGTTCACTCGAAAACTGATTCACTTGACTTCATTTAACTGTAAGCACTAAAGCATGGCGGAAAATTAGCTGAAAATTTTGCACCGAAGTGTTGATGTTAATGCGGTGTCATGGGAAACTGCGCCACTTCCACTGGTTCAAAATCAAGGGCCGATAACAGCCGACCCAAAAGTCCAACGATAAATTGGAACACCTTTTGGCCTTATAAAGTGTTGCACTGATTATGTTCATTTGTCTTCACACGATTTCGGCTACACTTGAAATTCGGCACATTTGAGTAGGAAACGTGCCTATAAATCTCAAGAGCCAAATTTCGAAGAAAGACTTTATCACAACTTTTCGTTCATAGCTCCCATTTTCTCTACCATAAAAGGATTCAAGTTGACTGGCACTTAGAACTGCTAAGTATGGAGGCATGCAAAAAATAAAGTAATTTTTGTCATTTTAAATTTTTTACTCAATTCCAAAAACAGAAGCAGCGTCCACAACTTCAGCTGTGGACATACAAAGAATTGCAAGCTGCTCTGACAGCAACAGCTCCTTTAGCGATTGCCGTCCCAGTTTTCATGCATTCTGAAGTGGAAGCTGATGGACTAGAGAGTTAATATGTGTTTAAATCCAAAACTTAGCAGGTTACTTATAATATGCGTTGCCTTTTAACTCGGTGGCTAGCTCTGACTCCTTAGTGTTACCCCTTCCACATTAATCTTTGATAAAGATTAAAAAGGTGGAGGGTGTTTCCCGTAGATGTTTCAGCCAGCCGCAAAAACGCTAGAGCATATTTATTCGTTTCTATCCTTCTTGGTAGTCGGAACTACAATTGCACACATTGAAAAAGACTAGGGTCTTTACAGAAACGCACAGCGAGCATTTACAAAATAAGCAGGAGAAGCGCAACAAAGGCCATAGGGGAAGGGGATTATCTGGAAAGGGAGAAATAAGCAGGACAAAAGGCGCGAGTGGAGGAGGAATGTATGTGGGTGTAAGCAAATCGAGAGGCTACAGTTAGAAGCAATGTAGAGGCGCATTTCCAAGTGCCTTATCGAATGTGCACCTCCTTAAGCATCGCTGCGTAGGCAGTTGGTGTCAGTTGCAGACGCTGCTGAGTGCTGCCGAGCATCGGTGGAAGTGACTGTCTGTAAAGCTGTTGCTGGTGATGATGATGATAAGCGGCTAAGGAATGAGGATTTTGGGTGGACTGCATGTGGGTTACAACAGGAGCGGTGGAAGTGTGAGGAGCCACAAGCATGGAAGAGGTTAGCATTGCTCTATCTCTTCGACTCAAGTGTTGGGGGTGAGCAGAGAGTGGATGAACGTGCTGGCGAAGGATCACCTCCGTTCCTGTCACTGCTCCCACTGACGTCTGCCGGACGTGAAGTTGCGGGTGCTGTCGCGGCACCGCAGATACCGAAGTCGACTGCCTCGACGGAAGAGCTTGAGATGGCAAAGCGTGGAGGAGAGATTGAGAGATATTGACGCAAGCGCAGCAGTGGGTTGGATGCTTGGGCTGCTGACGGCAGCGTCTTAGATCCACAGCGCAGTCACCTGAAGTGTAAGTGGCGAAAGAGTGCATCATTTCAATTCAAAAAATGTTCGAGCAAGCGCCCATTAAACAGGTGTTTTGTCTCCTCATCGACTGGAACACTCGAAGTTGTTCAAAAGGCACCCCATCAGCCCCAAAAAATGCAAAACATGAAAGCAGAAAATAATGATGCTTTACTTAACGAAGATATTTATCTCCATCTCTAATTTTTCATATGTTTTGGCTAACATATGCACATTATTAAGAACATGATATCGCCCAGCCTTGTTTTGGGAGGTTATGAGTGTTCCTCAAGGGTATTTTAGGGTGAAAATAGAATTCTACAGACAAATTTCAAGATCTAGCGCAGGCATCTATGCCATCCATACTAAATGCGCAATTTTTTTCCAAATTTTTGATAATAGCTCCAAATGTAATTTCTATGCAAAATTAAGAAATTTTACTCAGGGAAATGCCTCTTTTCCTTAAGCTATTTTTAGTTGCCAGGCGTCAGAACGAATGAGAACCAGCGTTTTGAGTAGAAATTTGTTGCATTTTGCACACAACGACATGAATACCAAACAGATATGAGATTCTGGCTGCTTGCCTGCCTGCCTTCCTGCCTGCGCACTTAGCAGTAGGACGAGCGTTAGCAGTGACACAGGAAAAAGCTTGATTAATGCAAACGAAGTGCTCCGACCCTACGGTAATTGAATGGTGAATCAGTGTGGGTATATTGTTGAGGCGAATTTCGTATCTGCCAGACCTATTCTTGACCATCTTAATGCAACAGCAAAGCCAGAGAACACGACAACTGAACCACCTGGACATTGGTGCAATTGACGAAGCGTGTTCCTAGGCAAATTTATTCATGAGATTGCATTCATTTTGAATTATCTAAAATAACGTGTGATAAACTGCGTTGACGAGGCCCACGATTGAGAAAATGATGGCATTTTGCAGTCATAAATCAGAATAATGCAATGATGCTGCGAAAAAATTCAGCTCAGTAATGTACTACCCAATGCTACAGAAATGCGACCGCTGCCATCGACGGGAATTAAGAAGCGAGGCTACGGAGTTCGTCATTGCTTTTAGCTTTTAAAACGTGAAAACCCAGTGCTGCGTGTCGGGCGACTTCGACCAAAGTACTCTTGGAAAATACGAGCTAAGAGGGAAGGAGTAAATGGTTGCCAGCTAAGGAATTAAAAAAAGTCTTTACAACACGAGGCGGGAACGGTCACATACGCTTGTGAAAAGCCTGTGATAGTATTGAGTCAGTTGGAGCATGAATGTTGTGGACAGCATGGTGCGATTGGCTCCAGTGTCAAGCTCATGTAGGCTTCAAGCAGCAATTTAAAGCGGCTTTTGCGAAACAGCTGTCCTAGTAAAAACAACCGAGATATTCCACAAAACCTTCGGCGACGATAGTCTATCAAAACAGCAATTTCTGAGTGGCGCAAATGAAAGCTCGTAAATGGCAAAAAACGTGTCAAAAATGCCCTCATTTTGATAAGCGCTCATTTTAGGCATTTTTAATTTGATTTGGATTTTGCAAAATGACATATAAGACTATTCTAAAAAAGTAGCACCGCTATGGGTGGAATCTATCATTTCTGCTGCATGAGAGCTGTCTGGTTGTTTTTAAATGGTGCAGTAAAGTCAAAAACCGTGAAGCGAAACTCCTTACAAGCATGGGCAATGCTGCCTGTTCCACGTATTAATTGTGCATCAACAGTCTCGACGACTAGTGAAGCCGGTAACAGAAGGAATAAATTGACCGGCTATTTGAGCTTCGAGGGACACTTTTGAAAATAGCTGATCTTTTGCAGAAAAAATCTTAAAAGTTACTGATTTCGTATAGTTTCGATTGCCGTCCTAGGCGGGATAAGTTTGTGAATTCAATGTGCATCCAAATAACAGTAGCCTGTTCTACAACACGTTAATTTGGTTTTGATTCTGAAGTCTTTAGTGGACCATCGGAACAAAAGCAAATCACTATGAGGACGTTAATAGAAATGTGTCCCAAAAAGAGGGGATTTGAAAAAATGACTTCAAAATCAAGGGCTTGAGAAGACGGACCGTTAGATGACATTGGCCACTGCGCCATTTCTCTCCCCTGAAGCATGGTGCGGATCCACAAAAATTGTTTTACTATAGAAAATTCTGCGATGCGGCAACAAAAACCTCAACATCACAAGCGGAGGCCATGAAGACCTCTGGATGCCCATCGCATTGAGTGAGGTGTTGGAAATTAAAATGAATACGAATAAATCACCTCTTCACCAACAACCCCGAAAATTCAAATCCGATAAAAGTTACAGGGTGCGAGAAGAGAATCATGACACCGAAGAGCAAAAATTTGCTTCTCGTTTTCTGAGTAACGCATGAAGATATAAAAGCATTTCCTTGCTTGCTTGACTTTTTATTAATCGGTGGCTTGGTAGATGATTTCTCACCCACAGAGCTAAGTTTTCACACTGACAACAAAACGAAAAGAATAGTCTCATTTGCACGTGTGAAAATTACTTGTGCAGATAAACGCTTTTTAGTTATTAACACATTAGTGAATACTTAGTCATTCGCGTGAACTGCTCGTCTTAATTTCTCCGTTATAAAACACTTCCACTACCCTCAATTGAAAAAGAAGCACCCAATGCAAACTCGCCACAAATCAAACTCGTTATCGAAGGCCTCGGGAACATGAGCGGTCTTACAGAGCGGTGGCCGCATGGCCCAGACCCAGTTAAAATAAAAAACTCATCAGTACAGCGACCTGTCCTAATTTTTCTTTAATGACTGACAAAAGAAACACAATACACTCTGCAAACTTTTTGATTTTTCATGCATAGCTACGCTATAGAACAATAATGTGCAAGGGCTAATACAATGTTCACTAGTAAGGTTATGTAAGCCGGCAAGACATTGTCCACCTCGACAAAAAATAACGACTACGAGACACCCTTCAAAAACACGCAAATGATTACGACTATTAATCTACGATGCAGGCAAAACAACAAATCATCCTCAGCTTCCATGATTCACTAAAACCATAGCCCTCGAATGGGCCAGATTTTTTGTTCCTGCAACTTCCTGACAATTCGCAAGCACAAATTGTCAAGATATTTCTTGGCTACCCATTGAAATGGAAAAAAATAATAGTTAGCAAAATGTAACAGTGGTTGGGTAAATAAGCAACAATCATGCATGCATGAATCGTTTGGAAATGTTAATGCCTAGTAAAGAGGATCGTGGTCTACAGGAGTTGAGTAATTCCAGATTACCCCCGCAAAATCCATGAGAAAAAGGGCTAATCAGGAGACACATTTCTGTTATGAAATAACAAAAAACTAACCTAAGAAAAATGGACGTGCATCGTAGAAGATTATGAGCCTCTTCCAAAGTGTTCTATCAGACGATAAAGGGTTTCAGTTATTTTAAAGCTGTTCATGTCGTGGACAACAAAATTTAGCAAAAGCTTCAAAAAATAATGAGCAAAAACGGTCCAAACGGCGCTATTTAAGGTAAATGCTAGGAGGATAAGTCGCTGTTTCCGGACTAAAAGAGCAAGTAACATCACGTTTGGTCAGCTTGCAGCGTAAGAAAGTAGCTGATTTTAGGCTCAATTAGCCGTAATACATAATTTTGATTGAGCCGTTTCAAGCACCAGATTATAAACTTGTTTATTCTTCAAACAATGACAAGAAATGCTTAGTGCAAAAGAAAAAGGTATTGAACCGAACGTGTTAGAACCAGGAACTTGTGATGAGAGAGTTGTTTAATGGAACTTCGTTCTCAAAGTGCACAGACGACATTCAGTTAAGTGGAAGCAGATATTTGAGGTGTACAAAAGACACCCTCCCGGATTAAATTTTTTTCTGTGTAAACAAATTCCAGGGACAAATCTAGCGACAAAAGATGCCCGCAACTGTTTTATTGACTTGACATTTCATGTCCGACATTAAGCATAAAAGCATTCTTAGTTGAACATACGAATAGACCGCTTCGTGAACGCTTTCACATAGGTATTGGCAACGTTAGAAAACAACATATTGCCAGTGACTAAGCGGAACATTTAAAGCTGAGATGAGCGGGTCTGGCCTATCTCCCGGACGCGGCTTGTGAGAGACGCGAAAATGAGATCATTTATGGACCTTACGAAGGCAGATCGACGTTTGTCCGCAACGACCGCAAAAATGACATTGGCAACGTTATTTCATCGAATAACGAAATAGCAAACATAAGAAATCGTAGGATGAGGCACGTCGCACAAGCCGCCCATCAAAATTTGCGTTACGACAAAGAGGCAGACAAATTTGAACAGCCTCTAAAATATCCTTAGCTAAATGACAATATTAAGAAGGGAACACTTAGTTTTCCTGCGCCCATTAGGGCACTAGTATTTGTATAGATACCACGTTGCGAATGGCTCAAAGAATTGGGCGAGACTGTAGATGAATAGTACCCATTTAAGCATCGATAACAGCCAACGATCGAGGGAGAACGAGCGACCCATATTTTGTCAGTAATTGGAGACAATTTGAAAAAGGTTCCAAAATGTCTGGACAGTTTGGTACCACTCAAGCAAGTTTGACAGAATGTGAACCATTCAATACACAGATACCGCATCATTGAGAAGTTTTGTAAACCTTTGTTCAGTAAATGCAACAGATTTAATCTCAAAAAAAGCCCATGTGTTTGCAAAAACACTATGGCGTTATTTTGTCGTTAATTCGGCTCTTGGCATGTAAAATGTCCCAAAAACTCGTATTTAGAAAGCCCACGTTTCGATCACACAGGGATTATGAAAATACAGCCCAGTAGGAAACTTTCTTGGTAGTTTTTAACAGACCAAACGTCAATTTTAATAATAAAATGCCATCAATAAACAATTCAATCCAAAGTAGGTGTAGAAACTGTACTCACATAATCGATAGTCTGAATATGGGTATATCCTCATCCCACCAAAACCTGAATTCGTTGTGTAAGTACAGTTATAAAACTCCGTAGACCTTATTAATCCTGGTGGAACCCTTGAGGATTGTGGCGTTGGAAGGCTTCCAACCATGCATGCGTCCGCGGCGATTTTTCTAACGTATTCACATTTTAGAACCGGCCTCGATTCGCGCGAATTGATGGAATTAAATATAGAAATTGATGGGCGTTCCGAGACGTTGTTTTTATGATTCTGGATGCACTGCATAGTAAAGCCATGAATAATCGTATTATTTTTAACCGAAAAACACTGTTAATACCCAAACAACACTGAAGAAGCCACCAACCAAACCCAGACACCCGCCTTGACAGACGGACAACTAAGTCTTTCGCAGAAGGTTAAACTGGTTAGTCTAAACAAAAGCACCACAATATTTGACTTTTAACCAAAAAAGTTCACAGCTAAGTTAGTGTGGGCAAGTATAACAACCTTTAAAATTTTACGCAAATTTAACAATGGAAATTGAACTACTTTTGCAAAATATAGCAAAACACATTAAATGAATGGTAAGCCAAACAGCACTCTCAATGCGCTTTCTAGTTGTATACTGCAGAGTACTTTAAAATTGCGAGAAAAAAGCATACTTTTTGGGTACGTTTTACAATGCTCTTACGTTTATGCAACACTTATTGTAAAGAAACGGACGCCTGATATGGGAAGCGTTTAGTGAACTTCTCGAGGCAGAGTAGTGTTTGGTATCTGAGTTTTGTACCTGTTCTTGTTACCTCTGACTAACAAACGCGTCTTGAGATTTTTTTGATGGCGAACACATTCAACCAACAGAGGGATAGGGGCAGCTGGCATGGCCCAAAGGCCAGCCCCAGCCGGACAAAACAATATGGCCGCCGTGACCTTAACCAGAGGTCAAACAAACTAAGCACCACAGTTTCGATCGATCTAGTCTGTTTGTCAAAAAGGATGTGGAGCCCACCTTGAAGGAGCCGAACATAGAACGCACTGTGCCTGATTTATGTGTACTATTCAAATGGCCGTTGAAAGCAGAATTGGCATAGCACAACAGGAGGTTGAAGAGACCGTGGACTCCCGTGGAGATATGACCTGAAAAGTGGGTGGATAAGCCCATTTTAACGGTGGAAAATCAATCCTTCATCTTCGTCCTTAATTTCGTGTGTGGTTTTTATCTCCAGATCCTCAAGCTTTTCAACTTCCAGCATTTACTGCAGGATGATATACATTGCATCATCTTAATATGTCTGGAATTTATTTGTTAGGCATGTTCAAAGTTATTTTTAACCGTTTGCTGCTAGTTGACTAGCGCAATCTGATTTTAGTAAGCGATTTTATGGCATTCTCTCACATCTGTTGTTTAAGTTAAGTTAGGTCTATAGGGGATTTTATTTCAGTGTCTTGGGTCATGAAGCATCCTGGGCCTACTTGATAGCCGCAAAATCCTTTATCCATATGATGAGCAACCTATCCTTAATGAGCAGAAGGGTTGGAGGGTTACACATTGTTTGGGGGCCGCAAGTGCAAGCAGCGGAGATTGAAGTGCCTGCGCATTCAAAAATACTAATAATCTGAGTAGCAAATCACATCTTTATTATCTGCGTTGTGAAATCAACATTTTAAAGTCTTTATCAGTTAAAACTAATATGTGCCGAGTGAGATGCACTTCAGAAAGGGGTACGTGATAATAGTGCACATGAACATTGAACAGGGCAAGGATTCTCTTTACTAAACGATTAAAAAACCATGGGGTAATTGCTTATTAGGGATAGAATAAAGGTCACTAGTGGGATTCACCAATTGTGTTACTCCGCTTATGCTTCCAACAAAATTAAAATACTAGCTTCATACCCATTAACAGTATGTAAAATATGCTACATCGGCTAGTTTGTTTAAGGCAAATACACCTTATTAAGACCAGTATACGTCCGAGGTGCAGATGTAATTTTCACAGCCACGAACTTCTTAGCACTCTTTCTTTGCAATTATATTGGCTTTGAGTAAAGTTTAGATATTCATACCATAACAAGAAAGCCTTTGCGTTGATTAGATTTTTGGAATTTAAGCTAAGTAATTTAAATCAAAGAAACTGTCGACGCCGAACTGATTAAGTAATATGCTGCAGTGTCCGAGTAGTTCCTGAAAAGGACGGAAGTTAATAACAAGAGGGATTATGTATGCTGAGGAGCTGCTGGCATGGTTCGGAGGCTGTTCATCCTATCGGAAGCCCAGTGTGGAGCCTTAAGTGTCTGCAAAAAATCAAAAGCTAATTAACTAGTGAGGGCATCGCATAGTTCCTCTCCTTTCCAGTAACATCGCTGATACTCTATTTTGCCATATTCGAGGGTCAGTTTATTGCATCGTAGTCGGTGGTGTAGGTAAAATACCTAGGAGCTAACTCTACCTGCCATAGATTATGTGCGACTGAGAAGGTGCTCAAATGCAACATCACTGATCTCCGTGAGCAATTTTGGTGGAGCTCAAATTTCGCCAAGTTTGGGAGAGGCGTAGGGGGAAGAGAGATGTGCAAGCCATCACAGAAGTCCACAACTGCTGGTGGGAACACGGATCTAAAAGCAGTCATATAAGTGGACGAAGTTTAACACGGCTCGAGATGAAAGTTTTGTGTCTGTTTTTCTTTGTCCCATTATTTGCACTTCAGTGCTGATCAGTCAAATCCATACGGATTCCATTGAGCTAGTAGAGAGATGGAAGAGGCATCGCGTGTTCATTTCAACGACATCTGCATGCAATACTCTGTAACAAACTTTTTCTGTTAGTTCACAGATAGTGTTCTCCTTTGCTGGCACCGGTGAAGCGCCTCTATTTCTCCCCACAAACAAACAGAATATGTATTGTCGACATGTAGAGAGGTTGACGGCTACTGGCAGGGCTGAGAAGAGGCCATGCTGTTTAGCGTGAGTTCAAAAAGACGGGGCTTCCAGCGCTCGCAAAACCAAACCCAGATGTTAAATGAATTATTAAGGCATTAAAATACCACACCGAAAGCAGTATGGGTCAATGGCGGATGTACAGAAGCGTCGCACTGTTTACTGCGCCGACTAATACTGTCGCTTTTCCACTCCCGATTTGCGGTATACTAGCAGATTAAATGCTACAAATGACGTTTCGTCCCAAATCTATTAAAGTGGGAATAAATATTTATTGCCAAAGGCTTGAAACGGTAAGCTATCTAGTTAAGGAAAGTAATTATTGCAGAACGTTTTCAACCTGGAATCAGAGCCCATGACTTACCCTTCGTTTTCACAGGTTTATGTCGACTCGAAAAGACGTGATTACATGTAAACTTAAATAAATATTGCGCATTGCATAATATTTCTGCATAATTATTATCAAAAATAGAGAAATGCGAGTACCTAGTTGATCATGCCATTGCTTATGGGCCCAGATACCAAACATTTTAATTTTTGCAATGACTTTAAAATTGTGGTCAAAATTTTTGCGCATTTATCTTGAACTCACTAAGAGTACATTGAGACCGCCACCCAGGTAGACATCGTTCTATAAAAGCGGTTCCGCTTGCTGCGTTGCACAACACACCTTTCGGGGTTTACACCATGGGTAACTACTCTTCCCAACCTTTTTAAGCCTCTTTAGACTCGGCACTGAAAGTCGTTGGCTTGCTAGTGATTATGGACGCAGTCGTGCAGGAAGCATGGGGCTGCTCCGCAGCAGATGTTTGCAAGTAAGTTGACTTATACATCCGAACTCCGTCTTACCTGCCACTAAGATTTTAAGTCATTTTTTGTTCCAACGATTCAATTAAATCTATTCACATTGTAACGAAAAGTTTTTTTGATAATACCTGGTTTTGCTGCATTAAGAAGGTGGTTTAAAGCAGGTTGTAGCAGGTATCCAAATGCCTTGCCATATGAAAGCACCTTTAACAGCTTAAACCATAGTGTTTTTACTGCTTTATTATCTTTAGATCAATTGATAAGTTTTGCCGTGAGGAGATGGTAACATCGAAACTGCTCAGCCCTACGGTCTGCACCTGCATTTATGAGAAGTGCAAAGTCTCGCCTTGCCGTGTTGGGAAGGACTGTAGAGACTCGTTTAAGAACTACTACAGGCAATGCAAAGAATAGGCCCAAATCACCTTGCGCTTGACTACTCTGTTTGATATGCTTAAACCCTTAAAGTGAGCATCCTGAAGTTGAAGAACTTCTGTTTCTAATAGTCCTTGGGTAGGAAGCGTAGAGGGATTTTGAATTTAATACAGCGTCCATTAAACACGAATGTTCTTTTTATTCAAAGGAAAAATGGATAGGCAACGTCTGAGTCCAAGAACATTAGAGAGTGGATGCCTACTGAAGAAGCCTTTAAATCAGATAGGTCGTCCTCAGTCGGTAAGTGGGTGCTACCAACCTGTTAATGGCTGCACCTCAGTAGTCCATTGAACTGCATTGGGCATTTTGAAATAGCTTTTGAGATCGGCTGGCCGAAAAAGAAGACGGCGTCAGTGACGCGGTAACCCGGACGGCAATTTAAGTGACGAAATAGACATCGAATTTTTTGCTGTTAGGCTTCAATACCATTTCTTTAGTATTTCTGACTTACCCAGATTGCATGTTGCACATTCAAACATTCGGTTTATTTCAACCTAAGCAGGCAAGTTAATACTGCAATAAGTGCTTAAGCATAAAGGTAGCTACATTTTTGTGCGTCGTCAATAATCTTCTCAAAGGTTTTTGGCAAAAGGTTTAAAAGGATGTTGCGGCATCAAGCAAAACAGTGGTAGCAAAGGGCTATATGTGACCAGGGGAGAGGGAATCAAATCTTTTAGGGCTTTTGCGAAATAACCTCTTCAAAAGGTATGCTTCAGTCAGGTGCAAAAGCACACGATTTATTCACTCGGTTCGAGCAAAACGGCTAACGGAAAAGCATGCATCGGTTCTTCTTCTGACCTTTTCCATCCCACGATATATCAGAGCCATTATTATTATTATTAGTATTAGTGACATTATTGCGAGTGTTTGTTGAGTATGCTACAAATAAAGATTAAAAGGCCACCTTTGATTGCCATGTTTCACTTCTTGGTCACAGAACACAAAGTTTGTGGAGGTTTGTAAATACTTGGAAGATCTGTCAGTAAAAGTGACTGGCATCTTCAGTAGCAGTAAGTTATTGGCTGTATCACCGAAGGGTTCTCATTTGAAATTTGTAATTCCATTTACACCTCTGTGCTATTCATTGGGCCTAAAATTGCAGACAACTGGGCTAAAGACCGTACATAATGAGGCACTTTCAATGCTAAGCATGAGCTTATCCAAGCATTAAGTCGCCAATTGGGTGGGTTCGAGTGGTAGTTATTTGAGATTGGCAAGGGTGGTACTTCTAACAACTATTCTAAGCATTGCATGCCACGATTGTGCTCTACTATTGATACATGTAATAAGAAAGCTTTAATGAGCACTGCCGTACGATTAAACTCACTCGGTTTTAAAGCGAAGTTGCTAATGTGTACATAAATCTCCAGGTTATTTTATGATTGTTTATCCGACTGACACTTACCAAGCACCAAAACGTGAACAAATGGAACGCTATTGAAATGCAGGCACCTCAATTCCCATAATTTGTGCTTCCACGTTGTAGGCATGGCAGCCACCCTCTTCTGTACGTTGAAATCTTGTGTTATTCCCCACTGCTTTGGATCATTACGATTGGCAGCAGCTGGCAACGGCCCGACCGCGAGGATAGCTGTCCTCAGTTCTATGGCTCAATGCTGTACTTTATCGGGATGGGGAGGTTTTAAGTGACATATCATTAATAATTGGCTAGAAACTGCGAAAATTTGTTATACATCTGTCTAGGGCACTTAGGCGGTGATATCGTAGAAGAAAACAAGCGTCACCTTGGCAATTCTCCAAGTTGAATAACTCCCCAGGGGTGAACTGTCCGGTATCACCGAGATGAGGGCAAAGCAGCAAGAAAAAAAGGTACCGAACAATAACCCCTATTTAAGCATGTCAAACCCCGTCTCTTATAAGTTGTCTATGCAATTAGGCCAGTGATTTAGCAGCTAGCGATCGGCTTACTAATAAACCTTATTGTAAATTATCTTTTGGTCTCCTCAGTAATTCTGCAAAATTGGGGGTCAAATGCGGTTTGCATTCCACACTTGCTCTCGACTGTTTACGTTCTAAGGCACGCAATAAAGCGCACGTCCGACCCAGCAATGACCGTTCTCCTCCCTTTGTCAAATGTTTTCGTTTAAACCGTCTTAATTCAGATGGCACAATCATACCAAATCTTACCAACATTAATTTGTTGCATTCCGGAAGCCTATTCTAGATTCCTACGCTTCCACCGGGGTGGCCACCTTTCCTCCTGTGCTATTGCAGACTCACCGACCCTCTGTCATCCGTTCGAGAGTTGCACAATTAACATAGCTCGATTTCGTACCCTGTCTACCCTAGTCGAGGCCGTAAAGAACTCGGCGCAATGTCATGGTCACCACTGCCCACCATCTTGGCTGGTCCAATGTCGTGTGAAATAAATGTGCATGTCAATGCTCCGAAATACGGTAATCTACTTTCCCGCGTAACTTATTTAGTTAGGTAAAGCCATATCGAAGAAGGAGGATGTCCATAGATTTACAACAAGAAAAGACATCAAACACCAAAAACAGTTTCATCGACAGGAGCCGGTTGCATTCGTACTTGCATGAACCGCTCTGACTGACGCCGACTGCGCTCAAATTCTTCATCCTTCAGCTGTCGAACGGCATCCACCTCAGGCTCAGCAAACTGTTCATCCGCTCCAGGGTCGTTATCATTTGTCGATGCTGAAATCGGCACCTTGAATGTCGAATAAACCACACAGTTAAAATTACATAGCGATTTTGGATTTTAACAGCACAATTCAAACAATGTGAAATAGCTGACAGTAAATTCGAAGCCCATCCCGAGGATTGTCAGTATACTACTGAATAATGCTGTATTGTAATTAATCCTGAAAGACTACACATACTTTAGTCTATCATAATTTGCTCAACGAGCCAAGTTTAAACAAAGTAGCAGACAAAGTAATCTTAATCATCTATTTGTTGTTTCATATAACAAACCTGTGGGAACCGTCTAATGAAAGCCCTTTCCCATAGTTGAAACGGCGTGCTCTCAACACTCTGCTTCAAGTAAGACTCGGATGGAGGAGGACCTAATAAACCGAAATTACCTGCATTGTAAACCTGATGAGCAAAAATAGACAAAAGAGAACGATGAATCAACGCTCTTGCTCCACAAGAGGAGCAGAACTAGTCCAGAAGTGTCAGAAGAAATGTGGAAGTTAATCGATGCAAAAGCTACCGTTTGAAAGATTCTAAGATTTACCGATCAGGTCGAATGAATCCTGGCCGGGAAGAATTTGGAGGGGTCCACCTTCTAGAGTGGGAGAAGTAACTGGAATTGCATTATCGAAAGCCAAATAATTCAGATAATTTCGGATTCCCTTCGTCATGGGGGCATCAGCCGCATTTGTGAACTATTAATAAGATAGTGCAGAGAAACATACAAAGAGGGCAGCGCCATAAAAGTGAGCAACAAATCTCAGCGACTTTGCAATAAAGTTCCGACTCTCCAACTTCAGCTCCTGAAAAATGTCTGCTTAATTAAAGCCTACGAGAAAAATATCGTATTTGCTACCGATTATTGTGAGGGGAACGGGGAAAAGGATCATCAAATCACGATCTGGGTGGTTTGCATCCATAATTCGACATAAGCGATTGCTCTCCATTTTTCGCGAACCTCTATTAGCTTGAGACCGCCTGTGTTCGAGCGCAGCATTAATGGTCGGTTCCATGGAGGAAATGAAATAAGTTAAATGGGTCCAGAATTCGGTAGGTTTTGACAGGTCTAGAACAATCACAATGGATAATTTTCTATTTGTCAAGCATTCGAACGACGTACTCCACCGAATCCTTTGTAACAATGACATCGAGTAAATCTGAGAACTTCACACCCCCTCCCAGTTCCCACAAATGCACAACGCTCTTCGGAGAGCAAGGACCACGATTACGACGACAAAAATTAAACTCCAATGCCAAAGTTTTTCTAGGTACTTCATTCTTTTCAAGGAAGCTGTTAATTAGTGTCGATTTTCCCTATATATAGGATCAAATTATGTGGATCATCACCCAACACTACTCTCGCATCCTACAAATACAAGTGAGGATGCAGAACACTGCGTAGACTCTACCCAATCCAAACAAAAAATACGGTATTACCCGCCTTCAAGCGCGATTGCTTAATTATAAGGTCCCACAGCGGTTGAGCCATATCAAAAGTTCAGAATTAGCAACCCTTTGTGTTTATCTAAATGGATTTAACAAATCAATTCTTCCATAAGCCAAACTTTAATCAGGCAAAGAAGTACTTAGCTGTCATTAATCTTTAATTTACTGATCTAGAGAACCCCCAAACTCTTCCGGCATGTTTTTGTGTAAACCATCTAACAAAAGACATTGAGTTTTAATAAACGAAACAACAAATACTGCCAACAACAGATTGTAAAAATAATGGTGCTCATAAGACAGCAGCAGTTTGCAATAAAATGTGTCGGAAGACCTGCATGAGAATTTACCTGAAGACCAATATTTGAGTGGATCTTACATGGAGAGAGAAAAAGTAAAGTAATATACAAATCCAAAACCGAAAACGGGGTTAAAAACTCTCATTTTTTGTTTTAATTTATCGAATGTATAAAACATGCAACGCGCCTAACAGTTCCCAGCTTATTGAAAACTGAATAGGGTTTTGCGCCTAAATAAGTAAAGTTGAGAGTTTGCAAATAGGGCAAAAAAGCTAACTGAAGACCGCGTATTTTTAAATAAACTGGCGTGCTTTTCCAGATCACGTAATATGCAAACTTATTGAAGCTACCGAGCACCGGCGCCACTCAAGTAACGAATGTTTTTAATGTGAAACTAGCCAAACTTTAATCGGAACATGTGGCTGATTTACCAAGTAGCAGTTTGGAACGTGTTATTTAATCTCAGATGTTATTTCGTTGTAATGCGCGTTCTTAGGTTTACCAAAATTGGTTTTATTTTTCTAAGTCACGTATACTTAACTACTGGTTGCATAACTTTTTTTCTCTTTTCGGCATAAAATCCCACTTATGACTTTGTTGAGTTGCACCAGTTTGTAGCCCCCTTTATGCACACAAACTAGTGCCGTTTACAAACTATGGGTTCGCCGTTCTTTGCTCGTGGGGGCCTCTTTTATGGGCCTGTGTCATTGGCCCTCAAAGTTTGCCGGAATTACACAAAAATTTCTTTACAAGAAATGAATCCAAATATGAGAAAACTGGAGTATGCTGTTAGAGGTCCTATCGTTCAACGTGCTACTGAAATCGAAAAGGATCTTCTAAAGGTATTGTGATCCCCCTACCTTATTTACTCAAATTAATTTTAAGGGCGAAAAGAAGCCGTTTGATAGCATCATAAGGTGCAACATTGGGGACTGTCAGTTTGCTGGTCAAACGCCGATATCCTTTATACGTCAAGTTATCGCTGTTGCTTGTGACACGCATCTCATGGATTCCTCGGCAATTCCCAGTGATGCCAAAGAGAGAGCTTTGCGTTTCCTTAAAAGCGTGGGTGGTAGTGTTGGTAAGTGTGGCGTTGATCATTCAAACTCTTGATTACTCGTATTCCTATTGTCTCTTCCAAACTTTGTCACACAAGTACCAAAACCTAAATTGCTTTTTGTGTGACATGTCTACTGTTGGAGGCTTTTTACTGAACTAAAAATTGGTATTCAGGTGCTTACAGTCAATCTACGGGAGTCGAAGTGGTGCGCGAGGACATTGCGTCGTACATTGAGGAGCGCGATGGAATTCCCGCATCTCCGGAGAATATCTTTTTAGCCAGCGGTGCTTCGGAAGCCGTTAAGGTATTGTCACTTTTCTCGCACCTTTTCACAACATGCAACTTGTAAGTTAAATGGTATTTAATCGCTTAGATATATTTTTTAGGTAAGCCTCTAATTTGATGGCCATATTAGCATGCATATTTGCGAAAACTTTTTAGCATTTTCTCGAAAGTATGGATATTTAGTTGAGGTACGTCTTCAGACACTTGGTAAGCCTTTGGCTGTGTTGGTGTACAAAATTATCCATATTAAGCTTTATGAACCCATGCTCAAGCTACAAATAGTCAACTTGATTTTCGAAGAATTTTCACTGGGTCCGCCGTGTATAGTTGATATGTTTTCATGGACATTTATTCGCCTATATCCAGTCTGAGTACGCTCAAAAATGTCCATTTCGTTGCTTCCTTCTCCCTTTAAATAATTATCTATCCAATATCTCGACCATCCTTCGTGTCCTCCACCGTGCGTCATGTGATATTCCAGTGGAATCGTTGGAATTGACTTCTCACAAATATTTCCTCTTGTTTCTTGTGCTAATTTTAGTTCATTCTTGGGCTGGTGGCCACTACAAAGGGGGGTTTACAGCGCGCCGGCGTCATGATCCCTATCCCTCAATACCCTCTCTACTCCGCCACGCTGAGCGAGTTCAACAACTACCAGGTGGGTGCTCGACATCGCATTTGCTAAAAGTCCCTTCGAGACATGCATTTTCCGATATCCAATAATGCAATGAGGGTGGGATTTAGGGGAACATGCCTCCAAGCCAACATGTAGATTTATTTGCAAATTTTGTGGCCAATTTTTTGTATCATCTGGCTTTCTTAATATAAATGGTTGGATTTTATTTTTCACCTTCGGAGACAAGTAATTTGGAATGTTGAAGACCAACACTCTATAATATTTTCCAACAGATCATTTCGTTTGTATCCCTCAGCTTTGCCACAATTTGTGGTCTATCATTTCTGCACAATTTTGAAGCGTAATCTACTGGCAGAAGACTTTTGGGTTTGAAAACGTCCATTGCGCTACGAAATTGTGGTCTACTCGGATGGTGTAGTGGAATGCACTCTGCCTGATCTCCACCATTTCTGTTTGATTGATGCCGTAACGATGCAGTGCAGCACAGCCGAATCCATAAACACCACCGTAATGTGTGTACTTCTGTTTATGCAACGTCCCTGCTACTGTGCATCGATTTCTCAGTGGCGTAACTCGACGACACCTTTAGACTTGTCCCAAGTTGGTAAGAATGGCGCAGGTAAGGTCCCACCCCTGTTTTAATCTTCTCTCATAAGTTCATCAATTTTCCCGAAATTTGCCATTCTCCTAAGCGCATTTCCGTCTTCTTGATTTCTCACTTCATGTGTCGGCAAACACTTGCTTTTGACCTATTAATCTGTAAAGGAAGACAACGGAATCAATGAGGGTTTCACATTAGCAGGACCGTGTAAACATTGTATTCGAGTATATCCTTTTCTGATTCCTCCATTCGCAACTGGCGTGACAACCCTTCCATATTTTGAAGTGGCTGTCAGAACAATCTCCATAGGCCACCTCCCGGTCACGATTATCCTAGCATCCTCCATTTCTGTCCCATGTCTCAAGGCGGGTCATTTTATCAAAATTCAGTTATAATGTGTCCAGTTTGTGCATTTAAATTCGTGTATCTGCGTGAAGCACCCCTTTGTGTTTGGGTCTCTATCTCAGATGAGGTCACCTATTTGACCTTAAAATTCGTGTTTGAAATACGTTTCGGACGTCTTCAACTCCTTTGGGCTTTTCAACGTAACTTAGTGCGGTAGAAACGGAGGCAAAATTAGAGTGGCAAAATTTAAACCAACAGGACCGCGTCAAAGTACTTCCAATAACATATAAGGTCTATTTCTGCCTCCATTTCTTGTTCATTGAAGATTTTACCACAAGATCCCCAAATGTCATGGCTTGTCAACTTGCACCTAAATTTCTAATAGTGGCCAGTTGACTGAATCGATTTAGTGAGCTATAGCATATGCCTTCGCAGATTGGCTACTACCTGGAGGAGGAGAGCGGATGGAGCCTGCGTGAGGAGGAGTTGGAGACGCGGTTGGCGGAGGCGAAAGCGCACTGCGAGCCGCGTGTGCTCGTGGTGATTAACCCTGGCAATCCCACTGGTCAGGTGCTCACTCGCGACAATATCGCTACAGTGCTGCGTTTCGCACACCGCAATAACCTTCTCGTCCTCGCCGATGAGGTCTATCAGCATAACATTTATGCGCCTGATCGGCAATTCCACTCTTTCAAACGTGTCCTCCACGATCTTGGTGGTAACATTGCCACCGAAGTCCAACTCGCTAGCATGATGTCAGCCAGCAAAGGCTTTATGGGAGAGTATGTTATTTCAGGCCTTCCCTTCTCTTTTCATCTCTTGTTCCGGCTTTTAAGAGGCAAACGTCATCTCTCCATTATGTTTTGCGCAAGTTTCACTTTAAAGCACGATTTTGATTAGCCTTTTAGTAATTCGGCCATCTCCATCATGATTAGCTTGAACTCTAAAAAAGTGTAATTCACTAACCTTGTTTTTCCTTTCCATTGTTCATTTGCAAGCTTATCTCGTAGAAGCATACTTTCGATTCTTTCCCTTCCCCACCTTTTACACCTTTGTCTCTGAGAAGCATCCACTTTAACCGGGTGATTTTCCGTAAAATTTTTTCCATTCCCTTGTTTTTTGCCTCTAGACACCTAAGAGCTCGCTTTCCCTCGCCACTTTCGGTGGTTTCACTCCAAAATTTAAGCAAACCCAATGTTTGCCCACTAGTCATTTCTTTTCGTCTATGCCGACCTCCCTTGGCTTTTCATGCTGTAAGCATCTACCTTAGAGGAGACATTTCATTGAACAAGTTTACTCCAAAAATTTTTAATTTGGTTCTGTTTGTGGCAATGGTGACGTTATTTCGCTCTCATTTAGTGCCCATTCGTAGAATTTCGGATAATTCCCCTTAGGGTGCCTTCTTATTGGCTGGGGGGAATTTGTTTAGTCCGCAGCACATTCCTCTAAGCTTTTTTCATTCATTTACTAACATCGAAATTTTCAGTTCTGATTTAGTCGGTTTCTATAGGTATATTTTTTGTGAGCATTGCCTCTTTTTTTTTAGCTCATTGGGCTATATGGTCCGCGTTATTTCTAAGATATTACAATCATCTTCATTTAGATATAATTCTGCTTCAATCAATGATAACACCAAACGGTTGTTTTCACTTTGCACTTTGAAGGTTTCATGACGGGTGACGACTTCCGTGATTGTGACTTCCAACAAAATTGTTCCAGAAGGAGCCTATCCAATAGAAAAGTATTAAAAAATTACCACTCATGCTTGAGGTACATTCTGGTCCTGATTAAGAATAGATCTAATAACGTTTAGTTTGCCTTCCCGTAAGTGAATTGATGATACATTATCCGGCGCTAATTATTCACGTTTTCAACAACGCTGTCTTTTAAGTATTCTCCCCGACTTTTGTTAGTTCTATCTCAGATGTTATTACCCTCGTCGTCATTACCCATAATCCTTCATAGCATTTATTTCTCGAAATATTTCGAATTTTGACTATTCTTGGTATCGCAATTACAACTATTGAATGAAGCTTTTGGGGTGTGGATTTTTCAAAGCCATTTTTATGCTTAATTTTACAATATTCTCCAGTCTGCCTGTAAAGTTACCTGCTCCCGTAACTGGTGGCTGTGCCGAAGGTTTAGTGTAACTCGAGTTCCTTATCGGTCAGCGGCACTCGAAGCGCTTATCAAGACTGTAGCCTAGCAAGTTATTTGGCATATCAATCGCCTCATCGCTTGTTGTCGAGGTGTCTGTGCGCCTCAATTGCAGATGTGGCTTCCGTGGAGGCTATTGCGAGTTGGTCAACTTTGATCCGGAGGTTCGGGCGCAGCTGTACAAGTGTCTCTCAGCGCGTCTCTGCCCCCCTGTTCTCGGTCAGGTAGGTTCTGTCCATTCCTGCCTTGAACTGGATTTTTCGGTCTGCTCCATCCTTACCTGATTGTAATTAACAACTTTTTTTAATCTTTGACCCATGTTTTAAGAGCTTCAACCTTTTTGAAATTTGAGTAATTTTACTGACATATTTCACAAAATTCGTATTCTTCCCTCATCCATGCTTTGACACTCACTGTTCATTTCAAATTTGGGGTTAACTGTCAGCCAAACATTCTATTTTATTAAGAAACACGCAAATCCGAACATTCTTTGAGCGGAAGAATTAAAACTTTTGAACAAATTGCAAAACCAAGGTTGCTGACATTTAAGGAATTGTTTAGTGTGTTGTCCTTCGGACAAGAATCTTCAACAATGTCTCCGAATGGAACGTTTTCTAAGATTGCCTTTGATGCGACGAAATTACGTCATAAGTTACCAAGGTTTAAGTGTGTTTTACTCAACTCTTTGGCGGATTCAGTCTATTCAATGGTTCATTTTTTATTTAACCATTGAAGTGCAAAATAAGTTTTTAACGTAATGTGCGGCAATTTTATATCTGGCGAATAAACTACTACCTACTTAGGGACTATATTCGTTTGAAGCCGATTGGGATTTTTAAGGTAAAAAAATCAACACAGCCAAAAACGCGATTGTTTCGCTAGATGAAAGATGGCGCTTACAAATGCGAAAGAGGAACAAGCTATCATTGGTTTAACAACACCTTTAACCTCCCTGTAGAAAGCAACTTTGTACCTCTGCCTGATATTGGTAAAATAGGCTTAGAGCACTAGTTAGCGCCTAGTAACTATTATCCACCTTTGAAGAATTGTAGATCAAATATTCTTCGTTAGTTGCGATAGGCCGTAGGTAAAAGGCCCAGTATGACTCATTAAAGATTGCAGTGAAGGATCTACACAGTAATAGTGGTGCCTAATTATTGCTATATTTACGCCTCCAAAGTTGACGATGGATGTGGTGGTGAACCCCCCACGGCCAGGTGAGCCCTCTTACGAGCAGTTTGTCGCGGAGAAGTCGCAGGTACTGAGCGACCTTGCGAAAAAGGCGAAGCTGGTGGAGAGCCTTTTCAATCAACTGCCCGGATACCATTGTCAGCCCGTTATGGGGGCCATGTACGCCTTCCCCCGTCTGGAACTGCCTCCCAAGGCCATGCGGGCCGCTGAGGTAAGTGCTCTTCGAGAAGTTATAAGAAGTGCTAGTGTAGATGGGGCTATTGTATCGAAGTGCAAATGGTCCGGATGGCCGTTTGCTTTGTGACCAAAGCGAGAATTGAAAGAAGTAGTGGTGAAAAATATTTAAATGAAGCAAATGTCATTCTATGTCATAGTTCTCTTGAGCTATGGGAATGTTTTTGCTGCTGTACGGACCCAACTCAATGTCGTTTCGGTACACTATCCAGTTAGCTACAATGGGGTTGTTGTTAGTGTTTGAAATAAATTTTAGAAGCGATAAGACTTTTGAACTAGGGAATGGCTAGGGGCCATTGAAATGCGGATGCTGAATTACAGAAGATAGGAAGGATCTGCATGATGAGAAATAAAACAGTAATACTATTATATCTCCGAAGGAGGTGATCACGTAAGCTGTAGCCTCTTGAACGAAAAGGTCTCTAGCGGTTGTAGGCCGTTGTTTTTTTATTGGAGATAATTGAACACTTCAGCACCATTATATTAATTGAATACGAAATGTAATAAGTACTGCATTTGCTTCTTCGTAGGGTGGAGAATGTGTTGCTTTTGGTCCCGAGCTGTTGAATAATTTGCACCAACGTCTAGAAAATGAGATTTTGTTCCACTTAAACGGGACCTTTGAGCTAATACTCATAAACACTAGAAATCCAATTCTGTGACCTATTTCTAGAGCTGCTCCTCTTTTCGGGTCGACCCTTTTGTTCACTACAGACCTTCAGTATAAAAGGGGCTATTTGCTCTTGTCACTGCCTTCTTTTAACCTTTAATACCATGCATTGCCTTACAAAAGTAATATGGATTATAATACCGCATCCTCGAGTAGAATGGTTCTTAAAGATCGCCCCTTTTTACGCCACCTAATGCAGTCACCATACTTTCCGCGTCAATAATTTTGTCGGGTCTCATTCATTCTCAATATCAACCACTCTTTTTAATGGATGATGGTCATGCGTGCCTTGGGTTGCTTCCACCTTACTGTTCTTTATTGACAATGTTTTACCTAAATACCTATCCGCGTGTTTCGATGCCTTCATGACTTACAATCACCTTTACAATCTGTGATTCCTTCGATCCTCCTTTATTTTAGCTTGCTAATGTGCCTGCGGACACGTTCTACGTTACCAAATTGCTGGAAGAGACGGGTGTCTGCGTTGTGCCCGGCAGTGGTTTCTCTCAAAAGCCTGGTACCTTCCATTTCCGGTAGGCGAAAGTCTAACCGTTGGGTGGAGTTATTCAAAACACTATATCTTTACTCTTTTTATTTGGGCGCAATCTGGTTAATCTCATTTTAGCGTAAGGCTGTTTCAAAACACTTTGTGTTGGTTTGGTTGTCCTCAGAGGTTTTATAAGACGTACGAGCTGAGGGGTATTTGCATTACAAAACTAGAGGAGGGTTGGAAAGTTGGTAGCATAGCCATCGGCAAACGGATCCAATTGAGGAAGACTGTCAGGACCTGTACCGTCACGGTTACAGAGAATGGCCGCATGATGCGTGACTATTCCTTTGGATTGTTAGATCTGGTGTTAACACAGCTGGTTTGACTATTTCCCTCCCCCCTCCCCTCCTCCCCCTGTCTCCATTGTCCTTAGGTGCGACTTTCCGGCATTCCGGGCATAAATTTACATACATGCACGGAGTTGCGGTAGCCATGCTCTGCCTTTTTTGCAAGTTTGGGATGTTTTGCTTGGACAAGACCGCTAGACGGTCGGTGCTACCGAGGTGGTGCGTTCTGTTATTCCTAGAAGTGAGCTTGATGGTTTAATACTGTTCTACGGCCATCTTGGCTTGAATATCAAGGAAAACCTCTCACCTGACAAATGATGAAAATTCGGAAGTGCTTATGCCGCAACGAAAGTATGGATGATGTGCGTTTAGGACTGCCTTTGGCTTTCAAACTTGGACATCATTATTATGTTTGCTTTCAATCCGGATCAGCATTTATCTTTAACTTTTTAATCACTTACTTTGCATCTTTTACTACGCGTTTTGACACTCTCCTAATTACAAAATAAGGAATGGCTGTTGCTTTATTTCCACATTACTCTAGCTGATGGATTAACTAAATTTTTGAACGCATTTATTGTCTCCGAGACCATAATTGTGTTGTACAGACCGTTGTTAGATTGGCTAGCGTTAGTGTCCTTATTGTTCATTTCAATGCTTTACAACAAGTGTTTCCACCTCTGGCGTGCAGATCTTTAGCATGAACTTGAAAATCATGCACTTTCTATGAATATGTTCAGTTTCATCATCGAATTCAGTTTTGCATGTGATCTCACAGGTTTGCCTTTCACACTCAGAAGTGAATCTCCCAATCCAAATGAATTCGCCTACTTTTGTATGATCATGTACTAAACGATATGAATAGATTGTCTACATGACTAGGATGAATAACTTGTAGTTTATTGTAACCTAAGTAAGCATTCCTCAAAACTAAGTAGGCCAATTCATAATGCCACGGCGAAAGGAACTGTTTCAAAAGGTATAAAACAACCACCTTTCTCCTTGTAGAACGACCATTCTCCCGAAGGTGGATCAAATGCATGTGATGATGGAACGGCTAGGCCACTTCCACTTGGACTTCTTGAAGGCCTACAACTGATTGACTGCTTGCCTTCACAAGATCGCGAAACGGTATTAATACTCGATCTGAATGCCTTAGCAATTGCTTCTTTCTATGGACGTAGACCTTTTTCGATCCCAAAACAAATTTTTCCTCTTTATACCGTTTTGGTGTAGACTTTGGTTACCTCTGCTACATTTCGTAATGACTAGATAGACACACTTTGTTTGCTAATGAAGAGTCGAAGGAGAGCAGTTTTTCGAACTTGTTTGATGCAGAGATGAATATGGTTTTCGAAAAATTTCAAGTCTTCCCAGCAGACTGAGGGCATGTCGCTATTCATTGCAGTTCAGCGAGGGGATGTTCCCTACATGAGTGAAGAGCACTTACCTCCTTTGGTGGTGTTTAGCCCAAAATCGCACCTGGTTTCAGGGCCTTGTGCTTTTAACGATTTCGTTTCTTCCATGACTAGCCTTAGATTTGGTAAAAAACGTAAGCACATTTACAAACCAGGAAAGTTTAATAAGATAAAGGTGTCTGACTTTAAAGCTATAAGGTGTGAGGCGGAAAAGACAGCTGGAATATTACTGCTATAACAGTTGCTTATCAAGCAGAATCGAACTTGATGCTTATGACCGGGCCTCCAATCACCGCGGCACTGGGGCTATTTAAAAACAGGTATTGTTATTAAATTTGACATTATTATTGGTAGTTAAGCCTAAACAAATGAGGCATTTAATCAGATAGTTGAAATAAGTTCTAAACGTAAGGTAAATAAACAACTGAGATTATGATATGCTTCGCGTGAGTGATGACCGACGACTCGTGCAACTGTTTGGCACGACAGTGTTAGCTACATTCTGAATGCGGTTCCATCGTTTTGGGAATGCAGCAATGAAGCTACAATCTCCTTCTAACTTAATTGAATAAGTCAAAAAGGGCTGAATAGCAAGGCAATAAAGGTAAGCAAGTGCTCTGATGAATCACTCTGCATTACCGTCTCAACCCAAAGGACATAAACCAGGGGGAATTCACAGGAAGACAGTGATGGTTCTAAATGGGCCGAGTAATTGCGAAAAACCAGCTGGTTGAAAGCCATCTCATGTAATTTACACGATTCTCGATCCCTTTACTCTTGCGCTACCGCATTTGTGTGCCCATCGGAGTTGCGCTTGTGGTAATTAAAGTCCTCCATTTCTTCGCTTTTATGCAAGTTCTAATCTTTATTCCCACGCGTTCCGTAGTGCAATTTTGCAAAGAATATCAAAGCTAGAGTTTCAAGGCTTTGAGTTGTTATATGGATCACTGAACCTCTGCATGGCCGCAAGGAGGATTAAAAGTGTTAGTGAACCTTTAAAGAATTTGTGCCCAACTTGCAAGGGTCCAAACATGACAAAACAATGAGTGTGAAGAGAACCTGTCATTATTGACGCTCGGAATCAGTTCCATTTAAGTCTGAATAAAATTCCACTGGCCAGTGGCCAGCCTGTGAACTTCAGAACCGTTGAATGAACTAAGTCCTACGAGCTAGTGAAGCAAAATAACCAGAGACATAATCCTTCCTTTTTGAGTAAAAATTCCCCATTTCATCTCCGATGGCTAAGTGCAGTCTCAGCCCTGTAGCCTACTAACTGCGAAGATAAATGTCCTAGGAACTCAACAAAGGTTGTAGTTAATTCCGCTTCCCAAATTAGTCCGTCTAAAACATTACGCGAACAGCGTCGGACTGTACAAGCAGCCGTGGGAGTCAAACCAACGATTTTATGCAACGAAATATTATTATGATTAGGAGTTCGACAGATCCAAGGTCAATGCTATGGGCGCACAGTAACACGGCAATTAAAAGCGAAAATGAGTTCTGAAGTTCGAAATTTACGCTGCCTACTCGCTGATTTTAATGTCAGATGTAAAAAATATAGTAGTTTCTGGTTTGCCATAGTCGTTTATTGCGGCTCAAATGCCCGCATGACTAAAATAGCTGTTCTGGAAACTAGGTTCCGACTTTGGCTCTCTTGTGCTTGCAGCTGATCCTACTTGTTCCAAGAGGAGTCAGCAAATCACTTGAAGACTAATACAAACATCTCTGAATCCATTATTATTTATTGCTTTCTTTAACGCTTTAAGGGTACCCTATATTAGAGACCCACTGACGTTTCTTTGGGAGGTATGGTGGGGCGCAATAAGATTTTGGGTTTTTGGCAGCTTCCAGTTGACTCATACTGGAACTCGCAAATGCCAATGTGTGGTTATTCTCAATCGTTCCCCTAACGCGGATTTGGGGCGGACAAGGCCTGAATATTTCTATCTATATTTTCTATTATCTTCTGGTCAATACTCCTTAATTTTTGCATTATCATTCCGAGAGGAGCAAGAGGATGAAGAAGATTCTTCGCCAAATCCGCGGTTCACTTTCCATCTATAATCATGATTCGGAATGTGTTGATCTGTGCGTTTTGCTTGGTGGTGCTTTGCAAGATTAAACTAATATTAATTCTCCTTTTAAACATTTGCTACGATTTTTCTCCCTTTTGACCCAAATATTTTCATACTCTATTCTAGAACATGATAAATTTATTACTGCTAACTCAGAATGACCTGACATTTACCAAATAAGTATTGTTATATTTCGAAGAGCTTAAATTTCCTCTATGCAGTGAGAGTTAGCGGGGCCCTGCAAAAGCCATGAAGACGTTCGATTACTCCTAACACTACTGTTTTAACGATCAAAAAGCTAATTCTTAAAAGGCTTACGCTTTAACCGTGCGCTCATCGAGAAAATGAAGCCCTAGTTCGACATCAATGCTGATCCCCAGAGATCGATGATGCTGCCTGAAGGACTCCCAGAAACTGTCTATTGTCTCCTCAGGATCCATTCGAGATCTTCTCAAAGAATGATAAGGCTACTGACATTTGAACTCTTAAAACATAAGCGCTTACGCTAGACCGAGACAACATACGTTAACTCACCAAGTAGCAATCTCCCACCCATCAAAAACCAGAGCTACGAAGAAATACTATGCCCATTTTATTCCGAAAAGTTGAAGTATTATCGAGCGCTTGAGCAGAATCAATCACTAATATCACTTAATAATGTCAAAACGCTTGACATTATTTACAGCATTATTAAGGGCGTTTGCTTATGAGTTCTACGGTACTAATGTTTTATATGGGTACACATTTAAGAGAAAGTTGTCGTGGACTATGCAAACCTACTTTTAAGAGCTCAAAATCGAAGTAAACACCAAGCAAGCTAGAGTAATAACACATTAAAAGTGGTTCACAATTGCATGCTACCGACGACTGCAGCCAGAAACGATAGTGGATCAGTAACTCGCGCTGGTTCAACCACAGGATCCCACGTGCTTCTAAGGTTTTTCTTTACCTGTACAATTCTTTTAAAGAGTTAATGCTAATTGATCAAGCAAAATTGCTACGCAAAATGCGATTCAACGGATAATAAGCTCTCTGTTTTATTTTAAATATTAAAGCTATTGGCGCCGATTTAGTTCAATCAACGAAGTCGGCATTCTTCGCGCGTCTTGTGTGTGCCAGTTTTAGCTATGGATTGTAAGCTTGTTTTTTTCCCTACAACCCTTAGCCTCTTCTCGGCCTCGCAGGATCAGTCAGAGGAGTGAAAGCAGGTCGGATTTGTTAAAAAAGATTCGGGAGGCTAGGGAGCGTGGTGAACGTTTCATTGTTGTAAGGCGTTCGTCGAACCTGTTCTTACTCTTAAGGAAACCACTGAAAAACCTGTTTACGAAACGGTGGATGAAAAGACCTACTCTAAAATAGTTCAAGAACGCATTGAAGACGACTGGATTGTGGACGACAGTATGTCTGGATAATTTTTTAGTGCCGTAGATGGCCTTGGTTATATTGACGATGGTCGAGAAATATTCGACGATCATGATGGTGATCTCGAACAAAGCGAGTCTCTTATGAAAACTGCTCGTCGCCATGCTGGGGCCAAGAAACGTCTCAATCCTGACTTGCGTCCCTCGTCGTCCTCTCCTAAAAGTTGTTCCAAGGATATTCGTTGCATGTTTGCATCCTCTTCATCCCGCCAACCTAAGCAAGTATGTGACTTTTTCGAGGATGAATTTTGACAATTTAGACTGCCGATACTGCTGTCGAAGATGCAGCCCTGGATGACCTACTGGCGGAACTGGATGCGGACAGACCCAAGGACCCGCCTGGTAAAAAACCTAGAATCGAAGGAGTCCGAAAAAGCCCTCCCAAAGACCAAACTCCAAAGCGATATATTGCAACGAATTCACGTCCCCAAACATCCTGCACAATTGGGTCTCGGCGGCTGACACCTCAGCCCCGGACATCCCATTCGCCTATAAATCGTGATTATGTAAAAGTCAGCTCTAAAGATAGCAATACACTAAAGGACTCACCTGTTAAGCCAAGTTAGCCTTTCGAACTTCGATTAATGTAGGTTTATAGGCTCAGTAGTTGAAAGTGGACCGAAATCCGAACTCACAGTGAAAGCTGCCGACATTGCAGTGGTTGATTATGTGAATGCAGCTGAGGAAGACGAGAAATCTACCGAAGTGGCGAGTTTTGATTCAGAGCTGGCAGTCGGTATGCCCTGGCTTAATGAGGAAGGTGACGATGCTGAGTTGTTTCGTGCTGATGAGGACTTTTCTGAGAACAATTCAGGCGATGATCCTGAGGGTCTTCGATTTTTCTGGTTGGATGCTTACGAAGATTTGGCCAATCAGCAGGGTATGATGTTTTAAAAGCATTTCACTTACATTTCAACCACCGTGTTTTAATTGAACGACCTTGCTAATCATAGGTGTGGTCTTCCTCTTCGGCAAAATTCCGTGCAAAGATCAGTCTGGTTTTTGTAGCTGTTGTATCCGCGTTAAGGATCTAGAACGTCGTGTCTTCTTTCTTCCCCGTCCCTCCACAGTGCGTGTTGAATGCGGAAAAAATCGCCGCAATTTTGCTATAATTTCGCTGAACTTAATCGTTCGTTTTTAGGCGTGTACAGTTAAAGATGTTTACGAAGAACTTCGGGAACTTAGCGGCCAATGGAAAATCGGTAAATTCAAATGTAAAGTAAGTTTCTATCGGCTTTCATTTCTCGTTTGTTAAACCGTGTCATTTATGCTTATGTATGTATACATGCATGGATTCATAAATATAAGCAGTATAATGATACTCTACCGGTTTATCTGCAAAAGTAGTACTGCCTTACCTCTTTAAAACCTCACGATTGAGTTCCGTTACACCATCGTTCTTATATTTGGTTTCACTTTCCGCAGTTTGTACTTCTGTTCATTGTGCTCCAGCAGTGCTCCTTTACATCTTCTTAGTCTGTGTCCATTTTTCTCCTTGCAGCCTACGACGAAGAAGTACTGCTTTGAAGACGTCGACGTTCCTAGCGAAGCCGAATACCTTGAAGTTCGTTATCCTGCCTCCTATCCATCTCTTCCTGCCGACCTTAAAGGGAAGACATTTTCTCAAATTCTGGGTTCTACTGCCTCATTGTAAGCTTCTTATCTTCGGTTTGGGGTTATCTACCTTTGGATTGATTGCCTTTAGTTCTTGCGTTGGAGTTTGGGTAGGAAATACTAAAGATGCGTCCCCAATCCCCTATGCTGTTTTCGTTTTAGTTTAGAAAATCTTATTCTCGATCTTCATCTCCGCGGTCCGTGCTGGTTAGAGATTAGGGGGGCAAGTGAGCGCTACTTATTTGCTTTTACTGTCTATTTTATACATCGAAACGGGACGAATACAAATTTCGTCGAAATGGTTAGCGTCTTTTAAGGGCCTCGCACCCTTTCTACTTTCTGCACTTTAGTAGGCAAAGCGGCCTCCCAAGGGTATACCTTTATACGTAGTCCAGCTTCCCTATTTCAGAGTATTTTGTTTCATGTTATGGTGCTTAATGTCAGCTCTCCTTCATTGACTTTAGAAAGAGTGCTATACGCTATTTAGCCTGATGTCTATTACCCCATGCATGGATCCCACCTGTTGCCATTTTAATAGACAAAGTTCACAATCGTTCATTTTCTTGTGTTTTGGTAAATTGGCTGCCCCGTTATTGTACACTTACTTACATTTTTGGTTTCAATTAATATGTAAAATGAAAATAAGCGCGGATTTTTTATCTTGTTTGTGTCGATAAAGTTTTTTACACTAACAATTTAAATTGGCTGGACGAAATGGAATGTTCAAATTTGCCCACCTTTTGAGGTACGTCCACCACTTGAGCCGGCCAGGTTTAATTTTCTGGGGAATGTTTGAATAATTTCTTGTTATTCGAACGCATGAAGTAGTCTTGCTTCCGCCAGAACTAGTTCGTATGAGCTCTCATACTGTAGCTCAGAATGGTTAAAGTTACCAATGGGAATCCGTTTTTCTATTAGCGCTAATGTTTAAACTTTCAAAAAACCCGAATTGGTTAAGTTCTTTTAGGCCGCACTCAGATTCCCATGCTGTTTGGAAATACATTCCCTCTCGATGTTTGTTTCAGTGCCCATTCAGCCACAATTGAGTTGGTGCAAGGTGGATTACGACTTTTCCTTCCAGCAACCCAACAAAATGCTCAAACTAGTAGATGTTCTAGCAAGCCGTGGTGATAACCTTGCACCGCCGCCTGCGCCACCCATTAGGTTGGTGGCACTGGACGTCAAGTCAGTTGTGCGCAAGCAGGGCAACTCTGCTGAGGTGAGCGCTGTCTGTCCACTTTTAATCCTTTTCTATTAGCGGTCTGCTGGGTGGAGATGTTCTGAATGGTAGGAAATTCGTTTTACTGTGTCATTTGTAACTCAATTTTTGGTTGGTTGTTCATTCTCATTGCACTCCCCTCCATGCATGGATGCGATTTGACTCTCAGTGTAATTTTTGAGGTTTCAAGGCAAAGTTGAAGATAATCTAATCTCGCTCGTCCCTACTGCTCAATCTTTTTAATGCAAAATCGCCTCCTTAGGATGTATCTTCGGACGTAGTCCTGCTTCTCTATTTCAGAGTATTTCGTTTCTTGTTATGGTGCTTAATGTCAGCTATACGCTATTTAGCCTGATTTCTATTACCCCATACATGGATGCCACCTGTTGCCATATAGCCCTGCGGTCCGATTCCAGTTCGAAACTTTAAGCTACAGAGGGAAGGGCAATATCCATAGATTGTATATTTTACCGTCTTAAACTAGTACAAATATTGAGTTAGCTTTCAATCGAACCTGGTTTTGCGTTTCCTATACCAAGTATCCCCTTTCTCGTATGAGGTTTAAAATTGGCTCATGCATTGCGCTATGATTGGTAATTAGTTCGCCGTAACTATAGTTGATTTCAGTAGATTTTTAATTCGCTGAGTTTGCTTGATTTTTATGCCTTTTAATCGTTGGAAATTACTTTTTTAATAACCAGCCTTACGCTTCTGCAGATCATCTCTGTGGGCCTCATAATTGACAACCACTTTCACCTGGATAAACCCGGTGGGAAAAAAGCATTCCAGTCACATTATCTTGGTATGTTCAATTACCTCTGTTTTATTTTTTTCCATACCTCTGACGCCGTCTCGCTCCTACCGTGTTTTCCAGTTTAAACAGCAGTGCTCTGTAGTTTGAAATACTCCAGACTATATGATAACTTCGTATTAGTTATTTTTGCCATAACTTAGGCAAATCATCAAGTTTTGTGCTGCTATTTTTATTCTCAACGTCTTTCGTTGTTTGAAATTCACTCACGATGAGTGATGTCAATTTTTCCAATTCATAACAATCCTAATCGTTGTAATAGGAATCCTTGACTGCATCCTTTCGCATCGATGGTTCACCTATGTCGTGTCACAGCCGTGGTATAAAATCGTCATCGCCATTCACAATTTTTTTGTTACAAATGGTCCATCTGTTTCTAGTGCTTGCACCCCCAAGAGACTTGGTGCTGCCTTACGACCTCTCGAAGCGTCTTCCAAATTGGGGCCGGCAGTATCAGCCACCCCCTAGCAGTGGGAGTGGCAGTGACAGCGATGTACCATACGGTATCGACATGGAACCCAACGAGCGGGCTCTTCTCGGCCGCTTGCTGACGCGTATCCATCGCCTCGATCCTGACCTCCTCGTGGGCCACGACCTCTGGGGTAACCAACTTGATCTCCTCGTGCATCGCCTCGTTTCTCACAAGGTCGCCTATTGGCATCGCATCGGCCGTCTCCGACGTTCACAACACTTTACCGTTAACTTTAACAGGGTGTGATATCATCTTTTCTTATCTAAAGTCCTACTTTGTTCCGCTCTTATCGTCCCAGTGGAGAACAGTTTTGGAGCTGTATTCAGCGGCCTCTGTTTTGCGTCTTTCACAAACTTTTTAAAACGACCAGCGATTTAACTGCTATTGAGTTTTCATTTGGATTTGGCAGATTACATTTCTTTTCTGCCTCAGTCTTGGTTCATGCGTCACGCCCTTCCAGGGCGACTGATATGCGACACGCGAATCTCGACTCGCGAGCTGGTGCGCTCGCGCACCTACAATCTCAGCGAATTGGCTTTTGAGATCCTGGGCGGAGATACAA
This sequence comes from Taenia crassiceps, assembly GCA_023375655.1. Taxonomy (NCBI): domain Eukaryota; kingdom Metazoa; phylum Platyhelminthes; class Cestoda; order Cyclophyllidea; family Taeniidae; genus Taenia; species Taenia crassiceps. Next base: position 6,977,076 of record JAKROA010000004.1, on the reverse strand, counting down.
AGTCGCGACGCCAAATCCCCACCCTCGTAGCTCGCCAACTCGCCTCTGCCACCGCCTCGGCCGGTAATATCGACGAAGCTCTCATCTCCGGCATTGACTTGGAGGTGGACTCGGCCGATCTGGGTTGCCTCTTCCTCTCAGCCGCCGGCGTAAAAGACCTTGTCGATTTTTGTCTCTCTGATGCTCTTCTTGTTCTTCGACTGGCTCACCAGTTGCAGGTGGGTGTAATTATAATCTCCTAACCCCATTGCTTGATAAAATATAACCTAGATATTGAGGCAAGACGCTTTTACCGTCTCGATTGTTTGTATATTTTATGGGTTTGCATTCGTCGTTAAGTGTGGAACTATTCATTGGGCTGGCACCCTTTCTTGTCATGGGGTCGGATATTGTGCAAAAATCAGGTAGGGTTTGTACACAATGTATTGCTACGAGGACTTCAATATTAATGGGCAATTTTTGTATTGTGTTTTTTTTCCACTGGTAATGGCATATACAATACGAATAAACAGAAATTTCGATCGTTCTCGCCTGTTATTTAGGTGGTTTGAGGGTGAACTTACCACGAAAGACATCTTTTTCCAGCATTAATTGAGAAATCAATCACATTGTGAACTAGCTATATTAACTAACCGATGGCAGGCGTGCTAAAGCTGCCACATTAATTAAACAGATTATTTACCTCTGTCAGTTGCATGGGCCATGGTAGCTATGAATCCTGTTTCAGTTCAATGATCCCATTTTATAAATCTTTATTTCGCTAACAAAGGGAAAGATGGTTTGCTCAGTTGCTATAGTCACGAAGATTCGGCCAACGATGAGTCAACCGGCATGGAAAGCGGTATTACAGTCTCGTAATTATTTCCTCTGCGTAGGTCTTGCCACTGGCTCATCAAATCACATCGATCTGTGGTAATGTGTTGAGCCGCACGCTGGCAGGTGGTCGTTCGGAGCGAAACGACGCGCTGCTACTGCACGCATTCGTGGAACAGGGCTACCTTCCACCTGAGGCGCCCTTGCGTCCTCATACAGGGCGCGAGCGCTGCCGCTGCGTCAAAGACGACTTCATCGAAGGGCTGGAGATCGAGCACGAGGGACGTCGCAAACCCTCCTATACTGGTGGTCTTGTCCTCGAGCCTAAAGTCGGTGTGTTATCGTACTTGTGATGCTATCAAAGCATATTTATTTACGATCACATGCAGCCGAATAACTAATTTGATGCTCACTTCTATGGAGGATGTCAATTGCTCTAATGGAAATGGGCGTCTTAGTTCCTATTCGGGTGTTTGAAAAGATCTCCTCTTTTTTAGTTTGCAGTTTTATTAATATCACCGTCCCGTGTTAAAATGAGGTATGCGTGCCAAGTATTGAAATGGTTTATTTTGAACTTTTTGGATTATACTGGCGATGACTGCTTCATCCCGCAGATCTTAGTTCTTTGGCTAAAGGAAATTTTATAGCTTTCTGAAGAAGGCCCCGTTTTTGCCATAGCCCAGCAAGGAATTGAAGGTACGAAGGTGTTCAACTTATAATTTGCTCATACCGAAACGCTGTGGAGGGTGTCATAGTTTATTTTGGCGGTCACCATCCAGCTGCTTTAATGTTCTTCAAGTGTCACATCGGGCAACGTTTGTGTCAGTCTGACCATTTGACAAATGAATGGAAAAAAGGACAATTTTTGCATTTTTTCAGGTTTCTACGACACTTACATCCTGGTGTTGGATTTCAATTCGCTCTATCCCTCCATAATCCAGGAGTTTAATCTCTGTTTCTCCACGATGGAGCGCTCCTTCTTCGCAGTCAAAGATTCATCTGATTTAAACACGGTGAGGGTCTCGCTCGCATAGTTGCATTGCTTGTTTGATCATAGTGGAGGATGGATCCTTGGGATTGGGGAGTGGTATGAATTTCAAATGAAGGTATCCACCAATATTTGCAGATCACAGAGCTCCTCAAAGCGGCTCCAAAGGCTCACAGAAGTGCAAAATGCTCAATTTGTTCGGTTGTTTCGAGTAGATTTCATAGCTTCCCTTTCCCATTTTCCGTCTCCAGATGGGCAACGAGGATATATACATCTCGGAGCTGATAGCGAGTGTAACACAGTCAGGGGGAAGGAAATCAATGCAACAGCATCTGCCGACATCTCGAGCGCCGGGTATTCTACCCTCCGAGGTGCGACGACTGGTTGAGAGCCGAAAGGAAGTCAAGAAACTTATCGCAGCTGCTTCGGCTGTCGTCGATGCCGCCAACACTGCTAAGGTGGCTCAATGGAACATCCGTCAGCAAGCACTGAAGATTACCGCAAACTCCGTCTACGGGTGTCTCGGCTTCGGCTCTTCTCGTTTCTGTGCACGCGGTCTTGCCGCTCTCGTCACCGGACTGGGACGTGCCCTTCTCCTCAATACCAAGGAACTCGTTGAAAATATGAAACTGGAAGTGGGTCTCTTTTTTATCTGGTGGTATCCATAGTTATCGCTATATCCACCGCTTCGCGAGTCTGATTGAATAGTTTTTCTATATTATTACTTTAAGTTCACGAGGAAGAAATGCAGAGTTTGCGCCCATTCGCAGTACAGAAAAGTGAAAATATACTCTTATTAAGAGGTGGAAATTCTTTTTGTTGATTTGAACATAGTCAAGGTTTTGGTCATCTTAGCAAGCAAAATACCTGTTAGAAAATGCCATTTTTAGTCACAAAAGCCTGCAGGCATTTGCTCTTCTAGTAATGTTGGTATGCTACCCTTTACTACCTATTTATATCCGTTAAAGAAAAGAAGGCATGATTGGCGTCAGTAAATAGACCAAGTAACTGTTACTTCTAAAATTGGTGGCCGGCTTGACTTCTACCAATGACTGAATTTTGCGTATTAAATTTTAAGAATCCATCTACCTAGGGCCAAATAGTTTGATGCACGTTTTATGTCAGCGAGAGGCTTGGAAAATATAAAAAAGCCAAACTTGTCTATAAATTAACTGACTGTTATTGTCCAGTCTTGATTTTAAAATCTGTATTACCGAGTACATCAATTGGGTAGAAGGTGAATGTGCTAGTACGGTGTTGGTCGTTGGCGTAGGTAATATACGGTGACACGGACTCCATAATGGTGAATACCAACTCAAAGGACCTGCTCTCAGCCCTTGCAATAGGGGATAAGGTGAAGCACGAAGTGAATCGTCGCTATCGTCTGGTGGAGCTCGACATAGACGGAGTGTTTGTGGCGATGCTGTTATTGGCAAAGAAGAAGTATGCTGCACTGGCCGTTAACCATCCTCTCCAGTACGTTGAGTGGCTGCGTCAGCAACAATCCTTACAGCAGACGCTGCCACCACCGCCCACTAAGACGGAAATGAAGGGACTCGATATCGTCCGGCGCGACTGGTGCCGTCTAGCCGTCGAAGTTGGAAAGTTCTGCGTCACTACTCTTCTCTCCGGCTGCGCTACCTCTGAAGTCGCGATCGAGCAGATCCACGAGCATTTGCGCACTGTCGCTCAACGGGTCCGCGAGGGTAGTCTTCCCAAAACGGACTTTGTCATTACCAAAGTAAGTACGAGCTCTTAGTTTGCTTGATGTTTGGACGACCTATTGGTTTACTGATTGAGTTGGCACTGTAGCAGTTCTTTTTATCTCACTGTTTTAGCACTTACCGGGGAGATTTGGGGAAATTAGTCATTGTTTTTCTAGAAAATGGTAAATACATGTCTTTCAAGTTTTATAGACTGGTTAAGCTGCTCACTTTTGGGTCGCTTGGTATTGTTCTCGATATAATTGAAGTTAGGGTGAAGTGCCTTGAGTCGATTTGCCCGACTCTGAAGCGCATCATGAATCGGTATGAAGGGTTGTTTGTCTAAATTTGAAATCAAACGCGTGAATAAAGCAAATCCATCATTACCCAGACAAGGTAACTACCGTTTGCTGCATGCTTAAATTCACTGTTAGCTTATCCATCCATGCTGACTCGAAGCATCTCAGCATTTATGCCTATTGGCAACTAAGGTTTAATACTTGCGAACACATTGCAGGTGGCTCGAGGATGCCTTATTTGGTTTGCACAGCTTATTCATTGCTTATCAAATGACTGATTCTAATCGAACGTGTCTTCTTGTTTTGTTCTTGATTCGTACTTGTTATCCTCATTTAGTATAGCATTGAGGATCATTGGCTGGGTCTTCATACCGTCATCGTTACTGAATTAGTTAGTACGATGAACCTCGTCTCTTAATTAGGCTATGAGCCGACAGCAATGCGATTATGCAGGCGTGTGCGCTTTGTTCCCTACCCTGAAAGAGATCGCGAAGTTTATTTCCTCTGCCTTTTTCGGCACAAAACTCGGCATTAATGTAGAAGAATTTCACTTTTCTCGTCCCACCAGATGTTGACTAAGAATCCGGAAGACTATCCCGACGCCAAATCCCAGCCGCATGTTCAAGTTGCCCTGCGGTTCAACCAGCAAATGGTTTCTAGTTGTACAGGAGGTGGTGGTGGTCATAGATTTCGTGCTGGTGATACAGTAGAATACATTATCTGCAATGACGGCACCTCTAGATCGTCTGTGCAGAGGGCCTACTCCCCCGCTGAGCTCTCTGGCGTGATGCTCCTCGAAACCGTCAACAGTGATAGTGACCGGACTTCAATGGTGAAGCAAAAGAATCAGGGGGAGCCACTCACTATTGACGTACACTACTACCTGGCAAGCCAGATTCACCCAGTGGTTTCTCGCCTGGTCGCACCCATTGAAGGCACCTCGCCGGCGCACATTGCCGATTGCCTGGGCCTCGACTCTGCCTCCTATCGACGCTCGATGGCAGCTGCCAATGCTACTACCACTTCTGCTGGCGATGAGGAGGCATGTTTCCCCACGTCCTCACAATTATTACCGTTTGGATTTACCAACAGATTAATCTGTTGTTCGTTTGTACGTGTGCAGACTAATGACAGTGGATCAATGTTTTCTGCCAACGCCCTTTCTGATGTGGACCCTTTGGCCCTGACCTGTCTCGCCCATCGTGAGGGGAAGCAGTGCTCCGGAAAGGCGCAAATTCGTGCCTCTCCCTTCACAAAATCTGGTCTCGCTAAATGGATCGTAAGCTGATGACTAGCTATTTAGGCTGCCACAATATTTTACTTTGGCAGATGGTTGGACATTTCTCCCCAAAGCGTTTTGGTATTGCCCATTGTTACCTTTCGCGTTTTTATTGCCTGCAAGGCACGCGTCTGCATGTGTCAAGTCTATTCGCATGTAATATCTCGCTGGCACAATCTAGATCATCTACGATCTGCTATCATATTGCAACCAAAATATGGGTTTGTTCACACGAAGTATGTCTTCCTTGTAGGCCTCAGCCCTATATTATTTTTATTCTTCAGAATGCAGATTTGTCTTTAGTTTTCTAAAGGGAACTATGCAGAACTGAATTCCCTGTCATAGCTAAAATTTCGCAGACTTAATAAACTACGCGTTTGCATCCAACAACGAAGAATGTTGATAATTTCATTGAATTTGTGAAGCCCACACATGCATTTATCAATTAACACCCCCACTCATTAACATCACGTTGACACTAGCTTGTGCACTTCCGCTATGCTAATTCGTGAAAACCATCCCGTGAAGGTTAACTTGGTTAATGAATTGAATGTTGCCCTTCGGGAAGTCGCCTTTCGAATGTAGTTTTGGATTGGTTTTGGCAGAACATATTTGCGGTCGATGTATATGTTTTCAGCATACAAGAAATGGTTTTCGCAGCGCCACCAATATATCTAGAGTGACAGGTTTTCATGCTTAATGCCTCTGAAAGCTTTCAAATTCACGGAGAATTTATTCCCTTAAAAGAAGAGCTATTGGATTTTGGCGCATTATGATCGTTTGCTCGTCCGTCTTTCTGTGTGTAGTGCCCCGATTGCGGCGAAGGCCTCTTGGGAAGCAGAAGGCATGCGGCAGCGGCAGTAAACCAGTTGGTGCTGCAAGCGCGCGCTCACATTGTGGCCTACGAAGTGGGCGTGTTGGTTTGTGAGGAGCCCACCTGCGCCTTCGCCACCCGCACCACTTCCTGTCCTCCCAGCATCACCACTTCCACCTCTACCAGCGAGAGCCTCTGGGCGATGGGTGAGCAGCAGCAACAGCAGCCGTTATGTCCGCTCTGCGGGACCGGTCAAAGTCTTCTTCGTCCTTTGCACTCCGAGATGCAACTTTACCGCCAACTCCTCTTCTACCGCCACCTCCTTCTTCCCCCAGAGTCGCCTTTGTCATCACACGGGGATGATAAGGAGAATTTCCAGAAATTGAAGAAAACTGTCGACCAAAATACTTCCTGTAAGCATCGTTTCCTTCCTGTTGTTGTGTCATCTCGGATCTATTTATGGATCGAGCGTAACGGTATGGCAATCCATGTATTTAATAGTAGATTTCTTCATTTCTATTCGCTATATGTCTCCCACACTGCGGTCCTAGTTGCTCTTGCCATTTCTCTTCATCACTCCTACATCAAGTAGCAGATAGATGTGGTTTGTTGAGTGGATTTTGGAACATCATATTGGTACAAAGATATGGCTATTGAAGTATAACTTCGACCATCCATTTTAAAAGAATGACTCCATGGCCATGATTTGCCTCCTCCCATTTCGATATACATAACTAATAGACATAAACTTTTAAGTGAATTACATGTTGTGATTTCTATGCAGAAATCCACTCAGTTATTAAACGTTTTGACCACCCTCGTTCACAGCTTTTCTCGCGAACTCCGTGCACCTTTTTCCATTTTTTTGCTCTTATTCCGGGTTGGTGGTGCAGAGACGCATCCGGTTAGTTTGCTCGTTTTCATCCTTAAACTTCACTCCAAAAAAAAATAATAGTCATCTAAGTCGCTTGCTGGCCAACTTGTATGCGGTTAAGAGGCTATAAATTTTTGAATGCTTTATTTGTCAAACTTTGGTCAGTTGTAGATTTTGCAATTTATTGACCTTTTGAGCCTCCCGTGAACCAGTTCCACAAAGCGAATTAGCATGCTTTTAGAGCCCCCTCTGAACGCAGTAAATTATACCCTTAGTGTGCTTTTGGTGGATTTTGCTTGAAAATTTGCGATTTAATATGATATATGTTAATGTTGTATCGTTCTAATGCTTCACTAACTTTCATTCGTTTTTTTAGCCGAATGGCAAATCAAATTATTTTCTCCAACTTACGAACATCCTACAGCTTTTGCCTTTTCTAACGGTTTGGTGTACCAGTTGTTATAGAATAATAGGGAACGCTTCACATCTGCGCTGCTGAATTCAGATAAAACAGAGGCTCTACACATGCATATTGCTGGTAGCGTTGGTGCTAAGACATTTATTGAGACACAACTCATATAATGCCAATCAAAGTGGTGGTTTCAATCAATTTTGCGTTGGTGGAATTCATAATCTAACCCACAGGTAATTTGATGTTTTGAAGGACCTATATGTATATGGATCTGTGTCGTCACTATAAGGTGTCATCTGGTAGTTATCGCAAATGGGATAACTTTGCGTCTCGCAGTAACTTGCATGCGCGGAGTTTCTTTAATAAGGATACATTGCGCACTAATTCTCTACAGAGGTTATTTGCCTCACCCTGTGGAACACTACTTTATGAGCGACCTTTTTCCTGGAAACGGCCGTTAGCATCAAATTTAGCTGCCGAGTGCGTATTCTGATTAGCTGATTGGAAAGCCTATATGCAGTAGCCGAATCGGCTCATCTTAGGCAGCTCATTTGAATTAGTCTTGCACTCATCGTTGACGTTTTCATAAAGGACTTTATCTCCGTATATTCTGCGTACTTAGTGCCGGTTACTTCTGACTTGGACAAAGATATCCGATTCTTAATTGGTTCTGTTTCATGCTACTTGAAAGCATGCTGCTACTTTGAGTCGATCACAGCAGTAGCACTTTGGTGTGATGTTCTATCTTCTTGCTGTTAATGTAAGTTGCTATAAGTAGTTGTGCACTGAAATAATAAGTTGATGATAAGAGCAGTGACACTCTACGACAAACCCCACAGGTAGATAAGACATACCCCAAACTTTTTAAACCCGCTGATTTTCGAGGTCATGCATAATTTCGCCTGCTTTTTGTTAATTATAGCAAAGGTAGATTTCAGTATTTTATCTTATCCTATTTTTCGCTTTTTAATTTTAAAGCTTCAAATCAAAATCCAATTCACTTGATCTCTTTTTGCAGCTACCCTGCCGTTGGCCATAAGAAGCATCCTGGAGTCGGGTCTGCAACACGTGCGCCGTTACTTGGCTCAGTCGGCCTTCGCCATGGTGGACTTGGGTCAGATCTTCGTCGGCCTACGCTCCACTCAGCCCACTACTACGGCCGTGACTACGGTAGTCAGCTAGCTCTGAGGAACTTTGCATTATCTTCCCCTCCCCTTTCCAACCCCTCACTTTATATGCGGCTTCAATTTTCATTGTAATAATCACTTTCAATAAGGGTATATTTTGTTAGCGTGACGACCGATCTTTAAGTAATGTTGGTATTCATCCACGAGGGCCAGATTATACACGGTTTCCGGGGTGGCCTTGCCACTAAGGTACAGCTCAATCGATCCTGTGACCCGAACATGATTGCTATAGGTGTTGCGGCCGGAATCGTTGGTAGGTGTGCGATCAAACTGCATACTTTTCTACCTCGTGGAAAATACCCGTGGTTGTGCATAAAATCATCAGTTCGATGAATTCTCACTGGCAGCACCCCACGGTCTGAGGTACGGAGGCAGATTGATGATTGCAATTTTAACATTGACCGAATCGACAGATAATCACTACCCCTTATGGAGAAGCGGAGTATGCAACGGGTCTTTCTAGCGAAGAACACTTGCAAAACGGACTTGTACATAATGACGTCGTTACGCCAGCCCAGACGCAGGTCGCATTAAAGAAAGGTGTGTAAAAATAGGCATTAAGTGTGCTATTTAGGAAAGTGGTCATCACCAACAGTCAGTTGGTGGGGGTCCACTGTTCACAAATCAAAGAGGGAAGTAGAGGAAAGAGGAAATATTAACAAAGCCGATGGCATATGCGGAAGAGGTACAAAATGCGCGGGATTGACGCTGAATGGGAAGAGTAGAAGAATGAAGAATTGAAAAAGCAAATCGGGGAGGTTTACACGCTTTGCCTCGCTTCATCTAATGAGCGGCAACGGAGCGAGATGAAACAAATGGAAAGACAGACGGATGAATGTTTTCTTGAGTTTAAAAAAGCGGTGAGAAGAGGATGTGGAAGAAGGGAAGGAGAAGAGGCAACGTCAACACGAGAAGAAAGAGGAGAGAGGCGAAAACAGTGGAACGGGGGGGGCGTCTTGTCGTGCTAAGGAGAGCAATGCGCTGCAGAGAGGGACCGCGGTGCCAGCGAATGACCCGGTCCGCACTCGAACTCACCAACTCGTAATGGGGTGGTAGTAAGCGGCGTTGATCGACGCTGTTGGTATAAGTGGGGGCGTCATGCCGTTGATCTCGTGGGGGCAGGAAGGTGAGACTGGTGACAAAAATGGGGTGCGCCTTGGGCATGCTGTAAACGCGTATCAAGCCACGATCGCGCAGAGATATCCTGCAGGACGAAGGCAATTAAGATAGCGGTGTGATTTGAAATGGCTTGGCTCGAAGCGGGCAAAAATTAATGTATCCGTAAATAAAGTCAAGAATGTATTCCACGTCTTTATTTCTACAAATTTTACGACCAATTCGTAATAAATAGACAAACGCTAATGTCTATAGGCAATATATTTTTAAATGAATAACAACTCTTTAACACTGATTTCTAGGATGCAAAAGTGTTTAAAAACGGGGCAGGAAAAGTTGCTTTGCTTCAAAAGTAACACGTATATGTGTGCTCCGGTAACTACAGGTTCTAGGTAGATTTCCTAGTCGATAAAATCGTGCTTCACTTTGAAGAGAATGCCATGGTTGGGTTTTGGCAGCTGTACAACAGCAAAAGTGAGCATTGTCTTTCAAAAGTCGTGTTTATGCTCAGCTCCATAAATTCTAATGACAGGAGCTGAACAACGAGTCCAGTGGCAATAGAGACCAGGAAACAATAATATTTCCAAGTCAATGAAAAGTTCACCCAACAGAACCGCTCGAACAAAGGCGTTAATTCTGGCACATAAAGTAAATAAACACAGTGGAGTGAGAATAAAAAAGTGAAAAGACAGTAGACAAAAAAGGAAAATGAAAAGAGTCCCGTTAATTTTTTTGCATTCCACAAGAATCTACTGTAAACTTCAAAACACAAATTCCCAGTATTCAAGAGTGCAATGGAGAGTCTGGTGCAAGAAAAAGAGGGCTCTGGTTGATCAAGTAAACATCTCTAGGGGTACCCACATGAAGACGTCGACAGAGCCTTCCATGGTGCCAAGAGCAATGATTCCACGGTGATAGCTGGGATGGACGGCGATGCAGGCTGGAATCTCACCGGGAGGCAAAGGTACTGCAGCGAAGCGTTCCAGGCCAAGCACTGGCTGTGGGCCACTTGTGGCGGCAGGGACAGAGGGAGCGGAGATGGGCAGTGGCACGAGCCAAACGGAGAGATGGCACACGGAACGTGTGGTGGGGCTCACTGGCTGCTCGGTGGTCACTAGAAAAGTAAAGAGACCGCCCTCCTCTGTAGGCCGTCGGTGCGTCCAGCGCAAGAATTCACAGTGACGGAAACGCGTGCCGTTCTCTGACCGCTTTGATCGCGATTGCCCCGACTGAAATGTGGCCAGAACATAACCTTACACAACTACTGGAAACCACTGCATCGATCTAAGCCACAATCAACTACAGGCTAGGACAGCGATTTAGTTCAATTGCAGCGGTGAAGGATGAAATATTTTGATTACGTTTTGGATTTACTGCTTTAAATAAACGAAATCCATTTAGCAGTAATTCGAGATGTAAAGCCTAAGATGAATGCATTACCAGAACAATGACTGAGTTGTAGCCTCTTTCCCGGTTTGCTTCAAAAAAAGCAAAAATTCAGATTCAAGCTATTCAGTGGTAAGCACATCACTGTATCCAAGATATTTTAGGCAGAACAAAGTTTTTATTGGAGACGTACAACAATGGTTACATTCATCCGATTCGAATAGCACGATTTAGTAAGATTGGTCACTAGAGAGCAAGTTTGCAATACAGCTTTCAAACATACACACAGGTGCACACATTAGGCCACACGAACTTAGTTATCAGATGAAATAGAACTTTGGACATTTTTAACTGCAACACGATCAGACAGGTGCACAACTCCATTGTGGGCTGTAGACCCAACATCTTGCAGGGACTTTGGAAATGACCAGCAAGTGTGTCCCAATACAAGAAGTTTCGAAAGGACTTCATGCACCAAGGAAAACTCACAAGAATAGAAATGGCAACACAAAATTACGTCCAACATCGGTTGTTGGCATCCTTAAAACCAGAACCAGCATACGTCAAAGATTCGCGCCTCAATAAAAAAACCAACGCGGAAGATGTAGGCATCCGAAACATTCAAAAACCTATCACGCACAAAACATGGGTTTAAGTCATTTCAAATAACATGAATGCAAAACATTTATTAATAGTAAAGTTACGTGATGCTTACTTCACAATTCGTATGGTTCGCTTCATATTGCCATGGAGTAATGTGCGGGTTGTCAAAATAACTACTACACAACGCAATAAAGGACAGGACAACTTGGTGCAGTTTGTTCAGACATACTCCCGATCTTGAAAGCAATGGCAAAGTGCAAAAGCGATAAAAAACCCGCGAATTAAAGGCAAAAACTCCGTCTATTTGAATATGAAACCGATGGATCTTAACTAAAGTGAAGGCAAAACTGCGGGCCTCGGAGAGCACTTTCATTATCAAATGGCAGCCCTGGTACTCATGAAAACAATAAATGCATGTAACACCGCTTCCACGCAAAACTGGAAGCCTTCCAAAATTGGTTGGAGAATACATAACACTAAACCTAACAAATTTTATCAAGGCTCTGTACACTAAACATTATGTTGTGGAGCTTCACCTATACTGTAGTTTGGAAGCGGCGACCTCATAGACACTTGAGAATAAACCGATTCACTCAAAGTGCTCATGATCTTAAACTTACTTAAAATGCACGCCTTTCGATTCGCATTTGCATGTCATTTGGATGAGACCAGTTAGGATACACCAAATGAGTATTGTCGAAATCGTATAATCGTTTGAACAGTAATATCAATGGTAGAGTATCCCACAAACACTGCTAAATGTTTGCTGAAAAACTTCCCTTAGATTAATAGAATTGTAATGCAGCATTCTTGCAGATGTTTGCACACAACAAACGCAATACTTTTGAGAGGTTCACCAAATTTCAACAAAAAATGAGTCCATTAATCATGAGGTGACAAGAAAAACAGCACTATTAACTGTTAGCCCCTAACTGGAATAATCGTGCTACATATCTTGATCAAGACATAACAATGTCAAAGAAATACAATCAAGGTTTATCTTATCGAAAACAACTTCTTAAAAATATTTCAATTCCGACTACAACCTAATTGCCTGTCAACAAAGAGTCGCCATGATATATATACCAACCAAAAACATGCGATAGACACATACACATTCATTAAAAAACCTTGAAAATGTACAACAAAGGCTGTATTAGTTTCACTTTGACTTGAATGTACACAGAGTAGATATCCATTTAGGATAAAGCATCGAATTGAGATCGTACTTGACAGCTTGATATGCCTATATTGCAGCCTTGCAGACACACGTAAATTAATGGCGAATTTATTAGGTCAACTCGAGGATAACAGGAAGTAAAATGCGTCATTATGATCAAATCTAATTGAAATTATACTACAATAAAGGGTTGACGAAACTCTAAATGACATCAGCACAAAGTTGGCAGAGTAAAAGTACTTACCCACATCTCAAAAACACCTGGTTCACTTAATGAATGAATCAACATCACTGGGCGTGACTTTGATTAAAATGAGAACAGCTACGATTTTAAAGAGCGGCTGAGTAAAAACGCGAAACAAATAAAGCCCATGAAAACAAACCTTTTTCTGCTCCACAGGAATACACGCATTTTCCATCCTCACTTCGGCGTAGAGAAGGGGTGAAGACGCGACTGCACACTCCGCCTCGGGTCCGCCCTCCGCATCCATAGCGAACTTTACCCTCTTGGCAGTGACGGAGTCCTGAACAACAGGCAATCGCCAGATGCATAGTAGACTGCCCATAGGTCGACCACTGATGGTAGCCAGCAGGGGCCTCACTGAATGCTGTACACACTCACGTTCCTTCGAAGCGGTGGTAGCAGTGACAGTGACAAAATTGGCAGCTGATAAGGCCACATCACAGACTGGAGCGCAGCGACCTCCGCTTGCGTCTGGCAGGGTACAGAACGGCTGTGGTAGAGAGGAAAAGACAAAAAACTTGATGTATTACTCTGAATTAAAAGCGATTCAAAACTGCAAACATGTAGCAGAATGGCTTTCCAGAAGCAACTCGGACGACAGTGCCAGTTGGGGCACTTTACATTCCATTCAGATCCAAACAGCGTCAAATGAGCGCAACCGTCTCCCCTTCCTTGTGAGAATAAACTCACCGCTTTCACTGTACGACCACTATTATATGAGATAACAACGACATAACTCATGGAATTCGCACTCTCACAATGTCCCCTTAACTCATGGCCATTTGTTTCAGAAAGTTCCCAAAATCAGAAAACATAATTTAACAGTTTATGGGTTGAGTCTGTGCACCAGCATAATTTTAGCTAGGACATTCAAGAAGTCAGAGAACTTATTTAATTTAGTGAAGATCCACTTTGGCAAAAGCTTTTAATAATGCCCACCGTTGGTACTATCCAATTTTTGACCTTTTTTGAAAAAAGGACACAACAGCAACATTCAATTGTTGACGAAGAATTTAAGGGTATTTGTACAAATGTCAAAGTGGTCTTCCCCACGTGAACGCTTAGCGTTCTGGTGCAAAGAAACACCTTGAACATACACTTCCTTACAAGGAGCTCAAGCTTGTTTTTCACAGAATCCTTCTACTCCTACTCCAGTTTATAAAAAAGGCAAAAGATCTTTCTTTATGAAGTAAATTAAATGAGTCACGAACACTTCCAGCCTTGTATATTCCATTAGAGGCATACATCATGAGTGTTTGAGAAATTTTTTCTTCCACAAAGCGGAATGGTATACACATTAGCAGTTTATGGGTGCCTGTTCTATTGAATTTGCTGCTAGGTGTGAAGTGAATCTCCACATATTTCAGTTTTTTCGCACAGAAAACCACACTCGACTCCGGTCATCTATGGGCCCCGGGCAAAATTATCACCACTGGCATGTCAACTGGCAACAATAAAAACAACGATTTTGGAAGATTTTTGTTGAATTCTATCAATGAATCGAATAAGTGCATAAATCCTCCTCTGAACATTGCATTTTCATACCGAAACTTTTCTGGTAAAGCATAAAATGTTAAGAAATCGATCAAAACGCTTACGAGAGGCTTAACCCCTAAAACCATTCATCCTTTATCGAAAATATCAGCCACCAGTCAATTAGTGTTTGAGCTAACACTCAAGCGCATAATAAATATTTTTAACTTAAACACTCATGAATACAGATGCTACCCACATACAAAAGTAAAAAGACAAAAGCACTAGAAAATTTTGGCAGCAAGATTAGTCAACTGGATAGTCTTTGACTTTAAGCACAGAAGTCTATACAATTCAGGTGTCACTAAATCATAAGTAAAGGCAAACGCTGTGTAAAGTGTGAAGGGCACTCATGTAGCAGACAGTCGCAGAGAGCAATTCGACGATCAAATTTGTACCCAGCAATCTTATTACAGATCAAAAGTATGCATATATTTATATTTCTTAAGTTGCAAATAATGAGCACAGAGGAATCGCCGAGTGGAATATATTGCACAGACACAAATATGGTCTAAGGCCTGAATGAGACGGACAAAACGGCCAAAGCATAGAGCGATGTTAAATCAGAAGTCAGCAGAGTGATGTGTACATTAAAGAAGGGTGATTTACGTTTATCGGCACTCCACAGTTGCAATAAGCAAATGGCCTGAGATCGAGTGTTTAGGTGAGCCGATACCAGAAAACCAGTATCAGTTGCCAGTAGCTGCTAATAGTGAAATTAATAACCCGCCCAGTTTACGAGCAATAAATTATTTTAAATTATCATTAGTGTCACACCTTGAACCCTGTCGACCTGTCTTGTCGCGTTTGTAGATCCTGAACTAACTTAAAATGGTAAAAGTATATCAGAGGCGGCACTAAACAGTGAAAAATATAACCAATCACTAAAAAAATTCGTCTTTACAGCTTGCCACTAAGTCAACGCATCGACTTAAAGAGGAAAACTACCAATACAAACACATCCATCAACCTTACTATTTCTAGTATGTTATTGTACATACATCAAACATAGGCAGAAATTTCGTCTAGGCCTTTGCCTTTTAATAAAAATATCTACCAAAACTATGAAACGAAAGAAAATAAGCAAATTATAAGACAAAACTCAGTCTATCCTATTTTCTAATTAGAATCAGAGGGTGTTATTCCACGCTAATTTTTGATTAACAATGTGAAAGGCAGGGAGATAGCAGCTTTACCACATCAAGCATACGTAAGTAGTAATTGACTTCGCCAAGGAAGCCTGTATCAAACAAAGTACAGGTTTCACCTAGATAGAATGGTTCAAGGTCACTTGATAAGGAACATCACTAGAAGCAAACAATGGGATTATGAAATAACTACTAAACATCACACAAGAAAAGCGTGATAATTGTAAAAATAGACAATTTGACACCAGATTAGGAGAAAAATAGCGGAAAACCTATAAAATGAAAGGTTATGCAGGTGTCAGTGCAAATAATGCAAAAAAAACCTTCAAGAAGCACACACACGTGATAGAGGTAAACAAAATCAGGAAAACGAATGTGATCAACTTTATGGCTTAACAATGCACTTCATTCGCTAGGTTGGATGAAGGGGTGCACGGAAGAATTCCAATCAGCAAGTCCAGGGACAAGCATAATCTTTAAAGTAGTAAAATGTAGGCATTAGCGGGAACAGGTTATTAAACGGTTATGGTAAAAGTACTGTAAAAAGATAGCATTAAGTAAAACTGACCTGAATATTTCTTTCGACATAAAAACATCAATACTAAGCGTTTTCCCAAGTTAAGGACAAATGGTGAGAGAAACAACGAACCTGAAGTGGGAAGAAGGTACCTCCTGAATCATCGAAAGTGAAAGCGTAGGAAGCGCTGAAAGATGAACGGAGGGAGAGAGAGCAGTGTGTCTCCTCCGCCAGAGCGTATCGATCGATGAGAGCGACGCCACCATGCACTGTGCCCACTGCACACCACTCGCAGCCTGCTGGTCCACCCGAAGTGATGCACGTCAACTCGTCACCATCGTCGAGGTGTGCAGAGACACTACCCGCACTACTACAGCTGTCCAGTCGGCGACGCTCCATCAGAGCTTTGGTGGGTGCCACGCTGACGCTGCGCAATGCCTCGCACGTCCACGGTAGCTGCTCCTCACCACTGCTATCGGCAGGAGTCTTTTTTGCTACTTCAGATGCTTCAGAAAGAGTGGTTCGCGCCGAAAGCCTGCGCGTTACGCTGGTAGAACTGACACCAGTAGTGACGTGGCTGTCCTCGGAGGAGGAGGAAGCAGAGGAGAGTGTGTGTTGATGCTGAAAGTGACGTCCTAGCCCAGTGGATGATATGGCTGACTCCTGCTCGGTGAGAATTTCATCGGCGATCGTTGATGGTTCAAGATTGTTGGCGTGGAGGAAGTACTCCTGACAGGTGGAGCCCTCAAGAGCGAGGACTGAAGCTGCACCGGAGGACTGACATCCTAGTGTCATGTGCATTATGGCTTCGTGTTTAGTGTTGAGACCACCGATCAGCTGAAGTAAAAAATATTAATTGACACGAACTGAGATAGATCTGATGCCATTAGCGCAGAAAATACCGTAGTGTTAACTGGAATGAGTGCCTCGTTGGAGTCCTGACTAATGGAAGTGTAGGCTGGGCGATCGAACTGAATCACGTCTATTCTATTAGGTACTCCAGTTTTAGAGTTGCCGCCACCCCCTGCGGCAAGGAGGGTGTTAGGGCCGATCACTTTCAGCTGATAAACTGGATATGAAAACCTGTAGAGAATCGTGCGGTCTGGTCCACTGGATTTCCTCATGATTGTAAGCGAGCTGTAAAGACAATAACTTTATGCTGAGTTATCAGCTTAAATTTTAAGAGTGCTATATTGTCCAAAGCCAGCAATGTAGCATTAATTCGAAAAATTACCAAGGAGCAATACGTGATGCAACGAAGACAAAGAGAACCCCAATGAACTATAGCATTAAATACCGTATGAAAACCCCAAAACATAGGTAATAAAAAGAGAATCACACTCGACCACCAGTTGTATACGTAAATATGTTAGTAGAAAATGCAAAAAACTGGATACAAACAGCGTGGGAAATGGAGATAGTTTTATACATCAGCGTATTTAAAGAGCGCTCATCGTTGCTTGACGAGGAATATAATCCAAAAGGAAACAGGATATGCTTGAACCAAGAGCAGTTTCACACATAATTACACAAGCGTTTGTGTGAGCATCTAGAGTTAGGATCTAAATGCATCGATATAATGCAAACTTGCGCCAAACGCACCAAAACCGACCCACCGATGCATACGTATAATAGTACCTATTTCGCGGTGCTGTAGGCCTCATATAGTCATGCATTAAAAAAATGCAAAGTAAACGAGTAATTTCATACTGTAAAGTGCATAAATAGAGCCTTTAATGCACAACCCTTATTTTATCCTTACTTTTTGTAAATTTTTGGTAATATTAATTTGAAGCTTACAAACCAGCGGCTTCCGTGGCCACCCACGGAAAGTGCCTACGACAGCTATGTCGCCAACTTAAACACAGTCCCTGGTTTTGCAATAAAAACTATTATGTCAGTACAAATCAGCAAACCTAAGGGCCACCACGAGAAAATATGTGGCAATTCAAACAGGGCAGAGTAGACATGCCCCAACCGGGCGATGCACACGCCCCAAACCGTGCAAACTCGCACCCCCCCTTCCCCCTCGAAGTTAAGAACGCGGAACTGGGCATGGAACAAACTATCATTCTCAGATATATGCATACATATACATATGTATATACAGCGGCATTGAAATAGTGCACACACGCAGGCTCGCATCCCGAATACTCTAAAATGGAAAAAAATTACATGGCGGCGGGGAAGTGACAAACAACTAGTTTTAACAATACAGTTGCATCAAAGAGACTGCGTTTGGCCGCAGGAAACGGCTTATTTGCGGAACACACTCTGGTAACAAAGTACCACCTAAAACACCCACAAATGGCTCGAATTCATACGCCAGCAAAAGTGAACAAACCAAAACTATGACCGAGAGCACAAATCATAAACAAGTAAAACCTGATAGAAAGGCTTCCACACAGAAGCGGCACACCTAAAGTATGAGTCAAGGTCCAAGACCTAGTGGTAGTTAATCAGACATAACAACATAATCAGAACAGTTGCTTTAAGCTACCATCAAGAAACAGATCGACGTAGATAAGACGAGGTAACACATGTTTCACGTTTGCTGATGCCGTTGTCACCTTCGCAGGTGCGATCATGGGCTATATCACCGCCCCCACCCGCTTCGACCTCCCTCCCATCCTTCCTTGCTTTGCGTTTGATGGTGTTGCTGTTATTCCCGCGGATGGTGACGTCTTTAGTTCCGATCTGGAGCAAGATGTTGGGAAATTCTGCTTAAATTTATCGAAGATGAGTGAGAAGGCTGGCCTCTCACCACTCCTCTAGTGCTCTCCCTAATCTTTTAAGGTAGCTTAGCGCTAGACAGCGGAACCGGTCGACGCAGACACTGACCGCATTAGGCGCCACGGTAATAACGTCATTTGGTGGGAATTTTGAAAATCTGGACAAATGTGCACCTTGGGAAAATATCATTGATGCAAAGAGATGCGATATTTATAACAGTTTAAAGCATTGGAATAAGATAGACATTTCAACTTCAGCTCTGTCATCCATGCAGCCCGAAAGTAAATAAGGTAACCCAGACATGAAAGCACTAATAGGTTAAGACAATGCGGCTGCAATACAACCTGAATAATACCCCCAGCACATTTGAAGGCAAGATGAGCATGCAGGAACACTGAAACAACTCACTTGATCACCATAAAAGCCATTCATTGGCAGCTTTGAATCGCGAATTCGCAAATAATTAGTGGGAGACTCGTAAAATGGAACTAGGGATGGAAAGAACACATGGATAACAAAGACGGCTCGATACGAAGGGTGCGCACCACCAGAGCTAGCAGACTCACGGGTGTCCACTTCAGAAAGGGCACCGCATTCATTCAGCGTTTCATCGTTGTCGTAAAAATGGAGTCGCCGTGTTCGCTTGGTTTTTCTGTCCTGCGTGCAATGTGTAAAACAGGAATCAATGGAAACTATTCTGCTACCAATATTTTGTCAATTGAACCCAATTTACTGAAATGTAGCGCTAATAGGATATGGAGGCAACAAGGTTTTGTGAATAGCAGTGAAAATTAGGTTACACTTACGGAGATCCGCGAATGGGAGGAACGAGTCTTTTTAAGCACAATGGGCATAGCGGGTAAGTCTTCATCCCGAAAGCCGTTGGCGGCCGTCGCAGCCAAATTGGGTAGATCAAGCTCAAAATCCACCTCTGCGTCCTCACCGTCCATTTTACCGTAGACATGACCCGGTGATGAAGAGAAGTCATCGCACTAAGATGTTGGCAATATCAGAACTTGAGCAATTACCCCCAACATACTTTCACCAATACCGTCACCAAACATAGTTTTGGGCTAAAGAGACTTGGTCTTTTAAGAGCGTACTGACCAAGACCGACACGTTTCTCGCCATTCATTGACACACGTAGCGCTCAATTTTCTAGCTTGTGAATGCATACCACATGTGGTATAATCAAAGGGTAAAAAAAGGTTTAGCGCCAATATCTGATAAAAACATTTGACCAGGGTGGGACTATCTGTTTCATACGGTGACGGTAGCAATTCCGATTATTACGTTTATGCAATAATAGTTGCTTTGTATAAAACTTTCCAACGTTTTAAACTTCTAGTTTCTTCCTTATTCGACCTTCGGAAGCTGATTAAGCTCCACAAAACCAGATAATGTAGTCGGATCAAGCACAAACTGATTATAATCAGGTTAAACCGTTAAACCAAAAAGTAGCTCGGCTTAAACGCCCATTTATGCAATGCAAAAGCGTACCATACCAACCTAACAAAAAACGTACCTGCGCTGCTTCAATCAAAATTGACCATATTAGTTATCATAATTTAGCCCCTTTATGGACACCAGCATGAATTTTTGTCGTGTAGACGGGCACTTAAACTGACAAACCTGTCGAGAAAACAGCCTAATGCCTTAATATAGGAACTTTTCGTAAGAAAAGCTGTCCAGATAGCTCTGGAACAAAACTGTTGACAACAAACGTCCATTCCGCTTTATCCTACACAGGAGATAGAACGTCTCAAATGTTTCAATCAAATCGATTTCTATTCAGGAAGCCGAAACTTACAAGAAAAGGTTTTCGTGTAGACCCAGGACTCCAATAAGCATTTGAGACGATGTGGTTATGCTTCATGCTGTAGAGCATCACTTTTAGTTTATCCTTCGCTATGCAGGCCCGAATGCGCGCTTGGCAGCCAATTTTCTGCGAACGGACTCCGATGTACGTGGAATCCCTCTGCTTCGTTTTGCCTGAGTGAATGCAACCATAATTGACCCTCTCGTAAACCAAGCGTTCTTTATACTCACTCGACTCCGGAAGCATCCTGGTCGAGTACTTGGTAAATCTCGTCCCTGTCGCCTGCTCACAGAGACAACGGCAGTAGTAAGCGAAGTGCCCCATACTTCGGAAGCCAAAGCTTAATAGTATTAGGTAACACTGCTACAACAAAGCGTATAGCCGATCAATCCGTAACGAATAGACTGCGACTGATGTAAAAAGAACTTTCCTTAACAACGAAAAAGCAGACACGGTCCACACAAGCAAACCCAAGCAACAAGAAAGCAGTTCCAACAGTGAGTACCTGTTCTAGTTCTCGTATTTTAGCCTCAAGTTCTTGGAAGCTGTCGAACAGCATGGAGGTAAAAGTGCACTTGAAAGATTCGGTGCAGTCGACTAGAGTGGAAGTGTCTGGAGGATCAGGTGGATGATTGTGTTCCATAGACCAGCAACGAATATACATGAAGTTTCGTCGACATCTCACGTTGCAGTAGGCAGTACAGTCGCGCTTCTTGGCGTAGGCACACTTCAAATCAAGGTATTTGTAGACAAATCGTTCACGATTCTGCGTCCCCTCGTGATAATAGCTGAACTTTGAGTTGACAAACCGATAACCAAATGTCTGTAAGTCAAGTTGCGGTGAAAAGGAAAACATACATCAGAGAAGACGGTCAAGTTGTCTTGTAGCTGTTTGAAAGAGCTGAAACGTTGAGAGGCAATACTACGTTCAAACTCTGCAATCGCTGTCATTGCTAAAAAGAGGTATTCATAAGTGACAGTTATTAAAGGTGTAAAATAATGTAAAAGGCACAAATCCCCCCATAAGATTTGATAGAACAAGGTGCATACTAGCAGCGTATTCAAGCACTTCAGAGAAAACGCTATGCGGAAACTGACTTAACTCTTTTGCAAGTACACAATCGTCGATTTCAATGACGGATAATTCAATGTGTTGCTGACAATCTTCAGGTGTCATTAGCCACAAAAAAAATTGTACAGCTGGTGGGCAGCGAGCTGCCAGAATATGCGTATATACCAGATTCCTATCTCAACCCCTTAATCACGAAAAAAAAGGATCTATGGCAGTCCTCTATGAATCGTAATCTAAAAGCTGAGCATGATATTTATTTAGCGTAAAGCGGATGAGCGACCACTAAATGTGCGGAATAGTTCCAGAAACCTTGGAATAAACGGAAAAGCATGGGATACTGACCAGTACGCAACAAACAACACTTGCAGATAAGTACCAGACGAGGCGGAAGCTTACACTAGTAATTGGTCGGTGTGGGAGACTTAAATCAAAAGGTCACTCGATAAAACAATGAGTTGAAGTGTACTAGTAGGATTTGAAATTTTCGCAAAACACCACTTTAATTTTTATTCTCTTAGTCGTTCTTAAAGCCTTCTAGCAAATTTCAGCTGATTGTTCTTTCTCATTTTACAAGGACCTGAAGAATATGGATTCCGATGCATGTTAAGATTGCAAGCAAACAAAAAATCCCACCTTTACACCCGAAACCTAAGCAGCGTCTAACGTAGTGGATAAATTAATGTTATCAGAAAATCACAACTCTAAAACGAGCAAATTTTCCGTAATTCATCGTCAGAAGTTGGAGCATCGGTCTTTCGGCAAAGACATTTGCCAATGTTAAATAAACCAGTGGCAAAGTTTAGCCAACCTGAGCATAATAGATACTCAATAGCTGTGTGAGCCTCAAGTCTTCACTAGTGTTAGAAGAAATTGTGGTAACGCAAGATGACACATTAGTAACACAGAGTGGACGGGATGTAGCGGTTTCCTTGGCTGCCGATTTTAGTCACAGTCGCTTGAGTAGGCATGTTATCCTATCTAGTTGGGCTAGCCTTTGGGCCATGTCAGCAGCCCCAAACCCTTATTATTCACAGAGCATATATACTCTACCTTAGCGTTAAGCCTTCTTTTACTTTTAGGGGAATCTCGGGAGGCTACACGGAATGCTAATCTGGACCGTAGTTCATGTGGGGTTCTCAGAGAGGACCCAGATCCCTACGCACATGTGACGGTTATAATGTCGATGGAATAGTGCTTTAGCCGAGTAGCTTTCGACTTAATGCAGACCATAAAGCATCATCCTAGAGTTCCAGCACTCTCCCCCCACCAAACAGGCAATTCTTCACAAACAATTGTTTTTTATATTTGCAATCATCGGGATGCTGCGTCTGCTGTGCGGAAAAAATCAAGTGAAAATTATGACAAATTTCCGAGGCACTGCTTTGCCTTTGTTTTCCTTAGGGCAACTCCACCAAAAGTTCGCAGTACCAGCGTTTGCAACACAGCAATCCTTAGAGCAACATTGAGTATCCAAACCATAATTTCTCTTAAACGTGAATGCTGACATCTTCCTTATAACAAAAACCAGTAATATATTATGAAAGCCAGTCCAAAATCCAGGAGAGTAAGCTTTAAGTTAATACTGCTTCCTGTGCAGGAGCAAGTCGTACAGGCACGTAGTTTCGCTCGATGAGCTTGAGCGTCGCCATTGTGGAAGTGGAATGAAGGAAAAGGAAGGGCTTACACACGCGGTTTCTGTATTCTCTCAGTGTAGTCGAGTGACCTTACCCTCAATGATGCCAGGCCGTTTGGTTGGGCCATCTTCAAATGTGGTATTTATCGCTATCAGTTCATCCAACCATTGGCTTGTACATCCTAAGACAACATATAATCGAAAACCTTTGGTAGTTAACGCCGTCCCATTGCTGAAATAATGCATATGAACCGAACACTCCCTATAACCGATGCAGAATTTATGCAGAACTGTGTTTGACTGTTGGGCGTTTCTTCGCTAGCTCACACGGCTGATAAACCTTGTGCATGCGCCAGGCAGGAGTGAAACTGTACACAAGCTTTCTAACGGTTTACCATAATAGAATCCAATGATATCTATTTTTGTTATTTGAGTTTTGCCAGTTTGTATTGAAGTATCCATAAGAGGGGTTATGGTTGTTGTCGCGTAGTGGAGTGGATTGATCAATTAAGGGAGAGGGAGTTAACTACCCAAAATCCACTGAGGAGACTTGATTTTGGTCAACTGAAGAACTGCTTATTTTCATGCATTCTTCTTCAAAATTGTCGAAAACTTCGCTGCATACTTGCTTTTCCCACTATTCTATGTGAACGTCATCATTAGTCGGTCTACTGATAATCTTTTCCTCCATTAATTTTCACAGAACCCAAATCCAAAGTCCACACAATCGCCTGTATAATATGGCGGTTTACCCCTATACCGGACTTCGATATTATTAAATTCTATCGTATCAGGTAAACGCCCACTTGTTGCCATTGCCAAATTTTATCCTGGGCACGTGCTGTAGAACTGCAATTGGCGGAGCTCCCAAGACCAAGCCCGACCACAGCCCTCCTTCAATCGACTTACTGACTCCCACGGGTCGAGATGAGGACCTCAAAAATCAGACTGTTCTCTACATCTCCTCTAATGGCAGTGCAATTCGACGAAAGTATCACTTGGTGCACTTTACACTACGGAGTATCGAATGGAAGAGGGAAACGATCCCCTCATTTTTACTTGTATGTACTTCCACAGGCAGCACATCCAAGTGGAAAAAGGCGTCAGCGGATTTATTTTGTAAAAAAAGGCATTTTGTGGACCGCATGAACTAAACCCCCTGAAAAGGTGTTTCTCCCCGACGACGCGTTCAATCAGCCTTGGGATGAAAGGGTTGCTGAAATCTCGAGGAGGGGGGGTAGCCGAAACGATGCAGTGTGTATTTATTTCATTTGTATTGACAACAAAGACACCAAAACCCCTACCTAGAGAATATCCAATGTCTAAAGAAGCCATCAAATGACTCATCCAACGTCTTCGACTCACTAAGAGTTTTGAGGCCTACGTTTTTACTACAAGCTAAAGAGCAATTTTGAAAAGTAGTGCGACTACTGGCTTAAGATTGAGGAAATAAATACCTGAAGTTAAATGATGGCAAAATCGTCAACAGATTACTAACCTGAGGCCGGGAAGCTTCTACTAATCCCAACTTTCGCTTGGTGGTCCTCTCTTTGCTATTGTTATTTTTGCTGATGCAATTTAGTGTTCCTTGTTGAAAGGCTTTGAAGTTGCCTCTTTATTACAGTAAATATACTGTGCATATTTGCAGTGTCTGCATTTCGAGCACTACTTGGGGAAGGCAAACTATACATTTTCGCCCTTATGGATTGTTGAATCGAAAATGAAGAGGTGGGGAAACAGGTGCAAAGGAACAGAGGTGGTATGCAAGATTACCGCTGAGCTGGCAAATAAGTTGGATGTACTCACATTAACGATGAAAGACCAGAGATATGCAGAATTTTGCTGCAGTGGAACTAAAAGTGTGGAAAATCTCTTATAAAAAAAATAGATCGGTGACAAACTGATTTGCGACATCATTCGAAACGTTGGCTTTTGGGGAGCAAAATAAAGAGGAAAAGCAGGAATGGAGGGCTTACCCTTCTGCATTAATGCTCAAAAGGTAGACATTGAAAATACGCGCTAGTGGCCAATAAAAGGAACAGTTTTAAAATCTTTCAACAAAGAGCGCAAAATTATGCTTGGTTTGCACCAAATAATTTCGCCTTTGCGTCCTAGACGAGGTGAGCATTACATTCCCAAATTATGCACTTCCGTTGGCGTATGGGGACATCGAGGTCTTTGAAAACGTTTTAAAAATTGTCCTTGCGGGTTGTTGGCACTCATCGAACTACTGTGGTGATAACAGAACCAAAGAAAAGACTCTTTAGTGCAGAACTCCTCTGATCCATTAGCCCCCAACTGAGGGCTTCTTTCTGCTGTAAACACTTGATTCTCTGGTCGAAGGCTACTTTATAACAACAGCGCACTCAAAGTCAGTGGCAGTTGATGTCAATGAAGGGATAATGCCCGAGCTGTCGACTCAAAGTTTAGTTACTGCCACTAGGAGACGCAGACTCTTGAACGATTTCACCACAGGTACCTTGATTTGAAATGCGCATGCGTCAAAGTTGCTGCCACATTCAATCTAAACTCTGGTAATGAGTAGTTTACTTTACAACAAGTTTCTATGGTCATTTATAGAACTACTAGGCTCATAGTTGCACGCAAACATATTTAAACAAATTCCAAGATTGTTTACGACTATGCCATCTTGTGGTATCCCACCAAATAGACACTCAAGGGAACTTCGTGAGTTCTGTACTGAGAAGTTAGCTCGAGATGTCTGACTGCAGCGCTGAAGTTGGCTTTACCAATATACGAATGATGGATGTAAGTTTAACAGGCTTGTTATAGGTTGCCCCAAAAATGCCTTCACACATGAATAGTTTGCACAGTACATCAACAGGCAGCTTTCAAGGAGACTAACTAGCTAGCGCATTAAATCTAACCATCGCAGGAATGACCAGTGATAATAAAGCCTATGAAAGTAATTACATACCACCTTCAGATGTCTGAGACATGCACAGAAGTACTTCCAAAACTGGCAATAGCAAGCAAAAAGGAAAAATGATGTGAAGCAGCGGTCGAAGCAAATTATAGAATTGCAAGTGCAGAGACGTGAAATTGAGTCAGAACTGAAAATAATGTAACCACAGACTACACTCGCAAACAGGCTTCATGGTGCTTGAGCAGAAAACAAAAATATAAAATTTGTACTGTGTATATAAGAACCAACATCAACCTACATTTTTGACAAATCAACCGAGTAATTTACTTTTTTGGAAGTTGAGGTGGACTAAAGACAGCCGCAGTATTGAAGCTGTGGTGGGACTGGCTTATTTGCAAGGCAACTCTTACAATATCTGACTGCCTATTGCGAATTTTAGCTATCGTCACAGAAGCGCTGAATGTGTTTAAAGTATGTACCATTTGAGTATAAGATCTATCCGCGATTATACGTCTATTCAACTACTCTGGAGTTGTGCAAACAAGCCCTTTGTGGTGTAAGTTTCTGCTCACCCGACATCTATTTTGCAAGCAAAAAATTCATTGATTCTGCATTTAAGCGCCATCTAAATGGAGGCACAGAACGAACTAAAATCCCTTGCCAAAGTCAGATGGCAGAGCACTTTTCCTTACGCGGTCAGTAACCAATGATAAACTTATTTCTGACCGGTGAAAAATCATAAGGGAGGATTTGCTTAGTAAAATGTAGACCTATGGGTGCTGCAACTTAATGGAAATGTCGTAATCCTTTGGTAGCCAGCGCAGGCGACGCCAAGCCACATTGCGTCGATGTTTCCCACGATCGCTCGGTCCTGATCGCTGCCGCAGTCTTAGGTTCGGCAGCGTCCTCTTATTCCAATGCCTTTCCCTTAGGAGATGGGACTTAACCGAGAGGCGTATTCTGACTTAATTTATTTTTCTGTAACTTTTCCCCCGTACGCAGCTCTTCAAGTTGACTTTTCGAAACAGTGACTGTTTTGTGACAGGGATTCTCTAATTTCCTGGAAAAATTGTCCTGTGTTTGAAATAACATCCATATTATGCATTACTATGATAAAGTGCGAAAATGAACTTTGCCGTTTCCCCACACAATGTGATTTGAACTTTATGCTATCAAGTCAAATACAATTACAAAGTTGTAGAGGTTTCAGCTAAATTGTGCCGTTACATGGTATTTTAGAGAGGATCAACGGCAAATGGCGCCACCTAAAAGCGACTTCGATAACTTGATTTTGGCAGCGAAGCGCTCTCAAAGTCGGATTCATTGCATTAAGGAGGACGCCCCATTCTACCGATAGGCTACTTAGACAGTAACGCTAGTAGCTAAACAACAGGTTTTAATATGCATCGACTGAGGGAGTGAAAAAATGAGTGCTTTGCACCGACATCGAATTATAAAGTTTCGCTGCGCTTCATAACATCTTTTCAAGGCACTCAAATGGTATGGATAATAGCGTTAACATTTGAACGATGAGCTGACGAACTTACCACTTCAGAGGTACGATCCTATTTCCGTAAGGTTGTGATTTGTGTGGCCTTTTTGGTATGGGTGTGTATAAAAAAATCCCTACTTCAGAACAATTCAGGGCCTGGGAATTAGTGAAGGAAAGAGCCCATTCTCGGAGGGCAACGCACGACCTCGTACCAAGAAACTGACTTTTAATTTGCGCTTCATTATGTGATGTAATGGGATGGGATGCGTAAGAGATGCTGCTTTCTCCATGCTTTCTATTAGGCAATCATGGCTTGGAACTAAAACTGAGGTTGAAACGGAGTTGATTAGGAGGAAACTGTAAGGATGAAAGAGGACTGCAAAGTCCAATGGTTAACTTACACGACCTACAGTTCATCCAAGCGTGTCTCAAGGCTAGGCGATGAACAGTGAGTTACAGAAGCATTATAAAGCAAAGGGAACGTAGAGTGCATTGTGAAAGAACAAATAAAAATCAGCGTTGCTCCACTCATCTACTGATTTGGAAACCGGCAGCTTACCTCACTTTTTTCGTCAATTCCCAATAGCTAATAATTTAATTTTAATACGGTAACGCGGCTATTTAGAGCCGCATTCCCAAGCTTCCCTGACAAAGCTTTGTCGGTTGATCTAAGCGTTGGTGTCGAAAACATGTGCAGCATTTGTTGCAAATGCGGTGGGTTGGTGGCTTCACCTTTAGGTGTCCACTCGTGGCCCTCAAGGGGCCAGTTTACCGAAGATGGATTGCTACATAAGAGTAAGTTCCAATGGCGATTATGACTTCGCTCATGTTTCCATGAAGAGTCCGTAAAGGCTTAGGCTTTTTCAGTCACATCATCTCCACGTCTTCGTATCATCATTTCTCTCACCCACATGGCTCATCTCTTTATCTTTGCTGTTTTCGGCACCAACATCGCAATGGCTGCTAGTTCTGCCGCTAAAGGTGCTGAAAGCGGCAGAATTAGCAGATTCGGAAGTGGCGTCTACACCAAATTACACTGCCTGAGGCATTGTGAGCAAGCGTTTGAATGGTGGATGTAAATGAAGGGGTTTCTGCGACAAAAGCTTTATCACTGGGTCAATTTAAGAGGGAATCTCCAAAGATGGGATGAAATTCGATTAGCAAGTAGAATTGAAAGGACGAAAGGATTTCCTTGCTTGCATTTGAAAGTCACCAATGTTTAAAACAATGATGATGGTAAGGGTTGAGTGGAAAGGGGATAAAAAAAGCGAATCAGTAGGGCTGATGAACTTTGGCTCACACCCATACTTTGGTCATCTAAGTCTGCATTAGTTGCTCTTGATGCACGACTTATGTTCGCATTAGCCTTGTCACAATCGCGGTATAAGTGCTGATTAAGTGCAAGTGCTATTGCAATTCACCGTAGTAGCTGTTTGGAAGGGCTTCAGACAATGATTCTTCGATAACTACTTGCCATTTCCAATCGCATGCTCGATTTTCATCTGCTTGAACTTCACGACACAGTAGATCTCAGGATGAGTGGTATTTTGATTATTTTTTGGCTTATTAAATGCAACTAAGAAGAAATATTTCTTAAAATTTTCCAGTTACCCTGCCTTAACATTACACCTGTCGAGAGAAGCGTAAAGTGAATGGTTGTGATAAAGTAATTGCATTCATTGACCTCCGATGGTGACAAAACAGCTATTGCTGTGGGAGGGAATCCTGATGGGAGAAGGGACTCCATTTGAGGCAAAATCGATAAAAGGCGGGTGTTCGCGGGATCGCCACGCGGCCTCGAAGCACCGAGAGGAGGAGGAATGAGGGCGGTGGCGTCAGGTAAGCATTGCACATAGTGATATATGGTCCTTAACTTTTCCTTATAATTACAACCATTTCTTGTAGGCGGCTAAAGCTAACACATTTGCGCATCTCCCCTCGTCCGGTGCTGTGTTTAATAAGTTATGAGCAATTAAGTTCTTTATCATCAACAAGTATTTCAAATTCACATTTGTAAAATGTACCGATTTTGGAGGATACTGCTAAAGAATTTATCTTAATTAGATGGGCTCAGTGACTAAGAGCAACGCCACGCTAAACAATATATGGCTACAGACTTCACTTTCCTGCTATGCGGCTGCTTTTACGCAGAATTTGGAACAAAGTTTAAATGGTATCGGATCCTTCAATGCTTTCTCGCGGGTTCCCTTCCTTCGCCTACATTAATCTGGCTTAATGCTTGTGTAAGACACATATCCCAATCGGCATCAATCCCGGTCTGCAAATGGCTGTGAACTACAAAGTTTTTTGTTTAGAGAAGTCCATTTCCAAAGCTTTTTAAGTTCGCAGGATGCTGCCGTCAGTTTTCACCTTTGGCAGCATCAGTTTAGCTAAACGGAGTTTGCACATACCGATTCTCATTGCCAGAGAGTTCATTGGAGTATTGGCCAATCAACGTTCGACACCACAGATCTTTCCTTCACATTATTTTTTCTCACAAAATCAAAGTTCTGCAAAATAATATACAAATAAAATGGAATAATGTCTTATCCTCAGTGGGTACTGATTGAAGAATCTCCTTTAAGCTCATGGGGACGCAAGAATGCAGCACTTAATCCAAAATACAGCATGTGCAGATTAAGCCCACTAAAGTATGATAAAATTGGGGTGATGGTGCATTAGGAGTCGCCGTTTATAGATGGGAATGATGATAAAGGACTCGAAGTTGCAGATGTGATGTCACTATTTAGTTTAACCCTTGTCAGGTTGACTTGCTGCCACATCTGTGAGACTGGATTTGAGAATGAGATGCTGATGGGCTTCGCAGAGCTAAGAGAAGATTTTCAATTTATGATTAAGAATTCAGTCATGAGAAATTTATGTCTCAGAATAATCTCTATACGCGGTGAAAGAAATTTTAGCCAAGCTACAAGGGAGGAAAAACCTGTCCTGTAAGAGGCGTATCGACGAATATATGGCACGGAAGCACCTATGAGTGGTGAAGTCTTGGATAAGTGCCTTTAACAAATTTAAGAAAAGAAGTACTGCTTTCTATTTTCACAGACCACTTTATGATGAGGACAATTAAGGAAGCGTGAATGATGTTAGCGATGCAAACAAGCAGCTAAATACCTCCAATAGAAAGAATGGAAAGCAAAAAGTGGTAGTAATTTCCAAATTGTAGTGGACTAAAATTAACTCAAGCATGTGCTGTTGTAACGAGGCTCCGTTGAAGCCAAGCCGACAGCTTTTCAGTTGCCTGAGTGTATCATTTAGGATAACATCTGCAAAGGAAAATTACGGGAGCCACAGTTCTCCCCTTCCCCTCGCCTTAATAGTGGCACATGCACAAGGGAGAGGATTGCCACAAAAAGAGGTGCCTTTAACGAATTCCATTGTTATTAGTGGAGATGTTGGGGGTAGTCCCATTTGTCCCTGTGAGAAAATCAATAAATCGATTGAAGGAGACACGTGGTTTCACGTGGTCCTGGGAACTCTGCGGATTGGAGCCATTTAGCGCATGTTCTGGATGAGATTTGGAGAAGGGACTAAGTAAATTCCTTCTCTATCGCCCCCTAACGAGTCAATACTTGAAATGTGAGGTCCTTTCTAGTGCAAATGTTTTCCGGTTTTGTGACAATAGAAAATAGTCAAGTGATTACATTAGCACGAAGAGTGGTCTGCAGTGTCTGCGTAAAGCTAGCGAGATGATTGACGTCTAAGGTCGGTATAAGTATGAGAGCGGACTGAAATCAAGTGCTGGTATGCAGCTGCTTTTCATTAATTAACAGCATGGTCAGCTGGTGTCATTCCGCAATAGCATTCTCTAGCCCACACCATTTAGGTTGACCAACAACCAAAACATTATCAATCGCTGTCAGTTTGTCTGGGTTTACTGACATCATTCCATTTCTACGTAATTACACGATTAAATTGTTCGATGCATTTGTCAATTGCCAAGCAGGAGAAAACTCTGGCAGGCTTTAGTTACAGCATTAGCGACTGCTAACCACCATGCTATTGAAGGGGCTCACAACCTATGCCCATTCGATGTGCATTCCGAGAGTCACTGCGCAAGAAACTTTGGCGGAATCTCGTCAAAATAAAGACATTGAGTGATATCACTCAGTGAAAAGGAGTAATGGCTTGTAAATTGCAAAGGGAAGACAAGACTTACTTATGCGTTGCGGCGCCGTTTCTTTAGAAGGCAAATTAAACAGCAAGGAATTTGCAGACTAGTCAATATGAACCCTTTAGGAGTCTTTTGCAACTTTGTGCTCTTCATTAGGCATGCTCAAAGTGTGAGAAGCTTAAAGGGGATAAAATAACATAAAACTGGAACCTTGGGAGTAATCTTTTCAACTGCACTTCACTGCGCTTTATCAAACAAAAGGTCGTTTGAGTAAACAACGGCCATTGACGAATTGGTTCTGAAATTTAGTGTCGGGCTGCAATCAAATTAGAGCTTATCGTCAGGTACGTCAGGCCTGCGTTCTCACTTTCGTCTAACTTTCATTGATGATCAAATGAAAGCTGAGGAGATCAAACTTGAAGGTAGAGATGGTGACCTCCAAATTAGACGTCTCCCTACATCTCTACTGGTTGCAGCAGAGATGGACAGGAGCATCAATTTCTGAGGCGAAAATTCCCACATGTGCAGTTGATAGTACTGAGATAAGGGAGAAAAGGAGGGATGATCCGTCCTTTTGTAAGATGTGATTGTCTAAGCATACCCAAGTAGTTGAAATGCGTCAAATGGAAACAAACTATTAAAAAATGATAATTCTCACATAAACACAGTAGCAATCAAACAAGCGTCGAATTTCATAGAGAGCATGCTATTCTCATGAGGCTTACTCCTAGAAAACTTGTAAGAAATCTTGTAAAAGGAATGGACTGATTTATTTGCCTTCTGAGGGTGAATCTAAAGGCAGATTCGATGTAAGAAAACCTTTCCTGGATACAAAACCGTATAATTGAGTTTAACTTGAACGCATTTAATAGAGTAGAAATGTTTCTTGCAAGGGAAAACCATTTGTATTGGCAAGTAAGCTGAGCCGCAATGTTTATGCAGTTATGTTAGAGGGAAAGCTCTTTGTTTACGAAATTCTGTGCCACACAAGTTAGTGCTGGGCGAGTGACCCAACAAAAAAACAGAAGTCCTCTAATAAGGAGTTTGCACTGGAAAAAGCACTTAATCTAACTCAAAATAAGAAGGTTCTCGGCATCGTCACTAATGCACGCCAGGTGAAAGGGAGAATCTAAAAGAGCAAATTTGAGATGTTCCGGATGACGAGAGATGATCACTTCTAGCATGTTGAGACATTTTCCATCCACAGACTTCTCGCTCGAACCTGCATAGTTGGGAACTGGTTGTACAGTGCTGTCACCCACCTATTTACGCAGATAAGTTTTGGGCTGCCCCAATGAGTCGCATGGTCTGATCGTCATCGCAGATGGAGACCATGCAGGAAGGCGATTGCAATGGAGAAACAAGTTTTCGCGAACTGAATTCCAGCACATCTTCAGGGGATGTGGCGATGCTCGAAAATTATTATTATTCTTGCAAAATAGAGGCTACTTTAATCACACGCATAAAGTATAAATAGATAAGTACATGCAACTCCTCTAATTTACTCCACTTCAAATTTTAAAATAAAGGCATGAAGACACTCAGGGGTAATGTTCAGTGCTCACATTTTAAAGGGTACTTGACACCATCACTTTGTGTCATTACGCAGGCAGCTCGCCCGACGGCAGAGCCGATGGGAGTAAGACCAGACGTAAAGTCATCTCGTAATTTGATCCCAACTTGTGTTGACCCTGTTGGCGCATTCCCACCGAAGGCTTTGTGGGGATGATTCTTTACTACACCTGTGGAGGTGGTTGGCATGTGTAAGGTGGTTCGGTTTCACATGGCAAAAGGGCACACCTCTGATAATATTTTAGGATCTGCTGATGAGAAGTTTATTGTTCAGGAGTTGGGATGCACCATGAGTATTCTCGCGACAAAAGGAAAGAAATTTAGCTGAGCCACAAAAAAGAAACAACCTGTCGTGCAAGAGGTGTATCAACGGATAACAGACGCGGAGGATAAAACTTCGGCTAATGCGCAGTTATAATCGAGGAAAACGAATTAGGCGCCTTACTTGGACCAAAAGCAAAAAAGAAGATGTGTATTCCATTTACATGGACAACTGGATGGTAAAGAAAACTAGGAAAAGATTTCGGTGTCACTTAAAGTTGGCAGGGAAACAAAGTATTTGTAAACTCCGAAAGTTGTGAATGATTCCCTTATGTCTTTAAGCTGCAATGCCTTGGACAATAGTTTTCCCAATTTTTTTATATTTTAACATGCTGTTGAAGCAAGAATTGGTTGGAAATGAGAAGGTGGACAAGTGATAGAGTCGAGGGAGTATGATTTTGAGTGAAAAGGAACAAACCGAAAGGGAGAACTGACAGAAAGCAAGAAACAGTGAAGTGAAAAGTGCGGTTAGGTCACATTTGGAATGACCTTAGAAACCACCAAAAGTTCATGATAGCAATATTGCTGCAACAGCTATCAAAGCATCATATCCAGATTTGGTCAACAAGAAGGTTTTTGTACCAAACAGATACAGCAAGAGAAAAATTACACTTACTATGCAATTCTGCTGGTTTACTGTGAAAACGTTGAGCATGCGGTCAAGCTTCAAGTTTGCCTCACTGAAGACGCAAACAGTAATTTTAACATTAACTCTGAGGAGCGTCGCCTTTGATCAGTGGATCTCATAGCGATGGCCCCACAAAATTTACTTCGAGTGGAATGCTAATTGGCATAAAATAAAAGACCAACGATGGTCAGCAATGTTGTGCAAACACTGGGTAGTCTGCAGCCGCTTATCCATCGCCTTACCTTGGCCTCAATCTGCTCACAAAACCCTCTTTCTTTACACCGCCATCAAAACGCAAACTTCGTTGGAATTTAATACCTTCTTGAGAAGAAAGTGCCAAGAGTCAAAGAACACTGACTGACTATTTCTGAGCCGAGCTCCACTTTCTTAAGATTTGCCTATAAATCTCAAGGGCAAACATTCTTCTCCGCTGTAAGTGTTAACACGAATAGATAGCACAAAGGCTACTCTTCGAGCGAACGCCTAGGAGGGACTGCTTGCATCCTTACCCGACTTCTCAATTTGTCACAAAATTGTTAAGGATTTAAGTATCTGCTCCCTCTTATCGCATACCCAGGTTCTGTACAGCGATCGCCTGCGTGTAGGACGCAGAGTTAGTGCATAAAATACATGTACGGGATAGATGCTATATCCGGCGCCCTTGTGAGGGCACCAAATAAATAGTCCTGATAATGTGCAGCAAGACATCATTACAACCCCACTGAAGTAAACATTCACCGAGGCACCATTCTCTATCGCTTCTAGGTTGTCAACAAGTGACTTATTCAATGCTTTGAAGATGGATAGAGAAAAGTAGCCCATTCGGTAAAATTGCACTTCATTTTTTCATAATCTACACGACACAAACATCGATTGATGTCATCGTGTGGGTCATCACCAAAACTACAAGCTTTTGGCCTCTTTCGACGTCAACAGATTTAGCATTGCCCATACCCTGCCGGTTTCGAAAGAGAAGGGGCGAAGGAAACGCACAAGATAGCCAAAAGTGCCAAAATAATGTTCAAATAGGATTGCCCAGTGTGGCGAGGTTGATGGACGCCTCAGATATAGCTGGTCAATTACAAACCGAAAGGGTAGAAAGGCAGGTAGCGTGAAGTGTGCAGACAAGCAATCCGGAAGAATCACCATGTTGAAAAGGCGCACTGGAAAGATATGGCGCAAAAGTGGGATGTTGTTGTGCAAAGTTGGTACAAAGCAAAACATGCTAAGCAGATACATAAATTTTGGCATGAGAGGACTTCCAGCGTCTCATCTCAAGTGGTTAAGTTGACGGTGTCGTGGATATGTGCTGTGTTATTAGCGGAGGTGGTGAGAGCGTCATTGGCAGCATTAGCTACAGCAGCAGTGTATAAAGAACACTTGGCCACGTGTCGGGTGAGAAGACTGCGGCGGGTGAATGATCGGGGACAGTGAGGGCAGCGACAGCGCTTCACCGTCAAGTGTGTCTGCATGTGTGCTCGCATGTTGGATCGATCCGCGAAAGCACGTTGGCAGGTGAGACAGACGAAGGGCTTTTCGCCTGTGTGCGTCCGTTCGTGACCCTCGAGTAGCCAGTTGCGCGAAAACGCCTTCTCGCAGTAGTGACACTTCCATGAGCGAGAGTGACTTCGCTTATGCATTCGCAGTGAAGCGGAGCCTTTAAATGTTTTGCCACACTTTCGACATCCATATACGTCTCGCTCCACTTCTTCTTCTCCCTTCACTTCTTCCACTCCTCCCTCATCACCATTAGCCATATCATGAGAATTTGTGAAGGAACCAACTCGGTTGCTATTCTCATCATCATCAATCTTCCTACCATTGGTAGTGTTTCCTGTAACTTTGCTGTTTGGAAAATCAAAAGCATTATCGGTTGGATTGACTGCACTTGTGTTCTGCAGATTAAGCAGAGTTGATGAAGACAGGCAGTGGCACAAAGCGAGGTTAGCGGATGCTTGCAGAACAATATCACTAGGCAGCAATGGGAGAGAGTGGCGATGGGGATGGAGGACATGGAGCTGTGATGCTGCTAAGATTGGATTGACTGAGGCGGTGAACGATGAGGCTGCAGGTTGGAAGGCAAAAAGAGTGGACATATCAACAGCGAAAACCTGCTCAGTTTCTCCAACATCAGGCTGTGATGCTGACGAGGCGTTATAATGATGCGCTAAAAAAGTGCTGCAAGCACTCACCGCTGCAGCGGATGAAGATGATGAGAGTATGGAAGCAATGTCAAAGGAGGAGCTGGAGTGTCTCGATTCAAAAACGTACGTAGCTTCATCTCTGGTGTTTACCATGGAAGGCTTTGGCAGCTCTCGTGTCTTAGGTGATAGACACAATATGCTTGCTATGGAAAAGTCTAAGAGGAGAAGTTGTAATATCGGTGTGAGAAAACGCCTAGAATCTAACGGTAATAGAAATGGAATAAATCTACTTCTAAAAGTAGCATAAGTGGTGATTAGATTGAAGAGGACTGGACATCTCACCGTATTTCATGGTCTGAGGGATCTTGAGCCATTAGTCGTGGATCAATATCTGTCCTTTTATATTGCATCCTCGATTTCCATTGGTCTCACTTCCTCCGACTCATTGGTCAATGGTGAGCAATGGGGATTAGTAAGCACGGGCCAATAGTTGGGTCTGAGAGGCGTTACACTTTGAATGGGGAACTCACTCATTCTCTCACGGTGTTGATCGATTCCGCCTTCAATTCAATGGACACTTCTTACCAGGCAAAATTCACTCACGTCTACTGAAATGCCAATTTTATTACTTTGACGCCAAGCCGGGTTTTCACAGTAGAGCGACAGGGAAGGACAATTTGTATGTTTCCTCGCATCATTTCTCAAAATTTTTGTGCACAAACGTCATGACCCAATGTCCGCCTCCGAAGTGGGCGCAATTACAGACTTAGACGGTGAGAGTGGAGGTGAGCAAGTGCTCTCGCTTCGAAGGCACCTCCCTCGTGGTGTTCCCCCCCTCGTGCCTGTGGGAAAACCAATAAATCGATTGAAAGGGACGCGAGACTCCACGTGGCTCTGGGTCACTTGTGCTCATTAAGTGCTACACTATGTGTGTCGAGGGTGGAAGCCCGAAAAAGGAGAAACATTTTCCCATCTTACCTGTTGCATGTTAAGCATTGCGACTCAAGTCTGTCCCTGATGCGGTTCTTGGGATAGAGGGTAATGCTGCACCGCAGTCGCATAAAAATGGTGGATGCGTTAGTGTGCCTTAAATTGCAGTCAAATTACCTCCGCATTTAAAATCTGCATTGTTAGGATCTTACGAAAATAGGTATTTTTTTGCTCTTAAACGCATTGCTCTGGAAAGCTTCTTGATCGCGCCTGCTATCGATGATTGGCTGCTTCAAGTTTGTGGGTAACCTCCAGCTAAGTAGACACGAATCGCCTATAAAATGCTTCTTGCCTAGTGTCTTGATTTTGGATCTATGTGCTAATCAGTGCGTTACATATAAGCAAACACAGTTTGGTCAAATTTGGCAGTTTGTAATGGCATGACCTTCTCAGGACCATGGAAAATAAACTATCAAGTCACCATTACTTCCCTCCTACAAGTCTAACACCAGCGCGGTTGTTGCTAAGAGAAGGAAAGATGGTTCATTAGCACAGGGAATTCGGAATGTTAATTTTTTTCACTCCTTGACATAAGTTCTAAATGCCTTCCTTGTACACCCCGAATTTGAATGAGATCATGGTAAGGACTAAACACGTACATGGTGAGATGCAAGGGATGGATTGTATGGAGTGGAGGATTTTATGCTTAGATCTATTGTATGCAAGATGATGTTCACAGTGGTGCATGAAGCAACGGCTGATACGTGACTGAATTGTTCCCAGGCCATCACCAAGGCACAATCACTTAGGCTCATTAATGAAGTGTTAAAGGTATAAAAGGGTCGGTAACATCTGAGCTGTTGTCGTTTACCTTAGCGATGTCAGGATGACCCACGTGTGAGTTGGAACTTCGGATATGACCAGCGGAATTTGTTTATGGTCAGGAAAAAGGTCGGGGGAATGATGGGTAGATATGGGAGATTTAGTGATTAGACTGTCATAATTACGAATGAGCCAAGGTCACCTAGCCTTGTCCATGGTGCTATTCTTTGCAACTAGTCTTATGCGTTTTTAGCGCAAATTTACATGCCATTATTCTCTAAACTCATTAAAACACTTGTTTGATTTGACAAAATAACTCGCGCTATCCACTGAGTAAGAGCCAACTCAGCTCCCTCAGGCAATACTTTTAACGAGATACGTTTGATGGTGCAGCATCTCCTTCCAACTTAGCAATTTAATCGCTAGACTTACTTGGGGGCTTTGACAATCATCATCCCACTTTCTTATAAGAAACCAGTAAGCATCGTCATGCAATGCACTTTATGCATCGCAGATAATCACCTTAAAGGCGCTGGGAGAGAAAGTTTGAAAGATCCTCATGAAGCTGAAGGAACTCTTTATAGCTGAATGCTGAAGTGCCTCCAGTGTACACCTTGAATTCGGATGAGGGCATATAAGGCGACGTTCAGTAGGAAGAGCGAAGCAAACTAGCGGCTTGAATTTTCTATGGTTGCTTTGAGCAACAATTACGCCGGTGTTAGGCTTGTAGGATCAGACTGCTAAAGGTCTAATAGCTCATTCTGCAGTCTTGAGTAAGCAATGTCACTATAAGTTGAAGCTGTAATTCGTGATATTGCCTTTTTAAAGGAAGGCATAGGAAATGTTGGATTCTCTCCTTTTACATTGACGTCTTAGTTAATGATCGCGTTATTAATAAATAAGACAGTGTTTGCTATCGTAACCCACTTCTGATCGCGGCACCTGTTCTGCTATTGGCGTGAGGACTATGCTCTAATCCGAAATATTTAGCAGAATCGTTGAAAGAAACTGTTTTTAGACTGGCGGGGGGAAGGTAGTAAACTACTATCATTCCAGTTCAGTGCAAATGAAACAAAAGAATGACCCACCCAAGTCACTTTCCAGGTGGTAAAAGGTAAAAAATATGGCTGGGCATTTTAACTGCACCAGCGGCTGCCAATCACTGTGGTATTGAAAGAGCTTGTAGCTACGCCCACACGACACGCATTCCAATGGTCACTGTATGAAAACATTCGTAGCTCAGTGACAGTTTTGCAGACTTCTGTGTAATTAAGTGCAGTAAAATGCGTTGCTCAGTTTCTTTAATTTTCGCTTGGCGAGGGAAGGCGAATGCTTGTCGAGTTGCCGAAGAAAGCTAGTCGCTCCTCATGGCTTTCAATAGTGTTTTTTCAATTCAAGGGTATTTCAATTAAGAATAAACAATGGACGAATTTGTTCCCAGTCGATGGGAAGCTTACAAGAAGACTTTGAAATCGCAAGCTTATCACTGAGCTCATTTAAAACTGGAGGAATTGGAGGGCAGTGAAAAGAGCTAAATAAAATGGATTCGCTCTTTTTATCCCTTGAATTAAGACATTACACACCCATGCACTTCATC
Organism: Taenia crassiceps; assembly: GCA_023375655.1. Taxonomy (NCBI): domain Eukaryota; kingdom Metazoa; phylum Platyhelminthes; class Cestoda; order Cyclophyllidea; family Taeniidae; genus Taenia; species Taenia crassiceps. Next base: position 6,937,198 of record JAKROA010000004.1, on the reverse strand, counting down.
AAACGAACTTCTTTTGAGCAAACAAGGGTCACCAAGGGATTCTGGCCTAATTGTCCGGCTGCTGCTAATGGGAAATCTGTCACCGTAAAACCAACGCATTAGACGGCTGTATTTTTGATTTGGTCCAGCTGCCACTGATGACTGTGGACCAAAGTGTGGAAGAGCACCAACATTGCATGGCTGGAGCCCTAGCTATTTGTCTGGATGGCTGCGAATGGTCTCGTTGATGCTGGCGACGGACTTGGTGCACTCAAAAGCACCTAAAAAGATTGTGGAAGTAGCCATTACCAGCCCCAGTCCCAGTTTCTTCTTCTTAGCCCATGCTGATTTAAGTTTCTCAGTAGAAACAACCGCGCACATTCCACTTCCTGTCTTTGCGTTTTGAGCGTGCAAGATTACCGTAGTCATGAAGACTTCCATTCTCAAGGTAGCCTAATGTGAAATTGCAGAATACCGGGGTGATACTGAAGTATGACTGTACTGAGTATCATACACGGACTAAACGCCCTTATAGTTAATGCCAAGGCTGACTGAACGAAGAGGGACGCTAGTTGGTTAGCCAACACTTAGGTTAAAAAATGGTCCTACAAGTGCTATTTCAGTAATTACAAGTACAAAAACCGCATTTGCAAATGAGCACCACAAATGGAGCTCTCCATGGGGCTAGTTTTCTTGGAAAAATGGGATATAAATTGTCACTGAAATACATATTATCCCAAAGATGTAGATAATACGCGAAAAACGTATTGAGACCACGGATCTGAAACTCATTTCTGCTCTACATTATTTGATCTATTTAACAGGTTAATTGCGGTATTTCAAAGATTCCTCAATGCAGTTGCAAGACAATTTCGCATAGACACAATTTGTCTCGACTTTTGAAAGAGGCCAACTTTATTTTTCGAAGTGGTTGCTGAAATTGCGTTAGAGATGGCCTCGCTCGATGGGCCCGACCATGTTTAGGAAGAGAGAGTGAAGAGAATTCAAATGGCTCGTTCCAAATCCCGTCCAGGTCACCAAGTTGGCAGCAAGAACTAGAGGAGGGCCCAGAATCTCGTGCCGGCCTCAATTTGCTTGATTTTTCTACTGTCTGCAGACACAGATACCATAGAGAGGATGTCCTTGCCCTATAAGCCACATTTAAACCAGACCGCTACCCAACTCTCCACCGGCATCATTCATGTTCCTTCAAAAATAGTACCGCCTAAGCAGTTTAAGCCCATTCGCAGATTACTCTGAAAACAGCATTTCATAATGTATGCTCATTACAGAAGGCACTGAAAAGGGCACCCCAGTGCAAACGCAACAAACCCGCTGATAATGGTCCCAAACAAACAGGACAGTGCCGGGAAGGAGCCGTTAATTCCGATAAAGAAGAAAAGCAGATGCGCTCTTCGCATGAAATCATTAGAAGAAATGGTTATTAACAAACGATTGGTACGTAGAAGTGGCAATATATCGAACAGCACACATCCCACCACAAGGAGGGAAGAAAACTCGGCAGTTGCCTTTGGTGCGACTGCGCCTTGCGCCACGAAAGTGGCAGACGCGGCTGAGGAACCCTACATGTAAGCATTGACCAGCCACCACACGCCTGAACTCTAACGTGACATTTGCAGCGCAGTGTACACCCAACCATAACTGCTTTCTGGTGACTAACCCCCAGGCTCGACATCGGTCACTGTTGAGGAAAGTAGGGTAAAAATTTGACCAATTTCGGTCACTCCTAATATCCTTGTGCTCGGCCTTCAGGTATATAATTGATACAGCCAACACAATCGTTTTGTCAGAAACATGGCAAGACGAATGGACAACTTGTAAATATCATAGTATCCGTTGGATATTTTTGGTCACCAAATCACAAAGTATGGCACGAAACTTATCCAAATAGTTCCCTAAAGATCTCCCATCTTCCGCAAAGAATGCACATGCAAGAGAATATGCGGAATCCAACCTATACACATTAAACAGTGCCAGATATTTTCACACGGCAAATTGAAATAAACTATCTTAAACTGAACATCAAATCTTCTGTGTGAAGAGCACCAATTTGGGATAGAATAATTAATAAAAAGATTTCGAAAATAGATAAAGAACAACGGCTTGGCATCAGAGAGAGTTGCTGACAAGAAGGCGGTGATAGTCGCTGAGATAGGAGGGGGAGGAGGAGGATGACGACGAGCTGGTAGGAGCGAGGCTGTTCCAAGTCTGTCGAGCAAACTCAAACCACTGAAGCTCCGTCATATTCGAGCGAGAGGGCGCGGGGTGGTGTCTCGGAGTGGAGAGAATGGCCTCCTGCAGCAGGTAGGCACACTGCATGTACGTTGGGCTACCGAAAGCAACTTCACCTGTGAAAAACCCATGGACCTCTCTACTCATTTAATTTCAATAGCCAACATTAAAAAATCAGTGCAATAGCTATCTCCAACCCCGCGTTTTATCTCACAATTGTTAGATGAACATAATGAAAAGACAAAAATAAGCACATCACTACTCCATCAGCCATTTCTTCAATACGATGGCATGTTAAGAACGCTTATGTGCATTACTGAGGGGCTACTACAAAAATTAGTCGCTTTAGCCCACGTCCCTCGTTCTCGTCAAACGCTGCGGAGTAACGTTCAAAATTTCGCTTTAAAACATAGATGTGCCAATTAGTACTAATTCATGCTTATGCCCTTAAAAGCAAGTAACAGAAGCATTTCAAGTCAGTATCAATATGAACCTGAAAGTTTCTGAACAGACCCTTTTCGTTCGTTGCGGGAAGGAGGAAGAGACGAGGTGAGCAGATCGAAGCGGAAGGCTCAAGGTGAGTCCTGCGACCCTCCGTAATGCACCGCGAGAAATCTCTAAGGGCTGCCACTCGGTCTTCGCCATCAAAAATCTTCCCTGACGTGTACTTAGGTACTGCCTTCGAGATCGACCCCGCTACAGGCGTGACGGTGGTAGTAGCACAGGACCTCCCCGCACCTTTCCGGATATTCCGCGTTCCTCTTGCTACCATTTCCAACTCCTCACAGCACTCCGCTATTATTTCCGCCTCTGTTGCCTCCATGGATGCCTCACTTTTCGTCGTTGGCCTTAAGGAAGATTCTTGTGTTCAATAGGCATATACCATTGGGAATTACTCAAAAAGTCGTACTTACATTTCGCGCTTGTTTTGTTCCTCTGTCAAATCGAGTGCTGATATCAATTGTGTCTCATCATCTACAGAGAGAGAATAGATGTAATTTTACCACACGGCTAAATGTAGTCAAACGCCACTTGATTGGATCTACTATTGAAACAATGAGCAAATAAGAATTGGGAAACCTGTCTGGCTTCTCAGTGCAGGTAGAGTGGAACAATGAAGACTAATATCAACTGAGGAGTCAGTTTCTATTTGGTCAACCCACCCATAGCCGCGTTGGATGTGGTTGTTGCGGTGGGCGCCACCTGCTGCTTTTGTTCATGAAGATGCCTCTGTCGAGAAAGCACGTGGCGTTGGAGAATGCGCGGACCCATTTTCACCAGCGAAGCCAGTTGGAGACGTGAAGGGAATGCCTGAGTGAGGAGACGTCGATAGGCCGACAAACGATCGTCAGCAATCCGGGGATTTATAAAGGCTTCCACTGGCGCACAGTTGTAGACGTGCACCAGGCTCGCCGTATAGTCAGTCAACCCTAAGGATACAGACACAAGGATTTAGCCTGTCTCCAACCTCTCAAAAGGGAAAAGTAAGCCAAATTTATACTTACGCAGTAATTGATTGACAAAGTCTCGCACCTCTGCCTGTTCCGTCACCTCTTCAACGGCGCCCATCCCCGTTCGTGAGGCGGATGCTGCTGCGGCAGCAGCCACGACGGCATCAGAAGAGGTACAGACTTTAATGGCTGTAGTGGGCGTCTGGCCGAGACCTGTTTCGTTCGATTCCGGCGCCTCATTTTCACATGCCACACCACCTTCCTCTTCCTCTTCTTCCACTGCCACTTCCGCCTCCTCCTCCACCACTGTGACCTCTGCCTTCGCTGCCTTCGTGCCCGCTACCTCAGACCCCACCGGTACCGTCACAGGCATTGGATGAGGCTGCCTCCGAATGCCTTTCAGAAGAGACGGATTACTGCCAAAGTTAGGGGTAGTGACAATATCGTCAATCAAGATCAGGGGCTTCCAACCGAAGGCACGGTCGATCAGACGCAAAACGAAGGGGTTGCTGAGGTTATCCTGCACGCACACGACCACGTGGCACACACTCACAAGGAAGGAGACAAGCTGAAATGGTACAACCCATTTCCACTCCATGTTGACAAAAAAGCAGAGGCGCACACACAAAAGTATCTAGCATTTTTAACATAAACCCTTATGTTAAGATGAGGCACTTAGCGAAACCTTTTCTTCCAGAATATTCACTATATAATCACGCGATCATGGCCACCTACTTCTGCGACATTGGTCTCCCATGCGTTCACAAGTCCCAAGTTTCTAATACTATTTGAAAAAGCAGTTGATAAAACCCGCTTACAACTGAAAAACAAGTACCTGGAGGGAAGTGATCTCAGCAAAACCGTCAACAGACCACTTTCCCGAGGTCGAGGAGCCTCCAGTGACCTCAACCACTTCCTGGTGTTCATCTCGTTGTTGTTGCTGCTTTTGAGTGCGGAGGTTATACTGTATGTGGAGGTCGGTAAGCGACCAATCCAGAAGTGGTTGAGTATCGAGGAGGATGATGCGATCCTGCGTAATATACATGTCCACTCCCGCCGTAGTTTTTGGGTAGCCCTCTACTAGAGAGTCCAGTGTTTGCACTGGGAAGGGACTCTCAAATGGAGGCCCCTCGACCAATCGATTTGCAAACAAATTAGCTACAGAGGACTTTCCAACACCCTGAAAGAGGGACGTTGATGAGGCAGGAAAGGGGAGCATTTAACAAGCTTCAACTAGAGTTTTGCTCACCTGGAGACCTATAAACCCAACGACGAGAAACCCGGAGTTCTCGATAAAACACCCACGCAACTTTTGATTGTCCTCAAACTTCAAGTTCTCATTAATCAACTTCATCGGCTCTGTCATAGGATCGTCGCAGAGAGAATAAAGTTCATCTTTGGAGTTCACTGCAACAGCTGGATCGGTCGAGATTTCATTTTCGAAAAAATCGTACACACTAGATGCCATTGTTGAGGTCTTATGGCTAGCGCAGATACACCTGACACGAAAAAGAAGTTGAACCACATCTTTCAAACAAACATTGCGTGTCACAAAAGATAAACCACAGCTATGAAGAACGAGCCACTAAGTTTAAGCAGAAAATCTACCACAAATCAACTTGCTTTGTGTTAACCAAGCTAAAATTAATAGTGAATGGATTTTTCAAAGCGAAAAAGGGCATACATGAGTTTGTATTCTCCAATCATATCAATCAAAATAAATGCTTACAAACTTCCTCTTGACACACTTTTCCGAAAACTCCGCTTGGCATTGGCTTCACGCAAACACGTTTATATTTGTATCGCAAATGTATTGACATGAAAACCGTAGCTAAAAACTATAACAATTGCATTGCCCACATCCCTGAACGATCAAATAAAAGTTCTTTTTTAACTTCAGCAAAATGTTTTTAATATTTTTTGCCGTGTATGCACCACTTCGGAAAACTAGATCAAAAAAATTAGTTTAAGCTTGACTTACGCCTTATGTTATTTACCGAGTTTGTTTCAAATGGTACTCACATTAACACTTCTTTGATGACAATAGGAAATATTATAGTTGGGGAAGCATAGAGGTGTTTTGCAGACAGAAAAAAATAGGACTGCTGGCACAGGCTAGCCCACTCAGCAAATGCAACAGGGCCACCTAAACGGCAGTGGCTCAAGCTGGAGATCAAAGAAACAAAGCATCGCATTCTCCCTTGTCCGTTCTGTTGTCGTAACAAGCCCGTGCTATGGGATAGAGCATACTTCTAAGGAACAAGGGGATATCGTCACTGCTTGAAGACCACGCCACAGAGAGGGAACAATCTGTCGAGGTCTTACTACTTACACCGCTAAACAACTTGCAAGGGTTAAACCGCATAGATTTTCGTTGCGCTGAAGTGTCAATAATCTGTCGTCGACTTAATAGCCTAAAGCCGACAAATTGCATATGGACAAGATCAAGGCAGATTGTGAAGTCCCTGTCGGGATAACAAACTCACTCGGCGTCAAGATACGCACGCCTTGAACAAAGCCCAGTGTTATAATTCGTTCTCTGTCCCGTCACTGTTAAAAGAAACCAATTTTAAATCATGTCGCCAGTAAAAACCTCAGTCCATAACGCTCTGAGACTCCTCTAGGGACAAAGTGCGACATAGCATTCAGGCAGAATACATACATACATTAGGCACGCAGGGCGAGACGGGCCCAGCAGCGCGACACGAAGGTCGGCTTACCCAACAAAATGAAATTGCTCAACCGAAACCGAGAGTTGGCCAAACAGCAAGCATAGTACACCATTTATTTACACTACAATACAAATCCGTAAATTTGACCATGATAATGAGCATACAAAATGAAGTACGGCTTGGAACGATTGTCTAATTTGACCAACTGTGATCCCCATGACTTTCATCGCACTCCACCAGGTCTCGCGAGATCACATGATTCAGGAGCGCTTCTTCCAGCTCCTTGATCTGTCGCGTTAGCCGTTGACGCAGTTCTATTTTCTCCCGCAAATTATCCTAAACACCACAAAAAATAGTGGTCGATGTAAGTATCATTGGCGTTCACGTAAAAACATACAATTTTATTAGATTTTACTTGGAGGTCCATCTCACTCCGAAGCTTGTTTTGTTCATCATGTAGAAACATAATGCATTCTTCCTGTCTGAAAATTTTGATATTGTAGGGGGATCAGTCAGAAAATAGTAAGAACTAACGGATTTTGCACCTTTCCATTAAAATAACAACTGACTCAACTTTAGCTATCCTTTTTTAGGACTTTGAATAGCAAATTTTATCAAAAGAGAGAATTCCAAACATTACTTCCACATTGATAAGATTACTAAATAAAGGTGGTAAGGAAAGGTCACCGGTTTTCGAGATCTGAGATGAGGAGGTTCCGCAGTTCGACCTCCTTCCGCCTAACCTCGCGTCTCAAATTATTCCTCTCAATCTTGTTCTGACGTGCCTTCTCCAAAGCAGCGTCAAACGCCTTCTTCACAATCTTAGTAGAAATGTGGTAAAATAGTAACTTATGTTGGAAGAAAGGTCTGTTCTTCGTGCGATTTATCATAAGGCAGCGCCCCGGAACAACAAGCCATCAATACTTATTGCCTTATGCGACCAGAGTGCCATTTCCTTAGATTTTTTAGTATGTGGTATGATTCGAACGCATCGGTTTGTATCAAGTGTGCGTAGAGGTGTGAAAAAAACAAATAAGCTCCCTGGACTTGTGATAGGTCGCCTCTTAAGCATCTAGGCCGCACGTTTGGAGTCTGTTCACGTTCTCGTACTTTTTGAAGTGCTTTACTCTGACTTTTATAACTAGACAAGCCGATGCGAAATTTTTGGTACAAAAATGATGATACAAGGAAGCTATCGCTGAGAAGTCACACCTGCTCCTCCCGAGCCTTACGAGCAGCCGCGAGTGCGCGGAGGCGCTCGTCGTGACGAAGGCAGAAGTATCGGTTAAGTACCTCCTGACGCCGGCGCTGCCACAGCTCATTGAGGACGTGGCGTTGAAAAACCCGCGAGTCCCATAGACTAAGCATTCGCTCCGCGTCCGCCGCCTGGCGCTCAATCAGTTCTATGCGTTGCCGCTGACGATCTGCTAACTCCTCCAGCCGCCGCTCACCATGGGCCCGTCTGTACGAAGAGGCGGCAACCCGCGTAGTGTTCAGGAACAGTTCTACATAATATACTGAACAATGAAATCTCCATGTCACCTTTATTGATCAGCTTCTCTCCAAATGAGACCATATCCGAAAAACGAATAAACTTTGATAATCGACTCGATGTGAGTTTGCCAACCTCAATCTAAGACTTCAAAGGCTAAGTAAGTGGAAACAGATTCCTATCAATCACTCCAGTGGGTCAATCATGCATTCGGGGTGATTTTTGAACACCTACGGTAGTACGAAAAAGACATAATAGGGGATGAAAACCCATATCATCTCCTTTGTTACGCCAGCTGTATGCTCCATCGCACCAGTAATTTCATGGAGTGGTAATTACAAGCCCTTAAATTCTGATAACCATCATGCTCCAAAAAATGGCAAACTGACAACCTATCACCTTAATAATACTATCGAATATACAGTAGAGCATTTTCTGATTTATTTATTCCGTGCAAGGCAGCAAAATGACGCTAGTTAATCGTACAACTAAGTATCGATGAGTATTCAAGCGCCTGAAAACACACACTCTTAAACACCTTTACAGCCACGTACTCCACTATAGACCAGGATGTTCTTGAGGGGGAGTTTATACTTGACTCTCTTACAGACTTAGTCTTTTTTGTACTTTTGGGTGGCCCCATTTACATTGACAAGTAGGCGTTATCTTCCTAAGATCTAAGTGGGAATAATACATTAAAGGCGTTCCCTCATCTTGGTAAATTTGACGACACGAAAAACGGTAACCTTTGATAAGCGATTGCGTATTAATTTGCAAAAATAGATACCAAAGTATATTCCTTTACCAAGAATCTAAACAAGTGCGAAGGACTCAAAACTGAAAGATAATCGACCCTCAACCATAGTGGTTCAAGTCAAATCTAAAAAACACTTTTATTCCATTTTTTCGTGTTTTCCATTAAAAGTCTTCCGTCTTGAATACAACCAAGCAATATTATGATAAAGTTATGTATAAATCCAAAAATGAAAGGAAATTGAAGAAACTTTCTATAAATGTATTGCATAAATGGGGCAAAGCATTCAAAGGTTCTTCTGCATTGATCAAAGGGCCTCTGGATGTGCCATATATGGCATATCGGCTGTCCAAACACCGAATTACTACCTCTCTGATATTCAAGATGGATGCTAGATGTCCCTCAGCAGCATGTACCCATCGAGAAAATGGCAAGCGCGCCATTCGACTTGTTTATTTCTTTTACAATAATTGGCCAAAACTCACGTAATTTAAGTTTGATGTAGTTCTGTGTCTCTTTAGAGAGCTCTAGCAGATCCAAATGCTTTAGCAGCTCTTGCAGGAATATGTTGGCATCCTGGTCGGGTACGTTGCAGAAGGATGTACTGTGCAACAGCCGCAAATATTGTTGCATCTTTGCACACAGAGTTGGAGGAAACCTACATCTTAAGCCTTGCCGCAACGGCCTCTCCACCACTCGGAGAACCGATCGCGAGGGGTGAGGCGGATCGGCTGAACGATGCACTATCACGTGTGGCACGTCAACCTACGAAAAAAATGGAATAGCCATGTATGGACAACTCGATATCGTAAGACAGGATCAAGTCAATAAACGCTTCACACACAAACTTCACACGGGAGCCAGAAGCGTTGAGTTTCTTTGACGGTGCGTCGGGCTCCGATTCAAACGATGGTGAGGGCGGTGTTTCGTTCACGTCAGGAGGAAACATTTCTGCAAGTTTACAGCTTAGGTAATTCAATCGACTCTGTTCTAGAATTGTATCCATTTCCAACCTTGATTGCTGTATGGTTTCCGAGCTTTAGAGCATAAGGGATAACATTTGCTACAATTCATTTCTGCTGGCACTATTTGAAAAACAATTGGACACAATAGTGAAGAGAAAAACTCACAATCATAGAACCACTGAAGTAACTACTAGTTCAGAAGTTATAATAAACTGACAAAGTATGAAAGGGGAAAACAGATTTGCGTCAAGGGGAATAAGCAATCAATAACCTAAAAGCAAGCCAAAAAATCAACAAAGTTGTGTCGGTGAATTCAAATCCATCATAACGCAAGAAAAGCGCACCTTCTGCTGGGCTTATAATCGGGGGAGCATACAGTGGGGATCCTATTTGCATCTACACAAAGATCGAGAATTTCAAGCAGATTGTGCAAATTGAGTGGGTCACAAAGTACCAGAGATTCAACACTTATGTGATCAAGGGGAGTGTCAAGGTAATCTGACAACCACTGAAGAATATACTGAAAGCGCTTGCAAGCAGGTTGACTTGATGCTACTACAGGAGTTGGGAGTAAATAAATCTACTAAAACTACCATAGTTCGGTGATACATAGCTGAAGACCTCCTCGAAAAATTCGATCCCGATGTCGTCAAAAGAGGAAATGCCATGCTTCATGCCAATCTTATTCTTTATGCAATTTGACAGCGCTAAAACCTGCGCCGGTCCAGGCTCCATCGGCAGGATCACATGAATTTGAAACTTGCGTTCAAGGCTACAAAGCGTTGTGGTAACACTAATGTAGGTGACTTAACTTAATGGTGATAAGCATAATGGCTATTGCTTTCAAATGGCACAATAATGCCATTTGAAATTTTATGGCATGCAGTTAATTTATTTCTGCTAATTTTAGCTCAGATTTTTTCTAATTGTTAGTCTTTAAACAATGCACCGATAAGGTAAAATCAGCCGTCTCACGACTCTGTCTAAACCTATTTTTTGGAAGTAACCACAATGTTGATAATGTAAACGCTTGCACTTTTACTCCTTTAGTTTCAAAACGCGAAAGCTTTAGATTCTTGTGCATAGCTTCTCCGGTTTTCGCGCATGTTAGAGGCAGCGGTTCGAGATTTCCTGAAGCCAAAATGGAAAGCAACACTGAAGCAAGCTGTACTTATTTGGCTAAAAAAGAAAAGTGAGCTACTTTTATGGTTTAGAGACCAGCCTATTTAATGACCACGGTATTGTAATTTGGCAAACTGCCTGAAATCACTTCCGTCATGCCTGCTACATAGGCGCAACCTCCTCAGCGACCGATTTCCTTTTGACAAATAATGGCATATGCGGGATTATCATCACTTTACCTTGGACTCTTAACCCCTCCTCATCAACTTTAACTTGAGGCCTCTTTCACGCATTTTGCTTTGGAACCTTTGAACAAATGACTACATAAAAAGCGTGTATCCCCTCACTTTTACAGAGATCGATGGCTTTAAATCCAATAAACTTACTAGTGACTTATTTCAAATTGAGATCAACCAGGAATGAATGGTTCAAATGCATTGTTCTAAAGTTGTCTGAGTAAAACAGTAGGCTTGCTAAGTACATCTGATTTAAGCAAATTTATGCAATTTTGACTCACCTCATTTGTTGCGCATTTTTTGTTAATGCCTTCAGGCGAAATGGGCGATAGAGTGGGCATTCTCTTTCTGCTATTAAAATGATGTGAACGTTAATGTGGGCGTTTCTTCCATCTTGTGGAACCGCTGTTGCAAAGTCTGCTCTTCAGTATTACACCTCAATCAACTGCAGGGAACATGCTCTATTTACTTCTCCTGCTTTGCACTTTGCGAACCGGGCTTACGTTACAATGCTCCAGAACGAGCTTAAAGCCAACTAAAGTAGGGTTGCCGTGCCTTGTGTTTTACCTGATAGAGAGAGATTATCAACCACTCAAGTAACACACTTGTGTGTTGAAAATTTATCGTGCAATGGAGGTAACTTTAATGAAGGTGGTTCCAGTCGCAATCTTGTAAGATGGAGTATGCCCACCTTCCAGTAAATCTAGCTGCTTTTACTCACGTTTTGTTCGGTACGCATACGCAAAACCGGATAAGCATCACTTTGCCTCGGAAAGTGACGGCTTAGACAAAGGGTAAGCGCTGGTGTTGGACGCCCCACCCACGCGAGAGACATGACTGTGTTGCACGTCATCACCTGCATTTGCATATGAAGAGGAGGTGTGGGGAGGCAAGGGGTGGCACGATGCCACCGCGACCTCGCGCTAGCGCCTGTGAACAGGTGTGGCATGGCAGACAGTCGTGGCATGGCGTGAGGGCGGCGCCCACACTCCTGCCAGCGGTTGCCTCGTTTTGAGGCTTCGTGCGGAGCACAGATTACCCCAATGTGTTTGCATTGCTTTGTATTAACATTCATCACGTAAACAATCGCAAAGCCCACTAACGCTTGTAGAAGGCCGTCTCGTAAATTTCGCTCCATTTGACATGCCAAAACTTTATTCTGCGTTAGGGGCGTAACCTACCTGACTATCTAGTCCATCGAGGGGTAGAACCGCGTAGTATACATTCTCGTCCTTCCGCATTCGTGGCTACACTAGCCTCCACTAATCCATTGGCATTCAAGCACCCTTGATCAACCATTATGTCGCTCACTTCGTGTTAGTCGATAAGCATCTTACCTGAACGTTTCGGAGGGCTATAAAAGGAATTGTGATGCTGGTAGCTGAACAGTCATGCTGCTTACGGGAATGAAAACCAGTTACCTTAAGTCCCCCAAACTACCGAGGTAGCAGATTAGTTGGCATTGGCAATGAGGGTAAAGCGGAGTGGGTTCCCTTTCATTCCGATAGGGAAAGCTTCCAATAATGTTGGCAGCCGAAGTTTAAAGCCACCCACCAAGGCAGTAAAGGTGGGACTATAGAAAAAATGAATCTATCGTATATTCTGCTTGTTTTCTTTTTAAAAGTGTGTACTAAATAGCAAAATAAGAGGTGTACAGAAAATTAAAAATAAAAAGTTAAAATGCGAGTTTTAACTATGGAGTTTAGTAGCTCATACCTGCATAAATGCATCTTTGGTGTATCAAGCAGGCTGATTGGCTTGATATCACGATCGGAAGGGGCCCTCCACCGCTGAAATTTCGAAATGGGTATAGGGTGGGGCTGCACGAGTATTTTGAGGGTACAATTTGTTTCTCTCCAATACATAGGATGCAGGAGCTGGACTCTCGCCGCTACTTAAAACGCTTTTACAATTAACATAGTTGCATCAAGCGATTGAAACACCACCTCACCTTAAACTTGTTATTTGCGACTGTAAATCTCCTAGATTGCTCATAATGCGATAATTTTGCAACAGCTAAAATTCAGTTAATATTGTAACCTATAAATTGGTATGAAGCATATTAAATCTGAATCATTTGTTGTAAAGGCGATGGACTGAGCGACCTTCCCACCAGTATGCGAAATACTTTTTAAAATTTAAGTTAGAATCAAACCATTGTTTGAAGCCATCGGGCATGTACAAGGATCCATCCACCTGTATCAGAACTCCGACCTTCGCTCCTCTGTGGCCGTGGTAAGGAGGTCCCGTGAGAGTCCGCCATCGGAATTCAATGGGCAATCAATATCGCCCGCGCACCTCTTCTCCGGGGCTGGGAGTAATTATTGCCTCATTCGGATCATGAGCTCAGTGAGTTCCTGCAAATTTAGTGAAGTGCATTGTTTTTGTAAAGTTATTATCGCTTTTACTTTAACTTTAAGCCTTTTAAAGGGATCAGATAAATGCAGCTAGTCAATGCCAACTCCTACGATTGGATTAGGTTGCCTCAATCTCTTGTCACTACGAATGACTCAGCATTGCTAAGGTAATTATTATGCTGTTCCCATCAGTATTTAGCTAGATAAACCTACCCGCGGTCGAAGAAGGCCTCATTTATTAAAACGTTTACACAACTATCAGCACTGGATTCTTCTAAAGGAACTAAATAGTACACCCAATCACTTCAATGGAAATGCTCTTTGCCATTTAGACATGGTGCAGATGATGCCAGCGGATAGCGTCAATTAGCGGTTGGAAATGGGGAAAAGGCAACTGGTTTCACTTGCACATTTCGCTAGTGTCAGCGTTTTATGCAACCACGTTGGATTGAAACCACGTCTTAAGTCTCTATTTCTTCGATGACAATCAAATTGATGTGCTTGTCTCCTCTGAGAATCAAGCAACTGCTCACTACTTGTTAGTTAGGTGCACATCCATGCATGGCCACTTTGCTTCAAGTCCACTTGTCACCTGTAAACCCAACTCAAGAGGTAAGTGAGAAGGGAGTCAGTCGAGATGCGAGAAAACCGCCGAGACGCCGATGGCACTCAGTGTGTCGAGGTGCAACTTCAGACCAAAGGCAGTGCAACCACAAGCAATGTATACACATTTGCACGATGGTGTTACTCATATCGCATTTTGTTTGCATATGTTTATACCCCAAATGAGAAGGTAAATAGTGATGGCCATTAAGTACTTAGCAACGAGGTTTTAGCGTTTACTTTGCACCTCGCCAACGCTTCCACCATGTAAACAAATGCTTTTGATTAATGCCCTTCTTTGACCGAGCAGTTGTCAGGATAGCGGACAACTGTGATAATACTGACATTGGAGCAATGTGTAGCAATAACTTTTCTTGTGAGCAAGAACGTTAGACTTACGGATGTTTATTTCTACAAAGGCCCTCATGTACACTGCGTCGATGGGCTATTCGGATGCTTACTAGTGGGGCGCTTTTAAAGCAAAAAAACTTCAAAGACGATAACACATTTCGATGCCGGCAACGGTCCAAATTGTGGTGATTCCGACTGCCTAACACAGATTTTAGTCCTGCGAACACTCTTTCAACGCATAGCAAGTGTGGTGGGCAATCGCATCGAAGAGTTGACTTTTCCACCAGGTTAAAGAAGCGCTTTCACAAGGTAGGTCGGGAGCATCAAAGTTGGGTCGTTGCATATGGGAAACATGTGCTTATTAAAAACGGACATTAATGCAGTAAAGCTTGTGGAAGTTAGCATGGGATTGCTGGTTTAAAGTTGAAAAATACTGTTCGTATGGAACATAAAATTGTCTACTTCAGTGCCTATCAGACTCTGTCCCTTTAACATGCAAAGCCATGTTTCCATTCGCAAGAACTTTGTTTAAAAGGGATTACCATGTGTGCAGATCAAAATTTCTTCCGTGGACTTTCGTTGTTTTAACTGCTTCAGGCAGTTGAGTGCGTTGATTCCATCTGCACCCAAAAGGCAGACGGTTTCATCTCAAAGGCTTTCTTTTTCAAAAAAAATTAGTCAGTTGACAAGGCAACGCATCTGCATTTCATTACAAACCGTGTGCCACGTTGAGTGACTGAATGCTACACCCAATTACAATAATCTTGGCATAAATATTGTGACTCTGACTCGAATGACCCATGAATAGCCTCGTTAAACGTGTCTAAATGAAGCGTTGAAGACCAAATTAGCATACAATGGATAATTACATGAGCCCATGTAGTATAAATATATTAGAGATTCCCAACCCTTTGCATGGTAAATCAGGTTTACGCATTCCCCGTTTGCATAAGGAATAATCTACCTCCTCCACGATAATGCCTTTCGTCAATAAGCTGGACAAACTTGCTGTTGAGGTAAAATTGCATTGATGGTCCGCTTAACTTCTGCAAAAGGAGCTGGATTAATGCAATTTCGCAGCTGCTATCATACAGTGGGGAGTCAGGTCAGCATTGAAACATAAGCGCCACTCGACCAAGTCTTTTCATGGCAACATTGCTTCAAAAGGTTAAACGCTGAAGCCTATTTGCCTTATCTTAGCAACCGAATGTACCTCGCGTGCATGCCCCGGAGAAACATTCTAACTAGGATCTGGAACTAAACAGTACATTAACTCATAACATCCATGCAGAAAACCCTTTTTACACCATTTTTTGATTATATTCTGCCAATGGATAGCAAATATCGCTAATGGTTCAAGAATTGTACCAATTTATACTTTATATTTGTCAGCCCATTAGTCACAATAAGGGGGCCCTACAGCCTTGGGCCATATTTTGATGGAGAAATTACAATCTAACTATTACTAACTCTTTGCAGAGTCAACGAATAATATTCAGATCCGGTAGAATTGTCAGTATTGTTTAAAATGATAAGGAACGAACCCTTAAGAAACGCAAACCTTTTTGGATAATTAATTCACCAGTGATGTGGGAACAAATGTTAGCAACTTGCTATCAACCTGCACAGCTTCATCAACCAATGGCAAGAACCGTTGTCCCGATTGGTGGCCACTGCACTCACCACTGGTGGCCCAAAAGTCGCGTGGACAGACATAAGCATGACCTTGGCCATTTTCCAATCGCACCGCTGCACAAGGCTTTACAAGGTAAAGAAAATCTATATAAGCCCAAGCCTCTCGCCATGGCGCCTTTGTAGTATCGTGTCCCTCGCCGAGCATGCCTAGTCGCGACGAGGTTGAGGCAGCACTTAAGAACAAGGCCAGTGGTGGGAAGATCAAGGTCGAAGATGTTCTTGCCTCAATTGACAGTCTGGGAGTATCCACTGACGCGGTCGACCGCTATCTAAAGGAGCATAAGGACTCTGAAGGCATGGTGGATCTTGCTGGTGCCACCAAATTCATCTCCTCCCTTTAGATTTGTCACGGGATTTATGGGAGCTTTTCAAAATACACCATTTTCATCATCACATTTTCCAGGAGTGGGGGGGTTCCATCTAGTCGTGTCCACTGCCCTGACCCTGATGTTTTACTGTGTGACCTCTAAAAGCATTGTAGCGCATTTTTAGCTACCGCCTCCATTCTTGTATTTGATTACCAGGAGACTTTCCAGCTGAGTTTTTGCACTGTGATGAGGGCTAGGGACGTGGAACTTTGGAGTAGTGGGATTTTTAGGCTAAAATGGGGTGTGGGCGGCTTGGCGACTGTTACTCTTCCGCCTTCCACATCAGAGTTAGGGAGCTGACATGTGGGGTCCTCTTTAAAATTAAGCACGGGTTCCCAATTCGCATTAGGTTGGAGGTTATAGTGGTGGATCCGCCGGATTGGGAAGCATCGAGTTATTAAAAGTCTTTAGCCTCGTAGATAAGTACCGTGAGAACCTTGAGTATACAAACAATGGTTTTTGATTTCTTTTGGAGTTTAGAGCGGTGCTTTTTGGATTTTGCATGTGTACAAAGCGGGCCTTAGTTGGTTGACTTGTGATGCCATCATAACTAAGTGAATTTTTGAGTTGATGAGTACTAAGCCATGTTTCTGACATGCCAGAACTTGGAAGCCTTCGTCTATAGTGGCATTTAAGCGAGTTGAGGTTCATTAGTAAATAAATTTTTTGGAACATCAGGACTGTAGTTGAGATCAACTGACGGTAAATGGTCTTATGCCGATACTTCCTACCGAGCACGAAGCCTGACAGTATCCAAGGTAAGATGACGTAGTGTGACATTATTTTTGTCCGATATTAAGCAAAGCTTCTAAAGAAAAGGTGACTTACACTAGTAAAGGGTTTTTGGCTTTACTTGAAGATTTGTTTTAACACTCCTGAAAGTTGAAAATAATTATGAAGTGGGTGTACCAAATCATTTGACCAAGGTGGCACATCTTAATGGATAGACACGGGGGGCGGAGGACAGAAAGTTTTAATGAAATTTTCACGCTGAGAAAAAAAATTTGGTATAACTGGCGCCTACTAATCAAAATGAAAATTCTTTTGGGTCACAAACTCTTCTGACTAAAGTTTGTTTTGCATTATGCATTAAGAAATCATGATTGATTACCTGAACCATTTCTTTAACCTTATGCATCCACATAGATAGCATGTGTGAATATGATCCACCTCATCAAGGCAGGAGGAGTAAGTGGTTGCCAGATCACACGCCACGTGCAGTGCTGAGACCGGGCCTGAGGAAGCATGACCGAGAAGTAGGACTGTAAGTTTGCAGAGGAGGAACAGTTTAACTAGGGTTTTCTATTATTGGCAAAGGCCATGGGTCAGCCCAAACTGTAAAACTGTTTTTTTTAGGGAATCGGCTGTCGTGACCATTTTTAGTCATCGCTGCTTATGTCTTAGTGCATTTCTGTTGCCGCTAGAGGAGAAGCAAATGACCTCTTAAGCTTGACATTATAAATCACTGGAAAGCGCTTATTTACGCTGCCTGTGTGAATCTTAGAGTGGAACGACTACCATCGAGGGTGTCCTTTTAAAATTGAGTGTATTGACAAGGATGTGTTTCAAATAAAGGCCTTTACAAAAATTCTTATCATTGGAACTGATTACTGCTTCCTTTGCATTCATTTATTTTATAAATATGAGATTTATTTGAGTCACTCTGCTCAGATTTTTTAATATAACATAGTTAAACACAATGGCATTCTTAAACGTTTGCCGCAAAGTGTGGTGCTTGTGGACTCCTTGTGGAAGGTGGCCTGCGTTTCACCCAGCAAGCCAGCAACGTCGACCCAGGGCCATGTGACTTAGGCCGGTGGTCTCCCAACTCACTCGGCCATTTGCAATCAAGCCAACTTCATGCTAGGACAATCTGTAAGGTCTTCGGGGGTAATCCACTAACTGCAGTAGCAATAAACAAGTTTGACAACGTTGAAAACTAACTGACTTTATAGAATAAGATGCTCCATGTTAAAATATGCAATGAGACCCCATATTGATGTTTACCTAATGCATCAAAAGCTCCCTATTCGGTGGGTCTAAGGAAGAATATGCAGTGAAATGAGATCTAAGCAGTCACTGAACTGTGCCGATGAGCGGAGTGTGTGCTGCTCTGGGTACGGCGATATATGACATTAAGGCCTAACAAGTGCTTTGCAAACGATGACTGAATTCCCTGCTTTTGGACTTTGATGCGTGGTAGTGGAAGGCATGGAGACTGAGGGAGCAAAAGTTGAGCCGAGGTACTTTTACGTTCACTGGGTGTGTCGTCTTCTCAAGGCTGCGCTTTGATATTCCATTTTTGTTAGGCAAGGGAGGATATCGGACCACTGAGCAAACACGGGAAGCTAGAATTAGTGAGGCATTTTCACCAAAGATCTGTATTATCACAGTTCTGATAAAAATTGCGAATATCCATCGCTTCATAGGGACTTGGCTGTCTATACTGGCATAAAGTACTATGTTTAGAGATGCAAAAGAGTCAAGCAACTTATGGACATGGGCGGTTGAATGAAAGAGCAGAGGCATCAAACTGGAACTCCTGTCACAGTGTCCAGAGCATTAAAAATGTCCAACACAGGAATAACAGGGGTATGAAAACGACTACCTGAAATGAATTTTAAGTTAGGTTTCATTTTCAGTTTTTTTTGTTTTGCTGGATAACGAGTTTGGCTTGCAAACAGCCAAGGCTGCACTGTCGTCTCCGATGTCGCTTTTAATTTGCCGCTAAGATGTTAAAACTGAGATGAGCTGAAAATTGCTGGTGTGAGGGCGATATTTTTGACCAAACAACCCTACCGGATTGATTTTTACTCATTTTTTGTTGCAGCAGTTCAATTCTTCTGTGAATCCTGAGGAGAGGAAATAATGCCTAACAAAGTTCCGTCCAGTACAGCAATGCTGATGAAGCAAGCTTGGGGAAATATGAGTCCGGTGGTCTGCTGAAATGTCATAAGTCATTTGAAGTGCATCTTACGAGGGAGTCAAAAGTCTTGTTTGAAAAGTTGCCTCAATACTTACTCATCTGGTCTCGTCAACTGGCGTCAACTGCTGTCAATGCATTTGTCCTTTATTTTGCAGTTTCAGCGGAAATCGTAATATTACCTAAAATAAGAAAATGCTGGTGGTGTTAAAGTGCCATAATTTCATTAAAATCGCCTAATTTTAAAACTCGGAATTAATGACAGAAAAATCAACATGACTTCGACCTGACAGGCCCTCCAACCGCCTGTCTCAATGAAGAGAAACTGACCAAATAAACCTCGTCCATTTGAAATACAAGAAATACCAAGGCATTAAAACTAGATGAAGCAAGAAATGCATGCAAGAGATGTTGTGAAATGTGGTTGTAACTGAAAATGACAGCTCTTAGCAGTCCGGTCAGACTGGCTAATATAGCCCCGCCTAAGCGATTTTTTGGTCCGCGCTCTCGTAACCAACCGCTTAATAAAATAATAAAGTGAAAAGCGAGGGAAAATGCCAAAGTATGTTTGTATGTTTGTGGCTAGTAAGCGTACAAATAGATCCTTTGACTCCCATTTCGCAAGAGCGGATCCGCCCCGGAGCGGCAGACAGGGCCGACTGGGCAGGCGCAAACCCTCCTAACTGTCCCTGGTTGCTGTGCTTCGTGTTCGCGAAAATGTTTTTTTATTATTGGTGCAGAAATACCTACGTGAGTAAAACTAAAAGGCAATTCGCAGAATAAAATGAACAAATCAGGTGAACGCGGACAGAGCAAAGGAGCCTTAACAGCTGAGGTCCAAAATGGCGACAGGCCCGGACAATGGCAGACGGTGTGCTTACATACGGCATGCATCGAAGAGAGCCTCAAGGATGAGACTGCGTCCCTTTGTGTACTGAGAAGGCAAATAATATTGAATGCGAATAGTGTGTTGCAAAGACGACTAAAAGAATGAAAAAACTATTGAGGTGTTCAATTTCACCTCCACTCTGCATCAATGCCTCCTTGAATTTACCGTCCACTAAGTGGGCTGAATGTCTGCAACGAATGTAAGGGTCAGCACCACAGATGCTTTGAGATTTAAAGAACTGTTTCCCTGACTGTCCGTTTGGACAGTGACAATTGGAAATAAAGTGTAGTCGAAAATGATGTCATGCTATTGGACGTGAAAACTGTCATCATAGAGCTTCAGCGATAGCGAGGGTGAAGGAGAAAGAGACCAGAACTTTTGGTAGTGAATTAAATAATGGTCTTGCGAAACCACTCCTTGCCAGCCTAAGTTTCCATTGCAAACGCAGTGTTACGTGGGAATCTCCAACTGGTCTACATCCCTTTTCCTCTTTACTGCTGGTTACGCTCTCATTCGAGTGAATCAAGAGATCCCACTTTGTTGGTTCCAATCTTCCAATTGATCAGTAAATTTGACTACCTATACATGGTTCGACCGAGAATGATTATATGTGGCTGAAAAGCTAACAATAAACAGCGTAGCGTTACATAGTTTTAGTTACTCAACATCACTTGCCTCCAATAAAGCGAGAAAGTCGAGGTGGGATAGAGTTCGTTACTTTCCCAACAAGTCTCACTTAACCTGAGGTGCAAAAGTGAGCGAAAACTGCGAACATGGAAGAAGAGTGAGGTCATCGAATTTAGCTTTGCTTATTTTACTTCACTATGAGTGTTGCCAGAGGCTAAAACTGAAGGCGATGCTAACTAGTTGGAGGTCTCGGCAAAAATGATAACTATTGCTGATGTTTTAGTAACCGATTTTTCCCTCCCATTCTGTTGCAAGGATTTTCGTGCATTTTGTCACTCAGATAGAGGAATGAATGAGGAGTCTTTTTTAAACAAAGAATGGACACACTCACTTGTTCTCACCGCTGCAAGCACTTTCCGACTAACCGGCTTTTTAAGCAAAATTTCATGATGCTTTCCGGAGCAGGGTCAGGATTATTGCCAGCGCTTTGAATCCCTCGAATTTATACTCTGCAAGCAAGACAGCATCGCAACTGAAGTAGGTAAAAGTGGCAGCAAGTTCTGCCAATACCCTGATAACGAAGCTGCCTCGCAAACTTGTAGGCTTTTTAACGGCCACCCGATGCATGGGCAAGCTTGATTCAATGGAAACCACCCTTTTATCGTCTTATGCATCAGTGAGATTGCGCTTTCAGCTTTACTTTTAGTTAATATAACATCAAACAGCAAAAGTTATTACATCCATTAGAAGGATTAGCAGGTGCCAGAACAATCTCTCACCACCCTCCCAAAAAAAGGCGCGTTTTTTTACCATCTCCTAACGTTGCCTCTTCTTAATGGTAACAATATTGTGATTTTTTTTCAAAACCTAGTGACGATTTCTAGATGAATCAATCAGGAAAGGCGTTAAGGGAAATGCCCTTCCATCATTAAGATAATGTGATTAGAGGAGCAAGTTGTACTTTTAAAGTGTTTTATTTCAAAAAAAATAATAATAGTAAAAAACCAACGACGAAACGACCGAATAGTATGCTAAAAACCGAGCGAAGAGGAATGCGAAAGGACATTTGTACGATCTTAGTAAATGCTTGCGGGATCAGTAGTTAAGAAACGAGACTAGAACCCCATTTCTTCGAGGAACACACACAAATCATTTTCGGTAAGCAATGTGTCCGAATTCCCTGTTACCGACTTTATGAAGATTCGCATGTCCTCCAGAGTGGCACCTTCTACGTTATCTCGCAAGGCTCTAAGTAGATCCTCCGCCGAGACGGCGTTCTTTTGATCCAAATCAAGGGTTTGAAGGAATGTTCGTACCTCGGTTTCCCTACGAAGGTAAAATACGACGGTTACTAGTTTACTTACGCCGCCATTACACTTAACTTTGCTTGTTCACTTGAATGCGATTGCATTTACATTCCCCATTAGAGTATGGATTTCCACGAGTTGCAAAATGCAGCAAATTAGTTTAAAATTCCTAATGTGTTGTATGGAAATTTCAAAACCACATTGAGTCAGGGCGACTATTTATCGTGTATCTATGATTCAGCTATGCACAGTGAGCCAAATATCCACCTATCAATAAAAAAGACCGACTTAAGAAAAATAAAACGAAAAATAACTATGTATAATACTTTCCCATAGGAAATATCAAAAACCTAAGTGATTCTGATTAACATCAACCTCAATCCAACACCACAAACCGACTTGTTGCCTTACGTTGGCATCCTGAGGCGTGGGGGCGGCGGCGATGTGGAGGGCGCACGCAAAGCCAATTTATAGGCACGTGCTCCATGATCGACCAATCAGAGGCGCCTGGCGGTTTCGGCTTCTGCGCACGGTGGAGAGACCTCGCTTGGGCTCAAGTGCCAGGCTTTGAAGGGCATCACGCGCACTGTCATGCCTTCAACCAGTTTGCCGTGGAGTGAGGGTTTCAAAACATCAAATGCGATAAAACATAGAAGTCGCACAAAACCTTTGTTTTCACAAAACTACTTGAGGACAATTTGCTAGAATGAGATTGTGGAGCACCTGGAACTTAATGGCGTGATATATCATATTCTTATTAGTGGGCAAACTAAACGATTAGTCGTTGATAGTCAAAATGAGATTTTAACTTATTAAAATATACACGTATTTTGAGAAGCCAGATTGTTTCTGCATGCAGTGTCTTCTACCTCATTTCGTAGTAATGGCCTGACTTTTCAAAAGTAGTTATATGGAGGTGATTTAGCATGACAAATCGTCCCTGCAATGCTTAGTAATGGAGCATTTACCTCTACCATTAGCGTTAGGCCAGATCGCAGTAAGGTAAAGCTATACCGCTGTCCAATTAAGCCAAATCATAGGTCCTCGGGTGATTTTGCTTGCCTAAAGGTTGCAGAATTGGAAGCCAAGTAAGGATGAATATAAGACACAAGGCGTGTTGAGTAGATTGCGGCCTGCACTTCAATCAATTGCGCGTCATTTTCTTGATTTTATGATTAACAAATAGTAATGTAGGATATTTATGGCCTTTCAGTGTCTCCCTTTAAATTGTCCATTGAGAATATACTTATTCGTGACTCCGCTGAGTGACTTAAGCACAACCCCAAAACGAATTACGTCCCTTAACATACTCGAAATTAACCAAACATAATAGATAAGAATCACCACAGCTTCCTCGGGATGTTCCAGGTTTCCTAAGGTGCGTAGGATTGGATTGTCTGGAAAATCTCATACTCAACCGAATTGGTCTAAGGCAGCACTATCGCTTGCGCCGACTGGCTATTCGTAAAGTAAAGCAGCAAACCTAACGCATTTGAGGAGTGCCAAATATCCGAGCCTTAATTGTGGACTGTTGTTTGTTGTCAGGATTGTGCACGCAAGAAGATGGGCGACAAATGAACAGCCTTAAAGGAAGTAGACGTGCTACTTTTACAACTTAATTGACAAATGGCGCAAAATTGATTGCTGGTAATCGGCATTGAATTACTATTGAGAGATGAACTTAAGCAAAAGAGGAGAGCAAAAAATGAGTCGTGGGTTTAAGCCCGAGAGCGACACGTGGGTGCCATGGCGTTATCGGCAGCAAAAGCAGCACAACAACGCCTCCTCACTCCACCTCGGCTGTGGGAGTTGTCAGAACTGACTTTGCAATTAATGGTCCGCAAATGCTCCCTTCACAATATGGAAATTATGAGTGGTAAGAGTTTTAACAGCTTGGACAAAATTAGTGGTTTCATCCAGCTTGGGAGTGAGAAATTGCATTCTTCCAAATTCACGGTGCCTCTCTACTTCACTAGATAAGGAGCTAAAATTCTTAATTCAACGCAGCATAAAGTGTTAATTACGGAGGCTTGTAACTTTAAGGCTTGTATTTGCACATTTAGTGGTTTAAAAACAAACCTGATGTTTGTGGAATGATAACCAGTAGAATACAGCTTGTTTAAATCCAAATTCCTATGAGGGGACTAAATGCAAGCCTTAAAATAGGCTTGCCTGTAATTCTGTCTTTCCTTTGGGTTGTTAGCGCTTTCGAAGGTAACTTGAAAATCGTCTCAATGATGAAACACTTAAAATTCGTCAGTGCTTAGGGGAAACTCGCATAAAGACAAAGTTATGGCTGTGTGCTCTAGGAACCATCAAGCCGGCTTCCAGGTTGATGCACAACTTCACACCACCGCAAGATCAGACGCTGCGCTGACAACGAACTCGGTGTTGAAGTGACCCTTTCGCTGGAATGGGAAATGAAAGTTGAGGGTTTACTCAAGCAGGAGATAATTTAAGCAGGGTACCACAGGAGGAAATCAGAGTAAGGCGAATAGCAGACGACTCGTGTTGATAAAAGGGTAGGTTTTACTAGAATATACTTAGTGTATGATGAGGCAATACGAAACTAACCTGCGTGGCAAAGAGATCAGACCGACACCACTGAATATGATCCTTGGGCAACTTGGTGAGCGAAAATGCTTTATAAAATCGCTGCTAACCGATTTTAACTGTTATAAATAACTTACGTTTATAGCAATGTAAGAGCTGATGGAGGTGAAAAGTATGATCACAATCAAACTTGAACACATAAAAATTAACTCATAAGGTAAGTAGCGTCCTCAAAACTATGACCTTACCGATGATAACAAAACAAGCCCTGGATATCTCGATTCCATGTTTGTCTTGTGGAATTCCATCGACACTTAGGATAAAATGCGTCTCAAAAATGGCTCTCCATTTACAGGGCTGCAGTGCTCGTGGCCTTAAAATTAGCTTAGGCAAACGGGAGTCCATTGCAACTCGTCGACAAAGGGCTCAGTAGCCAACGCTCCTATTCAGTGTACTCATTGAAATTCTCGATAGTTCTGCGCGGGCGTGTAGGCGTAGGCGTTTTTATTTTCTCCTCTTCGCTACTCTTCACCCTTATTTCTCCACTCTAAATAACACCTTGCAACCGAATTTAATTACTGCGGTTCAAATCGATGTCTCACTGTTCTAATAATTTTTTTGCAGTAGGTTCCTTTTTTGGAATAACATCTTTGGTTGAAGTTTACTATTCACAATTAATCCATGGGCGTAAGCCTTGGAGACTATAAGGTTGCTCCATTCCAGACATCCGGAAGTGACACGCAACTAAAAGTGAAGTTGGCAATTCATTAAACTATGCACTGGCCCAGCCAAAAGACAAGCTCCTCAAAGACAATTTACGTAAACCTATTTTGACCCAATTCAAATGCATGTAATTAAGGCTTATCACTAGTCTAATGCATTGCTTGTTTGACTGCTGGTTGCGGTTACGGTGGGCCGACCTCCGAGCCGTGCCGGTGGCCTGATCCCTTTCTGCTTGCTAAATATATACATTTCCTAGTTAAGTATTACGCCTCCAAGAAAGTCTCGGTCCGCTGCATTTACCATTGATGCTCTTTGAGAAACTAAATTCTACCACAGTTTTCCTGAATAACTCTAGCTTCCGCTGTTACATCTAAGTCATCGCAAAAGCATCCTAATTCATTTGACATGAATGTTTGAGCTTGCATCGATCATGCGGAAAATTATTCAACATGTTAATTTTTTTAGGAAAGCCAATTGAAACAACATAGATAATCCCTTTAGCCTATAAAGAGCGATTTTATTTTCTGGCTTGTCATACGAAATAGTGAACCGATTCGTGGCTCCACACCAGCAATAACCTGGATTATTTTTTTGAAGATAAAACTCGTCCCTAGCGCCTTTAACCTTTTTACTTTGACTTCACAAGCATCGGATCAGAGGATGTAACTGCGAGTTTACACTATGTAACCAGTTAAAGGCCTTAGATTGTGTTCAATTAAGGCGAAGAAACGCATAAATCTTTAGTCTTATGGCTTATCTAAGTAAGTTAGCCCTATGTCTTAAAATCAACTTGACATTAGAGGCTCAAAAATTAACAGCTACTAACAATTTATAAGTAGCAAAAGCGTTTAATTTTGTTATGAAACTAATCTCTCAATTGATTAAAAGTAGACAAGTCTGATTAATTCGTCGAGCGCATTAGTGGCTTGCTTCCATTTCATTGAGCTTTGTTTTAACAGCACTTTGACATGGGAAAGAGACGCGACTTTAAGCCTAAAAGGGGGCGTTGCAAGTAATATAAAATTTGAAAAAGGGACGGATTTGTAAAATATTAACGCCTGAATATTACTAATGAGATAAGCATTTATGTAACTGGTGGCTACGGCCATAAAAGCAGGTTTATAAGATCCACACACTCATGATTGCCAGTGAAAACTGGGTAGTTTTGAAAATTACAGGAAGTATTTAATACCTGTGGTGGATCTTTTGTTGCTACGTTCACCAAGTGACGTGATCTCCTTAGAAAGGCAAGATCTCAATGGAAAGGGCTGAAGACAGCATTAATTTAGCAGTGTAATTTAAAGTGGTTAAGCGACTGTCAGTTGGGATTTTATAACATGCAAGAATAATAGATACGACCACAGTAGAGTCTAATGTCCAGCCTTTGATAGTAGGGTAAAAGTTAAAACGAACTGTTTGACTCCTCTTAACTGTTTGATGCGCTTGACTTGATTTTTGCATATGAATCCTTCTTTCTATCGTCAAATCAGATATACTCGCCCCATTTAGCATTAAGTCATTCTACTAACTCACAATTCCTTGATTATTGCAACTCATCTCAAGGTGCAAAAAATGAAAAAAACTCACCAAAGAAGCCAATTAACTGCTTTAAAACCAAAGCCACTATTACTGCAAAATATAGAATCAGGCTATTGCATTATTTTCTGTTTTATTCAAAGGACTCGACTCATTCCTACAGGCCATGGGTCATAGGATGAAGATTCAACTAAAATTAATTTCAAACGGCTAATATAACGTAGGAGGCTTAATGCTCACGCTAAAACAAACCAACAATAAATGACGAATTAAAATCAAAACTCTCTTAAGGAGGAAAAATTTTATTAAAACCTGTGGATTAAACACAATACTTTTCCTTAATGAGGTCGTGTAATTTTATCCTCATTAAGGGCGCGGTACAAAGTTTGCAAAATGGAGGATGCCTGGCGAAGAGGAGATAAGGCAATGGGAAGACTCTAAAATTTGGCATAAACTTTGCACAAGAACTGATCATTGAAACAAACAGGCAACACTCACACACTATTTTTATAACAATAAGACTTCTGGTCGCAATTCAAATCCCAAAGTCAATGTAGGACAAATGGCAAAATTTTAAAACGGTTAGGAATAAGGGGAGCTGAAAAACCTGGCACTTCTCAATGCCACCATCTACAGAAGTTAGGGTTGACCTTAAAAAGGGGCTTTATTCCATAACAACATTGAATGTGGCTCTGGATGCAAAAGCTACGAACAAAACCGGGCGGGGATTGGCCCTTCGCCTTCCAAAGTGATCGTGCTGGTGTGCCATTCCGAAGGAAGACGCCAGAGTAGCAGCTAAACTACGGCAGCATCACACGACGCCGTTGATCGCGCCATTCCCAAGACGTCCAGCGCACGACATAGAGCGCGGCCAATCATTCAACTTGATGACACCCACAAGTGTCCCCTCGTGAATATTCAACTTATTTAACGTTTTCATGGGTGTTGTTTTTTCCTCCTTCCACTTTGTGGCATATGAAGTAAAATAGCTCAACTGAAAATTTTGAAGTAAATTCCTCGAAACAATAGCTAAACAAATGTGGTGAGGCCTAACGTCGAGTCGAGTTCATTCATTAGTCCACAATGGTGATAGGCAGATTCAAGTGTAGGGATCGAATATCTTTTTAAATGATTTCGCCTTTTGGAGTTGATGCCAATTTTTCATAATAACACAAATATTTTAAATATAATATTTCCCCTAATTGCTTTCTCACTGACTAAACAATCAGACATCCTGGAACCAGATCTAACTTTCAAAGACCTTACAGTCTCTTGGTGTGTCGTGTGGTAGCGTAGACATCGTCGTCATCAGGTTGTCTCCCCAGTCGAAAATGTCAGAATAATCGAGTTGAAGGCGGCCGAAATAGTAATTATATTGCTCTAAGGTTCTCCACATAAATGGCATCATTTTGTCCAAATGTGCCATTTTCTCTTTCAAGAACGAAATTGGACAATGTGGTGCGGGATTAAAGGTCCGCAGTTTACTGTTTTTAACCTTTACTAAACTGAATTCATTAATCCATTAGAAGGACAGGAATTGAATTTTGCAATGGTACATAAAAGCACAATTTTTTCACATAAAATTCTACTATAAAGCAGGCATAAATAACCTGTGCTTTAGAGGAACATTGAAGGAAATTCGTAATCCCACTTGTTTTCTGGCAATGCTCAAACCTGCCACTGGACACAGTCTCCGACAGTGATAGAAAATGCGAAAGATGATGGTCTGCTCCGTAGTTCTCCTCACTATTTGTCTCCATGCAGCGGTAGTGCACCCTCCCGTGCCTTCCCCAAGGACAATGGCAACCCTGTGCAGTACGAAGGAGTCGACAATACCGGCGTGCAGAGAAACCGAAGAGGTACTGGAGTGGCCCTAAGGCCAGATTGGAGGGAGAAAGTAGAGTCTGCAGGGGATACAGTGCTCGTACAGTTAATGAAGGAGGTGGTAAAATGAGTTTGTCTTGAAGCCATTTAAATTACGTGATGCAAAATTTATCCTGCCATAATATGTACAAATAGTCATTCAAAAACAACTTCTGATTTGTTTTTAAAGCTTTCAACATTAAAAGTGGATAAGCTATCATTGTCCGGTGTGGCGTGAAAACGTACCTTGTTGTTGGCTTTCTGCGAATTATCATATGCTGCATTTCCTTTGTGCATTTAAATAAAGAAATTTGGACGATATTCGTTGCTTTCAGTGGATGAAATAGTAGTTTCGCTACTAGGACAGAGACGGATCAGTTGCAATGGGTTTGAGTAAAGAGAGTTATAAAAGTAGTTTGCAAAACTATGATGGAAGGCTTAACTTAGACGAACAATGGCACGTTTTCAGTGACGTCGGTCCTTAGGCACCCAGAAGTGTTTTTTTCCAGCTCAGCTATTCGTTTCGATGGGACAGCTCTATTCACTATGCCATTTGCGACTTCTAATTTTGCTAAATAAGCTACTTAAAAAATGCTGAGGAATGTTTACGCTTGTACCACCCCGAGCAGTCCAACCACATTTTGATGATCACTTAGAAGTTATTGTTATCAAACCGTTTTTATTGCAAAATGTACATTGACACCACTGGACTTTTCATGAGTTTCGGAGAGGATTCAAACAAGTCCTAGTTTTCTTGGTTAAACACGGTTAAGTCGCTTCCGGGTCCATGCTGAGGAGTCGTAAAGAAGGGTGCTAAATTTGTCCATAGGAGGAATGGGAGGAGTTAATAAGAATAAAATTGTGTGTCATCTGGGTGCGTGACTGTGCCGGCACGAAAGATTAAGCACCATTGTCAAACAATAAACTGTCTCATTTTAGAAACACCACAAATTTTTGGCGCTTGCGTTTGAATCCTAATAGCTTGAAGGAGCTTTGGAGATAAAGGTGATTACTTAAATTTGGCTTATTGCAGGAGCAGCACACTTCTTGGCAATGTAAGTGCATTTCTCGCTTGGTATTTTTGTGTTGTCAGATGATCTGACATGGCTTCGAAGCCCCGCCACCACTGCTACACTCAGACTCGTTGCTTTACACCTTGACCCGCATCTTACCACTCACAAGTCTGCGCTCACAATGAAACAAACCAATGGTGATTGTCATGCGTACCAACCTATTCTGGTGGTTAAAAGAGAGAGACTTTGGGGCAGCTTCATTACACGCACATATGCCTTGGTGAGCCGGACTCAATTCATTCTGCCACAAATTCTTTCCCTTGTGCATTGCTGTTGCTGTTTGCTTGCTTTTTTTGAATGAATTTATTTTAATGATACGCCAACATTTAGCTAAATTCTACCTTTTAGCTCAGAAGTAGTCAAAGAATTGCTTAAGCAGTTAGATCGAGACGGTTCAGGCACGGTTAGTGCCAAAGAACTCCTAGCTGCGCTTCAATGTGACGACAT
The DNA here is from genome assembly GCA_023375655.1 of Taenia crassiceps. Classification (NCBI taxonomy): domain Eukaryota; kingdom Metazoa; phylum Platyhelminthes; class Cestoda; order Cyclophyllidea; family Taeniidae; genus Taenia; species Taenia crassiceps. Next base: position 6,906,959 of record JAKROA010000004.1, on the reverse strand, counting down.
AAAGGAGGAACAGGTGAAGGATTTTATCAAAAAAATCGACAAAAACGGTGACGGAGAGCTGAACGTCGACGAACTAATGGACTTTTTCAACAGTATTGGTCTCTAGGCGCCCTTTTTTCTTAAACTACTTTCTGACTTAATTTGCTGCCTTGATTTGGTGTTTAATTATGCAGTCCCTCATCTCCATAGGTTGTGCTCAAATCCTGTGGCATGGCTTTTCAGCCCCTCTCTACACTAAAAATAATGTTTTCCCATGTCATTTTGACTTACTGCGACTTCTGGGAGAACTTGGAGAGCTAATAGTGCCTCCGCTTTCATAAAAGAAATTACTGATGCATCAAGAATGCGTCTTTTCCAACCTGGAAATGACAAATTTCAGGGCGTCTAATGGAGATTAGACAAGTAGTAATATTAAGGTTATTATGTTCAAATCGGCTCAAAATAGCACATTAAGCAGCAACATCGTTTGGGGCTGAAATACGTGTCCCCAGCAAGCACTTTTCATTCATTGGGGACCGGTGTGCTAATGTACAAGCTGAGGGATACAGCGCGTCAACAGGTGAAGCAACTAAGAACCATCGAAAAACAACGGCATTCTGTTACAATTATTGTTTCTCATGCTTCATTTTTCCCTTGAATGCTTCTTACTGCGGGTTTTCCAATTGACGTGAAGCAACAGAATCCAAGTGATACCTGACAGATGACTCGGCTAATAAGGCACTAGGTAAAGGACTATTAAAAGCACAATACGTGTGCAGATTTAAACAACGCATTGGTGACATTATTTCTGGGTGCAGGCATGCACTTTGCAGGGCTGTCTGACAGAGCACCAAAGTGAGGATCAAACTGCCTTGAGGGGAATGAACGGCCCAATTCCCACTTGAGGTCACTCATGATTGACTTAAAACTCACGTTTCAAGTTCACCAACAAGGAATGGCGAATACAATTTTGTCCTCAAAGAGCTTTTAACCTGGTGAATAACGAAAACCAGCTGAATTTTAGAGTTCATCTAATGGGACGATTGTATTACCATTTTTTGACTTCCAAACTACAGTTTTGTGTTGATATTTTCGTGTTCCGAACTGATTAGAAATGAAGAATTCGTTTGTGGGCAGTTTTGATAGGACTTGACACATTCTCCTTGAAATGATTGCTGGAAGGGCCTCTTTAGAGCGTCACAAGTGTGGTATACCAAACAGATGGATTTTACAAAGAGCCGCATTACCAAGAGACGGAGGGAAATAATTTAAAATTTGGTGCATAAATCCATTATTGACAAAAAAGCAATTTTTTTCGGATGATTGACTAAATGCGCGCTACAAATGAGTTTGGCCTGGTTATCTAAAATTACTCAAACTAAAGTGGTTTGCACTGGGGAGATAATGTTAAGTGAGTTTCCACTTTATTTTTCGTTTAGCCTTACCCGTTCGGAAAGCACGACAAAAGGCGAAGGTCTGCGACATTGCGTGCATTGTTAATTGAATAAGCCAATTTTGGAACATTTACAAACCAATGCTCTCAAAGAAGTCCATGAGCTCGTTAAGATCTAGCATTCCATCCTTATTCTTATCGAATTGTTCTATGAAACGTTGAACTTGTTCCTCCTTGATGTTAGTATCACCTAGCGCTTCGAGGAGTTCCCTCGCATCAATTGTACCAGAGCTATCCTTGTCGATGCTCTTCAAGAAAGTCATCACGGTCTGAGAGCTAAAACAGCAAATCACTCAACTCTTTCAAGGGCTGATAACAAAGGAAAAGATGAAATGCTATAGGCAGCACTTGCCAGGGCATTCTGTAACTTGATTGTGTGTTGAATATTATTGATAACTCTTAATAGTGCACACTGGGTTAGAGAAGAACATCCAGAGAGGTCGGTGCTTTCACATGCTGACGCTTCATTGGCTACCTGCCACATTCAGCCAGCATGAATAGGGGCAGATTCAAGGTTGGGTCAGAAGTACGCGTGATAACCTGAACCAGTTGGCCACAGATGCATGAGAGATTAATTTACTTATTGGGGCCACTTTGAAAATCCTTTGAGTCTCTTAGTTAGCCAGACATGGGACTTAACCTCGAGTGCTGCCAAAGTGGCAAATTTTAGATTATGCTTGGTATTAATGTCGATGATATTGTAAGAAACAAGGCAACTAGGGTGGCCGTCACTTTTTAATTGTCATACTATACAATAAAGGCCAAGAACGTCATTTACGATGGGAGACACACTTCAGTCAGTAATCTTGACCTCGGAGTCATCGATAGCATGATATAAAAAATGCATTTATGAGTCAAGGTAGGAATACATTCTCGTGGATGGATGAGGGCGTTTCGGCCAGCGTTTATAAAACGCACGCCTGTAAGGTTTACTGTGAACTGGTAGTGCTTGCAAGATATGGGGAAACCAGGTGATCCTACAGCATCGCAGTTCAAGGCTGATGCGTACGAAGTCACCTCGAGGGCTCCATCGTGCACGGCTCAAGAATTTGGCGTGGTGGATGATTGTTTCAACCGAAGTTGTCAGGCCTCTGCCGCAACTCATTCCTTGCACATGCCATGGAACAAAAAAGACAATTTGTATTACACAAATTGTCTTTGTGTATTTTTAATGATAACTCAAATTGTGAATGCTCATTGCAGCTAAGATCAAAAAGAAATGAAAAAAGTGATTTTGAAAGCAAAAAAGCGTTATTGAAAGTGCATGCATTTCCTCTCTTATTAACCCGCCAGAAACTATGACGTCAATGCTGGTTTATGTTCATTGTCAGTCCACTCGATCACTTGCGTGTGCACGTCGACCAATGGTGTGAGGAGGGTGTGTGTGTGTGTGCGTGTGCAGGTGACTTGACTCTATCATCCAAAGGGTATATAAACATAAAAAAGTTGAGGGAATACTCCTGACTTTATTGTCTGCAGCCAATATGCCCTCGTAAGTCGAATCTCACTGACCTTTCTTTCTATGCTTTTCATTACCTCTATGTTTTTGCCAAAAAATTTTGGAATCAGTGCTTTAAATTGCATTGCTAACGCAAAAATTTTGGTGGGTTTGTTTTAAGAGAGGTCGAAGCATTCCTCCAATCTGTGGACAAGGACGGTTCTGGAACAATTGACACGAAGGAGCTTTTAGAGGCTCTTGGTGATTCTGGACTCAACGAAAAACTAGTTAAAGAATTCATCAACGAGCATGACAAGGATCACGATGGAAAACTCAATTTGAACGAGCTTCGGGACTTCCTTGCTTCTTGTGGATGCTTGTAATTTGGAAGAAACGTTTTTGCGCTCCTAAATCCTATGAGAAATAATGCCTGATAAGTGATACAGGTTCTCTTGTTCTCTTGTTTTCTATTCATGTACCTTTACATTTCAAGTCTCTATCGCCTTCGTTGGGTTTTGGACACTTTAAGTTTATTGCTAATGCGAAAGTTATCCTGCTTTCAGGCTTAAACATTGTGTACTGAGCTCCAAAATAATGCCACACTTTCAATAATATCTAATTTGAGATACAGTGCGTATCTTAAAGCAGTAAATACCTCTTAAGCTGCTACTAAAAATAAATGCCGAGCGTTCTACAATCCTTTAAGCTGCTTCGCTGTTTTTAACCAAAAGGTGCACACGAAGTGGTAGTTGGTGATGTTCATGGACTTCGACAAAATGAAAATTTGTAGGGAGGACGGACTTACCGTCGCGTATTTGAGTGAAGTTGATTTTCACTGTGAATGGAGGACTCAAGGTGCGAGCGTTAATGTGCATGCGTGCCCGCAGCCGTCCGTCTGCGACCGTCGGAATGGATTTGCTGCTTAGAAACGTTGGGCCAGATAGACAACCAAACGATTCCACAACACCTCTGTTGAGGTGGAAAGCTACACCTTATCCAGATTGGAAAATGAACTAAAAGTGGCGAATGCCTGTGCGTGCATTCTCTTAAGTAGACTCGAAGTTGTCTAAAATGATCTGATTATAAAAGATTGAATGTAAGCACTGGATGAGAATGCATATCCCCTAAAAAGTGTGTGAAGAAGAGAAGGAAAAATTTAATGCACATTTTATCTGAAATCGTAAGCAGTCACAGAATTGAATGATTAAACTTTGAAAAGAAAACCCAAAAGAGACTGAACCTTTATAAGTCTGGTAGTATTTTGCTAGTCCCTTTGGATCCTAAGTCATATTGGTGCCCACTTATTATCAAGATGATGGTCGCCATTGAATAATACCTTTCATCTTAAGAGGCAAACCCTCTATGAGATTCAAGGAGCTCCGACGGCAGATATCGTTTGTCAGGCTCTTGAAACGCTAACTGAACGTTGAAACTATCTGTTGCACCACATAGATTTTGGTTGCACAATCTGATTCAACTTCACCCTCATCAGTCGAGGTGGCATCCGTGTCCCCTTTTTATTTGCTGCTGTCAAAGCCTTCACACCTCGGTTGTCTGCCTATTCGGCATTAGTTCCACTCGTGAATAAAGCATCTTTCCTGTATGCCCACAACCTTAACGAAATGTCAGTCTTTACGAAAACCAGTAGAGAGATTCTGCTTGTTCCCAAACATTTAGTAACTTGGTTCACCTAAGGCTTTGTAGGATAGAGAACAGATAACCAAAAGACAGCGACACTCGAGGTCACTAAATAAAAGAGCCCGCATTAAATTCTATTCTGACTATTTAATTATTTCAGCCGATGGATCATAAGCACATAGTTTTTTTTCTCTAACTCACTTCAATAGCACAAGATATGCGCTTTTGTGGGCAACTGCCAGCGGATAAACACAGCAAAACTTACGGAGGGTCCTGTAGTTCTTTTATCAAATCTACGAAAGTAAAATCACAGAAAAATAGCGAAAAGGTTATCAGTTCTGACTATATAACCCCTAAAGATATAAAAATGATTTAACTGCACTAGGAATTCTTCACCCTCACAAACCCTGGTAAGTAAACTATCAAAGAGAAATCCTACGGTAAATTAATTTCATTTTATTTCCTTTTTACTCGAAAAAAGGAAACAAAGGTGACAAAAGACTTGCAGCAACCTTTGCGACACACACTTGCAGATCTCTAAAGAGGCTTTCACACCAGGCAATTCACGTGTGCCGTCGGGTCCAGACTGTCATAACGACAACAACTTGAAATAAAGAGTAATTTAACAACAATTATTATTTGACTAAGTAGCTAAACTTTTCAATTTCGCAAATTTACATTTTGGAAAGGGAACATTAGGAATACGTAGAACTGACTGTCCAAGAGGGTTGACACCGCGGAAATATGCTGAGACTTGGATGCTGTTCCGGAGGCACCGAATTTTGTGCTATCGCTCGCGGCAGAGTACGACTTGAACTGCGTTGAGAGGGACGCGCGTCTTTCTGTACAAACGCCGCCATTATCGAGGTGGGCCTTTCTTCAATGCCTCGCCCACGCCGGCGCGCCTGATGGACATTACATGCAATTAATCCCCTGACAGCATTTGATTGGCAGGTGGCGCTTTTTGAAAGCTTGTGTCACACTTTAAAGTCATCGATAGGACATCCAACTTTTTGACACTGTTTATTATTTTGTTAAGCATGCAAGCAGCCAACAAGAGTTTGTGGTATATAGCGCAAACGAGGTTGTTTAAAACAAGCGACTTTGCGCAGCACCCACAAAAATCCCTAAGTGCACCTACTTACCGGTGTTCCCTATTGCTTAATTTGAGCACAAGCCCAAAAGTAGTGTCTGCAGACCAAATACCGTGTAGCTAAACCACCGGTCTTAGTCGCACGCGGAATCAGTTTCGGCAGACAGTCCACTTCCCGCTCTCCTATAAAGATTAGGGAACCCACATTCGCAGCGACTCCCCAGCCTTCGTTTTGGACACTCCTGAACTAATACCTGTACTTGACGCTGAATGAACTCGACATGTAAAGAGCAAGTGGGAGCTGGCATAGGACCAGAAGCTCCTCACGTAACATTAGCAAGGCGTCGCCTCGATTCGCCTACCCATCTTTTACAGTCGTTGATGAACGAATTGTAGGGTCATAGAAGAGGTGTAGAAAAAGAATAAGTAGTGCAGACTGGAATCCTTGGTATGACTTCACTACCGCTCACAATAGCATCACATTCATGTCCCAGCTATAATTTAGCAAGAACGGTCATTTTTTACTAGTTTTAACAAACCTTTTTTTAACATGTTTAGAGCATCGATTTGAAGGGCCGGTTTGGGTACAAGCGGGTTCCAATACTTTCTTTGAATCACCAAGAGCCATAAATTCAGCGGATTTTTTTAACGGTTGTTCATTGACCGACTTAACAACGAGCTCGAAGTGGAAGAACTTAGTAAATTCATGGAAGAACGACACCAGTGTCTCCTGTACTTATAGCTCTCATTTCCCCTCAGGTATGTAAACTACTGCTAAATGGTATTCCACAATAAATGATTGAGTCTGGCATATAAAGTCCTTACTATTATCCCCTCACATGTGGAAATGATTTGCAGACCAACGAAAGTAAGGATTCTTAGCCCTATTTTTGCCCTAAGAGTATGCGACGTTTGGTGATGTCTCCAGGTTCAGCGCTTAGTTTGTAAGTGAAAAAGCAAGAATTGTAGTTGTGGTAAGTTTAACAGAAAGATAATGCATTTAAAGTGAAGATTTGCACCATTTTTACGTGGGCAAATGAACTGGTTTTAGTTTGCACATCAAACCAGTTATTCATGCCATAGTGAATGGGGAGTGTCGGTATAATTTCACCACCTTTTGTCACGCTGTCATAAACTTGTCTCTTTGACTTACCAAATCACAGTAGCACAAAGGTATTAACCACAGTGAACCTTTTAGTTGCGAAATGTCATCAATTTGAATGCCGAAGATGGCTTGAACACGGTGGACTTCCGAGAACATGCGCTCGCAACTGAAGGCCAAAAACACCAATAGAAATCGGAACTCGAGAATGTCAAAAAATAAGTAGAGGCAAAATACTCATAAGACGCCGTGGCCCTGGGAATGTCTGCACTCCTGTCAAGTTACTTGTGGCCTTGTGCCACGGGCGTTCATTTAGTCGAAGTGGAGTAAACGCGCTGTAGTAAATGGTGCACAACCCGAGTGGAGGCGTGATTGCCATCGCAAGCCGTCTTCCTTAGTCACCTCCCGTCCTCAGTAGAGTAAGCTAAGCAACTGCCCTTGTACCAAGTAATCCTTTATTTGTGTAGCTCTAACACCCTCAAGAAACTTCAGTTATTCACTTTATACCGCAAAAGGCACTGTGATAAAAACGCGGTGTCGAAGCGATAAAACTACCTTGCCTGCACTGATTAACGGCACACCCTCTGTTATGCTATCAATGCGCAAAAGAATCTCGCAACTAGAGCCTCACCTTTTACTGTACACTTTAATGGATAAATGGAAGTGGTGAGATGGTTTGTTGCCATTGGTACCAGACCAGCGATACGGAAGAGGAGGCGGAATGATCAAAAAACCAGTGCGGCGTGTTGCTATTGTGGGAAGTCGAGCATTACCTCTTGCAAAGCTGTAAAATGCAGTGTCTGATATTGGCAGTCAACAAATGACTGGAAACATGTCAAATCCCGACGTCAGCACCAGTTCGAAGTCCGCGCTGTAAGAAATGGGCTAAAACTTTGGTTGGCGCAGTTTCCAGTAAGATGGAATGCAGTTTCAGTTACAATAATGAAAGTGGACTAATGGTAGAATAATGCTCAAAAATCGGCACGTTTTAAGGGCCAGATTAGCTCTATCCCCTACTATAGTAGGTTTAAAGCAAAGTAACAGTGGCTTCTGCTTTAGGTATAGGTAAGGGATTTGAAGATTCAGTTTTGGCGTATATTATAGTATCTGTGTCCACCAGTGTGACTATGTATCTCTTCCGACTCAAAGATATTCTTAAACCGTTTAACAACAGACGTCTGAGTGAAGTTTGCTGGGATGAATTTCAGGAAATTGTCACAAAGTGCCTTAGTGACAATGTGTTGGAAAAATCAAGCCCCAGCTTCATCATTGACTAAATAAATCCTCTAATGAAAAAACAATCACGTAATCAAGACACTATGGCGGTAAATTAAAGAGTAGTTTTTTCCATCAGAAAAGGTAGCCAAGGCTGGGATTTAAAAAAAATGCAAAAGTGCTTTGGCTGGACTGAGAAGAGACGGATATCCAATTAACCTCCGATTTCTATTTCATCTACATTTAAAAGCAGTAAGGCTCCTGCAAAAGTACAAAATCTTAGTCCCTGATGTTGCTTTGGCTTCAGCTAGGGCTCGGTAAAGCATGAAGGCACATGCCTTACAGTAGTCTTAAACAATTTAGCAAATGGCATCGTAGCTCATCCAACTACCCAACAGCATGTCCTTGCAAGTAGAGCTGATTGACGTTAGTAGTGATGTCATGACTAACTTGCGCTGACTATTCACCTTTTAAGTCTCGAAGCTGTGAAAAATTTGTACCTCCGGTCGACAAAAGTAGATGTGGTGCAGTTGGCACAGGAGGACTCTTGCGATGTCTCTAGGAGAGGGAATTTGAGGATCACTACACTGGAGATTTTGCAGTCGAGCACAATGGTGGCGATGATCGCCTTAATGCAAGAGAATCGGCTTGCATATACTAAGATAAGGCAGAACCCATAATAACCTTTGTGCCACCTGGTGACTGTACACTAGAATGAACCTGAAAACCTTTAAAGCACTATTTTAACTTAGAAGTTGAGCAAGACTCGGAAAACCACACTACTGAATTGGCCCTATTCAGCGTCGAATGAGAGAAGGGACTTTTGATTGGCACAACTTGAGAGCGTAAGCACACCAAGCATCTACTCGTTAAAGCTGATAATGTAATAAAACTAGTCAAGAGGCATTTATTGCACAAGTCCACAATCTTACTACTTAATGCTGTGAGATAGCGTTGTGGCTATATTCGCTGAGGGTACATCAAAATGTGATTTGAGAAAAAACAAAACTGTAAGTTTTGTGCTGGAATAGGCTTATTATCGGCTCGATGACTCTTTACGTAGAGCATCACTGAAGCAAGACCAGCAGTTTTCAGCCTCAGCCTTTCCTCACCACTGCTGTCACCTACTTTACTAAATTTCTTATTGTAAGCCTCAGACAAGGGACGGTGCTCAAGAACCTCATCCACTATCCCAATATCAGCATGTTTAAATCCATCTATCTCAATAGACTCTATGAAATTGTCCAACATGGTAAGACCCTTTACTTAATTGTGCATTCCAAGAAGCTGAACTCACCCCTTAATGCCCCTACGGATGGGTTCTGTGTCAGGTCGAAGGTGGTGGCACAAAGAATTGGCTCCTTCCAAATCGCGCACTACGGTTTAACTGGATTAGAAATGTGTCCTGCATGCAATTGACCTCCGAAACGCTCATTGTAGTGACTAACATTAAAACTGAAAGCAGTAACAATAAGTTTATGTTGATATTTCACGTTTATGACCTAATTATCCACAAGCATGCAGTCAGATTGCAAGTCAAATTTGCAGGCCTCAATTTGCTTTCACATGACTCTCACAATCCGCTGTCTTGTAACCGCAATCTCTCATTCAAATAAACAGTATTGCGTAAGAGCGCGAAATTTAGGAGCTAACAAATCATTTTAAGTTCCTGCAACAAATAAAAGCACTTAGAAATAGTCATTCCTTATTTTACCCCCTGGATGGCCATCCGAGTGTTTCATATGCACAAAAATAAATAAAAGGGTCAAAATTGTGTTAACTAATCCCTTCGGGTCAATTGCAATTAACTCCCTCAGTGTTGAAGGACAGCCGCACAAAGTCGCGCATGGAAAGTCGAGGAAGCGCAAGTGCAGATTTGGGAGTAGATTTGCAAATGTAAAACCTCGGATCTGCAACCTGAAAATTTTGACTGAGAAGCCGTTAGACGCTTCTGCTTGTCAGGCATGGGCTCATTGTCTCAATCTGTTGCCTTTTGCCCCAATCTCCAGACATTAAATCCACAAGCGTAAGGAGCAATGAACGGTTCATTTTGATGCTTTGACCCTTGAACTCCTTCCTATCGCCATCAGCAATTACCTTTGGTTGGAAAGTGTTGAGTTCTCCACTTTGGTAGACTTTATCTCGGGCTAAAAATCCAGACACCTTCACATCTCTGCGAACTACCCAGGCGCTTATTTGAAACATGTCTTAGTAAACCCAGGACCATCATGAGGCGTGAAATTGAAAGACTATTCAAGCTCTTTAACATTATTCTTAGATTTGCAAAACACATTGTTAGCCTTTTCTTTTTTCCTCATTGCTGCAGTTGATGGAGAATATTCGATGCAGCTGGCACATTTAGTATGGTGCAGTGGGTTCTCGAGCTGATTTCACAAGAGTGAGACTTGCACTTCTATCAAGCTCTTTTATAAGAACGATAAATTCCTGTTTAAGGAATCACAATTTCCTACGAGAAATGTGATTCGTTTTTGATTCAGTGCTACCACACTGGGATGACACTTGTGTGTACGACGACTGGCGAAACTGATCGTGTGACAAGTTCAATTAAGGCTGATCGCTGGCGAAATTTAGCGCTTTCTTCATTTAACGCATCCACGTAAAGAAGAGGGAATTTTGTAGCTATTGTCCCACAGAATTATGAATCTTTGGTGATTAAAGTAAACAAAAAGTTAAGGAATATGCTAAATAGGACTTCTGTGTCTGATAAAAAAAAACAAACCTCAAATCGGAATGCTTCTTAATTTTGCTTACCGGTCGACTACTACCAGTTCATTTAATGCCTAAAATAGGGAATTTGAATGTATAAGCGTCTGCATTTTGAAGATAAGCTTTAATTTAGCGATACCTGATGGGCCAAGCAAGTTAGTGGCATTTGCGGGGTACATTTATAAAATGGGCTACAAGCGAACATGTGAAATTATAATTTTTATTTGTTGAGAGCTCAGTGAAACCCCTTCCTTGAAAAGTTCGGACAAGTATGGATAGTAAATGGTCTTCCGGGATGTTGAGTAATTCCTCCTTGTCAATTGCACCACCTCGGTCGTGTCAATGGGAGAGAGCGGAGAGGGGAAACCTGTCCCTTCCTCCACCACAAAAAGAAAGAAAGTGCCAATTGCTTTTCCAACTCACTTGTCCATGATGCTACAAAGCAGCGATGTCCTCTTTTGCCACCTCGAATCGCTTCGTAATGTGTTAGAATAGGAGAGCAGAGAAAAGAGATCGAGATTGCTGGCTTCAAAAAGCCCAATAATGCTTATATAGAACGAATCCTGAATGTCTCACAAACCTTTTTAAAACTACGCCCTCCATATTTTAATAGAACGCAAATTTCCATATTTTTTTGCGTAAATGTAGCAACAAGTGAATAGCATCACTGTTCAAGTCTAAAGTTCTTCAAAGTCATCTCGGTAGGTACTGAATTCGTTAACCGGAGGGAAATAAATTGACGTCATCCGTTGGAACGAAAGTGACGATGGGGAAAAGACTCAGGACTCAGAACTCACTGCATCTGCGCAGCTACTAAGGTTGCGCTCGTTGCAGTTTAATGTTCGGTTCCATTAATTTGATGCCAGCTTCTATTGCTCATAGTACGCTCAAAATATCGCCATTCGAATTGGGCTGCTTTGTTGCTAAGACAAAGAGGTCTGAGTCTCATCACCACCTCGGGGTTCACTCCCTCACTCCTCTTCGCGCCAGCAAATTTGAGGCACAAACAACTGAGTTAATGGTTGAATAAGCATTGAATGAGTATCCTTTTCAGTTAATTACCAAGTTGATGCAACTTTACTCCTCAATGCTACTAGCTCAACTATCAAGAGTATCGGAAAGCAAAATACATTATCATTAGCACAATGCAAAAGGCTTTTAAACGGAAAACTAGAATCTTTGACATCTTACTTCTCCATCGAAAGGGAAGATTTTTGACATTTAGGAAAGGAAAGCCTTTTAATGAGTGTTACCTTTTGAAGTTACCCTAAAGCCGATAAATAAAAGTGAGAAGTCAACGAATTTGGCTCCAACGAAATGAATGATTGGTTCTTCTACTAATTTCGCTGATCTTAGAAAGCTGTCATGCTCTCTCGCACAGAGTACGTCATTGTTTTTCACCAGATACGCAGTACACAAATTGATTTGGCTTCGTGTCAGTCTGACCTCAAATTTCGTGTGATTGTGTCTCATTGGCTATCGCCTTTAAAGGCAATTTTGGGCTCCTTCGCACCGTGTGGAGCGGTATGTCGCTGGCGTTATAGAGTGTGCCAGCATTGGGAACGATTTGCTAGGAGTGATTTTCTTTGCACACGCGCTCATTTCTCCGCCACCTCATCACAGTGATGATGTTATCTTGCGCAACCGACAGGAGCGCTAATAACCGCATCTCAGTCCACGTGCATTCGCATATTCCTCCGGGTTAGAGTGAAGTGGACAAACGGGTTGTTCGAAATATTGCGCCACATGCCAGCAGTCTGGTTGCGTTTTCCGGAGGAAGTGGTGACTGCCCTGTGGTTATCAACCAAACGCTTCACTTTACTGCTGTTGAAGAGGAGCTTAGAGTGGTGATGCATGAAAGTGCTAACGACTCTTAAGCAATAGTTACAGAAACCTTCAACTTACTCTGTTCTCACAACCTATTGAGCAACGAGGTTTTTTGGTTCATGAAGTCTGTTTTAGTGTATATGGAATAATTTACCTAGATTTTTAGGCATTTTTATGCCCTTGAAGTAGTTATATCGGTAAAGTAAGTGATGCGTCGATTATACCTAATTTGATTCGATTAAGCCAAAGTTTCAACCAGCTAAAGCTGATTCCTAAAGCAACGCTTAAATTACCAACCATTGTTTTAAGTTTTGCTATCACATATTACTAAAAAATAGCTTAAACCTTAGCTCCAAGTCATCTTGCAAATATTAATTTAATAACCTCAGACTGTCATTAATTGTACAGTGTGAGGATCAACATTTCGTGAAAGAAGACAGTAGCTGGAAATGGACAAACGGAATTGGCTGAAATAGTGCGACCTTCACTCTCAAGCACTGCGCATTAGCAGAACGTACGGCCACTTTTACGTCCCATTACTTCGAGAGGGAGAGCGGACTTGAGAGGTGGCGTGATTCGTCTCGAAACAGCGCGTGTCAGTAAACACGCATACTTATATTTATTTTAGATAGGCTCGTATGACTCGAAAGAGGGAAGCACCTTGCTCGCCTTCACACGCTGCTAAATTCATTATTTTATAATTTAGTTCTTCGTTTTGCGGATTTTGATGTGGTAAGCCTCATTGTGCCCTTCTAAGGTAACAATTGCCGACCTCTTCTTAGGGCTTGGAATGTTGACGTTCAAATCAAGCTTGCAAACTGCGGACGGAATTGGCTAGGGCAAATTCGGCTCTAATTTGCCTTCCTCCCTCCCCTCCTGTGGTTTTCCGATTTATAACCAACTTTCTCAGACAGCTGCTACTAGCATCATTTAGTTGGGCAAACGGCAAAACTTCTCGTGGAATTTTGATGTGAGAAACACAATTCTGTTGGCTCTTAGAAACCTGTCCAGGGTCCAAATCCCATCTGAGAGGATTGCGGCTTATCAATCCACTCCTACATCACCTGGCTAGTTGGTGATCAAAAGTTAAAAGACAAATGTTTTCCTTAGTTGTGCATAGGCTTCCAACTTATTTTGGTGATGTGCAATACCGATTCACGTACATAAAAGTGGCCAGTCTTAAAAGCATTAGATTCGGAAGCAAATTAACAAGACCAGCAACCGGTATAGTCGACCCAAAGGGAAATAACTATACCTCGGTGAACTGGGTTACAGATGGTGGACAACATCGGTTGTGCGATGTGAAGCAAAAAAGGTGTCTGTACAAAAATATATGTATACCACAGAAGAAATGAAAGATTGAATGATGAGTTCCCATGATATTAAATGCTTCTCTCGCTCGTTGAGACGCTGCTGGTCTTTCTATGAACATTGTTGAGCATAGCAGTCAACTCTTCTAAGTTAATCTCGCCTTTGTTGCCCTTGTCATGCTTTCGAATAAAATCGCTAACATCGGCTTCCGACAGACCGGTGCCCATGAAGGCCTTGTGAAGGTCAGAAGTCTTTACAGTCCCAGAACCATTGAAATCGAGAAGTTTCAGAATTTCACGAGCAATATTTGGACTACAAAGTGAAAAAAAGGCGTAGAGAGTGAGAAGAAATCGGAGTAGGAGAAAAGGCAACGTACTCAAGCATGCGCGTCTTGGCGATGGAATAACAGTGCTGAGTGCAATTTTTTAGTTTGCAGAAGTTGGGGACTTTATACGCGTTCACAGAACATACATGAGCCAGTGGTGGCAACAGAGTTCTGCAACTGGTGATTAGTTGGACGTGGGTGTGCAGTGGTACTACTTTGGTCTTCACCCATTGGTCCATCGCGGACTGAGGTCACAATGCAACTGCTGCCCACACGCAGCTTCAGTCTCACTTGAGTGAAAAATATCGCGGTCAGAATGTTTTTTTCAACTCTACTGACACCATAGAAGAAGTCGGAGTACGATAAAAAACGCCTCATTCACCATTAGCTAGCCGTAATTCTGTTTAGAAATTTCGAAGCATTTCAACTGGCTTAGATCAAGTAGCAGATAATTCTAATTGCTAAACTAATTCGGTAGCAAAATATCATGATAGTCATGCGATTATTGCTAAGTGTTATTATGATGAGGAAATATGATGCCTCATACTGCATAAGCTTACGACTTTTCGGAAGACGTATGCCATCTTCAGTAGAGCCTACAATCCAGTCTCGTAGACACTGATGAGAGGGCTCAAAGATTAAAAGATGTTGGAATTAGCCGATCTAATGTGCGGTTGTTTAAAAGCCAACTTGCACTTCATGGTTATCCCTAACCTTTTGAGATACTGCAGTTTTAATACCTCAAGAGAATAGAATGGGACCTTTTGGTTTTCTTGCATTTTACACTAACTTGTGTAAAGAGCGGTTCGCATAGCGAACGTTGCTACTTGGCAAGTGTTGACGTTGCTGAACTAATCATCCAAAAACCTGGATGTTGCCCGCCCTGTTGCAGACCACTGGCATCCTTCGCACTTCGCAGTCGCAAATTACTTTGCTATGCTTTGCAATTTGCAAGTTAAATGAGTGACAAACGCGTCATTTTTGGGGCTCGTTTAATCGTCTTCATAGTCACAACAAAGAGGAGAATAATAGCACGTGCAAAATAAATAAATCTTTTATTCTTTCTCTTGCCTATGCATATTGAGTTTTCGAGAGTTTTTGTGCCTATGACACTTTGTAGCAGCATTACAGTGGGAAATTATGATGAAGAGCCATGCCAATACAAATGACCAACAACCTTTGAAGAATGCTCGAGTCTCACTATTCCTCTTGATAGGTTCAACGAGCAAATCGGCGTCTGCTTTTGCAATCCACAGCTGTTCTGCACTGGTTAATGCACACCGCGAAAGGCCATCATCCCTGCCCGTTTTTAATTGAAGAAGAAGCGAATGAAAATAATTTGTTATCTCTAGTTGAAAATGCAAATAAGTTGCTTGTCGAACTACATCTGCCTATTCTCAACCAGGTATCCTATAATGAGTTTGCAGAAATTTGAAACATAGATTTCTTGGCCAAAAAGGTGCCTCTTAATTAGGCTGAAACTGTGCCTCCTGCATGCACCATTGTTTTATAGGAGCTATGGCATTCCAAATCGGCCACCATTATGCAGGAGGTGATTGCGTGCTACTGGCGCCCAAATAACTTTTCCTCTCGGTAAATCCGTCCACCTTTTGATCCATATATTTGGCCATATTTGTGGATGTAGGTCCGTTGTGGAGACCAGATCGAGCACGTCTGTCCGTGTGGAGGTGCACTGCGATTACAGCTGCTTCTTAGGTGAGCGTGTGTTCCTGTCCCCACCTACCGATGTACAAACTATGGGCAGAATTAGTGTAAATTAAGGCCTCATTCTACAAAAGAAGTCAAGCTACATACAAAAAAAAACACAGGAACTTTGGTTTATTCTATCAAAAGAATCCCTCAATTCAACTAGTTAGTTCAGCCAAAATGCTCTTGGGGTGTCATCTTGGCCGACTTTCAAAATTTCGAACATACCGCAACTCGTGACCGGGTCACGAGGTCGCTCAGTATTAATTGCAGTCGCTCCCTTTTTAATCACCGATTCGAATTTAGCGACATTTCAAAGGCCACACGACCATGCAAATGAAAGTGAGTCGAAACCACATGATCATAGAAAGAGCATTTGGAATGGAAATCACATCGGTGTTCTTTTGTATGCAAAAAAAACGTGATGGCAGTGAAAAAGCAAGTTGACCCTAAGATGACCTTAAGAGATTGCAAATTTTGAGATCCAAAAAGCCAATTGACACGATACATCCATTCCCTGGCAAAAACGGGTTTGAACCTTTGGTCTATGGCTACGCGTTGCCTCACTCAAACATCTGGATTGTCAGACTGACGCACTTCACGATGAAATTTGTGATTTTGCCTAATCTTAAGTCACTGAAGTCTGAAAGTGGACTTTTTTCATTGCACCTAATAAACAACTTGTGCAATCCTTCTTAAGGGAAGTCTGAGAATGCAAATTTCTCCGACAGGCCTTTGCTTTTCAACTGGAACCATAAAAGTAGCATTTGTTGGGAAAATTAAGAGAAGTAAATCTTACATTGACTAAAGCAATTTAAATAACTACTTGGCTCCATAAACTGACGGTGGTTTAAGTTAGTAAGAGGTAGTTTGGTGTTCAGTTCCTGCTATTTCTACTTTAACTGTTTCATCTTTGTACATTCGTGGGTCTTCTCATTTGACGAAGACCTGATTTACCATCACCGCTGCATAATTCCATTGGAAGCGCCTACAGATCGGTGCTTTATTCCCTTAAACAACGAAAGCAAAGTTCACATCATTTGCCCTGCCCACATTTTTGGTTGTACGAAGAACTTACTTCGGTGGGTTATGCGGGGCTAGATTCACTCAACGAAATCTGGAGAGTTCTAATGTACTTTTTAGAATTGTGCTTCATTTGAGGTTTCATTTAATTAGTTGAATCGGTATGACTTTGTCCACTTTAATGCACCTCCGCCCCTCTAGTAGTATCACTGGTTGTTGAACCCACGTCTCCCAGACAAGACGGCTATGAACTACTTCGACTAGTCTCAAATAACACCATGCCACATTTACTGATACAAAAGAGTAGACATATCCACTTTTGGTAGATAACGCTAAAAGGTCGTACCCTTTAAAATCCACTTTAACTAAAATTGCTTTAAAGCTGGTGAATTAGTCAACAAAAGGTCTTGGTCCGCAAGAATGGACTTAAATGTTTTGCGGTACCGTTGTAGACGGTGCTCGGCTTTTCCTATGAACGGGTAATTAATAAAACTCCAATTAGCCGCAAACAATGCTTGTCTTCTATAATTTTAACATCTCCAAATGAATTCGTAAAAACACAATTAAGAATGATGCAGCCATTAGGTTAACACTGCACCAAATCACACGGTAAAATATTTTAGAGTTAGATTTATTGCTAATGTGGATTAGATAGCGCCCTTAATAAGCATTTGCACATAAAGTTTTGCCTCTCATGAGGATGTCGCGGCTAACTTCCGCCGATGACTTAAGTAGCAATTTAGTGAGTTCTCTGTCAGGAGTCAGAGTTCATTATGTGTATGGAAGCAAACTTGGGACTAAAAATTTTGATGATTTATTGGTGAAAACAGTTCGGATATATGCGCACAGTTTTCCATTTCGCCGCGTAAGATCCTCCGTCTCCACAATTTGAAGCCCTGCTATGGCAACGCAGCTGGACGGTAACACCTGCAACCTCTTAGGACTTCTTTGTTTATTTGGTGACGCTACACTAGTGCCGATGGTAGGTGGATCCTCGTAAGACGAAAGTACTTTGGGAGTCGATGTTGGAAGCCTAACCTAAACATCACAGAACAAAGCGTTTGATGTGAGTGGATGACTCTACGAAGACTAACGACAGAAAAGTTGTCGAAGTCATATTCACTTTTACGCATTACTCCAATCCCCCATACGGGAAGGAGAAAAGTTAACAAATAAAGCCATACTTGAAGAATTTTGAAACGAAACCACTACGAAACTTCGCAAATCGCATAAGTAAATGGCAAGCCTTATTTGCTTCGATTAGCTAGACAGCATCATAGCAGACGTTTGGGCGGTACCAGAAGAAAATTGGAGTGCCTAGAATGAGGCGACCTAAAATTTTATCTCTTCGTGGTTAATTTTTTGGACAACGGCTGTGTTTGGATATGTGAAGCGTAGCAGTGATTGAGGAGGACGCTTGAGAAGACAATCAGGGGAGCCAGGCTGTATAGTAAATGAATGCTTTTTATTCCCTTAAAAAGTACGTAAGATTGAATCCCATATATTCGAACTCAAGTAGCTCAATTGTCAGCTCCAATTTCTCTTAAGCCGTACTGAAATTAGATCTCCGTCACAACAGATTTCATGTAACTGATCTGTTCTTAAATCTACTCGTTATTTTATGTGGTTTTCTAAAATGTCTATTCTAACTGGCACTTTGGTGATGAAAAAGTGTGAAATTTGACAAGCCTTATTATTTAAACGCCTTTAAAAAAACACCTAGTCCTCTTAGAACCAGAAATTTGCAACATTAACATTCGCACCAAGACATTTGGCGAAATATTTTATTTCGATATTTTAACATCTGAATGAGCACTCATTCTGCTAGCTTAGATAACAAACATGTAGTGGAGCAGTATACATCCTCACAACTGTTAACCAACAACAAGACATTCAGAATGCACAAAATTCTTCTCGTTTAAACAGTTCAACTTTCAGCGGTTACTTCTGGTCGTCCAAGTCAATGGGTTAGCTGAGGGGAAGGATGGAATTAGCTTGCAATAGCGAATTGAACGCTCGTGCCGCGGACCCGAGTTGAGCCACGCCCAAGAGCACGTGCCAATGTCAACGCTGGGTCGTGCCAATCTGCACGGCGGTAGGGCACTGCAATCACATAAACAAACTTTTTCTCACTGAAGTCAAAAATACCGAAAGTGTGGCGAAATACAGTCAGGATGAAGATTGGTTTAGTGTGGACCACTTGTGCGATACCTTGCTCTATCTTGTGTCCCAAGTAATTGCATACCAAGTCGATTTGGGAAGTACAGTGCATGCCACCATGCATGCTGTTTTGTGTCCTCCCCGTAACTCCTTAGGAAGAGGCAAATCTTGAAACTATTTACAACGCTGTAAACTCTGCTAAGACATTAAGTGGCATATGCAGGACTATGATTCACCAGTGAAACCTTCACGCACTAAAGGTATGACAGTGCTGAGACAAAAAGCAGTATGTGCGATAGAGTGAGTCAGAGTCTTGAGGTTTTCTTCTTTAAACTCTTTGAGCAAAAATTTGATATTTGCTTGGACCATGAACGAGGCGCATAGAGTTGGCATGCAATGAGATCTTGAGTGGCTCACCAAATAGTTCCGTAAGCCCTGCATTTTAACACCAGTCAGCATTAAATTATCATCTTCTGTGCTCAAAAGAGTGTATGGGAGACCTTTATATTTCCGAACCAATCCAGTTCCTCTCTTTATCTTGAGTGTTTCTACTTTTGAAGAAATCTCAAGCCTTAATTTTATGCAGAGTCTTAGCATGACCGTTACTAGTGGAACGAATCGTTGCGCTGAATTTACTTGCAACCGTTGTCGCATCATAACAGGCTCTCATGTGTCCACACACACTAAAATTTGGTCAGGAGCTGTCATGGGACTGCCAGCTGAAAGACGGCTAACGATTTCGTGCATTAAAGAACGCGGCGACGTGAAGTGAGATGGAGAGGCGAAATGGTAAGAACCGATCTCGGTGTTGCAATCACACAACAAGGGCGTGCCCCAATAAACTTGGATGCACATAACTGTGCCTGGCGGTCTCTAGTCACGGCCTGGCTTCACATAAATACACCACTGATGCCTCTGATCCGCATTCATTCACCTCATCATCATGGAATAGTAAGTCCATTCCCATTTTCTCTAAATAAAAGAAGTTCTTTTGGCTTTACTTTCGTCTGAATGCTTGATGACTTTCTTACTGTTAAATCACACGCCTCCAAGATGACTGCCAACATGGTTTCCTATGCGAATAGTATGCTATAAATTTAAAAAATCTTAAGTCATTTATGAATGGTGGCAATGAGGATTGATGTAGGTCTCTCCAATTGGGCGTATGGTCATAAATCTTTTTTAGCAGGCTTTCCGGATTGCATTAATGCGAGAATGTAGTCGCAATAGGATGTTTCCTTTCATGCTGAAAGTGTTTACATCATATGATCCATTACATTTAAATAACTTAGGGCTTACTAAGGCTATGAATATGTTTTTAAGCTACACAAAACACTCAAAATGAATGATCCACTAATTCCATGCCTACTTTTAATAAATAACGAATAGCTGCTTACAATGCCTTAAATCAGTCTAACCTGGAAGTGGCTAAAAGGAAATTCTTTTACCCTACCTAAGCGATTTGCCTGCTCCAAAAGATAAAAACCCATGCAAAATGGAGCTTGACAGTCCACACCTCTGCGGCGCTTGTGCCTGCAAGGGCTGCAGTAACATCGTGACCTCACCTGTTGCCCCATCGGAAAAGCCCTCTCAGAAGGAAGAAAAGGCCCATCGCTACGTGACCTACGTTACTGATCTCTGAGAACTGGTCTAGACTCTTTATTTAAAAACTGTAAACACTTTGTTGCGTGATTTAAGTATTGCACACAAATTCCAACTATTCAATCATCTTGTTTGTTTCCATTCCTTTAAATGACGCCTAAACGAGTTGAACGGACGTAGTGTTCGCAGCGTTGATTGCGCCGTCTCCACCTGGTCACCCTGCACCCAATTTGGCATCATGAGGGATTCACAGGCCGCAACAGTTCCTCTCATTCATTGATATTCATCTGATAATTAAAAGTGACATTCCAGTGCCTTAAAAGGATGTCTCGCATGGTGGATCGGATTACAAGAAGCTGCTAGGGCTGCCGGATATGTAAGTCGCATTTTGTGGCGTCTACTGAAGTCAGTAAGTAAGAAAGCAGCATTATTCATTGCTAATTATCTGAAAAAAATCAAGAATCTTTCCAAGGCACAAAGTCTATTGTTGCAAATTGAACAACCACAAACGCATGGGAACCTCGACTAGTTTGGCACTCTCTCGAGTAGAAAACACAAGAGGTAACCGCTATTAACAAACCTGTCTCAAAAGATACATCATTCTATCAGAACTGTCACAATAATTAAAATCTTTAATCCTTTACCCATTAGTCAGATATTTCTGCCAACACTGAAGAAATTGCCAAACGATGCGATTTGGTTAAATTTAACTTTTTTGGTATCGCAGTAGATCTGATCCTCCAATAGAGTGCGATATAATCCGGCTGCTTTTCGAAGTCTTGAAATTCTCCGTACTTCGTTAGAGGTTAGCCACATAGGCTGCAAATAAGCCCATACATAAGCCATAGCATTTACTACCTTTTAGTAGACTAACCACCTACCTCCATAACACATGCATGCTCAAAGCCCTTTGTCAAGTCTACCAAGTTTCTAAGGGTCAGGAATTGTTTAGCGATGATGAAATTGAAAGCTTGAAACTGATCACACTATGAGGCAGTCGTCCAGATGTTTTATTTACACATCCTCGCCATATCGAGGCCATTACATCCGCCTGTTCTGGCGCGACGAGCTCGCCACGCTC
The DNA here is from genome assembly GCA_023375655.1 of Taenia crassiceps. Taxonomy (NCBI): domain Eukaryota; kingdom Metazoa; phylum Platyhelminthes; class Cestoda; order Cyclophyllidea; family Taeniidae; genus Taenia; species Taenia crassiceps. Next base: position 6,885,278 of record JAKROA010000004.1, on the reverse strand, counting down.
TTGGGTGGTTGTCGCCAATAGCGGTGCTGGCAGCAGTGGTGACTGTTCCGCGGATGTGCAAGAGGAGCCTTTGTATCGGCCTCGTCTCCAGCCCACTGCCACATTTCCGTTGGCGCTGTGGACAAGCGGTTCCCAGACCTCCAACTCTTCCTTGTTGATAGTAAATTAGTCTTTCATTTCTCACTAATCTAATAATTTCCCTATGGTATTTCTCCTTTTTTAAATCATAAATTGCTCCACGATTTAGCAGTGTAACATCTCTTCAAAAGGAATAAGTTTTGATGGTAAAACCAACAGCCACGACTTCCCGTTGATGTCATGCATTCCAAGGACTTTCCTTTTGACGCAACTTGCGGTGATTTGGCAAAACTTTTGCAGACGGTGTTCATTGCTTTATCAAAGCCTAATGTACTCAGTGGCCTTCTGTCAAAAGAACTGCCAGGAATCTCCCTTCTGATACAATAAGGCCTTCGCAGGACTGAGTCGACTTTAGCTTTTGCCTATTTGGCCGGTTCTTAAATGAACGCTTTATCTTCTGAGTGGAGGTGGGAAGAGGTGCTTTCCGGAGCCATTGAAAAAAGACACCCTCGTTTGCCCGTTTTATTTGAGGGTGAAGTGATATTTCTGACCCACTCATCTACTAAGATATTTAGGACGGATTTCACGCAAAGTACTTGTCAAGTTAATGGACAAAAGTTAGCTCTCTAAGGCCTCAATCAAGTTATAAAGGGATGCCTATTGCAGACAATGTTCAGCAGATATCGATTCGCCCATTCAGAGTCCGCTCGTAGTGCTCTCGGGTGAAGTGTCCAGATCATGTCACTTCCCTCTCCGCCATCCCCCAACTTGACTGGTTCGACCGGCACTCGCTTTCATTGCGCTAGAAGTATGCATCTTTTTTCGAACAAAAAAAAACCAAACGCTTATTCAAACGTCTGGTGAAGTCTCTGATACCTTTTAGTACAAATTACAATAATTCTCTAATTGATCAAAGTGAGAAAAATATCATGATAGAAGTGAAACAGCAATTTTTATACTAATGCCAAAATTTCAGATTATGCTCTCCCCTTCTACGTCCTTTTTAAGTGGAACTTTGGATCTTGTTTTTTAATGCTCTGTAAACACATTAGAATTGCAAAACAAGGCCTCTCTTATTAGCCTTACAACACCGGTGACAGAAAATTGGTGTTCGAGCAGGAGATTTACATTAAAGAAATTTGAGTGTGACGCTAAAGTCAGAACGAATCTGTGGATAGCGCTTTGAGAACCATCGGCTAACATACTTGACAAATGCGCTCTGATCAATAAAACGAGCATTCAGTTAGTATTGTTGAAAGATTATGTCTGCAATACCAACGATGAACGCTCCGCTTTCGAGTGCTCTGTGGAACGTATTAGGTTAGCCCTGGTTACTTGGAAATAAATTAAAGAAAACTCACACATTTACGATCTTCTCAGCTGGCAGTTTGCCCTCGGTTTAGGCTTACCTTTGACCTTTAGGGCTTTAAGCTCATCTCCACTCAGAAACCTTCAGCAATAAATTCGCAGCATCGTCCTCACTTAGTACCTAAGATGTGCAGGTGTGTACGCCTTATGCATAAACCATCCAAATGGCCACTGCTAAATATTTACGAACCCTCAAATGGGCCAGACGGAAATTGTGTAACCCGCCTGAGTGCAAAGGTGTTGGATTAGCACCGATTATAAAGCTTATTCGCATAACTAATCCGTATTCCTCATCAACCTTCTTCAGTTAAACCGGCAAAATTCAACTTCGAGAAAATATAAGAATTTAACAACCCCTTCACTTCGTCATAGGGATTCGAGCAGATAGTAATTCTTAATGGTTTGTTTCAACATACTTATGAAATTCATAACGAGGACCTCTGACGTTCGAATGTGTTGATAATGGCAGGCCCGACTATTAGCTGGAGGACCCATCACCAACTGATGGAATCATGCTCCCCTTGGGTGGAGTTGGTAAGAGGCAAGACTCCAAAAGGGAATGGCCGCCTCACGAGGTGTAAATTTGCGACTCTTCAGTGTGTTAGAGCATTTTCAACTATTTTTTGTCATTTATATGGCTATTTGATTTGGCAAAGACAATTTGGCCCTAACAGATCGAACGCACAATGTTGTCGAATCAAGGATTCAAGAAGAGGAGTAGTTTATTAAGGAACCATGTTAACGTTAAATACTCTTTTCTTATCGCATAGAAATCTGCTTGGTTAGCCGGGTACGCAACCTCTCCTTGAAAGGAAAGCAGAAACAGCAGCAGCAGCAGCAAAGGCGGCTGAGCCAATGCTGGCTGGTAGCTTGAGAGGTGAACAACAAGGACAGCGAACGTCAGTCAAACTGAACCATGAACAATAGAGATGGACCCTAACTACCACAAACATTCGCATTTTGTGCGCCCACAACAGCAACAGCGACAGAGACAGTAGGGAGTGCTCACATTGGAATAGGAGTGGCCATCTCCCATACCTAAAATTAAAGCAAAAATTATTCGACTCGTAAGGGGGCAAAAAAGTCCATCAAATATGCACTGCTAACTACCTACAACTTGACTGCATGCAAATAAGGCATTTCAAGTGTGTTCTACTGGCCAACCAACCTTTTCTAGGTGCAATCTGCTATTTGTCATTGCATTGCGGATTAATTTGCGACGAGCCATAATCATCCAATCTGAGGTCATTAGAAGTCGGTGTGTGTTGTGCTAACGCCAGTTAACTGAAACCAGCCCTACATGAGTGCGAGAACCGTGGCTAGAGGCGAAGGCAGCGCCAGTTGATTGTGGCGGCGCGGGCACAACGCGAGCGAGATGTCGATACCATATTCGTGGAAGATTGCAACTAACTCTCCCAAAGCCTTCCTCCGCCTCCTCGTAAGGTATACTAAATGTGTTAAACCCAAGTTCAGATCAGATGGAAGGGTACAATCTACCGATACATCCTCTTCGAATTCTGCGTTTTCCTTCTCATCTATGGCATAACTTCACTCACCTACCGGCATCTAATGTCCGAGGGATCAAAAAGGTCGAAATATTTTCTAGCAGCTTTCGATTGTAGTTAAAGGGAAGATAAAAAGCACCTACATGAATTATCTCCATGCTACTAAACTAGAAATGCTCGGATCTTGTTTTTACCAAAAAAATGTCACGGACTGGAATTTCGTTTTTTGAAAAAAAACACTTGAGTACTCAAACCGCAGTAGTGGAATTGATGTGTCACATCCGCAAGCCATTGTACTTTACCATACCTTACCAATACTCGAGGCAAGTGACAGCTTGTAATTATTTTAAAAATGTGTTTACGCTTCGCTACATCTGAATAAGCGATGTGGCTTTCTCCCTGACGTCTTGACGCCTCTGCGCAGACATTCCTCTGAACGACTGAAGTCTTTGCACATTGTGGCGAATCCCCATTTAAGAATCAGATTAATGAGAAAGGGCATATTTGCACCAAATTTGCCTAACAATCATAATTTGTACTTAAAGCAGGCTAAATTGCAGAACAATCGCTTTTCCGTAAATTGGACAGGCTTCACTTTAATTCAAAGGTGGCTAGACATTGCTTAGTAAATTGGCCTTAGGACCGATCCTCCTGTAGCACTACCTTTTTCTGCCTTTATGAAATATTTCGGCAATAGTGATGAATTCCCGTCGGAGTATCTGTTACCTGAAAACGATCTTATTGGTCACTTTCGCACTGCTCTAGAAAATTAGAAAACTGTAGTAATTCAGTTTAGATTCCATGGAGAAATCTTTTTAAAATATTTGGTCATCAATGAGGGATTGGGAGCATTGGGTGTGTCCAAGGTCGAACCGTCCCATCAATTGTTTTTCCCCAAAATACGTGAGCTACCGCGTTACTTGTTTGGAGTTTAACAAAGGAATTATAACTTGATTCTTGCTTCATTTGAAATTCATGTAACAAAAAAGTCTGTGAGAAACTTGGTCATCAACATAGAGAGGGCCTGTTAACCAAAAAGGTGTCACTCTAGTGATTATTGTCTTTCTTTGCCTGCGTCCGCACGTGCATACCGATTGGGCGGGTCAGAATCTTCGAGCACTATTGCCTCTACTGCAACCGCAATGGTCGACTGATACCCATAGGTCTGGTGTTGGGTTTCTACGTGGACGTAGTGGTTAAGCGTTGGTGGGAGCAGTTCCGTCTTATTCCCTGGCCAGACGAAATGACTATGATGTTAAGCGCCTACGTTGTCGACGACTCCAAGATAGCACGTCAGAAGATGAAGACGGTTCTGCGCTACATTAACCTCTCCTACATCCTCGCCTTCCGCTCAATCTGCTCTCGTGTTCAGAAGCGCTATCCTGCCGACCAGAGCCTCTTGGCTAATGGTAAGTCTATTTTATTTTCGTCAAACCCTTTTGAGGTACTTTTTCGATCATGGTTCCATCGACTGACTTTGATACGTCTCACACTATGAATCACAGTCATGATATATTTGGGAAAATGCTGCAGAATAAAATGCGCCAGCGTTGGGAGGTGTAGCTGTCAACTGTTTTACCCTCACGTCGAATTGATCCACACTACAACAATCAACATTGAGTTTTCCTAAGTGAGTTACGCAGCACCTTTTGGACATATTTTTCAGATCATTTAGTGCCTCCAGAACAAGTTTTTACTTCGCGATGCACAGATTTTTTTGTGGCTTCGCACTAAAGCGTGCTTTATTTAAGCTAAAATGTTTTTTATGGAGTCATTAGTTTAACTTGTATCTATGTGGTAAGGGTATTGTCTTGACTTGGATCTCAAGATCACTGATACTTCTTAAAAGACTCAGTACCACAAATTAGGGTGATTTCTAGTGACAATGGCCTGCTAAAAGCATGACAGACACAGAAATGACAACAATTTTGACTTTGATCTGTACTCGTTAGAGTTTCTTTGAAATGGAATCAGTTCAAACAACGCCTGCAATTCTAACATTATCTGGTCCTGTGAACGGATATTTAAGTGTCTTGAAGTTGACTGCTTCAATGATTTTATGCTTACTTTCTTGCGATATTGCCACGTATTTCACGTATTTAATGGTGGCGATATTTCCTTTCAGCTACCTTTGAAGGCCGGTTTGCTTTGGAGTTTTGGATCTGAAATTGAGCAAAGTGCTGCCGAAAATTTTAAAGGCCAAATTATTTCCTTGCGATGCCTACAGGATTGCCTTATAAAGACGATCTTAAATTACCCACAAGGAAGAGCACTGCATAATGAAAATCCTGCTTTAACTCTACTACCTGCTAAACTTCATGCGGCTTTGTATTTTGGAAGGACATCTTGTTTAAACCGCATAGGAAGAGTGAAATTAGACTGCGGATTTTTTGCAGAATACCAACGAGATTCACTACAAGTTGCCAGATTTTGTGTTACTTCTGTAAAGTAGCGGTGCTTTCTGCGCCTCAATGTAGCTAACCAAAAGTCCAAATGGAAGTTATTTACAGCTCTAAGGCAAACTATGATGACTTTTTCCGGTGGCTGCAGTATTTTATGATAACATCCTGCCATTGCATTAAAAAACTAGAACAAAAAAGTCAAATATTTTAGCTGAATTTTAAATCGAATTCAAAAATTGACCACTTGGGGTTTTTGCACGAGTGCACAAAATTAAAAAGAATTTGCACACGGACTCACATTTTCTGAGCACTATTATAAGGTTTAATGTGGCGAGAATAAACTATACGAGGCGTTGAACATGTTTCTGTGATAAGAAAGACCTTTCGCAAATATTCACATTGGTATAAAACTATGTATAAATGAATGATCACTTTTGGTCGGTACATTTCCCTCTTTCTCCTCTTTCCAACAGGTATAATCACATCAAACGAGTTAAAACAACTGTACCGCTCAACACCGAATAATAGAGGCGCCTGGTACGCCGCGCCTATCTTCTGGGCGGGCCAACTAATTCTTGAGCTACGAGCCGCTGGCCTCATCTCCAGCGACCGCGGGGTAGAACTCCTATTTAAGAAGATCCAAAACTTTCGCAGCAAAATTGCTCGGCTTCGCATCTATGACATGCTTAACATACCACTTGGCTTCACTCACGTAAGGCGTCCATGGACAATCCTTCTCTTTGAGGGTGAAAGCGGTCTTCGCTCACTGGATTCGGGTTTCTTCTTCTTGACGCATTAAAGGTGGGGACCTTGACAATCTACAGCTATGTCATAGCCTCAATCTTTTCGTGGCAGTTTCTCGACGTCAAGCAGCATTATGCACATCGATTGGTCGATCTTTATGTTCCGGTGTTCGGCATCCTGCGGTTGATCTTCTTCGTGGGTTGGCTTAAGGTGAGTTCGCGAATTCACCGTTAAGTTGAAGAAATTAAAGTACAGCTATTCACATTACAAGTGCCCAAGTTGATTGTTTGATATTTTTGTGGCCTGCATTTCAAGGTGGCAGAGGCATTAATAAATCCCTTTGGCGAAGATGCTGATGATTTTGCAGTGGATGAATACATTAAGCGTAATTTGCAGGTTAGTTTTCCTTAATCTTCTCATTCTTGCAATTTTTATGCTATATACAAAGATTAACTGGGTCCATACCTCGGAGGCTGTAGATTGTTCAGTGCCACTATCGATGTTGAGTAAGGAAGGAGCGAAAGCAAGTTAGTGCGACACAAAATTTTAAATGCTATAATGGAACACAGCTGGGAATTTCGCCTCTCATCCCCCATTTCTCCACTGAAGGATTCAAGTGTTTGGAATTTTCAGCTTACTGAAAAGGACAGATTAGCTCTGTTTGCTTATTTGAGTCGAAAGGAAAGATGGCACAAACCTTAGGGTAAATGTCCTCCTCTGAGCTAAACTACCATTTAAACTATGTGCTGGTTGCTTTTTAATCACATCTAAGGATAGCAACCTCAAAAGTGTTATTTCGTACTTTAATCCAAGAATTTGTCACCCTAATGTCTAGTCACCTGTGCATAAAGTCTTTCAGAGCTTTGTAAACCGTGAATTTTTAAGATCACAAATTTTCTGATTGAAAAACTGCACGAAGAGGCACCGCCGCTGTACAATGGTGTGATCCTTTCGAAAAATGGAACTACTGGAGAGATGATGAGAAAAGGTGAGAGCATAGATGCCTCACCTTTAGCATTTCTACCCAATCATCACATCTCTTCTAAAGGAGCCAACCTTTTTATCGGATCCTGCGCCCATACTGCTGCGGATAATGATAACAGTGGTAGCACTCGTAATGTCGGAATCCATCGGACTGTATCACGTGCTAGGTAAGTTGGACCGATTCTAAAGGAGAAAATAAACAAGCCCTGATCACGATAAGCTGTTGATGGGACAATATTCTCCTGCTTGCAATACCAACAACCTCGCCGTTACTAGGTCACTGCAATTTTCCGCCGCATTAGCGCTTTGATCGAGACAGCGGTGGGGCTTCGACCGGTTGGCAGTGCCAAATAAGTGCTTGTATTCTCCATCAGTAATTGAAATTTTGAAGCACTAGGGAATGTCACAATAGGTAAAAAAATTTTCTGCTTTTTGAAATCGAATGTAGCTGAGCGCGTACTTACTTTTTTCATGTTTATGCATCACAATCACAATATTTTTGTAACTCTTCAGCCTGTCTTCCACAATTTCTCCACTATTATGGAGGACGTTTGCAGCTGGAGATTTCACACACCCTCAAAAATACATTCCGGAATTATGAGAAAGTGCGCTGATTGCTCCACATATCCTCGACTTCATGACTAAAATTCGCCAAATCTCTGTCTTCCTGACCCGTAAAATGCGTAGCTACTGTGATTCATTTAAATACGGACATCTTAAGCACCAGAATTTCGCTGTTGATTGTCCGCGAACTTATAAATAGCCTTTTATATAAAGAAAAACCAGTGCTGTTATCCTTAATTCGGTAGCAGTGTCATTACACATCCCAACGTTAAAATGATATATCAGGCTCTGGACTTGGCTTAGATAGTAGCTGTAAAAAGCACAACAAGTTATGAGCATACCCCCCTAAAACCGTTAGAAGCTCGTCTGAAGACCACTGGAAGTCTGGAAGTAGATCTGAGTGAATGCTTGACAAAGAGCAGCTAGTTATCTGACGTAGTAAACATTATTAAATGTGAGACGAGGGTATGTACAAAGTACTTAAAAGTGCAACAAAAGAGCCTTTTTGCTACCAAAAAGGTTTGAAGCAAGGAGCAATCAAGAGTGAAGCACTTAGCGGCAAGTCGCTACGGTCCTCCTCTTTAACCGTACTGAAGAAGACGATTTGCAATGACTATGGAAAGTTAGGAGCAGCGATAAATGGTGCTTTGGTGAAATCGCTAAGCAATCCAAAGCTGTACCGAATGTTAGCATTAAAATCTGCGAAATTCAATTAGTCATTCCTGCGACAAATAAGGATAGTGTGTCTTGGTACCGACCAAGGGTTTTGTGAGTTTTAAGTGGTCTATTTTAATTCATCATTAATCATATTTTAGATTTATTCCATGCCATCGCACTGTAAATTTGCATAATAAAAGCCAAGTGCTAGTTTCAAACCAATTAAAAGAGCCGAGTCTGGCAGTAAACTGCCGAACGTTCCACTTTTAAGCAGATAGGCAGCACCAGTCACGAAGGTCTGCAGCACAGAATTAGTCAGGATGTGGCTTACAGCAACTGGACGTGAAGTACTTTGCAATTTCAGATAGTTTTGCAAGAGGTTTCGGTAAAATTGACAAAAAACAAGGAGACGCAAGATAGAGTCGTCAAAGGATCAAACCATGTTCTTGATTTCGTACTGGAGCCAGATGCTCAGCCATTCGTCCTAGTCACTGATGACACGATCAGTACGATTTCGTCGTGTATCACGAGGAAAATTAGGCTGGTAGTAACAGAGAAGCTTAAACCACACATCACTTCTAGAAAACATGGTAAAATCCTGGACTCACACTTGGATTTCTGAACGCATACTTAAGGCATCAGTAAAGCGATTAACGGGGCAGCAATTCGTTATGGCTCTGGTATTTGGAAAGTTTTGTGCGATTAAGATAATAAAGAAGGGGAATTTATTTTATAGCAAACGAGAGATACCATAAGAAAATTTTATGGCTTAGACTAAAGAGCCCTGCGTTGGAACAGCATTTCAGCAAAATTTAAAAGAATCAAAATTATTCTATTATCCGAGTTTTGTTTTTCTTCATGCAATTAAAAAATTTGCCTCCAAACAGTACTCCATTTGCGAACAATTTTCTTCCTGTGCTATTTAGTTGTCAAGGGCTAATTTTGGAGCAAATGTAAGCCGCAAATAGTCTTTTGCCTTCACTTATGTACAGTTCTTTTCCTAACTCCTCATATACTTCAACTTGCCTGTAAATGACAGTAAAATGTCCCGTAATCTTTCTGTAGCCAAAATTTGAAATTTAAAATAAAAAATCAGATTGTGCAAAATATAAACTCAATAGTAACTTTCAAATAAACTCATCATGGTTCGAGCATATTGCTGGTGCGTAGTCCTAGCGTTGGATATTTAAATATACTAGTGTCCTGGAAGTGGGTTGACCATTTGAATATTGACGCGATAATAGGTGAGAAAGGATACCATTCGGCAATTCATGGCAAACGAAGGTAGTGTTAGTGCGCACTTTAATTTTAAGATAATCAATTGCATCCAAGGTCTGGTCGAGCTTGCACTCTAGACATTTCTTCCATCGGCTTACGCTCGGTTGACGGTTTTAAACCTCTGCCAGTATGTATTTATTGAGTTATGTTCCAAAAGACTGTACTTCATCTTTACGCTTTTGGAAATAAGATTAAAAGCATTGAGGGCTTAAGGCAGTAGGTAAGCATTTGACGCATGTTATTTTAGGTTTGAGAACCTAGCAGTGATGGACCTGCATCATAATCAAATAAGTTGTGTCACTGGTGCTTTCGCGAACATGCATGCCTTAAAAGAATTGAGGCTCGACAATAACAACTTGAAGTTAGTGCTACCTGAGGATGTGCGAGGTTGCTCAAACCTCGTTTATCTCGATATCGGCTTTAACAAACTAGAAAGTGTAAATGTAAGGAATAGCACGCACTACTTGGTATGCCTCAGTTTCTGGAATCGCTTCCAAAGCTTACATTTTTTGCTGCGTCAAACAATAAACTGCGAGACATTTCGGCCCTTCGATTCTGCAGGAATGTATGCGTTGTACGGTTTTTAACAATTTAGTTAACCCACTTGCGCATATCTAAGAACAAAATCGAAAATGTAAAAGGCCCACTATCCAACCTGATTAATCTTACCGCAATTGACTTTGCGAATAATCGTATTAGTTCCCTCATCGGACTGGAGACTTTTGAGTAAGCCCACAAACTTATTTAATAATTAGGCACTTAAAACACGTCAACTTTGCAGGAAACCACCTTGATTCCTTTGCCCCGGTCGCACAGGCCTTTCCCAACTCGGAATGTCTCAATTTTAGTGAAAATCACATCAAAGATCCGGACGATATTCTGGTAGTGAAGCCCAGATTATTTTTCTTCATACCTAGTGATTTTTCGACATCCATTAAAGGATTTTCGCATTTGACCACTAAAATAATATGGGGCACAGTAAAATCGTTTAATGGTAGTTTTAAACAAATTTTATAATCCACCTTATCAGTTTTAAAATCCATGCGTTCTCATTATGTCAAAATGTTATTTTGGTCTTTTCTTCATTTTCAAAAATATTTCCACCAGCACACACCATCATTTTTATTGCGTAGGAACGCCTTAGCTGATCATGTAATGAACCCGTGGATTTCTGCTACCTTGTCAGTAATCACTTTTGCTTTAAATACGTCTTAGACCACCTTAAACTATCTCATCTACTTGAAGTCGCTTGCAGTGCATGGAAATCCACTGGATTTCAGCTCCTCGACCGTATCCCAAAATGACTTTGAAGGAACTATTAATAAGTTTAGACCAGATACCTGCTCTGTAAATGCTTTGATAGCACTTATCTGTCATGCTGTTAGACGCATCTTTATCAGAGGGAGTTCCCGTGCGTGCCCAAGAAAGGTCTAAGACCTGATGCCGCTGACGCAGGTTAGTTTCCTTCCGTTTATTTACCCGTACTCAAACCCTCTGACATCTGTTGAAACGCAGACATTATGGAAGATATCGAAACCCGACTCCTATCGTTAGAGAAGTTAGGGGATTTATTTACCGATCGAATCACTAAATGGTAGGGGGTTCAATCACATTTAGATTTTAGAAGTTTTAATCAATTTCAGGAAGTGTTAGCTGAGTTGCTGGGCAAATCTCTTTGGCCTAATCCGTGTGTTGAGGATCCGGCCGTAGCATCAAGCAATAAAAGACCACTGAGCGGGAGGTATGTTTAGTCATATTCTATCATCATTTAAAAATTCTTGCTATTTACAATTAAATGAACATTTTCCGAAGTCTATATTAAAAGAAATCGACGACGATCACCAACGACGAAATTCTCTACGCGAAATCACACGAGGGACCTGCGTTTAGTACGGGGTCACTCTATTTCTTGATCTTTTGAACTTACGTTGTAAACAATATCTACCAGCGTCCGCTGACACCTATCCGTTTTGACTTCCGAGTAGTCTTTCAAGATTAACTATGGCAGTCCATCCTATGTTAATATGGAAAAGACCACAACTTGAACAGGAGGGGAGGGGGCTAATCCCAAGATGTTCTAGAGGATTTGGAATACCACAATCCATTGACGTTAACCGCGATGGAAGTATCTGAATAAAAGGCCCATCTTTGACTAAAAATTCAAATACCATTGATTGCCCTTGCTTGTATCTAATTAATTGAGAAGTTACCCGAGCTCCAGTTACCTAACATTTGGCATCCTGACGTTTTTAGAAGTCATCTTCAAAGTGCCCTGGATTTCGCCAGAGCCACTGATTCCAGTAATGCCACTAAAGTCCACAACCAGAGACGACGAAGACTGGAGAAGTTGTAAAATACCCCAATAAAAGCCTCGGTTGGCGAGGTTTTCAATTGACGCTCAACTAATTGCACGGCTCAGTAAATTAATCATAACCATCAGTTCTGGACATGTGATCAATAAGTGAACATCCCAAGGTTTTGCTCCCATCTAATTAAAGTCGCTCAAATCTGAAAAATTTGACCTCGTCTCACGAGACGGTCGGTGATGCTTACCTTGAGAGAAGTAACGATTGATCAGAATTTAACACATTATCCGTAGGTCTACTTTTGGATGTAACTTTTGATATAGAGGCATGTATCCTAAATTGCACACGCACAAACGGACGCGTGCGCACGATTACACAAAGTAGGTAGGCTCCATAAAAAATATGAGTATAGGAAAGGGAGAGGGAGGGCTACTCTGAGTCGAGGAGGACTTCGACTACCTTCGCAGACGACTTAGATTTCACTCCCACAGGGGGTTGGGTGGGACTAGAGGCGGAGGGAGTGAGGGCGGTGGAAGATGAAGGCGAGGTTGCAGATGTGATTGGTGGTGGTTGTTGTTGTTGCTGTGGTTCGTGCTGAAGGGTTGTCGAATCCTCCATCAAAAAACGCGGTTGGGGGTAGTCTACGTCATCACACACCAGGACCGCTGGCAGGCCAGGCATATCCGCATATAAGTCTTCCAAGAGTAAATGCAGATCGAACACAGCTAGGTGGAACAGGAACAAGTTAGAATCTTTCTATTCAAGAGCAATTTACTGCATTAAAGCCTATAAAAAAGCTCAGTTGGTTTTAAATGTCCACCATTCAATGAGACAAATTAAAGCCTAAGAGGTTGAGAATTATTCGTGTCAAACATGATTTCGGTGGCTTGCCGTAATACTTTTATTTTCGATGTAAGCTGAATGTGCTCCAAGCGTCAGTGACATTGCTGTACTCAAGATTGTCCTTCTCATGGACAGAGAGAATTAATGGGCATTAAAAAACCATTGTAAAATTTACCGAGAATTCATAGAGCACGAAAAGAAGAATCTAGAGGGGCTTGCCTCGCTTGACACCACTAGCAATTTCGGGATTGTCAGGCACTTTTATGCGCTTGATGGGGCCCATCTTGGCAAGGCACTTTGATAACTTAACCAGGAGATGTGCGTTCTCTTGGACCAGGGACTCCGGTGGGTCGGGCGATTTGTCAGCTTGAGTTTGACCTTGCACCGCCAGTACGACCGTGGCCAAGGCCTGCTCTACCATCAGAGCATGTTCCAGCATCCGCAGACGGTCAGTTAGGAAGCACAACACCTCTGGTGAGAATATGTGTGCCTCACGTACCTCCTTGGCCACATCGACTATCGGGGGACAAAAGGGACATGAAAATATCACGCCTAACACACCGCATTAACGATAATTATAGCTAGCTCCATGTCCGGGACACCGTTGGGGTAACTTGGATGGTACAGTGCTGCAGTGTTTGTGAACGCAAGGAGTTAGTAGCCTCAATTTCACGTACTGCCGGAAGTTCTCTCATTGTGATTGGAAATCATTGTCCAATTTTCACGCCTGCCTAGTGGATGAGTTTAAAAGCATTCAGATACCCCTGGACGACCACGGTAAAGTGTATGCAAGCGTTTAGGTTGATCCTCGAAAAGGTAGTGGACTGGACCGACCTTCCGAAGCCATTAAGTGTCTGTGAAACAGCTATTTCCAGGTTTAAATATTATAATGCCCTATAATATATGAACTCTAAAATTCCCGTTACGCATGGATTTTTGTAGCACCGACAACAAGTAAGCTAGTAAATTCTCCGTCTTCTAGTGAATAAGGACAGTCAAGTTGTTCGATTTACCTTTGAATATGCAAGGAACCCAATGCCCACTTTTCAAGGAAGCCCATGCTTTTCACTAGAGCTATTCTACTGAGAAAGCGCATGTGTTTGGTATGTAGCACGTCAAGAGGTGATACACAGACCGATGAAAGTGATAGGGCGCAGTGATTAAAACAGTTGTTTTAAGAAAAATTATTATGCAATGAAAAGCAGCATAGATTGTCACTATTCGCCTCATTTCAACCGGGAAAAACGTGTGTAGCGCGAATTAAGGCCAAAAGACTTCGGATAAAGTATACTTGGAAAGAGAATGCCTTCAAAAGCACTAAATAACTGCTAAAAGTAGGCCTACTTTGACGGCAAACGTGAGCTAGGACCCTTATTAGTAATAGCTGTAAACATTTGGTAGAGATATTTACTAAATAGGTCCATTGTGTACCTCAAATGAGAAGTAACAAAATGGGAGAGATCACTCACAATTTGAGACGCGTTCGGCCAGCGGATCCGCTTTTTCAAGCGGCAGAACACGTTCAGCAAGCCCAAGAAGGAGCATGCTGAAGCGTTTGTCTTTGAGAATGTCACCAAAGGCGGCATACCCATAGGTGTGGATGCCCGCTAGCAGCATGTAATCGTGACGATTGTGCCATTTGCGCAAAATTACGCTGAGAGCGCGATTCTCTGGGGACAAGGTGGTTGATGCCCCTGTCTCGGCCAATACTGATGACGAGGTCGGTTCTATCGTCGGTACCATCGATGGAGACCTCGGAGCTGACGCTACTGGTGCCACTGTTGTCCGCAACGATGAACGTAACTCCTTGAAGCGTGCCGACAACTGGTCCATGTCTTGTTGCCAAAGGCTTGAGAGCAGCGTCAGACCACCGTCGTAAATTTCGAAGCGAAATTTATCGTCGACTGTCTGCAACGGTGGAGATGTGCCTAGTGAAGCTCCTTCATCTAATGGGATGTTTTCTGTGCAAAAGGCAATTCGGTGAGACCCCATACCTTACCTGCAAGAACCTTTTGGGAATAGCGATACAATCCTCGAATTGAATGGCCTTAGCTCGAATTAGGGCCATCATAGCGATGCGAGAAAGCACTGCAACGCCCGACACACCCTCTGTTGGAACACCGTCAGACCAACTGCAAAAATAGGTATGATATTGACGACTCCATTCAAACACGCCAGACGTTAATCAAGTCGTAGCAATGACTTTACTCACCGGAGAGCTTCTGCATCTAGGATTTTTGGGTCTGAGTATAGGTGTCGCATAAAGAGATTGGTGTAACCAAACAATTCCTCTGGCGGCTTCGACCTCAGAGTAAATGGGAGCCACTCCGGTGGTGGCAAGGTACCCTTCGGTGGAATACCATAGCTATAGAGTGTTAAACAAGCAGTCAGTATGAGCGCATATAAGTGCTGAAGCATGCTCAGGAACGCCTGCCATACCGCATGACTGATTCCAGAAAGAGTTGGCGTTCGTGAGCATTGAAGCCAAAG
The DNA here is from genome assembly GCA_023375655.1 of Taenia crassiceps. NCBI lineage: Eukaryota > Metazoa > Platyhelminthes > Cestoda > Cyclophyllidea > Taeniidae > Taenia > Taenia crassiceps. The sequence goes on along the minus strand of JAKROA010000004.1, from coordinate 6,870,059 downwards.
ACAGTCATTTTGCTGTCCTCGAAGTGCACATCCTCTGGCAGATCCGCGAGGAGATCCCTCAAGGGTGAACACATAGCAGTAGTGTCGGTTTGCCAATCAACTTGGCGGTACATGTCAGCCATTTGCGACTCTTCCTCTCCTGGAGGGGAACGGGAGAAATCCTCCTCGGCTGCCCCACGCAAACCATGCTCCGTTCTCCTCCTAGACTACAAGAAAATGGAAGGATAACTACCGAGAGCGATAAGAAATGGAATGAACTTTATGTGGGAAAAATACCCACTCCAGATTGATTTTCATTGGAGTCACGAAGTGCGCTACCATCGGTGGATACCTCGCGTGCACCATTGTTATTATTGGGTTCACCATCATCGGAGGAGGAGGAGGCCATGCTGGAATCGGGGCGGAATTCTTCGTCGCTTTCAGCTGCCGTTGCAGTATTACCACGACGAGAGCGACGGTTGCTGCGATAAGGTCGGGAGGCGCCGCCGTAGCCGTCGTTATCATCGTCTTCGTCCTCTGCCCTAGTAATGAAGTGGTAAGCGGAGAGGGAGAGGGCTGTAGGCCGGACACGTCTAGTACTCCGCCTTCGACAAGCTATTAAGCTCTCCGCGTCGCCACCTGGTTCGGGCGCCTCCGACTTCGTTGCTGTGGTTGGTACCGCTGAACAAAGCCTAACACGAGAGCCAATAATTGTCAATTTCTGGGGTTTCATTTTGGGTATCAAAAGTGGCATGTGGGGTAAACAGAAAAATTAATTGCTTGTTTCAACTATCGTACATAAAAATATAAAAGGTTCAAAGATAGCCGTAAATTAAAAACTGCAGAGGTCCATGCTATTTATGAAGGAGAAGCAATAAACTCTTCCGGAAACTGACATCACAAAATCATCGAACGAGCTTGAAAGATTTAAGCAAAAGCAGCACGCTTGTAAATTTATTTGAACAACATTGCACCCACAAGCAACAGCCTTCAAGCAAAATATGAATTAACAGCAAAAAAATGTAGCTGAAAAAACTTAATCCTATTGTAGTATCATGGAGAATCATAACAAGCATGAAATTAATAAATCAAAGACACCAAAGCTAGAAAATGTACAGCACACTAAGGCTCTATAAATAAACACACCAAAAGCTGGGTAAAATGAGTTGTGATAATTCATAAATAAAATTGACCAATACTCCATAAACATCACTACGCAGGAGCTAAACGATCCAAAGGCTACCGTTTAGACAACTCTTACTCTACTTTTGGTTCTTATCGTATTTTCCTACGAGCGGTGACTGACTGATATGACCTCGGGGACAACAACTCACTGATAACCGCATAAACATAACAAGTGTTTACAGCGGGCCACTTCCAGAAGCCCAATTGACAATCTCCACGGCATCGAAATCAGCTTCAGCTACAGCGTTATCGGATGCGGTAATAACAGCAGCAGTATCAGTCCCCTCGATAGGAGAACGATGTCCAGAGTCAGAATTGTCCGAGTCCTCAATAATGATCATACTATCATCGGTGGTGCCGTGAGGATCCCGTGCGCTACCGAGATCGCATTGAGACATCTCTTGTTCCTCCTGCATCAGCATACGCTCGTAGCGCGTCTTCAAGAGTGACTCCCAAAACCCACCAATCTCCCGCACATTCATCTAGAAAGGTTAATATAACTCTATTCATAAACAACCACAAGCACACGCATTATCTCCAACGCTAAAAATAGTGCACGAGGGCATAAAACCCTAAACTACAATGTGAGCGCGTCAAATAAATTGATTAACCTTGGAAACCGATGCTATAATAAAATTCCACACAGCAAAGTAAACTTCTGGAATTAATCCGACGAGTTAACAGAAAAAAGCCCGTCAGGTTGAGATGCAAGGGCCAAATAGATCTTTTTCCCTTACCGTGTCAAACTTCATGCCCATTTAAAAGATTACCGAGGGTAATCAAATTTGGCCTTGTTTAGACTAGAGAATAATTGCTAAAAGAAAGTCATTAGTTGCAAATACATAGGTTGAAAATGATTCCACTGTCGCGTTATAAGGCGAATGTGATGCTTTTTTTTTCATTTACTTGATAGTGATACAAACAAATGGTCAAGTCGAAATCAAATTTTATTTTATCTGTTAATTCTTAAGTAAAATGCGAAAACGTCAAAGGAGCAATCTTAGAACAAACGTTTGATCGATACAAGCATTTACACAATTAACCTACATTGCAGCCATTTTGCACAGGGCAAACATGAATATATGCAAAAAATAATTACTCACCGAATTTTCCTTTGCATCAGTGGCAAAATAACGTTCGTCGCCGCCCTGGTAATTCTGTGTTGAGGCATTTACGTTTTCTTTTGAGCATGGCGAAAAGACTATGGGGGGTGAATCAAAGTCGTCTGCACACTCATCGGCGGTTTTCGAGGTCTCCTTCACTCTTGATAGAGCTTCCCGATCAAGCAGGCGCTCCAGAGTTTCATCGTCGTAGATTAGGGCTCCGCTCTCAATCCTCAGCTTCGGTTCATCTACAGAAAGAAGAGGATGGATTGTGACAGTAAAGGTGGAACAGATTCAAAAGTCACGCTAATTATGCCACAGCGGGCAAATAAGCATCATCGGAGTCCCATCAAGTAAACCTTTGCGGCCTCAAATTCCGTTCGTTCTCGACCTAGTTTTTTCTCTATCACTACCAACGACCTCTATTCACTGTCTAATTATTCAGAATCAGTCTTGCGGAACCTTGTGGCTTGCTAGCATATAACGAGTAACCATCATTAAACGGCCCAAATTACTAATGGCAAAATAAGCACCGGATAGAAGACTGGACATGAAGGATTCCAAACAATGGATAAAATAAAATATCACTAAGATTTCAGTGCAAATGATAAAGGCAAGTTCAGGAGATTGACTCGTATGAATTGATGACACTCCGTAATCAAACAAGCAACCATTATGGCGGAATCCCTAAATTAATCTTTCGATTTCCATGCTGTGATACTTTGTTTGGGGTCGTGGTAGCCTGAAGAAAAGGCACGACACCATCCGTTTCAAATTCGAAATTTTTACCCTCATCTCGATGTCAACGACGAATTAAGTGCATCACACACTGACTTAGCACAGGTGGAAAACTTGAAATTACATTCGTGCAATGGAAACTATTAAACTAGCAGGCATTCCAAAAAAACCGTTACTTGTGAAAACATCATTCGCCATAGATTCCAAGTGCTGTTTCAATCGGGTTAATTTGAATGAAGATATGACTAAAATAGGTAGGCAATACACAAGCCAATTGACGTACTAAGCTTTTAAATTTAAAATTTGCATCAATTGCATATAGCGAAGGCCTAAAGGCATGCAAATTGACCGGAATATACGCTCATAAAAATAACTTCGTGCAAAGCAAACACATTAATTGATCAGTCGAAACCTTTGGCCCGTTTTACTGCTTGATCCATTTCACTAACACTGCTCTCGCTGCATTCTTCGTCGTCACTGGCAAATAGGTCGTCAAGTCCCGTTCTGAGGATGTCGTGAGCCTCACTGCGAGAGAGACGTAAAAGATGGCGCTTCTCCTCGTTACTCGCCGCAGGTGTCGAAGTCAACGCTGACATCTCGACTGCCTCAGCAGCGCGGTCTTCGTCCATAATCTTGGTCAGAGCGAGTTTACAACGTGCCACGCGAATTATGCGCTCCTCCACGGTATCTCGCATAATGAGGCGGTAGATGAGGACGTGTTTCGACTGTCCGATACGGTGAGCACGCGCTAGCGCCTGCATATCTCGATAAGGGTTCCAATCAGAGTCAAAGAGGATTACCTAATTACAGAAGAAAATGCATCGATGCTGAGAGGAAAGAGGGAGACAATGGATCGTTGATAGAGAATTTACCGTGTCAGCCGAGGCGAGGTTAATGCCCTCTCCACCTGCGCGTGTGGAAAGAAGAAAGACGAAAGGTGCCGCGCCGTGAGAATTGAATCGATCGATGGCAGACTGGCGGTGGATGCCTCGCACATTGCCATCCAATCGTTCAAACTCAAAGCTATAGTTGGGGGAGAAGTTTAAGCGCTGAAACCATGTGTCTTGAGCCATATTCACCACTTCTAAGTAGGTTAAGTTACGTGGATGAAAGTCGTCTACTTTCGCCTCTCACCCTTGCGCCTGGAATCAAACAAAGCGAAGCTACAAGAATGTGCTTATTTATAGTGTGTATCTAAAAACGTGGCGGCTTTGGTTGATCGCCTTCTTAAAAGCAGAACAAGACCACAAAATCATCAAAATAGTTCAAACCGAAACCGCTCATCAGCAGTTGCGTATATGGAATCAAAATTAATGATTTCAGCGAAGAATATACCGTGAAGACGAAGAAGTACCTTGACTGTGATTCCAGACTTGTTTTGCTTATCAATAAATCGTAAAACGACAGGCATTATAATGACAATGACTAGGACTTATTTAAATGTCGTCTCGTAAACGATAGTGAGGGATTGACAGTAATATTATTAGCAAACGCAATATGTACAAATTCGACATGACAACCCTTGCATGGAATAAGCTAAAAATTATATCGATAAGCAACTCTTTCATCACAACTTTCTACACAAATTTATCAGGTAAAAAAACCCACCGGGTTTTTTGCTGTCTCGAGCAGTCCTCATGATATTCTCTTGTTTTGGTTACAACGTGAACAGGTTTTTCCAAATATCTACCACTGCTGACCCCTATATCTATATCCAACAATAAACGAAGAAAAACTATTGTAAGAGCCATTTTCAATTATTTCGTTACAGTTTTAGCTAAAAAATGATTTAATAGACACCATAGCCATCGGATAAAGTATGCCTCAGAAACTAGAACTTGTCCGCGCATACCCACCAGTACTACTAAGTCCAGCCCTAAAGAGCACCAAAGTAAAGGTTATTTTCACCAAACCACCCCCAACGCCTCTTCAAAAAGTGATGCCACACCCCCTAGTCAGGAACCCCCTTGGGGAAGAATATTCCCACTCTTCTAAAGCCAATTCGATGACTTTAAACCATCATGTGAAGCATAAGACGGAAGAAAAAGCGTACCCCTCATTATAAAGTGCCATCTGAATAAGGTCGAGCATGCTGACGAGGTGAGAGAAGATTAGAACGCGATGCCCACGATCGCGTAGACGCCTAAGCATTCGCATAACTAGATGTAACTTTGCGCTAGACTCCACCAGCATGCGCGGCTCGTACATCGCAGCCACGGCAGAGGCTGAACCAACGGAAGGGGCGGTGAAGGTGGGGGGAGCAGGTACCCGCAAGGCCATCGCCTCCCCCGAGGGCATGAGGTAAGGGTGATTGCAGACCTTTTGCAGATGTAGCAGAGGATTCATTAAGTTGCGCGTGCGCAGAGCCTCGTAGTTCTTTGTCAGCACCATTTTGTAGATACGTCTGATTTAGAAAACAGAGGTTCCGAATTGTGATTGTAATTGCTATGGCCCCTCTTGTTCAGAAATAGAGCCTAAACCTAAGTCCATTTACTTAATAAGTCTTCGTGAAACCATATGGTTTCACTAAAAATGCCTCTTACAGCGCCAACCATTCCATTCCCGTTGGACTTCTGCAGAGCACACTGGTAAAATCAAGTGTAAAAACAAATAAATAAAGTGATATGACAGTCTTTTAATACACAAGTTACTTACTTCTGCAGTGAGGTCAGGCTAAGAGGAACAATAATCTCGGTCTTTTTAGGAAGATCTTTAATGACATCACGTTTCATTCGGCGCAGAAGATGATCCTTCAGCGTGGTCTGTAAGGCCTCAGCCCTCTCCTCCTTGGTCATCGACGTCCACTGAGCACTCAAAGCCTGAACGTCACTAAAAGACCAAGATGGTGCAGAGTCAGGCCCAACTCTTAGGTTCACTAGGTGCAGAATTTTTACGATATTTGAGGAAAAGCTTCATTTCAATGATAACAGAAAGTAATACGTTTCAGGACCATATGATATCTAGCTCTCCAATTAATTGGCTATCAGTATATTTGCCAGCCAACTAGCAGTTATACAATGTTACCAAGGCAACGAAGTATAGAAAGTTCCAAGAGAGGACTACAAAAGCTATCTTTCAATGAAGGTTTAGCAACAATTCAAAGGAAGTGGACTTCTTTAGCATTATGATCTTCAGGTCATCAGTTTAGTTTATCCCTTAAAAAAGTATACAAAGGTTCACTTAATTTGTCAATCAGCTTTAGCGTTTTACACAAAGGTAACATTCAGCAACAAATTTTCCACTCAACTTACGCAAACTTCCTGGGATCTAGAAAGTGAAGCAGATGGATAAGCTCGTCTAGATTATTCTGTAGTGGAGTACCCGTCAGTAGGATCTTGAACTCAACGTCGTAGGAGAGTAAGTCGCGAAACAACTAAACCGAAACGCAGTGAAAATAGACACTGAACGATGACAGCTAACATAGTGCACCCCAGCAGAAAATCGACTCCATATGCTCTGATCGCATCGTAGGGGTCTTGAACCAAATTAAGGTCATGAATTGATAAATCCTAAGGTCATTAACTCCTACTGATCATTTAAAGTTTTACGAGACAATTCTCCCTCGTTGCAAAACTAATACCTCCCTCTTCTGGAAACTCAAAACGTTTAATACATTCCCCGCAGGAATTGTCCAACTTAGATCTCAGAGGAAGTTCCTCCATTTCTAGAAAAGGAATAATAGCATCGTTGTGTAGAGTGTAACGCACATCCCTTGAATAGTTTATTTTAATAGCGATTTGATCCTTCAAGCCCATTAAGAAGAGTTTTAGCCGCTTACACGAGATTGTTTGTTCTTCAGACGGTGCGCCTCATCAACTACGAGTACCTGCCAAATGAAAGCTGTCAAGTTAGTGCGTTCCAAGGAAATCATCTCGTAGCTGGTGATCATCACGTGGAAGGCGGGAATACAAAAGGCCTTGTTCGCGTAGAGGCAGTACTCACTAAGGTTGAAAATTAACCACTGATTAGAAAAACTGAGACAGAAAAATGTAACCAATCCAATGAATTACCTGATCATGGCACGATTTTGGCGATCACCAGTGTACACAACCACTTGCATCTCCGGAGCCCAAAAGGCAAATTCGCGTTTCCAGTTCATTGTGACGGCCAGCGGAGCCACAACAAGAAAGGGCCCTGGGAGCTTGTCCTTTGAAATTAATTTGAAATTTTTCTTGAACTCAACACTAAGCAGTGTCAAAGGAAAATCTTCAGGCCTCGAAAAAACTGAAAAGTATACCCTACTCAATACGCTTTTTCCAGAAAAAGCGTACTCATACTCGTCCTCCTAAATAAGGCACTCCAATTTCCTACTTTATAAAACCTAATGAGGTTACTTCGTTCGATATTGGATGCGAACACTGCTGCGAAGGATTTGGGACCAATGAGGTACGCACCTCTTTGACAAGGGAGTAGAGCATAGCAACGATCTGGACTGTTTTGCCCAAACCCATTTCGTCGGCAAGGATGGTATTAATGTGATTGTAGACAGACTTCCGCAACCACCGGACGCCTTCCAGCTGATAACCATGCAGTCTCCCACCCTCCCACTCGGAGAGATAACTCGGCTGTTTATTGATCCAGTTTTCCTAATAAAGATAGACACTTTACCGCCAAGAGTTCATCAATTATATTTCATATAATTAAGCACATCAAAAGCTCAGCAGCTGAGAGAGAATAAAAGAGTTGCGCAATATCACAAAGCAGAATAGAAATTTTTACGTTGGGAAATGACTTGTCAACGAAGTGGTAAGTGATCAGACTAGGTAGCAGCTAATGAATAACATAATACCATAGATATTTTCAGCAAATATGCGAAACTGATTTGCCGATTTATTCGGTGTAAAAATATGGCTGTAGCTTTTTGGTGCTAGCAACTAATATTCAGATGTGCACGAATGAAATAATTGAGAAGAAAAGGCCTAACCTCCCAATTAGAGGGCGGTGGGGGAGGAATTGGCCTAGAACCTTGATAAAGTCTGATGATTTGGTCTCTAGAGGCTTCACCCAGGTGTATGGTGTAGAGACTAGCAATCTGAGAGAGATGGGCATCAGCCAGTTGAAGGATCCATCGCCGCACGAATGAAGGTAGGAGGCGTCGTCCACAGGGATCAAGCGGCTGGAGGCCTGCCCGACGGTAACGCGGTACCATAGCATCCAAGTGAGTCAGATTTATCTCCACCGTCTCCCACGTGGCGTGAGCCTCATCTAAATCGCACCATTTCACAAGAATCTCGCGAAGACGGGTCATCGAGGTGAGCGAGGACTTCTTGATCGGTTTATGGGTGGAGCCTAGTTTCCGTCGCATCGGTGCAAAGATGGTGGGACGAAAAACGTCGCTGGTTGAGAGGACGCACTCCGGATAGAGGTAGGTCGATAACACTCCATTCTTTAAGTAGTACTCGTACCGACGGCGACCCCATTTCGACTGCAGCCTCAGCAAACTGGCAAAGGCAAAACTCGCCGGTTACCTGATAACTCTAATGAGGACAAATACCCAGATTAAAAAACTAACTTGGGGGAAAAACACCTTCCAACAACAGGGCCAGCGCCGGTATCAGGCTTATTCACGATTGCTTCGTCGACATCATCATCAGAGGAAGGGATTTTTGGAGGATCATTCCGACACGACACATCCTCTGTACCTATCTCCTTTCTGTATTCCTCGTCAGCAATATCAACGAGGTCCGCATTCCGCCGGTGGAAGTACTTTGCCATACCAGGATGCATGCGAAGAATGGCTGAACCTGGTATCCAATCGCAGTGCCAATAAGACTGGTCACGAAACTTCACAAAATGCGCGTACTGCTCAACCCTATCTCCCCACGACTGATGCAGCGGGATTTCTAATGAGACCCAGATACATGGTTTCAATAAGTAAACAGACAAGACAACCTGAATGATGTAGCAAGGATGAAATAACACTTACCGGGAAATGGAGCTGTCCTTCGTACCTTTAGAATTTGTTCAACTTCGACCTACAAGCATACAAGTAGTTGATACAACAAAGGGAATTCGTTAGGGTAGCAGGATTTGCACAGATGCGACGTTCTCATACATACCCATGTTTCATACTCCTCATTAATCATTCCTCCAGTTATATTTCCCCGGCCGGATGACTGCACAACAGGCTGTTCAGAAGGTTCTGTTAAAAAAGCCTCCAGTTCCGTTTCAGTGACGAAGGATTCAGAGTTGTGAGCCATTCGACGGGACCTCCGTGAAGCACGTCTAGAAACGACATCAGAGGCCGTGGATAATTCGCTGGCACTAGCAAGGCTACTCTCATCCACAGAAACTAAAGGCACATCCTGCCGAGAAGATGCTGCTTCGGTAAAAGCCGTCTCCACATCGTTCGCATGACTATCATGCCTGTCCATTTAATTTACTGAAAACACAAAAACCAAACATTATTAGTAAATTCGTCGCGTTACAATGCTTACAAAATGTAAAACAACCATAAAGCCATTACGGATTTGAGGACAATAGCAAGTAAGATGACAAAGCAAAAACAACAAATACATAGATAAAAGCCAATGAGTAAAAACAACACTAGAGGACCTGCAGAAAAACTGCATATGCCAAAGACCGAGATTCGCTGTATTATGGATATTAGAAAAAAAAAGAAAAGAGACTGGGAATCGTAGTAGCCACTCATGATTACAACAACAAGCTCGATTAGCAGGAAAGGACAGACTCAAACTAAAAAAGAGTCAAACGCATACCGAGGTTTTAGGCTAGCTTAAACAAGCAAAAAACCAGCCACGATTAAAATAAAAATTTAAGGTAAAGCAAAAAAAATTAAATTTGTACATTTCTTCTAAAGGAAGTTATGACGGCAAATTTACTTTATTTGTACCTTATTTACGATACGAGAGCATAAATGTGCCAGACTTTGATGCTAAATAGCCTCGGAAAAATGAAAAGACCCAAGATCTAGCTCATAAAGCACTTCACCTATTTATCTGCATATTAATAGGCTTTGAGCTGGTTTGCCTGTTAATCAGGCTGCTTAAAATCTGTTTCTTTTTCTCCCCTGTTCATGTTAGTAGAACCTGACGGCTTCTCCAAAGAAAACAAGACCAAAAACCTGAGTAGCATACATATATTTCTGTTAAACTGATAACAAAGATTAAAGCAAAATCCACTTTATGAAGGTAATAGAGCTACCCAATTAACTGCAACCAAATGTCAGAATCCAACCATTAAACATTACATTATGCAGTAGATAGCACACTCTTCTCTTCTTTACTCATACCCTGGAATGAAAAGACTTAATGTTTGCCTGACATTATTTTGCAAATAGAAAAGATTGGCTAAATGGGGCAAAGCTGTTTACTCTGAGCGTGTCTGCGAGTCTAAATAGTTACTATAATACTTGGCTGTTTGACCGCCAGTTATGTTGACAAGTGCGGCTATATTGTTTGGTACGTTCCGGCTGAACTTTAAGCAATGGGAGCTGCCTTGCACTTCTCTGTCGCTTGAACAAATTATAATCCGCCCTATTGCAATACCCTATTTTGCCTTCAGAAAAGTGTCGGTATGCTGCATTCACTATGCCGGCCTGAGGCTAGGTTCAAATTGTCGCTTCACCACCTATCAATAATGCATTTAGGGAAAACGATTATTTTATTTTCCGTTGTTAGGGCTGACAGGATTCTTCATTCCTAAAATTTTTCTTTGCGAATGCATCTATTCCGAAATCAGAACAAACAGTGCCCACAACGCTATTCGTTGTCAACCACTGGCATGCACCTTCCTAGTGCTGTTGCGTTTCCTTTTTTAATTACTCCCTGAAGTCTTTTCTTAGCAATTAAGCTTTACATTACTGACTGGATATGTACGACTTAGTAGAATTTTTGCTTAAGTGCCAAACTAGTTTTCGTGATTTGTAAAATGTGTGTTTTTTCTTACAGGTATGGCCGAAAATGACTTTATGACATCGAAAAATAGACTACCCACTGATGGCAGATTATAGCCTTCGTTATGCCCTTGCTACAATAGATGGTTTTTGATGCCATTAGGTCTTGGTGCAAACTGGCCTCACTGATCACTGTTTATTGAATGGAGGGCTTTTGTGGCCTCTATAGCTCTGTAATGAAGGCTGCTTTGGGTCCATATGCTGTTATTGTGCTGTGTTGTGTCGCAAATTTTATCAATGCGGCGGACCGCGTGTTGATGCCAATAACCATAATTTCAATGGCGGATGAGTTTGATTGGGATCTGCACTTCCAAGGCTGGATACTGAGCAGCTTTTCAGTTGGTTACCTTAGCAGTCTAGTACGAACGCTTTCTTAATAGTTAATTGGAGGTTGTTGGGGGCAGTGCAGCCAAAAACTTTGGTGGGAGAAAAGTTCTTACGCTGGCCGTGTTGCTGTGGTCATTATCTTCTTTCTTGACGCCGTTTTTCGCCTCTTCCTGGCCACTGATGATCCTTTTCCGTTTTCTTCTTGGTGTTGGCGAAGGGATAGGCATGTGTTTGCTGTTTACTGGTTCAATTAATGTGCTGTGTTCTAGGATTGCCTACCATATTTCACATCTTTTCTCATACCGTCCCTGTCGAGGAGCGTGGCAGAGCCTTCAGTTATTTAATCGCCTTGGGTTCTGTGGGTCAGTTTGTTGCAGGGATAATTTCACCTCACATGCCTTGGCCTCTTCCTTTTCTTCTCTTTGGTGGATCCGGTCTGCTCTGGGTTATCACGTGGGTCTTGTTCACCAAGTCCCCTGGTGATTTTGACCATCCAGGTTCTTCTGATTACCTTGTTTCGGCACCACCAGTAAGAAATTTGTCTGATTCCTTGATTATCTTCTCTCCTAGCTTGCACAGTTTTATGCCGTAGTATGGCTATACGTTGCACGCCTTCTTTGAATCCAAATTGATTCCAAATACCCTTTGGTTACCTAGTCCTTTTCTTACTGTGGATATCTGTGATGTTCAAGTCAATTCCGATTTCACATTTTAAACTTTGGGCTTATTCAGCTGAATAGTTCGGTGCGCTGGCGCGACTTTTTTTGCCATCGTTCGCTATGGGCTATTTACGCGGCGCATTTCAGCATGAACTGGTCCAACTATATCATTATGCAATGGCTCCCCACCTATCTCGTCCGCTCCCTCGGCGGTGGTCGCTTTGAAGTCACTCTTACCGCCCTTCCCTATATTACTAACTCCATTTGTGGGATTGGTAAGTTGTGTTCGTGATGTCTCCTTCCACCTTTTACTGTTATTGGATTGGTCATTATTATTGACGCCTCCCTAACAAATATCGTGACGTCATTCGATTTTAATCCATGCGTTTGATTCAAAGCTGCCGGCCACTTGGCAGACAACCTCGTTCGTCAGCGGTGGAGTGTGTTGTGGGTACGCCGTCTCATGACTTCAGTGGGCCTCATTGGCCCTGGCTGTCTCCTCTTTATCTTTTCTGCATCAACAAGCATACCCTTAGCCGTTTTGTGAGTTTCCAACTACTTTTGCAGATTGACTTCTTTGCATAGTTTATTTCGCGTTAGAATTCACGCGAAGCTATCCCTAAGCTCATTCTAACACTACCGCGTTGACAGCACTTAACTCCCAATAGTTCTTCCCATTTTTGTTTTTCTTTTATACTTCCACATGGTCCCATTAAAAGTGCCTTTTGGTACCTTAATAGATTGATTTCCATATCAATGGGTCTCTCAGCTTCTAATTCGGCCGGCCACCTGGCTGCCCACGCAGAGGTCGCCCCCAATCATGCTGGCATTACCTTCGCTATCAGTAACACTCTTGTAAGTCGTCAAGTTGCCATCTCCCGTCCTCATTTTTAATAATTTAACCTATGCTTGACGAAACTTCAAATCCCCTCTGCTGTTAATAGCTTGAGCCGGCGTTATTCGTGTTTGAGTAAACTGTGAGTCGCTTGACATTTTGGAGGTATGTAAAATTAGAATGGTGCTTGACGTGATTTACTACTTCTCCAGGGTAGGCAACCGTTTAGGTTAAATCTGCGCGCCTGTGTGAGCGCGTGTCATTTATAACGTCTGTATTAATGGAAAGGTCTTACTTGATCACCCTGGACCTCTTAGCAATTTTATTTAATGGTGAAAAGAATCTATAGGTAAACATTCATGCGTTCCAGTGCTATGCCATGTTTTGCAGTAGCTAACTACAGTTTCGAGTGAACATCCAAATCGCAACCGGTACTTCGGTACATTCCAATAGAATCACGCTGTGAACATGGTATATTTGTTCCTGTATCTGAACAACATTTCTATACTTTACGGATATGCCACAATATTCCTAATCTATAGCTACTTTTTGATACCACGATGATTTTACATTCTGCATTCTTGATGTCGATGCTGCTGACAAGGTGTCTTTAAAAGTGCGTCTCGCTCTAAATTTTGATAAAGCTTTTAACTCGACTGAAGATTCTACTCGATTATTGTCTAGTTACCTGAACTCTCGAAAGGAGTATCCTCCCTTTTTTGGTGGGGCTGCGCTCTTACAAGCATACCTGCTTAAACCCCTCTATTTTACTGGCTAGGTCAGCGTCATTTGTAGCACTGCTATTGTGTTTATGCATTAATTTTACTGCTCCTGCCTAGGGGGTTAGGCAAGCCGAAGAGCTTAACAACTCCCAACCAATGTCTGCATTATTATGAACTCTATTACTGACCTATTATTACCATTAGTATCGTGGGAGCCATTTTTTTCCTCGTCAGAGTTGCAAACAATTGGGACTGTTTATTATCCCTTGTTCTAGTGGTGTCTTCTCCAAGATTTGGTTGGTTCACTTTCAGGTGCCTTGAGATCACGTGTTTACGATGCTGATTTGCATAGCTGCACTGTCAAGTGCTCCCTTTTTTCTCACCCCTCAGGCGACTATCCCGGGAATACTGTGTGGCCCACTGACAGCGTATCTGGTGACGCAGTACAGTGGTCACTGGCTCTCTGTCTTCATCATTGCCGGTTTCGTGAACATCTTTGGTGCCGTGGTCTACCTCTGTTATAGTACCTCCTCTCCGGTCATGTGAGGACGCGTCGCTCTCCCCCTGCTTTCCAACCTCCCATCCCCCTCCTTTTCCCTCGCCTCGCCAATGTCTTTCTTTCCAGGTCTCTTCCTGTTCTCTGTATTATGAACATCTATATACATAGGTGTGTTGTAAATTATTCTTGTTTCTTATTCAAGCCTCTTCCCGTTGTTGGTTCCCCTCGGCTTTGATAGGTCAATAAGTAACCACGCTTTCAGATTTTATCGTACTGTGCAATCTCACTGCTGTTGGTGCATGGGAGACAAGACGGTTCGTTTTAACCCTGTGGTACCTTACTTTCAAATGGAGGGACTTACTTCGATCACCTTTGCATACTTTAAACCAATTGCTCCCCCTGGTACATCTGCTGAGGACGCCTCCTGAGGTAATTAGTTCGGTGTTCTACAATCTACCTGGGTCTGTCGTTCACGTTGTGCTTTATTAGGGTGCTCTGTCAATTGCACTGCCGTGTTCTTGTATGTTTTAAGAACAGTGACACTTTGCACACTCATCCATGTCCGTGAAAATCCCTTGATCGGCAGTATGTTAATTTACGGTTTGGGGTGTGCGAATGCCTAGTGTTTAGCTGGGAAATGAGTGGCTGGCCGCACTTGTGCAGATTAATACAGAAGATACCCAGCCATAGTTACAAAGCTCCTGTTTTTAATAGACGGTTCTCGTGAAAACACCTCAGGTCCAAGAATCAGCGGAAGCTCAACCTCTTCCGCGTTACCACCATCGTATTGGCCTGAAAAATCGTGGAACAGGATGCTCATGGTGGATTCACTAGCGTCATCAAACGTTCATTGCTGTATGTACCATACTCTGTGATTATAGGTTCGGTACTTCTTCGATGCAAGTAGCAAAGCAAATTGCTTATTGTTCGGGCAGTTTCGTTTTATCCTGCTAGCTGTTTTCAGTTGCACGATGGAGAGACGTGCAACCTTTGTGACTTGAGTTTTAGAACGGTTTACCCCTGACCCCCATATTTCTATATTTTCGAGAGATGCTCGTGCAGGAATTTGGCTCTCAGGCCTGTGCTTATCCTAACGCGTACAAGGCACGTGGCTTAATGGACACTGGCAGGTGAAATAACCGGGAAAAATTTTCGTATCAGTCACAGAAGACTTTGAGGGATGCTACGTCGTGATGCTATTTATCCGCCCGCCACAGCCCTACTGAGGCCGGACACTAAAACAGCCTGAGGCGACTTCACGCTGTCAGTCACAATTACAGCATTGTTTGAGGGAGAGAACACTGCTGTCAGGTTCGGTGAGGATCACGAGATCCACGTGCTTATTGCGCCCTACTCAACCTTCAAGACGCGTTAATTTAATCAGTCGTGCACTTTTATGCGCTTGAATCAGCCCAGAGCACTGCTCAGTTATCGATTCCACTGGCACAAGAAAGGAGCAACTGAAACCGCATCAGTGTGTGGTTGCTTTGTTTTCTCATTGGCCGACGCAAGTACTTACGCACTTTGAGAGCTGAGTTGCGGCTCTGTGATAGCAGACAGTGAGGCCGCAACTAAGTTCAAGTGCTTCACCAGGGGAGTGCGAAAAAAAGCTAGCTGCTGCAGATTTCACCGATGACTAGCCCACGTTCTTTGCTCAAGGGCAAAAAAACGACGCAAATTCGAGTTGCAGACACAAACACTAAAATCCATTAGTGCCAGCGCGAGAACGCCTGTTACCAACCCAAGTAATCATTCACCTGTTGTTAGAATCGGTATAGCACTGGGATTCGCACGCTTCGTCTGTTATCCCTTGTAAGTGCTCACGCCAAAGTGGCAACCAACTATTCTGTTCAGTAGAGGTACAAAGGCATGGCGTAAAGCTCCACCGTTAGGCAGGGATGCCCTGGCAACTAAGCCACCACTAAGTGATCTTCATAGGCGAGGAAAAAAATTTACAATAGCGCATATAATCACGACAAGAGCTATTTTTAATGCAACTATGATGACCAGCATAGAAAGACGGTAAGGTGATAATAGGTGAGGTACGGGTCTTAGGAATCCCGACTTCGCAAACAGGTTTAAATGACACTGGGAATTCCAGAAAAAGCCAATCCGACCCTCTGAAAAATGCAGTCTCTTAAAAAATGAACCGAATTGACGAGCCAGACAAATATGCCAAAAAAGCTACACTAGGAACGCACTGGAGTCCTAAGAAGAAATGGAAGAACGCAAGTGGACGAAGATCAACAAAGGGTGGGGAGATTTTTGTACAAATTTATGTGCGAAGGTGCACATAAAGTAATGTGCCTGAACAATGTCGGAAAGACAACAAAAGGAATAATCTGAGCTCGCCTTTGTTGAGTACGAACCGTGCACACCTGCTTCAGTGTCGCTGGGTGAATGAACGCTGAGTCACAGACCGGCGGGAGCTGCGAAAGACCACAGCAGAGGAGCGATGAGACACAAAGGCTGGAGAAGGCCGAGTCCGATGTACCAAAACATTCACAAATTTCCCACCTCCGCCGCTTGTTGAAAGAAAACGACGACAGGCGATAGAGGCAGGTGGGCGAGGGGCGGAGGCTCGAGAGTGCTTGTGAGGACGACGAGGCGGTGAGTTTCGGAAGCGCGTGTAGCTCTCTCTCTCATCAGAGCGCCGTCGAGTGCGTTTCGAAGGTGGTGACTCCACCACATTAATGTTACAGCGGCGCTCATGCGAGGCAACGACCCGATGGCGCGGTTTATGTTGTATTGACTTCGATGGCGAATTGCGTAGAGCGGAGCCACGCTCAGTGCGATGATGAAACCACTGATCGGGATTGCGCGCGCTGCGGTGCACCTTCCTGTGACCGTTGTTGCTATTGTTGGCTCGCTCAGCGCGAACCTCCTCCTCCATCGTGTCCTCCTCTTCCTCATCGTTCACCTCACCCTCTGACATTGCCTCAACTCCATCCCCATCAGGGCTGCGATTAAACACAACACCTATGAACGCCAAAATTAACTACGCAATGTTTTAAATAAAGAGTTATAGATTCTTCACTAAAGAATCCACTTCTAGCGTGGCAAGTTACCATAAAGTCGTTCTACAAAAGCTTAACATGTCAGCAATATATTTTGTAAGAGCAATAGGTAACCTTTGGAGTAACCGTTTAATTTATACTAACTTCACTAAAATTATGCTAAAGTTAATCAAGTGCTCCACCCAAATATTAAATTTCAAACAAACAGATTCAATTGGACGGATGGAAATATCCTCTCGCAAATAAAATTATCCCATGAACCACGACTTCATTGAAGACGATGAAGGATTGAATTATGCCTTAAATACCGAAGCAGTGTCAAAATCAAACAAGCCGAAAAGGCCATGTCGAAATTGGGCATGATACTCTGATCAACCAAACGGTCAATGAATTAGTTTATGTGGGTGAATCGTCGAGAGAACCGACTAACGATAGTAGTAAGTAGTTAGCGTCATATTATGGCGATGAACTAACTTGTATAGCAATTGTACTTTGGGACCTTTCGAGGAAAATCTCAGCCGATACATTCACCTAAAAAAGAGCCATGAATTGGAACGCAATTTATCGACTCAGATTCCTCTTCATGACTGCCAGTTCGTTTCTCGCAAATTGCAAACTGCTGCTAGTGAATCTCAAAGATAGACATTGGCAAAGGTATAACCTCAATAGGTTAAAATGGGGGTGCAGAAGGGAATAAACTATGTGGGAAAAGGACAAGATAGTTTACTCTACTCACCGAGAATCAACTTCAGAGATATCATCCTCGATTTCAATACGGGGAGAGTCGACGCAAATGCGATTCGCTTCATCATCGAAACCGAATTCCCGTTCTCCCCCCGTCAACACCACCTCCGCCCTAGCATCCATTTGTTGCTGTCTTTTTTTCTCCTCCACCTCCGTCACCTCACCATTAGTGTCAACGTACTTCACCTCTCCCTCAGGAGTGCGAGGCGCGCTCGCATTCGCAGTAGCTGGAGCAGAGGAAACAGGATGAGGTACACTCTCAAATTTCTTCAATTTCGCCTCCGTACGGTTAACAGTGAAACCGTGAGGTGCTTTGGAAGTAGCAGGATTCCTAGAGAGCAGGTCGGAGGTAGAGGCGCTAGTAGTGGTAGCAGTGATGTTGCAGGATCCGGGCGGATTTGGACTGCAGAGGGAGTTGTGCTTAAGCATTTGACGTCGGGCAAACAGAGTCGGTGAAAAAGGCAGACTACGCTTGGGACTCTGGCTACGTGGGCGCTTCGATTCCGAAACGCAACGCTCCTCTTCTGCGCCTGAAATGTACAAAAAACACCAATGTTTTTTGTAATAGGAACCAGAGTTCATACTATTGATGAGTGGGCATCTGCCCTGGTTGCTGGAGTCCATTGTCAAATTTTTAGTCTGGCCTGTCTCCAGGTTTACGGTTGTGAAATGAACCGTAGCGTAACATTTGCCTATTCTGCAGTATTGGTCCGGTTTTCAGACGACACCTCAGTGTTGTTAAAATCGAAAGCGATTGATTGAAAACACGTTTAGAAAAACATACGTTCACATCATGTTTTTAATACTCAAATATTTTATATGACTATTCAAAATGACACATTGACTCATTGGTGCAGTTTTCCGATTCCATCTCAAAAACCACCGATTGATCCACGTAATGAACAATTAAAACTAGAGAACACTAACCATTAAGGCCAGCATTCTAGTCAAACCACCACTGACACAGAAGGACAAACACCAAACCCCCGTAACCCAGTTTTAAAGAAATGATGGCTATTTACCAAAGACACAAATAAAGGCTCCAGGCCGTAAGAACATTTACAGCGCACTTACGGTAATATGCATCAACAATGGCTTTCTCACTCTCATCCAGATACTTTCCTTCTGTGGGTGGAGCAAGCCTCACAGAGGCCGAATGGTGCTCGCGCGCCGAACGGACCGAGGCCCGCACCAGGCGCATCAAGTGAGACGCTGGGCCATCCTCTACCCCTGTTGACGCGTCTGGATTAATGAGTGGAAAAGCAGCAATAAAGGAACTATAGCTAGATCTCTGGAAAATAAAATATTGGGAGAAATTCACCTGCCATAACAGGTTTCAAGTGCTTCTCCATTCCTTTTGTCTCTCCCAATTTAACCTTGCTAGTGGAAGAGGAAAAAGCGGACTCAAAAGGCACGGAGTCCCGTGGTTTGGAGACCAGGCACTCTGGGGGTTTATGATGCCGACAATGAATGTGACTGCTTTCAGCGGAGAGATGATTTCGGGATTTTCTACTCTGAGAGTCGGTGGAACTAACAAGAGCCGAGGGCCGCCGGGATGTTGACGCAGATAGGGGCGGTGGCTGCCTATGTTGGTGTGACCGAGGATGCTTTTGACAAGGCGACGCTGATGATGATGAGAGAGAACTACTGGAAGAGCTGGAACTTGCGCTCGATGAGCCCGAACTCGACGAGAAGCTTCGACCAGCATTTCGCAATCCCGTACATCTTGGGGCGGGAATGTGCTTGCTGTCTGTCGCGATTTTGTAGTTCAGAGGTGTGTGAAGGCACTCAATCAGATCCGCATGGTCAATGGATCGACGCGGATCAAGTGTACTTATGCCTCTACTCCTATGATTGCTTTGCGCGCAACTAAAAACAGATTTAAGAATCTTTCAAGCAATAGAACCGTGTATGATAAGAGCAGAATCAGGATTGAGGAGAACGCAATACTTTATAGATAGGAAATTTAACCATAGAAGAAAATATGGTGGTAAAAATTATTAACTACAAGAAAGTGGGCCACAATAACACCTACAGTAGCCAGGTTTTATGAGAATTTTCAAACAATACCAACAAGGTGAGCTGATAAGAAACCTTAGCCAAAACTCACCCTTTTGCGACGTTCTGAGGGCTACGTTTTAGTTTCGCGATCTCCACCTGACTTGTTCGCAGAAGCATTAGAAAATTTGCTTCAACGTGGTTTAGCGACGTCGTTAATCTGTTGTTCTCCGCCTCTAGCCTATTCAATGAGGAAACCTGAGACTCAATCTTCTGACAGACTCTTAAAACCTGCCGTACCTGTAAATCAAATAGTCAATTAACAGTTATTACTTATGTGGTGATATAAGGAGGAGAGAAAACACCCATGCAGGAGGCGTCAACCCTGTTTAAACAAGCAAACACCCATTTGAGGCATAAGCAACTGGTAATTTATGTCTCTTCTCGACAAAATAAACGGCGCTTTCATCAAAACCATCTGCATGCCTATAAATCTTATTTTCACAAGCGATTTCAAGTTAGGCGACTGCTTGCATGTCTAATATAGCAAAGAAAAAAGCCAAGAGACGAACACTTCAATTCTTGTGTACGTGACAAAACGACCTCTTGATACTTTCTTAATGTAGTGGTTACATCAGCAGCCCCAGCGTTTCTTAAGGCACCTGTGTCAGCGCAAGCCCTAGGGACTTGATTACTTATTGTGCTCCAAGTAAACATCGACTTAGAGCAGCGCATGCAAAGAATTAAAGCGGATTCGGAACGAACCATGTTACTAGTTGTTGATCCTCTCCTATCCATATCTTCACAAGCGCGTTGCTGCGGCTCCAAAACGGACCTATCGCCCATTTTTAAACCAACCTTACAAATGACCTTCACCGACAAACGGCAACCGTGGCAACAGACGACGGATTGGACTAACGACTATCGATATATATTTTGGACTGAACTCATGTTCCGTGTGGAATATCATCGTTCATGGACCAGTAAAAGGCATCCTTTGCATTTTAAAATGTGTAGATTATCGCATAGCACAACATCATACCCGAACTTTACCATTTCTCTGCTAAAATCTATGCATCGATTTAAATAGAAATTTAGCAGGTACGTAAAATCACAATCGCACAGTAATTTCACTACACACCAATATGTGTGTTGACTTAATGCTTCGTCGAAATCAAAGCAAAATTAATTTTTAGCCTAATAGACTTGTACTGACATTAGTTATAGCTATTTATATCTTAAAAAGAACGTGCGATTGTAACGGGTTTAGCGTTTCGCTTTTTCAATTTATGCTTACTAACTTTTGACTGTTGGCATCTGTAGTTGATAAGTCATCTGATACAATTTTAGCGAACGAAGTCCAAAAGTGAGTTGGATCTCGTTTTCCGCTCCGGGATTAATGGCGTTTGCTCTGTCGCATTGGTGGCTTATGGCGACAACTTTTTCCTCCCCACTTTATCTTTAGTTTCTGTGAGTTACCCTTCGGCTCGATGATGTGAGTCTACAGCCATGGATATTATAGTGCTTGCAGTATTCTGTTTGTTGATACCACCCTGCAAACCCCCAAGCAAGGTTCAGGTTCAGAGACAGCGCTCAGCGCCACAGTTAATCATTATTATGCGTTTTTGAGCAAAACTCTTTTATATATTGTTGATTTTATAGCATAGTAGGCTTTTTTCGTCCTACAGCCGTGCTTTGTGGTCAAGCAAGATTAAAGTGATAAACATTGGTAACGTGGTTTATTTTTCAGCTAGTCCCTTTAAGCTTCGCGGGTACTGAAAGTCCAACCTCTGTACAGCCGATGGGCGATGAGTTATCTAAGATATGCAAGCAGTCCGCCGGTCTTTCGGTATTTTCGCAATGCACATTCTGCTCTCTACTGTGCTGGTTTCCATCCTCAGGAAAGTTTGGGTAACTGTTCCTTTTGGCAGTGGAAAGCGACTCTAGTACTAAAGATTAGCTACTCTGAATATGCGTAAACAATAGTTAATAGGAGGGTCTGTAACGAACTCTAATGGGCGGGTAAGAATGATACCTTCCTTCAGCAACTGCCTAAGTAGCCCCTGAGTCCTCATGTACGTTCCTGCTATTATGACCTCTGTCATCTTCAGCAAATGCTCAAAAAGAATTTTAGTCTTCCAAAATTATTGCAATAACACTTTATGTACTTCTAAATTTTGAAAATGCGCCACTGGCATCGAAATTTCCGATTTATTGGTGTCTTTGATAAAGGTCGCCAATTTGCATACAACAAATGATTGTTGTTAAGATGGGATCTAGCGCACCCATTATAACAAGGATGGTGATAACGTAAATGCTATTTTCTTCTCTCTTTCCAACCTGATTTAAAACTGGTTACGAAACAAAATACTAACATCGTTATATTCCAAAAACGCATTTAGTTTCAGCGGGTAGTTCTAAAGTCTCCTTAATTCAGGCCTTTTTCCTTAACAGTCATTTTTATTGATGAGATTAATCAAGGAGTGCTATTTTTAATCTAAAGCAATTGTAAAAGCAAACAAAAATCAATACATTTTGGAGTCTTCGTCGAAGGTTAAACTGATGGTCTGAATAAAACAGTCAATGGGATCTTAGCTGGTAAAATGTTCATTATGGGAGCGGAGCGTATGCGTCCTTTCAGTCAAAACAGGTCAAGGTAGTGTGTACGAAGATATGGTAATCACATAATTAAGGGTTACGAGGCCAATGACATGCCGCGAGGCAGATGAACGAACTTCAGAGGCCCAAGGCCTCAAGAAACCAGAGGAAAGTCAAAGCTCAATCACATATTTGGACCACTAATCACAACATAAATTTAAAATGCGTGATCTAGGTGCAAAGCTTTATGCTTCAGGAAGGTAGATTAAAGCATCAGAACATCTAGTGCCATCATCAAATATATTCCCATGCAGAAGAAGAGCCAAACGGTACAGCCAAAATAAAAGGAAAGCATGTGGTCAATGTGTATAAAAGCTTTATTTCGAGGTGTCGAGCCATGCCATATGTATCTAAATAAAAAATTTACGAACAATAAGTTTTTTTTGTCTTGGGATAAGTGCTATTCACAAGAGCTGATACTTTTGATTCTAACGAAAATGACAAAATTTAATGATACAGCTATATTAATTAATCAAACTACGAAGTTATATTTATCCACGGAAGAAATAGATAGCTAAGCAACATTTACGGAAAGGGAATGCAATGATCGTTGGTCTCATTAATACTTCTAGGCAAACTGCTGCCTGCCGAACTTAAAAAAATACTGTAAAATTAAACAATATTTTTAAATTAGCGGATTAGCGGTCGAATTCTACTAAAAATTGTTTAATATTTGGTTAATTGACTGGAAGTAAAAGATATTGGAGAAGTTATAATCTTCAGCCCGGCGAAAAACTTTCTCAGAAAACTACACTTAAGCACGATGTCTCTATTAAAAGGATAAAAAATGGGTATTTTAGGCAAGTGTTCAATTGCCATATCATGGTTTCGGTTTATCATAAGCAATCTGCTAAATAGCTTCTTTGATAGCCTGTAACCAGCTAATATACAACATGTAATCTTCTTAAACCTAACCATAATATTTTTTATTGTTTGTATCAGAAACTAAAAAAACAAGATTAAAAACCAAAAGGATTTTGTTTGAATGCATGCCCTAAAAATCGATCATACATTTGAGACAGCGCCTGCAGTTTGTCTGTATGGTGTCTATGTGATGGCTTTCCGTGTTCAATTCGAGGGTCATAATGACATTGGGGTGTTTACGCGTCTCACGAACGCATACTGTTTGGTCTCCATTGGCGGATCAGAAGGATTTTACAGGTACTGTTTCTTAAAATAATGATGATCAAGCGTATTTGAGGCAGAGTTGGCTGATAGTATTCCCGTTGTTCACGCTAGCATTGCTGGCATTCGATCCGTCGGGTGTTTAACAGCAGGTAGTATGTCTTATTGTGCGTTGATGCTTGGCGAGAATAAATCACCGACAACGTTTGCATTGTCGGATCGGATTCTCGAAAATCAAGCGTTTCCCAAGAGTTGTTTTTTGTGAGGAATACATGATTAGTTTCCCCGTATAGATGTTTATGATCTAGCGCAGAACAATGGATTTTGAATTTAGGAAACAAACATGGACTCCTTATTCCTCACACCGCGACAGACCAGGAACTGGCACATTTGCACAATAGTCTTCCAGAAAACGTTAAATGCGTTCGAATTGAGGAGCGTCTCTCCGCATTAGGTAACACCGTGGTATGCAACGACTACGTCGCGCTCATCCATCCGGATCTAGACAGAGTACGTGCTATGCGCAATGTACTGTAAAGGTTCTTATTTAGGAAACTGAAGAGCTTATCAGTGATGTGCTGAGTGTTGAAGTCTTTCGAAGTGTCGTGGCTGGTGAAGCACTAGTTGGGACATACTGCTGCTTGACCAATCAAGGAGGCCTTGTACACCCCCAGACCAGTGTAGAAGAGCTTGACCAACTAAGTAGTTTACTGCAACTTCCTCTTGCGGCGGGCTCCGTTAATCGCGGCAGCCCATTAATCGGCAGCGGATTAGTTGCAAACGATTGGGTAGCCTTTTGTGGCTTGGACACAACAACTACAGAATTGTCTGTAAGATTCAGTTTCATGAGAAAACGATATGCGACGTGAGTTCCTAAACCCAGTTTTTCACATTTTAGCTAATCGAATCTTTGCTACAACTAACGGAATCAAACACCGGAGACGCCTCAAGGCCACTACGTGAGGCAATCCTAGAAAGGTTAGCAAAAAATAATATCAAAACCCTCCTTCTAAAAACGGTAATACAATATATTTTATTTTAGTTTGGGCTAGAAAAACCACATGCAAAGGACCAATTTGCTGTAAAGAGGTTTGGTATGTAAATAAATCCATCCCTATTTAATAGGAAATATTCCATTATAACAAAGGATACTTACAATAGCCAACAGCCAACAAAATAATAAAACGGCACCGTACTAGCTGTTCTGTACTACAAAAAAGCAGAATAGATTCCTCGTGCCAAAAGTGCGAGTGGATGGTCTCATTCCCGATGCATTGGCATTTGCGATGCGGCCATCCGACATTGCCTAGGCCAGTAGGAGGGAGGAGCGTTGTGAAACCACTAGAGTAATCTGTGGTCATACATCAACCAAGGCAGGATGCTCCTTGGTGTATTGTGCTCTGCCTACCTGCCTCTCCCTCTCTCCGCTGTCTGTGTGTGCATGGTGTTGTTGGGTTTGTGGTGAGGATGGCCGTAATCGAAGGCACTGTTGGGGCTGCCTCGACGGTGATCAAAATCGGCCGATAAGAAGCAAAGGAGCATGAGTATCTCGGTCGCTGGGTCCGCCGTCGTCTATGCGGTCGTCAGCATTACCCGATACCCGCACACTGCTTTTCGCCCTTGCTGTGTGGTGGGTCATTTTGTGATGTGTCGTTGCATTTGTTCATGCTCCTGCCATCAAGGACTTGGAGGGCGATGGGGGGAGTGAGCAGGTGATCAATTAGTTCGGCGCGCTCGACAACTCAAGCACTGGATACCATCCCAATTACAAATTCCCCTCCCTCTCATCTGCCTTGGAACTTTGAGGGGCTGTTGAAACTCCGCGATGATTGCGATCATCGCGTTTGTGCCGCAGCCGATAGCGATGTTGTCGTTGGGCTACAGCACGTCATTGACAGTGCTCATTGCTCTCGTTGCCAACACCGGTCACAACGAGAGCGGTGGAGTCGATGAGTAGCAGTTGGTGGTTGAGTCTTAAGAGGTGTCGACAGTAGGTCACTCCTCCCCGTCATAGGGAGGCGAGGAAATTTCGGAGGCAATGTGGAGGCGGTCTACAATGTGCGTTTGGATGAGGATGAGCCGATGTGTTGTGCTGTATGGCAGAGGTCGGTCGCCTTGATGCGAACTGGAAGAATGAAGTTAGTGTAGAGTGAGGTGAGGAAGCACAATGTAGCCTTGGAGTCGTGTGGCGCGACTGTGTTGCACACTTCAGGTGGCATTTTTGTGATTACCTCCTCTCGGATGAATTAGACCGGCCAAGCTCTTTACCGTGCGCATCAAATTTGCGCATGTGCGATGACCAAACTCGGCCGAAAGTGAAGGTGCAATGGTTGGGGGATTGCCACCCGTCACCTCAGATGGGGTTGGTACGGTCCAGATCCCTGCACAGTTATGCATCGTCATGCGCTACAACGATGACATTGGTGCCACGAGCAAGGGTACACACAGAAGCATGCGTGTACTGAATTGAGTTGGCGCAGAGTAATGCAGCCCATTATCGTTACAGAGACGCGCTGACTGATGTGCTCTCTGGTCCATTGATGCGCCACAAATTTACTAGAGGAGTGATGTCGTCGTCGTCGTCATCATCATTCTCATCATTCCTTGTCCTTATCCACTCCACTGTATTGACCTCTCCTTCCATACAGTGGTTCCAATGGACAGAAACGAAGCCACCTCCATCGTGATCCCCTGAAACAGTGGAGGCTACAGCATCTCACTAGTGTCTATGTGCTGCGGCTCATTCAACCTCATCATCTGGAAGTGCATTTATCATTGCGCGCTGGCTCAGCGCAAGATATGGCATTGGTGTTGTAGAAGGTGGAGGTGGCAGTTTCATCCTGTCACCGTGAGATGCATTACGGCGAGAGCATGGGTGAATGGACGCGGGGCGGGATTGCTGTGTTTCGGGTGTGTCAGCGATGCTAATTTTTTTTTGTGGTGAGTTTTTGGTTGATGCTTGTCTGGTCAGTTCAGTTAGATGTCTTGTGACGTCCCTGTGGACCACTGTTGGGCTGGCACATGACGGGAGGAAGAGGCCAGACTCGAAACGGCGCCTTCCAATCCAGTGACGGCGTCGTCTTACACTGGCTGAAATGGGAAAAGTGGACTCAATTGCATTCTTACAGTGGTAGGCGATCGTTTGCCGCTGTCTTTGCAGATAATGAGTCGTACACTTGAACCCGAGTGGGGGCGGGCGGGGGCTAGGATCAGTAGACGGGTGAAGAGGCATGGCCGCAATGGAATTCATGCAGACGTGAGTCTGGAGGATCAAATGCTGGCCAAGAGAGGTGAGGGCGTTCGCCATCCGTTATCGAAACAGTCGATCTACGGGCCATATAGCCCCACATGTGCCGTGTGCGCGTGCTTATCTCCTTCCTGCCTTTCTTTGCTGTTTTTTGATCAGCCCATCACCCAACTCCCGTGCGTCAAATTCCGAGGCATATGTGTATGTATCGGGTCAAGCGTAACGGAGATTGAATTCCTGAGGCCATGCGTAGCATCAAGCTGGCATTGGTTGAGGAGAGACATTTGCATAAGTATCGTGAGTTGCTGTGTCGGTTGTTCTGGCTGCTTTTGTGTGCTGGTTAGGTCGTGCCGAATGAGGTTGGTGAAGCCACTCACGGTGGTTGGAGGTTTCATTTTGACCCATGTCTAAACACGTCTGCTTCCCCTGTCCTCTGCACTCCGAAGTTGGATGATAGCTTCGAAATTGTGTGGACAGAAATGGATTGGCTGGGCCAGTATGCATCTGGTGGGACCAATGGTGTGGTCTCAGCGTTAGCAGCTAATATGCCCTCGTTAATTAATGCTGTGCAACGCCACGGGCAAAGACTCTCACTTTGACGTGAGTTGGTCGAATCAGGTTGGCGTAAAGTGAAGTAGAGGAGGCACAGTGTAATCCCAGGGTCTCACAATGAGGTCCTGTTTCATGATTGTGCAACAATGGTAGCATCCTAACTGCCACGTAGTTGTCCCGGTTTGGCAAGCAGAGGCCACACCACAAGTGCTCACACCACTGTCAACCGTGTCTGTCTACAGCGTTCAACACCTCGCGTTGTCTGCATTTGGTGCAATGCTGACACCGCTACTGTCACAATTAGTGCTATAAAGAATGGATTTTGAGGATAGCAACGGTTAGTTCTATTGCAGGTTTCCATGAATTGTGACAAGTAGGTGGGTAAGAAACGGCTGACTGGTTGATTAGGAGTGCCCATTCAGTGTGCCAGAGAATGGCGTCCAAAGGTGGTGTGTTAACTGTACGTCTTCCCTGCTTCCCCTTCCTTCCCCATCCTGGTGTTTGTGCTTTTGGGTCCACATCCATCCACCTGCCAAAGGTGTTGCTTTCTGGTGGATTTCACCGGACCAAAATTTAGCTTGGTGTTCAACTCGGACGTCGCGCGTCTGATAGCTGCACCCACAGCCCTTTCGTGCTGTTTTGTGAGTGGGTGTTGATGGGTGGTAGTGTCGGTTTTTGCAGCAATTAAAAGGACCTAGAAGAACCGCCCCCCCCGAAGGCACAAGTGGGACCTGTGACACAAGAGAGGTCAATAGCATCCAAACTAAAGTGAGGCGAGATAAAGAGATCGTGCGTGAGCATTCGTGTGACGATGAGTGTCGTCCGTGTGATTAGTATGAGTGGCCTTATGCTTGTCCACTGTCTTCTGCACTAGGGCCTTGTGATTGAACGCTGTACCGCGTCCACACACATGGCATTCTTTGGTTCTGCTTCCTCCACCCCTCCTATCAAAGACCCGGGCGGCGACGTTCGTGGTAACGGACGGAGGAAGAGTGAACAAATGGCGATTTGATCGGCGCATTACGGCTGGATGCACATTCTGAGGGTGCATTTGGTAACCAGCGTGTCGAACAACGTCGATTGGCATTTATTGCTACCGTTTGTAGCCACCTTTCTGTAGGTGCTTCCACTTCCTCCTCCTGCAACTCTCCTCCTTTTCGCCCCTCTCCTATAGATGGAAGGGTTGAGTAGGCCCTATAGCATCATTTGTCACATTCTCAATAAATCTTTGCCTACTTCTATGCAGTTGGACTGTGCTCTGTTAAATGCGTTGTGAGTGAGTGATTTTGTCACGCTTGCCCAGGTGCACCTTGAGTGTAGCAGCCTCGATGTGGTCTGGTGAGGCAAAGAGGGCGTCAGTGTTGACAATAGCAGGGAGGTGGGTGAGTCGCATGGCGAAAGGCGATGCAGAGATGCATACATGTGTAGTATGCCAGTGGGAGGCATCTCTACTCTCACTACAGTCTAGGGCCTTCTAGTTCTTTTTGTTTATTCATCCTCAACTCCGTTCGACAGTCAGTGCCATCGGTGAGTGCTGTCTAGGTGTGTTCACTCATTATTGCCATTGGCACGCAGTAGTCTGTGTATGTCGGTCCGAGTTCTGGTGATGGGTCAGGGTAGAATATGCAGGAAGGCGTGTCGATGACTTCACTGTTGTCATTTTGCACCAAGGGCAACGGCTTCGATCAGTCTGCCATGTCAAAGTGGCGGTGACAGGAAGCCGAAAATGGAGACAGCAGCAAGCATGCACACGCGTGTGCGTGTACTGCTTCTACATCACCATGTTTAGTCGTAATTGATGTGGCAGTGCCAGGATGTTCATTGCATTCAGGATGATGAAAGGGGTACATAAAGTCATAGCGGAGCTCGAATTGCCTGTGTTGTGCTCTGCTGAAAGTGCCAAAAGTGCGAGTGGATGGTCTCATTCCCGATGCATTGGCATTTGCGATGCGGCCATCCGACATTGCCTAGGCCAGTAGGAGGGAGGAGCGTTGTGAAACCACTAGAGTAATCTGTGGTCATACATCAACCAAGGCAGGATGCTCCTTGGTGTATTGTGCTCTGCCTACCTGCCTCTCCCTCTCTCCGCTGTCTGTGTGTGCATGGTGTTGTTGGGTTTGTGGTGAGGATGGCCGTAATCGAAGGCACTGTTGGGGCTGCCTCGACGGTGATCAAAATCGGCCGATAAGAAGCAAAGGAGCATGAGTATCTCGGTCGCTGGGTCCGCCGTCGTCTATGCGGTCGTCAGCATTACCCGATACCCGCACACTGCTTTTCGCCCTTGCTGTGTGGTGGGTCATTTTGTGATGTGTCGTTGCATTTGTTCATGCTCCTGCCATCAAGGACTTGGAGGGCGATGGGGGGAGTGAGCAGGTGATCAATTAGTTCGGCGCGCTCGACAACTCAAGCACTGGATACCATCCCAATTACAAATTCCCCTCCCTCTCATCTGCCTTGGAACTTTGAGGGGCTGTTGAAACTCCGCGATGATTGCGATCATCGCGTTTGTGCCGCAGCCGATAGCGATGTTGTCGTTGGGCTACAGCACGTCATTGACAGTGCTCATTGCTCTCGTTGCCAACACCGGTCACAACGAGAGCGGTGGAGTCGATGAGTAGCAGTTGGTGGTTGAGTCTTAAGAGGTGTCGACAGTAGGTCACTCCTCCCCGTCATAGGGAGGCGAGGAAATTTCGGAGGCAATGTGGAGGCGGTCTACAATGTGCGTTTGGATGAGGATGAGCCGATGTGTTGTGCTGTATGGCAGAGGTCGGTCGCCTTGATGCGAACTGGAAGAATGAAGTTAGTGTAGAGTGAGGTGAGGAAGCACAATGTAGCCTTGGAGTCGTGTGGCGCGACTGTGTTGCACACTTCAGGTGGCATTTTTGTGATTACCTCCTCTCGGATGAATTAGACCGGCCAAGCTCTTTACCGTGCGCATCAAATTTGCGCATGTGCGATGACCAAACTCGGCCGAAAGTGAAGGTGCAATGGTTGGGGGATTGCCACCCGTCACCTCAGATGGGGTTGGTACGGTCCAGATCCCTGCACAGTTATGCATCGTCATGCGCTACAACGATGACATTGGTGCCACGAGCAAGGGTACACACAGAAGCATGCGTGTACTGAATTGAGTTGGCGCAGAGTAATGCAGCCCATTATCGTTACAGAGACGCGCTGACTGATGTGCTCTCTGGTCCATTGATGCGCCACAAATTTACTAGAGGAGTGATGTCGTCGTCGTCGTCATCATCATTCTCATCATTCCTTGTCCTTATCCACTCCACTGTATTGACCTCTCCTTCCATACAGTGGTTCCAATGGACAGAAACGAAGCCACCTCCATCGTGATCCCCTGAAACAGTGGAGGCTACAGCATCTCACTAGTGTCTATGTGCTGCGGCTCATTCAACCTCATCATCTGGAAGTGCATTTATCATTGCGCGCTGGCTCAGCGCAAGATATGGCATTGGTGTTGTAGAAGGTGGAGGTGGCAGTTTCATCCTGTCACCGTGAGATGCATTACGGCGAGAGCATGGGTGAATGGACGCGGGGCGGGATTGCTGTGTTTCGGGTGTGTCAGCGATGCTAATTTTTTTTTGTGGTGAGTTTTTGGTTGATGCTTGTCTGGTCAGTTCAGTTAGATGTCTTGTGACGTCCCTGTGGACCACTGTTGGGCTGGCACATGACGGGAGGAAGAGGCCAGACTCGAAACGGCGCCTTCCAATCCAGTGACGGCGTCGTCTTACACTGGCTGAAATGGGAAAAGTGGACTCAATTGCATTCTTACAGTGGTAGGCGATCGTTTGCCGCTGTCTTTGCAGATAATGAGTCGTACACTTGAACCCGAGTGGGGGCGGGCGGGGGCTAGGATCAGTAGACGGGTGAAGAGGCATGGCCGCAATGGAATTCATGCAGACGTGAGTCTGGAGGATCAAATGCTGGCCAAGAGAGGTGAGGGGCGTTCGCCATCCGTTATCGAAACAGTCGATCTACGGGCCATATAGCCCCACATGTGCCGTGTGCGCGTGCTTATCTCCTTCCTGCCTTTCTTTGCTGTTTTTGATCAGCCCATCACCCAACTCCCGTGCGTCAAATTCCGAGGCATATGTGTATGTATCGGGTCAAGCGTAACGGAGATTGAATTCCTGAGGCCATGCGTAGCATCCAAGCTGGCATTGGTTGAGGAGAGACATTTGCATAAGTATCGTGAGTTGCTGTGTCGGTTGTTCTGGCTGCTTTTGTGTGCTGGTTAGGTCGTGCCGAATGAGGTTGGTGAAGCCACTCACGGTGGTTGGAGGTTTCATTTTGACCCATGTCTAAACACGTCTGCTTCCCCTGTCCTCTGCACTCCGAAGTTGGATGATAGCTTCGAAATTGTGTGGACAGAAATGGATTGGCTGGGCCAGTATGCATCTGGTGGGACCAATGGTGTGGTCTCAGCGTTAGCAGCTAATATGCCCTCGTTAATTAATGCTGTGCAACGCCACGGGCAAAGACTCTCACTTTGACGTGAGTTGGTCGAATCAGGTTGGCGTAAAGTGAAGTAGAGGAGGCACAGTGTAATCCCAGGGTCTCACAATGAGGTCCTGTTTCATGATTGTGCAACAATGGTAGCATCCTAACTGCCACGTAGTTGTCCCGGTTTGGCAAGCAGAGGCCACACCACAAGTGCTCACACCACTGTCAACCGTGTCTGTCTACAGCGTTCAACACCTCGCGTTGTCTGCATTTGGTGCAATGCTGACACCGCTACTGTCACAATTAGTGCTATAAAGAATGGATTTTGAGGATAGCAACGGTTAGTTCTATTGCAGGTTTCCATGAATTGTGACAAGTAGGTGGGTAAGAAACGGCTGACTGGTTGATTAGGAGTGCCCATTCAGTGTGCCAGAGAATGGCGTCCAAAGGTGGTGTGTTAACTGTACGTCTTCCCTGCTTCCCCTTCCTTCCCCATCCTGGTGTTTGTGCTTTTGGGTCCACATCCATCCACCTGCCAAAGGTGTTGCTTTCTGGTGGATTTCACCGGACCAAAATTTAGCTTGGTGTTCAACTCGGACGTCGCGCGTCTGATAGCTGCACCCACAGCCCTTTCGTGCTGTTTTGTGAGTGGGTGTTGATGGGTGGTAGTGTCGGTTTTTGCAGCAATTAAAAGGACCTAGAAGAACCGCCCCCCCCGAAGGCACAAGTGGGACCTGTGACACAAGAGAGGTCAATAGCATCCAAACTAAAGTGAGGCGAGATAAAGAGATCGTGCGTGAGCATTCGTGTGACGATGAGTGTCGTCCGTGTGATTAGTATGAGTGGCCTTATGCTTGTCCACTGTCTTCTGCACTAGGGCCTTGTGATTGAACGCTGTACCGCGTCCACACACATGGCATTCTTTGGTTCTGCTTCCTCCACCCCTCCTATCAAAGACCCGGGCGGCGACGTTCGTGGTAACGGACGGAGGAAGAGTGAACAAATGGCGATTTGATCGGCGCATTACGGCTGGATGCACATTCTGAGGGTGCATTTGGTAACCAGCGTGTCGAACAACGTCGATTGGCATTTATTGCTACCGTTTGTAGCCACCTTTCTGTAGGTGCTTCCACTTCCTCCTCCTGCAACTCTCCTCCTTTTCGCCCCTCTCCTATAGATGGAAGGGTTGAGTAGGCCCTATAGCATCATTTGTCACATTCTCAATAAATCTTTGCCTACTTCTATGCAGTTGGACTGTGCTCTGTTAAATGCGTTGTGAGTGAGTGATTTTGTCACGCTTGCCCAGGTGCACCTTGAGTGTAGCAGCCTCGATGTGGTCTGGTGAGGCAAAGAGGGCGTCAGTGTTGACAATAGCAGGGAGGTGGGTGAGTCGCATGGCGAAAGGCGATGCAGAGATGCATACATGTGTAGTATGCCAGTGGGAGGCATCTCTACTCTCACTACAGTCTAGGGCCTTCTAGTTCTTTTTTGTTTATTCATCCTCAACTCCGTTCGACAGTCAGTGCCATCGGTGAGTGCTGTCTAGGTGTGTTCACTCATTATTGCCATTGGCACGCAGTAGTCTGTGTATGTCGGTCCGAGTTCTGGTGATGGGTCAGGGTAGAATATGCAGGAAGGCGTGTCGATGACTTCACTGTTGTCATTTTGCACCAAGGGCAACGGCTTCGATCAGTCTGCCATGTCAAAGTGGCGGTGACAGGAAGCCGAAAATGGAGACAGCAGCAAGCATGCACACGCGTGTGCGTGTACTGCTTCTACATCACCATGTTTAGTCGTAATTGATGTGGCAGTGCCAGGATGTTCATTGCATTCAGGATGATGAAAGGGGTACATAAAGTCATAGCGGAGCTCGAATTGCCTGTGTTGTGCTCTGCTGAAAGTGCCAAAAGTGCGAGTGGATGGTCTCATTCCCGATGCATTGGCATTTGCGATGCGGCCATCCGACATTGCCTAGGCCAGTAGGAGGGAGGAGCGTTGTGAAACCACTAGAGTAATCTGTGGTCATACATCAACCAAGGCAGGATGCTCCTTGGTGTATTGTGCTCTGCCTACCTGCCTCTCCCTCTCTCCGCTGTCTGTGTGTGCATGGTGTTGTTGGGTTTGTGGTGAGGATGGCCGTAATCGAAGGCACTGTTGGGGCTGCCTCGACGGTGATCAAAATCGGCCGATAAGAAGCAAAGGAGCATGAGTATCTCGGTCGCTGGGTCCGCCGTCGTCTATGCGGTCGTCAGCATTACCCGATACCCGCACACTGCTTTTCGCCCTTGCTGTGTGGTGGGTCATTTTGTGATGTGTCGTTGCATTTGTTCATGCTCCTGCCATCAAGGACTTGGAGGGCGATGGGGGGAGTGAGCAGGTGATCAATTAGTTCGGCGCGCTCGACAACTCAAGCACTGGATACCATCCCAATTACAAATTCCCCTCCCTCTCATCTGCCTTGGAACTTTGAGGGGCTGTTGAAACTCCGCGATGATTGCGATCATCGCGTTTGTGCCGCAGCCGATAGCGATGTTGTCGTTGGGCTACAGCACGTCATTGACAGTGCTCATTGCTCTCGTTGCCAACACCGGTCACAACGAGAGCGGTGGAGTCGATGAGTAGCAGTTGGTGGTTGAGTCTTAAGAGGTGTCGACAGTAGGTCACTCCTCCCCGTCATAGGGAGGCGAGGAAATTTCGGAGGCAATGTGGAGGCGGTCTACAATGTGCGTTTGGATGAGGATGAGCCGATGTGTTGTGCTGTATGGCAGAGGTCGGTCGCCTTGATGCGAACTGGAAGAATGAAGTTAGTGTAGAGTGAGGTGAGGAAGCACAATGTAGCCTTGGAGTCGTGTGGCGCGACTGTGTTGCACACTTCAGGTGGCATTTTTGTGATTACCTCCTCTCGGATGAATTAGACCGGCCAAGCTCTTTACCGTGCGCATCAAATTTGCGCATGTGCGATGACCAAACTCGGCCGAAAGTGAAGGTGCAATGGTTGGGGGATTGCCACCCGTCACCTCAGATGGGGTTGGTACGGTCCAGATCCCTGCACAGTTATGCATCGTCATGCGCTACAACGATGACATTGGTGCCACGAGCAAGGGTACACACAGAAGCATGCGTGTACTGAATTGAGTTGGCGCAGAGTAATGCAGCCCATTATCGTTACAGAGACGCGCTGACTGATGTGCTCTCTGGTCCATTGATGCGCCACAAATTTACTAGAGGAGTGATGTCGTCGTCGTCGTCATCATCATTCTCATCATTCCTTGTCCTTATCCACTCCACTGTATTGACCTCTCCTTCCATACAGTGGTTCCAATGGACAGAAACGAAGCCACCTCCATCGTGATCCCCTGAAACAGTGGAGGCTACAGCATCTCACTAGTGTCTATGTGCTGCGGCTCATTCAACCTCATCATCTGGAAGTGCATTTATCATTGCGCGCTGGCTCAGCGCAAGATATGGCATTGGTGTTGTAGAAGGTGGAGGTGGCAGTTTCATCCTGTCACCGTGAGATGCATTACGGCGAGAGCATGGGTGAATGGACGCGGGGCGGGATTGCTGTGTTTCGGGTGTGTCAGCGATGCTAATTTTTTTTGTGGTGAGTTTTTGGTTGATGCTTGTCTGGTCAGTTCAGTTAGATGTCTTGTGACGTCCCTGTGGACCACTGTTGGGCTGGCACATGACGGGAGGAAGAGGCCAGACTCGAAACGGCGCCTTCCAATCCAGTGACGGCGTCGTCTTACACTGGCTGAAATGGGAAAAGTGGACTCAATTGCATTCTTACAGTGGTAGGCGATCGTTTGCCGCTGTCTTTGCAGATAATGAGTCGTACACTTGAACCCGAGTGGGGGCGGGCGGGGGCTAGGATCAGTAGACGGGTGAAGAGGCATGGCCGCAATGGAATTCATGCAGACGTGAGTCTGGAGGATCAAATGCTGGCCAAGAGAGGTGAGGGCGTTCGCCATCCGTTATCGAAACAGTCGATCTACGGGCCATATAGCCCCACATGTGCCGTGTGCGCGTGCTTATCTCCTTCCTGCCTTTCTTTGCTGTTTTTTGATCAGCCCATCACCCAACTCCCGTGCGTCAAATTCCGAGGCATATGTGTATGTATCGGGTCAAGCGTAACGGAGATTGAATTCCTGAGGCCATGCGTAGCATCAAGCTGGCATTGGTTGAGGAGAGACATTTGCATAAGTATCGTGAGTTGCTGTGTCGGTTGTTCTGGCTGCTTTTGTGTGCTGGTTAGGTCGTGCCGAATGAGGTTGGTGAAGCCACTCACGGTGGTTGGAGGTTTCATTTTGACCCATGTCTAAACACGTCTGCTTCCCCTGTCCTCTGCACTCCGAAGTTGGATGATAGCTTCGAAATTGTGTGGACAGAAATGGATTGGCTGGGCCAGTATGCATCTGGTGGGACCAATGGTGTGGTCTCAGCGTTAGCAGCTAATATGCCCTCGTTAATTAATGCTGTGCAACGCCACGGGCAAAGACTCTCACTTTGACGTGAGTTGGTCGAATCAGGTTGGCGTAAAGTGAAGTAGAGGAGGCACAGTGTAATCCCAGGGTCTCACAATGAGGTCCTGTTTCATGATTGTGCAACAATGGTAGCATCCTAACTGCCACGTAGTTGTCCCGGTTTGGCAAGCAGAGGCCACACCACAAGTGCTCACACCACTGTCAACCGTGTCTGTCTACAGCGTTCAACACCTCGCGTTGTCTGCATTTGGTGCAATGCTGACACCGCTACTGTCACAATTAGTGCTATAAAGAATGGATTTTGAGGATAGCAACGGTTAGTTCTATTGCAGGTTTCCATGAATTGTGACAAGTAGGTGGGTAAGAAACGGCTGACTGGTTGATTAGGAGTGCCCATTCAGTGTGCCAGAGAATGGCGTCCAAAGGTGGTGTGTTAACTGTACGTCTTCCCTGCTTCCCCTTCCTTCCCCATCCTGGTGTTTGTGCTTTTGGGTCCACATCCATCCACCTGCCAAAGGTGTTGCTTTCTGGTGGAT
Organism: Taenia crassiceps; assembly: GCA_023375655.1. Taxonomy (NCBI): domain Eukaryota; kingdom Metazoa; phylum Platyhelminthes; class Cestoda; order Cyclophyllidea; family Taeniidae; genus Taenia; species Taenia crassiceps. Next base: position 6,833,278 of record JAKROA010000004.1, on the reverse strand, counting down.
TTCACCGGACCAAAATTTAGCTTGGTGTTCAACTCGGACGTCGCGCGTCTGATAGCTGCACCCACAGCCCTTTCGTGCTGTTTTGTGAGTGGGTGTTGATGGGTGGTAGTGTCGGTTTTTGCAGCAATTAAAAGGACCTAGAAGAACCGCCCCCCCCGAAGGCACAAGTGGGACCTGTGACACAAGAGAGGTCAATAGCATCCAAACTAAAGTGAGGCGAGATAAAGAGATCGTGCGTGAGCATTCGTGTGACGATGAGTGTCGTCCGTGTGATTAGTATGAGTGGCCTTATGCTTGTCCACTGTCTTCTGCACTAGGGCCTTGTGATTGAACGCTGTACCGCGTCCACACACATGGCATTCTTTGGTTCTGCTTCCTCCACCCCTCCTATCAAAGACCCGGGCGGCGACGTTCGTGGTAACGGACGGAGGAAGAGTGAACAAATGGCGATTTGATCGGCGCATTACGGCTGGATGCACATTCTGAGGGTGCATTTGGTAACCAGCGTGTCGAACAACGTCGATTGGCATTTATTGCTACCGTTTGTAGCCACCTTTCTGTAGGTGCTTCCACTTCCTCCTCCTGCAACTCTCCTCCTTTTCGCCCCTCTCCTATAGATGGAAGGGTTGAGTAGGCCCTATAGCATCATTTGTCACATTCTCAATAAATCTTTGCCTACTTCTATGCAGTTGGACTGTGCTCTGTTAAATGCGTTGTGAGTGAGTGATTTTGTCACGCTTGCCCAGGTGCACCTTGAGTGTAGCAGCCTCGATGTGGTCTGGTGAGGCAAAGAGGGCGTCAGTGTTGACAATAGCAGGGAGGTGGGTGAGTCGCATGGCGAAAGGCGATGCAGAGATGCATACATGTGTAGTATGCCAGTGGGAGGCATCTCTACTCTCACTACAGTCTAGGGCCTTCTAGTTCTTTTTGTTTATTCATCCTCAACTCCGTTCGACAGTCAGTGCCATCGGTGAGTGCTGTCTAGGTGTGTTCACTCATTATTGCCATTGGCACGCAGTAGTCTGTGTATGTCGGTCCGAGTTCTGGTGATGGGTCAGGGTAGAATATGCAGGAAGGCGTGTCGATGACTTCACTGTTGTCATTTTGCACCAAGGGCAACGGCTTCGATCAGTCTGCCATGTCAAAGTGGCGGTGACAGGAAGCCGAAAATGGAGACAGCAGCAAGCATGCACACGCGTGTGCGTGTACTGCTTCTACATCACCATGTTTAGTCGTAATTGATGTGGCAGTGCCAGGATGTTCATTGCATTCAGGATGATGAAAGGGGTACATAAAGTCATAGCGGAGCTCGAATTGCCTGTGTTGTGCTCTGCTGAAAGTGCCAAAAGTGCGAGTGGATGGTCTCATTCCCGATGCATTGGCATTTGCGATGCGGCCATCCGACATTGCCTAGGCCAGTAGGAGGGAGGAGCGTTGTGAAACCACTAGAGTAATCTGTGGTCATACATCAACCAAGGCAGGATGCTCCTTGGTGTATTGTGCTCTGCCTACCTGCCTCTCCCTCTCTCCGCTGTCTGTGTGTGCATGGTGTTGTTGGGTTTGTGGTGAGGATGGCCGTAATCGAAGGCACTGTTGGGGCTGCCTCGACGGTGATCAAAATCGGCCGATAAGAAGCAAAGGAGCATGAGTATCTCGGTCGCTGGGTCCGCCGTCGTCTATGCGGTCGTCAGCATTACCCGATACCCGCACACTGCTTTTCGCCCTTGCTGTGTGGTGGGTCATTTTGTGATGTGTCGTTGCATTTGTTCATGCTCCTGCCATCAAGGACTTGGAGGGCGATGGGGGGAGTGAGCAGGTGATCAATTAGTTCGGCGCGCTCGACAACTCAAGCACTGGATACCATCCCAATTACAAATTCCCCTCCCTCTCATCTGCCTTGGAACTTTGAGGGGCTGTTGAAACTCCGCGATGATTGCGATCATCGCGTTTGTGCCGCAGCCGATAGCGATGTTGTCGTTGGGCTACAGCACGTCATTGACAGTGCTCATTGCTCTCGTTGCCAACACCGGTCACAACGAGAGCGGTGGAGTCGATGAGTAGCAGTTGGTGGTTGAGTCTTAAGAGGTGTCGACAGTAGGTCACTCCTCCCCGTCATAGGGAGGCGAGGAAATTTCGGAGGCAATGTGGAGGCGGTCTACAATGTGCGTTTGGATGAGGATGAGCCGATGTGTTGTGCTGTATGGCAGAGGTCGGTCGCCTTGATGCGAACTGGAAGAATGAAGTTAGTGTAGAGTGAGGTGAGGAAGCACAATGTAGCCTTGGAGTCGTGTGGCGCGACTGTGTTGCACACTTCAGGTGGCATTTTGTGATTACCTCCTCTCGGATGAATTAGACCGGCCAAGCTCTTTACCGTGCGCATCAAATTTGCGCATGTGCGATGACCAAACTCGGCCGAAAGTGAAGGTGCAATGGTTGGGGGATTGCCACCCGTCACCTCAGATGGGGTTGGTACGGTCCAGATCCCTGCACAGTTATGCATCGTCATGCGCTACAACGATGACATTGGTGCCACGAGCAAGGGTACACACAGAAGCATGCGTGTACTGAATTGAGTTGGCGCAGAGTAATGCAGCCCATTATCGTTACAGAGACGCGCTGACTGATGTGCTCTCTGGTCCATTGATGCGCCACAAATTTACTAGAGGAGTGATGTCGTCGTCGTCGTCATCATCATTCTCATCATTCCTTGTCCTTATCCACTCCACTGTATTGACCTCTCCTTCCATACAGTGGTTCCAATGGACAGAAACGAAGCCACCTCCATCGTGATCCCCTGAAACAGTGGAGGCTACAGCATCTCACTAGTGTCTATGTGCTGCGGCTCATTCAACCTCATCATCTGGAAGTGCATTTATCATTGCGCGCTGGCTCAGCGCAAGATATGGCATTGGTGTTGTAGAAGGTGGAGGTGGCAGTTTCATCCTGTCACCGTGAGATGCATTACGGCGAGAGCATGGGTGAATGGACGCGGGGCGGGATTGCTGTGTTTCGGGTGTGTCAGCGATGCTAATTTTTTTTTGTGGTGAGTTTTTGGTTGATGCTTGTCTGGTCAGTTCAGTTAGATGTCTTGTGACGTCCCTGTGGACCACTGTTGGGCTGGCACATGACGGGAGGAAGAGGCCAGACTCGAAACGGCGCCTTCCAATCCAGTGACGGCGTCGTCTTACACTGGCTGAAATGGGAAAAGTGGACTCAATTGCATTCTTACAGTGGTAGGCGATCGTTTGCCGCTGTCTTTGCAGATAATGAGTCGTACACTTGAACCCGAGTGGGGGCGGGCGGGGGCTAGGATCAGTAGACGGGTGAAGAGGCATGGCCGCAATGGAATTCATGCAGACGTGAGTCTGGAGGATCAAATGCTGGCCAAGAGAGGTGAGGGCGTTCGCCATCCGTTATCGAAACAGTCGATCTACGGGCCATATAGCCCCACATGTGCCGTGTGCGCGTGCTTATCTCCTTCCTGCCTTTCTTTGCTGTTTTTTGATCAGCCCATCACCCAACTCCCGTGCGTCAAATTCCGAGGCATATGTGTATGTATCGGGTCAAGCGTAACGGAGATTGAATTCCTGAGGCCATGCGTAGCATCCAAGCTGGCATTGGTTGAGGAGAGACATTTGCATAAGTATCGTGAGTTGCTGTGTCGGTTGTTCTGGCTGCTTTTGTGTGCTGGTTAGGTCGTGCCGAATGAGGTTGGTGAAGCCACTCACGGTGGTTGGAGGTTTCATTTTGACCCATGTCTAAACACGTCTGCTTCCCTGTCCTCTGCACTCCGAAGTTGGATGATAGCTTCGAAATTGTGTGGACAGAAATGGATTGGCTGGGCCAGTATGCATCTGGTGGGACCAATGGTGTGGTCTCAGCGTTAGCAGCTAATATGCCCTCGTTAATTAATGCTGTGCAACGCCACGGGCAAAGACTCTCACTTTGACGTGAGTTGGTCGAATCAGGTTGGCGTAAAGTGAAGTAGAGGAGGCACAGTGTAATCCCAGGGTCTCACAATGAGGTCCTGTTTCATGATTGTGCAACAATGGTAGCATCCTAACTGCCACGTAGTTGTCCCGGTTTGGCAAGCAGAGGCCACACCACAAGTGCTCACACCACTGTCAACCGTGTCTGTCTACAGCGTTCAACACCTCGCGTTGTCTGCATTTGGTGCAATGCTGACACCGCTACTGTCACAATTAGTGCTATAAAGAATGGATTTTGAGGATAGCAACGGTTAGTTCTATTGCAGGTTTCCATGAATTGTGACAAGTAGGTGGGTAAGAAACGGCTGACTGGTTGATTAGGAGTGCCCATTCAGTGTGCCAGAGAATGGCGTCCAAAGGTGGTGTGTTAACTGTACGTCTTCCCTGCTTCCCCTTCCTTCCCCATCCTGGTGTTTGTGCTTTTGGGTCCACATCCATCCACCTGCCAAAGGTGTTGCTTTCTGGTGGATTTCACCGGACCAAAATTTAGCTTGGTGTTCAACTCGGACGTCGCGCGTCTGATAGCTGCACCCACAGCCCTTTCGTGCTGTTTTGTGAGTGGGTGTTGATGGGTGGTAGTGTCGGTTTTTGCAGCAATTAAAAGGACCTAGAAGAACCGCCCCCCCCGAAGGCACAAGTGGGACCTGTGACACAAGAGAGGTCAATAGCATCCAAACTAAAGTGAGGCGAGATAAAGAGATCGTGCGTGAGCATTCGTGTGACGATGAGTGTCGTCCGTGTGATTAGTATGAGTGGCCTTATGCTTGTCCACTGTCTTCTGCACTAGGGCCTTGTGATTGAACGCTGTACCGCGTCCACACACATGGCATTCTTTGGTTCTGCTTCCTCCACCCCTCCTATCAAAGACCCGGGCGGCGACGTTCGTGGTAACGGACGGAGGAAGAGTGAACAAATGGCGATTTGATCGGCGCATTACGGCTGGATGCACATTCTGAGGGTGCATTTGGTAACCAGCGTGTCGAACAACGTCGATTGGCATTTATTGCTACCGTTTGTAGCCACCTTTCTGTAGGTGCTTCCACTTCCTCCTCCTGCAACTCTCCTCCTTTTCGCCCCTCTCCTATAGATGGAAGGGTTGAGTAGGCCCTATAGCATCATTTGTCACATTCTCAATAAATCTTTGCCTACTTCTATGCAGTTGGACTGTGCTCTGTTAAATGCGTTGTGAGTGAGTGATTTTGTCACGCTTGCCCAGGTGCACCTTGAGTGTAGCAGCCTCGATGTGGTCTGGTGAGGCAAAGAGGGCGTCAGTGTTGACAATAGCAGGGAGGTGGGTGAGTCGCATGGCGAAAGGCGATGCAGAGATGCATACATGTGTAGTATGCCAGTGGGAGGCATCTCTACTCTCACTACAGTCTAGGGCCTTCTAGTTCTTTTTTGTTTATTCATCCTCAACTCCGTTCGACAGTCAGTGCCATCGGTGAGTGCTGTCTAGGTGTGTTCACTCATTATTGCCATTGGCACGCAGTAGTCTGTGTATGTCGGTCCGAGTTCTGGTGATGGGTCAGGGTAGAATATGCAGGAAGGCGTGTCGATGACTTCACTGTTGTCATTTTGCACCAAGGGCAACGGCTTCGATCAGTCTGCCATGTCAAAGTGGCGGTGACAGGAAGCCGAAAATGGAGACAGCAGCAAGCATGCACACGCGTGTGCGTGTACTGCTTCTACATCACCATGTTTAGTCGTAATTGATGTGGCAGTGCCAGGATGTTCATTGCATTCAGGATGATGAAAGGGGTACATAAAGTCATAGCGGAGCTCGAATTGCCTGTGTTGTGCTCTGCTGAAAGTGCCAAAAGTGCGAGTGGATGGTCTCATTCCCGATGCATTGGCATTTGCGATGCGGCCATCCGACATTGCCTAGGCCAGTAGGAGGGAGGAGCGTTGTGAAACCACTAGAGTAATCTGTGGTCATACATCAACCAAGGCAGGATGCTCCTTGGTGTATTGTGCTCTGCCTACCTGCCTCTCCCTCTCTCCGCTGTCTGTGTGTGCATGGTGTTGTTGGGTTTGTGGTGAGGATGGCCGTAATCGAAGGCACTGTTGGGGCTGCCTCGACGGTGATCAAAATCGGCCGATAAGAAGCAAAGGAGCATGAGTATCTCGGTCGCTGGGTCCGCCGTCGTCTATGCGGTCGTCAGCATTACCCGATACCCGCACACTGCTTTTCGCCCTTGCTGTGTGGTGGGTCATTTTGTGATGTGTCGTTGCATTTGTTCATGCTCCTGCCATCAAGGACTTGGAGGGCGATGGGGGGAGTGAGCAGGTGATCAATTAGTTCGGCGCGCTCGACAACTCAAGCACTGGATACCATCCCAATTACAAATTCCCCTCCCTCTCATCTGCCTTGGAACTTTGAGGGGCTGTTGAAACTCCGCGATGATTGCGATCATCGCGTTTGTGCCGCAGCCGATAGCGATGTTGTCGTTGGGCTACAGCACGTCATTGACAGTGCTCATTGCTCTCGTTGCCAACACCGGTCACAACGAGAGCGGTGGAGTCGATGAGTAGCAGTTGGTGGTTGAGTCTTAAGAGGTGTCGACAGTAGGTCACTCCTCCCCGTCATAGGGAGGCGAGGAAATTTCGGAGGCAATGTGGAGGCGGTCTACAATGTGCGTTTGGATGAGGATGAGCCGATGTGTTGTGCTGTATGGCAGAGGTCGGTCGCCTTGATGCGAACTGGAAGAATGAAGTTAGTGTAGAGTGAGGTGAGGAAGCACAATGTAGCCTTGGAGTCGTGTGGCGCGACTGTGTTGCACACTTCAGGTGGCATTTTGTGATTACCTCCTCTCGGATGAATTAGACCGGCCAAGCTCTTTACCGTGCGCATCAAATTTGCGCATGTGCGATGACCAAACTCGGCCGAAAGTGAAGGTGCAATGGTTGGGGGATTGCCACCCGTCACCTCAGATGGGGTTGGTACGGTCCAGATCCCTGCACAGTTATGCATCGTCATGCGCTACAACGATGACATTGGTGCCACGAGCAAGGGTACACACAGAAGCATGCGTGTACTGAATTGAGTTGGCGCAGAGTAATGCAGCCCATTATCGTTACAGAGACGCGCTGACTGATGTGCTCTCTGGTCCATTGATGCGCCACAAATTTACTAGAGGAGTGATGTCGTCGTCGTCGTCATCATCATTCTCATCATTCCTTGTCCTTATCCACTCCACTGTATTGACCTCTCCTTCCATACAGTGGTTCCAATGGACAGAAACGAAGCCACCTCCATCGTGATCCCCTGAAACAGTGGAGGCTACAGCATCTCACTAGTGTCTATGTGCTGCGGCTCATTCAACCTCATCATCTGGAAGTGCATTTATCATTGCGCGCTGGCTCAGCGCAAGATATGGCATTGGTGTTGTAGAAGGTGGAGGTGGCAGTTTCATCCTGTCACCGTGAGATGCATTACGGCGAGAGCATGGGTGAATGGACGCGGGGCGGGATTGCTGTGTTTCGGGTGTGTCAGCGATGCTAATTTTTTTGTGGTGAGTTTTTGGTTGATGCTTGTCTGGTCAGTTCAGTTAGATGTCTTGTGACGTCCCTGTGGACCACTGTTGGGCTGGCACATGACGGGAGGAAGAGGCCAGACTCGAAACGGCGCCTTCCAATCCAGTGACGGCGTCGTCTTACACTGGCTGAAATGGGAAAAGTGGACTCAATTGCATTCTTACAGTGGTAGGCGATCGTTTGCCGCTGTCTTTGCAGATAATGAGTCGTACACTTGAACCCGAGTGGGGGCGGGCGGGGGCTAGGATCAGTAGACGGGTGAAGAGGCATGGCCGCAATGGAATTCATGCAGACGTGAGTCTGGAGGATCAAATGCTGGCCAAGAGAGGTGAGGGGCGTTCGCCATCCGTTATCGAAACAGTCGATCTACGGGCCATATAGCCCCACATGTGCCGTGTGCGCGTGCTTATCTCCTTCCTGCCTTTCTTTGCTGTTTTTTGATCAGCCCATCACCCAACTCCCGTGCGTCAAATTCCGAGGCATATGTGTATGTATCGGGTCAAGCGTAACGGAGATTGAATTCCTGAGGCCATGCGTAGCATCCAAGCTGGCATTGGTTGAGGAGAGACATTTGCATAAGTATCGTGAGTTGCTGTGTCGGTTGTTCTGGCTGCTTTTGTGTGCTGGTTAGGTCGTGCCGAATGAGGTTGGTGAAGCCACTCACGGTGGTTGGAGGTTTCATTTTGACCCATGTCTAAACACGTCTGCTTCCCCTGTCCTCTGCACTCCGAAGTTGGATGATAGCTTCGAAATTGTGTGGACAGAAATGGATTGGCTGGGCCAGTATGCATCTGGTGGGACCAATGGTGTGGTCTCAGCGTTAGCAGCTAATATGCCCTCGTTAATTAATGCTGTGCAACGCCACGGGCAAAGACTCTCACTTTGACGTGAGTTGGTCGAATCAGGTTGGCGTAAAGTGAAGTAGAGGAGGCACAGTGTAATCCCAGGGTCTCACAATGAGGTCCTGTTTCATGATTGTGCAACAATGGTAGCATCCTAACTGCCACGTAGTTGTCCCGGTTTGGCAAGCAGAGGCCACACCACAAGTGCTCACACCACTGTCAACCGTGTCTGTCTACAGCGTTCAACACCTCGCGTTGTCTGCATTTGGTGCAATGCTGACACCGCTACTGTCACAATTAGTGCTATAAAGAATGGATTTTGAGGATAGCAACGGTTAGTTCTATTGCAGGTTTCCATGAATTGTGACAAGTAGGTGGGTAAGAAACGGCTGACTGGTTGATTAGGAGTGCCCATTCAGTGTGCCAGAGAATGGCGTCCAAAGGTGGTGTGTTAACTGTACGTCTTCCCTGCTTCCCCTTCCTTCCCCATCCTGGTGTTTGTGCTTTTGGGTCCACATCCATCCACCTGCCAAAGGTGTTGCTTTCTGGTGGATTTCACCGGACCAAAATTTAGCTTGGTGTTCAACTCGGACGTCGCGCGTCTGATAGCTGCACCCACAGCCCTTTCGTGCTGTTTTGTGAGTGGGTGTTGATGGGTGGTAGTGTCGGTTTTTGCAGCAATTAAAAGGACCTAGAAGAACCGCCCCCCCCCCGAAGGCACAAGTGGGACCTGTGACACAAGAGAGGTCAATAGCATCCAAACTAAAGTGAGGCGAGATAAAGAGATCGTGCGTGAGCATTCGTGTGACGATGAGTGTCGTCCGTGTGATTAGTATGAGTGGCCTTATGCTTGTCCACTGTCTTCTGCACTAGGGCCTTGTGATTGAACGCTGTACCGCGTCCACACACATGGCATTCTTTGGTTCTGCTTCCTCCACCCCTCCTATCAAAGACCCGGGCGGCGACGTTCGTGGTAACGGACGGAGGAAGAGTGAACAAATGGCGATTTGATCGGCGCATTACGGCTGGATGCACATTCTGAGGGTGCATTTGGTAACCAGCGTGTCGAACAACGTCGATTGGCATTTATTGCTACCGTTTGTAGCCACCTTTCTGTAGGTGCTTCCACTTCCTCCTCCTGCAACTCTCCTCCTTTTCGCCCCTCTCCTATAGATGGAAGGGTTGAGTAGGCCCTATAGCATCATTTGTCACATTCTCAATAAATCTTTGCCTACTTCTATGCAGTTGGACTGTGCTCTGTTAAATGCGTTGTGAGTGAGTGATTTTGTCACGCTTGCCCAGGTGCACCTTGAGTGTAGCAGCCTCGATGTGGTCTGGTGAGGCAAAGAGGGCGTCAGTGTTGACAATAGCAGGGAGGTGGGTGAGTCGCATGGCGAAAGGCGATGCAGAGATGCATACATGTGTAGTATGCCAGTGGGAGGCATCTCTACTCTCACTACAGTCTAGGGCCTTCTAGTTCTTTTTGTTTATTCATCCTCAACTCCGTTCGACAGTCAGTGCCATCGGTGAGTGCTGTCTAGGTGTGTTCACTCATTATTGCCATTGGCACGCAGTAGTCTGTGTATGTCGGTCCGAGTTCTGGTGATGGGTCAGGGTAGAATATGCAGGAAGGCGTGTCGATGACTTCACTGTTGTCATTTTGCACCAAGGGCAACGGCTTCGATCAGTCTGCCATGTCAAAGTGGCGGTGACAGGAAGCCGAAAATGGAGACAGCAGCAAGCATGCACACGCGTGTGCGTGTACTGCTTCTACATCACCATGTTTAGTCGTAATTGATGTGGCAGTGCCAGGATGTTCATTGCATTCAGGATGATGAAAGGGGTACATAAAGTCATAGCGGAGCTCGAATTGCCTGTGTTGTGCTCTGCTGAAAGTGCCAAAAGTGCGAGTGGATGGTCTCATTCCCGATGCATTGGCATTTGCGATGCGGCCATCCGACATTGCCTAGGCCAGTAGGAGGGAGGAGCGTTGTGAAACCACTAGAGTAATCTGTGGTCATACATCAACCAAGGCAGGATGCTCCTTGGTGTATTGTGCTCTGCCTACCTGCCTCTCCCTCTCTCCGCTGTCTGTGTGTGCATGGTGTTGTTGGGTTTGTGGTGAGGATGGCCGTAATCGAAGGCACTGTTGGGGCTGCCTCGACGGTGATCAAAATCGGCCGATAAGAAGCAAAGGAGCATGAGTATCTCGGTCGCTGGGTCCGCCGTCGTCTATGCGGTCGTCAGCATTACCCGATACCCGCACACTGCTTTTCGCCCTTGCTGTGTGGTGGGTCATTTTGTGATGTGTCGTTGCATTTGTTCATGCTCCTGCCATCAAGGACTTGGAGGGCGATGGGGGGAGTGAGCAGGTGATCAATTAGTTCGGCGCGCTCGACAACTCAAGCACTGGATACCATCCCAATTACAAATTCCCCTCCCTCTCATCTGCCTTGGAACTTTGAGGGGCTGTTGAAACTCCGCGATGATTGCGATCATCGCGTTTGTGCCGCAGCCGATAGCGATGTTGTCGTTGGGCTACAGCACGTCATTGACAGTGCTCATTGCTCTCGTTGCCAACACCGGTCACAACGAGAGCGGTGGAGTCGATGAGTAGCAGTTGGTGGTTGAGTCTTAAGAGGTGTCGACAGTAGGTCACTCCTCCCCGTCATAGGGAGGCGAGGAAATTTCGGAGGCAATGTGGAGGCGGTCTACAATGTGCGTTTGGATGAGGATGAGCCGATGTGTTGTGCTGTATGGCAGAGGTCGGTCGCCTTGATGCGAACTGGAAGAATGAAGTTAGTGTAGAGTGAGGTGAGGAAGCACAATGTAGCCTTGGAGTCGTGTGGCGCGACTGTGTTGCACACTTCAGGTGGCATTTTTGTGATTACCTCCTCTCGGATGAATTAGACCGGCCAAGCTCTTTACCGTGCGCATCAAATTTGCGCATGTGCGATGACCAAACTCGGCCGAAAGTGAAGGTGCAATGGTTGGGGGATTGCCACCCGTCACCTCAGATGGGGTTGGTACGGTCCAGATCCCTGCACAGTTATGCATCGTCATGCGCTACAACGATGACATTGGTGCCACGAGCAAGGGTACACACAGAAGCATGCGTGTACTGAATTGAGTTGGCGCAGAGTAATGCAGCCCATTATCGTTACAGAGACGCGCTGACTGATGTGCTCTCTGGTCCATTGATGCGCCACAAATTTACTAGAGGAGTGATGTCGTCGTCGTCGTCATCATCATTCTCATCATTCCTTGTCCTTATCCACTCCACTGTATTGACCTCTCCTTCCATACAGTGGTTCCAATGGACAGAAACGAAGCCACCTCCATCGTGATCCCCTGAAACAGTGGAGGCTACAGCATCTCACTAGTGTCTATGTGCTGCGGCTCATTCAACCTCATCATCTGGAAGTGCATTTATCATTGCGCGCTGGCTCAGCGCAAGATATGGCATTGGTGTTGTAGAAGGTGGAGGTGGCAGTTTCATCCTGTCACCGTGAGATGCATTACGGCGAGAGCATGGGTGAATGGACGCGGGGCGGGATTGCTGTGTTTCGGGTGTGTCAGCGATGCTAATTTTTTTTGTGGTGAGTTTTTGGTTGATGCTTGTCTGGTCAGTTCAGTTAGATGTCTTGTGACGTCCCTGTGGACCACTGTTGGGCTGGCACATGACGGGAGGAAGAGGCCAGACTCGAAACGGCGCCTTCCAATCCAGTGACGGCGTCGTCTTACACTGGCTGAAATGGGAAAAGTGGACTCAATTGCATTCTTACAGTGGTAGGCGATCGTTTGCCGCTGTCTTTGCAGATAATGAGTCGTACACTTGAACCCGAGTGGGGGCGGGCGGGGGCTAGGATCAGTAGACGGGTGAAGAGGCATGGCCGCAATGGAATTCATGCAGACGTGAGTCTGGAGGATCAAATGCTGGCCAAGAGAGGTGAGGGGCGTTCGCCATCCGTTATCGAAACAGTCGATCTACGGGCCATATAGCCCCACATGTGCCGTGTGCGCGTGCTTATCTCCTTCCTGCCTTTCTTTGCTGTTTTTTGATCAGCCCATCACCCAACTCCCGTGCGTCAAATTCCGAGGCATATGTGTATGTATCGGGTCAAGGGTAACGGAGATTGAATTCCTGAGGCCATGCGTAGCATCCAAGCTGGCATTGGTTGAGGAGAGACATTTGCATAAGTATCGTGAGTTGCTGTGTCGGTTGTTCTGGCTGCTTTTGTGTGCTGGTTAGGTCGTGCCGAATGAGGTTGGTGAAGCCACTCACGGTGGTTGGAGGTTTCATTTTGACCCATGTCTAAACACGTCTGCTTCCCCTGTCCTCTGCACTCCGAAGTTGGATGATAGCTTCGAAATTGTGTGGACAGAAATGGATTGGCTGGGCCAGTATGCATCTGGTGGGACCAATGGTGTGGTCTCAGCGTTAGCAGCTAATATGCCCTCGTTAATTAATGCTGTGCAACGCCACGGGCAAAGACTCTCACTTTGACGTGAGTTGGTCGAATCAGGTTGGCGTAAAGTGAAGTAGAGGAGGCACAGTGTAATCCCAGGGTCTCACAATGAGGTCCTGTTTCATGATTGTGCAACAATGGTAGCATCCTAACTGCCACGTAGTTGTCCCGGTTTGGCAAGCAGAGGCCACACCACAAGTGCTCACACCACTGTCAACCGTGTCTGTCCACAGCGTTCAACACCTCGCGTTGTCTGCATTTGGTGCAATGCTGACACCGCTACTGTCACAATTAGTACTATAAAGAATGGATTTTGAGGATAGCAACGGTTAGTTCTATTGCAGGTTTCCATGAATTGTGACAAGTAGGTGGGTAAGAAACGGCTGACTGGTTGATTAGGAGTGCCCATTCAGTGTGCCAGAGAATGGCGTCCAAAGGTGGTGTGTTAACTGTACGTCTTCCCTGCTTCCCCTTCCTTCCCCATCCTGGTGTTTGTGCTTTTGGGTCCACATCCATCCACCTGCCAAAGGTGTTGCTTTCTGGTGGATTTCACCGGACCAAAATTTAGCTTGGTGTTCAACTCGGACGTCGCGCGTCTGATAGCTGCACCCACAGCCCTTTCGTGCTGTTTTGTGAGTGGGTGTTGATGGGTGGTAGTGTCGGTTTTTGCAGCAATTAAAAGGACCTAGAAGAACCGCCCCCCCCGAAGGCACAAGTGGGACCTGTGACACAAGAGAGGTCAATAGCATCCAAACTAAAGTGAGGCGAGATAAAGAGATCGTGCGTGAGCATTCGTGTGACGATGAGTGTCGTCCGTGTGATTAGTATGAGTGGCCTTATGCTTGTCCACTGTCTTCTGCACTAGGGCCTTGTGATTGAACGCTGTACCGCGTCCACACACATGGCATTCTTTGGTTCTGCTTCCTCCACCCCTCCTATCAAAGACCCGGGCGGCGACGTTCGTGGTAACGGACGGAGGAAGAGTGAACAAATGGCGATTTGATCGGCGCATTACGGCTGGATGCACATTCTGAGGGTGCATTTGGTAACCAGCGTGTCGAACAACGTCGATTGGCATTTATTGCTACCGTTTGTAGCCACCTTTCTGTAGGTGCTTCCACTTCCTCCTCCTGCAACTCTCCTCCTTTTCGCCCCTCTCCTATAGATGGAAGGGTTGAGTAGGCCCTATAGCATCATTTGTCACATTCTCAATAAATCTTTGCCTACTTCTATGCAGTTGGACTGTGCTCTGTTAAATGCGTTGTGAGTGAGTGATTTTGTCACGCTTGCCCAGGTGCACCTTGAGTGTAGCAGCCTCGATGTGGTCTGGTGAGGCAAAGAGGGCGTCAGTGTTGACAATAGCAGGGAGGTGGGTGAGTCGCATGGCGAAAGGCGATGCAGAGATGCATACATGTGTAGTATGCCAGTGGGAGGCATCTCTACTCTCACTACAGTCTAGGGCCTTCTAGTTCTTTTTTGTTTATTCATCCTCAACTCCGTTCGACAGTCAGTGCCATCGGTGAGTGCTGTCTAGGTGTGTTCACTCATTATTGCCATTGGCACGCAGTAGTCTGTGTATGTCGGTCCGAGTTCTGGTGATGGGTCAGGGTAGAATATGCAGGAAGGCGTGTCGATGACTTCACTGTTGTCATTTTGCACCAAGGGCAACGGCTTCGATCAGTCTGCCATGTCAAAGTGGCGGTGACAGGAAGCCGAAAATGGAGACAGCAGCAAGCATGCACACGCGTGTGCGTGTACTGCTTCTACATCACCATGTTTAGTCGTAATTGATGTGGCAGTGCCAGGATGTTCATTGCATTCAGGATGATGAAAGGGGTACATAAAGTCATAGCGGAGCTCGAATTGCCTGTGTTGTGCTCTGCTGAAAGTGCCAAAAGTGCGAGTGGATGGTCTCATTCCCGATGCATTGGCATTTGCGATGCGGCCATCCGACATTGCCTAGGCCAGTAGGAGGGAGGAGCGTTGTGAAACCACTAGAGTAATCTGTGGTCATACATCAACCAAGGCAGGATGCTCCTTGGTGTATTGTGCTCTGCCTACCTGCCTCTCCCTCTCTCCGCTGTCTGTGTGTGCATGGTGTTGTTGGGTTTGTGGTGAGGATGGCCGTAATCGAAGGCACTGTTGGGGCTGCCTCGACGGTGATCAAAATCGGCCGATAAGAAGCAAAGGAGCATGAGTATCTCGGTCGCTGGGTCCGCCGTCGTCTATGCGGTCGTCAGCATTACCCGATACCCGCACACTGCTTTTCGCCCTTGCTGTGTGGTGGGTCATTTTGTGATGTGTCGTTGCATTTGTTCATGCTCCTGCCATCAAGGACTTGGAGGGCGATGGGGGGAGTGAGCAGGTGATCAATTAGTTCGGCGCGCTCGACAACTCAAGCACTGGATACCATCCCAATTACAAATTCCCCTCCCTCTCATCTGCCTTGGAACTTTGAGGGGCTGTTGAAACTCCGCGATGATTGCGATCATCGCGTTTGTGCCGCAGCCGATAGCGATGTTGTCGTTGGGCTACAGCACGTCATTGACAGTGCTCATTGCTCTCGTTGCCAACACCGGTCACAACGAGAGCGGTGGAGTCGATGAGTAGCAGTTGGTGGTTGAGTCTTAAGAGGTGTCGACAGTAGGTCACTCCTCCCCGTCATAGGGAGGCGAGGAAATTTCGGAGGCAATGTGGAGGCGGTCTACAATGTGCGTTTGGATGAGGATGAGCCGATGTGTTGTGCTGTATGGCAGAGGTCGGTCGCCTTGATGCGAACTGGAAGAATGAAGTTAGTGTAGAGTGAGGTGAGGAAGCACAATGTAGCCTTGGAGTCGTGTGGCGCGACTGTGTTGCACACTTCAGGTGGCATTTTTGTGATTACCTCCTCTCGGATGAATTAGACCGGCCAAGCTCTTTACCGTGCGCATCAAATTTGCGCATGTGCGATGACCAAACTCGGCCGAAAGTGAAGGTGCAATGGTTGGGGGATTGCCACCCGTCACCTCAGATGGGGTTGGTACGGTCCAGATCCCTGCACAGTTATGCATCGTCATGCGCTACAACGATGACATTGGTGCCACGAGCAAGGGTACACACAGAAGCATGCGTGTACTGAATTGAGTTGGCGCAGAGTAATGCAGCCCATTATCGTTACAGAGACGCGCTGACTGATGTGCTCTCTGGTCCATTGATGCGCCACAAATTTACTAGAGGAGTGATGTCGTCGTCGTCGTCATCATCATTCTCATCATTCCTTGTCCTTATCCACTCCACTGTATTGACCTCTCCTTCCATACAGTGGTTCCAATGGACAGAAACGAAGCCACCTCCATCGTGATCCCCTGAAACAGTGGAGGCTACAGCATCTCACTAGTGTCTATGTGCTGCGGCTCATTCAACCTCATCATCTGGAAGTGCATTTATCATTGCGCGCTGGCTCAGCGCAAGATATGGCATTGGTGTTGTAGAAGGTGGAGGTGGCAGTTTCATCCTGTCACCGTGAGATGCATTACGGCGAGAGCATGGGTGAATGGACGCGGGGCGGGATTGCTGTGTTTCGGGTGTGTCAGCGATGCTAATTTTTTTTGTGGTGAGTTTTTGGTTGATGCTTGTCTGGTCAGTTCAGTTAGATGTCTTGTGACGTCCCTGTGGACCACTGTTGGGCTGGCACATGACGGGAGGAAGAGGCCAGACTCGAAACGGCGCCTTCCAATCCAGTGACGGCGTCGTCTTACACTGGCTGAAATGGGAAAAGTGGACTCAATTGCATTCTTACAGTGGTAGGCGATCGTTTGCCGCTGTCTTTGCAGATAATGAGTCGTACACTTGAACCCGAGTGGGGGCGGGCGGGGGCTAGGATCAGTAGACGGGTGAAGAGGCATGGCCGCAATGGAATTTAAGCCATGTGAAATTGATATGCATATAATTTTAATAAAGTACAAAACAAAAAAATTTTTTTTTTTATAATTTTGTAGGTTTTTTTTTTAAAGACATGCATTTTTCAAAGGCTGAAGAATTGTGAACTTTCTCTTCGATAAGCAATATGTTTTGCATTTTAGCGTGAATATATTTAAAAAGAAAATTTATGTCCATTGATGTGGCGTTGATTGATCTATTTACAATTTTTGAAATATATTATTGTTTGGAGAGACATGTTTAAATAAATGCCTTTTCATTGTTATTGGATATTGATTAGCCGGCATAGGAATTGTCATTTTGATGTCTGAGTTTCTTTATTGTGACCAATAAAAGAAGGAATCTTTAATGGTTTTTTCTGCATGTTAGTGGGTAATTGCCTGAACCTATAAAACTAAGCAGATCATGTTTCAAACTCTTTCCTATAGATGTCGAACTAGCTTTGGTGGAACATTTCGCGTCAAAGTTACTTTTGTTTTTGCGTTGTGGACGGGTGTAAGTTTTGCTAGGGCAAGTGCATACAAGTCGTCTAAGATAGAGGTCATAAAAGTGTATGAAGCGAAGAGATGAAAGAAATGTGAGTTATGCTATCTGACTTTGCAAAGTTCTGTCCCAGGCATACTCGGCATAGGTATTACTTCGAAGGTCATGTCGATTGTGAAGTCCTTAATCAACGCCGCCTTTCAGCCTATGACTGCTGAGTCCAGTCGTCTGGTGTATTACAATAG
The DNA here is from genome assembly GCA_023375655.1 of Taenia crassiceps. Lineage (NCBI taxonomy): Eukaryota > Metazoa > Platyhelminthes > Cestoda > Cyclophyllidea > Taeniidae > Taenia > Taenia crassiceps. The sequence continues at coordinate 6,815,798 of JAKROA010000004.1, read as the reverse complement.
GAGGTCTACAATCACACGCAGAGAAATTTATACTGTTGTTGGCCTACTCCTACCAGATGTTTTGGCGAAGCACGCGGCGTCTGAGGGCGCCAAAGCAGTAACAAAATACACCGGCTCAAAGTGACAAAGGCTGCCATTCCTTGATAAATAAGAAGTTGTGGTCTCCTTTTTTTGCCGCTGTCTTTTGACTGTAATCGGTGCGATGTGTGTTTGTGGAGTGACCCCACATAGGGCTGTGTTTCGCCCAGAGATCTAACTGTGAACTCCACCAATCCTTGGGTTAACAGCTGACGCAGCTGAAAGATGCTCATGCAGCGAGGTGGTGCTGCATACCAGAGCCTAACAATGACACGGCTCCAAATGGAGTTGAACTCCAAACATCCCGGTTTTGCACTCCAACTGGACTCGGATGCTGATAAACCGTAGTGGGCAGTCATAAAAGCAAGCTTCACCGCGTGATACAGCTTCGAACCGGAAGCCGCACACAAAGAAGGTTGATGGAGCCTCCTTCACTCTCCTGCGGTGTGTTTCGGTTGGTGGCGCCCCTCCATCCAGTCAACGGTGCGATGCGCCACCGGAGCACGCTTCACGGTGGCGCCTGCTCGGAGTTAAGCATTTGGCCTGCATCAGAGTCGCGCAGTCACCGCTGAAAACAGAGCGACGTTTTCGTGGATTGTGACCCATCTCCCACATCCCCATGCTCAACTTCCCGACTGTGGTGCGGTTCCGAAAAGGAGCAAGCTGACACTTATAGCACTACGCAAACTTTCTCCCCCCACTCCACCCAATCATGTCTCCCAGTGTAAGCAACCAAGAACGCCCGCCAGAAAATTGAGCAAAGAATCCCCCATGTAATGAGTGTAATACTTGCAGTTATATACAGAAGAAATAAGAACAACCACTGTCATACATGCAGCGACTCCGACTCGCCAGTCAATGTGGCAGCAGACAAGCGGATCACGACGGCCTTGCGAACGCCTACTCCTTGCTGGCAACCGGCTTCTCAGTCTTCTTGGGTAGAAGCACCGCCTGGATGTTGGGCAGGACACCGCCCTGGGCGATGGTCACGCCACCCAGCAACTTGTTCAGCTCCTCGTCGTTACGAATAGCCAGCTGTAGGTGACGCGGAATGATGCGTGTCTTCTTGTTATCTCGCGCCGCATTGCCGGCCAGCTCGAGCACCTCAGCAGCCAGGTATTCGAGGACAGCAGCCAAGTAGACCGGCGCACCGGCACCCACACGCTCTGCATAGTTGCCACGACGCAAAAGGCGGTGCACACGACCCACAGGAAATTGCAGACCCGCACGCGCTGACCTCGTCTTAGCCTTGGCACGCGACTTGCCTCCCTTACCCCTTCCGCTCATTGTGCGGTTGCAATAGATCTCCAACGAGCCAGCGCCTCCGTAACATAAGGCCGACATCCATCGGACAAATGCACGTATCACATTGGTTGCCTAGTAGCCTGACCAGATTACGTTTTTCATTGGCTTGTCGGCACTAAGCTACTATGTGATTGGTCAACAGACTTCATCAGTTGCCGAAATGTTTCTCGCGCTAATCTCCGCCGCGCGCTATGCTACCGTCCGTGAACGAATTCACATATTCGTCTGCCTAGAATGTCTCGCTAGTTAGTTGAGTCGCTTCTCAAGACATGTTAACGCATCTAAATGCGCACTCTGAAAAATCTGCTAAGATGGAAGCTACCGCTTTCCCAAAACCATTACTCCCTAGTTATCCCTTACCGACTGCAACCTTATTGGAAGAATCAACCGATGCTTACGTTGATGTCAGACTTTTTAGTGTTGATAACCATCTCAACAATAGTAGGTCGACACGTATGGCGCTGAGAAGAGGAAGGCATATAACATTTTCAGTCTCAAGCAATCAACAGAACTCCTGTTGTGGACCTCTCAGTACTGTTGTGAGCGTTTCCCGAAATCCAAATGCAGATTCAAACGACTCTTAGGCTCTTTGCTAACCCCAATTGATACAAAATGACCTAACCAGGTTGTTATGCGATGTGAGGTCCGACTCCGACACATCTGCGATTCGGCGTACTTCGAGAAGCAAACTTTACGAATCACCCTACACCACCGCTCAGCTTAAACGGGTTACATTGCTTCCTTAACAATCAACGTAATCGCGACGCAGACGGATGATCAGTTAAGTGAAGTACAATTGTGGAATCTCGTAGCCAGTTGAACTATCGTTCAGGTGCCAGCAATTATGGCCATTCTGTGACCATGACCAAACCACACTACTTCGCTTCAAATTTGGTTGCCGCTTTAGGCGAAGGATTAAGGTGCAGATATTTACCCCGGGGTTAGGAGAGCAGGTGACACCCATAAACCCGAGCCACAACCACACCGAAAGGCCACATACGGTGTCGGTGGCTACCGGTGTAGGATACGCGCCCGTTAATAAAACGCGCCAAATGAAACCCCACTAGCCTTTGTCATGCTGCATAAAAGTAAGCAACAGCCAAGACAAAATTTGTGGCTATCCGAAGTACAAAAGGTCCAAAGAAGTTATAAATGCTGGGAGAAAATTGCACCACTTCCTACAGCTCATTCAACACATTTCATACTGCAGTCATTTTCGGCACTTTTTTGAGTCAATCATCGTCAGTCCAACCTGAGTGGCATACAGTAGCAGACCGTACATGGGCGTTTTCAAAAGACGGAATGCGCGGTATGCCGTGATGAAGTGCCTATAAAATACACACCCAACCAAGCGCACATTGAATAGATTCTGCATCAACAGCATATCTTCCAAAACACATACACCACAAACGCACACATACTCACACATGCACGTTCGTTCACGCACGGACTAACAGACGCACAGAGAATGGAGACAATGCCATACGAAGATACGCGCAAAAGCGGAGAGGGTAGGGAGGGCAGGGAAGGGGGAGACACCGAACCATAGGAGTTAAATAGTTAAGAGCTGATAAAATGATCCAACCAGTGCGCTCGATCACTGGACTTAGGGGAATGGAAGGGTGGGGAGTGAACTAATTAAACATTACACATGATTCGAGCGGTGTTGGTAGTGAGGCGAGATGCGGAAAAGGTTGTGGAGGCGACACCTAATATAGTACAGACCACGGCCAGAGAATGGAGCGTGGTGGTGTAGTCTGCCCTAAGTGCCACGGCTACCGCCTTGACCGTTAGTCATGCCCTCGTTCTTGGCCGCGTTCACGATTGCAGCAACAACCGAAGGATTACTGAGGATGTTCAGCGTCGCCAAGGCAGTGCTATCGTCACCTTGGTAACCACCACCACCCTGGCCGTTCGGTCGCTGTCTAATGTAACCACCACCTTGGTTCTGTAAAAAAAGTCACCTGCAACAGTTTGGACCTCGCGAAGTAATTGGGGGATGAAACGCGAACTGGTTAAATAAGAACTTGGGGAAAATTTTCCCAAACAAACGAACAAGAAATACCCGCTTGTACTGAGACTAAAAGGAAGCGATTAGCTGAACGATAACAAGATCTGCAAAGAACATCCAAACATTGGTTATTTGCTCTCATAGAAAAATAAAACTAACTTTACATAGAACAGATTGCAGGACACTGAAGGGGCCTAGAAGACAGCCGCTTGGCTAGCGCACGTAGTCGGTTGAAGTAGGAAATTACTGATTAAAAACGACAGCTCACTGACCTGATGGGCTCGCGTGTACTGCGAGGCAAGGGCAGCCGCAGTAGAGACAGCAGAGGGGCTCATACCTGGTACCATGGAGGGACCGTTGTAGCGACCTCGGGGGCTCTGTGGTCCATTACCCTCGTCTCCATAAGCACTATAGGCCCCAAACGGATGCTGCCAACCTGCAAATTAACATGTCCGGCTTAATTAATGCTACCGCCATGGGAAATCGTAGATTAGAACCCCAAATTGAATCCATTTTTGATCGTACCAATCAGTAACAACAGAAGTGGACGACAAGTTGCTTTATAACGATTTTTAGCACAAACAAATAGCAGGAATGCTATCATGCTGACGACAGAATAAAAGGTGACGATACAACGCGAACAAGAGCGGCTCACATATGCAGCCAGAGAACGACTCTCCATCTTCCCCACAATGATGGCGTGAGCACCAGATAGACATAAGGATGAAACAGCTCTCCGATGAGTGTGATTGACTGCATATTAAAGTACAAGCAGCGGTGACAACGTCAGTCACAACGATCCACTGGTACAGTTATCCATCCAAATAACAATGCAGCAAAACATGGATTCACTGGTGCGCCGCAGCATCCCCGCCTTAAGTTTCATATGAACCGAACCCGATGATGTTGGCTGCGCAACCACACCACTAGCCTCCCAACCCATGAGTACGAATGGAAAAGCTGGGTACAATTTGATCTACTGAACCAGTACAATATCTGCAAATAAAGCAGGCGAAGACTTACTTCCCCAAGGAAGGCCTTGAGGTCCGCCATGGGCTGCAGCAGCAGCGGCGGCGGCGTGGTAAACGTTTTGCATCATGCCTCCGTGGCCACCGCCACCACTGCCGTGGCCATGATGCATGAAAGCAGGCATCTTGGGCACTGCGGAGCCAACTGTTAGGGTGTGGCCATTGATAACCTGATCCTCACCCAGCAAGGAGGCCGCCACACCTGGGTCCTCAAAGGTGATGAAGGCGAACGAGCGAAAGGGCCGTGGAACGAAAACATCAGTGATCTACAATAGATGGACTCAGCCAATTTTGATTTAATGGGTGGGGAAGAACACTTAAACGTACTTTTGGAAGACCAGTTGAGGTAGGGAAAGACCGCTCAAATGATTGTTACATTTGGACAATGAATTTCACCTCCAATAAAATTTCACCTCCGAGAGAAGGCAACCCAAATGTTTGTTTAGTGCTAGGGGAGGATGGGAAACTTTGACAAGAGAACATGCAAACCTCTTAATAATCTGACTCAAGAAGTGTCATGATGAATCGTAAAGTAGCAGGAAAACGATCAGTGCAGTAATGAAGGTTAATAGTTCTCGACATGTCTGAATGTATGAAACGATCAAAATCAAAAATTACACTACAAAAAGGAAAATATCGTTGATACTGGACAGGACGAACGCTTACCCAAGTGTTAAAGCAAAATTCAGCAATCTGCAGTTTTCCGCCCAATGAGACCCGCAAAAATTAATAGATATTTTAAAAATGTAGAGGAAACATGGCCAAAGCAGTTCATCTGAGAATATTCGATAGACTTGGACAAGCACTGAGCATTTCTAAATCATATGAAAAGTCAAGAATCCAACCAAGGAAGGATTGAACTAATTGAGCAAAAACAGATCACAGAAACGTAGGGTCTTGAACGATTTGGCGCATATAGCTCTAAAACTGGAAACTGACAAAGTGAGAAGAAATGAGTAATTTGCATAACATTAAGGCGTAAAAACAGGCGGATAGGAAAAATAAAATTGGCAAAGCCACCCCATTACAATGAGCGAATTGGTAGCTCAATATCCATGAAGGAGGGAGCGAGATGAACAAAGAAGCACCCATTAAACGCACATGTGCGATACGATACGGTACGTAAATTTTACATCACCAGTCGATGATGAGGCAGGACAAATAGCGGTACAGAACTATTTGTGAGTTAAAAAATGAAATGACTAGGTAGATAGGCATATTGCAAATGAATCAGGATTCAAAATAAGAGTAGAATGAATAGCGTAGACTGAATCCCAAATTACGGTAACAGAGCAGAAAAGGAAGGACTGAAAAGGGCAACTTACAAAGTCGTATAAACAAAGTCATGCATAAAAAGAACCATGAAAAATAAACAATAGAAGCTTAGTATTTACGAAATGAATATGAATTAAAGAAGAACTGGCAGCCAGGTGAAGGCAGAACGATGCGGGCAATCATGAGAAACTATGTGCATATGTAATGCGAACATGAACAGAAAGAGCGTCTCTTTTGCTCCAGAAGGCATTCACCAGCAGTCGGTCTTTGGTTTGTGCACAAATTGACTTTCATAAACACATACGGAAAAAAGCATTTTTAAAACTGCATTCTAGACAGTACCGAGATAAATGAGTCGACATGACCGGATTACCTCAAAATGTACCGATTTATATGCTTTGACTAATTACAGTGTGCGAGTGATAGCGCATGCGTTTATCTGTGAGAAACTGCATTGGAGGATAACAACTTTCAACACGCGAGTGATGGTGCGAAATTGCCCGTAGTCTGTCAAAGGCCGACCAACTTTGGGCCGCTTTGACGCAAAAGGGAAAAAAACTTGCATACACCAGAGACAATCTATTCAGCACATTCCACGACGCCAAAAATGGAAAATCAGCTTTCTATAAACATATGGGATGTCATTTGCCACCTATGAATTTTGTTGCAAGCACAGGACTTCACATAAGCGATTTGCATATCGAAAACACTTAAATGTTAGCGCCGGCATTAAAGGAGAGACTATAAACACGTTTTAAATAAATGATCGCGAATAAATGCGTTGAAATAACTAACCGAGGGGACGTCTGCAAACACCTGGAGGAAGTAAACTAACTGTACAAGGACGCGAAATTTATTTGCAATGAGCAAAACGCTAATACGAATAAAAATGAATATCTGAGCTGCTTCATTAAGTTACTCAAGGAATCAACTGGCTTATCTTAGGCGATGGAGAAATGACAACATTTGAACGGTGACCGTGGAAGACTTACATGACCAAACTGTGAGAAGTGGTCGCGTAGCATGTCCGCAGTGATGTCCTCAGTGAGTTGTCCAATGTGCAGCTTGCGATTAACCTCTTGGCGATCGCCTTCGGTCTACAATTTGAGAAGCAAGCACTCTCGCACTCATCAACACTCAACATCACCACGCGCCGTCATATCAACGAACAAAACCATGCACAATGGAGGAAAGGATGAGGGGAGTAGGAAGTATAGGGGTGCGGAAGGGGACATGCCATCACTTCTCTTAGGGGAACAGCAACATCACCATCATCAACAGTGTCACAACGCAACAATGGCAGCATACCAAGAAACGCACACGCAGCAAGCCGAAAGAAAAGCAATGTTAGTCTCTTTGACTTCATTTGTGGATGCATATTATAAGGTTGCGTAAGTTTTTGTCGCTCTCAAACTAATGAGTACCGCCTAGAGAAGTGTGCGAATATTTTTTGCGAGTATAATTTGGGCTACCTCGATAATATTTGCAAAACTGAAAACAATTCATCATACAATAATTGATTGGGAGACGGATAGACAACAAACAGGCTTTCGAAGAATATTTCACTGACAACAGCGAAATATTAGCACGAACATGCCTGTACACGGCCTCCCAGCTTGAAAAAGCATGCACTGATGCAAAAGCACCCAAGAAGCATCTAAGCAAAGTCCTCTCTTCAGCTTAGGAGCTGTTTGATAAAAACTTTATAAACGGGAATTTTAACTTTTGATTTAGGTTGACAGTACTATATACGCAACAAACTAAAAGCCTGATCAATGTTTATCCGTCACTCAATGTGCTAAGTGTGGGCAAACTCGGAAACTAACGACGGAGAACCTAATTATTGATGCTAGTGAGTAATGATGCCTCACGAGCTCAGCCTTGAAATACTACTTGTCGTAGTAGGTTCAAATCCCATGAAGAAAATTTATTGGAACTCAAGGAAATGCCATAGCAAATTATATGGATGCGAAGCTAACGTCCCTGGTAAAAAAATTCATGTGATAATATGAACTGAATGAAAATGGACGACTGCTGGTGTAAGAGTATTACAATAGTCTATCAAAAAGCATGTCAAGAAATGTAAACTAATCAGTCTCGTGGCATCACTGTTTGTCAATAGTTACGAGAGCTCAATGAACTGTTGATTCCAACTATCCACGAGCACACAAGGTTGCTACTAAACAGTGAAGAGAAGACGACAAATGGACCAAAGTAACAAGTGAATTGGAGAGCAAATTGTGTAACAACGTTCCCCAAAAGAGAATCACCTACCTTTGAGATGGGGATGCGAACATCGCACCACCTAGAATCGATGAAGTGACGCTCTGCCAGGCACATAACCTGGGCGTCATAATCGCGAAAACGAATGAAGCCGTAACCACGACTTTGATTGGTATTCGGATCACGCTTAACCTGAAAGATAATGGAGGACTTCAATCTGTGCGCAATACGCCCAGTTACCTTAACGTTCCTTTGCTAAACATAGCTCCAATAAGCCAAATTTGAGGTCAAACATTCGATCTGAGGTGATGCAACGAACTCAGTGTGGTCATGACAGTTGTGTAAGCGACATTCAGAGAATAAACTTATGAGGTCAATGTGGAGATTAACGAGAGCTTTCAAAATGCCAACTGGCGAAATTGAAAACACATGTCCAAGTAACGCACGTGTAAGATATGTAATTCACAGCATGAGTCAAAAACCCATCCAATTTAGCTTCCCGATTACTTGCGTCAAACGTGAAAACAAGCAACAAGTGAACTACCGCAGATCGCAGTTTATGCATACCCAAAACAGTATTCTTTCCCATATGATTACCCACCTTACGCGGACGCGACAATAATCCCACCAAAACTATCAACTCCAGCAAAAAGGTAATCTACCCACATAGTAGAAAACTCAACTAGAAGAGCGACTCAGCCCGCAAGAACCCGTCATTTGATCAAAATTAAACACCAACGCAATGAGGAAAAGCAAAGAACAAAGTGACAAAAGGTGAATGGACAGTGATAAGATACTCTTGAGTGATATTTAAGGAGCCTACAAGGGCTTTGCAGAACGGTTAACCATATAGGTATAAGTAGTGATATTGTTGCCTTCTACGGCTTTAGACTGGGATTTGACCAATCATGAAATCGAGGAAAATTCGCCATTCGCACAAGGGAACGCTTGCTTATCAGGTAAGACGTGAAATTGAGGGGCATTTAACAAAGAATTCGTGGACGAGTTGGCATCCACTATAAAACGCTAGAAAAAATTCTTACTTGGGCCATTACAACGTCTCCGAAACGAGAAAAGTAATTTTTGAGAACCGTTTCCTCTACTCGCCAGGGCAGATTCAGAACAATGAGATCTGTACACCTTTTCCCATCAAGTCTTTTGGTTTTGGCAAAGTTTCCAGCTTCTTCATCGTCAACCTTTCTCTTGGCTGAAATGACCAGATTTCATAACCATTAAGCCTACCTCAATTAAGCGAGTACTTCTGCTATAAATTTGTTAACATGGCAAACAAATATTAAAAAATAACACCAGAAATCGTAGATAATAAAATTAACACAAAAGATAAATTCAGAAGTCGTAGACACAAAAAGACAATCGAAAGCCTACCATAGGAAACAACAATTTTATATACTCTGTTTTGCCATCCATCTGGAGGTGGATATATGCGGCCGTCAGAATACCTCACCCCCCGCATACAACCGGATTCCGAAGCATATTTAAGACCGGTGGCTCGTGGAAATTGGGCGGCAAGAGTACTAAGCAATAGTGTTTTGTCATCTTCCAGTGGTATCTCAACTGGCGTACCGTCATCCTCGCAAACTTGTACGTAAGATACCTCAGGAGAAATCATTGACACACCGCGTGAACAACACCGCTCTGCTTGGCGCGCAAAGAGTTTGTACTCCATAGGGCTCTAAACCAACGCAGATTTTACAGCAAATGGCTATGCCAAACAAATCGATTTTCCAACAGGGAAAACCAACAGATACTGCATAGCATTAAAAACCTAGGAGGCTCTATTGCAAAATTAAATGTTTTTGGTTGCAGAGATGGTAGATTGCTACAACTAATGCGGATACGTGCGGGCCCAAAAGAATCACGTAAGTTATGAAAACTATGCGGATTAATTTACCTTAGGGAAGGAAGACATTTTGTTTTGTGGCGCTACTTGTGTAGCAAAACTAGTATTGGAGGAACGCACGAGCACACGTGAACATTGCTTTCTCGTCGACGCTCACATGGAAAACTGATAATCCCCCATCTCATTAACACGCCTTTAGTCATACATACAACCTCCAATTACGGATGTATCAGTTACGTAGTGAGTTTCATGCCAGCGACCTCACCAATCCTTTGGGTTACAATGCAATGCTTGGGTTTGAAATAAAATTTGGAAGTTATGGATGTTGACTGAATGTAATGCTAATGTGATGGTATTTTTAGGAACCGTTACTTTGCTTAACTGCGCGAACCGTTGAGTTTGTACTAATTATACGTTTGTTACGCAGCCGTCAGTGCTCCAGTAGTACATATTCCTCACATCATTTTGGCACGTCACAACTTCAAAAATCTGGAGGCTCTACATTCTAACCTGTAAAAGCTCAAGGGATTGTGTAGCAAGTACGGTTTCCCAAAGTACAAAACGTATTATTGTAGCAGGTAGTGGCACAATATATTTTGGAATGTGGACTAAAGCAGAAACTGCATCTAAAAGCCTTTCTTATGCAATGTGATCATTGCATGAAATCTGAATCCTCAGTTCAAATAATTGCTCAAAAACGACAAATTGGTCCCGGGGAAGAGTCGAGCCTGGGATGATCCTAATATACCACAGAATTTCACTACTTCCTAAGATTGTGGTGCCGTGCTGTCATAAGTGGTGCTTTTGACATGAACATTTGATCAATGTGTAATACTTCTGTTTTCCGAAAAATCTCATGCGTATAGCGTCCCTTTAATGAAGCATTTTAATGAGGTTACTTCGAGAAGTTAGAATGGTTTTGATTATGGATCAGTCCTTTGGCATGGCAAGAGCCACTTTACCTTATCCCGTTGTCACTATCAGCTACACGGTGATACGCACATTGGAATTAAAAGCGAGTTCCTCTGCCTACAACTGCTAGGCTTTCATAATCCAGCCATTCAAGTATTTGAACTAGCATCAATAGCCTGATTGGGCTAAAGACTTGAAAACTTCTCATAAAGCCACATCACTTTAAGTAGTGAATGAACACACGCACAGTAAAGTCCAGTTGTCCATAGACTCTGAAAGCGGTGGAAAGTGGCATTTGTGCCAGCACGCTTGCTGTTAATCAAGATGGCGGGTAGCACCATTGGTTCACGTTTAAATCAACGTGTAGAGATGAAGTTTCTTGTGAACAACGTGTAGCATTAGCGGATTCTCGACAGAAGCATTATGAAGACGACAGCACACCCGTAGGCCAGATTCTGGCCTCGGCGATTTCCACCCTAGAGCAGACAACGGTCCTTTTCGTCTGATTTTAGGGCCAGGCTTAACACAATCCTCTGGTGACCTGGACAGAAGGCAAACTTATCGGTGAAAATGTGAATACAATCTCTTAAGAGTACCTGCAATTATGATTTGCTAGCGGTGTTGCTTGCCGAATGCATGTTAACCGTAATAAAGCACATATCCCAAAACCGCCTTTTCGACACCGGTTGACTGCTAAAGGACCTTATTAAAACACACCCCCTTCTTTGTCAAACTCGGAAGTCCTGATTTGACGTAGATGATTTACGTATAAATGATTATGCAACCGATACTCATAGGGGCTTTTAAGCCCATGCGCCTAACCGCCCAAGTGTCTAAGATATCTTCTGTCATTTTAAAGTGAAAATTGCTTGTTTTAAATGAGATCGGGACAGATTTTGGGAGGACCTCTGGATGCGATTTGAGTTTTCCACTCTATCAACTATCAACTCGAGTCTAGCTACCCATTATCCAGGGTTTTGTATATCTATTCGTGCCACGGCTCACAAATGTCACTTTAGGTCGCAGGTAAATGATGATCTGTTGACCGTAGTTCATTCACCAAAACCTTGAACGAGATTCTCTTGACATACTCACGACACTATCAACAAAAGCCACGTCGTGTGTTGGCAGATGTGGCAATTGCCCAAAGCAACCAACGGTAAACTGGTCGTTGACTCCATCCGCTATTTTGAAGCTAGGAAACTTTTAAAAAACAAGCGCTCGTTCCATTCAAAATCTATGGGTAAATGGGAAAATATCTATTTGGCCAGTAAGCGCTTAAGGAATTCAACCGTGACACGGGTAAAATAACATGAAAACGCGTTTTAGGGAAATGATAGGCTATGTAAAATTCTGCAGTAAGAAATACAAAGGAGTATCACCGGGGGATTTCGATGGTCGAAGCGGCAAAAGCGCCTAACAAGGAACAACAGAAGTCGTTTTGCACTTTCACGGCGCCAATGCGGCCTCAACCTTCGTTTCTGTGGGAATGAACGTGGCTTAACTACACGACTGAGGTGAGAACTGGTCTATGTCGAGTAAATTTTTAAAAGTGAAGGCATTATTAATTAACTAGCCTTTTGACTTTTGACCCAACGTGTGATACTTGAAAGTACAGAAGTTCATCTGGTGGTTGATAGAATATGCCTTTCCTGAGGCGAAGTAAAGCTAGGGAAGCTAATGCATGATGGTTCAAGTAACGCCGAAAACACCCCAATGCTCCAGGTGGGGTTGAAGCACATAAGGTGGACTCTGCCTGAGGTGCATTTACCTTCTCTTGTAAACGAGCACTTTTCCGTAGGCATGTACTTCGGGGGTCACGGATTCCTGCAGCCACTTTGAAGGGGCAGACCCATTTCAACGCCCAACCCTCCGACAGCTGTACTGCGACTGAGCAGTGAGTGCTGGTGCGGAGGAAGAGGAAATCTGAAACGCAGCATTTTGAAGAGTTTATTGTAAGCGTGCCTTGAAGTATCACCGGCATTTCTATGTGCCAGCTTGAAGCATTCAATTAGTTACTAACGCTTTAACCTGCTTTATTAAGTCATAAAAGAGAGAGATGTGTGTTTAAGTACACCACTTCTGGGATTTTGGTTATTAACACTAATAACAATGTTCATCATCCCAACACTCAAACTTGGAGCCTTAATATTAACCTTATTCTTTCCCACCTTGCCTCCCTACTCAGATTTCCACTTTGAGATTGTATTTTGCGAATAGTAGAGACTTTGAATAGTCAACACGGGTCACCTTAAAATTCAGATGTGTATTGATATTTTTTATTTAACCACAACTCAATATGGAGAAACTAAAAGTATTTTCCCTGTTGAGTGTAGCGATATCGTAAGGTTAAAGATGGGGACTTACCTGAAAAAAATGAGCGATTGAATAACTAACAAAATGACGGTTATTGCAAAAGTATATTTACTGATGTTTGCTTGATTTCACCAAAGATTAGGTCGATTTAAACATGGCTCCTTTTATAATATACATAACAGGCATAAGGTATCTTTTGGTTTTTCCTTCTGCTGGGACTAATAAAGCGTCAGTATACGAATTGAGGCATAATACTCAGGTAGAGCACGCAGTGTCGACGCAAAGAAGGACTAGGCATTACTAATATAGCCATACTTCTTGGCGGAGGTATAAGAACGGGGCCTTCAGTGACTGCGAGCCCAAAACAAAGAGTGAAACAAGCAATCAGCGTCTTTGCCGAGTCGTAAACCACAACGCTGCCAGCTTTGTAGGAAAGCCATGCATGAACCAAATGCAACAGGCATTGAATTTGCATGCAGATCCGCTTAACACAAAGTTTTGTTCTGTTTGCAAGTTGCATTTTAATAAGAAGGAACTCGTAGGTCATCGCGTCCGTTCATCCAGGTGCACCATCCAGAATGGGCCACGATACACTCTAAGCAATGCAATTATTCTCACCCAAAAATACATAGAATGCTCTAAAGCAATTTTAAGTGAATTAATATCACCAATTTTGAAATAAACTAGATCTCCAAAAGTACTTTGCGAAACTGAGATAGCTTAAAGTTATATCCCATTGATAGACAAACCCCTTCAGCCTTGAGTCGATGTTAGGCTTTGTATGAACCGAGCAGTAAAACCTTCGCTTTGATTGCATTCCCGAAAACAATGCTACTCGAAGTCTAACTGCAGTAAGTCAAAAGCAGTCACAGCAACAACATTTGCGATCCACGTGTGTGAAATGCTCTGAAAAAATTTCGCCTCATCATACTGAAGGTAACTGGAACTAGTAGGTAGTAGCCGGCTATATCCAAGCGAAATCTAGTCACCGTCTATGAACATTGAATGATGAACGTCAGTTTTCTGGTGATGTGCGCCTATTCATCAGCCCAAAGAAAAAACCTATCACACTGGAAGTAACCGGCTGCCAGTTAACTTTATCTTTTTGGTATACTTTTTCCCCTACTACAAAAGTGCTGGATTACACGCAACCCGAGTTCCCTAAATGATGCATAAGTATACCGATTTTAAAATTGTGGCATAAATGCTGCTGAATGATGTGGAGCGCGTCTTCACCGTAAGGTGTGGTAGACTTTAAAGAGCGTTGTACCCATGAAATCAATCTCTTCAGGTAGACTGATGCTAGGGTAAGTTTTGGCTCAATTGGATTTGCTTAGCGGAAAAAAAGGGTGACACGAGGAAAGGCAGTTTGTAATTTGGTGACAGTGATAAAATCAGCTTGTTTGGAAGGGCATTGGGTAAGTTTAAAAGCTAAAAAGGTGTGCATGAAAACAATTGAATGAATGGCATTGAACTTGCTCTCAGAAAGTGGACCAAATGGTTTCGCGCCCATTTGCCAAGCTCTTCATAAAAGCATTCATATTTTAACTCCAAAATGGTGAGTTATACAATCTTTGAATGAAATTTCGCCGATAGCGGAATGGGTGGCTACAGGGGTTTTACTGCATGGCCAACTTCGTGCTCATGATTCTCTGAAAGAGTGATTCGTGGACTGCATTTGGGATGGGCGCGCACAAACGAAAAGTACGACTTTTCAAGAAAGCCTAAGTCCTACAAGTGGTTGTGGGTGGACTTCATACAAAGCTGTCTTGTCTCAACCAAAGGAATTATACTGGGAGTACTTCCAATGCTGCAGCGAAAAGTTTACAAAAACCCTGACATTAGCGCACGAAAAGTAGACCTTTGAAAACTCTACTGGGATAAACCATTTTGGCGAAACTTGCTATAACTTTTGGTAGAATTCTCCTCAACAAGCTTTAAATTTTCAAGTGCAGAAGGAAGGAAATTTAAGGAAGTAGAAAGAGGAGAATAGGTGGTGCTATACCCGCCAAATATTCACCTATTCACGCCTTAACCGAATGGCATCCGAAGATCCAAAGTAGGGTTGATAACATTCGACTCTGCATTTTCAATCGCGCGTCACATTTTGGTTTATTGATGGCAAAAGAACATGAAATCCATTGGGATTTTACCCGAATCAGTCAAAATACTTTTTCCCTCATTATTAATTTCATAGAGAGTTCATTTCCCAAGGCAGCTTAAATCGACTGGAAAAGGCCAAACTGGCATCATAAAAGGTGCCTAGATTTGTTGGGTCTGAAGGCCTTATTGTAATGGGCTTTGCGTCGGTCGAAGTGATATTTAAGGAATTGTTGAACTTCTTTTCCACTGTGGAATTTAGGTTGAAAGGTGATGAATGGTTCCACAATTAGGATGTTTTTAAACGCTCACTTTTACCCTTATTAGAAAGGTGGATTCGTTAATCCACATTTGTTGGAATCTTTGAAATATCCACTCGCTTTTAGCGTTTCTGACCATTTTCTACTTTGACTGCCATCATTTGGATTCCATGTTGAATGCTTGTAATCTCTCTTGCCAATATAAATATGTAACTTATGAAGTAAGTTTATAATTCACTGGAAATTCAGTACATTACATGCTTGGCTTTACCTTCACGCAGTAGTCCCGATTGTGTCACTCGCATTAAGTTGGTCAAGTTGATCACAATACGGAAGAAATGCGGAAGCATTCAGGCTGCTCTGGATGAAATCAGTAGTGGCATTTGTCACTCATCGCTTTGGTCGCTTCGGTCCAATGCCATCCCGTTTAAGACATTAAATGACGTGACTATAAGGTGGAGGCGGGGGGCACTCTAATTAAAAGGAAAAAAGTAGAGTCGCTTTCACTTTACTCGCTTCAAACCAAGAAAGTTATACAACTTCATCTATCCTTTGCCATTGGATGTAGTGCAGCATTATAGCAAAATTAGCGCTATTTCCCCAAAAGACACAACCATTTTCGGCCTGTCAGGAAGCACGCTTTCATCTGTTATGGTGTCCCCGATGATGTAATAAGTAAATAGTTTCGACTTTATGAAGTGTATTCAGTAAATAGTATTGCAAGACTGTGTTGGTTCAGTTAATTACCACGAATGCTAAGTGCAATGGAGGGTCCGCTTGTGTTCTGCTTTTGTAGAATTAACAAAACAGAAGGCACAAGTAAAGGAAGGACTCCTAAACAGATGCGGTGTCGGTCCTCCAAGGAGGCAGCAACAATGACAATACTGACAAAAGAGTTGTATCTAGTAACACAAAAACGGAAGTCATGGGAGCCGAGTTAGTGCTGTCTGTTTGAATAACAGTGGCAAGACTTGAAGTGATAAAATGGAGGTGAAGTATAATTTGATCAAAAATTCCTGCTGCTAGATCAAAGTAATTACTTTAGTGCCTCCTAAGCAAACTAGCATATAGCACTGAGTAATGTACGCAACCGAAGACTGATTCAACGCTAAATCTCACAGCCCTTTTCTTAAACTATGCCCCAACTTTGTTTAGGATTCTACAGCTAATGCTTTATTAATGGATGCATTAGCTCAATTTAAGTTAAAGCAGTTGAATCCATGCGATACACCCTCGCCGAAAGTTGTTCTGTGTAAATTTGTCGAATTCGAACTCCCGCACCAACTGGCTTGAGCAATGTGTTGATGTCGCAACACTTGCTTCCATCGAATAACTTGTGTTCCTCCTATGTCAAATCTACACAGAAATTCTAAACATGACTGAGGAATTCCACTTTTATGTAGTAAACTTTGTTTGATTAATCGTTATATCTCACCAACGAAAATTCTAGGTGTATATAATTGCAAATATGCAAATATGCGCCTTCCATCGCGTCAAGTTAGCAGTCTAAATTACACATAAACCAATTCCTGACATGAATCATGGGCTTAAAAGAGCCCAACTACGCTTGTGAAATGATAGGGAATCATTAAAAAGGGAAATTCCATCATCAGGTAAATTAAACTGCTTTTACTTGAAGTGAAAAGGAGGCAGTGAACGGTAAAAAGACAGCAATTATGCAGCAGCGTCTTGATCATTAGGTGACAGCTACGCCTTAGGGACCGCATGGGCAGAATAACCGCTGCAACTAATGGAGATACGAAAATCACTTGACAAATATTCTCCCCATTTAGAATGCGAATCGTAAAACAGCGCAACAGTAGTATGAGTGTTGGCAGAACTTCAGTTGCTGCTCGAGAAGTAACGCGATCACACACAAGTGTGACCCTCACAATAAGGCGGTAATACGAACCAAAGCGCCTATCGTAAGGCTCACTTCCCCACGAGGGTTGTGGTTGCTCAAACCCCAGGCTTCTGTATGGAAAAAGGACACCGTCAGCAAATCCTTCTTTTTAACTCGGTCACACGTTCACAAGCCCAATTTAGTTCGCGTAGTCCATGATTTCAGTAGTTATTTGGCGTCCACAATTCCACACAATATGTGATGGACGCTTTTCATTCTCTTCATCAAACATGCATCAAGAAGCGTAACTCATCTCTTAAACTGTCCAACATTATTTATTTGACTTGCATCTTTCTTTTAAAAAATCTGTGTGTAAGATTCTGCGATGTTAAAAAACAGTACTTGATGTCAAAATTTCTGCTAGATCAGCAGAGTTGGAGAGAATCAAGGCTTTAGGCTTTCAAAAACGTCATTAATGGCGTTAATTTAGTTCCCATTCGGTACTGAAACTAAGGGCTCATTCATTTTTTAACAGCCTCATCCAAAAGTTATTGCAGGCATTTGTTTTGTGCTGAGAATCTTTTTGCAGCTATTCTTATGCCAAAATAGCGGAGCGCTGTGCAGTAATCTTTTCGATTTCGCCTTCGGCATTCCAAACTCAGCTGTCAGCAGTATCCGAATCGGGCGTTTTTTGTGTCAAATGTGTCACATGGCTGCCCATTAAAAGCATCTTTCCAGTACGAAAACAAGTTATCTGGTACTTAAGCTTCGCACGTAGGAATTTGACACATTTCCGCAAGTGCCTACGATGCTTTTGCCAAAACCAAGTTATCTTTCAATCCTTAGTCATCGCGGTGCTAATTACTTGCAGTAGTCAATGACCGAGATGGAGATGTACCGACCACCTACCATTAGAAGCTCATTGCTGAGATTTTTAAGATGGTTAATGGGTAACCTGCTGTTGCCATTTGAATTGATCTGTGACTATAAATGTTGCCTGTGTGTAACTTAAAAAGGGAATATGACTAACTGCTTGTCTGCCTAAATGTTCATCTTCCCCATAGTTTTCACTCAGGTGAATTTGATGTCTTAAAAGTGACGTCAAATGATCCAAAATCGCTGCAGCCTTTCAAGCACTGCAGGCTTACTTTTGCACCTATCGATGTCTTCAAAGTACCCAGTCCTGAACCGAGTTGCGAATTAACTAGGTGACATGCACCAAGTAATTGGTTAATAAACCTGACAGTCTATGGATTCTGGGCGTTCCAAAATCTGCCACACAATCTCAACACCCGTTTCCTAGACGTTTCACAATAGCTGTCAGTGATGCAAAGCAGCTGTTGCTGTCATTTATTGTCAGGTCCTAGAAACCTTCACGCGCATCGTCTGCCTAATACTAGGTTTTGCACAGAGTGGAGCTGTGAAGAAAGGCCTCAGGTCTGATTGGTTTGCCCTCGGCTGGAAACGTGTGGTTTAATCACGTCGTCGACAGTGTCTTACACAAAGAAGGGCTTGCGAATGGGGACTTCAGTAGCCTAATGTTGCAAAGCTAAAAACCATTCCCTATCGCGAGTTGGCTGCAAAAAAATAAAGAGCAGTGCACTGCATTATTAAGAGAGGTAAGAGAACAAAATGAAAGCGTGCAAAGTCTGATGCCTTCTGTTGGCACTAAACGTGGAAAGCATTAGTTTAGCCACTTCCTATCGCAAATCGTTACGGAATAAACCATAACGAAGACAGCAATAAACTTCTTCCATCAGATTGGTACGCATTGGCTTTCAACCTGACTGTTAGACACTTGTTCCTAATCAAAAGTTATGAGAATGATATATTCTAAAAATGACTACTGCGTTTTGAAGGTTTGATATTTACGAAACGTGCAAATGTCATCGCCAAAATCATAGGCTTGCGACTTCGTAGTGAGTAAAAATTAGATTCACGGTCTTTTAACCCTGGAATACCAAGAATTGGGAAGGGAAGTTTTGGCTCCACCAATAGCAAGGCTCTTCACCTGTAGGAACCTTTGTCTTTGCAGTTTTTGGTTCCTATTTTAGTTCAGTAGGTTCAATTACCAAGTTTTGCAAAATATTTTAACATTTCGCATTGATATTTTGCAAGAGCATTATAAGCAAATGCAAAACCTTTGCCAAATGAATGCAAGTACTTGACGTAAATAGTTTCCAGGTTTAAAGGGACGAACCTTCAATTTTCTACCTCATCCTCGCCTACGCCACCACCCAAAGAGCAAACTTAATGGATTCCAAACCTATACTGTACGAGCGGTGGAAGGAATCTGCATCCAAAGAAATATTCAAACACGTGGCTTGTAAGTGCAGTCTTCTTTTCTTTTCAAAACCCATTTTTGAACAGGCCTGTCTGGTGGTGCAACGCCTAACAGAGGGCACTGGAGCATCATGCCAATGTCTAACTGTTATGCTGCAGCTGTAAAATGCTTTGCCATATGCTTACATGGTTTGAAACTACCCAGACTTGATACTTTATCTGTCATATCTTCCATAAATTCCAAATGCATTCGAAAGTCGGCAATGTGACAGCTTGCCGTCGCTTAAGACGGACGGATGGCAACGAATATTCAAATTCAACGCACATCCGTCTTGCCACCATCCTACACTTCCAAAGGCATGGCATGTCAAGATTTTATCCCTCGTAAAATAATAAATGCATCAGATTAACAAATTTGATACTTTTAAGCAAAAACACATTACTTTATCCTCAATAACGGTGGCCAGTTTTCTCTTTAATTACGCAATTTAAATGCCCAAGTCTGAACGCGTTGGATAACTATCCGGGTCCTCGCGGCACCAGATGCTGCGGCTGAGGCTCTGGTGGAAAAATGTCGCCATTATGGTGTTACCCCGTTTCACTTGAAACGAACGGCTGCGCATCACTGCACGCAGTTCATGCAACCTCAAAACGGAGGAGGTTGGCAGACGTGCACAAAAACGGTAAATGGAATGTGGCCTTTGCTTGATAGGCATTTGTTAGACTCTTTCCACTGTCACTTGGTGTATTTGTTCGGAATGCTGAAAATTTGGTCGGACGAATTACCACCAACAGAATGCTCCACCAATAAATCTCAATTTGTTTCACTCCATCGCTTTTTGAAGTAAAGAAACTGTTCAAGATGCTGCTAATAATGCTTAGGAATCTATTCATTCCGATCAAGCGAAGTTTGTTAATCGTGACAAGCAAGTCTAAATCTACTTAAAAATAAAAAAAAACGAGAATCAATCTTACGCACCAGCAATTAAAATTCACTCCCAAATATACTTCGTGGCTGTGAACCGACTCCTTTAATACTTTCGCATTAACATGTATTGTTATTATTACTGAAAAAAGGGACAACCTTGACTAACAGCCCTTTTCAATGCCCGCATCTCCTGCTTTAAGCTTACATTTTTAATTTTTAATAATAAAAGACGCCAACAGGACTTTTCTAAAACGAATTTAATGCTCATTGAATAAGTGGCCTAATGTTCAGGTACGTGGTCGTAGGCATCGTAAAGTTCTGGCTGGTTCCTCTCAGGTTAAGCTCTCCGAACATGTCCACCCTAGCGACATCTTCCGGAGGGCTATAGAACCAAACCTAACGCACAATTAACTAATACTAGATCACCCTAAGAGAAGTTGCTTCAGCCCAATTGTAGATCCTTCTTTAAGATGTTGTCATGCTGGATTCGACATCTTTTTTTGCTGAAAGGCAACACACACCTCTGTGTGCCGTGGAGAAGGTATTTTCCATGCACCTCCGAATGCCGAATCGGGGTTACAAAGGAATTTCCCCCAAACGAAAAAGTAATAGATTATTCGCAATAATAACGTGTTCCCATACCCATGCAAAACTTTTGCACTGGCACCGAGTGAAGGAAAACACTGATAGTTGCGGCACATGAGGTGGCATAATCGTGCTATTTTAATGCGAATAGCCGTGTATTGCTTAAATTTCCTTCAAAAGCGTTTCTTATAGGAAGAATTTTAAGTTACCATGTCTCAGTCACACGTCAGTTTTTCTTCAATCCATCCGTTGTGGCGTTTAGAGGAATTTTTTCGAAAAACTCAGCATTTGCTCATGTACCAAGTGGAGAGGCGCAATGCGTTTCTGCTGTTGCAGTGCCAATATGTAGGAATGGCACACAGCTAAAATTGGTTATAAAAAAGTCTCAGTTTAAAAATGTATATGCTTGAAGAATCTTGATGTAGTTGGACAATCGCCTTCCTCCCTATTACACATCTGTTGCAATACCCTGCTTGTTTGACTGCATGTTAAGGACTTGGGTGGCCATATTGTCATGTCCAGCTAAGAACTGGCCTTCCTCGTCTAACACTAATTCAAATGCAAAAAATGAACTTTTTCTTTTCATTTTCGAGGAATAAAGCATTCAAACCACGAAACGAATGTCTATAGTTGCTTTGCTAATAAGACGTGCATAAATTAACCATCAGTGCAGCTGTAGGTAAAATTCACAAATTTTGGAGCTCTTTACCAACGCTTTTTTCCTTGCAGCCAACTTTGGTAAAAATTATTCATTCACAAGTTTATCCCAAATTAAAGCGAAACATTGCAAATATCCACCAGAAGGTGCTGTTTCTGCAGGCGAACTACCCACTTCTCCTTAGCAATAACTGGAACCCTCGCTTTCTGACACCGATGCAGTTCAAATGGTAACCGCATTTGTCGATGAAATGCCTTAGTGCTACACTCAACATACGTATGCTGTCTGTACTTGAAAGGATTTCAACACCATTAAGACATTTTGGAGTGTCTGGTTTCTTTATTTGCAGAAAATCAAAGCAGGTCATTATAATGCTAAACCTTGCCAGGTTGTTCCACTATCTCAAATATGAATCGAGTATTAGATCATAATTGGAACACCACAGCGTCAATTGCGCTTTACTTGCATACGCCACTTCCCACTTTCGCAGGGCGGTGGCAGCGGCCGGCGAGGTTGTCAACGGGCACTTGTCACGCTGGTCATACAATAGCCAGGGTGCCATCAAGTAAATCAGCTTTTTCAAATTTTAAAAAAAAAGAAAGAATAGTGACGGATCTGTGTAAAGCCCAACATTTAATACAATTCGTAGTAAATAATAAACAATTCTTTCTGGTTTAAAGAATCGTATAGTTTTCGGTTAAAAAAATCAACTGCTGCATGGTAAAGGGTCAATATTATATATATACATATACATATACATATATATATATATATGCTACTATTTGATTGTTTTGGCAGAAATTCCATTTACTCAAAAACGGATCCCCGATTACATAATTCACATAAGCATTTATTGCTCAGTATGGTCCTAGACACATGAACACGAAAAGCCGATAGAGTCATTTCCATTGAAGAAGACTTTGCCAAGCAGCGTCAGTGCCTACTACAGTGGTGGTGACTGTGGCAGCATCAGCAATATCAGGAACTAGTTTAAAGGTACGTGTCAATAACAGGAGGCTCCCAGGCCTTGCCTGTCTGGCTGAGATTCCTCGCCGTTATCTCGGCCACATCCTCTCCAGGGTTCTCCACTGTCCATCGCTCAAATGCAGAAACAAATTTCCCCAATGTGAGATGGGCTGCCCCCAGCAGAAAACCGATCACCTGGACAAAATAGCCCAAGGAAGACCAGAGAACACACGTTTCTTCCAGCGAGAGTACAGTCCACCCTGCGGCAAGATAGTCGAAAGACCGCATCCGAAAGAACCATCTTAGGAAGACTAACCCCCCAGGGGGTAGCGAAAACCCACAGAAAGCCATTACGGTGGCCATTCCGTCCTCCGCCAGTGAGATCATGGGCAGAGTCAGGTGTACAATGAAGTAGATTGGTTGAATGCCATACCAGAGGGAGTTCACGAGGAGGGTAGCGACTGAGCGGATGTACCAAGGCCCAAAGCACCGACGGTACATATACCTATCCATCCAGTAGTAGAGCGTTTGGTTCCAGGCCCTGAAACTCTCACGCACGGTTGGACTAAACTCACACTTCCAAACGCTGACAGCTTGTACTGTTGCATAACTGTAAAAGTGCGAACGTGACTCAATTACCACGGGATCGTCGTCGTTGGTGTTTGAATCGATGCCACTCGCGAGAAACTGATGCGACACATTTCCGTACTGATTGCTGCTTTTTTCTCTGGGATCAATTTGTGAGATCCACCTAAAATAGTGAAGTATTCAAAAACAAATACTTTTTCCACAATCTGCATATGCAAGAGGAGAAGTTTGAGACAGATTCTTCTGTGCTTTGGTCTCTAATATCGTCTACTTATGGCGACATCTAAATAACGTCTACTGAATAGGAGGGTCTTATCCGAAGTGGGGCCGCTGTAAGCATGTGTGGACTGCCGACACTTAAACCCACACGATATTGGTGATCGCCTTGGTCATTTCTTTGGGTCATGAAAGGCATAGAAAAAGAAAATTTGGACTAAGCTTGCTAGTGCACAAAAATCTTGTTTATACTAATTTAACTAATATTGACCTTTGGACGCCGAGTCAAAGGAGGACAGCATTAAAGGTGAATAAGGAGGTGACTCCACTCGAATAATCTAAACCTCAAATCAGTCCATTAGAAGATTTCACCACTGCAACTTTATTGCTTGTAATAAAGTGGATTATCTTAATCACCGCATGTGAATGCCAAGACCGACCATATCTGTGGCCCATTTAAGGTCAAAGCAACTCCTCCAGTGGATTCTTCTACCTTGATACCACTTTGCCCATTCTGTCCCCAAAGGTTTCTCTTTTGGTCCGTCCATAAAGTTGCAGTTCGATTGTCGCGCAGTTTTGAAAACACATAAACAGCATTGCACAGAGGAGGGAGCACTTTAAACTTTCCCATTGTTTCTGCTAGAACACCCGCATATGCCTTTGCCCACCTGACCCAAAATGGAATCGAGATAAGGAAAATCGCTCGACTAAATTTGGACCTTACTTTATTATGAGCTTCACCCTTCGTTCGCTCTGCCCTATTAGTATAATTAGCCGCAAGCACCTTTTAAGACTCCCATGACTCGGTCATCACTATGCTATTACGTGCGCAGTAAATAATTTCTTGGATTTGTGGCCTTTTTTTATTTTGATTTTGAGGAGTTTTGCAAGTTATCGGTACAGAAGAACAACGAGGAAAGAAAAAACTACCCACCGGTCAAGAGCCACGAGATCAGTTGGTCCTTCACCGACAGCGGGACGAGAAATGGCTGGATAGGCGCCAAGGCCTATACTCATGCAGACACATTCGCCCATGATCCAAGCAAAGTAGAGTCGCATGCGGTAAACGAAGAAGAGAGCGCCCAAATAAGCTAGAAGGCCGGCCAGACTCCCTTTCTGCAACTCAGGATCTCGCAGATTCTGTTAAGCAGTCACTTAACGTTTCAGGTACCTCATTACAGAAGGCGTAAATAGTAGCAGTGAGGAAGTACATGTAAAGTGGTGGCGTTAAACATCGCATCCTTGGATAGCATGACTTTTTTCGCAGAAAGTGGTATTGTAAAACGCAGCTGTCTGTGGTTGAACTAACAGTCTGCTTTGCAACGGCTTATCAATTTTCATTCAAAATTCGTTTACTACAGCGCGCGCTACCGCAGCAAGGGTGTAGTACTTTTTGAAGTCTGTGCTTTCACGATTTAGTTTAATTACTTATTTAAGTTTGTATCTGCTTTCCACAAAGATAACCTATTTGGTGTCCCAACAATACTAGGGTTCTTTTTAAATTGAATTTTTGCAATGCGTTTAAGCATTAGAAGCACATTGGCGATTTAGATACTTTTAATAAAATAGGATCAAGTAGATTTTGCATTCCTTAAAGGATATCTTATTTTCACCTGAAGCAGAGCGGCAATTTAGAGCCGTGGGAGAAAATGATTTTCCTTTAGCATCACATAAAATTCCATGTGCTTCTAGACCGACGCATTTTAACCATGCTGTTTTAGAATGTCTTCGTCCCGTCAATTAGCGCATTAAAGCCTCACGCAAAAGTTGTTTGACATGAATTTCAAACTCAAACACAGCTGTTTATTTATTATGACGAATACTGACGTTATTACAGTTGTCGAAGAACTGGGACTTTCTAAAGTGAATCCACTGCGTTTCATTTACCCGCTTTAGCGATCTCTATGGTTACTATTACTACGACTGCATGGTTTAGGCGGTGGTTTCGTCAATCCTCCATGTTGAACAGCATTTCACCTAATGCATGGCGAGATTTTCGCCTGATTTTTAGGGATGGTAGCTAAGATGGGAATACTTCTGGATGCAAAAAAAAAACATTTAAATTAATGGGCAAATACCATTTTAAAATCTAAGTTAGGAAAAGATTCGGCTTTTGGCATTGGAAATTCGCACAACTCGGCATGCCTTTTGTCATATCTGTGCATTTTAAAAAAGGAGCAGCGGACGCATTGTAGGGCAAGAAATTTTACTTAAACCAAGCATGTGCACACCCTGCCATGAATTCTCAACGCTTGCAAAAATTACCAATTGTAACAGTGACATGATTAATTGCCTCGTAATTGACAGTTTTTGAAAAAACTAAATATTCCCTTTGAAAAGCACTTTTGACAACAGGATGAGCATTCAACTTAATGATACTATACTTTTGCAAAATGCCCCTAATGTACCGGATTGCGATACTTTATCGTAAATTATTCGTTTCCCAGAAAATTTTCAAGCCTTGCTTATGCCAGATCATTAAGTTAAATGAATAAATAATTAGATCTTTAATAAATTTTAATTTTTTGGCTTTTAAGTAAATTGTATTGGAAGAAAAAGAAGGTTTGATCATGAACTTGGATATAATAACACTTACGTCAGTAGAAACGAATTGAGAACAAACCAAGTAAGCAACCCCAAAAAAAGGAGCTTCCTGAAGTCGCTGCCAAAATGGTCCGAGAGAGAGTCCAGGAGCCCCTTGTGGCCATCCATTCAGCATATCATTGTACGTGCGATAGGTGTAGTAGGGACCTTAGGGAATCAGACCGTTAAGAATATTGTAAAGTTAGGGCAGAAAACCCTACTTACAGGTAGTAAATAAATATTCATGACTTAAATATGAAAACGTTCAAATGTTTGCATTGAGGTGAAGGAGCATAGGTGGATAGGTCCCTAGGTTCTACCTATGAATTATGTAGATAGTCCAAAACTTCACTTAATATACAATTACCTGTAAGCATTCCTATGTAGCAAAATATGTAGCTGACAATTTCGTATGGTGTTGTCATTATTCCTTTATATTTAAGCACTAAATCTAACGTTTCTTGAAGAGTGTGACCGTTTCGTTTATTTGTTTTCAGTATATTTATTGCACTCCAAGTATCGTGCAACTCGAATGATACTCCAACGACCTAGAGAGATAATTAGCAAAATTGCATACCCTTAAAGTTGTAAATAAATGAAACATTTTTGTCAAAGAGGATGGTTTACTAAAACCATAGAAGTGAGCAGTGTGAAAAAATACGAGGTATGATAATCCCCACAGAAATACGGCGTAATGAATGAATCTGAAGGTAGGTTAACCAATCACTCACCTGAAGCTGACAAGGGAATAGAATATTACAAAGCCCCCAATTAACGCAAGCGCGTGCCAGACTTCAGAACCGCATATTACCAATGCCGATGCCAGTCCAAGAGCCATGCATAGGAAGCGTTTTATATCTCCTCTGGTCTTCCTTACAACGCAGCCCGCAACGACAGATGTTACCAAAAATACCGTATACAGAATGTCCTGCCAAAACATGAAAACGATAAAAAATTGCTCTGATGTTTATTTTATCCAAGAAAATAAAAAGTCGAAAAAGCGCTGCTACTGATGCTGCAAATTCAGCCTCACACTTTGATTAGTTAAAACAAAACACCTAATCTTTAAAAGACGCAATTTTTACTGCTGACAGCTAATTTACCTAATGCTTTAAAGGGATAGTATCAATTTGTTAAACTTTAGGTCAAAGATAAAAAATCAGTTTTTGATTTTTAATTGTACATCTAAGCAAGTATCGTCAATCAAGATTTCTTCATAGCTCACTCGCATCCAATAATGTTTTTACTTTACAATGCACCCTTGAGTGTATTGCTTGACCAAGGAGCCTTGAAACCAGTGGCAGGACGGTAAGCTATCTAAATTCGTCAGTGTGCCAGCTTTTGTGGTTTGATGTGTAGGCCCCTCGCTCAATCTTAGATCGTCTACACGAATATCTAAGTGCATGGAACTAAATTATGTTTGTTTTTAGCTACGACAGACTTTTGTAATGTAATCTGATGTTTAATTTTTTTTGATAATAGTAAACCATCCTGAGACTTCTTTGATGGTGACGCACAAAGTGATTAGCTTCATCACCGTCCAATTTTCGACTTATTGCAGAGTAATCAGAAGTAACTAGTGGGAATTTTGGCAGCTCAACAATAGAACACACAACCTACTTTAAATTACAAGCCAGTCAGCGAATGCAAGCCGTATAATGCTCCGAGACTTTCTTGAAGGTGAATGAAGGCAATGCTCCTGTGGAATATGCCTGTATTCATTTGGAACCTGAACTACTGACATGGCTCAAAGGCCGGCCTACCTGGTGGGGGTAATGTATTAAATCGAGTGCCCGTAAATAAAGAAACGATCAACTTATTACGAAGTGAAGTGAATGATGTGGATCGCGAATCGACGCTCTTTGATGTTTGCTTTTATCTGTCGTTAATACATGACATTTTGCTACCAATAAAGTGTTTATTACCCCCTTGTTTATCAGTTTCAATGCGTGTATACAGTCGGATGAATTTAACAGATCTCGGCAAGATACAATAAGTCATTAAGCACACCCCTAACCTTCCAGTCACCAGATACAATAGTAGATGAGGTAGTCTATATCCTATTCACTCCGCATGTTTGCAATGGATTTAGCTTAACCATCATTTTTTACTTTTCCATGCACGTAAAATACGGCAACTGAAAGCAGATTTCCGAAAAAGTAGTAGTTATCGTCGATACTTGCCTTATTACTTAAGTTTACTTTTCCGATGATTGTTTAGCTTGAGGCGGATGGTAGGGCTCCATGGAAAGTGATGCAATAACTGGTCTTTGTGGCACTGTATTCGATCAGAGGGTAATTCATGTAGTCTTTGTGGCAGTTTTACAAAGCCTGGTTTCAAATACCCTCGTTAAGGCGGTCATAGCAAGGCGCGATTCGTAGGCACTTGAAAACGGGTCATGACTTTGCATTCCCTCTTAATCAGCCGTTTGAAATGGGTGCGGTCCCTTAAAACTAGAGTGACTATAGTAATTCTGTTGCTTGGTGTTCCTCTCCTGATAAAGCAATGACACCAGAAGACGCGATTTGTTTGGTGCGCAAAATGCAAGGACAAGAGACATGCTTAATTGCTTTGTCTAATCGAAGTTACAAATTCCACTCTCTTTTCAAGGACTCATTTCACTCCTACGGAATACTCAATTGCTCGTTGCACATTTTCCCTAAACTCTTCATCATCAATTCTTTCGATCTATCTCTTGAGCGAGCCTGCAGGTTTTAAGTGGCTCATCCTCGTTCCTTGTTTAGCGCATGTCGGCCTCTCCTAAAGGCGAATGAAGGCCCAATGCTCATGTAGAATATGCATCATTTAGCCATAAAATGTCTTGAGCTTACTGGCATTGGCATGACCCGAAGATCGGCAGTCCGGCAGAGGTACAAGTGAGGAGACCCCTAAGCAACTCATTACAAAAACACCGCATTCAACTTGCCTTTATTGAAATCAAGACTCTTCCACATGATCTAAATGCTAATTTCACAACAGTTCGCAATTCTACTACGCTTTGTGATTTGGCCTTCTCTCTTCATTGTGCATTTATGTAAAATTGCTAGCATTATTTTCATTTGCTGAAATCAACATTTTATGCGATTAACAGGTTTCAACGCTAAGTTTTATTCGAATGACAAACAAGACATTGGCCACTCCATGGGTGCTCCAATTAAGCGTTGAAGTTCATTTCTACTTTTGACTGCCCATTTAGGAGACGCATTGGCCTCCCATTGCATTTACTAAGCTTATTTTCCTTTACAGATCCATTGTAGATCCAAAAGCAGGGTCGGCGATCAAGGAACACTTACTAAACTAAGGAAATGAAGTAAAACCACCGCCTGTAAAAGCTCGTGATTGTATTAAATAAACCTTTGTTTCGATTACGGTTGAGCTATCGCAGCCCTGTCATTTTACTCTTCATGAGGCAACGAAATGTCAAAAGTCAGTGCTTTTACGTAAAAAAGTTCCTTTGGCTACTTTAACAAAATTTTATGCAGCATAACTTCAACTCAAATTCCCTTCAGTGGAACACCTCTGAATCGGCGCCAGTGAATGCAGCTAGTAGGTTCAAATGTCAGGTTTACTTCTAAGTACATTTCCTTTGAAAGTGCACTTTTATCCATTCCAGCATGGCATGGAATCTCATGAGAACAGAAGTGTCGGCTCGTTGCAAGGACGCTGGTCTGTTAGGTCGCGCAGGTGTATCGGCACCTGGCCAGGCTCTGTGAAACGAAGCCGTTTGTACTTTGTTGAAGCGCCCCCACCTCGGAGTGAGGTATATGCTTTACTGAAGAATTTAGCAAAAAAAACTGAAAATTAACCTTAGCATGGTGCAGTAATAGCACTTATTTCAGAAGGTAACCAGTCATTTAATTTGTTTGTTATTTCTCACGTGGATTGCCTAATTTTAGTGGCTTATTTGGTAGTTTACAGCAATACAAGGGGCTGTTTAAATAATTTAAGACACATCGTAAGTTTCGCCCAGTCGGAGATCTCCACACTGGACGCCTAGATATCTGTCCGGTCAATATGGTTTTCACTGTGGCCATTGATATGGAGGTGCCTCGAAGGTAGCCAGTGGAGCAGTTGATAGAAATGAGGCCCGTGAGTAGAGCCAACCCAGCTTGATTGACTTCATTATGTCACTTTTGATTACTTAATTTTTGGGCAGTACTGGCTAACACAGCGGAATGCGTTCGGACTCATTTCTTACACTTTCTTATGAAATGGAAAGTAGTAATTTTTTATGTTCATGCACCTACATTAGTATTATATTTTGGTCTTCTCATGCGTATCTGGAGGAGATGAGTCGGCTTATGCGAATTGAGCGTCGGTTCAGACTTCCGAGCAGTTAGCTAACTTCCCACTACCATTCCTGGTAGCTTCAATCAGGCATGAGTCACATCAGAGAATGCTCGGTCCGTCTCTTATCGATGGCTCCATCTCAAATAGGTGGTGGGAGAGCTTGTGGGAAGTCTACCAACTTCCTGATAGCCTCCCGAAACTTGGATGTTTGTTCCTAGATGACTTATCAATGAAATCTCAATTGCCACCTCTTCGTGTAGTTAACTTGAGCATATGTTTGTTGTACCTTTCCCAAACAGCCGACCCTAGTGAGCATTTTTCTGCAACTACTTCACTTAACTCGGACCTGCGATTGTCTCAAGAATTCTTTTTTTAGAGACTGGCAAGTGCATTTATCGGAAAATAACCAACAAATTTTTCACCGCCCAAAATTAACTCCACTCTTGGGGCATCTCAATTGGGACGGTGGAAAACTGTCACAACTTACAAATGAAATATTATTGATTAGGTCGACTCGTCTTTTAGGTCAGAATGTCAACACATTCCCAAGGTTTCATGGGAAATGAGGAGAGGTACACTTGCATTATCAAATCAGTTGCTCAGCTGAAGTTCTGAGCCCGTGAATGCATTTGAACAGCAAGCTTCAAAGTGCTCTACAAAATCAAAATTTTTATTACCCGGATCTTAGTCCCTCCCGAACAGGCCAATTGTTTGTGTGCTCTATACATCGTGCAAATTATTCCTTAACGAGGAAAAATATCATGGGTACATTAGGTTTTTCGTGTATCAACTCCTTTCCACTCTCTTCTTATTTGTCTTCAACATGGAATACTCTACCAGAAATAAACTGGCAGAAATAGCGATGTTGGTCGTTTCAAATTCGACTTCGAGACTCACTTCATCAAATTTAAAGAATTTTAGCTTCTACCTTTAGAAAGAAATGTAGTTAGCTTAAGATGAAACATTTAATTTTGCCTACAATTCTGCCCGCCTGCCTATCTATTTGTCTGCACGTGCGTGTGCACATGTCTATATACCTATCCCGAAAACCCACAAATTCTTTCCCCCTCCTCCTCCCCTTCCCCTCTCTCTACTCTCCCAATAATCCCTCGCCTCCTGCCGTCCCTCTCCCCCTAGTATCCATTAGCCACTTCCGCACGTAACACGAGCTTTTATGTGTATAACCCCCTCTCTGCCCATACATATCCACGCAGTTGGAATGTGCATCAAGCAGAAATTTTAATGCACTTGTCTTCCCATTTCGTTTGTCTCTCCCCTCCTCCCCATCCCTCTACCTCGCTGCATTCCATCAGCCTGCTCGCCCCCTCTCCTGCCGCCTGCAAATAGTGAAATGAAGCAGCAGCACTCAGCAGCGGTTTCAGAGTACCACCACTTATCAGCGCATCAAATGCCTTGCCTCCTACTCCAATTCACCCCACCTCGTTTCTCTGTGGCTAGAGAGTGAGCAATCGCTAGACTGAAGAAGATGTGCTCGTTGCGGCTGCGGTTAGCAGCTTCACTCAAGTGGAATGGGATGATGGGGAGGTGAGATGGGATGGGGCAGGGTGGAAGGGTTTCTGGTTGGCACCGCCTGCGTCAATTACCCACCCGGATGAAGCAATAATTGATGCTACCTTACCCCAATTTGCACTCCATCTCCTTCTCCCCAGTTCGCCCCCTTTTAATTCTCTCGTGCAAATATCTCCTCAGGAAGGGAACCACAACGTTGCTCGATGGTGGCAATGGAA
This sequence comes from Taenia crassiceps, assembly GCA_023375655.1. Lineage (NCBI taxonomy): Eukaryota > Metazoa > Platyhelminthes > Cestoda > Cyclophyllidea > Taeniidae > Taenia > Taenia crassiceps. The sequence continues at coordinate 6,783,741 of JAKROA010000004.1, read as the reverse complement.
AACTCGATTGTGATTTGTCAATAAAATTACTTCACGGACCTGTTTTACAATCTCAGGTGGTGATCCCTCTCACTTGATCACGTGCGTATGGGTCTATTACTTATGCATCAAATCCACTACTTGGTTCTAACACATTATTTTACCCATTTAGTTACCACAGAATGTACAAATTTGAAGAACCTTATGACATAACCCACGAACCCACCATGAAGAGGCCAGTTAACACAATCACTTTTCCTCCTATTTTAATGAGCCAAAAGAAATGTAATATGGTATGTACCACTGATGCAGATATTTTAGGAACTAATGCCACGACTGCTTGCACTTTTCGACTGCTTTGAGCCCGACAGTTCATTACATCTCGAAAGTCCTGAGTTCTTCGTAATCGCCAGATATTTTGCATGAGATCTGAACAAAATTTATCGGTTCGCAAGGGCGACATAAGCACCAGTGCTCTATATAAAAATAGCAATTGCTATAGAGCCACAATAGATGACTTCATACAATTAAATCCTACATTTTTATACTACCGCTACTCTAAATACCATAAATTCTACTTACAAACGCATACGATACTAGAGGCAGATTTGCAATCCTGTAAAGTCAGATCTCCCGAAATGTTCAAATTTTGCAAATTTTTAGGTTTAGCTAGGTTTTTAAACTAATATGTAGCCCTTCACCTTTCCACCCAATTTTCACATCACCATATCACTGCTCAAAGTATGACTGGAATGCATGACAATGGGCAGAGCCGAAATTTACCACAGCCTATTGTAAAGACAAATTACATACAGTTAATTTTTCTACCGTTAATGTTTGACCCTAAAATTATAAACTAAGGCTTCCAAGATGAACCCATGCCAAAGTCTGCATGGTACAAGAGACGAGCACACGTCCCGTTGTGTCTAATCAAACGCTCTCCCACCCTCCCACTTACCCCCCATTCCACTCGGGTGATCTTATCGCCTTGTCAGAGAGGTTGTGTGTGTGTGTGTGCAGTTGAGCGGGCGTTGTGCGGCATTTGAGCTAGGGCAAGAGAGAATGTGAGCTACAGCCACGTTATCATCCCGTACAGCAAAGCCATCGATTTGGCCGTGGCCGGGATGTGTCGCTAGCTCACCCCCGACAGCAGACCTGTGCGCGCGCATCCCCGTGCGTCGCATAAGTGGGCGGGTGGGCGCTTCGAGAAATTGAGCGATGATGCGGTTTTGCTGGCACTCCCACCTTCCCTTCCCTTTCCCCCTCTCTTATTAATGGGAATCCCTGCAGTGGTAGTGGCAGCTGCAGTAGCAGTCGTACCAACGGAAGAACATGATTGCAGAAGTGATAATATGTGATGTAAACTACCACCACTCTACGCTAATTAAAATCTCGGACAGCGGATTTTGGCGACTACGCACGCTGTTGACGGGGGATGACAGAGGGGTGGGGAGAACGGAGCTAAAGTAGGGGACAGTGAACCCACGCAGTGGAAAAAAGGGATAGAATATTAGCGTGCATTAAACATCGCGTCGCTTTGTTGTTGGAGTGAGACTGCTGCGGTAACGTAAAAATCAACCAGATAGGATTTTACAATCTCCTTTATGCTTTTAGTGGTCAAGTAATTAAATTCACCCGTTTTCAGAGGTATGGGCAAACTACGTCAGTCACTTAATTATGTAGTTTGCCGTAGAAGATTTTCATCAGAAGCTAAATGCAAAGTCGGATGCCGATTGCAAAGTCTGTATTATTAAATTGTCAATACCTTAAATTTGAAAGATAACGGTTAGACAAAGCGTATACTTAGAGTCTAGTGCTAACAGTCTCCAACCAACGCCGCTATACTCAGCGGCAAAATAGGTTTCTGTTCAGCAGAAGTTTTCTGATCAGACGTGTTGGTTATGGAGGAGGAGGAGGAGGACACCGAAATGGGATTTCGCCCGCACGTTTCCAAGTGCTTGTTTAGATAGGCTCTCAAAGCAAACTGTTTCTTACAGTGTGTGCATTCATGGAGTCGAAGAGCGGAGTGAGTTTGCATGTGCGCACGAAGATTGGAGCGATCTGCAAAGGCTCGGCCACAATGCGCGCAGCCGTATGGCTTCTCGCCCGTGTGGGCGCGCCGATGCCCTTGTAAGAGCCAGGGACGACTAAACGCTTTCCCGCAGATGTCACACTGGTGTTTTAGGTTGTGCGTCAGTATGTGCATTGAAAGCGCTGGCATGGAGACGTATAGTTTGCCACAATGGGGACACTTCTTTGCCAACTGACTGTCCAAACTCCTGTGCGTCTGCTTATGACGACTAAGGTTGGAGGAGGTAGCATAGTGCTTACCGCATTCGCTGCAAGTAAACCGAGGTGGCAAAGATGTCTGCAGTGGGGTTGAAACTCTGGAAGCACATTCGGAGGACTCGGAAGAGGAGGAGGAGGGCACGTTAATGCCTTCGCTAGACTCTGTGCATTTGCGCTTCCTTGAGCGACCATCAGAAACAAAGAAGGCATCATAGGTGTAGCCAACAGTAATTCCAGCTTGGAATCCGGATTTCCGACGTTTTTGGCCTGATTTAGCTATCGTGGTTGCCGCCAGAGGTGTGCTGTGAATTGGAGCATTTCTTTTGTTGAGAGACTCTGTGTTAATTTTTTGTGCAGAAGATGTAGGTTGTATGTTGGGTAGACGGCCTAAAATGCTCCAAAAGGATTCCTCCTGATGGTCTAAGCCAGACTTATCCGATTTATTAACAGATAAGTCGATGCCATCTGTAATAAAAATATTGCAATTAGTTGCTGAAACCCTAATAAGTCGACGATTTCAACAGATGGTCGTTTTGACTATGAAGCTGCTCGACTTTAATAACATTGGAGGACTGCTCAATCCCCACCATATGCTACTCAAGACTTGTCTCCCTCCCTTCGCCAGTCCACCTCAGCTCAGTTCACAAATTCGCCCCTTTCACCCCTTCTACTCGAACCGGAACAGATGGAAGGTAGTGAGAATGTGATTGAACCCACATGGGCACGAAAATTTTGCATACGAAAGCGCTATTGGCTAACTGTGGACTCCGGATGGAAGGCCATTCAAGTAATAGTAATTAAGCTTTAGGAGCAGGTGCTACAGCAATAACCTGTCTTTGCAAATTCTTGAACATTCACAGTGCGTTAGCAATGAGGCCATGAAGACTGTGTGTATACTATCTCACGTTTATGGTGTAAATATTTACGGGGCGGTACACATTCCCATCTTGGGTGGCCCCAAAACACGCCTCGAATACATGCCTACACACCGATGCATTTGGATCCCAACAGGTAACAGGACAGCAATTGCTATGGTGGGAAGATTTGTAAGTGTCCTCCCATTCAGGCCAGAGTTAGCCCTGACTTGGAAACTAGTGTAGCTTTCCCTTATCTCCTGCGAATTCATGTCTTAATCACATGTAAATATTTGTCTCCGGTTGGTAAGGTTATCGGTTTTAAGCCAGATGAATAAATTAAAATAAAAACCAAAAGGACGTTCCCACTGTGGAGCCTGAAGCCTTGGTGGAACCCCACGGTGCCTTCATTAGCTGAGATTAATCATGTCTCGTAAACACGTCAAATCGGCGCGCGTGAACTTGTCAAACGACACGCGTCTCCTTCCTTCCATCCTCTGTTTTATGATCCTCTTAACCCCCCTCCCGTGACCCATCCACATGACCCGCCGATGTTGCTGTTGCTAGGGTCATCATTACCTGTTTGTTCCTCCTACTCTTTTTATTACCTCTTCATTGGCATGGGTCGCACGTTGCTTGCTTTTCTATTCCTGTTAAATGGTGCTTTAATTGCTGCCTTAGCCTAACTGTTGTCAAGTCTCTTGAACTCTCCACAAATGCTTCAGCCCTTTTATTGGTCGAAATTGGACCACGTCGACTGAAGTCGTGATTGAATTTTTTTGCTAAAATGAATTCAGAGAAATAGATCTGATGGTTGGTTCCATACGTCGACCATAGAGACGGGTTAAAAAGGAACGTTGATAAAAGAGGCAGGTGGTGTGTTACTCTCGAGGCCCGCAAGCCTTCCCCTACTCCCTTTCGTCATGTCAAATCTGTGCCGTCGTGGCCTTCGCTGCCGCAGGAGGGCACCTGGTGCAGTGTAGGATGGGTTTAGCAAAGGGGGATCTTGGAGAAGGGGAGGTTTGCGTGTGCACACACAAACAAACGCGCGCCATTGAGGCGTGTGTCATTACGATTTCCTGGAACCACAGTTTCATCTCCACGGCACGACACGTGTTGAAGGACATAATTTAATGCTACAGCGCATTCGATCTTTGGATGTTTTTTAGTGGTAAAAGGGTGAGGTCAGCTAAAGGTGCATTGAGGATTCCGAACCGCACGGATTTGAAACATGTGGAGTCACTCGACAACTTGAACTATGAGAATCAAATTCCATCGATCAAGTTAAGAATCGATCAGTGTTTGGTCACAGTTCAAATTGTAAAATATGGTACTTCAGAAAATCCTTACAAGCGACGAATACTAGGCTAATGCCTAGAGTACTTTGAAAAGCAATGCCCATAGAAATGAATGAAAATGCTTCATTTGTGATTGAACATCCTCCATTTGGCTTACAAGTTTTTTAAACAGTTAGTCTAAAAACATCACCTTTAGGGATTCAACTGAGCTAAGCATTATGGTCATTCAGCCACCAGTTTAGCATCATATTGCATGAAAGCAGTCACTCACTTTCTTGAGACAGGTTTACAGCAGAATAAGGTATTTTTGAACGGAATTCCGTCTGACTTCCCCAAGGCTGACTGATCTGGCTTAGTATTTCCTGAGAACAGGCGTATGGAAGCATCGATGCGTACGCTGACATATCAGGAAGAATCATTTGCTGAAGCGGAGAATTTCCTCTCAGAAGATGTTGTAAGTTTGGCATTGTTGCGGCACTATAATTAGTGGGAGGAACTATTATGTCACTGAAAGGATTGAAAAAGGGTACGGGGCTATCCATCATTGGTAACGCATACGCAATGCGGGGATTTATATCATATGTGAATATATTCGTAGCTCTGTATGCAGAGACGCCCGACTTGCGTCGCTCATTGGTCACTTTAGCTTCGCGAAGGTGCGCAAACCAAAAGCCTCAACACTGACGACCAATCGAATTGCGAGATTCACCACCATGAGCGCAACAACATTTCAGCATATGCAGCCATTGTTAATAACGCGTTTTAGAACACAAACAGCTGTAATTGATTTTCGCTACTACACTACTACACTATTCATCTTATGTAATATCAATAAAGTTAATGGATAATAAGTGAGATTTGAACTTGATGAAAATCGTCAGGACGCGTAAGTGGTTGGATTGTGCAGCGTTAAATCTGCAGTAACGCTCCTTTTACTACCACATATTCATCTGTTACTTTAATTTGCTTTTCTCCAAAATAGTGACTTTTGATGAATGCAGTTTTGCAGCCATTTTAAGGCTCTTATGCCCATACTGGCAAATTATAACCAATGTCATTGCAAGTTATAGCAATAATGGCAAATCCTCTTCGATAATGGCATCTTGAAAGAGTGACACATATTTGGTGAAAATGAGGATCTCCAAATCATTAATTTATGGTGTGCCACTTTTAACATTGTCATGAAGATTTAGGATGGGTAGCACATAAAAAAGCACCTTTTGTAAACTGTTCTCAGCTGTATGCCGACGCAGTAAACCAAATATTTTGATTGTATCTAGAAGTAGTAAAATTGCGCCAAAACCACCATTTGAAATAAACCTGCGTGATTCCTCCAAAAGTTACTTAATTTGGTGTACCGTGATAAAGCTCCCACAAATATTACGTTGAGGGTCATTCAAATACTTCACTTTTCGCCGAAGTCCTACCTTTCATGTGGTAATCGGAAGCAAATCAGTCCTTAGCTCTGAGTACAGTCACAGTGATTTCATTCATGCTATATCGTCCTGCAGTTTCTAAATCTGATGCATGATGCCCTACAAAATGAATGATGGAATTAAGTCTAGGGCGGCATAAGAAAATGGACGATGTTTGGCGGATATTCTCGCTATTGGAGGTCTCCGTTCAAGAGAAAACAGATGTGTTCTCAATATGTTTTTCTAAAGGGGGGGAGGCTGGAGGGCTTTCGACGAATGATGATAATGATGAGGGAAAATCAACACTACGGTACAATAACAATCACACGTGCGTGGTAATCGCCCCCTTCCAGCCGCAGTGCGTGCAAATTGGGTCACGCCTACGTGCACCCTCTCCCGCCTGTGCCGTTCCATTCTAGTGGCTTTAATAGGCAATGCAATTGTGACCATGTGCCTGCTTCTTTATTCACTCCTACTGCAGAAAGCTAAGATGTAACGGTTTGACCATCTGCCTTAAGCATAGCGGAAGTGCTATTTTATTCCGTCTTACTTTGGCTTTCCTTAAGCTGGTAAACATTAGCATAAATGGCAACTATCACTCTCTACTAACAGGTTTGGATTGAAAGATAAGTAAAGTTTGTAAAGCTATGCCTTTTTTAATTTCTCTTCTAGTCATAGAGTAAATTGGGGACACAGAGCAATTAAATGAAGAGGTATATCTTTTTGCATTTCCTGTGTATTTGTAGTAGTTGCGTAATTCATTCTGCTCCGCCTTAATAGTATAAAAAAACCTTTTTAAAAGGTCATTATTGCTTCATTTGAGTAACGAACTGACAATATCCATATGCTTAGCCTTCGGACAAGTTCAAGAATAGCTACGATTACCAGTGAGGGATTGGCTATATGATTCGATCAAAGACTAACGTTTACCCGTATTTCTAGATTAAGTGCCATTATTAGCATCAAGGGATTTGTAAAAGCAAGAAAATATGCAATGAACAATGGGGGAACCTAGACAAGCAGTAAAATCACTGAAAGCGTCTCGAATGCGTGGATGCTATGCCAGCACACGCCACTTCAGCAACTTCACGTATTACTTATATTCCGGTAAAAGCAAGAGCAAGTGGGTGGAAAACTCATTACCACATTCACAAGTGAAAATACAAGTCTAGTTTGCGTGTGTGTGTGTGTGTGTGTGTGTGTGTGTCAATACAGATGCATATTTTTCACTTACAAAGGAAAGTGTAGTAGTTGCTCAAACTTTTCTATTTATGTATGGAACAGATGTCAAAGGCAAGATAAGCGTTGCACATATTGACGCGCTTTTTTGAACAACTAAACTACAGGGTGGCGCATGAACACAGAGAGGCAATCAAGTAGGCAGGCAAACGGGCAGACAGGGGCACAATATCGCCCTTCATTTCCTCCTTCTCCTCCTCCTCCTCCTCCTCACCCCCCTCTCCCACACCTACTACAATCCCTGCGTTCCCACTCGCTCTTCAAGATAGAAATCGCGATAAGCTCCTATTCACCTGTCACCACAGGCAACTGGTTCTGAGTGAGCCAATTCATTCTTGACCTGGCTGTGCTTTCTCTCCTCTTTTGCAACCATCCGAGGTGATAACAATTTGTGGTCTGATTTAACCTAGATCTTCACTTTGAAGGAAGCCAAAAATTTGTGAAAATAGCATTTCAATAGCATTTGGTTATTTCCAAGAAACCAGACAGTGAGGTTGATTTGAACGCTTGGCTGTAAATAAACGAAAGGCATCCTCGCTGGATGCTCTTAAATTCCTCTTTTTGCTGCCCTTTTTGACTCTGGTTATGCTCCAGGAAATGCGATCCAAATAATCACTGACGTAATATTCTGCAATACTCCGTATCGTAACCAATACAAATTTGCTATTCCAACCACAATCGTTTGATGTTGACGCAAGTTCAAATGGGATTTTTTGTAACCGCAGTGTGGAAGCGAATACAGTCTCTCCTGACAAAAATCACTTAAGATGTTTTTAAAAGTCACGTCCCACAAGAAAAAGAAATAGATAATGTACAGAGTGTTTCACTTTATAAGCACCATTGTTCTTCATGCAGTCAGCATTGAATTCGACCCAAAAATGTTAGCCTTTGAAGTCATGATGATATTGCCATCACTTCCTCTGCGTTACCCAGTTCGCTGATCTTCATTTAAAGCGGGACAGCAAGTACTCTTTGCACAGTCTTAGGCCCCGTAGAAGATACCTCTTCAGCACAGAATGATCATTAAGCCACAGCCCTATAGACACTGAGCGAAAAAAAATGCTTGAGCAGAGGTGTGAACTCATGCATTTTATTGTTGCAGTGCGCCCATATTATCCATTGGGAAAGGAATGCGCCCCATTGCCCCAGTTTCAATCTCGATTACAAGAGACGCCTCTCACTTCTCTGTAAAGTGGGCGCACGCACTTCCACTTGCAGTGACGCCGTCGCCGTCACAGTCCCCTCTTCCCCCGGACACATGTGCACGAGGGGAAGGAAGAGCTCGTGTTTATTGAACACTAAGGTCAATGGCCTCTCAACTAAGTTAGGAAGTCGGTTAACTCACACAAATGCGAATGAGTTCAAAGAGGGGCAAATTCTACAATAAATAGTTGGAACCGCCATATGGCATGGTTCGCATTAAAACCATGGGTGGGTGTGATTTGTTGAGCATGCATAAAATGCTTGAAATGAGGCCCTATAATTCATCATTTCAATTTTGTTTACTAAGGTTTCTCGCTTCAAAAATGTGGACTCATTAAAATCTATCAATGGAGATCATCTACTGCTGCACTGGAACTACTACGACATTCAATTGATTGTCTTTGCAATTTTACAGTCTTCTGCTTTGTCACTGAGTCTGTAAGTCCTATTATCAAATTTGGACTGAAGAGTTTTTAGATGCAGTAGGTTTCATTTGGCCTCGCAAAACAAGCACAACATCAACGATTGGTTCATCTGGAGACGGAAGAGAGGGTGGTCGACGGCGCGGGACTGTGGGCAGCCTCCGGTTCACGCATTCGCAGCTCACAGCGTCGAATCAAATTTCGAGTTCTTCTAGCTCTTCTTTTGGTTCTCTAAAATAACGACACATAAAAACCTTTGAACATATTTAAACCGAGATCCTACATGCTCATAGAGGAGATTAAGAAGCACTTCACAACTGCTAATCAATGAAAGTTATAAAAATATTGATATATGCTGCGATTATTTCTTCAACCTTAACGTTTTTTTGAATTTATTCTAGAAAATACATTCAGGAAGCGCTTACTCGCCTTACTGTAACTAATATTGTGCATAGTTCCAGTTTGATTGCCATGGTAGGAAGTGATGGATGGAAAATGCCAATTCATCTAAGAACTGGGTTATTGTCTTCGTGCCAGTAGGTGCGGGATATATTTCAATGATATTGATGGATGACATAACTTGAAGGTTTAATTTCCAATCCCTAATTTACCCCATTATGCCGATAGGCTCTCAGGAGTTCATGAAAACTACCCTTGGAGATCTCACTGAGGTGCTTTGAAACACTTTCGACTTTAATTATGTAACTTAAATTATGCAGCCCATCTGCACCACCTGTCTTGATGGCGGCTGGTAGTCAGGATGGCAGATGGAAGAGGCGATTCACTGAATATAAATTAAGGCTCATTCGGCATTAAAGTATCATTAAATAGCCATATGCGTTAACACAAGGAAAGTTTTTATCGAAATTATGATCTTCAGGTTGTACATCACTCTATGGTGCCAAAGAATTCCCATAGACGCGACATAGTTAATAAAACTATTGAAATATCGCGTCACTTTTTGAAATTTATTAACTCACATGCAGTTTTAATATTCGGTCAAAAAACAAATCAAAGTTCATCGCCTCTAGTACTTTACGAAAATTTGAGAAAAAGAAACACACAGGCCAGACGTTTTGATCCAAATCCAATGGACAATATAAATGGTGATATGATGGGTTTCATTCCAAATAGGTGTTCAAACATTGCATGGCTTTCAGAAAATTCGGAGTGCATATTTTCACTTTAGTTTGAAATCGTAGCTTATTCACTGGTAGGATTGGCAGAATACATATTTGCAAAAATAGCTTTGCTTCGCGGTTCCCTCAACTAAGCCATTATTTTACTCAACTCTTAAGTTCCCCGACTAGACCACAATCACAGGACACGTGTGTTCAAGGTTGCTTATTTGTACGCTTGATCTAGAGTTCAATTAATTTGCTTGCCTTTTCTACAGTGAAAAAAGACGCCAAAGAATCCACCAAACTGCTGTCCGACTCGCTACTACTATCAAGCCTCATTAATGTTGTGCTTTCAGCAGTTGACCTCGACTTTTCTGACGGCACACCGGGTCGCTTGAGGTCCACATCTTCTAGCCAAAGTGCAGCCTCGTCCCAAAGCAGATAGCAGTCATTGATGGAGTCAACAAAGAGACTGGTCCTCGGGAGGTTGATACTGCATTGAGTTTGATAAAGGATTGTCACTTCCATCGGTGAGAGTCTGGTCCCCCCTTCAATGCCGAGGTGTTCCAGAGAAGCGTCAACCTGCTGAATCTCCTGCGGTGGAAAAGGTGCTTGCTTCCTGAAGAGTTTGACTGATGGAGCACATACGTGGTTCTTTCGGCTGTAAGGTTTGAAAGATACGGCAGTTGCTTTTAGCTTAAAAGGTTCGCAAAAGTCAAAATAACAAAACGGATAAGACTAAAAATCTTAGGTAGGCTTGGTTACGGGCAACTGCTTTTCAGTCACAAGAAGATGGAGGAAATTAGTCACTGAAGCTATGGGTGAAAAGCCGAGCAATGATTTCAACAGGATATTTACGAGCATCTAATGGCTTTAAAGCATTAGAATTCTAAATGAGAGGTTTTAATGCTAGCTTGTCTTTAATCGAAAGCTACATTCTTTATTAGTAAGATGAGAGGTTATTTATCACCGAGCATGCATAAGCATACCGAATGATATCAATAAGCAGGTCTGTAGTGTAAAATGATGGCACATCTTCGTCAAAATGGAGGGGATGGTGGGGTAGTGAGGCAAGACTTGCGTTTTGAAAGTGCACTCGAACCCATCTAAAATGGAGTGACAGAAGCGTTACTTATTTAAATAAAGTAAGCCAATTATTTGGAATCGACTGCATACCGAGTAATCGGATTTATGAGAGGAGACGGGCACGTTTTCAACGTCTTTCTTTCTTCTTCTTTGCTGAGATTAAGCAAGCGTCACTAGAGCAGTTTCTTGAAACGTAATTTTATTCAGTACCACACGTTATTTATTTATGGTCACTTTTAGATCTCAGAATAAACAAAGCTTACGTTACTTCTGTGGTATCCTACTCAGGGTCTATACATCGGTACAAGAAAATACATCAACTTTCTGTTGTAATATGCTAACTCAGAAAATTAAGGTATTTCTGCGGCAGGAAGAGAATTTAAATTACCATCGTTCCAATATGCCTTCCGCAAATTTTTTTATTTGGATCGATCCTTCCGTATTGGGATCCAATATCATCGTTATTAAATGTATTTCAACATCATTAAACGGTGCTTTTACATCCATAAGAACTATGCTGGATTAGATTTTACCAAGTACATACTGGCTTTGAAACTATCATATGTTATTGTTTCTGCTTCATCCAAATTAATGCTACAAATAATACTCCATATTTCCCCTAAGGTCTTTTCAAACCATAAACTCGCATGCTGTAGGAGTTCAATGTATCGATTAACATCTGCTTGATATATCCTTGCGCGTCTGGTAAGGTTGATCTGAACAAGTAAAGAATAATTCAAACTTACAAACTTTCGCGCTGTTTTTGATCTGGAGTGCGATTTGGATCTTTTAGCGGAACTTTTTTTTGATACTGAAGATTGTGAACTTCGCCTTGTCGAACTGAGTGATCTTGACCGTTCAAGTTTAACTCGCCTTAAGTTATAAGTTCCAGACATGGAAACACAGGAAGATATATAAAGTAACGTAAATATCTGCTTAAAACCTGCAATAAAATCTAGAGACTGGATCATAGGAATCTTAGCGTTTCCCAAGGTTTCCGTTCTAATTTAAAACGTTTAAGGGATACAGTGCCTATGTAATTATGTCGATGGATCCTCATCAGCAATCCTGAGTGAGTTAATAGCAAAATCTTGTGAATAAAATAAGCCGTAGATACTATTTACAACCTTGCTTTTCGGCGTCTAGCCATTTCAAAAATGCGTCAGCGTCAAAAATACTTAAAACGATAAAGGCAAATGCAAATATTTGCAAAGTCATACAAATCTGATATTACTACTTTAATTGACGATTTTTTTGACGAGGAACCTTAAAGTCTTGAAAGAATCTCAGTGCCTGCATATACCGGAGTGCATAAATTTTTTCTATCTGCACCTTCATTTTCCAAATTATTTTCAGGAAAGAAAATCAATGGAATTAAGCTGATATTAGAAATAATTTGAGTTGGTATATTACCGATTGACATTGCCTTTTTGGCTTCTTTTGCAATTAAATTTTTCCTTGTGAACTACCGTAAGGGCCCAGCTCCTTATGCACTTACTACTAATTGCTTACTCTATTCAGGGTAGTCCCATAGTAGCATCCCGAGACTTCCTTACATGCAAAAGAAGGCGTAATACTGGGACAGAATATGCACTCAGAAAGCATAGGGTCTGCTAGCATGGCCAGAAGGCCAGCCCACTCCCCTAGAGCAATGTAGCCACCCAAGTTACCGAAAGCATCAGTCAAACAAACAAAGTATTACACCCACTCTACCCGTCCGGCCTTCACCAAAGTTCCGGCGATCTATGCTAGCCTCCAATGTCTCCAATTTGTAGAACGAACAGACAAGCTCAACTCGCTAGGTCCATTGACTTCACCCACTTGAGCTAAACCTCGGATGGGCTTGGGAATCGTGATCGCCTGGTGAGGCGCGAACTCTAGCACCCGGTTTGTGTTTGCAGATGGTAAACACCATTTGTGGAAATGCGCCTTGAAATTGGGACAGCGTCGACACTAGCTAGTAAACACATTAAGAACTGTGTGTTACCGATTCCCAGACCAAGGAAGTGTTTCCCGTCAAGATCACCAAAAACCTAAATCTGCCCCATTTCGAAAATCAATGTCCGGCCTACCAACTCCACACACAATAGTCATTTTTGAAATGATATAAAATCCAGATTTATTTTACTATTCACAATTCAATTTCACCAAGAAAAATTTTTTTATCACTCCCACCGGAGAGGAGGATGGGTTCAAGGGGATGGAAATCAGTCTCATTCACCGAGGCCGAGTGACCGGGCAACTTGTAGATGAGGTTGCGCGTCTTTACATCCCATACATGGACATAGCGATCGCCACTGCCGCACGTTACGTACTGTCCATCTGGTGACCATGTGCAACGCAACAGATTCTTCTCAAATGTGTGTACATGCCCTTGGAGAATCTGAACAGAGGAATTTATTAAACATACGAAAAACGCTAAACCTTTCCAGAGGTTGGTAGTCAATCATTTTTAATCCAAATCATGACCGGCCAAAGAGAACACGTTACATGTGTGCAAATTACAAGTGCAAAGGTTTCAGTTTAAGAGTTAGCACATTCACATTCTCAAGCGCAAAGGCGACGTTCGGTTTGAGGGGAAGTATCGACTGTCAAGGAACTGACGAAGTTAATTAACTGTTTTGCTTTCAATAAAGATGCAGATGGTATCGAAAGGATGCCAGGAAAGCGGGAATAGCAACCAAAATGGGATTTCACTATTAAAAAAGCAGTACGCAAAAGGATATGATGAAGAATCCAGTCAAATGGCTAACTTTGTGAAAATTGAGAAAGTGTAAAACACATGAAACGAACTAACACAAATAGTGCGGATTTCGGGCCACTAAACAAATAAACTGAGGCAAAATGTGACAGCAGTTGAAGAGAACTCAGGGACCAAGATGAAAGGATTACACGTCTTTTGGGATGGACCGTGTGATTACAAGACATCATGTAGAAAATCAGGTAACATGATGCCTGACCTCAACGAAACAATAACTTTCAATAACAGTCTTGATTAAAGGGTCAAAACTATAATAATTCGATCGCCGGCTAGCTAGATAAGCGCATAAGTCTATACAAACCAGACCTCCGCGTGGTAAATTAGCATCCTAGCCAATAAAAACATTCTCATTCTGTATTGGTAAACCTTGGACAGCTTAAGGAAAGACCAGGGGTACTATAGACAAACAATTGATTGCCTGATAAAGCACGAACTAACAAGGCTCTAATTTGGGATAAGAAAACACCGATGCAAGTGAACGGTCTTGAAATATAAGAGCATTGTATACAAGGCGAAAAAATTAAACAAAGCACAAATTACCAAGACTCAGATAAGCCAGACCAATGGGCACCGTATTTAAGATAGTAGATGCTTGTGCAAAGTATTTTGAAGTGAATCTGAAGCTACATCAGCAGACAATCCACCCCACAGATGCAGGTGGACAAAAATACTGAACAGGAATGAAAAATGAAGCAGATGGAACTGGTAAGAGATTCTATGCCTAATAATATGGTCGCAAACTGATCGAAGAACAATATGCAAGGAAGTGTCTTGAGAGCCTACTTTGGTGCAGCGTTCAGCAGGGGCATAGGGTCGCACATCCCATACACGAAGAGTATTGTCCATTGCGTTAGAGAGGAGAAAGTCGCCGTCTGGCGAGAGCGCCAGCCCCGTCACCGTGTCTGTGTGACCCGTCAGTCGCATTGCGACATCCAGCTTGCGCAGATCCCAGCCCTTGATAATATTGTCAATTCCACCGGAGAAAATCATCTCCGCGGTGTCGCTAAATGCCACTGCAAGCACCTGGAGCAGTAGGATGAGTAAGAATTGTAAGAAGAGGGAGGGGGAATGAGTTCCCCGGAAATACCTGATATGTGTTCTGAAAATTTTGGACCTCAGTCTTTTGGCGCCGATCCCAAAGACGCACAGTTCCATCATCAGAGCCAGAGACAATCATTTGGGGTCCTCTACGTGCAATGTCCACACTGTTTACAATGTTCTGATGTCCCCGTATCTTCTTGACGCGCTGACAGGTGTTAAGATCCCAAATAGCAACGGTCTTATCGGAACTAGCTGAATATAGCAGCTCTCCATCCGAAGACAAAGCCAAATCAAGAATGGCCCCACCGTGACCTATAGTCCAGAAAGACAATAATCGCCGCGAACGCAAAAGGCATACCAGCCATTACAGCCACATTGTCACATTGACCATATGTTTCCCAAACAAATATTTGCCGATCAAACCCAGCGCTGACAAGATAGCTGCCCTCTATGGGAACAAATTTGACACAGTACACCTCGCTCTCGTGACCAGTGAGAAGCATGTTTGGACTCAAGAGGCTTGAGGTGCGTCGCATGCTGCCAGGCATCCCAGTGGGAATAATTTGACCCTGTGCAGACTTCTGAATCTGAGCTGAAACGATCGCTCTAGCATCATCTGTTCTTGGCCGTTTATTTGGCACTGGAACCATTGACATTGCTGGAAAAGAGCGTTTAAGATCCATTGCCATCTTGTCACGATGCCGAAACGCCAATTGGTAAACTGGAGGGATTTGAAAAATTGCACTACCAAGAGGTATAAGAAAACACCAAACGATACCTTAACCCTTAAGATGAATAAATCAGAGAATATTTGTAAGCTATAGCACAGGCAATATTCGCACCAATAGTCACCCTTAAAGATGATGTGTACTATCATTTACCTATTTCCACACCAAACCACCGGAACTGGCCCCAATAAATATTCACCTGAGTTCGCCACAAATACTCATTACACTTAATACTATTACGTACAGCACAATAACCTTAAATCGCAAATCAATCACCGATTACTGATTGTATTTAATAGTCTTTAATCCAAAGCTGCAATTCGGGAAATAATGTTAGAATGCCTATTTTGATGTAGTTATGCAAAAAGAAAATTTTCAGTCGAGAAGTTTTACTGGAAATAAGTTAAACTATTTTTACAAACTGAAACTAAAATTATTTCGAATTGCATTTCAGATTCTCGCTCTAAAAACAAAAAGAGGTCACAGTTAGCAATTCGTCGGTCTTGGAAATAAATTGGGCTTATGCTTGAGCAACGAGTATTTTTCCGTTTTTATAACAATATAAACAATGGGGACCAAAGTTAGTTTTTCACGCTTACAAAGGCTTATTTCGTTTAAATCATTATGGGCCTACCAAATGATTAAACCATTACCCCATATTGGAATAATTGGTGGATTCGTTGCCGCTGTTTGTCGAATTTTCTTGCGGTTCTTCATTTGGCTGTTCAGTCAGCATCGTCGCTGCCAGGACGAGGGGTGGGAGGGGAGGCATTATGGCAGGTGAGATCGACGTGAGCACATATTCGGGCACCAGTGGAGGAATTCTCACTGAGCAACTGTCGTTGCGATTGAGCTTTAGCTTCCGCCTCCTGGGTGTCGCCTGTGTTGGCATCGATGAGCTGCTATTCGAGGTCAAAATGTCGTCCTTAGCTAGTGTTCCCACTTCAGCGAGTATATCTCTTCCTCCAGTACTTCTTTTTCTCCACTTAAATGCACCGTTCTGAATTAACCTCAGGAGGGTGTTTGATTCATTCGAGCCTTTATTCTGCTCCCCCGTCACCTCCTCTTTCTTTGAAATCACTTGATGTAGTTTGTCCACATCAAGATTACTCTCAGTTACAACTGCCAAATATTCGTCACTTGGTTTGCTCAATTCATTCTGTGGGTCAGGGAGCTTATTGGCCTGCTCCTGAGGCAGAGGTTTCTCCTCAACCATCACCACATTCAGAATATCAGTTTTATTTAAAACAATGCTGCTGTTCGCCCCTGAGTTAAATGTTTTCTGCAACCCTAGCGATGACCCTTGCGAGATTTTAGTTGAGAATGACTCCCTTTCTGTGGAATGGTGTGAGCAATCCGACCCACTGGTAACCCTGTGCGAGGAGGAGCGAAAAAACCTCATTTCACCAGGGCTATACACCGGTGGTTTCTGGAAATTGTTTCGTGGAGGGCTCGGCTTTGACGAAACAGTTACTAAGGCTGAATGTTTGTGGGGCAGCATAGACATTCTCGGTGAAGAGGTGGAAGAGTGCGAGGGCGGCGAAGGAGACCGCCGGATAACCAGACCAGGCTTGGGCAGATGGACAGTTAGATACATTTTGGGAGGAACCCAGAGGCGCAGTGGAATGCTGTAGCATCGGCTCTGCCGCGACTTGGCAGATATGAGACTCTCGTTAAAGAGGATCGTAAAGGAAGCCGGTAAACCGCCATTCGTGATGTACTTGGGAGGCGGTCGCAGGGAGACGTTCCAGGTATATGAGTCGCGCTCTCCACCAAGCTCTGATGGATTTCGGGGAAGAACGCCCAAAATTGGTAGCAGCGGCTGCCAACGACGGGCCTTTTCGAAACACTCTATGCTTACCTCTATAAAAATGCATGTAAGGGGTAGTGCTGATCGCCGCAGGCACAATGGAGTTAAATCGAAGAAGTGGAAATAAGCTCACAGGATGGTTCGAATTGATTGGATAAGTAAATAAGAGAATGCAGTTGAAGTTTAAACAGAAACACGACTCTAATTTTACATGTGCGGGTCGTTTAATGGCTAAATTGAGCACGAAGCCGTGTGATTGAGGCGAGTAGAAGAGCAAAGATATGCAGTTATGAGGTGTAGTAAATATTTAAATCCTTTTAACGTGGCCCATTGTCTCCTAAGTTTCCTTAACTAGGGTTCATCCAAGACTCACGAATGAATCTGTTGACAACAGGTGGAATAACTTGTCGCAGGACTTCACAGTTGGTGCTCATTGCGGGATTGGAATTGATTTCAATTAGCCAAATCTGAAAGGCCACATACGTGTCATTACTAAAGAGGGGCATTTAGTTAAAATCACCTTCCCTGCTCGATGCACAGCACACCTTCATGTCGTCGTCGACCATGAAATCCATTCCGTAGATTTCAAAGAATCCAATTCGGCAGGCCAACTTATCCTTAACCGCGTTGAACACGTGTGTTGTTATCCTGTGCATTTCTGGCTGAAGGGTGTTGCATTGTGCGCAGCAACAGTTGAAAAGGAATTCCACAAGCGTTTAACTAATAACAACTTGCTACTGAATCGTATTCACTCCAACGGTGACTTGCAATTTAACAAAACAATTCATAGAATGGTATGCTCAGGTGAACAGAACCTTAATACTATTGAAGTATCTCCAAAGCCATATTTTTGGCCTCCTCTAAGACAAAAGATAAATACTGCTTCCTGCCCTCAATTTTGGTTCAGACTTACCAACATGTGCCTGGTAACCCAGTTCTTCTGCAGGTGTTTGTTCGGAGCCACGTTAGTGTTGATGTACTCATTCAGCTTCCTGAATGTCCACACGGAGTCATTTTTTGACCTATGATAGCTAGGATCCTTCTTTTGTATGAACTAAAGGATTTTAAAGTTGCTAATTGAATGGCTGCAAATTGCCATTATCGGACTGATAAGCAGATGAAAAAAACTTTAAGACAGTGTTAGTTTGACCTAAAAAATCGCGCTTTTTTGCAAGAAATAAAATACAGAGACAATGCTGCCCACCTGGTTGGTAAGATGGGTTACAAGATTGGTGTCGGCTGGATCATACTTGCGAAGGGAAAGTCGAATGTAACCTGGCGTAAAGAGGACCAAATAGGGCATTGTGCTTGCGATCATGAAGTAACACCGAATATCAAACTTCCTATTGTCCAACAGCAGCGGAGAGGTGAGGTATCTATGAAGAAACGTTGATTTTAAGCCTTTCTTCCCATTTTTACATGCGACGCCCACCAAAAGCAACTTACAACCTGTGTAAAAGCCCATATCTTGGCAATGAAGTCGGTTCTAATGATGCAGAACTTATAGCGAAATTGATTTTGGCCTCCCTGTAGTGTGTGCTTGTTTAAATGTACTTTGCAGGCGTGAGAGTCAAAAAAGTGTCAACTCCGCGTTGGATTGAATATCATCAGTCTGGGGAGGGAACGCCTCGAATACGTTTAACTCGTAATGTCCTTACGCCTTTGGCAATCGCTACTCCAAGGAGCATGTCCTCCTCCAATTTATCTTTTCGTACTAAGGCTATGAAGGCCAAGATGGGGGAGATGAGCTTAAATTCAAGGAGATAAATGCTTTAAAAATAGCCTACGTGTCCTTAAGGCATCGCTAACAAAAATTTGATAATTTGCCAGAACTTTCAGTGCATTATCAATTAAATATACCTCTGGACGATTCGTGGTCTACACATTTGTGGGTTGCGTCGAATCTCCTCAGATCGGGACTCTTCAAGTCTTGCGAAATCCTGTTGCGAACGAATTAAGCATATGCCCTTGCCCTGATTTAACCCACACGGTTTCATTAGCCATAACTGATTGTCTGTAAATAGCAAAGTTAGTGCCAGTATTTTCTTTCTGCCAAGCCCAATCAGGCAATTGATCTTACACCCACCACTCAATTTATTTACGAATTCGGCCTTCTCTTTCGCGTTGTCGATCCAATATGTTTCCGGGATGAAGTTCACGGGACCGTCTTTTCGCAAATTACGCCTGCAGTCGTCGGCATAGTGGCGGAGACTCATTAGAAGACCCAGTTTGTTAGTGAACAATCCGCAATTTGGGATGTGATTAACCTGCAGCATATTTGCATTTACATTAATAGTTACGCAGATAGAGCACTTCAATTCTTTAACTGATCTGAGTAAAATTAATTAGGCGTCTATTTGAATGAGTGGAGCATTCACCTCGCATTAAGTGGCAACAGTTTCATGCCAAAGGAATGGACAATGTCGACTAATAATGTAGTTATTTGCATGGGCATAGTGGTCATCCAAAGAACCTTTTAGAAACAAAGTAGCCGCAATCAAACGCTGCATCTAAAATCCGCTTCAAACAATGATAATTGTCAACTGAGAATCTGCGCTAATGTCCGTGGACGCCAGGCTTAAAGTGGTTGTGAATAAGTCTGGGAAATGTTGCTCACCATTTGTTCACATTCCTTGAAGACTTGGTAATTGAGTTGCATCACAGTCTCTGTCCATCTGAAACAACATTGACCAACATCTCTCCTGTCTATGATCCGGTTCCATTCTAGACGGAAAAGCAATGGCAACACTCTAGGCGGAAAACAAAATAGGAGTGTACTCTTGATAAGCTGTTCGTAAATAAACAGCAAATACCTCATATGCTCGCATTCACTAATGACCACTGAAGGACTGGCGTTATAAATCAGCGGGTGTTGAAAAGCTTGCTAATTAATCACTCTTACTTCTCTCTGTCTCTTATAGTCGTTTGCAAAATACTGCCTTATAATGAAAGCAACGAGCGGTTCAAATTCACCAAGCAGCATCCCATTTTGGGATGAGAATAGGTTGTTCATTTTCCAGGCAAATGCAATGCAAACAAGACAGCATTTTCAATGTTCGGAGAGTCTTAATGAGTATAAAATGCAGAGCATGGGTAGTAAGACAAATGCTGAGAATGTCGCGGAATTTCACAAAGACTTTTGAACTATCGAGACAGAGCTCGATGCCTACAAGCCTGACATTGTGTGGTATGTGGTGATCCCAGCTTACATATGCGATCCGTTATAGCAATTGAGGAAGAACTTCGGTCTCGGTAGAGATAACTGCTGTTGCACTTCCTTTTTAATTCCCTGATTGGAATCTAGAACGTCATTCGGAACGGGCAAGATGCACATAAGCTGCCCATCATCATCACTCATAATATTCAGCTTAGTGAAAGAATTTTGCAATTTTGTGGCTAGTTTCTCATCCACAGTGTAACCAGCCCCCTCCATTGCTGAGATGTGACTTTGTATGCGCTTTGCCGATGTCTGGCCCATGTTGCGAACGGGGGTTCAGGGAGCCTTATTCCACGGGCTTATGATCTGTACGCACCACGAGTGATTAAAACGAAGCCAGTGGATAAATGGACGTCAGTTGACCTTCCGGTTCCAGATCAATGGCTAGTGCACTGATCGGCACGCGGAATTAAACGCAGATCACGTGACCTCCAAGCAGCGGGTAATTTGCTTAATCCCTACCTCTGGGCCGCAGTAGCGGAAGAAAAGAGTCGGATTGCCAAGATAGACCAA
Organism: Taenia crassiceps; assembly: GCA_023375655.1. Lineage (NCBI taxonomy): Eukaryota > Metazoa > Platyhelminthes > Cestoda > Cyclophyllidea > Taeniidae > Taenia > Taenia crassiceps. The sequence goes on along the minus strand of JAKROA010000004.1, from coordinate 6,762,765 downwards.
GAGATGCTCAAAACTTCAAGCTAGCCCACGGTCTGAGCGACAGAGAACACAACCCCCTGGTTGCGGGACAGTCAACTCGCATTTGCTGCGACTTCTATACCTTCCGTTAACATTTGCCCCCGCGTGATAGCTAAACAACTTTGTCTTGGTTTGGGATAGCATTCTTTTCACTAGGAATATGAAGAGCAATCAGTGATTTAGGTGACTTTGACAATCATGTAGCGGCACACGACCATCATTATGATTGCAACAGAAACCGTCTACCACATGAAGACCTCATTTGCGAAACCTAATTGGCTAACCCGGACTCTAGAAATTGCAACAGCTAGGACTTAATGGCTATAGTAAAATCAATGTCAGGGAAATAGAGCCGACTACAATCTCAAAAAAAACAGGGATCCCCACAATTTCCAGGAGGCGAAAGGAAGCTCAGCCTAAAGAAATAATTTCATATTTTTGGTTTGCCCACGAGGGACAAAAGCGTAATTTATTATCAAAATTGAAGGGTCAATCAGCCAAATATGTGTAATAGACAATCCATCCTGGTTAGCTAGCAAAACCAATGAAAAATAATATACAGACGGTAGACAAATGGATAGGAAAACACAGCCATGACAAAAATGGTAGGCAAGAGTACAGAGGCTCACAGCCCAGAGGGAGGGGGACGAGTGCGAGTAACGAAGATGGGGTCTACAGCGCGGCGGCCTGCCCAACTTGGTGAATGAGGGATTTCGTGGAGAGGATCTGCGATGTGGCAATGAGGAGGCGCCAGCAGCGACGCGCCGCGGCAAAGCGAAGAGCCGCAACCTCCGCGTAAGTACAGCCACCCACGAAGGCTACCACCACTGTCTGTCCATGTGACAGGGTCTTCCACCCTCCCTCTCCCGCCCCTGTCGTCGTCGGCACTAACGAGACACGACCCAGGCTCTTTGCGACTGACGAGAATGAAAAAATATTTAGACTAGTAAGGTGGTTCAAACGCAAAAAAAACAAGCATCACTGACCTCTCTCATCGATGTGCAAAAGAGTAAGGGCACGTGAGAGTTGGTCCCTCTTGAGCAGTTCGGTTCCGTTAAGGAGGGGTCGTCCAGTGTTGGCGGCACTGGTTAGCCCATCAGCCCAGAGGGACTCGGCTAATCGCACAACCACGGGCACATGCTGGCCGCCGAACACGTAGGAGGGTGAGACCGCAGGCTTGTCCACACCAAGGCTAGCCTGCGAGCGCATACTCAGCTGTAGTAGGCGGTGTAAGTAACTAAAAGGCGAGACATTCTTCAACACTCAAAGCTAGCCATTGTATTCTGAAAAGCGAAGAATTTTGCTTCTATTCATCAAGGTGGTCAACTGGAGTTGTGATTTATTTTCGAGTTCAATGAGAATGTGCTAATTTCAAAGAATGAAAAGGTTTGATTAAGGTTATATCGGCATAAAGTTAAACGCTTAAAACAGTTTTCCCTGTATCGAGAAGAAATGAATGAACTAGGAAGGAACCCACCTAATACGGTAAAATCAATGTGTTTTATACCAAAATGAGCAATGATGAAGATTTTATTCGCACCTACTGCTTATTCAAGCAAATCAGATTGCATCCGCTTTAGTGCTTTGCTGATTCCTTCCAAACTATTTAGTGTTGTTGGAACTGCAAAGCATGCAGAAAGATGCCACAAAATCTCACGCATTTTTGAGCACCTTTGCCGATTTCACCACAAATTCCAACCTATTAGTGCAACCCAGTTTGAGAAATTAAAAGGTGATTCCTCTTCCCTCTCGAAGATACAAAAGGAAGGGGGACAAGTTCGACGCTTAACTACCATTTCGGATATCTTGAGTCGTGTCAGCCACCTACAGTGCTCTCAATTTCCAACTTTGGCTTCATAAAGATCGTTGAATGTCCGCGGAGAAGTGCTAGATTTTGACCTGTTTCCTAAACAGTTGCTTAGCAGGCTAATAAATAGCTTTTTCCCGAAGAGCAAGCACAAAAGTCAAGCCTGCCTAAAAAAATAAGCTGGTACATTCGAGTACATAAAATAAATGATTAAGAAGCGAATACAATGCAACACATTCTAAATAAGTGACAATTTCACGAGCATAAAAACGTGGAGACTAGATGAATGGGTGGAACCTTACTTGTAGGTGGATTTCCTGCGTTTAATAAGGCGCTCAGTGGCACTGGCGAGTTTCTCAGCATTGGTGGGTGCAAGGACGAGTCGAAGAGTGGGACGGGACGACGATGCCTCCATTGCTGTCCCCACCCTCTCAACATTGGACTGTGCTGACGTCATTGTTGCGTCACGGGGACGTCGAGAGCATAGGAGGCGAAGACGACGTAACGCCACCAAGACGGGGTAGATAGAGAAGCCCACGGCGTGCTGGATATGCCGGACCACCTGACCGTACAGCTCCTCACCTAGACCGTCATGCGTGACAGAGAGGAGGCAGAGCAGGCGCACTGCCTCCGTCAAGTGGTCGCCAAATCTGGCGACCGAAAGAGCGGTCATGAATCATGACTATAGATAACTATTGCTCGGAGAATAGCGTCCTTCATACCGAGACACACAGGATACCGGTCCCTTAAACACTGCAAATGCTTATCACATTATGGTTAGATTGTAAGGTCTATTCTAGTAATAGGCGATTTATAACCGGATGCTACAGATAGGGGGCGTATTTACAAACGTTAACTTGTTCATAGTGACATTTTCAAACTTTGGAGTTTTGTGACAGGACTCAACAAAGTGGATGTCAACTTCCAGAGACAAGACAAGAGAGCTCATACGTTGGATGAATGGCCGAATATTGGTCAATCATTGATAAGGGATCACGAGTGTGACCGTCCTTAATCACCTCTACCCATCTTGACCCTTGATCTCGGTTGGCATATTTGCTCGGTCTGGATTGATGAGCAGTGAGGGCACAGGATGACTAAAGTGGAAGCATCACATTGGTCAGCCCTAACAAAAATAGGCCGTAGCGACAGCTCCTCATCTTCCAGCTCTACATCATTCAAAGGGTAGTCTAGAAGCTTAGAGAATTAGTTATTTCAACTAATATTGAAGGCGAAAATAACTGCCAAATGGATGAGCTACCTATTATCATGGCTTCAAATCAATGCTGTTTGGCAACCGACTAGAACGCAATTCACAATGATGAGCATGCATGAATAAGGAGACAGGGAGTTGTTAACAGATTCACACAACATTAATGTACATGCATCAGCGTTACTGATAAATAAAGCAGCTCTTTGCCCTCAACTGCAGTACAAACAGACGGAGAGTAATAATACGACCGAGAAAGTGGGACTGAGTACATCAATAATTTACGACCAGTGGTCAGCCTACCCAAGTGGCTTAATCTCATCTCAACGGAAAGTGGGTTCCATCATTTAAAGCTAAAAAATAAATAACTGGACGACAACATTTGACGTCGATAAAAGAATCGTGTTTCGTCCTATGTAACTTGGGGCATTTTGGAGGCAAGATAGATCGCTCACACAGCGAATCAAATGGGCGTTTAGAAGACAACCAGACAATCGTGGAATGCATTTAGATAGAGGAGAAGCATAAGAGTTTGGTGAAGAGGCTGGATACGCGGTGAAAAGAATTAACAAAACACCACCATCGCGACTTTGTGTAATGATTCCTGGCAGTACACAGAAAACCAACTAAACCTGTAGGGAGGGGTAACGTTGTTTTGAGGATTAACTGAAGGCAAACCTGGTGGAGAGCCACTCCAGAGCTAGCCGGACAGGCTGACAAGTGGGGTCGTCAGCACAAGTGCCTGTGGCGGCTTCGGGGGGCATAGGTTCATATGTTTCCTGCTGGGATGATGATGCTGATCCCGTCGACGCTGTTGATGATGACAGAGAGGTCACTGGCATTGCCAATGCACCTCCGCTTCCTGATTGCAGGATTTCCGTCTGTGCAGCCAACAGGTCCTCTACGCGCTCCTCGTTCGCCATTTTCCGCATTACCTATCGCCCACCCGCGCACAAGGCATCCATCGCATTAGATCACCGCGTTTCCTCTTGAAGCTACTTTACAGGCCACGCCTACCTCCTCAAGACAGATGAAAAGGGCAGTGAGTTCTTTGCGCAAAGAAAGAATGGGCTTCAGTTGGGAGGAGAGATTGGTGAGACTGGCAACAGTGGGTATGAGAGGACCTTCACCAGGATTCGGCATACTTCGATCCAGTGCGGCAAGTGAAAATCCCAGTCCTGTGCGTGAATCCTCCAGCATGGAACGCTGTGCCTGTAGCCACTTGTGCACGGTGGAGATGTGTGCGTTTCTCACGTCCTAGAGATAATGGCAGAATGCTACTCATCCCGATTCAGTAAAAGGTGATAACTAGGTGGAAATTGTGGTACCTTGAAGCAGTTGATATTGGAACTGCTTAAATTTACTTTGGCGGGCACTATATCCCCATTTTGCACATTTGGGAGTTCTACAACACCTAAAAGAAGCGAACAGTTGTGTTCACATACGGCACTTACCATTATCGATTCCGATAACTTCGTGAATGAGCGCCTCGAAAGTGGTTGGGACCATGAATGGCGTGATATAATCCAAATCTAGAAATTACCGGAGAAAACGATAACCCTTGTAACTGACCCACCTTATACAAAACAATTCTCGAGAGGACAGTAGACTCCTTTATCACTAGGACAGTGGAAATGCAAGCTGCCATTTTTCGTAAACCCATTTTTATGAACATTAAGTGTAAGGATGAACTTAGTTTGATAAGCCGATATATATACATACATATCACCGCAAGTAAACTATTTACATGCATTTATTTTTATATGAACAGGACTGGCAATGAGATGACGTAGACGTGGAGAATTACTTCAAATCGTCTAAAACTTTAACAACAGTGATCTAACTTGGCAACAAACCATAAGAAACTATGAGGACCTATTTTGAAGAGGATGCATTCGGGGTACCACCGATCTTTATTGGAAAATTTTTGGTATCTGTTCGCTCACTTCGACTAAAGAGAATGAACAATGGTTGGTGATGCGGTGTGAGGGATGGTGAATCTCGATCGTCAGAGGCAATAGTGACCTCCGAACTGGCCAACTTGCTGGCCCCGATTTGACAAATAGCAGAACTGAAACCAGCTGCAGAAACCTGCGCCGCACTGCCAAAGGCGTGAAGCTAAAATAACATGAAATCCGCCTGTAATCAGTAAAAATAGTTAAGATTAAGAAATCCAAGCGCTTCATAAACGTCCAAGGAATGCACTTGATGAACTGCCAGATGGTGCAGTGTTTAAACAACCTAGGATTAAGATTCAATGGAATGATCTCCTGCCTCATATAATTTGTAAAAAACTGAGGCTATTCAGTTGCTAGTGGCGTGAACAAGATCCGTTAGGGGATTGCCGATCATGGATTCAAGGCGAATATTTTAGAGGAAGCTGAAATAAAGGTATTCTTGAGAGATACTTCGAGTAGGTGTTGATTCTCCATATCGGCTACACAACGCAAAAGCGTACATTGATGTCCGTAGGCGCTTGGCTAGCATGAAGAACAGCCTCCAAAACATGCCCCAGCATCTGCCCAAAGTGATAAGGCCATGAGGTGTCACCGTGAAGAAAGTAATTGGTGTAGACCTCGGGGAGGTTCAGTGATATTAGATCAACATCAATTGGAATCCAGCCGAAGGAGAGATCAGCAATCTGAAGATCATTGCCTAAGACACCTCGCGACTCTAGCAAAGTTTTGACCGCTGCCGTCTAGTATCAATGCAAGAGTAGATAAGAAGCAACTGCTCTTACCTGTTTGGGAACAAATGCAACCAATCTGCATCGCTTTATTTGGGCTCTGCGATCTACTTCGGTGTGTTCAATTATAGTCTGGACAGCCTTTTTGGTGGGAGTAATTATATAGACAAGCCTGAAAGGTTATGTTATGGCTACGAAGTGCTGGAATTACCTGGAAAGAGAAGCCTCTGGAGGTAGTTCCTGGATTTTGAAGACTTTCTTCACTCCAAGGCTGGAGAGAACTCGCATAGAAACTACGCGATCCATGGCCCGAAGCAATGTGGACTCAATGAGCATGTGTTTTTCTCCAGGAAGCTGCATGCGTTTACCAAATAAAAGCCAAGAATAACGATTACCTTTTTGAGGAATACTTCAATGTTTGCAAGAGTATTCGCCTTGAGACTCTCCAGGGGTATATTCATGTTGAAGATAGCAACAAAACTAAGTCTTATTGGTCCTCATAGGCCTAATAAGATGAAAATAATAGATAAGACAGCATTTTAACTAAAATCAGATCAGTTTTAGGATCAAGAACTACAAATGTACGTTTATCAGTTTCTAAAACAGCGTGTGAAATTCTTTGAAAATTAAAAACTTAACAGGAAAGATTCTAAGGTAGCGAAGAACATTGTGTTAACGATTTTTTGCATGCCCTGCAGAAAATTGGCCTTCCGGAACATTCAATCTTTCCGAAACCTGCATCAATCATCGGAAGAAAAGTTTTTACTTAATATGTGAGGGTTCAATTAGGTACGCATGGAGATTAACTTGAACGAATTTAACTCGAAAAATCAATTCAAAAGCATTCTTTGAATTTGCACAATAAAGCGGATATAAGAACGACAGAGAGATGGCACCTTGAAACTAGACAAGCTCATAAGCGTGGATAAGAGATATTTTTGAGGCTACTTGGGTGAAGCAGCGATTCGATGCAAGTGAGAAATAGCCAAATGTAATAACATAGTTATAAATAAGGTTGGATCAAAATTATTGAAGTCACCAAACTTACTATGCACACGGTTTCAATATAAAACTGAAGTCTACCTAATTACTAACTATAAACCATATTGGATGTAACTGGGAAAAATATAGGTGAAATGAAGCTGACGGCCAATCGAAACTATTGAGTATCAAAAGCTGATCTAACGAGTGTATCCGGTAAAGTGCTATGGTTCAGCAAAACCTCCAAAAGAAACTACCAATTAACTCGAGCCAGTGCGCAATTGGCCAATTCACCACGACACGGACCACGCGATTAGCAATATTTTCTATTTTAGCGGTGTTATAAATGCACAAAAAACAATTTTCAAACTATTTTCAGAAACACCTGTATGCGTTTGCAAAAAAAACAAATAAAGTGGGACCAAAATGAAGTTGATTTGATCAACTATCCCTACAGGCATAGGTGGTATGAGTGCAATTTATTTTGCAATTTCATATTTCGTATTCATTGCATTTCCCCTAGTGCACAATCAAAAGCTCTGTGGATAAAAAGTCTGACTAATCTCGCCTTTTAATGCGTATGAAAGTTTACGGGAAAGACCCAAGTGAAATATACCGACACAAACTGTCTCTAAATCTATTTGAGGAAAGGTGTGTTTTGCCGTAGATTTTAAGTGATCGAATTAAATAGAGATTCGGATAATTTGGAGTGTTAACACCTACTTTCTAGTTGTATGTGAGAGGATACCAGTCCACGCCACAATGTAGACATCATTCCATTGATTTTGATGCAGCCACCCTTGTTTCTGTTACTCTGATTCGTACCTCCGGGCATAGCTCACAGACACTGATTATGAACACACTTAATTTGCAACGCTTATGTAACAGGATGTTTTTTTGACATCTTCACCTAGAGATTGGGAAGGACTGGAGAAAATGAGACGAATTCGGTCTGAATGAGGGCGCCAGGGAGTCCGCGGAGTTATCACCTTCGTCATCGACCAGGTTCAAATTGTCCTCCTGCCTCCCACACAAAATGTATTGTAAGGCCATAAGTAATACACTAGTAATAGCAAATGCTAGTAGATTCACCCCTAAATCGCCACTCATGGTAAGACACCTTTAATCAAGTCTTATTAGTTGATAAAGTTCTAGGGAAACATGATAACAAGCAGGTGATGTTGTCTCATCTTTGTAAAAAGTTAGGCAGTGCTTTTTTTATTTTCGACGTTTTCGGCACAAATCTCTATAACCATTTCGAATAGGAGGTTTTAAAACAATATAGCAGCTCTGGTCTACAGGACCCACACCTGTGATATAAATTCTTCACAAGTACCAAGCTGCCATGCTTAACTATGACAATAGTGCTGTAGCGTCCCAAGACTGCCTTGAAGACAAAGGAGGCATAACACTTGGGCAGAATATATATACTTAACCACGAATGGGATCGGGGCAGCTGGCGCGGCCGAAGGACAATACGGCCTTTACCCAACTGTTGAACTGCAAACCACATAATTAAGTGGAACCCATGTGTTTTATTTTTCTATAACATTATACTTTGTCTGAATCTTAACAAAAGCAATTATCCTCATTCCAGCTGCAAATTTCAAGTGCGTACTTGTCTGTTCATGGGCGCCCATCCCCTTGGCCTCGGGCATACCGCAGCCCCAGAAACCTTTGTCTACGAAAGTGATTTGCCAATAGTAGTATTCTGGGATGCATTTTGTTCACATGCGAACGGAGGGTGAACCCGACCGACCAAACATCACTGCTTATGCATGTTTTCATAATTCTAGTTATTCTGGAATTAAAAGATGTGTACGGAGTCACAAATCAGTAGCAATGATGTTTCGATTTTGAATTTGGGAATTGGTTCTACACTTGGATCTTAATTAATTAATTAATTAATTGGTTCGACGTCCGATAGATAGGGTGGTTAAGGTCTAACTATTTGCATTACAAGTAAGGTAGGTATCTCTTGGTTCCTCCATGAAAGGCTTTTTACTGTGAGGCCGCGAACCTGGACTGCTTTGGCTTTGAGCCGAATTAAAGTGCATGGTCGATGGAGACTTCTGTGGTGCTTTTTCAACATATGGTTTGAATTTAATCACCGAATCCATCCAGATGATAATTGAATGTGGTGTCTTTGTCAGTGGATATCAGGCATGAAACAATAAATTGCAATTAAATGTACCCTTTAGGCAGGAGGCGGGAGGACAATTTAAACTTCGTGCACGATGAGAACCCTGAGTCCCCTAAGGCGGTGAGGGGCTCATCAACCCGCTCCCCTTGAGTCTGTTCCAGTTCTTACCAATTTAAAATAACAAATGTGTCACAGTCCAATCATCCTGTTCGGTTCGGTGGACAATGAAGCGTTTTTATCAAATACCAGGAGCACATACGTCCCATTTTAAAAGCATTTATTATTATTTTTAGTCAGATATATAGTATATGCCCATCTCCATTCAAAAGAGAGTTCTTTCATCAAAGCTTACGTTCTCAAAGCAAGTTTCATTTGATATGAGCAGTAGAGTACAGAGGAGAAGAGGAGAACTGCATCTGAAAGAGACAGTTCGAGTACGAATAATTGCAGTAGCTTGAAAATTATGGGCATCAAATGAAATTGGCGAATTTTCGACCTTTTAAAAGCGTTCACTTGTTAATGTTGCCCTCGTTTACATCAGCTGTACGGCATCAAGGTCGAAAGTTTCAGCCAATGCTTCCACGAGATGGGAAATGCATCAAAGCATACCTGGATCGCTCACATCTTCAGAGCGCGTGCTTAGTGTCGATTATTAAATACTCGCCAACTTATGCGTCAATCGTTTGTCAGTTTCCCGCCAAACAATTGTGTGGGATGATAAGTAGAAAATTTTACTATTGCTGGCACTAGCAACTGTCTTACTATAGATCCTCCCGTTATTCTAGTCAGCACGCTCTGCCTGCAACCCCGAGAATAAGCTTTCCAAATTTCTGCCATTTCTAATCACCTCTTCACGAGCTGCTCATTAAAATGAGCGCTCCAGGAGGCTGAAAAATAAACAATGATAGTGCCAGTAGAGTGTTTTAATTAGCTTTGACAGTTGCCACCTGGAACAGCAAATAGCGGATCATTGATAGCTGAGTCTAAGTCTCCGGTTCATAGCAAACCCTCACAAGATTTGCAGGAACTAAAAAAATGCATTGGAATTACACCATAGAGATTGTAGCAAAACGTGGGGTTGGTCCGCAGAGGTGGAAAAGCCAAAAGTGCCTAAACGTAACTTATATTCACTTGTGTCCACGTATAATCTGTCACAAATACGAGACAGCTCGACATTTCCGAATGCAACACGTTGGCAGGCGAATCTTTAGCTCACCTTTCAATCTATATGTACTTCACGCTGAAGTGAAAATAAGAGTTCTGGTGCGTGTCATCAGTTTGAACCACATGGCGCTTTGATCAAACAGAAGGCCTGAAATAAGCCCAGTTTGTTCTTTGTTTACCAGTGGATTTGTGAAGCGTAGCTTGCATAAGTGACGTGCGTGAACAAATGTATTTATTCATGAATATGGAGGCTGACAAAATGTTGGTCGCAGGTGCTGATGCTGCTACCGATGCGGGTGGCATACATTGGGTTTACCAGCAAATTCCAGCGGTCACCTCAACAAAACATTAAATTTCGCATCTTTGTTACTCACCCTGTGTTATTAGCACAACTGTAGCCTTCAATTTTTGAAATTCAAACACTATTTCAATGGTACAGTTCAGTTTCAATTCGCCACTGTTTATTTAAAGGAGGGTGCAAGAAACATGACTCTCAAGCCTATTTCGAGTGCATTCATCTAATATGGAGTGCCATTATATGGTTGCAGACTTCACTCACATGGACGTGTAAGCATTGTTGTGATGAAGAACCAGCCGGAATCGAAGTTGGTTAAAAAGCAAAAGAAGCTCATCATATTACATGTCTGGAGTAGGGCACATCCCAAACAGCGAATCCTCTGTTCCCAGGATGGCGACAAGCGTCTCGACTGCATTGGTGAAGATTATAGCTTCGGTAAGCATAGATAGATAGGTTAAGTGGTACTTCAATAATCTTAGAACCTTCTAAATGCTTACCAAGGAGTCACAAATGGCATACAACTTGTTAGCATGTTTAACAAGTCTTTCAACCATCCAGAGAATGAAACTGACCGAAACCCATAAGCCTAAAAGCAAGTATTTTGACATTATTTTAACAAAAGCTAAGATAGTGTTTTTCTATAAATTACGCACAAGTTCTGCCATCTCATGATGCTTCTCCGCAACTGACATGCTTAGCACGACAGTGTTGCGTGAACACGATCAAGCTGCTCTTGTCCCGTCATGCTGTCTAGGGCTCACGGGACCGTTCGATTTCGATCAAGATCATGCAGTCAGACCCGTGAAATGGATTCAAGACTTTGCAGTGTCCTCGTTACATGGTTAATGTTTACTCTGTTAAATGATATTTATAACTTTGGCTTTTAGAGTCTCGCAGATTGCATAGAATAGAGCCCTAAAAAAAAAGCCTTCAATTTGACAAGGTAGAAGTGGGTTAATTAGGTCACTAAATTACTTACAATTTCCTTCACTCCAACTGTGAAAAGTGAGAACAAATATGTAGGTACAGGCAGCCCCAACTAAGGCCGCAAAAGTTGGAACGAGGGAACTTTGTTTTTTGTTATCCTTCCCTGCACCCTTGCCAAGCACTGCCATCGTCAACTTCATCCAAGGAATGTAGATGTGGCTTTAAATAGACAAACCGGATCCCAAGTTGAAGCACATCCTAATGACTCGAGGTCGATGATAATCATGAAGAAGGATGCCTACACCTCGTAGTGGCTCACTTTACAAACAACGTGCGGATTCTTACAAACCTCTGCCTTAAATGGATGGCAAAAGTTGGTGAACAGACAACTGATGAGGCCACTGGGGAGTATATAAATTAATGTTTAATGAGAGGACTGATTCAACAGTAAAAAAAAGTAGAAGAGAATAAAACTCTAGGCTTAAAATTTTGCATTACAGTTAAAAAATTTTCAACGACCTCTTGACTTACTGCTTCAAAACATTGTACAAGCCAACGTCAAAATATCTGAGTGCGAAAAAGGAGAAAATTAGATGGCAGTGTAATTAAGAATGAAGTAATTAGGTATTAAAAAGCATAAAAACACTTGTAAAATAGGTTGCTGAAGCCCTTTAGTTTCTTAAACTTGTGTAGCATGGGAATTATGCTCTACGAGATGGTGAAGTACCTCCAAATTTCTGACGATGTGAATGTAACTGGTAAGCAACAGGGTCCCTCTGGCATCAAGCACTCTGTTTTAAGCTCCACTCTAAGCCATCGTCCAATCAACGAGGCCTCCTTCCATATCCTTTCTGCATTGGGGTCGCCCTTGACAAGTTGGGTGGTGTTTGGAGCGAACGCAGGTGAGAGAAGAAACTGTTGAAGGTCTCCCAACAGCCGCGATAGGTTGTAGAAAATGACATAGAAGACGTTGAAACGAACAGTGAACATGTAGGCGGCAAAGCATATAAGAAACCAGTCTTCGGGCGCATCTCTACTTTTGAGTATTCGTTCAAAAGGTGCCGCAAGAATGTCTACGAAGTTGGTTGAACAGATGACATATTTGTGCACCAAACACCAAAAAGCAATTCGCAATGCACGAAGGAGCAGTCGACCCAACGAAAGAGTCCGCACCACTGTGGCTTTTCCAAGAAGTTTTTTGGGAGCCATCTGGAAAGGTCCGCTCCATTTAAACTGAAATAATTAAAAATGAGAGCACCATGAGCCGAGGGACGTTTTATGACATTAAGAGAATTAGCACAAATTGATTCACCTATTGTAGCAATGAAGTGGACCCTACCAAAATTTCCAACTGCTAACAAAGTGAATAGTTAGTTTTCATCAGTTGACTTTGTTCCTTTGATAATATTTAGGATCCAAATAACCCACAATTATACCATTGGTCGAAGTGAGTTTTAATTAAGGCTTAAAACGCTGTCAGTAATCTACGAGTTCAAAGTACTAAAGTTTACGTTTAACCACGCAGTCTCTTTATTCTCCACAGCTTAAACTCGCATTTGGTGGTGTTACCGAAGTGCCATGTCGACAATCCTTAAGTCCGATCAGCTGAAAGTGACAAATCCCCCATCCTTGGTCTCACTATGGCTTGCTACAATTTTGGAGAAGGCTCGAGAACTACACTGACTGCAGAGACCAGCGAACTCGACCAAGTAAGCCAACTAGCCCTTGCGTAAAAGGAGGCGAGCACTTGCTGTGGATGCTCAAATCGACGGGCTTTCAACAGAGTGACTAAGAATGATGAATGAATGTGAAGCAACATCAGACTTGAAAGATTTGAAAAAGCCAATTGTGACATTAATTACGTAAACAAACATTACGTCAACCGAATGACCGGCTGAGTAGTACAGAAATGAGAACAAATTGAGAGAAGAAAATAAAAAGCTAATAAAAACACTTCTAATCAAGGTCGAATTTGGCCTTTTGTTGATAGGCCCTGACTTCAAGAAAATGTGCCTACCAATGACGACTGGTAATGAGAAACGCAAACCTGCTTGAGCAGCGCAAAACTGGCAACTACCCATCCCCTAGTATAGCATGCAGAAGGAGTGGAGGCTCTGGCACTGTGGATCTGCTGAAAGGCATCACTGACGCTGGGGTAAGATGTCATTCCGCCTACACGAAATATTAACAGGCTCTTTTTCTTACAAGTTGGTGGGTTTTGAAGCACTGACCCAAGTAAAGGAATGAAAAAGGAAGCCTATGGACGAAGACTGAATGCAGCAATTTAGCATTCCATTTGCTAAGTGTTTGATGGCTCCTCCCCTCCACTTTCCACGGATTGCACTTGCGCTAGAAGGTGTGGTCCGAGAGCTGGCATCTTTCCAAACACTCGGCCTGTGAGTAGTAAACCTTCTATCACCCAGGTACAACTTTTAGAGACGATTCAAGCTTATTCGACGGCTACACTTCCATGCGGCTGTGCCACCATAAATGTCACCCGCTTTAAAAAGTTTCGGAATTGCTTGCTACCATGGCTCACTGTACTGCATAAGATTATGTCAAAATGTTGCAGCTAATGTGAGCTGTAAAGCGTGTAGCTGCATAATTTTATTAGTGCGTTACCTTTTTCATACTTCCTACCAAATCTTTACAATCCGAATCGCGGTAAACACCGATTGAGAGGAGCTGATGTGATTCAAGCTTGGGCGCTTCACGGTCTGTGTTGAACTCAGTTTCGAAGCCGCACAAATTCAAAAAGCTGTAGAAGCCAAGCCAGTGCGAAACGCAGACATTCTTTATTTCCTTCCTTTTCTAAAGACTCACTGTTTTTGCATCATTCAAAGACTGCTTTGTGATGCGAAGTAACTCTTAAATTACACCTTTAGTTGAGGAAAATGAAGATCTCAATGATTTTTTTCCAAACTATCTGTCCATTATTCCACACCTCTAAGACACACTGTGCTTCCACAAGACTGTGGTCGCTTTGTGTTGAACACTGTAGATGGAATCCTTTCCTGTGGATTTCCAGCCGAGGACCAAACTGTTAAGACTGGAGTATACCTTGTACATCTCAAAGAAGTCATTCTTTGGGAACAATGTGAAAAGAGTAAATAAGTCGAAGGAAGGTTAGGTCCATTTGGGGCAAAGAAGGGCCTCATTCTAACTTAAATCGGAGCCGTGGGAATAAATATAACTTGAGATAGCAGAGGGGTGCTGTCAACCCTCTCAATGATATTTCTGGAAAGGATGCCGATTGCCTTTTCTTGGAATCAGACAGACAATAACCAGAGAAATGGACGGTGTAAAAGATAATAAGTATTATAAAAGTAAAACTCACAGGGTATTTGCATCATGTTAAGAAAGGATAGTAGATTGCAATGATGATTGTTTTAACTACCAACCGTTTCATTTTTGCACTTCATAGGCTGCTTCGAGATATCCTTAAAGTGCTTTGATAAACTTCACCAATCATTCAATTACTTCAGATTTTGATTTTACCGGCAGAAGGCGATGCTGCTATCTCAGCAACTTTAAGAATGTTAATTTTCAGTTCTTGCACCTCCGGCAAAGCATGTACCAATTCATCATTCGGTCCGAGTAGCGAATCGAAAGAGCTCATGCCTGAAGTCGTACCTCATGCTGGCCGTCGCGCCACTGTAACCAGTCAGTGAAGAGAACAAAGGAGGCCGGCATGAAAACACCAGTAGAAGCAGGAAAGCCGATAGACTCGGAAAGGAGACGCCTCCAGTCCACAGGTGCCTCCCGCCCCGCGTATTCACAGCACAGCAACATCGCACGCACAACGTGGGCGTAAAACCCCGCGTAGCTCAGGGACGATGCATGAAGGTGCCATTTGAAGTCCTGAAGGTAAAATCACACCCGTTTGGAAAGACAGTGGTTCACACTTTGCCAATAAAAATCTGCAACAGAAAAGTAACATCTGGAGTGCGCAAACATTCAAAGTGTAGTTGTCACACTTCTCTTTCAAGCATCAAGACTTGATCTGAACCAGAAGTCATGGGATTTTGCCCATATGAATGTAGAGCAAAGATAACATTCAGTGAATCTGCAAGTTGCATAAACATCCGTTAAAATTGAACCCTACTGAACGCCCATTTGATTTCTTAATTTTACAAGTGTTTAATCGCTTATTATGCCAAGGAAATGCTTTCTTCAAACTTATTCGCCTTTAATTACTGTTAATAACGAAGGAGACGCATTGATGCATGCGAGAGTTGACATAAGAAAACTTCCCTGGAGAGGCCAGCATTCAATTTGTTACTGTGTCTTCCTGAATAAGCAGCACCTTCAAAGCAACGATCTCAATGACATTTTCGAGCCATGGAAAGTGGATGAAATCGTGTTTGCAAACCGCAATAAATGAATTTTACCCCCGTTTTCTGGCGTCTATCTGCTGTCCTAAATTAGCGGAGGACTCATTTCTATTGCCAGGCTGGTTCCACTGCTTGGAATAGAAAGTAATGCGGTATAGACACTTCGAAGCAGTCGTGCGCACATAACTGAGGTGTGGCTGTTGCCCTTCAAATAGCCTGACAAGTACATCTTAAATTTTCCTTTTTAGGCTTCTTTAGAACAAACTAAAGTGTTTTGAAGTACTTTTGAAGCCAAGAATATAATTTATGTTCTCTGATAACTTAATTGTTTGGTTAGCGGAAACCGACACTCTCATAGCAAGTAAAGCATATTTTAAAAGCTACAAATAGAGTTGATTGCGCTGCTTAGCCCTCCAAAAACGGCACAAACACGCGCAGTTGAGTAAAATTTCGCTTACTATCCATGGCACATAATCCATAACCTTCAAGATGAATCCAAGCGTTAGGAGGCCAAAAATTTGGGGCAGGATTTCGAGTCCACGCAGACTTCGACCGATAAATGCGAGGAGGACCATAATTCCGACGATAACCACCACAAGAGGCAGTCCATATAGACTGATCATCATGCCAATTGATACAAACTCAATAAGTTGCATTTTCTACGGATAAAGCAGTCAACCGTTTTGTTGGGAGAACTCACATGGGGCGCACCGAGGATGTTGATCAGGAGGCAGACTACAAAGAATAGGGCTAAATAGGGCGCCATCACATAGTAGCTTTCAATTTCTGTGTAATCTGTGCCTAACGTGTTCTGCAAAGCCATCATTGCTGGCCCAGTGGAAGACTTACATACAGTCCCCAAATTGCTTGCCTGGTGGCGTAAGAGAGGAGAAGATAGTCAGTTCCAACTGAAACGGTTTTTAAGTTGCTGTACAGCCATACCAGCCTCTGTGCAGTACAAATGCATCCCAATGATAAAGGAGCAATAGAGGAGCACGTAAAGCAGAAATTCTAAGCTGTAGACTTTACCCATTGGACTTGTTGATAGAATGTGGTGTACAGGCGTAAATGCGGTGAGTGTGTCGACTGTTTACAGTAAGCAAAGATGTCATTGGATAGTGGGTCGCAACACAACTTGGTCCATGCTATACTTCTGCTCGTTTACACGCGCACACTGCTACACATCGTGAAAGTCCTTCCACCCATTTGGTTGGAAATTAGTGGATAACTCCAAATATACGGCTCTCCGATTCCTCCAAACCAACAGGCATAACAATTCGACTGATTACGACAAAAAAATAACGGTTTGATGCTGTCATTTGGAAAGAATAAGAATGGTATGGCTGGATAATGACGGTGGTGTGGAAGGTCTCCAGACCTTCCGGTCAAACCAATAAGCTGTAAGCTTCGTATCAACGTAGTGACTTAAGCAGCCTTCACTTTCTTTTAAATATGTGAAAATTGTAAATATTCGTAGCGTTACAGTCGTAAAAGTACTATGGAATGCCATTTTTGGCGCTTGAAGAGAGTTCTAACCTTGCTGACCATCAAAGCATACTGATATTGCTGCTGTGTCGAGGATTCGCCGCTATACCTTTATTAAAATATATTGGTAAGGAGCTCAATTTCAATGCCTTAATAGAAGCATCTCGTTCAAGTGGGATGAACTAATTCTTCACCAGTTTTGAATCAAGTAGATACTCAACCTGATTTATTATAGCTTTGTAAAAATTCGTGTGTTTTTAGACAGAGGTATATCCAGTTGCTTGACTCGCACAGATAATCTATCAAGTGTTTGTCCTTCCTCATCCCCACCTGACAGCACTGATAGCCATTAATGAACGCAGTCGACGTTAGGTGCACTTCCCATCACACGAGGGCTCATATTACCAAAACTCAACTGTTAAAAATAATCAAGACTGTATTTAATTTACCATAAGAATATTAACCTATTTCTAGGTTATTTTACATCATGTATTGGGAGATGAACGCAAATCAACTTTGGCACAAACTAGCGCTTATCCTACATGATGATGCCAACGTCTTGCGCCGAGAGTATGACTTTCGCGCACCTAGAAGCCAGTGGCACGCATCCACAACTTCCGCAGAAGCATTACGCTGTAGCCTCTAAAGCAAAAAACCACGGTGGAATATCCACCTGGCCATGTGGTTCAAATGCGACAAAATCATCCACCAAAAATAAAGAAGTACGGCGTGACTTAAAGTCAAGTAGGATATTTATCAAATACTTTGAGAGCCGAAGCAATCGTTTACGTATTTCTGGATAAAGTCTCGTTGAAAGCACCAATTCCGGCTCGAAGAATCACTATCAAGGCTCAAACCGGGTTCCCCACTCGTTCATTTCGACTAATTTAAAATTCAACAATATAGCATACCTAAGTCGTCAGTTGTCCTCCCCCACAACGTGGACCAATGCATCACCACCCAAGCAGGTCATCTCGCACTCCCTCTCTCCTCACGGAGACGAGTTTATTCTGTCGCATAACCCTCCCCATCAATTGCGAAGCCAGATCACTTCCCGTAACACAGATCCACGAAGCTTCCCACAAAACTTAGCTTACTTCTTTGAGCAGCAGCTTGCACAGGTCAAGGAGTCCCCATTGCTAAACCAGCGCGTACCCCTTCAACGTTCAAGCGAGACCAACCAACGCAACCTACATCCCAATATGGTTTTGATGCCTGATTAGATTAAATTCCAAAAGAATGCCAAGTTCGCTTGGCAGATAGGCACCATGTCTTCCAAAGCCTAGCACCTTGACCCGTGCTATCTGCAAAGTGCTATTCCGTGGTACTGATTTGGCGTATTGTCTACTGACTCCTGTAAGTAGGTCTGATGGGGAAAGTACGGCATAGGCAACCGCAGATACCTGCCGCCAGGGGATTTGCAACATTCGAAACTCAGCCAGCGACGGAAACAAATGAGAAGCACAACAAGGAAATCCGATTTACTAATGATGTGAAGAGCACCAGATTGGTTCTCTCATTCCAAATGCACTACCTTCCCACCTACCGTAGCTGTTATGGGGTTCGACGGTAGGTTTAAAAGGTCAAAGTAATTCTAAAATACCTTTAAGCAAAAAACTGAGAATAGCTGATCACCGAGAAAAGGTATTCATCATTAATAAAAATAATGACAATATTCTGTCCGTGAATTCGATAAGATCAGTCTGAGACTTCACAAACGGCAAGTGCCAAACTGCCGCCTACGAAGCCGAGGGTCGACAGTTGATCCAAAACATCTTGTACAATGGCTCAGCCGACCGAAAAGGAAGTGGTGCGCTCCCTGACCCTCATTCCTGAGCCACGATACGAAAAGCAATTCTCCACGGCACCTTAATCTCGCATTGACCTCTTAAGCTACCTTTACAACCGAAAAAAGAATTATTTACCCACGTAACTCAACTCAATTTCGCAGACCAGGAAACCGCACTAGTTAGCTTCGCCGCCCAGCCAGTGTCAATCAAAGAGAGCCGTCGAAACGACACCTTGTCGTCTGTAGCTGCGCATCACACCCTGAGCTTGCGCCGAGAATGACCATGTCCACGGCACACGGTACGAACCAGAAGGGCGTGAACCTATGGATCAAAGTTTATTCCGCTGTACAAAGTCACCACACAATTCTGCTTTGGTTTTGGAAAAAGCAAATAATGCAACCAAACGAATTTCGTGTACAGTAGAACAAGCCATCATTCCGGGTGCCAATTGTGCGACAAAACAAGCTTCGTACGAGCGAAATTAGCAAAGCGATAAGGCGCAAAGCCGAACGAGCCCCTGGTGACATATCTGCAGATCGTCATTTCCCCAAAGATGCCAACAGACTCGTGGCGACCTGCAATAAACTTTTTAAACTATAAGGAATTAAATTTACACAACGTTCACCAAGGATGATAAAGAATCACGAGATTTGGAATCCAGTCAAGACTATCAATGAGGCGATTCAGTTGGAAGACGGTAAACATGTGCTAACTTTCCGAATAGTCCAAAAGCCTAATCATTTGTTTTTCAGAACATCAGCCTTTGCAGCGTCCTGCTTTCCTGCGCCAACAGTTGCACTGGTAGGATCTTCCTTCATCGCTGGAGCAATGTTCTGATGTTGAGCTGTCTCTCGAGAACCTTTTTTACTCTTTACACCAGTACATCGCGCGTGAAGTTCAGACTGCCGTTGCAAGAGTTTGCAATCTATCATATCGTAGGCGTACTTCAACCGCTTCATTAGGTCCTCAGTGATGCCGTGTTTCTTGAGCAAATTGAAACGGAAGGTTTTGAAATTACGACTCGGGTCAATAAAAGTGACGGCCTCCATCAGAGGGCAGAGGATAATTTTTGAATGATCGTCGAAGAAATTGAGCTAAAAGCCAATAATATCACCAATTCAGCCTCCCTTCATTCCAAGGCATTAATCTACTTTCAAAGGTACTGCAGCTTAACATCAATTGATCGTATAATGAAATTCTTTTGCCCTCAAGGAAGGGCAGATTCTGGACAAACAGGGTTTCTTTTCAAATAACTCAGCGTTTTGAGACAGCATTAGGATTGAGACTAAAAAACCTCATGTTAATAAATAAAAAATAAACAGAAACAAGGAAAAAAACGATTGCGTCGCATACATAGGAAGCCCATCGCAAACAGAATATCATATCTTTGCATTATTTTTGCCCTTGAATACTGAATTACTAGTAAATCCTAAGCATGATTCGCATTGAGTAAACTGAGTCAAGATAGTAATCCACAGACGATTAGGCGCATGAGTGGTAACACTTCTGACCGTATTTTGGATTCTTCCACATTACTTTACCGTTAATTCCATTCCTGAGTGACGCTTATGAAGGCAACCTTACTTGCAATGTTCCATTGCTGAGGTGTAGCACAATCGCAACGCGAGTTCGACACCAGCTGCGGAGGAAGGGCAATCTGGCCATATTGTCTGACTCTCGACGCACAATGTTCTCTCCGGCCTGAAGTTAACACAAGGTGTGATAAAATAATACATTCCACAATCTTTCACTTATCCAGCAGTGTGGAAGTTGTGGGTAAACGACTCCAGGACGTAACATTTCTAAATTCAGCTTTACAGACGAAGGTATGAGCAATTGGAAATCACAAAAAGCGATCCATTAACATTAAAAAAGTTCTTCCATTGTGGCAAACGCTAATGATCCTAACATGAGCCTTAAATGAGTCGAAAAAACAAATCTAGAATAGACGCAGACCAAAGGAA
Source organism: Taenia crassiceps (assembly GCA_023375655.1). Lineage (NCBI taxonomy): Eukaryota > Metazoa > Platyhelminthes > Cestoda > Cyclophyllidea > Taeniidae > Taenia > Taenia crassiceps. The sequence continues at coordinate 6,741,958 of JAKROA010000004.1, read as the reverse complement.
CGACACGAAAATCACTACCTGTCATCAGCCCTCCTATTTTGAAAATGATGAACCGAGATGACTCCTCAAACTGCTTGAATGCATAACTAAATTAGCTAAGAAAATTAACTCCCAGATTACCCGAGCCAGTATGATTGACACCCATAAGTAACGGCACTTGATACTAGAGAAGACTCAGTGTTAGATGACAATTTCACCAATCCTTAACAATTCACTCGGTTAAAAGTTATGCCGAGACGCGCAAAGTAGGAACAGTGAAAGTGCCAACGACTACATGAGCTTGACACAACTGCAATTCCAAGTGAACCTCACAAAAAATAGTTATGAAGAAAATGGTCGCGGCTTTGCGGAGAGCTTCCGCACATCAGTAGGTTCTCAAGTATAGGATTTAACAGAGTTTAAAGCAAGAACACATAAGGAATTGACGTCCAAGAGGCAAAAAAACTGACTTACGTGAAGCAAATTTTCTTGCATGTAACTGGTGAAGCAAGTAAGCAATGTTACCTTCTTCTTCAGCGAAGAGGGATAATCATTTTTGGTATATAAGTGCTCTTTGCCACCGCTTTCAATATATTGGAGGTTTTCCTTGTTCGCGGTGAAGATCAGGCGCGTGTCATCGTTAAAAAGAACACCGTTTGAGAAATCACACAAATGGTAACCAATACCATACTTGTCCGAATAATCTACCCACTTAGAGACCCAATAGATGGGAACACATGCCGGATCTTCACTCTCCTCCATTGCAGTTATGGAAGTTGTTTGCAATGTAGGAGCATATAGTAGTTCTCCTAACTGATTTGGGATGCCTCATATAAAGACCTTCTTACCTTCTCGAACAAAACCGTGAGCCAACAATCATCTGTGGTGTAGTCTTTATTCGCCTCTGTATTAACTGTTGATACATCAGTAAGATTAGCATCGATAACAGAGAGCGGTCGTCTGTCTGATGGATTACGGGCAAGATTGTCGAACCGGGGACAAGTGGTGAGTGCGCTGACGGGGAGGCCGGTTGGAGTAAATCCTTTAAAGAAGCTATGATCCATCACACTGAACATGCTTGGCCGCTTTTGTGGATCAGAGTTGAGAAAGGCACGAATAAGATTTGTGGCTGCTATGCTGATGTTGCCGGGGACGAAGTAGTCGTTTTTCTTTATTTTTTCGTATGTGTCATGCAAACTCGAAGTTTCGAAAGGTGGTCGACCCACAAGAAGAGTGTATCTTAGGAATAATTAAGTTAAACACTGCTTACAAGATGCAGCCCACGGACCACGAATCGACCTCAAAGCTGTGACCATGCTTGCAGAGAATTTCAGGCGCAATATAATTTGGCGTCCCGCAGAGCGTCTTCTTCATCTCACCCTCTTTGGTAATTCTAGAAGCCAGACCAAAATCCCCGATCTTTACAATCATATCGTCGTTTAAAAATAGATTGGCCAGTTTAAGGTCGCGATGAATTATGTTATTAAGGTGGAGATACTGACACCCGGTAACGATTTGCTTCACAAAGTAACGGGCTTCCGGCTCAGTAACTTGCCGACGTCTCTTATGTAGTTCCATAAGGGTCTAAAACGTTAAAAATGGTAACAGACGTACCCTCCGTGGGCAGAGCTCGAGCAATATGTATATGTTGGCTTCGTCCTCAAAAGACCTGTGAAAACCGACGATATTCTCGTGCTTCAATGAGGCATGAATCGTGATTTCTTGCTGCATCTTCTGGCGCTGGGAGGGCTTAAGAATATCGCATTTCGCAACAACCTTCCCCGCATATTTGACACCGGTGTCTTGATCACTCAGTTCCCAACAGCGAGCAAAACCTCCCTTAAAATAAAACACTCACGCAACGCAACGAATTTATACTTTTCCGAGAAACCTCCCCCTCACATACGTCCTATTATTTGACTTATCGTGTACAATGGTGGGAACCTCCTTCGCTTTTGACTTGTCCATAGCAAGGCAGAAGTCAAATAGCGAAAAGCGCGCCAATCAACGCCAGAATCTTTCGTCGCAACGTTCTAATATGAGGAAATTAAAATCAAACCCATTAGTGAAAGCATTAAGCATGATTTCGGACTTATTTGCATACTAACATCAGTTTTTTTCTGAGAGGTATTTACGACGTCACAACGGAGTTCTCCCCTCTGTGGTATGTATTAGTGACATCGTACCGCATTCGGCACACGTTTAAGCCAAAGGGTATTTTTCGTCGAATTCACTTGTTCAATATTAGTAGTTTCTTTAATTTAGCATAGATTTTTAGCCTGAAGAATGGAACGGCTGCATTGCTTGGGAAGTCACTTTAGAAATGACTGTACTTAATTTTAAATCTGCTTTGATTATATTCCTTGCTAACTAAAGCGGTGCCTTTTCCCCGGTTTTGAAAGGAAAGATGCCTGGGGTCTTTGATGAACCTACTACTATACCTAATAAATGTATTGTTCAGATTAAGGCTTTCTTAGACGGTAAAATATACACGTTTCATTCAAGGTGTTATGCTTTCGTTCTCTAATTATTCTTCGTATGTGAGAGCCTGATTGCAGACGGGCTTAGTAACTCCTGGGACTCCCTGATCTCAAAATAAGGGTGCCAAGAAGCTTTTTAGCCATCCTATGGCAGGGAAAGAGAAGAGCCTCCCACACTGGGTAATTGTTTTCCTGCTGCTTAGAAGTGCGCGTATCTGCGTCGTTAAGAGACAGTATCGTTTTTTTCTATCTTAAACTGAAGTATTATTTATTTTAATGATCTGACAGAGTCTCAGGATCTCTGCAGTGTGGATTTGGTGGTACCTAACTAGGTTAGTAGCAAGGCATGGGAGATGCAGCTGAAATCATTTTTTAAATACTACATAGTGAGACATCGCGGATCCTACGTGTATGGATCGTGCGGAATCACATAGAAGTCATAGTCAATGCCAGTTGGTTAGGGAAAGTTGGGCGCAGAGCTCCGAATTTCTATTGAAGTCACTGCCAACAAAAAACCATGGTGGGTCATGCAGTAATCAAGTAATGAAGGACTAGCGGTTTATCAGCAAAGTGAGATTGTGATCTGTAGAATTCGAAGTACCCGAGCAATTTGTTACACACAGTGTCAGACCACAACACACTTTTCTTTGAAAGCAGCCAATAGATTTTCGGCAACTTCTCGCACCACCCAGCAAAATGCGGTTGGCCGGCTAAAACTCCCCCAAACCTAATTCAACGTTGCTGATGGAATTGGGTGATCTGACTATGTCTAATGACACTTTATACGCGCGCTTTGAATGAAAGAAGAGAACGCATTAGCCTCATGCCACTCAAACATGCGTGATGTTTTTCAAAAAAAGTTTATTTGTCGCTAATTCATAATAAGAGAAGTGGTTTGCAAACAAAGGCATTAAAGAAGGCAAAATTGGACAATTTAACAGGGCTAATGCTCATGATGCCAATTGGTCCGCAAATGATGGAAACTTGCCCAATTTCTTACATTTCACGGGAATATGGATGGGATTCTTTTCGTGTAAGTAATGAATACTGTTTGATGCATGCCCCAACCAGGCTCATGTGGGAGGCTTTTCTAAAGCGGTATAGCGTTCTGACGTTACTCTCAGCGGTAGCCTTCTTACGGCTCATGGCGACTAGCAGGAGAGTACACCATTTTGGACTGCCAGTGACGTGGCTTTATAGATACTTCCCTCCTACTCTTGAGTCGTTACAGATATAGCAGCTGGCAAGGCTGGAAAGACAACAGCATTATCTCGATATCAGACAACAGGGCAAAAAAGCTTCTACCACATACCACTACTGCAACTGGCTACAGAGTTCAATAAAATAAAGCACATGCATCAAGGACAACATTTTGAGTAATTCTAATCGAAGAGAAAAGAGTTTCTTATTTACTTTATTGTCGATATTTCTTATTTGCGTATGCACTTAAGACTAGGTCACAGCAATTTGCTTCAGTCATGTACTAAACTCTAGCAAAAATTTTTGGCTGTTGAAGTAAACCAAGAAATATAGTGCAGCCATTGAACATATTAATAAAATTAATAAAGGTAATGGAATGTCAGTACCAAAGGCTCCTACTCGTTATAAAAATGAAACTGATTCCAAAAGCTAATACCAATTCCGTCGACAGGAATTAATCAATGCTGTCCTTAGTACTTTTTGGATTAGAATTGCAAGGTACAAATTTAATATGTCACATTGGATTTTGTTTTAACCATGAGGAGATTAGTGGTTGTTGTGATTTGCGTTTTAATTTGTCGGCTTAGTCAACGCTCTTTATTGTTTCTAGAATGTCTGCTTCGTCCGGGTAATTTCCTCGCTGGGTTCACTAGGAATTTTTTTAAATTACATGCACAAATGTAATACAATTTGTTTTAGGGATCCTCAGACATCATCTGCCAAGAGGAAAAGAAACCGTTTGATTGTTGAAGATGCGGTCAATGATGATAATTCCGTCATTGTGCTTTCAACCGTACGAATGCGTTTATCGTTTTTATTCCTTTCTTAGGCTACGATGAACGCATTGGAGCTTTTCAGGGGAGACACTGTTAGCGTTACCGGGAAGCGAAGGAAGCAAACTGTCTGCGTTGCGTTATCTGACGACACTGTTGCTGATGAAAGGGTGCGCATGAATAGGTGCGTCAGGAGTAATCTTCGAGTTCGTCTTGGTGATGTTGTCTCTATCAAGGCCTTTCCAGACATCAAATATGGTCAGCGAATTCACGTTCTTCCCATTGACGACACAATTGTTGGGCTCACTGGGTTTGTCCAACTCACTAATATGACGTGTTCAGCGATTTATTCGAAGTTTATTTAAAGCCGTATTTTTTGGAAGCGTATCGTCCTGTCACGAAAGGCGACACCTTCCTTGTTCGTGGTAATCTGCGCGCGGTCGAGTTCAAGGTTATCGAGACGGATCCGTCACCATCCTGTATTGTGGCCCCAGACACGGTAATTCACACGGAGGGTGATCCCGTTAAACGCGAAGTAGGTTGCTGTTGTGTTGTGTAATTAGTGTAATAGGAGGAGGATGAAAAATTGACAGAAGTTGGCTACGACGATATCGGCGGCTGCAAGAAGCAGCTGGCGCAAATAAAGGAAATGGTTGAGCTTCCATTGCGCCATCCACAGCTATTTAAAGCTATTGGTGTTAAACCGCCAAGAGGTATTCTGCTTTACGGTCCTCCTGGAACGGGTAAAACTCTGATTGCTCGAGCTGTTGCGAACGAAAGTGGCAGCTTTTTTTTCTTAATCAACGGACCGGAGATCATGTCCAAGTTAGCGGGTGAATCCGAGTCCAACTTACGAAAAGCTTTTGAAGAAGCCGAGAAAAATTCTCCTGCTATTATATTCATCGATGAACTGGATGCGATTGCTCCGAAACGCGAAAAAACTCACGGTGAAGTCGAAAGAAGGATAGTTTCCCAGCTGCTTACTCTAATGGATGGTTTGAAACAAAGGAGCCATGTCATCGTAATGGCTGCTACCAACAGACCAAATAGTGTTGATCCGGCACTACGTCGGTTTGGTCGTTTTGATCGTGAGATTGAAATTGGCATTCCAGATGCCACGGGTCGTTTGGAGGTTCTCCGCATTCATACCAAGAATATGAAGCTCTCTGAGGATGTTGACCTGGAAAGGATCGCTAACGACGCCCATGGTCATGTTGGTGCTGATCTCGCGTCTCTATGCTCTGAAGCCGCTCTTCAACAGATTCGCAATAAGATGGATTTGATTGATCTCGAAGACGATACCATCGATGCTGAAGTCTTGGATTCTCTTGCCGTAACAATGGAGGATTTCCAATGGGCCCTTGGTAAGAGCAATCCCTCTGCTTTGCGGGAGACCACAGTTGAAGTTCCTAATGTCACCTGGGAGGATATTGGTGGCTTGGAAAATGTGAAGCGAGAGCTACAAGAAATGGTTCAGTACCCGGTGGAACATCCAGACTTGTTCCTCAAATTTGGGATGACTCCTAGTAAGGGTGTTCTTTTTTATGGGCCCCCTGGATGCGGTAAAACTCTGTTAGCTAAAGCTATAGCTAACGAGTGTCAAGCGAACTTCATCAGTATCAAGGGTCCCGAGCTTTTGACAATGTGGTTCGGTGAATCGGAAGCTAACGTGAGGGATATATTTGATAAAGCAAGACAAGCGGCTCCCTGCGTTCTTTTCTTTGATGAGTTGGACTCCATCGCTAAAGTGAGTATTGCTCAAATTGTTACAGCCTGAATAACTGAATTATTTATTTTTGCTCTGTTGCAGGCTCGGGGTGGTAGCGTTGGTGACGCTGGTGGTGCTGCTGACCGAGTAATTAATCAACTGCTGACTGAGATGGACGGGATGTCTTCGAAGAAAAATGTCTTTATAATTGGTGCGACAAACAGGCCTGATATCATTGATGGCGCCATCCTTCGACCTGGTCGTCTCGACCAGTTGATATACATTCCTCTGCCAGACGAGAAGTCTAGAATTGCCATATTCAGGGCGAACCTACGACGATCGCCTGTCGCTAAGGTGAGTATTTCTGTGTTGGTTTTTTTGCCTTCTTGGCGTCATTAATGTCTCACCATTCCGTAGGACGTTGATATCGATTACCTGGCCAAAGCTACGAATGGCTTTTCTGGAGCTGACCTAACAGAAATTTGTCAACGAGCCTGTAAACAAGCTATTCGTGAATCCATTGAGGCTGAAATAAGAGCAGAACGCGAAAGGCAGAATAATCCGTCTGCCATGGAAGCCGAAAGTGATCCTGTGCCTGAAATTACACGACGTCACTTTGAAGAGGCCATGCGATTTGCCCGCCGCTCTGTGACAGATAATGATATTCGGAAGTATGAGATGTTTGCTCAGACTCTCCAGCAGTCTCGTGGCATGGGTGGGAACTTTAGGTTTCCTTCTGAGCAAGGCAATTCGGGCGCTCACACTAATCCTGCCTCAAGCAATCCTTACAATCAAGGCACAGCAGATGAAGACTTGTATTCATGAAAGCGCTGTGCTTTGCTCTACACCGTGAATCCCCCTTACGGCCATTAACTTTGATCGGCTATCATTTCAATCCATCCCATTTACTTCGGGGTATCTTCTTGGTTGTATTAATCTTGTACGTTGCAGGATTATATTTGTCGCTCTCATTCGTCCTCCGGGCATTCTTGCTATATAATTTCGCCAAGCAGTTATTATACGATTGTGTATACTTCATACACCGGTCCTTCTTTACTCCGTGCAGGGTTTTGTTATTTTGGTGTGTTGGCTATGTAGTGCCGTTGATGGCAGTTGGAGTTTGGCACCGCAGAATGCTGTTGATTTATGTGACTGAGACTGTCGAATCACCTTGCCATAGCTGCGGATAAATCGCGAGGAATCCTTTGGAGTCGCCGGTGCCACTGGGTATGCAGCGTGAGTTGGGCGTCCTTCCAATGGCGTCTCGAAGGTGGGATCATGTTTACAGCTTCAGATGTTCACTGATGGGATAGTTTAGCTTAACTAGGCAGAATTGGCCTCGGCGCATTGAGTTTGCATTAGAAGTTGAGACGGGGATAAGTTCTGGTCGGTGAGGCGCCTTTTTCGGTGCGGATGCTACTGTGAGCGTTCTAGCGCTTTCACCGCAATCTCGAATTAGGGGCAACATTGACTCGACTATGGGTCGTGTGAGTAATGGGATGTAGAATATGGCGCACTTGTCGGCGATGGATGTGGTTGCGAATGTCTCATTTCATCAAACTTAAGTCCAATGAACCGTGGAGGGAGCAATTCACTTGAGTGTTGAAGTAGCCTAGACTGAACTTGCCTTTGTGGAATAGCGAACTAGATTTTTATTTCGTGGTATCTGCGTGTTCGTTGAATCATCTCAATTTCTCACTCTGACCATGCTATTGTGTCCATTTCTAACTTGAACCATTCTATTCAGTACGACTGTTTTTGTAGTGGCTTTGAAATATATAAAGTTTCGGTGCAAAAAAAACTAATTTTTATGGATTACTCCTCCATGAAGTCCCCACCACCATTAAGATGTCAGCTTCAGAGTTTTTGCTGAATTGGAAATGCGCTAAAATAGCATGGAAGACCAATCATTAATAGCTTGCAGAGGCATTGGTAGGCTTCTCTGCCAGTCTGAGACTCATGCCTCAGAGAAGGCGCATTAGTTTATGTTCACCTCAGCGTTCAGCATTCACAGAAATAGCATTCAGTGCAGCACAGTAATCTGTAGATGAACACATTGGTGAAAATAAAAACAAATGACCGCTAGGTGTGGAGCGGTGTGCTTCAATTTCGATTAATTGAGCCAACACGGGGACGACAACTTCTACAGGGAAATACTTTGCAGTTTTTGTTGCTGCTGCTGCTTCGCTACTATTAGGAGTATGGTTTCAGGTCCCACTAATCAGGGTGCATGAGGAAAATGACACTGGTGAATACCTCTACACAACTCATGGAATAAAATTGAGACGAGATTGTCGCTTAATGGCAGTACCAAACTTTGGTTTACTCCTTTTACACGGCACAAGCAAAGTTGACTACCCTTCACCGAGGGTCCAAATATTTTGTTTTGATAGCTTTACATAACTACAGGGTTTAGAAAATACAGAAATAGGAATAGTACAAACTACAGTTCATATAACGTCTCTAGTTTAGGTCACAAGCCTACTTTTTGGAGTAAGTAGGAAAAGGCATACAACGAAGAGAATTTGATCAGATGCCATCAGCGAGAAGCTAAGCTTGTTGAGACCTACCAACGATGAGGCGAATCGGCAATGCTAGGAGCTAAGTGCTAGGTGGACGCTGCGTGAACTAAAATTGACAACGTCAGGTTGGTGCAGCCTTGAAATTTCTTCTCTGCTATCACACCAAAGGCTGGAGTTGTCATTAGATCTCGTTATCGCAAGTGATAATAAATCATTCTTCCTAAAAAAATCTAAAGTACTCGCCTGGTAAAGTGTTTGAGTTAAGGGAGTTGGGTGTCAAAACACGATTTTATGATCTGGTAATGTAATGACGTAACAAGTAGTAGACTTATGACCTTCAAAGCCCTGTTCAATCATAGCTGAAATGAAATGTTGCGGATTTTTCAACTAAAATGATAGCTGTTAGACAGCACGATGCATTTTTTTTAAGATTATGCTTATTTTACGAAAATACAACTTATTTTGTCCCATTATGGAACTGGATTCTCTAGTATTTTCTCCCAGCATTATGGTTCCCCGACTACCACGTAGTATGGACACTGGAAAGACCTTTTGTATGCCAAAGCACGCTAATACCATTACATTCGATGCTACTGAATACTATTTCAGTGATCCTTTACATCACAAGAAATGTAGACAACAAATTGGAGTTAAATTCTAGACATTAAGAAATTATCTAATATTTTCCCCTAAGCTCTTTATCAGAGGTTATTTGCATTTCATTGTAGTACTAATCTTCCAAGTCCAGACCTGGTATTTAGGCTCTGTCAATAGGTTCTGGGAAAACGCCTATATTTGTGCCTTCAATCACAAATAAATTCCTCCGACTGCAACACATTGCGCAATGCCTGAAAACTGCTTGCTGTGTGTATGGATTGCCCGCGGATCTCCTCTTGCCCTCTCGTGAGCTCCCTTACTCGTATGCGAGCTTCTTGTGCTACTCAAGGCCAAACATTTGCGCCTTTAACGAAGCAACCAGCGATAAATGACTAAAAGTGGTAGTGATTTGTACAGCTCAACATTAGCTGATCCTTTGACTGCCGATTTTGGTAAAGGAGACACTTGGGGCCGTTGCCATTGTATTCCTACCCTTCCGGCTCCTCTATACATTAGAGATGAATATTTTTCGTAGGTACTACGCCTTTTCCATCCTCTATACTCTCGGGTGCCACAGCAGCACCACCCATAGTTGCGTAACCGTTGAATTTATCCTATGAATAACATTTGATGCTTTCCAGGCATGTAACTCTACTGCACTTCGGTGATGTCTAAAACTTTGGCTTAGTGTTGGCGGCGCAAAGGGAGTAAGAGAAAAGAAAAGAAGATTGGCAATTTGCTTTTGCAAATTTCTTATAAATTTTACACAGGTCGGTTTACTGGATATGTGGTAATTGTCATTTGAACAGCTAAATTCCAAAGATGCTTGGGCGAAACATGTGCCGGGGCGATTCGAATAATCCATCCATAGTAAAATTGGAGCGAGTTTACCAAAATAAAAAAGGGTCCCAAAAGACCCCTTTAAGTTGTCGGTAAGATTCATAAAAGCGTTTCTGGGAGACGCCTCTTCCCCTCCCAATCTCAAGCCAGACAGGCCGTTTGGAGGACCCTTATAGTTTTGGTGAAGTTTTTACTAATTCCTCCTGCTACTCCACACTATCCGGTATAACTTACAATGAATTCGTCTACAAAAATTGTTGTCAAAGCACCTGAAGGCATGAGGCCTATATCAAACCAACAGTGTATGCTAAAACCCCACTTATACGCCTTCCCCTTCCCTAGACAACGATTGTCGATTCATATTCAAACATCAAGAAGCAGTAAAGTAGTCACCTAAGAAGGCCAAGCGATTTGGTCTTCCAGCCCTTTGGGTGATCATAATGTCGATGTAGTTTGATGTCAAATGCACAAATCGTACGCGACGCCAGACGGAAAGCTGTAAGCTGCTTGAACAGCCACATGTTTTGCAATCGTGCAGAAAAAAACAAATTACAGAATACCAATTTTGAGAATGCCTGAAGCAAGTTTAAAGTGCCAATGTTCGCAGTGTTAAAGACCGATCTGAGTTAGACGTTCAAAGTCCCTTGGCTCATCTCTCTGCACCGCTTTGCTCTGTTTCTACGATCTGCTGCAGGTGTTTTGCGTCCAAATGAATTTTTAAATAATGCCGCGATAAGACATTCGGAGCCGGGGAAGCATTTCTGGTAGTTAGCATAGTTTCGTATCTAATTCTCTTTGCCATGTTTTCTCACTTCATTGCTGATAAACCACATCCACCTAAGTTTTATCCGGTTAGTTAGAGAGGAGGAGAAGGAATGACATTTTTATGCATTTGATATCTCCACACAGGTTGAGTAGTGTCGCTTTCGTGATTACTGACGTTTGTGTAGAACACGCAACGGGGTATCACTGCAGGCAGACATCATTTTCAGCTCCATGTTTACCCCTCTCCGATTCTCCCCGACACTAGCACGTGCACTTCTTCCACCATGCTAAGGCTCTTCCGGCTAAAGTTAGCTTTGGACTGTCACCAATGAAGACATCTTCAGGGAAGATATAATGCTATTCGGCATAGAGAGGAGGTGGGGACCGCTGTGATGACCTAGAGGCCAGTCCACCCGATGCAATCACAATGATGGCGACTTACGGCGAAATCTTTACTCAGCTTAATTGCTAAACCGACAGCCAACGCATCACACGGCGAACAATGTCGATTATATGCGGCTTTAAAGGTCTTGTCTGCATAGAATCGCACTCGGAAAAATGAATACAGGTCGACATTCTCTGATTAGTTATAATTTTAGAACTAGACACAATTACATCAAATTTACTTACTTTTGAAAAATTCCATGAAATCATTAGCAAAATATTAGCGAGCTTGTTAACAACTTTACTTTCTGATTTGTTGGCTCGTCCGTGTCAACATTCATTTTGTTAACCAAACAAATCAGGAAAAAATATCTAAGATTAAGGCACGAAATTCAATTGAATGGACCGACATGCTGCTGATTCAGCAGCACTCTAAACGGCATTCTACACACATCTCAATCACTGATTTAAAAAGGCGTTTTTGAGTATCTTTTTTAGAGACGTAAAGGTAAATATTCAAGGTGTTGTAAAATTTATTTGAAAAGTGAACCTTAAAAGTTTTTTAAAAGCAAGCAGAATACAAACATAGTCTTTGTAACAGTTCATATTGGTGTATTACAACAGGAGAAGGCATTAATGCTGGTGCGTTGAATCAACTTGAACCTTTTTGTCCCATGTCTCCGGTGTTATGAGGGCCGAGCATGCCACGTCAAATCGGGTGTGCTCCTCCAAAGACAATGAAGAGCGTTGAGTAGACCTCCAGTTTTGAATGATGTCTTCATCCTCCGAATCGCTGCTGACTGATGAAGATATAGTTTTCTCATCCGCTTTGCTCTTCTGCTTTCTTCTGATGATTAGAGAACGATTTCGAGTCAGCGAATCTGTGGAAGCGAATTGCTCCGATTCCATTTGTGCTAGATGTCCATCAACATTGATAACTCCCATCTTAGAATCAGCGGTAGAGGAAAGTGTTGCCTCCGCTTTGGCTATACTCGGTTTCGTTGATGCGTGCTCGCTTCTGTTGAGCTCATACTCTTTGATCACTCGTTGAATAATGGGATTTCCTTTAAGGTCGGCATAGAAGGCCCCTTTTGGAACGACTTGTCCTTCCAATTTCTCAAATATTCCCACCACTTCCGCGATTTCCTGGATATCTTTGCTATCAAATGCGACACCCTCTAACTGTGCTGGGTCAGTTTGTGTACAATTATCCTTGCCTTGATTATGCTTGTAGGTCTCATAGCTCTCAACAACACTTTTAACTAAAGCATTATTCCTTAAACGCGAATACGTTGATGGTTCACTTGTACAATAGCTGGTCTGCTTCAGTGTCGCCGCTACGACATCGGCGATTTCCTTTGACTCTAGGAAAAATTGCCCTTCTTTATTTTTATCCCTCTCATAGTCCGCAATCACAGCCTGAATTATTCTATTATGCTTCAAAACCTGATGAAGAGATGCACATTCTTTTGATTCAGTGGAAGCATCGAGTTGTCCTGTTTCCCTATATATTCTGCCATACGCCTCAGCAACTTCCTTCAAACTCATATCAACCATGGCATCAGAACCCAAAAGACTAGAAGTGCTTGTCTGTATAGACGTAGTGAGGTCACCAGATGTCAAATCTGTGTGGCACATCGCGCATTTGGTTGTCAACGACTGGCTTTTAAACGACTTGAAGGATGCCGATAAACTTTTTCCCGAGTCTCCTGAGGCGAAACCGCGTCGCAAAATGAAGGATCGTGTAATAGAAGTAGACCGGGAAGTCCCAGAAAGATCCACATCTGAACTTCTTCTAATTATGATTGCCGGTTGAATAGAATCGGGATCATAGGGTTCTGCCATGCTGGTTTCAGCCATCGACAGTTTGTTTTGGCAATTAACACAGAGCTGCTCCACCTGCTTTTGTGTGTGTGAATCAGCAGAATGAGTGCGTTTCTGAACTTGGCATATTGCTGAAGCCTCACTTTTACCACGAAGCGTACCCAAAACCATATCGTTGGCCTGCTTGTGGGTAAACTGTGGGATCGAATCCTCATATTCAATGGGACTCGTTGCATATTCCCCCTTGCTTGATTTTCCTTGCGAAAAATCAGATACTGCAAAGTCCCTATGTATCATTGCACGTTGTGTCCCCACTTGCAACACTGGCTTATCACAGATATTCATAGCTCCTGGCACAGCCGTAGTTCCATCGGAAGGAGAGACTCTACCCGGATCAGCAGCATTGAATTGGGATCTCACGTCACTAGATGCAGTGCGAATATTTGCCGTCAGACGCTTTGAAAGCATATCGGGCTTGATAGCAGCTTCACATGCAACGTGATAGGATTCTTGTATTCTCGATTCTTCGATTGCAGGCTCTGGTGTACCCGCCATGGCTCCACGGGTATCATTAGAGTTGCCAATTGCTGCAATTGGGCGGCAAATAGAGTCAGTAAAGGCATATTGAAGTCCACAAGGACAGGTGTAAACTGAACATTCAGAAGGCCTGGATGTCATAGACTGCTGAACACTTGTGCTTTCCGCTAAGCGCGTAGAAGTACCACCTGTTGACATAATGCGTAAGCGTGGTTGGAAGGATGAAGACTGCAGAAGGGAATGAACTTTTCGTAAATCGGCACTTTGATTTAGAAGGTTTTTTGCTTTGTGCGTTAAATTTGCTGTCTCATTAGCTCTTGGAACAGGGATGAAGACTACTTCCTGTTTGCGATTAGAAACCTTATCTCCAACACCAAAGTTCCTTGTAGGACCATAGGTTGCATTCATGTGCTTCACCGGTGGCGTCACAACACTAGCAACATAAACTTCGTCTCCAACCTGGATTCCAAGTTCATCAAGATCCTTCATTTCGATAATCTGAATTCCAGCCGTATCTGTGATTATTGGCAACAATTCAGTGGCAGTCGAGGCAAGAATAGCACTGACGCTCAGATCTGTTGTTCGCCACTCTCTCAGCGGAAGATCGACAGCCAACTGGTCAACAGCAATTCTGTCTATGCACACCTTAGCCGGAACCAGCAAAGTGCCCACCTGAGAAGCCGATGAAACTAGATGTTTGTTCATTGAACCAATGGAAGATTCACACGTCTCCAGAATGCCAGACGTGGAGTTCTCGAAGTTTGGCTTATGGGACACCCCAGTCATTGACTTGTTGCGACAAGGGGCAGTAGTTTCATTCACAAGGCGAATGGAAGCATCACTACCTACTTTTGCTGTGTACTCTGGGTTGTTATAGCCATCGAAGTCGGCTATCGTAATACCGGAAGCTTCACAAAGCTCAGTGGAAGCTATCTTTTGTGTCGGATAAATAACGGATTCGATCCTGCTGCCACTCAAGTTCCTGCTTATGTCCGATTCGCCGGTCCCGAGGCCTGTCTTTTGCATGCTTAATTGCTGATGCACGACGATTGCACCTACTTGCGTGGATGCGTCGGTATGAACTGTTAACCTGCCATTGATTAACTGATGAATACCATCGGCTCTATGACCAGTCGAATACTGCGCGTGCTTGAATTGTGCATTCGGGCCACTTAATAAACCTATACTTGTATTAACTGGTGTAGATCCCAGCTCGTTTTCCATTGACCTTTGTGTTTGGTCAATATTTCTTTGAAGCTGTAAGTTATTATTCTTCGACTTAACAGTGGCAAAAGACCTGCTCTGATCAATTTTTATGCTTATATTTTTGGCGGCTCTGATAGGTACCACATCAACACCAGTCGATTCTCCCAATATCTGTCCGTACTGAACATCTGACGAGCATAGCATGGCATGAATTTTAACTTCCTCAAGTTCTGGTGACCGTGCGTTGGTCAGCGCAGCCTCATCATTGCCAGCCTTTACGGCACAGACTTCAACCGTTTGCGGAACAAGCTTAAGTCCAACTTGTACTGAGTCATCCCTGGTTTCCACAGCAGGAAGTATCAAAGATGTCATCATTGATCCCGTCACAGGGGCGACGGATTGTTCTGATGCTCGGAGCAGACCAGGACGACGGTAGGAAGAAACTGACAATGAGTTCGCTTCTCGGAGACTTGGTCGTGTTTGAACGGAGCGAAGTGCCTCGTGAAGTTGGCCCAAGTCTTTGCTTTGCCTCAGCAAATATTCTACTTTTGACGAAGCACTGCTAGTCACATTTGATGCTGACATAGGAATTACTATCTTTTGCATATTCTGACCGCAAGTGGAGCTTGAATTAACGATACTTCTAGAATTTTGAAAGGTACCTGTGGGTCGCGCAAAGGCGGAAGCATCAATTGTTCCCAAGTACCTCTCTCCATTTACGTTTATTCCAATCGTATCAACGTTGGACATAGGAATGACTTGAATGCCTGAATCGTTTGTCAAGACAGACGTCAGTTCTGTCGCAGAAGAGGCGAGGACCGCGCTTACGCTTATTTCAGCGCTTCTGGCAGGACTCAATGGTACTTCAACTTCAAGATTATTCACTTCCACTTTTCCCATGGTGACCGCTGTTGGTATGAGCAAAGCCCCCACTTGAACAAACTTGGAGCTCATTTCGTACGTGTTTGAATTTGTTCTTCGATCCAATAACGCAGTCTCCTGTGAGTGACCAACGCATACAGTCGGCTCTACAAGTGGAATAGACTCCTCAGAGAGTCCCCGTGACGTGCAGATGGATTCCTCTTTAATTGCAATGCACATCTGGTTGGAAAATGAATCATCCAATACTTCGGCCGCAAATCGCCCTTGAGCCATTTGAATTGAAATTTCGGAAACACCCTTGATCGCAGCTATTTCTACACCAGAGCATTCATTGAGTATGGGGATGACGCTCATATCCGTCGGACAAAAAACGGTTTTCGTCGTTAAAGTTCCAGCCAGGCTTTGTACGCGTTGTGTGTCAAGCCTCATTTGTTGCATTTTTAGCTGAGTCGGAATAAAAGTGGCTCCAACTTGTGTAGCACCATCAAGCATCAGTTTGGATCTACTGTTATCACAAATGCAGGCAATATTCTGACGGTTACCATTTGCAGAAAACTCGGTGTAGTGGACACGAAGACGAGTCGGCGAACCAGCTAAATATGCATTTTCAATGACTGCATGTTTGCTGGCGTAGGAGCCTTTTTGATTAAAAGCTTTTCTTGATTCGACGGTGGCATAGTGCATCGTTCCATCATGTGCAATTTGAATGCCTTCAGCTGCTCCGATTGGAAGAACAGTGACTCCCCGAGATTCTGTTAGAATTTCATCATATTGGGTTGGTTTTGAGCATAACATTGCACTGACACTAATTTGCTCCGTGTTACTAACTTCCATCCCTTCATTTACAGCGTCAAAATTTTCCATTCGAATCGATTCGACAGTGACAGCTTTGGGAACAAGGTTTAGACCAACCTGGACGTCCTTGTCACTAGTTTTGACTCGAGTGCACATAAAGCCAACTTCACCATTTAAGCCGACTTTGTCTTGCGCAAAACCACTAACAAGACCGCGCTCTGCCGAACATTGCACGTCCTTGACTCGCAGATGGGTCACAAATTCACTACTTTTAAAAACGCTTGAAATAGCACCACTTTTAGCCCAGGATCTGCTTCCATCAATATTTGAAATGACAGATTCACCCTTTGTGCTTAAAATGGCACTGGTTGCAAACTGGTCGCCTTGGTAATTCAAAGAGATGTCATCGCCGTTACCAATCTGGACAACATGAACTCCTGAGGTTTCAGCTAGCACTTCGTTATACTGAATTCCAGAGGTACAAAGAATTGCACTGACGTCGATTTCATTGGAACTGAGGGTAGTTTTGTTTGTTAAAACAGCCTCCATATTCTCCACCTTTATTGGTTTGATCTCAACGCTAGTAGGGACTAGGCTTACGCCAACCTGCATACCATGATCAGTTACATTTGGTCTAGAAAGGTTAACGATGGTAGAGTTCGCTGTAGGTAATTGCCGGTCTGGAGTTGTAGGTTCACTGCCAGCTTCTATGGTAGGCTTCGAAGTACTTTGAGCGCTCGCATTAACTACTACAAGCCTAAACTGCGAAGTCGAGTCGTAAACGTGATGCAGGTCCGTTTGGTTGAAGGAACTACCACTTTCTGGCTGAAGAATAGCTTCTGCTTGCAACGTTAGACTACATTCATTTGAGAGGAGATTGCTTGAATTAGCTAGGACTCCTTCAACTGGTAGTTTTATCGCAGCGTTTTGCATAGATTTATTTGTTCTACTGTTCCAACGACCAGAAACGAAAGTAATTTTATTTCTTGACTGCTCTCTACCGACCACTCCAGGAGACTCAAATGTGCGTTCCGGTTCATCAGATATTCCAAATGCAATTCCTTCAGACTGATCAAGTGAGCAAATAAAAATGCCACTGTCTTCACAAAGTTCCGTTTTCGTAGTTATTTCTGCAGGACATCGAGTAGCTTGAAGTGAGAAGCTTTGCTTCCCCAAGGAAAGGAGATGCAGGTTCTATTTTGAGATTCGCGACACGTATTTGAGAAATTTTAAGTGCTTTTGGAACTAGCTTTGTACCAACCTGAACGCCAACAGAACACTGCGTATCAAAAGACAGAACTTTTTGACTGGGAAGGTTGAGAGTCTGTTTTACTGATCCGACTGTCAAATATCCAAACTGCTGCACCGAGCTACCACCACTGTATTCAGTGCTGATTTTGGGCACGGACTTGGCTTCAATGGTTAATGCTTGGTGTTTCATAGTGCTAGAAAGAATTTCGCATACAAGACTTTGAGATGCGAGTTCAGGAACTCTGCGATGGCCATCAAGTTGACTGGTTTCCATCACAAGGCTGGCCGGAAGCAGACTGGACTTCTTGCTTTCTGGCATTAGCGTCACAATCTGCGTAGTGGCGTCCGAATTACCCGAAGGTTGAGCGTAGTGAATCAGAGGGTCTACTTCTGGGCTGTTCATGTATACGACTTCAACTTGGTCCAGTGGAACAACTTCTATCCCACTCTGTTCGTCCATAAGCCTGCCTTTTAGTTCAACCTGAGCAGGATACAATAATGTCGACGCAGACAAAGTCTCCTCACCTTTCCTTCTGTTCCTGCTTGTCACCGAGACCTCCATATTTTCCAAATGCACGGGGGCGATTCCGATGGCCTGAGGGACAAGTTGTGTTCCCACCTGCACAGATGCATCTTTGATTATTGAGAAAATTTGAGTGACCGTGTCTGACGACGTAGATTTTTGTCCTCCCTGTTCCGCAGGTATCAGTCGAATAAGACTTCGTTGTGTTAATTTGCTAAAACTTCGCCTTCCTTGGGAGAGACTTGTCGTCCTTACAGGTGGTTTGAATATGACAGATGACTGCAGCTCACAATGTGCATCATAATCACTTTGGTTTGCAATCTCACCGTTTCTTTTTGGATCACCATTGGTAGCAGAACAAACACTGAACCCAATCTTGCTGGAATCATTTATTTTGGCAATATGCACACCTGAACCTTCCACCAGTTGTGGCTTCACTTTTATTCTTGCTGGACAAGCCACTGACTTCATTCGTAGTTTGTATGCACCGCCATCACTCTCGTCCTCAAATTCCAGTTCCATATTTTCAATATCCCATCGTGACATTAGAATCTCCGTCGGTACCAGCTCTACGGCAACTTGCATGGCAGCATCGGTGACAACTGGGCTTCGCTGCTGACCTATGCGATCATCATAAATTTCTTCTCCTCGGGATTGTGTGCCAGTATCCGAGACGACATTGCAAATTTGTGTTTGGGTTGAAAACTTTTTAACTTTATTGGCTTCAAAGTCAGAGTCAAATTGCATCTGGATTTCGCGGTATCTTTGATGGCATCTGGAGCATACTACTTCACCAACTATGCGAATATTTTGGTCACTCCTGGTCGTAACAGTTGTCTGCGATTTGGGTTTGTACTTAGTTGAATAATCGCCTTCCACAGTATCGTACCCCCGGGTAGACTCGATCGCGTTTTCGTCCAAGTCTTCCGACTTTTTGATTCCATCTGCAGGTCGAGTCATGTCACTGATTTGCGTCTGCGAATCGGATGTTGAAGTTCGTGGTGCATGAATCGAAGGACTTGCAATTTCTTCCACCACTAATTTCAATTTTGGAACGTATTTTGCACTGGCAACGATCTCCCCTACGGCACTTTTGGTTTTATCTGTTCGCAGTACAATTGCCGCTTGTGTTCTCAATTCACTGGTGGTTAGAGTCTGCAAATCTTCTCTGTTAACTGAGATTTCATCCGGCATCACAGAACCTCTTGCAACCAAACCATCGTGTTTCACTAGGATTTCACTCAAGCCACTATAATCAGCTATTTGGAAGCTACTTCCTTCATAAAGCTCGGATCTGAATTTCATGTCGGCAGGACAAATGAGTGAATCAACTGGTACACAAATATCAACTTTGCGCAGTGGATTAGCAAAAGACACTTCCATGTCCTTCGTCGTAATCTTACCCACAGTTACTTCCGTTGGAACGAGCTTTGATGAGACTTGGGTGCCGGCGTCGTGAACCACTCTGCATATCAATGTTTCCACATCAACGGATTTCAAATTTGCATGTGCAATTTCACTGGCTTCCACAAAACCAGTAATGTGTGGTTCCCCGTTTGTGTGCTTTCCAATGTGCTGCACCTGCGTAGACAAATCAGATGTTTCCGAGTTAATTCCGTTCCGCTGTTTATATTCAGAAAGATACGATTTCAGATCTGAATGGATTCCTCGTGAATGCAAAAGGCAACTAATTTGGGTCATGACAGTGGAAGTTGAGGGTTCACTTGTTACAAATCCCATGCTCTTCGTGTCCTTTCCAGGTAAAAGACACAATGATGTGGTTGCGCCCTCAGCTATTTGTTTCTTTGGTTTCTGTGAGGGAATGTTCACAACCTCCATTGCCGCCACGGCCTGTACCCCCACAGCCTTGTTAATAATTCCAACCTGAGCTTGGACTTCGGGTCGCATGGTTTCTCTGGCCCAGGTACCGTTGAGAAGATCCTCTCGAATCAGTGTTGTGGCTGGACTATTAAAGCTTGAGAATATTTGCGCTTGGACATCACGTACTTTTAGTCTTCTGTGGGCGTCCGTAGTTGCATGGGCCACAGAGTCTCTTAATTGCATATTAATTGAGTCAACATCATTAATGCCCATAACTTGCACTCCGGGACCTTCGAATAAATCCATTGACGTTCCGACAGTTACTGGACACAAAACTTGTCCCACACGAAGGCCAAGGCCGGTTGTATCACTATTGTTTTGTACCTCCAGGCCGAGATTATCAATGTCCACGCAAGAGAGATCAATCGACTTCGGCATTACACGTACTCCCACTT
This sequence comes from Taenia crassiceps, assembly GCA_023375655.1. Lineage (NCBI taxonomy): Eukaryota > Metazoa > Platyhelminthes > Cestoda > Cyclophyllidea > Taeniidae > Taenia > Taenia crassiceps. The sequence continues at coordinate 6,721,416 of JAKROA010000004.1, read as the reverse complement.
GTGAGCTGGCATTTTTCGTCACTCGAATAATCTGCGCTTGAACATCAGTAGCTCCTTGATATCTTTCCCTCTTGGCGTTAAGCTCAGCTTTAACTCGAGCTGCAGAGCCGCCATGACTGCCAAGGAGAGTTTGTCGTCTTTTGTCTGTGTCGTAAACAGCGTCTGACTCAGATACACCGGCGTTTTCATTACACTGCGTCGATGTGCTAATTGTGACTCTGAGAATTTGAGTTTGAAGATCATTGGTGCTGGCGCTTCGCTTTAGACTCATCGCATTGCCAGCCCAGACCTTGCTAGAAGCGCGTTCTTGAAAAACACCACCCGCGAACTTTATTCCGCTCGGTTTGGAACGAGTGTGTGATGTTACCATTTGCTTTGCGACTTGTCCGTAATCAGAAGAGGGAGTCTCACCACTGTTTCGAAATCTATTAGAAGGTTCGTAGACATCGGTTTCATAGTGATCGGTAGGGCTGCGGTAGTCGTTTTCAATCGCATTTGGTTTCGCAAGGCGGGTGGAAGGAAAGTGCTTTAGGATATCATCGGTGGGCTCGGAAGTGTAGTCCCTGATAGCCCTATCGAAAGCCTTTCTTTTGCTATTCCAGTCTACCATTCTATCTGCCAAACTTTTTAGTTGACTTTCCTTCTCTTTTTGCAACTGCCTACAAAAATGATGTCAAAGTCTTCATTTTGCAGGACGCAGATCATAAAATTGTGAAAAAACGCATGCATGATTTCATGAAGTCGTCAGATTTTCAGTAGGAAATATTCAACAACCACTTGAACACTTGGTTTTTTTATTCTACCTACCGGTATTAAAATGCTCAAATTACTTGGAAATTTCGTCGAATCAAAGGACGTGAAAGACTTTAACGATAGATATTGTTTTTACATGGCATGTTCTGGATGTTTAGCATCCTGTAGCACCAATTTGAAACAAATACCGCAAGGCGTCATAGAGACTGCTAAGGCTTTTTCAAGCGACGATATCAGAATTTTATAGGATTACCTCGCTTAAAAAATAGCGCTATTTTGGCACAAATTAACAGATTTAGCAATTGAGAGGTGCCAACAGCAAATAACTTAGTCAACTTCCATTGGTTATAACTACTCGACAATCCTAATACTAACGTTTAGCTTGTCTTTAAATTATCATATGACAGTCAATTTAAGTTGCTCCTGATTGCTTGAATATGCCACACGGAAGTGGGTTCTCTGAAGAAAGACCTACTCCATGCGAACAATCTCGTTGTAGATGTGTAGACGCTCATTCTCGACAGATTTGAGGTATCGCTGCACTTCGTCGGCAGTCATGGTGACCCGCGCCTGGAGTTGGTCCACATGGGCCACCTGGTTGAGCACCAAGCGCAGCGGTGTGTGCAGAACCCGAATGTCGGACTCGGTAAGTGCCACTGCACCACGCGGCGGTCGTCGATTGGCTGTTGATACACCATTAAAATGCATTTGTGGGCATTGAAGACATTTAAAACAAATGACGTGGATCGATTCCTTCTCGAATACCCAGTTATTTGAACTTGTAAACCGAAGTTGAGTGACGCGGGGGATATCACTCTGCCCATAAGGTGGTATGCGCTGTTCTAACATGACAACCATGCCTATTATAAAGTTGCCGCTTTGGGCACCTTCTGCTATGCTTGCATGCACTTCAAATTTTCACCATTCACATGTCCAACACTGTCAATTTGTAGCTCCGAGGAAAGCTAAAACCGTTATCGGAACACCAAAAGTACAATTTACTAAGACCACTTCAACCTCCGCAACCTCCGTTTTGAATTTTTGGCCTGGATTTACCGTTCTACAATACTGCTTTAATGACTAAAAGTCATTATTACGTTCATGTGCCTCTTGCCAGGCGTTCGTATAAGTGGCTGCACTAACAATCGTGCAAAAACAGCCTTTGAGGCAGTCCATCCCACGACATGGGTTCTGATTCAGCGATATTTTCGAGTGGTTGCCAATTGAATTAAAATGAAGACGCTATTATCATCGGCCGATTTTCCTCGTCGTTCTTGAGTTGTTTGGAGATATAACAAATCCCTTGGTCAATGAACTGTACAGATTAGGATTCTATCAACAAATTCTCCAAAAAGAAGTCGTCTTAACCAGATTTATGGGTATGACTCTATGGATATGCCGAAAAAAGTGGGAACGTGGTGCATACATAAAACAAGTGTTGAGTGCGTGCGTGGATACCTGTATGTGCGTTATTAATATGCAAATCAGTCCCTTGCATCATTTAACTTCATTATTTTTATACAAAACAAGCTCCCTACCTTAAAAAAGTATATAAAAGCTGTTGATCAATTTTCGGGGTATAAAGATTAGCTATAAACGAAACATAAATTCGGCGTCATAGTAATTATTCGTTAAGAAGGCATTTCCAAGGCTATCATCCTTATGAGCGCTCTCATTTTAGCGAAAGACCAAGTAAGTTATGCAAGAGACTAGAGCAGCAAGAAAACCCACGAGAAAGAAGCACTAGAGTGTTGGTAAACTTGTCATATGCACGATGGAGGATCCCACTGTCGTAGTTGGGAGCAATCAGAATGCTGTCAACATCGTCAAGGAAGGCGTTCATTGCGTCCTCGTGGGCAAAGTAGACCGCCTGCAGTTTAAAGTACATTCAATAAATCCAATTTTGAATGTTCCTTTGCTGCCGTCTATTCATTCAAAAAGTTGACTATTTCCATTTCCCGTTTATTAATGCTGAGACACACTTCACAATCCGTTTCGAGCGTCCCCACTGAAAGCATTGCAACATTTCCTAACTTTGTTTATTCGACATAGAGTCTTTGCTGCAAATTCTGCATTCAAAAGTCTTATTTCTTTGCTGGGGTAAAGTTTTCAAGGAGCTAGTTCAACAGCTGACTTCATCAAGCAGATACTTCATTCTGACAGCACGAGAAATAGTTGGATAAGTGAATTGCCTCAACAGTGACAATGTTCTTCTAAACAACTACGCATAGTGCCTTAAGCTAGAAAACTATCCACAAATTTTTTGAACATACAAAGGGCACTGAAGTCGATAAAGAGGCTTTCATTTTACAAATGGTAGTGCGAGACAAAGCAGAACCATTTGTAGTATTAGCGGGTATAAATGTCGTAGGCCCCTCTGGTCATTGTTCATTCAAGTCGATGGACAACACTAATAGCGAGTGCATGAGACATTTGGTGATGGGGTTCCCTTGAACTGAGGCATAAAATCTGTGGGCCAGCTACTGGAGACCCCAAACATAGTGCATAAGACATTCGAATGGAAAGATAATTTTGGAGGCATTTGTGCGTATGCTAGTGATGACCTCCGGCCGTAGTGATTCCGCTCCAGTCCACAACTTTATGTGTTAATCCTCTAAAAATTGAAGACCTGGGACGCCAGCACACAATATAGGCCCTTTTGATTTCAATTGAGTGTCAAGATAAGTGTGCAAATGCGCCGAGAGATTGCCTAAAAATAGCGAAACCCTAAGCAAACTTTCGGGAGTAAGGGGCCTATTTGACTTGAACTACCTTTACACTTCTGGAAAAGCTAAGTTTTGCCAAAAGTGGATCAAAACATGGAGTTACATTTTGTAGCGCATTCAACCTACTTCGTTTTGGCAGTAGCGTCCAAAGAGAGTGGCGTAGTACTTCACCAGCCTGCCCTTCGTGCGCTCCAAAACGCGCCTCCAATCTGAGATACACTTTTTCTGGAGACTAAAGGATATTAAATAAAATGCTAACAATGAAGTAATGCCATTCAGTTTGCTAACATCGGACCAGGCCGCCCCTCACTCAAGCTCGTGAAAGCATGTGCATGGTAGGCCATCAGAGCAGCAGAGTAATTTGCGTACGATCCGTATAGCTAATAAATCAGTCCATCTGTTCATGCGGAAATTTTAGAATGCACGCAAATTTTTCGCTCATTTACTTTCCAAAGTAACAAACATGTCGACAAATACGCACCATTCCCTTAATGCACACATATAATATCAGACTGAGGAAATTATTGTGCATTCGGAAAGATGAATATTCGGGGTCGTGTTTTCGTGTCTGGTGTTATTATTACCAACGCCTTATAACAATTCATCTTATTCAAGCTGCACATATCCAAAAACAATCGTTTCAAATCAAGTAGTGGTAGTTAGTTATTTTTGGAGCTCGGGATGACCCACTTCTAGGAATGGCCTACTTTGATAGATTAAAGCATTGCAGATTGCTGTGGGTTGGGTGTGACAACGGAAAAATAATCTTTCGATCTCTATCTATACCATGATTCATAGTTTGAGCATCATGTGATCTCTGACAAGCCTTGGTTAGCGCACCACCACAACTTCTTAGCAAAGTCATACAATCAACCAACCAACTAACTGACCTTTCTGTTCTTAGCTTGACTTTACGTGGTGCAAAATAACATCCAATAAGTTACTACTTATAATGATCTTTTGGAATGGGTCATACCTGTTTGCCTTGAATACCTCATTTTGATTGGGGCCCATTGTGGCAAAAATGAGGGAGGGCACTTCACGCTCCCCAAAGGTCGTTTTAACTTGCCAAAAGTTGGGATTTTCATTATTCATTAGAATCATCTCCTCGCCTTTCCGTATAGCGAAGTCAGGTCCTGAGAAGTCAATCAGAGCCTTCACCATGACAATCTGCTGGGCTACATCCTCAGGGGAATCCACGGCTCGGCCAGACACAACTCGGCAATGCCGATTTCGCAGAGGCTTCATGTAACGCGCCATGTCGGTGAGCTGACATGTCTGTTCCCAAGTACGTGCCAACTCCACGTGATCAGCCTGTGGATAAAAAAGCGCATCTATAAAGACGGTAAAGAAGGAGGTATTACTTTTGGTTTTTAAAGTTCCTTACTGTTTCATTGCTTTATTTTGAAAAGCATGTTTGCAGCGTTAGAGGGACTTAGTATTTGGTCAAAACTGACAAGTCAGGCTATTTTTTCGCGCCTTGATTTAGTCGGAGTGAATTTTGCGCATAAAATTGCAACATAACTCAGATTTAAATCAAACACGCTTTTATAAAGGAGCTATTTCAGGCACCTTAGCAGTTTTTGAGCCCACTTTTTACTGAAATGTCATTGACAAACTAAATATCACAATTTAATGTGCAGATGGAACTGGTTTTAAGTCAACCTACTTATCACATTGCGTTGCAAACATCATGACTCTATAAACTTAAAAGATAACAAAAAAGGTTGACTTAAATTATGCATGCTCAAGAGTATTGAAAATGAGGCATCCAAAGGCAGTTTCATTTCACGTAGTCTTTGCACGCATCTCGCTCCACAGCAGTCGCCATGCGAGCATAGTTAAACTAGCATCGAAGGAGTGGGTGGTAAGAAGGAGCTAACCTCTAATTCGTTGGCAAGCAAAGTAGACTCGTCGACAATTCCCTGAGGGTCAAAGAGAGCCGTCTTCATTTCCGCCAGTCCGATCATTTTGTCAATGTGGGCATCAACTTCGTTGGCCATATGATGAAACTAGCATTAAAAGAGCACATTCAGTAGTCTTCGCAAGGAACTAATATGCAGGAAAGTAGCTTACACAAGTGGCCAATTTCAAATTCGATCTGATAGGCCCATAGGAAATGCAAAGCAACTGACACGAAATCTCTTTTGTTAAGTTAAGTTTAAGTTAATAGCCTGAGAATCGAGAAAAAGCAACACTTAGTCAGGAGCAGCGAAATTCGAACCTGCTGATAAGAGGCTGCATCCTTCAGATGTGATTGAGTGATCAGGGATAACTGAGCGATATACTCCCAGCAGCTGTTAACATTTTCCGTAAGGGCCTAAAACACCAAACTGCGTTCACGATGCGCAAGGGTATCTTATCTGCAAACATAATATGAATGAGTTGCATAAATCGACAATAAAATGGCAGCACTATACCAGCAAGTAATATTTTAGCTAACACATTACTTTGTTAGCGAAAACTTCCGGGGATGCAGCCTTTGGAGAACCAGCATCAATTGCAGCCTGTGTGATCTTGTTCGTCAGGTCCTGAAATATGGCGTTTTGGCATGTTTGGGATAAAAGATTCTACAGTCTGCGATCGCTATAACTGCACGAATACGTCTAGAATTTTCTTTAACAGGTACTTGTGTGGATTGTCTCAGAAAACCGACTGCCAGTAATGAAAGTCCATGAAGGAAAATACATATGTGAGGGTTTCTGCATAATTAATGTCTAAAGACGGTGCATAAGATGTATCGGCATACAGCAGCCTGCACAGAGACACAAACAAAAATTTCAAGAGTACAAAATTACAACTCAATTGGGCACACGTTTAGCGGCTACACAAACCCTTCAGAAGCTAATGTCGAATTGGCATGGGTTTTCAGTGGGCGATTAGTTCTTTGCGCCCATTTACGGTTCCACTCAACAAAGACTGGAGGCAAACGCAAATATACAGTAGCCCTATTTAGATCAACTTTAATGACAACATTATCTAGTTGCTCAGGACAGTGAAGAAATCGCCTGCCCACCAAAAGACTAAACTAAGCCGCGAGTTCACACAAACTTCAACAAAACTTTGAAAAACATTTTGTGCTTTAACACAAGCAGCTTCATGTGCATATTTGAACAGATCTACCAAACACTTCACTAACCGTAAGTGGTACTTCGAGTTTGGTGATGCTCTTCAAGTAGCTGAGTACATCAGCGTTCAGTCGAATTCCGTTTTTCAAGTTCTCCACTTCATCACCGTATTGTCCCTGATAATCTGGATTCTGTTACCAAAAATCAAGTGATCAGCTTATAAATTAGTGCTGTGAAAATGGGAAAATATGTTTCACTCAGAGACGGCCTCTTCATTACCAAGGAATCCGGTCAAATCATTAGTTTTTTTAAATATTAAATACTCCAAAGATATTTTAGGGCATACTGGGATATTATAATCGATATTTGGAGATCAACCTGAGAAATGCGCTGTTGAAGATCGAGAATTCCTTCGAAGAACTGCTTTTGTCGAATGCGCTCCTCGTCAAGAGCCAAGTGATTCACTCCGACCTTGAGGTCACTTGCCACTATCTGAAAAAGCAGCAGCACTATTCTTAATTTTGAAATATACTTTCACGATGATCTTTCACGATTGTTTAAAGAAAGTAGCCCTCACTGGATACCACCCGACTCTGCTACCAAACATAGTAAAATTAATTTAGCTTCGAACTCCTAGCATTGAGAGGTGAATGGAGAACATAACCACGGAATTTTTATCCAAGTTTTGATTCACTTAGTCAGCAGCGATTAAAAAAATAAAATGGGCGAAATTTAATTGGAGCTGGAATTTTGCGTGGCTCGATAAGGGACAGAATGGCTAACACTGCGTTTGCAGGACCAAACGCCACAGACATTGCTTCAACCCATCAAGCTATCAACGGGAGCCCTTCAAGTGCAGTCTGGATCTCCGCACAATTGATCAAGCATTCTCAAGCAGAGAGGGCAGCCCGTGAGCGTCGAGTTGATTGACGCGGAGCTCTGGCTTGGCACATGCGTGTGCACACGCGCCTGTCGCCACCAGATCCCGCCCTCGCTGTCATCGGGCTACTTGGTGAATGCACTACAGACATCCTGTGCCACTCTATGTCACTCTTTCAAGCATCACAAAAGCACCAAAAGCATCCGTTTACATATGAATCTGAAGTCGCATTTAATCACGGTGCAGGCTACGGTGCGGCTTAACCTCCATGGTTGAAATAAAGGGAAATTAATCAAAATAATATCAGAATTTTGCGACATCAACAGAAAAATGTTGACATTACGATAATGCTGAGAAGTATTAATCGTCTCTACTTCCTAAGAAATAATGAAAGTGCCAGTGGAGGTAAAAATAATACTCTTAAAGGAAAGTGCTAGCAACAACGAGTTTGATAGGGTAGGGCAACTAGCCGAAATGCTTTCTGTTCGAAAATCCATGACAGCATATGGAGCTTAGCCTCAGTTCACGGTCACCTACGACTGGGCTTACCCGACGTGTCATGGGCGAAAAAGGATTATGGAATAAGTCTGTAGGGGACATCACACAGAATGGTCGAGGACAGGAAGATGACTATAGACTTTAGAGTTAGGCAATCGTTTCACTTAAATAACTAATTTGACATTAGGGCGCATTAGCATGTTTTGAGAAGTTTCATATTACGCTTAAACAACACTGCTTCCATCTAATTATATTACGCCGAAACCCAAAATTTTCACCATGACCAAGTCTGCGTTCCTGCGAAGACAAGGGTTGGAAAGTGTGATCCTAGCATATGAGACCTGTGACGAGCCAAATGAAGCTGTGAGCTCGTTGAACCCTGCTGGGCATCCATCTACCACTCGATCGGCACCACCCATTAATAGTTAAATGTGTTAATAGAATCAATAGGATCGCATAAAATGGCATCGCAAGATTCCAACTCACCCTGTAATCAACCAATTCGCGGTCAATCGCCGAAACGCCTGCAAAAACCAGGAAGGACGTAGAGAGTACAAGCACAATTAATTTAGATGCATTGCTTGATTACTCTCAAAGTAGCCTGCAATTCGGTGAGGCTTGGATTTCAAACCTTGACGCAAATGCTTTGAATGCTTAAGGAATTGCGCATCTTCAATGTGAGCTGCCAGCGCAGAGAAAGAGGGTGCTCGCACACTATTTACTAATGCGAACTGGCTCTGAAATTGCACACAAATAGGCAATCTTATGGGAATTACAAATGTGTCGGACTTTGATGAGATGTTTGCTGGTCTTGGTGAACCATAAAATAGCCAAATTCACCAGTGAGTGAATTAAAGATCTGGAAGAGCTACTGCGGTGAATGTGCAACTGAACAAAAGTATTTAAGTGTTTGTGAATTCAGCATACGAATACTTCAATCAAAGGTCTGTCTAAAGCGAAGAAAATCTGGGAATAACAGTGCCGAACGCTTTCGCCCCAAACAGGACTCGAGTGTCACATTACTGAAATCAAAGTAATTGAATTCAACCTCCATCTAGTGAAGAAATTGAAAATAAAAATGCAAAACCAAGAGATCGTGGGTGCTGAACGTTTAGCAAAGACAGAGTTGGTGGCTGAGAGAGTAATTATTTCCGTGATTCCCACCCTGAGTAACAAACTTCACTTATTCTCATTGCTTGTCCACAACTGGAAAGAAATTTTAAGAATGCTTTAAATCGACCACCAATGGGGTCCAAACCGGAGTTGATTATTTTTTTTAGTGAAGTGTATTTTAAGAACAAAGTTTAGGGTCTTTGTGGAATGCCTGCGTTTCTTTAAGTTAATTTTTATGCTGGAGGTGCAAGTCGATGGTCTTGAGGCAGACAATATTGTCCTTTATCTCCTTTGTACACTATCTACCCGCTGTCCAAGAATACTCAAACTTCTTACTTTGGGGGTAATTACAGGGAAGGGAACGGAGGGGAAAATCTCCTACACTTGGCGTTGCAAGTTAGCCATCTTTGCTATATGGCCATCAGATCTGTATGGTGTTGAAGCCCTCCTGGAATGAAGTCTGCGTTCTTTATCAGGAAGACCTCAGTCCAAGACTGCATTAGCGGCATTCACACATTTAGAATCGTGGATCATTAGTAAAGCCTGCGTAATTGATAAAAGGCTAGCGATCCTTGGAGGCGCGAAATTCACGCTACATTCAATAAACTTGGCAATTAATAAGCAAAAATGAGTTAGAGATTCAAATTATCAGACACAAAGAAACTGTCAGCGTGTGCAAAAAGGTTCTGAGTTCAAATTTGCCTCATGATTTTCAGGTATTTAAAACCGTAAATAAGGTTTTTTGCAAGGAGTGTCAATAAAATTACAATTGAAACAGTCTTGAAATAGCAATTTGCAAATAGAAGTGGTAGACAAAGGTTCTAGACATATTCGGGCTTCAAAGCGACCAAAGGCATTAAAAGCCAAAAGATTAGCAGTCAGGTACATATGTAATGGTCGTGAACACTTCAAAGAAAGGCTCTCACCTCTGGACATTGCGTGTGATGTTTACGACTATGCGTTCAGAGACAAGAAATGCTGTCAAAGTAGTTAACTATACACTAGCGAGAAGATGCAAGTTTGCTGCGGGCAGTGACGCGTCTGAGGGTGTTTGAGAGAAATTGAAGCTGTTGATGCTCTGGGAGAACTTTTAAGAGAGAATCAGCTTTCCTGGAAGGCAGTGCGTGCTCAAGCGCGCACCAGCCAATGATTGAGGTAGCATGTGAGTAGTTCATACCTCTGATATATGGGGTGCTTGCGTGTGTTTGTGCCCTCACTTAGTGGATATTCGCAGTTCATGCATCGTGAAGGGGTGACTGAAGTCTCTGCCTGTCGTGATTTTATTATGCGCCACGAATTTTATATTTGCTCACTCCACTTTCATAATCAGTGTGCGCCTTTAAACAAGATATCCGTCTTGCATAGACTAACTTCCCAAGTGCATTTCTACCAAACTCGCAGGCAGAGTAACTTTGTTTACAAATTGATAAAATAAACATGCTGAAAGTTAGTTTGTCAAATATTCGCATGCGAACAAGAATGTTCTGGTTTAAGTCACACTACTTGACTTTGTTAATTACAAAAATGCCAAGTACTAACTGAAGTAATGCTGTGAATGATTCTTTGGAAAAGTGGTTGTATTTGGAAAAAATATGAACTTTCGAGAAATTGCAATTTTATAGCTTCCTAAAAGGCGTCGTTCACGTAGCCCACTCTCGATACTCAGCCTTTCACACCATTAAGGCCACTCAAAATGCAGCAGACAGTGAAAATTTAGGATAACATGAAACGCTTTGTCGGCGGCTGCCTCAGATTTTAAACGGAATTTCTAGAATTATTGATTCTGTTAAAAGCGCGGTCAGTTGCTATTATGTCATCCAAAGTAATAATGTTGGATTTTTCGGGATCTTCATCAAATCATTCAGGAACTGCAAAACATCTGTATTGTCTTGGTGTTCGTTTGACCCCCGGTTTAGGTTACAGAAAATAGTTGGCAAATTTTGCCTTCGCCGAACGGCTAGCCTCTGAGTTACTCCAGCAACCCCGATTTCCTTCCTTTTCTGCCTAAATGTCAAAATTTTTTGCCTACATATACGTCTCGGAGCGTTATAATTGTGTCTGCTAGTGTAATGCTCGGTTTGCTTAACTGTCGGTGGAGGTAACTTAGGCAGCCATCTTGTCCTGCCCGGCTGGGGCTGGCCTTTGGGCAATACCAGCTGCCCCAACCCTTCTGCTAGCAGAATAAATAGACTCTACCCTGGTGCTACGCCTTCTTTGACCTTCAGGGAAGTCTCGTGTCGCTGCAGCTAGCTTCTATTTTGAGGGGGTCAAGACAATTTTTTCACCAGGATGGATTGAGATGTCAATCAATTAGTTCCTCTCTTATATGAGAATATCGTTTAAGATTAAATTATTGTGAGGAAGCAGTAATCTTTAAAGAGGCTGTTTTTAAATTTACATTGATTATATATGCACTAGGATGCAAAAGATTTCGCTCTAGGTGCCACTGTGCCATTGGTCTCAGCACAATCGTTGCACTCACTACACACAGAAATGAGAACAAGTACATCGCAAAGTATTTATGGGACAATGGTAAGTTTTGGATGCTTATCTCAAATACTTGTCTTTATATTTTTTAACACATGCCATAATGAAGCAAAACTTACCTAGATGTAGAAAGCTAATCGTAGGATTTCGAGCCACAAACCTCCAAAAAATATCTGCCTTAGTGTCCTTATTTAAACAGTCTAATGAAGTTGGGTACATAATATGCGAAATTCTTTCGATTTCACTTTTAAGCATGCAATATAGCCATTTTGCATTACTGGAGGGAATTCGGATACGCTTCGTTCGGAAGTCTCCGGTGTACTTCGTTTCTTAGTTGGTGCGATGTCTGATGCCGAAAAATTAGTAGAAGCTGGGGTATTTCGTCCAAGATATACTTTAATTTTGAATCTTCCCATACTATTTAATGAGCATTCAGTATATTCAATATTAAATCTACTAAATACCATTAATTGTGTGCTCTAGTGTTTGCTTTGGATGTCGTCTCGTCTTTGTAACGGGGTAGGCGGCGTTTTGCTTAATTACAGTGTATTGTGATGTATTTCAGGTAGCAAAGAATTGGGTTTATCCTGCATCCCTGTTCCTTGCGTATCCGACCTGAGTTTAGACGCTTATGTGAGGGTTTTGCAAAATTAGCTTTTTTACTAGTCTTACTTGACCTAGCACCAAACAATTACAGTGCCTTAAAAAACTATTGATTCGCTCAGGACACCTCTTTGATAGCTTCCATAAAATAGCTCTGATTATTATTTCTACACAATGTGCCAGAATGGTCATTTTGCTACTTTTTAGTTCAAATATCCTGATGATCCTCTTGTTCTTCGACCCCAAGTCGGTGGAGATCTACTCCGAGGTCGTTCTTCCGGCGGCTTCTGTCGTCCGCGGAGTTTTATTCTTCGCCTGATGCTCATTTGCGTCATCCTTGCCACTATTGCCGGCTGTATTCTTATCATCTTTACTCTACGTCACTCAAACGCCTGGCCGTGGCACCGTCATGCCTATCGTGGTATGTCCAACGTCGGGTTTTGTCGCGCCCTCACGCCCTTTCCTGGACTGGACGTGGAGGAGCGCTACCTCTACGAACCCAACGCAATAACTATCACCCATGGGCCTGTAGCAGGCTTTCCTGCTGTTGCTATCTTTCATCTATTGAATGATGCTATGACAGTGATGCGAACCCACAAAACCTGCTACGTCTATCCTCTCATGCGCGAGGTCTCAGAAGCCGTGCCTGTTGATGAAACTGTCTTCGAGCGCATCAAGGTACATTTCCTGGCGTTCTCCTTCACTATTAAAAGCTACACTAGCTCGTTATTTAATCGATTTATGGAGCGTTCCTCCGAAATGCACGATTTCAGCGCACTTTTGGTTCCATTACTTTGGTTCCCAGTAATTTCTTTGAAATTTCTCTCCATACGTCAATGTACTCTTTATTAGCTAAATTTATGCCGTCCTTAAATATCCTTGTTTTAGCGACAAATCAAACGCATGATTTATCTGCTTTGAAACCGTTTTTTAGGTTTGTCAAAACTTACATCGACCGGAATAATGGGGAGGAGATTTCGTTCGGTGTTCAATGCGTCTCAAACCTCCTCATTGTTATTGTACTCATGGGATTATTTTGTAGTTATAATTAAATTAATCTACTGCTCATTTCAATCACACAATTAGTTTCTCTTGATGAATTCCTAGTATCTTTGTGTTTGCTTTCTGCCTTCTGAAGGAAGCCCACGAATCAAATATGGTTCAGTTTAAGTCGCCGCTTGGCATGCGTGTGTTTATGTTGTCGCCCAACCGTGAGGAGCGTGTCAAAATCAATCATCCCGCTGCTTCCGCCAACTGCTCAGATGTGCCCATCTTCCGCCTCGTCGAGATGATCCTTTCTCAGGCTATGCAACTGGATTCGGTGAGTTCAGCCTCCTGAACTCTCCATTCTCAATCCACGTTTTGTTATTTAGGGTAGGGTCCTGTCGGTTTGACCTATGTTTGTTTCACATCCACAAATAATCGTCATTTCAAACACTCTCCCTATCGCGATAGTCCAATGCGAACAATCCACTGCGTGCATTGGCTGATGGCCAAAGTTGACGTGGCGCAGAATTTGGATTAAAATCATTAGGCATAAATTGGTGCTAATTCAGGGCAAACGTTCGGTATTTTTCAAATTACAAGTCTATATTATTCCACTGCACAAACGCGACATACATTAAGACCACTTCTAATTCAAAATAATAAGAAATCAGCAAGCGACAAGAATTGTTTACAAAATAGAATCGTCATGCACGGAATGCGTATAAAACAGATTTAGCTTTGTGTGTGTGTTTCCCACACAAGTAGCCCCTAGTTGATGTTTACCTAACACATTTAAATCAATCATTACGGGAGCCGGGATTCAACAGTCATTTTAGCCAGGACTTTACCCATGTTTATACATTTCTTGTGGCTGCCGGCCAGGTAGCCAATAGGTAAGACTTTAGTGGCAATGCCTTTATTACCTGCCTCACGGGCAATCGAAGAGGGCACGATCAGTGCGTAAAAGTACGTTGACCATGGAGCGGCACGGCCAGATTCGGTCTGCATCTCAGTTATTTTAATTGTGCGTATTATTGACCGGTTAGCCTCGGCCCTCGAGCGCTGATTGTACACACTCGGGGTATAATTATGCTACCAGAAGGGATTGGGCGAAATCAAACATTCCTGAAATTTTGGGAGATTACTAATCAATCAGAGCTTCTAATAAATTAAACTGAAACTTTTTTTGTCAGTCGCAGAGGTAATCGACGATGGCATTGTATTTCCGGAGTAGCGCTTATTGCACCTACCTGTGTCTACGGTATTTGTAGCGAAATTCGGTGTCGCATTCCGCTGTTATTTACATTAGACCTTCTAGTTCTCATCCCGCTTATTGTCGTCCAAACAGAAGACCGATGTGCGAAAACTGTATGCTTTGAATAAGGCCATGGCATATTTCGACTGCACGCACCTGGAATAGCTGTGACAAAACTCTATGCCGAATGTGGACGAATGCAAGATGATGACAACGCACTTTTGGTGAGGCTCTTTGCGGATACGTGCGGCGAATAATCTATTTGACGCTTGCTATTATGTTAAAATGGATTTCGCCTACGTATATCTGTTTTGTTTACTTGTTCCTATCGCCTGCGATTTTGGAATTAATAAAAATTCAGTTGGTGTTGATAGCGTGTGTAAAGGCGAACAAAGGATACCGCAGGTGTCAGATTTTTTCCGTGTGTCCTGGAAAGGCACTTGGCATTCCACTCATGTCTCCTTGCTTATGCAATCTAAAATTTAAGTAACCCACTCCAGACACATCAAAAATACCATCTAAGTTTAGGACAACAGTTAATTACTTCTGAGACACTTGGTTTTTTGAAGGCTTTGAGAATTTTGTTACTACAGACCGACGTTTTGATTGCGGTAGACCTCAGTTATTGTTGGTCGGATTCTCATGTTAAATGCAAGTCATTTTTGCAACGGTATAAGGGGTTGGGAGTTTTGGTGTATTTTTGTGCCTCAACTACATTTCCAATCAGTTCATCCACCTCATCTTCCATCATCATCATTAAATGTACTCTCATCTTGGTTAAGGTGTACGATGGAAAATGCTTCTCCTGAGTATTACTGTGTGAGCTATTAAGTCTTACCAATTACGTTGTCTACGTTCGCGTGCGCTTCACTCTAATAGACTTCAGAGGCTGCGATGTCGCCTGTAATTTGCTCGGAGGAGTGTCCGCCAGGCGAGAGTCGGGACAGTCCGGGCGTCCCACGACAGGTGTGCCGCTGTCCTCCTAAGGAAACGCCTTTGGCTTTCCCACAGCAATCGCTTCCATTTGTGGACGATGAGGGGGCGGACGAGGATGGAGTTGAAGCGGGTGATTCCAGTATGTGCAAGCTCGTTGCTATGGCTCATTTAATTATGCGTTTTTTTCGCCAGCTTACGTTCTTCATAAGACTTTTTCTTTGCTTTTATGATGTTTTGTATAAGCAAGGCCCTGCATTCAAATAATGAGAATTACGTCTTATTTGAACTGCTATTTTAGCTTCTGTTTTTCACACCAAATAGGTATGCATAGTCGAAATTTCAGTTTAATAGTACTAAGGTAAGGAAGCCTTGGTTAAATGGATGTGCTTTGCTTAACTGTCAGTTCGTTAGGGATCGTTCACCAGTGCGCGGTCCTCCGTTTAACCGTGGAGCATTGTAACCCATGACTATGCGTGCTGAGGCGATCGAGTGTTATAGTATCGTCAAAGAGCAAGATCGGTTTCTACTGCCACTACTACCACCATCCTCTCCTAACGCCCTCTCCCTGTTTTTAATAAACGTTCGCCTTCAGGTTGAATGAGAATTAGTAACTGATATAAAGCTGCAGCATTTCCTTGCCTTTATCCAAATCCTTGACGAAGGTCAAAGCATTGACACTTTCGGCACTAGATCTCAGATATACAATCACCCATTGGGATCCCAATGTTTTATTATTCCAAGATCATCTGGACACCCATACTTATGAAATGACGAACTTTGATCCAATCCCCGACCTTAACCCCATGTCATCGTTTTAAAATCAAGTGGTCCACTTTTCAACCGAGAACATCGGTTATGAGAAAACGAGGGAATAGTGGACGGCCCTTCAAGCTACTGCAGCTTCTCCTCGTCTCCTCTGTTGGCCACCTGCATTTGTACGGCAGGGTATTGCTTAGGATCTTATGAACCAGTTTCAGGCTCTCGCCTTCTGAGTGTTCGGTGGCCGAGGTCTGGTCTCTGAATGACAAGGATGATTCGTCCTCTGCAGATACCTCATTATGTTGGCCTTTTGCTAGCTTTCATGTTCTGTGTATTTGTTGATGTAACCAATTCTTTGTAGTTGGGGTCACCAGGTAGTCCCTGTGAATTCAACAGAACTGTTGAAATAATTTCGATTGCTGTTAAAATCGCTAAGCCTCGGTTTGAGTATGCACTTTTTTTGCTTTGTAAGAAAAAAAATACTAGCCACAAAATTTCCTGCGTTTGCTTCATTAGGGATGCACTGATCCTGTCTGTGTTCAGCAACGCACAATGTTGCTATCATCGGTTTTCAGCAGCATAAAATGGATCCTTTGTACCACCCATCATAGCATAGGGATCATGATCTGGCTGAGTTGCGTTGCAGTTAAAGTCGAGGACCCATTACTTTCGATGCCATTTTTCTTTAGACCAACTCTTTCGCCAACAGCGTGCAGCTGAAGCACTTCGCGGTCTGGACCCGCCTATCGAAAGTAAGAAGGCATTGTCCCTAGTGCTTTCAGTATCTTCAGTTTTTGTTGAGCCATGCAGAATGTGAAACCTGGGTTTTCTAATTTGTGGGTTTCGCTGAACCGCACAGCGCTTGTAAGTGTCCTTCTGGAACTGCCGAACTGAGTAATTTTTGCTTGATAACAAATACAACCTGTTCTTTGTCAACATTTATGTTTACTTAAAACTCGATCATCTTCGTGCTTGCTGCGTCTTATTGCTGACAGTTTTCGTTTTTCTTTTAATTCGCAATTCGTGTGTGACGTTCGCATTGTTTGTATGAGAACCGACAATCCCATCATAAAGAACAATTTTCCCTTGGTGCAATGCTTTTTTAAGCTTTAGGTTCTCCCCGCTTGAAACTCGATATGACCTTGCTGTAGATGTAGAGTTATTGAACTTGGCCATTTGCATTTCTCACGCGAAAACGCGAAAATTGTATAGTATACCGCCACAGCATATAATTATTTTTATTAGTTTTGTGGCCTCCTTGGTAGTGGCTGCCTGAGCTCATGGCCTCCAATTTACTGTACATATGCTTAACGTGAGGTCATCTTTTTTCAGCTCATACTGCTCTCATCCGAAGCACCATTTTCAAGTCGCCCTGAAATGGTATTTCTGTTTTTAGTACCGCCGCGATGCCGTGTTGTTGACAAGGTTTTAGAGGGTGCGGTCCCGACCGGATCAAGACACACTCTCCCGCTGATGACTATCGTTCAGTGTTAGTTTTTGCATATATAAAAGTCGGTATTGTCATTGATGTTAATCGGTCGTCCAGTTTCACTGTTGCTTAGGCTCGCCATATTCAATCTTATTCCCAATTTTATTGTTAGTCCGCATGACTGACCCCACACTGGTATTGCCATTTGTTCATTCATACTTTACTACTGAATAATAAAGCTCAGTTTATTCAATGCTTGTTCTTTACCCTGTTATTCCGACAGGGCGTCTAGAGGCCTTTCCGGGGTTGATATGGTTTTGAATGTCACCAAACGGTGTGCATTACTGAAACGGTTCGGCAATCGTAGCAGTGTAAAATCGACTAGAAGATGTGTGGGTCTGTCGTAGATAGGTGCAGCCGGGGGACTTGCAATGTCACATCGGGACCGGGCTGTATCATCTTCGACAGAGAGGTAGTAAAAGTGGAAATGGTGTATGAGATTGTTCGTACAGTCCCAATAAAATGCAGTTTAATCGACTGAGATACCGCGGCAGAGCACGCATATTGCCTTTGCATCTAATGAGGCAGATCTCTCGGATCATTACATATAAGACACAATTTATTCTTAAATAGGTTGCGATTTACTAGATTCTATAGGCACAAGTCCACAGCATTAAATCCAATCAAACTAGGGATTATTGTATTAATTTGGTGTTTAAAAATCTAAAAGCAAAATCACTTCTTTAACATATAATTTATAATGGTGCAAATCGTGTTGCAATTTTCGCTGCATAGCACTTTATTAGAATCTAATAAGCCAGTACCTTTTGAAGTCGATGAAGATGTTTGAGTCGACCACTGACTCTGCATGTATCAACCTTGTTTAGGAAGCAACTCCAGTTTTGGCGTGTTTAACGTTCTTTTCACCTTAGCTTTCGGCTTCCGAAAAATGAATGTATGCCAAGATTTGATCAAAATTTTTTTCTGATTATGTTTACAAAGACAATTTTATCGATTATTAAACGATTTGCAAGGCAAACTTGCAGTCAAATGAATCGATTCGCATAAATTAATAAGCCAATCTTTTAAACTGTTCTCCATTTCACGTCAAAAGCTTTTGCTCCGCATATAATTTTGCGTAAAATTTTTAAGACCTTCATTTTTTGATTTTATAGAACAATTCATTGCATTCTGGATACAACACGTCGCTTTTACGATATTGGCAGTCTGCGTCTTGTACTGTCACCGGAGATAACCTTATCTACCCCATATTTATTAGGTATCCTATGTACCCTATTCTCAATTGTGGTAGACTACATTGTGCAATAAGTTTTCTGGTAATGACGCAAAATAATTGAACGGTTGAAGCTTGCCTTAACGCTTTAACATACGATTTGTTGCTTCCGCATCGTTGGAATTTTGTCTTTAATTTTTTACAGCTCAAATGATGATGCTAAAGATGGCATACCTGGACTACCTAATCAAGTTATCCTGGGAATAAATAACCTGGTGGAACATTTGAGACCATTAGTAGAAAAGAAACTCAAATGTGTGCTTATTTTCGGTGTTGTTGATGACTCAGTGAAGGATGAAAGAGGTTCAGCTGCGGATTATGGCAAGAGCCCTGTCATTGGTGCGTTGAAGTTGCTGAGGTCCCAGCTACCCTCGCTCGTCCTCGCATGTGATGTGTGTTTGTGTGCCTACACTCAAACGCGCCGCTGCTGTGAGTTTCACATTTCACATTCATCTCTATGTCGCTGTTGCTGGATTATTGCGGAGTTGAAAACATCTCTGAAGTTATGATCTTGGTATAAGTGGCACACTAAGTAGAATTATATGTTTTTCATTTTTCAGATATATCAAATGTGTGTGGAGATATGGACATCGAACTAACGATAAACAGATTGGCCGAAATAGCACTTAACTATGCAAAAGCGGGTTTGTGCTTCTTTTCTCATGCACTTAATTAAATGACTTTTTGGTGTACTGTTGTTGGAACTGATTTACGGTAGTATTTTTAAAGTATAAACGGCACAAGGTGTTGACAGATGTTGCAATATCGTCAGATTCATTAATTTGATTGCTGATTTTTACCACCGTTGTTGCTAAAGTTATTCCCAGCTGGCCTGTATTTTGAGGATAGATATCTGCGTATGTGCATACACTTGATGCGCTCACAAGTAGATACATCAGGTTTCGGCAAAATCAAGTGTTGCATTTACCTACAGCAAGTATTTTGTCTTGATGTTTTTTTTAATTGTGGCTCTGAAACAAGTGGTGTAAAACCCATAGAGAATGCTTTATTCTCATGAATTTGCGGTTTATACGTCTAATTACATCCTTTTTTCCACTAGAACCGAAGATATTTAATGTTTCAGCTCAGGCGCTGTCATTTAAGCTTTTCTTATTGCCTTTTGCGTTTTTAGGAGCACATATAATTGCGCCTTCAGATATGTCGGAGGGTAGGGTTTTGGCAATAAAGCAAATTCTTTACAAGAACGGTTTTTCGCGTCAAGTCTCAGTTATGTCTTACGCTGCAAAATTTGCCTCATCCTTTTATGGGCCTTTCAGGTGACTTCCCCAGCTCATCAACTTGATTCCAAAACTCTTCTAATGATTCCTGCTTTCCTTAAAACCAGCCTTTGTGCTCAAGCAGATAAATATAGTGCTTGCCCTCTTAAGCGCCATTTAATAGATTACTGCAATTTAAGTCAAATTCTTCGCCACATCCTACCAATTCATCCACTGGGATTGAGCTAACAAGAGCAACCTGCATGATTACTCAAAGTACTGACACAGTACTGTAAATTGCTTTCGTAACTTTGTACTATCAATTAAATGTATTGCTAATCTAAGGCGTACTTTTACCAAGTGCCCAGAGTTTCGGATAGATTTGTCTGAATGTCACTTCGCGATTTTAACTACTAAATTCTACTAGTTTGTTAAGGAATACGTGCTATAGCTAGAAGTGATTGTTCTTCTTACATTTGTGTAGGAGTCTCGGTTAGTGCCTAAGATATAGTGAATGCATTACAATACTTGGGTATTCATTGATACACTGCCTTTTTGAAAAGAGCGGCAATAGGTTCAGGCGATGCGACCACCGACCGAAAGTCTTATCAATTACCACCCGGTGCTGCAGGTCTTGCTGTTCGAACTGCAGTAAGTTTTCTGCTCCTCTCTCATTTTGGTTTCGAAAAATAGACAAAATTTGCTTAAATGACCTTTGCCGTCTAGATTCGCGATGCCAATGAAGGTGCTGATATCATAATGATTAAACCGGGGATAACCTACTTAGATATAATTGCAAGCGTTCGGCGCGAGGTGAACTCCACTTTCCTAAAATGGTGCCACACTGACGTTCATGTTCTGTGTTAACGACCGACTTGTTTGCCAATTTAGCTGCCATTTCATCCGATCGCTGTTTACCACGTTTCTGGTGAATATGCTATGCTGATGGCTGCCGCGGACGCTGGCTGCATTGACTTAAAGTCAGCTGCACTGGAAATCATTCTCTCATTCCGCCGTGCAGGTACATCAGTGAGCCCTATTGCTTTACCTATGTACAGGCCTATATACAGACGATAATGAATGGTGTATTTTAGTGTGCTTAAGTGAAATCAATCAATGTCAAGCACTAAATCGCCTCGCTTAGTAGCACTGCATTCATTATTCAACCCTCAAGTTTTCCTATTTATTGCGTTTAATGTGACATTTTTCAAAATACTTTAGGAGCGTCCATTATCATTACGTACTTGACACCTTATCTGCTGGACTTAGATCTCAACGATGCATTCTGCTGAAACATGGACTTGGTGATATCACTTTGATGATTCAATATTGTTGAACAATACTATGAATCGAATTGTTGTTAAATACAATTTATCACATGGCTGTTTAGCTGTTTTAGGCAAAAAAAGGATAATGCGATAGTTACGAGTTTCAATTCATGTGTCTCTATGAAAAAAAGAATCACACAGATCATTACATCGCAACCTGAGGCTTTCCAAACCACGAGAGAAAAGACGTAATACTCGGACATGGATTAGTGAACTAGTAAAAGCACAATGGCGGAGGCTTAAGTTGGTTCTTTACCAAAATCGAAAGTTAAATAAGCAGCAAGCGTATCACATGGTCCCTGTCTACTCTCAAGCGTTGTTTTTAATGATTTCCCTAGGTCGACCTTTTACGTCAGCCACCACAACGCAGTCGATGTTCTAAGCAAGCATTACAAGCTAAGTAGGCCAATACTCGAAGCCCCACACAACTCATCAGGAAATAGATTCAGGGACCGAAAATGGGTTGGCCATCATGCGTACCCATCGATAGACTTATGGTGCTTGGCATGAAAATCGATTCATCTAACAAAGTTTAGAGCGTTGACATAGTTTGTGGGAGTGAGATTTCGCATCAATTTTTCTTAGTATTTTTATGCATTTGCTGTCTCCAAAGATTAGGCAGATGTCTGTATAACAAGCTATTCCAGATGCTTTATGACCGACATTCCTCTGATAATTACTGACGTTTGTGTAGAACACGCAACGGGGTATCACTGCAGGCAGACATCATTTTCAGCTCCATGTTTACCCCTCTCCGATTCTCCCCGACACTAGCACGTGCACTTCTTCCACCATGCTAAGGCTCTTCCGGCTAAAGTTAGCTTTGGACTGTCACCAATGAAGACATCTTCAGGGAAGATATAATGCTATTCGGCATAGAGAGGAGGTGGGGACCGCTGTGATGACCTAGAGGCCAGTCCACCCGATGCAATCACAACGATGGCGACTTACGGTGAAATCTTTACGAAATCAAAGCTCAAGCCTATTTAACTTATTCCATGTTATTTTCGTTGCAAGGTATTTACCTTAGCAACGCTTAATGAAATTTCAAAAGAAATTTTCGTGCTTGTATTAATACTTTATTTAAAGCTTAAATTTTTAATATAAGACGTCATATTTAGTCTATTTATGTGATTAAGATACTGAAATTCAGAAAATATGCAGGGATTGCCTAATTTATTAAATAGGGTCAAAAGCGCTGTATTGCTAAATTCATTAAAATATGATCTGCGTACAAAATGTCTACTTAACGTGTTAAAAATATGCCCTGACCTTATATCAAATAATTTATTGTAATTTGTTGAAAGCATTCATAATTTAGATTTGACCTTGAACTAGCGTGGAATTTTCAAAAGTTTGCCAGCAGTACTTTCGCTGTGTGGTCGGGTCGTTGCTTGGAGTTGGTATTTCAGTTTCAATTTCAAAGCCTGGAGAGCGTATCAGATTGGTCTTTGTGCCATTATTTAATGGGAATATGCCTCGTAAAAATAACGTGATTGCTCTTAAGGCGAAAATAGCGCATCTGGAATCGGAACTCGCGAAGACTCGCCCAGTTCGGCAGAAGATTGCTCAAATGTCTAGCGAAGTCGTCAGTTCGAATCCCTATAGTCGTCTTATGGCACTTCAGAAGATGGGTATTGTTGAGAATTACGCACAGTGCGTTTTAAACATAGCGTGTGGTTGACGTTTTCCTAGGTTACTCTGGGTTTTAAATCTTTTCTTGCTTGAAGCAAACCACCTTTTCCTCCATTGTTCTTGCATAACCTTTTTAAAACCACAAATGCTGTGACCTGTGAAAATACACTCTTAGGCTGTGACAAATACCACCCTAGTTATTAACAATCCGGCTCTCTTAGGATTCGTGAAAAGGCCGTTGCCATTGTTGGCGTTGGTGGCGTTGGATCAGTGGCCGCGGAGATGCTTGTCCGTTGCGGTATTGGCCGACTCATTCTCTTTGACTATGACAAGGTAGAACTAGCCAACATGAATCGTCTCTTTTTCCAGGTACAGATGTTCTATGCTTTCCAGTAAATTTAACAGAAATCTGATCGCTTTCATGCTTGGGTTAATTCTCATGCAATCGAGGTTAATACGAATAATCTCAGTGGACTCTTGTTCTGTCCAGTTGTCTGTACCTGTTATTTTTTGCACGTCAATTGTGTTTTCTTCGTTGGTTTGTGTCTGTAAAGTCCTTGTACCTGAATCGAAAACTTCATTCCGAATATGCCAATGATGGGGGCGAATCCGCCCTTTTCCTACCTTTAGCCCCATCAGGCAGGTCTAAGCAAAGTGGAGGCAGCAGTGGCAACCCTGCAAGTGATAAATCCAGACGTCGCCGTGGAGTCACACAACTACGATATCACCTTAGTGGACAACTTCGACTCCTTCCTCAGCACCTTGCGCGGTGACAAAGAAAACGCCATTGATTTGGTGCTCTCCTGTGTGGACAACTATGAGGCTCGCATGGCTATCAACAGGGCTTGCAATGAACTCAACCAGGTGTGATTTTCTTCACCCTCTTGTTGTAGCTGATTAATTTGCCTGGTGTGCTTTTCATAATACTAGTTTGTCTACTTATGCGGCGAAAGTAGTGTGTATATCTAGGTGTGGTTCGAGTCGGGAGTGAGTGAGGACGCGCTGAGCTGTCACTTTCAGCTCATGTATCCGGGACGGACGGCATGCTTTGAATGCATGCCGCCGCTGGTGGTAGCTGCGGGTCTGAACGACACCAAGGTGCTCAAACGCGATGGTGTCTGCGCTGCCTCCCTTCCCACCACCATGGCCATCGTCGCCGGTCTCATGGTACAAAATGTTCTCAAATTTCTGCTCAACTTTGGGGAGGTATGGCCGCTTTTCTTTAGCAGCGATGATGACTTAAGAGTATTTATAGGAGTTGAGTCCGTTTTTTTTTGGAATATTTCAAAAGTTTGCTGAATTCGCTCTCACAACTATTCTGCATCGTAGCACGGCTCATTGTCAATCCACTGCCCCCCTTAATCCCCCTTTTTGACCAACATAAGCATTTGTTGCGTGTTTTTTGCCCGGGTACGTAATTTATTAAAGTAAGTGCCAAAGTGAACCTCGTCCAAAGTCTGTAAATTTGCAGGTGAGGTTATGCTTGAAAAGTCGGTCAGTGAATGCTAAATTTTTTGTCCTTAACTGAAATGTATTATTGTCCAAACTAAGAATTTACTTGAAATTGTTTTAGCTTCCGAATAACATTATAAAACTGGGTTTTTAGAATGCTTTATTTCTCAAGTTGACAAAATTGGATGAAGCTGGTCTAGTTCTTCCTTTCCATATGTGGTTGCTTTTTTAACGCTCAGGTTATTCATATTTATTACGGTGGTTAAAGCATTAGATCAGACACAGCACGAACGCTGCCATGCTAGGTTTCGAGCTACTTTGGCTACGGCGCAGCCAAGGATACGGTATATCAAGTGAGCCTGCGTCCAAATCCCTTGTGCGCGGATGCGTGGTGCCGCCGACGACAGAAGGAACGACGGACGCAACTGGTTACACGCGGCTTACCGGAGGACGCGGCGTGGGACGCGGAAGCCCAAATGGCCGCCGCGGCGGAGCGCCAGCGATTAGCCCGCGAGGTCGCTACCGCTCCTCTACATGAGGACAACGAGTTTCACATCGAGTTGGTTGGCTGCTCCATCGTTGATGAGGCCTGCACTGAGAATGCTGCTTCTGGTGTCCCCGTGATGACGGGTGAGGAATTGACTGAAATAGAGAAGAATGATAAGGGCTCTACGGATGGTCCAAGTCTCGACGAGTTGATGAAGCAACTACGAGGCCTATAAACCAACTCACCTACCTTTTCTCCCTCTTCAATTGGCAACCATCTTTTGATCCATTCCATGGTCTTTCTGTCTTTTGATTTGAGTGTTTTGTGTTGTTAAAAATTGAGCCATTGGTAATTTAATGCATCGAAGGCTTTAATGTCTTTTTTAGCAGTTACCTATACCCATGGTTGGTGCTCAAAACCAATATTTGTAATGAGTACATGAACGGAACTTATGTGCTGATTCTGAAGTATAGATTTTGGATATCAAAGAAACACGCGTTTCAGTTTATCAATTTCAAATTGTCCATTGAGTGAATTCTGTGCTTCACACGTCACCCAAGTCGATTCCAGCCGTCCAACAAAGCCTCTCTCTGTAGATTTGGAAATGCCTTACGGTTTTGCTGGTTTCCTTCCTTACTTCTAAAAAGGCGGTTTTTCTGCCTGCAATTAGCTGATACTAAGACCAGTTGATCGTACACTGGTTAGGCATAATTAAGGTGATTTATCTGTGGGACCTCCAAACTGGCATGGGTAGTTCAGCAATTTAGGAGTACCCTAAATTTGGAAGGTGAGTAAATGACTTCTATAACTGGGCGAATTGAGAAGCAGTAGGTGATCTAAAGCACCAGTAACTCCTGCTGGTTGACATCTTCCACAGTCAGTCCCCATTATTCAGCATCAAATTTCACGTTGACCAACTAAATTGGTGGAGGTTTGGGATCTTTTGGGTGGTAACGTTCTATTCAGCCAGCGTAGTTTTGTGCTCTCGTGTTTAGATAGGTATTTTCAACTTTAATCAATGGTTTGCACGTTTTCAATCACGTGGCGCCTAATAAATCGTCACTCTCGTTTTTAACATGCCTCAACAAAATGAAGATGACGACGAAGATGAGGATGATTCTATTCGGGAGGGCGTCTACCGTCCCTGGAGCACATACCTCTGTAGCTGTCAAGAGAACTGCAGTACGTCGAGACTATTTGACTTGCATCGACTAGTTATGCTTAAATTGCCATTCTGGAGTCTGATGCTGTTTTCTCTCCATTAACTTTAGTGAGTTGTCTGTGTGTTCCAACCTTCTTGCCCTGCTTCATGTGCGAGCTACTTCACTACGTATTCGGATTTAGGTGGTTTCACGCCTTTGGTTTGGGAATCATCTTAACCCCGCTGGCCCCTTTCCTCGTCATGATTGCGCGCGTACTGATTCGGAGGAAGCATCAACTTCAGGTATAATAGGCACAACCCTGACATTCCCGTCACGTTTTGCGTAATCTTTTTAACACCCATATTATTTTTACTGAGTCACTATCAGTTTATTCAGCCCTATATAGCATTGATAAGTTAAAAGTTAAAAGGGGATTCCAGTCGAATCGCTAATAAATCAAATCAATCAAGAAAGAGCATAATCAATGTCTGCATGGTATAGGAGAGATTCTTTCTTGACAGACGCCCGCAAAAAGGTGTGTTTCATCCTATGGTAAAAGTTGCCACCCTCTGGATCTCCATTTGATAAACATTGCATGCATAGGGTCTCAATACCAACAAGCAAATCACTTTTAGTGAGTTTTATAAGATTTGGCTGGATAAAAGCATTCATTTGAAAAGTGCCTAAATTACGGGATACTTTTGAGTATGAGACTGAACAATACAACTTCTCTGTAGCACTTTTGTTCCATTCATAGGGTAACATTTGCGTTGACGTGTTCTGCACCGCACTATGCTTTCTCTGTTCTGCGTGTCAAGTGCGTGATGAGATTGTAACCCTACGAAGAGACCACCGCTGGCACCTCGCTCACCCGCCACCTCCAGGACCGCCAAAACATTCACCCTACGTTGCGCCTCTCTGCGAGGCCTTTGCCAACCACCACAAACGCGTATCCAGGGGTGATAGTGATACTAGCAGTAGTAGTAATGATAGTGACAGCAGCTCTGAATCCACCGGCGACGAAGTCTCTTCTAAAAGCGATTCAGGCGAAAGTAGTAGCTCAGAGTCAGATAGCAGAAAGAAAAGAAGAAAATAGAGTATCGCTATTAGTTTCATGTTAGTGTACGTCTTCTATTTAACTCCAGCAGATCAAAAGTATGTCGAGAGGTTATCAGTGCTACAACATTACCAAATTCAATGATGCCTTCGGCGATGTTGTGCTTAACTGGAAACGAAATATAACAATGAAACAGTGGGAACACGATAGTTGAAATAAAGAAGGAAAAATACGTGCTTTGCAGTAAAAGCGAAATCAGTAATAGTGTGCTTGTGATAAAAGTGTAGAAAGGAATCGTGGGCACTTGGAACGCATCCACTACCACTGCTGATGTCCTTAGACGTCCACTCGTTTTACTTAAAGTTGTGTGTGATTTTAACGCACCTGGAAAATACACGCAAATGCCTTCGCGAAAGTCGCACAAAATTTGATTGAAGTAACGAGCAAAAATTAATAAGCCCCAAGATGGTCACTACAAATGTCCACACTATTTCACTTTGCCGTAGTTCGTAAGTCCTTCGTTTCGGTTCTTTTAGCTCGTGATGTTGTGAATATAAAGCGCTACCTCCAGTGATTAGTGTCGATTGTTTACCGGGTCCGGTAGCTGGCAATAATTTTTGTCTAAAAATGCGAAACAGCTCAAAGACTTGTTTGTATCATGTAGTTACCTGCACCACATTTGCAGATTAACTCAGCATAGGAGGATAGTCCTGTCTTACTGATATTTATTTGAGGGATCACTGTAAATTGCTTTCATAAGGATGCAGCGATACAGGTTTACGTGCCACCAATTTAGTAATGAAAAATGATGAGACACTTCGAACTGAGTACTAAATGCGGATCCCATTGGAATGAAATAGCAGAAGAAGATGTCATGGATGACTTCAACGCGATCCTCAAATCTGTCAACGTGTAAATTTGATTGGCTTCAGAACTCTTCCCCCGTAAATTTCGATAAAACAAGTCAGAACTGGGACCAAGTTTTACTGATTCGCGAAAATAGGGGAAGAAGTTGGTCCTCGTGCTTTCTGTAAGGATATTTGAAAGGTCAAGTTTCGTCCGACTTAAATAATCTCATTGGACTCCACATACACACATGACGGCTTAGGTAACGTTCTCATTAAGCACGTGCCAACGAGTGATCTCTTGTCCCTGAGCCTGCAGCATCTCATTCCAGTGGCTGCGTTCCTCCTCACCGTTGTTTTTGGCGCCTACAAAAGATTGTCGCATTAAATACGGCGAGCCTAAAGCCAAACTCATTGAAGGCACCAGCAGATCTACCTACCAATAGCGAACCAGCCCAGATTCTCCCGCTTGTGAACATGGTGTTTCTGGAAGACGCGCACAAATAGAGTTACCTCGCGGGGGTTCAGCGCGTTCATATCGAAGGCGAAGCGCTCACCGAACTCCGTGTTGCCAACGAGGCGGACTTCGTGCGTGTGACTGCTTGCTATCTTCTCACCGGTCTCCGTGACCAGAGTCAACGACACGTAGACCTCTGCAGCACACAGCAAATGAAGGAGTTGTGTATTCTGTTTTTGTAAGTTATAATGCACTACAGCCTCAAAAGAATAAAAATCGGAACCAAAAGCGATATCCATGCTGAATAAGTCGACAGCTGCTTTTATTTACACGAATTTACTCTAGAGTACAATGGAATATTGGAATGAGAAGCAGTTTCATGAAATAAGTGGATTATACTCTCAGAGCCTTTTGATATATTTGTCATTGCGGCACTTCTAGGAGTCATTGTGTTAAAAGTACAACTGAGCGACAACATTTATTACTCCTACTGAGAGGCAGAAAAAAGAACTCCACAATTGAAATGCACAGCCATTTCTAGTAGCACGACTTACTGTGAAAATAACATCCCCATTGTTTTCATAACTTTACATTATCACCAAATATAAACAATCGTAAGACCTAGCTCTGGAGAGTTGGACTATTCTACTGTCTGTTGAAGGCTGACAAGTCAATCCGAACACTGATAGCATGTATATATATAAGTAGGTGATGGTATCTGAAGGCCCTAATCCCATTGGAATTTTCACACACTTGGGATTGATTAAAAGGATGCAAAATTAAGACGGCGACACCAATTCGGTCAGTAAAAAAGGGTGACTACTGGGATCCTGGTAAAAGGCCTCTTACTGGGTATCCTAAGTGAGCTCTCGGGTACCTTCAGCCGATTAGCACGGAGGACGTGGATGTTGAGTCGCTTGGTGGTGACATTATATGCCAGGCCACAAAGTATTTCAGGCCACGTAGCCTCTTTGGCTTCAGCAACTCGACGTGCGGTGTCCAACTCGGGCAGTTCGGTAGCCGCTGTAGTTGCCGAGGGTGGTCGAAGGCTGCGCTGCGTGGAGCGACGCGATGCTGAGTGGCGACTTGCTCTACTGCCCATCGAGAGACGTGAGCCCAATCGACTGGCCTGCAAGCGGCTCAAATTATCACTGATGTCGCTGTCCTGAAGTCACAAAAAAATATTAAAACTGAAGATATATCCTTTTAACAGCTTGGGCCCTCCAAATGCTGCAGGCTATACTTCTACTCGATCATGCCTCTGTACGTTGGTAATAAAACATTCTTCGTATTGGCCTACTATGACCTCGAGGAGGGTCCAGGGCGCCACATTAATAATTGTGGAATTTCAGCAGACTTATATAGGGTGTTTGGGTTGCTTATAAACCTGCCATCAGTAATAGAGACGCAAATTCTACAACTACAAATTTGCGTTTCTTTGGTAAGTGTGATCTTATGGGATTCACTGACAGTTCCTCTTGAAAGTTGGCCTCAATTTTTCACTAGGGACGAGGCAAAGGGTCCAGTAAAATCCGGACATTCTTTCAAAGTACCTAGAAACATCTGTCACGTAGTCGCGCAGCTCCACCATGTTGATTCAGTCTGAACCAAGGAACGGTTTTCGGCAGAAATTTTTGCGATTGCAATTTATAAACCAAGAGTTATTGCATAAGGTAAAGAAAGGATTGACTGTTACAGACTGTACAGAGCTGGCATTTATAATAAGAGCTTTCAAGTAATTAAATGACCACTAAACTGCGTGCCTCATTAAGTAAATCTGCTTTTGATTTAAAGAAAAGGGGAGTGATTTTAGGAGCCAAAGAAGTGTTCAAACCATAAAGGACATTTCAATCAGGATAAACAGCTGCATTAATTGGTAAAAAGGCAGCCCAACCGAGTCGACTATGCTTTCCCGTTCAACCTTGATGGCGAGAGCGAACGGAATGTCGGCCTCGCCACTACGGAGATTCAGCGCAGTGAAGGCGACTATCGACTCGGCAAAGATGAAGTGGCGTCGCATTTTTTTGCAGCCATACAACCGCAGTCGTAGCGCCATCCTCGCCAACTCATCTAATGAAGTGGATTAAAGAAACTATTTTAAGACATCGCATGTAACTGCATTAAATAATACAGCTAAAAATTTCCGACAAAATTTGAATCCTGATGTGTCCTACCCATCCAAAATTAAATTGACTTGATGGCACATTCACCCAGAAGGAATATTTGCTGATGATCGCAAGCAATGGTACCATGCTTATGCAATCATCTTACTTGGTTGAAATTTATCAGGTAAGTGCAGCATTCTGAAGCATGGCATAAAGAGGGTCCTCTTTGTCAGAACTGTCGTGCCATGTACTCCTCGATGGGTTTTTATAAAAAGTTTGGAATATCCTTCCCAGTAATTACAATATTAACGAAGCATTCTAAAAAGAGAGGCATTCACCCACATGACTTTCTGAACTGAGGAGAGTGAGTGGAAGCAAGATCCACATTTCAACTACCAGTCCTCCCGATTGCAATGTTAGCGCACTATCTGTTGGCTTTAAACGTCATTCAGATGTCCACAAATGTTTTAAAATTAAACGATCTGTTTTAAACGTTCAGTGATCTGTGTAACCAAGTAAGTAAACGCATAATGATAGCATCGAGTAGCCTCGTGCGAAAGGCGAATGAACAATGCATGCATTAATGCCCGTGCAGTTGTTTGCGACCTCGCACCGACAAACGCCTGCGGTTGCGCATTTTCGCATCATCCTGATCTTGTCGCCTTACCTGGTGTCACTACCTTGAATACTGCCTCCTCATTAAAGACTGGATTTGGAGCAGGAACAATGTGGGTGTGCCAGCGTTTCTTCTTTTTTAGTCCAAGCAAAGCTATTCTAACCTGAATAAAGAAATGGCGTGAATAAAAGAGGTTGATTGCATGTAATCCTTACGTCCATTATAGCAAAGCATAGTCAAATGATTATATCGCGTTTTATTTTCAAAACCGCTGCGTTTAGTTCTCTTTGGAGAGAGTGATGCCACTATGTTTGAATGAGGCGATGGCCCTACGACTTCCGGTCTGGAGCATCTAAATCATCTGCTCTTTCAAATAATCCGATGGCTTTGGTGTCAGCATCAAGAAGAATTTATAATGCCATGCATTACTCGAAGATTTGTTGAGTATTTGCAGTCGTGCGTAGTAGAAATATTTTTGAGTAGACAAGGCGGACGTTTTAAGCGTTGACTTTCTTAAATTCATTACCCATTATTACGTCTCCACTTTATTCATTAGCCAGCCAATGGCTCATGTAATCATAGATTGTCTTTTGGCTGCGCATATAAAATTGTTAGCAAAAAAGTTTACTACAATTGATGAAAGTGGACACGCAATTTCACTTAGCTTTGCTCGCAAGCAAAACTCAAGTTGTGCAAAAGGGCTTCATTCAGCTCGATGATATCAGCGGAGTAGACGTAGTGAACACCGGGGCTGAAGAAGTCAGCTTATTTACTTGTTCCAATGAACCAGCAGAGATAATACTTAACCCTACTTAAGAGCAATCCGAGTGATTTATGTTTTCCGTACACTTTGTTATGCCTATCAATGGTCCATAAACACGTGCTTTTCGCCCGTCCTAGGTTCTGTGCGGCCATGCAACATGGATTGGCAATTTTTGTCAGAAAACTACTAGAAGGTCTTAGTCATCATCACACCTTTATGGCCTATTTACTTTAAAGGCTGTGTACCTATGATTGCCTAACCAGCGCTTGTTTAAAATAAATGCTGCTAAATAGCGGGGCTTGAAGTGTGCATTAAAAATAACAAACCTGATAGCTTTGCGAGCCGGTGTGCTCCTCACTTGGTGCGTTGTCGACTCGAAGGATTTTGATAACTAAATCCGAGGTTTTATAATCCATCTTTATGTGCGTGTGGATGGTCACGTTTGCAGGTAGGCTTAAGGGCTCCTGTGTGGACTAGAGGCGTAAGACAATAGCAGCTAATCATTTTTTTGCTTCTGGGAGAGCCTTCTAGTGAAAACATCAAAGCAAACTCAACATCATCGGTGTGGAAGAAAACAGCAAACTATGAGCAGTGTGCCAGCGTACACATTTTGAGGACTGAAATGTGACGGTGAGTTGGAAGTACTTAGCTGATCTTATTGATGATCCGGTTTGCGCAGTACTGCTCGGGCACTGAAAGCTCAGACGATCGGGCTAAGGACAGGACAAACCGACTAATGATTTGATTTTGAAACCCAATGTTCACATACCCAAAGGGCCAGTTACTTAAACATTCACACAATTTTAGCAGTGCGCATGTGTGAGGCAACTGGTCAGAGTAATGCCGCCAATCCCTTATGGCTTCATTAAGGCGCTCAATAAATGCCTCCACAGCATCAATGCATCGTCCTTACTTATGGTGGTGCGTTTTGGTTGGGGAATGTATGGATGCACTACAGGTAGTTTATTCAGTGAAGTATCGAAGACAAGAAATGACATGGTGGAAAGGGCGACACGCACTTGCAAAAAGCTCTGTATTGCTATTTAGTGTGGTTATCATGAGGGATTGCTCCTCATTTTTCCTTCTTAGCATCCTCTCCAGTTCTCTTTGCCAATGGATAAATCACACTAATTTGCCATCACGATCAGACTGAATTCGCGCTTCTGCATTTTGTTTATGCCTCTAATAAAAAGCAATCGCTGGCAATGAATAAGTGTGATCTGACTCTTCCCATCAGATTCGTCTTTACTTCTGTCTGATGTCGCATTAAATTAGCACTTCAAATTTGCCTTAAGTTTCTGCCTTTCCCTTCCTATGACATGGATCCTGTTAATTCAGTGCAAGAATGCGGATGTAAGAGCGATCTTTCGTGATGCATAATGGCCTGCGGAAGAATGTACCAGACTGCTTTGCGACTGCCAATGGTGGCCCTTGGAATAGTGCTCCTCCGCAAACTCGTCCATCGGTGCAGTCGATTGCTTGCCTAGGGGAGAGTAAAAGACCACTATTAAAACCATACTGTTTACACTTTTTTTCAAAAACCAATCCATTTGAGACTTTGTGAGACTTCTACATATGCATTGACGTTTTCTTCTTCAGCTAAGACGACCATTAGCGTAGCAATTTTCCTCTAGTTTGAGAACACAATAAAGTAGTTTATTCTCCAACAAAGTGGTGTATCATTTTTCGGGTTAATCGTTCACTTGACTGATCTGAGAAAATCCACTAACATTGACAGTTGTTGCTGCACAGTTGACTCAAGAGAAGGTACTAGAATATGGTTGATGCACACGGTTTTCAAGCGTTCTGTGGTGAAGACCTACCAGGAGGGGTCCCCGGAGTTGTCGGCGTTTGTGCCCCGCTTCGTCGACTTGCAAGAGCTGAGAGAGTGACGCCTTCATGGTGGGCCTCTGAGCCCTTTGGTTCTGTCCTACCTGTCCAGCTGTTGTACATTGCCTCTACAATTAGACACTTTACTCAAAGCCTGGCATTTCACAGTGATTTATGCATGCGTGCACTTGGTTAAGGTCCCTTTTTATCTCACCAAACCTGTCTCGGATTGGGTAGCGGAAGCATTGCAGAAGAATTACAGCATGTGAGGCTTTGAAAGCATTGGTTAACTATAAAGTCCCTCTTTCAGGCATTAGACAGCGCAAGCTTCCAATTGGTTTCCGCATTTTGCATTCGAATTTGGAGATCATTTTTTACTTTCTAGTCCAGTAAAGCAAGCAAATAGCTATGCAAAGGTAAGGCCAAGGTGAGATACGAAAACAGTGGATGAAAAGTCGTAAATCTATTTCTAACTAATCTTCCTGCTTTATCACTGGCAAGAATGCATTCAAGCAAATTTGATTTCGGTATTTTGAAGCTTAGAGGTGTCTATTGTAGCAGACTCTAACGCTCTGCTAACAATCGCTCTTTCCGTAAACCATGGTGCTGACCTCATGCAAAGTTACCATTTAGCTTCCATTCTTTGTTCTTTGCAGTTAAATCAACAAGTTTAGACTGCAGTAAGTCAGGCCTGAGGAGCCGAGGCACGCCGACATACCTGTGTTAATACGTTTCGAATCGTCTTCTGCCATGGCACCTATTCGCCAAATACACATTTGCATTTCAAATGCTACAAGTCAATTGCTTTTGCTAAAGTCACTTGTATGAAAATCGAGAGAATTTTTGGTATTCATGTAAGATTGCCCACTGGTTTGATGCTTAAGCCCCTTTGAATCTGTTGATTCCGTTCCAGTAGTGTAGAAATAGGACATAGAATAGAAGACTTTGTCATGTTTCGCTCACAGTAAGCTATACTTCACCCCTTTGTGGGTCAATCTCACCTGCTTATTCAGCATCCTAAGTGGCTTTTACCAAAACGCAGAGGTGATGGTTTGCTACACTTACGATGCGAGACAAAACATGCTTTGAGTGGATGGGAAAATGAAGTGGGAAGCATTTAAGGCTCAGTACTTTCAACAAACTTACGTCTGTCTGGTTTATCTGCGCAAAAAAGAGGTGTTACCAGTTGATGTGCAAACAAATAACACTATTATTCGCGTCTTAATGTCCTTTAAGCAGGAAAAGAGTATGCAGCTATTAATGCTTTTGTCCTCTTCTACATTCCTCAACATAATTTCGGCTTTGATGAAGGGAACTTGCATTGATCCTCCTCAATTGATTGTACTTTCTGTGAATGACACTTTTGGCGAGTGGATGTGGTCGGCTCGTTACTCCAAGTGGACTTTATTCAAATGCCAAAATAATACTGAATAATGCACTAACCTTTAATAACCACTAGTGAGCACTTTATAAAGCGTAAAATGCGATGAACGGTTTTTTCGCTCACCTTCATCATGGGATGATGCTCTACGTCTAACGCTTCCTAAAGAAGAAATCAAGATGCACAGTTGTATCCTCTTCTCAGATCAGATCCGGAAATTCACTATAATTCCACCCTCTTTTATCTTCCTCCGTGCTATCACGGGATTTGTTAACCTATGAAATTCAACTTTTACTTTTGGGTTCGTTTTATTAGCAAATCCACTGTTGTCTTCTCGCCTAGGTTGTCCTGCAGTCACCACTTTTATGGGACAGAACAACCGTCCGGGTGTGGCTATGCATGTAAGCATTTGTCGGCCCTACGAACGCAAGTATTCACTGCAAAGCATATCAGAGAGGTATTGCCACAAATATTCATCGTGCGAAAATGGCATAGCATAGATTAGCCACAAATACCTTTTTGTTTCGAAGGAATTTTGTTCACATCACCAGATGCAGCTAAAATCAAGGATGGACTGTCGAATCAATGGTGCCAACAACGTTTAGCTCCACTTTTGACAAATCAGCAAATAGGAGCCAAGATAAGTAACGCAATCTGTTGCTTTATAGCCTTTAGGTCGATGACGAATAAAATAACCAGCAAACCAGAATTGCTTAATCAAAAATAGGTTGCTTGAGAAACACTCCAAGCAATGCCAATACCGAAATAATGGTAAGTCCTGTTGGACATGCAAAATGTTAACAATTCTTTACGCATTATCCTGGCACATCAAATAGACTTACTTTTTATTGGGATGCGACAATGCGATATGAAGTGGTCAAAAATGTCATGCAATAAAAATGTGTTTAGTGTAGCATAAAAGTGTAACGATAGTAAATTATGAAATGTAGCTGAAGTAAGAAACTGCGATATTGACTGGATTGTTCGATTACTTAATAGACCATCTCCATTTTTCAAGGACTTCGGATCTGCGCCATGGGAGGCAACTAGAAGGAATCATAAGATACATTAGAGTTCTCCTATATTAGTGAATTTCAAATGTGACATCCAGAAAGCCTCACCTGAACGACCATCAGCCACATCTCTTTCAAACACGCTTCCTGAAAATGTAAGCAAAAATCGTGCAGTTTTGCTCTCACTGAGGTCTGCTACGCATCAGCCGCTATTATAGAGCAGTTCCAAAGTCGTTGTTAAAAAATTAGGGTCAATATAAATAAGTACTCACATAAGGCGGGTAGTTTGCTGGTATACCGCGAAGGCAAATAAATTTTGTAGGAACGGGGTTAGCTTACCAGCTGGAGTACTTGGCGGCGGTTGGATTTTAACAGCTGCAATTATAAGAATGGATTCAATAAATGTTTCAAAATGACATTCAAATCAAGAACACGAGTGAAAACGCTTTGCAATTGTTACACATTTGATACCACATGTGTGTATCACAAACTGCCACAAGCATCAGCGCAACTCGTCACCACCCGCAAAACTGCACATGACACCCACTTTGACGCAAACGGTTTTGGAAACACACGCACACACACACACACACACACACACACACTTGAATTCCACGGCTACATCAATACGGCGGTTGTGTGCCATCCTTGAGACCCGGCTAAAGCCTCTTATTGATTGCTTCTGGGGCAGATTGGCTCAAATACCAAAAACGGCAGTTATTTTGAGAAATCAATCTCAGCTCCCGTTAAGACTAGCTAAGGAAGGTTTAAAGCTAGAAAACATTTGCCTTTATCCTGGAAGGAAAGGTATTACCATCCATTTAAATATGACCAGTAAAGGTCTGTGCACCGGAATCAATTAACATTCTGTGATTTCGAAGGGAAGGCCTTTTGAATTTGCAGAAAACCAAAAAAACAACGGGGCTTAATCAGTAATACAGTGCTACTACCTTTGCATCACAATTTCTAGCACTCTGTTGTTTTAATTAATAATCTCTTGAAGGCCTATTTTGAAATAACCTGAAAATTGTATGCCTTAGAATTCTAACTAAATGCATATTAAGCGCACCAAAAAACCAATCAAGCCGTTTCATAGCGCGGTTCATGGCACAATATTTACCGTACTTTTGCCATCCAAAACCTGTGTTCGTGAGCTTGCTTGCTTGCATTATGCTCAATGCTTGAAAGGATGATATCAGACGTGGTCGGGTTGATGCGGTGTCAAGTGGGACTGCCAGTGGGCCCCTGATCAGTCGGATGGGCTTTGACTTTGGCATGTGAACGTGATGCTGTGCTGTTTATCACTTAAAGGTCTTTTCCCTCACCGCTTCTATACGTTCGTCTTATGTGTGTTTACACTGCCAACGCAGCCTCTCCTTTTGAAACATTGAAAGCTTCGTTTTGTTGATGATTCTGCTAACTGGATGGGCTGCAAAGCTTTTTAACTAGGGGGATTTGTTATGATTTTTCCATCACCTGTTACCCACTGTTTATTGCATCGTGCAAAGAGAACAAAGGATGAATTATTCTTAATGAATGTGGTGAAGGTTTTTAGTACACCAAAAAGTGAGACAAATGGCAGGTTTAAGTTTCCAATTAATGAGAATGGCAAATTGAATATTTCTGTCAGAATCCACCGGTGTTTATGATGCGTAAGCTAATGACCGGGAGCGCATTATAAAAATGCACTGGAACTTCTCGGTGGTAGAAAAACGGTTAAGCTTGAGAACATAAACGACTCTGCTCCTGCCTCACTGTCGTAAATTACTAGGCAAGCTGATGAAGGCAATCTGCCGCCACTGGCACACAACATGAAAGCATTTCGGAGATGATGCACTGGTTCACTATCTCTCTCAAAGTAATTTTGGATATTCTACTGATGGTATTTCCATTAACTTTTTCTCAAAGCCTAGTATGAAGGCTATTTGGGTTGTGAGCCCGCAGAGGCAGAAAGTGAATTTATCGAGTTGTTGCAGCATAGAGTCGCTCTCGCTGTGCATAATTCACTTTCGTTAAAAAAATTGAAGTGATCGTTCGTGGCCCATGCATCCTTGCACCCGATGGAGCATCAACAAAGCTATCAAGGCTGTAGGCTGATGATTTGGTTGCCAAATTTGAAAGATGGACTTCGTATACCGGTCGGTTTTGTGCTGAGGCTACCACACGAGTGCTGATCCCTTAAAGATAGCTTTGAAAAAATAGTTTGGCCATAAAATGTGAAAACGCTTTCTTTGTGATACAAGTCGCCAGCGTTGGTACTTCAGAAAGATAAGTTACTTCAAAGAAAACTTTGAACGAAGTGATGAGTCCACTTCATTAAAAAATTTTGAAAAAATCATCAGAATAATTTACAACCGGAAATCAAGGCATCATTTCTTTGGAGTTGTACTTGCTGGTAGGCAAGAGAGGCAAAGTATCGTCCGATGCCAGGTGCCAACAACGGTGTGTATGCTCCGTGCGATCTCGAATCGCAACACCCTCGCCTCCTCGGCCCCTCCCTTCTTCCTCCCAATGCCTCCGCTGTTACAAGTGCAGATGCGTTCCAGATTTGCTCAAATTTCTAAGCATCATTTTACACTCTTAATGAATCGTTTACATAGAATTGTGCAACTTGTCTATTCATCTCCTGGCAGAGATGCGTTAGAGCCAGTAACAGTAAGTTGCATAACCTTCTGAAACTTGGTGTTGCTTTATATTTAGATACCAGCCCGATTTAGTTTTCGATTAAGCAAAAATATGTTTGTGCAAAAAAATATATGTGCTTCTGTTGGCAAAGAACAAACAAAATATATGTATAAGTTAAAAAGATCCTTATAACTACGAGAGAGTCTTGTGTGGGAAGAAACATCCCTATATAAATTTTGTTTATTTTTATAACATATTGATGTTAATATGAGGCTTTATTTGGGAGGTTGTTACCACTTCAAGATAAGAAAAATAACTACATTTTGAGATGGCGAGATGGGCACCAAAAAATTGAAGACAAACCCTTAAGGATTGCTAGTGGGTGGAATGAAAATGCAGTGGTGTGCACAGACTATGACTATGTAAAGTTATATTGTATTATGAAGGTTTTTATGCATTTCGTAAATTTTTTTTTAGGCAGATGTTGCCAAGTTTACAGAAGGTGACTCACAAGGGATTTCAGGTGGTGGAGGACTTTGGTTCTTCGAGGCGAAGCAACAGGATAATAATCCACCCCAACTGCTAGTGTTGGTAGACGGCTGATTCGACCTTTGTAGTAGCCTAGCCATAGACTAAGGGCGAAATGGCTTGAATCCATTGCTCTCGGCTTAAAATTACCTCGTAGGCACACATACAAACACACACACACACACACACACACACACACACAATGCGCGCATGAGGCGCACAGACAATCGCTGCAGAGCGCAAGGAGAGCACCAGAGAGCCTGATGAACCCACCAATGGCGGGGACGAGCACGTGGCACCCGATGCGCCGCGCATTGGCGAGTGCGTGCGCTCCGCACCAAGCAGAGGGCTGTGCAGCCCCCAATTCGAACCGCATATGCACACCTTGGAATCACTTTTTTTGGCTATCTGTGCAACTGACGTACTCTTTAATACCGATGAGAGTTGTTGAAGCTCTCAAAACATGCTGTACAGTTTTTGCCAAGTGTAATCAAAGTGCCAATTGGCATGCATGATAGTTTTGAGTTTGCCTTGTTCCAGTTGAAGGCACGCTTGAAGTGGTTGCAAAATAATGCAATTTCCGTTGGCTAAAATTTTAGCAAAATAAGCATTTTACCTTTGGGTCTCGGTGTCTGTATAAGCAAATCGACCAAAACTACCATCGTGTGCTCTCCAAGAGAAGTTGATTCAGCAAAGCGGAAGCAAACTTGGCATTGTTATTTGTCATGTGAGTTCTGCCCTTGTGACTTGCGATGACTACCCCGACAGATTTCAGTCCAATTTTTGACTCACCCACGCAAAAAAGGCTGCATCGATCTCCTTCTAGTACCTTTTGCAGGCTCCCTAAGCGCTCTGAGGCAACTTTTCGCAATGTGCACCAATCTTGTATAGTTGGCTTTTAAAATTCAATAGCTTTCAGATTTGATGTGCATTAAGAAAGTCGGAGGACATAAAAGCGCTTCATAATCAACCACACTAATTTTGAATCACGAAATTAACATCTCTTGTTATGCTTATGCATTGTTTGGGCTTGGGTACCCTCCTGTTTTATATTTAAGCTTTAACTGTGCAGATTTTAGCTCGGAGTATACCGACATTCCCATAAACCGTAAAACAACTACTCTGGCTATCTTAAGAATGGAAGCGTATTCTGCACCTTGTGGTTGGTCAGTCTCTCCATCCGGCGTAGACCATTCCCCAAATAAATTCCGTCTTTTGTCCTACAACATCGTTCATCCAGCGTTTTGACTATCTCCTGCTGTTTGTTCAAGTTGTCATCTTATCTAATGTAGAAAAATTGTAAAAATGCATTTAGACTTCCTCGTTTGTGATGTCGTAGTGCTCATAAGTTGAGGATTTTGATTACTAGGACCGTCCGAATAAGTAGAGTTTCATAAGAGTAAGGCATCGCTATTGGCAATTCGACTGCCTCCTGGTGCATGTACTGCACACTTCCCCAGCCATTATGCTGCCTGGAGAGCCATTCGGACAGCACATTCCCGTGATCCACTTGGAGTTTGCTTTGGGGAACAAGAAGTTCAAATTGGTGGGACAGTATTGAACATATCATATCCTCAAAATGAAACTCAGAAGAGTATTAGTTCTTACAGGTAGAAATAAATATTTATTTATATGAGTTGATAACTAAATCTCATGTTATTCCGTCTTTCTGGCCCTGCCATATGTGGCCCTGATCCCCGCCAGATTCACTCATATTCCAGGCACATTATAAATGCAAAGAATTAATTAAAGCAGCGGTGATTGAAGCCCATTTACATCTCAAAAGCCCTACCAATGCTCTCAAAGTAATACCTATTCCGTATGTTATTTTGAGAGTAGTCTGCGTCCACCTTCGTCTCATCCCTATTGCATTTGCATTGTAATTCTTTTTCCTGTTAGTAGTGCTATTCATCAGCTTTGGGGGTCTTCTGAGCTCACGCATACCCTCCCACCCAGTTGTCATCCGCTTTGGCATATTTCCCCAGGGCTTCAGATTTGCCCTAGCGATGTTATAAAGCGATTCTTTGACATTATTCAGTCGAATTACTTTACCCTTTCCGGCCTTAAATGCTCTATTGCTCATTAGGAAAAGCAACTAATTGTGAAGCTGAATAGAGTACAACGGAATCGCCCAATGCAATTCGGGCTTCATTTTGCAATTTCTTAGACCAGAAGTGGGTTCTCACCTACAGGGTTGAGGCCTGTATGCATTTAGGCGATAGACTCGACTCAAAAATTAGAATTATAGTCTATGTAGCAGGTGACTTAACATGCATTATGAAGTTTAACAAAATGCTTTGGAGGGCAGAATGCCTTGAAGCCAATAGGTCATCACACAGCGACAGAAATTGCATCTATTTGCCTCAGTTTAGGATTTTTAAAAGGGTGTTCTCCCATTGCCACCAGAATTTAAATTTCAATCTACAAAGTGAGCTGTAAATTTTGATACGCAAAACCAGTATATGTACAATTTTACATTTGTTAAACAAAGTGGAGTACTGAACATGCGGTGTAAGACTTTCCAAAGACATTAAAAAGGGAGCGTATGAAACAATTTCGTTTTTTCCTCTGCCTCCTTCGGCTTCTAAAAAACTGAAGCAGAATCGTGGTTTTTGCCCATCTTGGGGATCGACAATTCGTTCTCAGTCATGCGGTTAGTCAAATCTGTCCGCTTGCCTTCAAAACGGGGCATTCCAAGCAATTTTGAAATTAAGAATGCACTTAAAACTAGCATAAAAATTCTGAACTAATTGGGGTTACTTCACTTGACTCTATCCACGCAAAAACATGGGGCATTATTTGTAACAACTTTTTACCGGTTTCAGATTGGTGGTTGGTATTACTTGAAACATATTACCCCGCAATAAGAGAAAATTGATGGCAATACTATTGTATAATATGCTGTATTGCTCCAAGACTACCCAGCTGGCGAAGGAAGTCACAATATTCGGACAAAAGGTGCATTTTGACACAGAGATGAGCCGGCGACTACTAGCGCGACCTGAGGGTCAGACCGCTTCGGCACCGAAACCGAAGATTGTGCAA
Organism: Taenia crassiceps; assembly: GCA_023375655.1. Lineage (NCBI taxonomy): Eukaryota > Metazoa > Platyhelminthes > Cestoda > Cyclophyllidea > Taeniidae > Taenia > Taenia crassiceps. Next base: position 6,679,102 of record JAKROA010000004.1, on the reverse strand, counting down.
CCAATTAATATGTTATGGTATCAGCTGTACATAATCCCAAGTATAACGGGCACAGTAATTGCAATAAAATAGCTGGCGCACATTTGCAAAGCAAAATTGGAATGCTTAAATCTAGCGTGAAATTGGTTAAATAGATTTGTATCGAAGCGCCTTGTCACTTATATGCACGACTTGCCTTTTATTCTATGCTTCGTAAGCACAAATAAACTGGTATTGTTCGCAGTACTCGCGCTGTTCCAACTCTTTATACAGGCATCAAGAATCACTGAAAGCCGACGACTCGAACCTAGCAATTAATCGGTACAAATCCGACGGTGGTTAATCCATGAAGTCTTCATATGCATGCAAGAGGAGTCACCGCTTCGAGGAGTAAAATCGCCTCTGCATTGTTCATTGACATTTAGCGGGCAGTGTTGACCGATGCTGTCAGCACGATGGGTTTACTCGGAGATTTGTGATCCGAAGTGGCGAACAAAGTACTCTTGATCACCAGCATCAGTTACCTTGCGCGCATTCAAAAAGTGTCGGAGGTCAATGGACTGATGAAGTACAAACAAAAACTGTAGGTATAAAAACATCCGCCCTTATTTGTGCTGCTAATGCTACCGTGATGCCGCACTCCGGTAAGCAACCTGTGGTTTACTTCGTTTCCTTTTTATATGTGTTGAATTCAACAGTCACTGTTAATCCAAGCTAAAAAACCAGAGTAAAGTGTGATGTAGATGGTTGATTTAAAATAAACATTTGCCAAGAATTTTTCTTAATGCCGCGATATCTAGTTGGATAAGAATTTGTTAATTGTGTAGATGAAAAGCAAATTACAAGATCATCAGTAATGGAACCGTGTCTAATGCAATCTTTTGTCTGTACCTGTAGGTCTAAGCCGATAAGAGCTCCGTAAAAACATCGACCGCCCCATCATTTATTAAAGCTTAATTTGGTGCACTTCAACTTTGTAGATAGCTCTCACAAGAGGAAAGTTTGCACGCTGGAGGTGAGTAGTGCGTTAGGTTTCAAGTCACGGAGTTGGCAAAAGGCATCCACGATACGGGCTGCATGTGATGCTATGCTTTTTTTTCAATTTGCAGCCGGGGCCGAACCCGTTTAGGGCCCCAATCATCCTCAATGTCTACATAAAGTATGACGAACGCAAACAAGCGCTTGATGTGCTGATTAGGAACCTACAAAATACGCCTCTCAAGCGAAAAGTTAGGGTAAGTCTTTGGTCTAAGCTGTGGCAAACGATGTGTGCGCTCAGATGTCGGTAGGAATGGTGCAACCGAAGCAATGCACCTGTAGGATTTTACCACTGCACTAAAATGCCTGCCAAAACTTCTTGAAGAAGCAATTAGTAATAGTAAAATGCATCCCTAAGACATCTTAAGGACTTAATTGACATTACTTTGGTTGCCAATGTTCTTGTTTAATATCACAACCTATAGGAAATTGGTGACTTCATTACTTATCTGCCCCATGCCTGTTAAAATATTTTTGGGAGTTAAGAAAGTTATTTGGATATAAAGTAAGATGAATCCATTGCAACTATGCAAAGATCTGTGTCACCTAATGAAACGATTTTTCGCTCTGATTGAATCCCACTGGGCTTTCTAAAATACCCACGGGAGGCCAAAGAGGCGTTAAGACATTGATGCCATTCGCTCTTCTTTAAGGTGAAAACCAAATTTTTGCTACCGACCAACCCACAGTTAATGGAAAATAAGAAATTGCTGAGACGTTTTCGATCTCGCGAAAGATGCTCAGACGGTGTGGTAATCGTTGACGCACGTCGGACCTCAAAGAAACGCGGACCAAATCCGCGCTTTAATGAAGATTTCCACTTTACTCCTCTCATAGCAAGTAGGTTTTAGACTATCATTTTCCCTTTGTGCCTATAGAATGAAAAAAAGTCGACCTTAATCTCCATTATTTAATTTATAGAAGTAGTTTTATAGCTTACCGATTCTGCGTCTTCTTGTAAGATTAACGTCTGGTCATAACTAGATAAAGCGCGAAGTGAGTTGGAGCTGGTCTCTTCCCACACAGTTGATTTAAATTGCATGGTATCTAATGCCAATGTAGTGCAGAACCACGGCTTTTCCTTAGTCTTCATTATTACATAATTATTAGCTGCGCAAATTATAGTCCCATCAAAACGTACATTATCGTGCGCCCACTGAGGAGTGGATATTAAGGATCGCTAAAGTATGTCGTGCTCCTGACTCAGTGAAGGTCATAATAGATGCAAGAATGAAATCGCATCGAACAAGGCAAGTGCCGCTTTTCGGGTTTGTCGGCAAACAAGACCTTACAAGCTCTGCTAGCATTAGCCAAAGAATCCATACGGGTGCCAGCATATTTGTTCCCAGCATTTTTTGTAATTTAAACGCATATATGAGATAGAACTTTTTAGGATTAGCGCGATGTATTTTAATGTCTCCTTATAGCGTCTAACTTACCTGTTGCAAAAGTTGCAATTTGACAATAATGCAGTCTACCTTATTTAGGGGACGTCAAAATGGGGAAATTGGTTTTCGATATTTACGAAGTGAAAAGGAAGCATAAATCCTTCCTGGGGACGATTGAACTATGTGGATCAGAAATTGAACTAAAGTGTGACATGGCCTACAGCCTTTACCTTCACAATCCCACGGTAGGCCATTGATTGTCACAAACTCCAAAAATTAGTCGATTTTTACCATCCTTCATCTGGGGTAACACCATCAGCTCGAGGTCCAAAGATTTATGCATAGCTCACCCAATTTCCTCCCATTTATTGGCGGATTTTCTATGCGTTAAATGCTAGTGTTTGCAAAGCTTTAATTATCAGAAAAATCACCTAGAAAAGTGTAATTTTAAGGCAAAAGCGACTTTACTAAGTCGATTATAAAGCACCACTTCCAAACTAACTTCCCTATTCTTTCGCTTTCAGTGCGGGTCACCTGTGGTTGCTGCAAGGGACAGAAGTATGAATTTGGTGTGCACTAACGAATACGCACCTTTCGAAGAAAGCAGACACTACTCGGTGTAGAATGCTAATCCACTCTCAAACTTCCATTCGTTAGCTTTGAGCGGAAACTTATGCTAGTCACAATAATTTAGCTTTTTCTTGCATAATGCCGAACTGGCATTCTTCTAGTGGTATCCCCAGACGCAAGTGATAGACTTGTCTGAAGCTGGTATCACGTTCCAAACAATTAAATAGCTTAATGACGCAATAAACTTCAAAAACTAGAATGCGTTCGCAAGGTTCTCTGTGGGGTGAATGTTAGACCCTCCTTTCCACACATTTGAAAAGTCGGGAATTGCTCTGACAATTTTGCCCTTATTTGCCTTCCATTTAATGAGCAAAATCAGAGTGAAATTTAAAGGGCATCCTATATTATTAAAGAAATAAAAAAATACAACGCATATTGCAAGCAACAACAAATTATCGTGAAAGTAAATTTTCAAGTATTCTCTTGATAACGAGATTATCAATTTGCAAACGTGATAATGAAGAAATTATTTTGCTCTGAATGTCCCTCATTGCGCATCGTAATTGTGCTTTGCAATTACTTCGGCAGTGCCACCATCGCATGAACCTCACTGTAAGTTTCCACGACTGAAACCCCTGGACCGATGCTTACTCCAGGGAGGAACACATCTTTTTGTAATCTGCAACCCACCTTAGGCTTACTAAGTCGGATCGAAGCACACAAGCGAATGTCGATGGCGCTTAGGTGTATCTGCGAGCTATACTTAACAGTTTTGGCGTTTCATGGCATCCCGAACATTTGTGCCAGTGTTTTTTTAGAAAAAAAGCTTTTCACATTTCAGAATCCCTTTGTTAGCCTAAAATGCTTTTTAATTCCACCTCAAAAAGCGGCAGCACAAAAGTCTAGAGAATTATACTTTAATGGAGTCAAATCGTGTTCTTTGGGCCTAATCCCACACTTTTAGGTACCTCGTCTTCGTCGTCGACGCCATCATCATCGTCGTCGTCGTCGACATCGTCGTCATCATCACACTGTAGGTGTTTTATAAGCAGTGGCTTATGGGTGTTAAAGTAGCTAGCATTCGGGAGGATTTATTGTAAAATATTAACTGACTTTATGGGGTCACATTTTGAGTAGAATCGGGACGTGGATTGAAGACACTTTGTAGTGGCTTAGCGCTGCATTTCATGCGAAATGGTGTTGAAGGCAACTGGAAGTGGTGTAATTTAGTGAGCCAATTACTTAAACATTAAAACAAGCCAATTGTACAAGAATAAGGCTTCTTCCAGGCAAATCGAAGCAAATTATGACTCTAGAGAGTAAAAAAGCACATTTTCTACGCTAATATGCGCAATTCTTTACCTACCGTCCTCCTCGCCTTTAGTTGAAGAAATCTGTTGAAAGTACGAAACCATGGTGAGCTTATACCCGCCAACATGCCATTAGAACGTAATTTTTTAGTCAGTTTGTGTGTTTGACTACCGTCGGCTACCACAAAAGTAAATTTAAAATTGTCTTATGAAGCCGTGGCAAGAAAATATACCCAAATTGTGTTTAAGTTTATCATTTTATGGCTAAGTCCGTGATATTCCTACATTTACATCCGTAAAAATTTAGCCTCCTCGTCATTTCACACGCGGTCCTCCATCGTGTCTCTGACAAAGGAGAAAACCTGCCGTGAGTCTTCCGTCCGGTGATGAGTTGAACGATAAAAAAGCTTGTTAGCTAAGGGTGGAAATTTCACTACTAGAACTTCCATGTGTTCGCTCATGAGCAATAGATTTTACATCATTTTTGCACAATATTACAAAAGATGAAGATCATGCTAACAGATTGCAAAACTGATTCGGGACTTATTTTCAGCTATGTAACTTGTTATGACCTTCCTGCGTTTCAGCGAAACCTGAATACTGTGAACGAAGAGTGACGACCCACAGGAGAGGTGTCTCCAATTTGTGCTTTTTCTAACCAATACCTCATTGCGCAGGCCTAAAGCTTATCAGTAGCACATTTTAATGTCTGCATAGCACGAACGCTGTTTTGTTATCTTGTTTGCCTATCTTTGAACAAAGGCTGTCATCTCAGTGCATTTAAACCCATAAATTAATTTGAGTTTCGTCCGATTTCAGCATCGTCAGCATCAACGCCGTATTTGTACAACTGTGAGTTCTCCTAATTTCCAAGTTTTTCATGCTTAGTCCATCAGTGTGTACGCAAAAATTTGCAGCCCCGAATAAGTTCTGGTTCTCTATGCATTTTTGCTGTGGGTATGGGTTAGTATTCAAAAGTAACTTTGGGGTTTTATAGGATATTTTGGAATGCTAAACTGGAGGAAGGGCACCTTTTACGTTTAATTTGTATCCCCTTCACTCCACTTTATGTAAATGTTTTTCTCCCCAATTTTTCCTGCACTTTAGATGAAACAGCATTATACGAGCCTTCAACATCATCAAAGAGTGGTAAGCAAGGCTTTAAGACGTTCAAACTGATCCTTCAACAAACCTGCTTACTTCGCAAAGGGTGTTTGTAATATTCTTCAATGTGATAAAATTCGTTTCAGTCTCTCCATCTTCATCACTACCTTCACTTCCATCAACAATAGCACTGCTACCTTCGAAAGCAAAAACACTCTGTGAGCTTTTACTTCTGACAGCCCTGTGGTATTCGTGTGATTTTAGTCAAAAAAGCAGTAATTGGTTTGGCATTATAAAATACACATCAGTTTGAATTGTGTCGATTGGACATTAAAAGAGCTAAGAATTGTCCTGAACTTTTGTAATAATGCATATGAGAAGAATTGGTAAAATTATTCGATATAATAATTGTTACGACTGTCTAGTGTTTTTAACTGTCAGATGAATTGCGTTCAGCAATCCTTTAAGAAACAAACATTCTCTTTTGCAGTCTCATCCTTCGATTAGTAACTATAGCTTCTCTTTTCATTTTTAAGCCTTGAACACTTCAAGGAACGCGTTGTGTAAGTGCAATAATGCATGCCTCTGATCACATCAAAATGCAAAGCATTCCACTTCAAAATCCAAGTCTGTTCAACAACCACTGAGTACATCAATACAGGACTCACTGCGTCCCCTAGACAGATGACCTGGTTACCACATGGCATAGGTTTCCAACTAACCAACTCGTAGTAAACACGGCAACGCATTCATTGTCATCTGTCAGCTCACGCAGACGTCTACTTTGTCATAAGGCGTGGTCTGAGTAAGATGTTCATCCATTTTAGATGAGGTGATCCCAACTGAGATAAGTAAATCGTCCAGGAGACAAGGTATTCCCCTTTGCTGCTAAGTCACAAATTTTTATCAAGAACAATAAGCTAACTTGATTTACATTTAACTTATTATGTTTGCTTAATGAGGCGATTCCTTACCTTAATTCCATTAAGCTAGCAACTTTAAATATAACTACGGATTTTAAGTTCTTGTGAAACATTAATGCTACTCAATGCATTTATTGAACAATAAGTCATTTTAAACAGTGACATGTAAATCCGAAATAACCTTTATCCTTTGCCATTTTGAATTGGAACAAATCCAGGAACTTGTCTACCTTCGCCGGCTCTGACCGCACCTTCATTGTCGAGCAGTAAGATTTGCCTGAGCATGCTGCAGTTTCTGTTTGCTTCACCTGCTTGGTATGCAATTAGAAAAATCTTGTTTGGCTTATACTTAAGCGCTAAAGTCAAGTCAACAATGCGCTGTCTTCCGGGGAACTACTTAACCGCATACATACACTAGAAATCATTTAGTTGTTTAACGGAATCTATCGCCTGTTCTCAAAATTTATGTCCTGTGGAGCATAAGCACTGCTTGACAGGGAATGAAGAGATGCATAATTTTGTGGTGATAGTTTTAACAAGGTGCGTACCTTGCTGCTATCAACAATATATTGAATGTGCTCGCCAAAATAATGACGGGATCACATGCTTTGAGGGGAGATTTTATCGCCTCATATGCAGTAAAATGAGCTTGGAGACTGGATCCTTTATAAACATTTTGCATTTGTAGTTTTAAGAAATACAGTCCTAAGTGGACTGCTTACCACTACTTTAAGCGCAATTGCTTTCGTGACTCATGATCGGGCACCTCCACTGACCCGCTTGAATCAGGATGCTCTTAAAACTGATTGCTTTCTTCTTTATCTCATTAGCGTTAATTTCTATTTTCTTCACACAGCCTCCCAGGGTTCAGACATCACAGTTTGTAAGTGCACTCGGTAATACTGCTATATTTAACTATTGAACCTTGGGTTGCCCTTTATTGGGCAATCAGACGGATACTTTTAAGCTGAAACCCTGAAAGTCACGCTCTTTAGAGAACCCAAACTTCTTAACAGCTGTTTGCTAACCCGCCTTCGGGCCCTCTAGGCGCAAACTTTTGGAGAATGAGCTAGACAGCAGTCCCACCTTAGTTTATCAATGCGTGGTAGAAAATGAGCTGCAGCTCCTTAACAACCTGCTAAAAAGCGGATAAGGCCTTTAGCAGCTCTTTTTTTGTCAAGATAATCCTATGTTACCACAATCATTTATTCGGTTCATCTGTTACTAGCGTTATATTCGTCCACTTTTTATTGTAGACGAAGTAATACGTGTCGACCCTCTGAAGATAACTAGACACCGAGGTACTCCACTTTTTAAGCAGATAAACTAGACTGGTTTCATTGATTGTCTGCCTTCATCTTCTGACGGTTAAAGATTACCTGATTTCAATTAATTACTCAAGAAAACATTTCCATTAGCTGATTGAGTTTCTCAAAGATCTGGTTGATACAACTAGGACCTTTTCAACATCTGGCACATCCTTCGGTTGATTTTTTCACCTCACTTTTTCATTGTGGTCTATGAAAAGTTAGGTACTTTTTAGTGTCTCTTCATTCCTCGTTGATAAAAACTTCCAAAGCTGAAAAACTAGCTTCTGTTGGCTAAAGCACATTCTAGAGCTACGAGTTTCAGATAACTCGCGGGCATGCGTTCTAAGAGCATATTAGGCATAAAATACCTCAAACGCAGAGTTTGTTAGGTGCAGACAGTGCGTCCCAAGTATTCTATTGTAACTTCACACACAAAGCTACCTTGCTTTTATAATGTTTCCATGAAGCTTATTTGAGCAGGAAGAGCTCGAAACCTGGCATTATTGCAAAAAAATATTTTGTGCGCAACTTTTAATCTCTTCTTCCATATTATTCTCAGCTAAATCCTTAGGTGATGCGATATCTTCTGAATGTGAAAAAAAGGCCTTGCAGGATGGTAAGTGAGTTCTCGTGAGACACGGTGGTTTGCTTCCACCCTACATTGCAATGTGCCTTGTTTATTTTCAGCTGTTGCTATTGAATCTCTATCGACGTCGATCTGTCCTTGTAAGTTGGGAGCGAGCGCGGTAGGCTTTTCCTAGAAGTACATTCAGATGCATGAAGTGGTTTATAAAAACATTCTACACCATCGGGGGTAACAACGTCCACTTATCGGTTTCGATTTCATCAAGAGTAAAATTAGAACTAAAACTGATTTTAATATCTTCTGCTTTAGGCTCAACTCCGAAATTCCGAACGGCGCGTAAGTTTTTGCAACTAAAATGCAATTTATTAAGTATCAGGTCACAAAGAGGCAGACGCTATATAAGGCGTTTTTGCATTTTAACTGCCATTCCAAGTAATAATGTCCTATAGAAGTAAAAACGGATGTAAGTACTAAAACTATCAGAGCTGGTTATTTGCCTCAGTCGTTTCACCAGCAAGTTGCTGCAAAGCGAATATGCTGCTGTGGATGAATATTGCCGGTAAATATCTGTATACTTCAGTCAAAGCTGGGCTCCAACGATTTACGACAGTTGTCAGTTTCCTCTCTACAAAATGAACGAACCTGAGTGCATTTTAATGAGACTTTTTGTCACATATTTGAGCTATCACATTTCATTGAAAATGGTCAACTATTTGCGACTAAAATTGCATTTTCCGCCACTATGGACCCGAAATTGGATACCTTTTGTGACAGTACTACAATCGCAGCAAACATCATCAACATCATCATTGCCGTTTTCGCCGTGCCGAGGTACGTTTTATCTGACCCTGTTTGATCATCACAGCATCACTTTTCTTCCCATTTGGTATAAGTTAATCGCATAATAGCATTTGTAAATCCTAAAATGTGTTAAAAACCAAACTCTGGATGGTATTGCGATTGCTTCGATCCGTCTAGCTGCATGAAAATAGAATTCTTAGCGATCGAATGTTTCTACTAACGTACTGTAGACACCTTCTGAGTACGGATTGACTTTTTATTATGTTTCTCTCCCTTTGCCTATTAATCAATTTGCCATTTAAGACATGATTATAACTCACTTTGGTGATTTCTTTGAGGCCGCGTTAACAATATGAGATTATTTTGTGTTGAAATACCAAATTCCTATTTACGTCATTCAATAGAAACGACCGTGCTTTGTGGAGATTGTAAGTTATAGGAGTTGTTTGAATGCTCAATATATGATGCTGTGATTCGCTTCTAATCAGGTCATTTTTAGTAAAAAGTGTAGACCTGTAGATTAGGCTACTCAAAAAATGCTTCACTTCATTTTCTATTTGTTTCAGCCGACTCCTCTACTGAAGAAGTGGTAAGTAGTATTGGGCTTGAGGCGCCTAAATTTGGTGCAATTGCATCAACCAGCTACCCATGCGTCTCTTTTAGGCGATAATACTTCGTGCAGATATCCTGTATAATGAACGGCGTCAGCGGATGTCCGTGTTTATTCGAAACCTTGAACATGTGGACGAAAAAGTGAAGCACGCAGTAGGTCTTGCAGGTTCTTTCAATCCATAATTCCTTGATTGTTAATTTCTTGCCTCAAAACTCCCAACCTTACTCCACCTAATCGAATAATTTCGATGGAGTAGCACGCTGGTAACTTAAGTTGCATTTAGAGGAATCCAAAATGAGCAAATGAGCTCGAATTCTGCTAGATCCGTTTAAATGCAGATGATGCATTCAAAATAAAACAGGGATAGAGTGTCAAGGTGTCCATTGCTTTGCTTTTCTACAGGTCAGGTGTATGGTTTACACTGCAGACGGTCGCAGAATGGGAAAACAAACCAAGAGCAAGAAGGGCTTCAATCCCTATTTCAATGAAGAGTTCGTATTCAGGAACCTTGTGCGATGTGGGTTTTGACTTGGATAACCGTTTCTGCTTAAAAGTGTTTGCCATAACTTAGGATATGATTCACCGCCTCGCAGAAGGCCGTGAGCAAGCGGCTGGACAAAATCAGATTACTGAGCTGCCTGAAACACCCACAAACCATCCTGTTCCTAAATTCTAACTGATTGAACAAGCTTTAGTGTCATTAGTCTTCGTGGCACCCACTGCGTGCGAATTATTAGACTACGAGGGATAAGAAAAAGTAGTAGGGAGAAAGGGATGTGTGGCAGAACGCCCTGGGAACGCTGCCCTCTGTGCATTCAAATTCTCACTAACATTGCCTCTTTCTTCTTCATTTGCATCCAGAGTCCTATTGCACGCGATAGATACAAAAGCATTCACCTCTCCAGTGGCTAAACTCGTCAATTATGTTCCCAAGAAATCTGCACAAAAAACTGAGCTCTCAAATAAATTAAACGATTAAACGGTGTTACAGTAGAACGCCTAAAGTTCTTCTCCCCACATTCCTTTAGCGGACATTCGTGGAGGGCACTTGGTGTTTTCTGTAGTACAAAAACACAAGAAAAACGTTGTCGGTGTGGGAATAATTCCAGGCTGCAGGATCAACCTTGACCGCGACGAAGCCCACAATATTCCCATCTGTTCGAAGGTATGCTGGGATTCAGCGAAACTTTGTTCGCGAATGTTTACATAATTTTAAACATTCTTGAGATAATCATTTTTAAGGAAGGAAAAACAAAGTCCAGTTTGCCTAATTATTCACGTGAAAATTTAGATTGGATACTCGGAATTCTAGTTACTCAAACAAATGTTCTTTTTGCGTAGATTCCGAATCAATTCGTGTACAATATGGAGGATATTACAAGGGAACCAGAGAGTCTCATTCGCATAATTTATCCCAAGTCAAGCGATCACATTGAGGTTTATCAATAGAACATGTAACGGTCTTTATTTTCCACAAATAAAGTCGTTAGTCTTGGTTTGAAGTGAGTTTACCTACAAAAGAGCGCACTGTAAAATAGGTTTGTGGAAGTCAAGTGACGGAATTCGTTACTGCCGCAAGTTTATGTGCTGCGTAGCAACACATTGCTCTACCGTGAACGACTGAATCGTCTCTGGAAACCTCACAAGCGATTATGCATCGAGAAGGGATGCAAGAATGTTAGCACAGGTGACGTGAGCATGTCTTTGTGCCGTAGCGTGCCAATCACATACGCATGGATACCGACCCAACGGAAGAAAACATACCTCGATTAAGGCACTTTGTTTCCTTCTGGCGACTCCCAATGAAGTCCTAACGGAAACGCTGAACGGGTTGCGCACCACACCAACATCATGCACAGTAATGGCTACCCAAGTTATATTCACCTCAGTTTGCGGCCAAAAATAAACTGGAGCATTGACCCCGTTGATACGCCAAATCTTACCCCACCTTGCCTCAAAAGGAAAAGCTAATAAACCACTATTAACTAATGCACCATGCACCCAAGTTGGTACTGTTCTCAAATTGAACCTGACATGTTGAAGAGAAATGATCCTGAAAGGCAAGCAAGGTGAGCAGACGAGTACGAAGGCTCAAGCCTATTTCTGCGGTGACTAAATAGCCCCCCAAGTGGATACATCAACGCTATCGAGATTCTCAAATAGCTTCGATTAAGTGCTGGATTCTGTACGCAATCAATGGAATCACCTTCTTTCTACCATTACCACTACAGAAGCACGCTCAAATGTGGACCGTGTTGCTACGAGCCGCTTGATGAGGATAAGTATGTTGAATAAATGCGAACTTAACATCGGTAATATCTCAAAGTTACTAAACAGAGCAGCCAAATGACATGTCCAACAGACAACAGGGGTGCAAGCAATTAGAGGCGGGGCAAGTGTGCTCTCCTTGCCGGATGCGAAACAAAAACCAACCACTTCAACCAGCATCACATAACGGAACCACTTAGAGCCAGAGAAACTGCAACTGTTATCGTCAGCTACCAAAATGACTGTTCACCTTCCGTCAAAGATCAACTCCTCTTGCATCACCCACGGATTGACTGGCACCTCCCACCCCAACCCATTCCAAAAATGTCAAGGCCGAACGGGCAAAAACAGCATTTGATTGCAACGTCTCGTTTCCCCAATCGAGAAAAATACTCCAGACAAATATTGGACAGAGATCAATCCTTTTGTGTAGCCATTGAGAGCAGCAGGCACACGCGCTCGAGGAGAGACATAGCGAGCACAAGTGGGCAGAGTTACAACGCAAACTGACTCGGACTGAAGGAGAGAAGTGGACAGAGAACAAAATATGCCAATTTGTGGGAAACGATCATGAACTAAGGGAACGTATGAAGAATGCACGGCAATGTCTGGCAAATCTAAATGAAATTTGCACCAATGAATGTCGGTAGGACTTGAAGTGTGGGGATGTTTGAGAAGGGGGAGTGTGTGGGTGAGAGCGCATGTGCGCGCATGCGGTCGTAACACGGCGAAAATAACAATGTAGGAACATGTTTTCTCTAACAAAAACAACAGCATCAGATGGACACGAAGAAATTTGAAGATGAATAGAGAAGAGAGTGACAAAACCACAGAGATAGGAAATGTGTGGGGACTACGAGTCAAGGAGCACTTTTCGTCAAATGCAGTCGGGAATAAGGGCGGAGGAAGAGAGTAAGTCGCTTGAATCTGGTGTCCAGGAAGACCGGAGATGGGCGAGGCCGTTATTCTTTTCAGACGGGAGTGGCGAGTAACGTACTTTTTGGGCGGCAAATTCGAGGAAGGCAGGGGAAAGTAGGGATACAGACGGGAACCAATGACCACGAAAGTGTCTTCGAAAACAGCCTGCTTCTGCCTTTCTTCTCTCATTCTCCTAGTAGAATTAAGTAAACTTTGAGTTGTGGTAGTATTTGAAGTACTAGAGATGGTGAGAAATGAGAATGGGAAAGTGGACGCCACTCTGTCCGCTTTATCGACCGCCCATATTGTCGCAACCGCTCACGTGTGAGAAGGCGTCTGCGCGGTCGTCGTAATTCGCCTCGCCACTAGGACCTGTGAAACCGTCGTCCTCACCGACGCCGCTTCCAGGAGAGAGCTCATCCAAGGCCTCAATTAATCGCAGACCATCGATAAAAGATAGATGCAACTCTGTCTGGAGAGAGCGAGCAAAGTATTCTGGCGCCCAGAAGCGCATCGCGGCAAGTTGAGACAGTAGGAGACCGTCAAACGCTCCAGTTACTTGTAAAATCTGTCCGAGACCGCGAAACTTGAGCCACTGCGAAACCGTGTTGGTAGACCAAGAGCGCACCTCACTACGAACTGCTGACTTACGGATGCGCATTATAGCATCGGGCGAGGGTGCTCCGGAAACTGGTCCATAGAAAGGCCCCTTGGGCTGAGCAGTTCCTTTCGGCAGACTGCCATCTCGTCCAAGACTTGTTGTACAGCTGACGTACTCGTTACTTATCTTCCTCAAAGAGCCAGGAATAAGCCCATCCACATGATTAGTCTGTGAAGGAGCACCAGCGGATATAGCACTCAAAGAACCCTTCCTATCGTTAGCCATCATTGAGCCAAGGGCCTGTTTCACCTCTGCATACAAATTTTGTGCCTGAAGGGTGAAATTCTCAAATCCTACATCCAGATCCCTCCGACCGCTGAGATCAAGAACAACCTGTCCAGCAAGAAGGTCACCGAGCCAGCCTGAGGGTTTGTACTTGGGCTGCAGGTAGACGGGGAGGATGTACCTGGAAGGTTGTTTGAGTGATGAATCACCCCCCGAGATGTTGTTCAGGCTAGTGAAACCGGGACGAATACACTCAATCTCGTAGCGACAACCAGGAGACAGTCGATAGGCCTCGGAAGCGCAGACCACAATAACGCTGGCGGACTCGATCATTTTCCGCCAGTGTGAAAATGAGGTAGAGGCTGAGTAGATACCCGACATACCAACGGCGGAGGAGTCGGACAGGGCATTATCTGAATCTGGAGCCTCTATTGTGCTCACAGGTAGGCCAGCAGCTTGTAGGCGCTCGGCAATCTTCACGGCGGCCATCCGATTGACCGGTGCGAAGGAGATTAAAAAGACGCCTTGACCCGGCGAAACAGAGGCTGGTACAGGGATGGTGAGACGTGCCGACACAGCCTCGAGTGCTTTAGCCACGTGGCTCGGCAAAGACGAAACTTTACCCTCCTTGCTGAGGCTAGAGAGCCAGTTCCCAACCAGAGAGTTCATTTCAGATGAGGGACTGGGTGCGCGTGGATCGAGAGATAGATTCCAGAGCAGGCGAGCGGCCTCCTCAGCCTCGCGAATCACCATTAGAGAAGGGGTTGTTTGAGTAGCTGCTTCGATGGCCTCCTTGGCCAATTGTGTAATGGTAATGCGTTCACCGGACTGGTTTACCGAAACTGAGAGGATGTCCGGCTTTATGCTGTCATTAACTGCCAACGTGGCAATAGCTGACATTAATTCCGACACTTGGAAGCCATGACAACGCCGTTTTTCTGATGCTTTTGCTGTCACTACATGGTCTACGAGACCCTGCAACACACTGCTGTTGTTGGGTGGGGCACCATTGATAAATTGTGTCATGAGATTGGTGTCGTTGTCATTCACAATGTAAGCTAGACAAAGGTCTGAGATGCACCGGAGAAACTCCTCCTCTCGCAAGAACTTGTTCGTCAAAGCGCTCTTAACTGAGTCTGTGGAGAAGCAGTGCACATTACCGGGAACCCGTGCGATATTGTGAATGATGGATAAACTAGCCTTCACTAGGTAGTAAACATTTTTGCTGGGCAAATTATCCAAGTAGGGCTGGTGACCAATATTAAGGTTCAACAAATTAGGAAGACCCGCGTTGGCAAGAGCAGTGGCAAAATCCGGCCATATTTCAGAGAAGTTCCATGTTGTGTTGTAGAAATAAAACGAGGAAAACCAAATGTTGTCGTTTTTGAAGACACCCATATTGTTAAGTTTCTTCATCATCTTCGACGCAAAGGCCGGATACTCGAGGCTTGTAAGGTATTCGGCCAACTCGACGCGGTACTGATGGCAGTCAAAGTAAAGGCGACTAAGCTGTTTTCCAGTCTCGTACATGGAGCGCAGATCGGTCATATCTTCGAGGCTATGGAAGACCTGCATCACGGCGTCGACAAAGCCGCGCGCCTCCTCGAGAGTGAAACCTTTTCGGCATTGCGGAATCTCCGGAACACGCTTTGATATAGGCTCAGGATGGTCCATGTCCGTCGAAGTGGTGGACAGTAGCAGAAAAATAGTAGGTTGATGCGGAAATAAGGCGCAACGATTTGATGCGAGTCAATTTGCGAATTGGTGATATTTCGTCGATTGGGAAGTTAAGCAAACTTGATTACTGACACTGTTTATCTGAAGGAAGGAGAGAAGCCAACTGAAGTTTTACCGTTAGCCTGTGACATCAGAAATGGCGATTTCTAACGCAATTACTAAGAGTACGTGGAACCGTATGCATAGTGGAAGGCTTACCCACAGTTCAATGAGTTGTGGGACCATACCAGACGAGTAGCAATAAGTGAAAGTAGTGACCCATATTTATCAACAAAATGCTCCTTATTCCTCAATAGCATCACATAACAGCAAAGGCTGACCAGAGTTGTGCTACTGAACATGATGTCAGAACATAAATTTTATCCTCAAACTGAATAAAAAGGCCAAAACAGCAGAATACTCAGGCGCACTCAACAAACTTGACAATAACCAACTATTTCCATGAGGGATTATATTTGCGTAATCTTTCTGAGGTACATCCAGAGATGCCGTTTGGGAAAAGGATCCTTGGTTAAGGCATTGCTTCAGAAGAAATGCGAAAGCTGATCGGTGTACAGCCGCAACAATGAGTGTAGAATTTAGCGCTTTGTAAGCAGAGGGCAGTCAACGGGCTTGCGCCTCCTCCTCCAAGCTAATTTCATCAATTCCTGGGAAAGAAAAAGTTGAACGGAAAGTGACGACAATGATCAATCATTTCATCGTCTGATTTGAATTATTAAGCAAAAGGGATGGCCGAAGAAAATCAGACGAAGTATTGATTTGGCTGGGCGTTTCATAAAAGCTAAGCCAAAGCGTACGATGTTACTATCACCATGTGCTGCTAATTACCCTTAACCTAGGGTTGCCTTTGGGAAACTTGGGTAAGAGTCGTGTTTCATCAAATCCCACAATCAAGGGCACAATTGTGGCAATGAAAAAGAAATTTCGTCCTCAAGACTGATAAACTGTGTGAAAACGGGTAATGGTGCATAAGAAAACATCATGCAAATTACGGAGAGCCTACATTCTGTGGAATCCAATTGAATACCGCAATTCAGTAATTCAAGATTTACGTAATAAAGTGGTAATAATTTTGAGTGCTGGAAGAAGCCTTGAACTACGACAAGGGCTGCTAAATAAGCGGCGTATTTACATGGAAACTCAAAGGCATGACTTAAGTGTTGCAAAAATTTGCAATGATCCGGTGTGTGCCCGGAAAGCGATTCCAAAATTACACATGCAAGCTTGTAAACTAAAAATAAACAAGAAATTTTAGGGCATATCCCGACCAATTTCGTCAAGCAACGTTTTGCTTATAAGGGCACAGGTGTTTAATCAGCGTGCATGATCAAAACCGAGCATACCTAAGAACTTGGCTTTACTGGAGACCAGCAAGTCAGCCTGCAGTGGCGTCATGTGTAAGTAAAATTCACCAGTCTTTTTCTAAATGAATCAAAAAGAGCAATGAGTAAAGCAAAAAACTACCAATGAACACACTTCTGGCGATTCCTATCATACACACACTGGCAGTTAAAATGCACATGCATCATCCAACATCCAGGCTTGCTCATTTAACCAGAATCCTCACAGGCAAATACGGCCCAAGATCATGCAAAAGTACATGCGGTAGTTGGAGGAGGAAGAGGGCGCCAAGAAATTGTACGTTTGAGCCACTTCTGCTGCTAAGACAAAGGGGAACTTACGAAGAATTCCTCGTAGAGAGCTTGCCCCATTACTTGAGAGACAATTTCCCCGATCGGTAAGTACTTTTCACAGAGCATCTGGAGCACGATGGGGAAAACATTAATCAGAATGAATGATATCGTCGAATGGAAAAAGTATGCAATACCAACTTCTCACTTAATAGGGAGTCGAGTTAAAATAAAAGCCACCATTCGTGACGAGTAAGCAGTTTACCTTAACGGCTAAGCTGGCATGGCGCTGACTATCAGGATACTCCAAATTTCCCATCGCGTAGAGCAAACCTGAGAGTGCCCCGAACTGAAGCGATAACAAAGGCAGATCACATTAAAAAACTCGAACAATGAGACTTCAGCAAAAATACTGCGTCGAATAGGGAATTTTCTAGTAAGCAGAGGCCGTCTTGCTAAGAGCATCGTGATATCCTTATTTAAATGCAACATCCAGGTTTTCAACTCTTCAACAACTACGGGAACCGGAAATTTAACAGGAAATAACCAACGAAAGCTAATTGCTCATATTTGGTTGCAAATTAAGCAAACAGAAAATAATTCCAGACTCGAATTCACCTGTAACCATGAAGTGCATTTTGAATAGATGTAAAACGGAGTAGTCAGCTACAACAGCATTGTTTGTTAAAAGTAGGCGCGTATGAAAAGATAAAATGGACTTCCAACGATTAGCAACGGCCATTTCAGAGACTTACTGGCTCAAAGAGCAAAAATAACTAATGGATAGTTCATCGTAGCAGAAGCGTCCACAAGGAAATGTATGCCATTATCGAAAAAACAAAACCATATTATTCAGAAACTTGAACACACTCGAACAGAATTAGAAAAAAGACAAACAGAGACGAGAGTTTACTGCTTGATTCGGAAAAAGACGATCAGCTAAATTTTAAATAAATGATGAAAACCTATTACCAGTCACGTAAAAAGCATGCTTCTCCTTCAAACAAACCATGAGATTCCCTGGCGTTTTCTTTCAACTAATAATTGCGTTATTTACCGATAACAACCTCCTGGTTAATTCGAAGCTATCTTCAATGAGAACGCTAAAAATAAAAACGTTGAAAAACATGAATGCCCTTAACATCGATAAATGTTGCTGACACAAAAAAGATAACCTTTATTTACTGACTGAAGGCTAAACTAAAAGTAGGAGATATTAGTTTAGATTTCTAGTAAATCAATCAGTGCAATGAATCACTAATTGCATCATCAGCTGTTGGCACGTATGCAGGAGAGTTAATAACTGTAAATATATCACTCAAAAGAGAAGTACAAACTAACCCAATACACTTTGCAGCCGAGGCTTGCTGAACGAAAGCCGGAGTGGGCAGGAGAATAATTTGATCATCCTCAAGGTCTTTGGCCTTTCCGACTTTATTACCAACAGAAGCCTTTCCAGAAGCACTGCTATCTTCCTTGCCTCGTCGCACGCGTCGGCTGCGTCCGTGCTGACTACTACCATGCGAGCTGGTCGTAAATGAGGAGGCGCGGCCACTGACTCTGCCACCATCCCGACGACGCATCGTTTTAGTGGGCCTTGCTATTATAAGTCGGCTATCCTCTGTTGTACCA
The DNA here is from genome assembly GCA_023375655.1 of Taenia crassiceps. Classification (NCBI taxonomy): domain Eukaryota; kingdom Metazoa; phylum Platyhelminthes; class Cestoda; order Cyclophyllidea; family Taeniidae; genus Taenia; species Taenia crassiceps. The sequence continues at coordinate 6,660,408 of JAKROA010000004.1, read as the reverse complement.
GTCTCATCTTCTTCAACCCCATCATCGCTTGGGGATGTTTTCCCTTGAAAAGGGACTAAGTATGTGATACAGGCTTGCGTGCGAATGTTTGCTTGAGTGTGTATCCTACTCTCAAAGCATAACCGCGAAAATCTAGTACGGCTAGCACAAACAAACGCATTCACAAATTGTCGTGGTTTGATTTTCGTGGTCAAAAAGCAGTGCTAAACAGTTGAGATGGTAATGAGCCACCGTATGGGAGACCGAGAAGCGCTTGGGTCGTATTTTCTCCGTTCCGTTTGCAGTATAAAATCGGTACCATATTACAATAAAAATCATCCAAAATTATTTGAACGAAAATCCACGAAGTCCTATAAACCCGCAATTTACTTCACTCATTGATCCCACGACGCTAGAACTTAAGAACCAGCCATCTAGGGGGCGAAGCTATTTTGAGAGAAAGGAAGTGAAAAATGAAATAACATAAGATGGATGAAACCATTGCCAGTTTTTTCTTTCCTAAATTACTGTGTTTCGTGTGCGTAATCCAATTACGATTCAACTCAGAAATAGTCGCAATGCAACTCCCTTTCAAAAACCACACTCAAATGCTATTGTTTTAAGCGACTGAGTGGCAATGGCGTTGGGTCCAATACAAAACGTGATTAATGGCCTAAACAAGGTAAAATATTGTGCAAACAGCATTCCACAATGATGCATTTAATAAACAAGAAGAAAATATGATGATTCAAAATGAGAGGACTTAGATAGTGGAATTCCACGCGGGACTAAGAGTTAACATATTTACAAATTTGCGAATAGATCTTCTCAATCTCTCAAACGTGAAGAAGTGCAGGGTTTGGACAAGCCAGCCCCAGTTTGCTGTGATGAAATTATACGTGACCACTACAAAGAAAATCCAGCGCTAACATAGCAACGTCATGTCTGTGGGAGCATGGTAAATGGCACACTAGCATGTTGTACTTTCGCAGATGATTTTTAATTATCGCCCGCTCAAGCTATTCTCCATAATTTTAAATTTTCAGATGGAAATACTGGTGTAAAGGCAATAATGTAGATGAACCAAAATCAAATTTTCGGGAAAATGTGACTCAGAAATTTACGGTAAATTTGCCTTTAAATGTGAAATTTCTTAATAAAAAAACTACTGCTTCCTAAAGCCAACATTCTTATGAGCTAAGATCCATCAGGTAAAACTCAAACTGGTTTCTCATTTACATGTAAACGACAACGAATCCAATTGAGGAAAACGATAGAGATTTGGATCCCTGCCACACATAAATATGGAAATGGATACGAAATTTCGCGTTAGACATTACGAGATGGGACATAAACTCTGCTCCAAAAAGGTCAAATTCCCACATCACCAGCATTGGAATAAGTTACAATTATCCCATCATTGTTATTAAATTAAATATATAGGCCGTAACCTGGGCAAAACGACCAAAACCAAAAACTCTCCAGTGCAGTACAAACGCAATGATTGAATGTGAAACAACCGACTGAATCAAACTTAACGGCGCACTGAATTGGCAATAGTTGACTGACAGGAAGGAGCTCTTCAAACCGGAACATGAGTAAGTCTCTTAGACACTATCAGTTCGCACACTTGATTATCGCACGTGATGGCATGATGAACCATTGGGCAAGGAACACAAAAATAGCAGTTAATACAGTTTCGTTCACGATCGAATATTTTCACCCCATTCTCGACCACTGACCTGCCGAGAACATTAGTGGCACCAAAAGAAAAAATCTCATGCGTAATGCGAAGACAGACAAGGCAAATAAAAAATTGACCCAAGGGCGCCAACATTCAAAAGATCTTTACTAGATAAGGCTAATGATGAGCGGTATGAGAGCAGTAAAAGCGGTTCACTATTTTTAATCAACATTTAAGTAACACCACCTATGGAGAAGTAGCTGACTTGAAGTGAATGCGAACTGCTCATCTTCGACAGTATGTAAAAGGTAACGGTCACTGAGGGACAATCAGTGACCGGGAAAAAAGAGATCTAGCGCCAGAGGGCAGATAATTTGCTTCATTATTAATCCGACGCAAATGGATATACGCACAATTACGTTCCGATGTGCCCGCGTGAAGTCAGCTTTAACTCTTTTCCTGAAGCGAACAGAAGGGCAACAGAAGTGAACTCTTAAAATTTGCACAATAATTTGAACCAATAACTACAGATGGAATAAGCCAAACTAAAGGGAATATTGCGGGATGACGCTGTGATAATTTAACGTTGAGGTGAGGCAGGGATTGAACGGAAAAATTTACTTACCATAACAAAACAATATTCGAAGTAATCCTTCCGTGTTTAACAAGGCTTATATCAATTAATGCAGTACAGTGTGATACTTTTGTTGACATTTACGTCAATAGTGGATGAACATTAATAGCGTACCTTTATTCTTTGTCATAAAAAGCTAAGGAGATAATATTTTGGTGATTGTGGATCGTAGTAGAAGTGGAAGTTAAACCGTTACCAGGTGGGGAAACACTAAAAAGTAACCAACAGCCAACCGATTCAAAACCAGAACTACCCTCGGCGAGCAGAATCGGCAAAGGTGCAAAGACTCAGACGACTAACCAGTCGAGGAAGCCATAAACTTTTCATAACCGTTCCTGAGAGCTATGATGTGACCATTTCAACCGTCAAAGATGATAGGGGAGATTTAAGCTAGACCAAGGTGAATTCCAAAAGTGTTCGGCAAATTAAGAAAATATTACGTAAGTACATTATGGTGTTCAGTTATAAAAACAATGATATAAATAAAAATAATGCCTGGTACAAACAGGTCTGTGCAATGAATTTATGCGTGGAGGGACGAATAATAAAACTTAAACTAGTACTTTGAATCGATCACACAACACACGATTGAGGAATGCAATGCACAAGGATCTGTGGACAATCTGCTGGAAGTCTATGGTAAAGACAAAAATCACCGCATAACTGCACAGCACCCATTACTTCTGCAATTTTTTTCATCTATGAGATAGCTGTAGAGATTGACTAGAAAAAAATGACAAGGCCCGATCTGTAAAAATGAAACTCAAGAATACCAGAAAATAACGAACTCCGACTTTTGATAAACGAACCAAGATCTCTGAAAGGCATAACAGCAACCTTTTATTCAATCAACTATGGCAAGCGCAAGCCGTATTATCACAAGGCACTCAAGCTAATCGCCGAATGAAGTTCAGCTCATGACGTCGAAGCAAGGTGACATTCAATACTCATTATTAATAAAAGAACATTCGCAAAAAACGAGTCGTACGGGCACTCGTCTAATTGAAAAGGACAGAAAATCCTAAGAATGCCAATTTAAAGCAATTAGCATAATTGGAAGTAAAATAAAAAACATAAAGAAAAGCAAAATAACATCCTAAGGTGTCCGGAAGATTTGAACATATATGCTGATGAGCAATAAGCATGGAATGTGATTTCACACAGCACAACCCAATTTACTTCTCTTCGAATAGCATATGAATGCGACAACTAGCAGTGCACATACAGTATATTGACAATAACTTATAGTCTTTCTGGAGAGCGAAACAAAGTACAATGAAATTACTCACATATTAACCCTACAGCACATAAAAAGCAAAAAACATACGATTTGTGTTACTGTAAGCAAGCGAGACGAGCGAAAAGGACGAAGAAAAGCTAAAATCAATCGCACATTATTTGAAGCGGTTAAAAAGACGACGGTGTGTTGATAGGGAAAAGGTTGCGGCCTAAGTGGTGATAAATCCCGCGCAAGACAACAGTCTCATGTACTCATTTGAAAACCTTATCTTTTAACAAACCACGTATTACAACGTTGGACGAGCCTGTTACCAAAACTGGGAGGCGGTTTACCGAGTACAGGGCGAATTTCCCTACACCCGGTAAAGAGAAAGGATTCGATTGGCTCCTTGCATTAAAGTTTTAGTGACTTGAATCGGGGGTCGGGCAAAAAATGCAAAGACTATTTGAAATTGAAAAGACTGCACCTAAATGAAAGGCACATTTGAGTGAACACCAAGTTGACTTTTGGGATGATATTCTCCCAAATGGGCCACTGTTCGCCACTTTCTTAATTCATATTGAGTGGAAAGCATTAACGATATGAAATGCTATAAGCGACTGATCTGGATTTATATTTGGTTAAAAATATGTTTGAAATTATACCACTCACTAAGATTAATGCTCAATGAAGGCAGATTGAGAGGGTCCGTTGACCACATGTACTTAAGAGGGTATTTAAAGCTCGTTATGAAATGCGCAACTTCAGATCACACAGGCAGGACAAAATTCAATCTTTCTAATACATTTCGAGAGAGAAAAGAGCAGGTATAATGTACCCAAAAACACATTTTCAAAAAAGCAGAAAACGCACAATATAAACACCGCCTTGATCGAATACTTTGTCGTCACAGAAAGTTAGTTCGATCGATCCAAACAGATAAAAGGTGAACGAAAGACCCCATCTAATAATCTCTCTAAACTGAAAGAATAAAAGGGATTAAGTGACCTGATAGAGCTATCGTCCACTATGGGGCGTCAGCACCAAAGGCAGAGAGGATTTAAGTTGCGTTATGGAAAACAAAAGCAAATATTTTTCCAAGGATTTATTGACCAGGAGAACTGGACAGAAGATATATCAGTTTATGATGCAATGTCAGAACAGGACGGTCAATTTTGGGTCAATGCATGGTTGAACATATCAAAAAGGGAAGCAAAACAATTTTCTGACAAAAAACCACCAAGGATAATCCCGTGGCGGTTGGAAAAAGGGTCCGGTGATTGGTAAAGAGTGTGGCATTACACAGGCCGCCAAAGTAATTAAGTGACGTGCACGCTTGCGAGCGCAAATGCTCGTCCTTGGATAACTTAACTAGAGGACAGGCTACACGCTAAATTGATTAGTCGGATAGCGGTCAAAGCCAGTAATAGGGAACAAAAGCTATGTAATCAATCATCTCCGTAGCAGCAACAACGGTGACGATAATGGTAGTAGATGCAGGCAAGCAGGAATACGCGCCAAACCGGTGTTATGAATTGCTATTTTAAGATGGGAGAATAAGAAAAACACTAGAGATAGAACATTTCCGAGTTTTCTTGGGACAGAAGTTGTCCAAATGAAGTTGCCAAGCCCTTTGGAATCACATGTTAATGCAAGTACTCTGGCATTGCAGGATTAAGACGACGTGTTCCTACTGCTACAGTACTACCGGAAAATTTAGAGTGAAAAATACTCAAATAGTGGCCTTGGTAACTAGCTCTGTTTATTCGACAAGACACTGGAATGTTTAAGATTAACTTAAAGCAGAGTTAAAAATATCAGTGGGCGAAAAACATCATTCTGATGATGAGAATAAGAATAATGAGGCGTCTATGCTAGTCCGTTAAGCATATTTAGTAACAGAATTGTGATCAACCAGTTTACCACAATTTGAGATAAAAGGATGAAAATAATCTTTAGTGCTGTAAATCCATTAAACGGTTGCACGTTCACAATCGATCGTGAAGTCTATAAAAATCACTTTTAACAAGGTACCCGTTAACATTTTGGCATTTTAAAGTGGTAGATGTAAGGAGATATAGTCCATTCAATGGGAATATCCCCAAACCCATCAACATATAAAAACGCCCTAACAAGGCCAATAATCGAGAATGTTGATATTTTTTTCGACAAAATTGTATCTCCAGGGATGCGAAGCGAAGACATGCATTTCGAAAAGGGCAAAATATTGCTTACCTCCGTTATCAGCATTCCCATTGACGGTTCCAGAAAAATCATTATCGCTCCCATCACTGCTATCAGATATGGATTTCGTTGCTTCATTAAATAGTTTACCCAGCTCGATTTCCCGTTGAGGGTGAAGAAGGCACACAAGGGCTTTGAGAATGTCATCAGCAATGTCACATTTCATGAGCGCACGAACAAGCTCCAGAGCTAGAAATGGAGAGGCATATTGCAATCTTCAAAAGATTTACCAAGCGCCGGAATGTGGTGAAACCGTGGGATTAAATAAAAACAGCATAACGAGGACTTGAATGTGGAGAGAGTAAGGTAGTGAGAGCTAAATGTTTTCAATAAACTCAACTGCAATTATCCTCCAAAAATGTACAAACACAGAAAGTCGCAACCACTCATCGTCTACACGGTCAATTTAGTTATCTGTGCCAAATTACAATGCCGCAGAAAAGACGATGCATCTGGATGCCAACTATGAAACTAATTAGTTTGGATGCATGGAGAGAACATACACGGACTTGGTAATTCGATCAAATGCGGAACCCCTAAGTAAACATGATAACTTCCAGCCCATAAATAACATATGCATAGCAAATGGGATTTGTAAGTGACTGATTAAAGAGGATAAATTGCCATTAACCGGCTTAATAATATCGGGAGGTTAGCTAAACATAACGAGCCAAAGGACCTCTGTGCCCAATCGCTGGGTTTCAGAGGCCATGAAACGGTTTGCTAATGCTAGCCCTCAGTTGAAAAGCTACTGATTCAGTCGATGCAAGAGAACTCAAGCAGGTGTGGAGGAATTGTCTATGGGCGTTAAGGTAAAGTACCAATGCATTCATTTTCCATGAAAAAAATCCCTCCAAAAGAGCGATAAAAAAGAAATTAAATGTCTGCCGAGTTTTGCAAAACAAAGGTTAGAAAGCCGACGCGTAAATGGAACAGTAAATCATGGCAAACTCCATAACCATGGCTACTAAAACCATTTTTTACGAGCGCAGGTTTGTCGTAGCACTGCCCGCATACCTTAGGACTTACCCAAGGCAACGGCCTATATATTAATTTCTACAATAAACTAGCTCGGCTGATTGAAGTTACGCCTCATGATTGCTCGTTTTTATCATTTGTTTAAAACCCTAAGGATTAGCATCGCCTGCAAATATTGATAGAGGTGGTGAGCAATAATTCCCACAGCATGCAGACACGGAGTAGCCAAAGTGAAGTTACTTCTTTGTTCATAATAGCTATTCATCAGATGGAGAGGTTGAACGGACCAGTGGAAAATTACAATGAAGGAAAAAGCTCTTAAAACATTTAGGCAACAACACACGGTGTGAAAAAGTCCAAGGTAGACATATAAAAACAGATATTAAATTGAATACTTGAATCCTAGAACAAATCTTCGATTCATGATTGAAATGGGGCATATAACTGCATCGAAATCGCTCGAGAAACAGTGCTTGTGAAAACACATTCACATTTAATCCTTTCTCTTGAAAGCGACGAAAAGAAAAGCAATATCTACACCAGAAAATTACTCTCGAGTTAGAAATCTGTGATGATAAGAGCTGTACGATCAAAATACGACAGAAAGATAAAAGAAAGGCGGGATCTAATCTGACTTTTGCACAATTTCAGCATTTCTCGGATATAGGTGGAACCTAAATACTGTGTTGATCTAACTGTAGCGAATGCTGGCGAAATCCTTATACTGTGAATGTTAAACGCCTATCAATCTGATAAAGCATATCGATATCAGTTGGCAAGGTAAAATTTGCAAAGTGGAGCAGACGCATGACCCCTAAACTGATAAAAAGTCGTGGGTTTATGGATAAACAAAATAGGACGATAACACAACCGATATCAAAAATAAAGATTGTTTTTAAATGACAACGAAAATAATCCACGCGACCCAGAACTGCGTCTTTTCTAAAGCTTACCTGCAGCTTGCACAGAGAAATGCAGAGACTCCATAATGCAATTGACACGATCAATAAGGGCCCTGTTGGCCACGGGATTCCCGGTCTGAAAGGGAGTAAAATACGAGGCCAGCCTGCGCTTCAACCAGTTCAACTTCAGCTCGGGCAAGAAGATACTCGACCAATGTGCGTAGCAAAAAGTAAACGGCAAAACTAGGCACTAAACACTGGTTTAGTGCGCTAGAAGGCGTAACTGCAAGCAGCTAGTAAAATAAACCAACACAACAGCATATTCTCAAAGACTGACCAGAATTTAAGACGAACCAAATTCATGGGCGTGAAAACTGACAACTTGGTGAAATTGCGAATTCAGACTATTTCAAAGAAAAAGGAATACAATCCCGACCTTTATCATTTAGCTAGTTAAAATGGGCAAAAATAAACAAGGTCGCCGATTTGACACCCAAAGGATTAACAGGCATATCAGCTACCTCCGCCTACTAAAATATCTCGCCACTTACAGAATAGATGAGCTAATGATTACGCTGGACTAACTGACGGAAAACTATATCGGGGTGAAGATGCATGTAATTATTTGCAAAAAGTAAGGTAAAGACGGTTCATTTCAGCAAACGTTCACCTTGGGTAGGAAAATCCAATAAATTAGATAGGGTTAGCATCTGCAATCGATGTCTAACCACGGTTTATTCACAAGCACTTTGGAGAATTAAGAGAGTTGAAAAAGAGAATCAATTTACAATTACACTGGAAATCCCAGGAAAAAAGATAACACTGCAATTTGGAGGGCAGCATTGTCTGCATACTTAGAGGCATAAATCGAAGTATTAATAAGCAAATTGAGCTACATATTAAGTTGGTGGTGCCAATTAGATTCCAAAAGCTACAGGCTCGACAAAGTAAGAATACCTACGCCCAGATCGCAGGGATAGGGTAAATTAAACCCCACTACTAAAACTATTCAGATTAAACAAAATTCCTAAGGAAATGGGGAAAGGATGCTACTGAAGTGTTTCTGAACCGGATATTTCCGTCCACACGGGAGCATACACAGGTGCAGCGAGAGGGTGAGCAAATGACGAAAAAAGTGAGGCGAAAAGATAGCCATACCAAACACGCTGCAACTCTCACTCTCCTCTTCCTCAACAGACTCGGGGATGCAAGCCAAACGCAAGGCAGCACCTCTACCAATAAGCGCGGATAGACAGCCGAAAGCAGACGTACGCACAGGTATACACATATATGCAAAGAACGGGGACAAGAGACGCGGACGGTATTTGCTAGAATCGTGGCCCTAAGGGTTGAAAACATAGAAGCGTGGCATTCAGTCGAGCCCGACCTTGAACGAAGGGAATTAAGTAAACTCGTGCTCAAAGGTAAGCATAACTAGTCAAGGAAAGTTAAGAATTGTGCATAGTGTCAATTTAGGCCGTGAATCTCAATACTAATCTACATTCAATTAAACCGTTCACCCAGAATTGATTCATTTCCACAAATAATAACATTATTAATATGTGAAACTTTAAAAACCGTCCTACACCAGTTTGGCTTCGTGCAATCGAGAAAACCGACACAGCAAACGACTAACCATGTTGCGCTGACCAACATGGTCCTTTAAAACAATTTCATTCATGCTGCTCAGCAAATGGCGAAGAACGTTTGATGACAATAATGAGATCAAGTGGTGCAAGGTTGGGGAGTTAAATGTCAAGCCAAACTAACCAAACAAGCACGATGAGTTTGCATTTCTAAACACAACACAAGTATCGCAAAAGCAAACCACTACGAGAAGATATTCATGCATAGCCATTCAAAGTCAATTCACATCATCATTTCCTTTTGCTGGCCGGTGAACGGTACAAACCGGAGGCTAAGAATCTCCTGTAATCTGTTCAAGCGTTTGAGTTGTGGTAATGGGATGCATAGTCCACAAGTGCGTGTATCAGATGGAGATTTGAAGATAATACTTTTGTTAAAAAGCTCATTTCTGCACGCATCCCAGCCATAAAGCGTGACACCAGCGCATACACAGCACGCATACGTAAGTGATAAGTTTTTCAAAAAGTGGCAAACAATAAGAACAAAAGATTGATACAGCGAAGCGGCGGACAGGGAGATTAAAACAATGGGCATTTAAAATGCGACAACACAAGAGCGCTTCGACTGCTTTCTCAGTGATTGTAGCATATGAATCCCAACACCGCAAAGGACGTTAGCGTATTCGCCGGGAGGTTTGAGCTTATCCGAGAATCACAACCAAACCAATGATCACAAGTCAAAAATAATTTCTTCTGGATGAAACAGAAGAGTTGGAGTCGGAAAGACGTAAAGATCACACTGAGCTTGCCCACAGATTGGGTGGTGGTATGCAACTCATAATTAGGTGATGGTAAGGAATACGTTTACAGTCAGGAAAAAGAATTCAGTAGTCAACGAGTTTAGCAGATTTAACAAAATGGCCAGCAAGAGACCGAGACGCACAGTTATGCGAAATAAACACACCTAGATTGAACTAAGACAACTACATATAATTACACTAATCAGCCGAGAAGGTTGTGCAAACGCAACTGAGGAAGTTAATGAAGAGTGCGATGGGCAATCGTTTTGCCCCATCAACCAGTCCTCAACCGGTCAAGCTAAACCTGGAGAGAAAGGGGAGCAGAGGGACGAAAAGAAACAAATTCCATACTAACGAGAAAGGAAGATGGATGTGGAAATTCTTCCCTCTGTGACTTGCCATTACTAGACCATAGATAAAATACGATGTGAAACACGCGCAAGCATACAGAAGCGAAAAAACCAGTGTAATGGAGTCACGAGATCCTCTGCGTTCGCCTGCAGAGCTAAGTACAGACTGAATTCGTCAGCAAAAGAAAAGAACATAAGCCAAGTCGCTTATGGAGGATCAGAATAGCGAAAATGAACTATATTGGACCTCATCAAAGTTTACTAAGAGGAAGTAAGGATAGAAACCAAAACTATTAATAACGAAAACTGACTTTTTCGTAAGTGACTCGAAAGCGGCGAGAAAGCCCTGTGCTAAGATTTTTGACGCAGCGCTTCCGTCAAAATGGCAAATGAAAGATAACACAGAATCACATTCTTAGAAGATAGGTTGAATTAGTGCACTGAGCAATGCTTATAAACTTTTTAGGTAAGGAAGCTTAAATAAGGCACTATATGTGAAAAAATGTTTCAAGAAATACCAAAAAGCCAATAAAATATAACTTTGGCCTTATAAGAAAAAAAGGCGATGTTGGGAGAGTCGCATTCAACGCATACATCAAACTCCATTCAGAAGGCTTTATTCTGCTAATGTATTAGCAAAATGAAACGTCTGTAACTTCAAAGAACTTGGAACTAAAGCTATGACGTAAAACAGGCAAATATTAAAGGGGACAACACGACGGCCCCTATTTTCCAGAATTCGCGCCATTTTTTTGATAACCACGGTAGCTTCAACGCTGACTGTAACAATTTTGCAGAAGGGTGTAGGTTCTGTTATTTGTGGTGGCGCACATCAAATTCTGCCACCCTCCCCACCCATCCCGCGTTTCCTCATCGTGCGTGATTCTTGATTTACCCTCCTTCTACTAAAAAGGATATTAAATTCTTGTCACCAAAAAAATAAACCGGTATGCATATTTCCTTTGCTCGAGAACCGGAATAGTGGCGTATTAAACCTTGGATGATGCGCTTCATGTACTAAGAACTATAAATACAATTTGCGCACAAAGTCAAGGCCAATATTTTGTCCTCCCGGTTAAACTCTTGCAGTGGAAAACGGGACGGGAGGGAAGCTGACCTGGAGAATGCGAATGGACTGGAGGGCCAGTTGTTGGGCCTTGGCGGAGTCGCAGGGTAAAACGGCAATAAGACCCTTGTAAACCTGGTCGCGGAATCGTGGATTTCCTTCAGCCAACTGCTCCAACACGTCACGCGCAGCTTCCTGCGTCCGTTCCGAGCGCGATTTGGCCATGCATTCCGCCACTGCACGAATACCTGTGGTCAAAAAACACGAAATGAACAATTACTGGCATATTCAAACTCAAGCCCGTGCCACCAAACGTTTTAAGAGAATAAAAGCCCTCCAATTATGTGTACAGTCAAGAAGATGCCAGGGATATCTGAACCATCAATTTAATTCTCTAGAACATTCCTCTTGCAAATCAAAGACAATCGTTGAGTCCATCAAGCACTATGCACAATGTCCTTTTCGAAATTCTACAAAAATTGTATTCTTTATTTTAGTTATTTTTAGGCCTAAAAAAGCTCGACGTTAAAGCACTAACACGCTATGGAAGTTGCCTGCCGAAACAGCTATGGAGAAGATTGCTTGGACAGTGAAAAATAGGAGGCCTTAATGATCCACACCAAAAACTCCAATCAAGTCTGCATGGCATTTATAACATTCGAGTGGTATAAAATTTTATTCTGTAAGATCCACTCGCTGTAAATATACTGCAAGTGGCACACAAATGGGAACATGTCCCTACTGCAAGCGTGGCTGAGTAGTTTTTTATTCAGCCGGTGTCCACCAGAGGTAAACTAAAAAGCACGCAACCCGCTTTTTTTAACAACATTTTAGCCACATTGAAGTTTATAATTAGTAGGTCAAAGGGCTGATAGTGCAACCACGTTAACACGAAAGATCACAGTGATTCATACGAGAAAAGCAAAAAATGTCAAAAGGTCGATGAAATCAAAATTTTGACAAAGTAAACATGTACACGTTAGATACAATGCAGCATGATCCGAAAATTTAGGCGCGTCACTTCGCAAGCATCAAGCATTAACGTCAACAGAGAAACAAAGGACGAATTCAAGAGTCAAGCCCACGAGTCAGCCTTATCACAGTGCTGTGTGAGATGACATCTCCTTATCTGCTTAGCCACCTTTCTCGCCACCCATTAACATTTTACAACACTACACTCAGCTCCTGGGACAAAGTAGGCACACACACAAAAGAAGTGCACGTGATATTTCGATCGAGCCAGTGTAACTACCAGACAGGAAGAGGGTGAAAGAGCCCTAATTTTACATTCGGATGGCGATTTGCTCAGAGCTCAGCTGCCAACATGAAGTAAACATAAAACAGACATCAAGTCCCAAAGATAAGAGGTGCTTATAGAGAAAGCGAGGAAAAACAAGCGCCACGAAGGCACTAAAAGAATACTAAACTCGGGCTCTAATTTTGGGAAATGACGCCGGACGGCATCTCGCTTGCATGGTTAACCCGATAAAAGGGAGAAGACGTAGATGTGCGGTGCAAATGAGTACTGCTCACCAGATTAACCTTCTTAACCCAATAGGGTACCCCATGAATCAGTCGGGCTAAAAATAACTGCCCGTTAGTATCAAAACAAAAAAAACTGGAGTTCGTATCCAATTTTATTAGTTGATTCCGCAGAAAGTATGAAAGGGTAGAAAGCAGTAATAGCTACACTGCGTAGCCTCCCAGCGGTGCCCGAATTTGTACGTGAAAACGTTTGCTTTATTCACAGACAATTTATCACAGATGAGAGGAGCAGAGCAAGTGGAGCGTTACTTGATACGCACCAAGGATCTGAATTAGTTTCGTTGAGATACGAAGCAAGATTTCGAGTTAAAAATAAGATAAACACAAACTCAGCACAAAATGAAGAAGGCTTCGAAGCTTTAAAAGGGAAAACCCTGCTGATACAGCAACTCATAGAGGGAAACTTTGGTCAAGGTGTCGCGACAGCAATACACCTTTATTGAGTTTCAGACGCGGGCTCAGTTACGATGAGCGGCAGTAAACCTTAAAGCGTGGATGTGATCACCACCGTGCAAGAAAAAACCAAATCCCACATTTTAGTTAGAATTTGCTTCAAGCAAACTCGAAGTTCAAGTTGGGCTCATGTAAATACCCGCTTACATATCGTTCACAAGAGGCTTTGCATGCACGTCTGAACGAAAGCGGTAGAAAATAAGCGAACGGAGGAAGTGGGCGACCTGTTTTTCACCTATGCAGTGATTATGATAGGCCGTTCCAATAAGCTGCCACCAGATCAAACCTTTAAAATGAGCCCACAGGTTCCCTTTGCAAGCCTTTTCAAAACTTGTGGATTTCTTAAGGCTAAAATGAGTTATTTGACACAAAGACCCTCTACTCCTCTCCTACAATCACACGATAACGGCATGAGAAAAAGCTCCCAGATGGAAGAAACGGTTGTGTAAAGGAGACGTATTTGGTATTAAGCTAACCGTAGCATTCACAAATAGTTTCTTTGTACCGCGTGCCGCCATTAGCCACACAGGAGAGTACACGGAGAGCCCAGTACTTGTCGACTTCCTTGGCACTGGGTAAAACGCAGAGCTCTTGCAAACAGAGGATGCCGCCATTCTGCAGAAACTCGGCCAGAAAATTGTGACTAAATGAGAAAGAGAAAGCCCATCACCACTGCGACACCAAATGCACCGATGCAGCTCTAAATTTTACTAACAAAGCATAAGCACACAGAGCATACCACAGTAGGTAGACTTTACAACACATTCTTCAAAAACGTGTCAAAAAAGATAGTTAAATTTGACCCTGCCAAAAACATGAATTGACCAAAACCACTTTAAAAAACAGATAAGATTTTGGGACTTTTACTAATAAATAGCAGCATAGTGAAGTTCCCGAACGCCTGCCCTCCCAATGAACAGCAGCAGAAGACAAATAGACAGGCTGAACAATGAGTTGGTTCGAAATCTTACGCCTTCATCAATATCAGATTTATTTTGATTCCGATAAATGATTTAAACGATTTCAAGAAGCCCAGCTTGTGACCTGTCTTGCAAAATGCAGGGATGATCCGGAAAGATTACCCAGTGAATTTTAGCATAGGACGACGATGAAACGTACATGGGACAATTGCTTCCGTGAATTACCACTTTCCTTAGGTAATTCTAGGCCAGTCGAGAGAAAAACCACTCCCTTTCAAAGGTGTGGAAAATTTTAACGCTTGCAAGCCGAGTATCAGGCAAGCCAATTAGAAACCGGTACACTGACCGCTTTTATCTCGTTTTTGTTAGCGCAGAAAAAAAGTAACAAGAATAAAACTCGGGCGTGTTAAAAGATACGTGATTCTAGGGGCAACGGTTCTCTGTTATACATCACTTTAGATAACCTCAGAGAGAGCCTTGGAGCATCGCAATCGGTGGCTGACCGAAGCTATTTTACAGACTAAACTAAATTTACGATGCAAGATGAAACCGTGATTTACAATGACCGTCAGTTACTTTAGGCGGAGCGAAGTGTTGATCAAATATTTAATACGGCAAAACAAACGGATAGTGAAAATGAAGTTTTATAGAAATGTGAAGCTAACATTTTTCAGTTCATAAGTTGACGACCCACTATTGCTCTTATCCTCCATGCATAAAAATGGCCTTGGAGCTAAGAAGTGCTGGATAACTATGGAGGTTAATCTAATCGAGGCACAGAGGCATTCTTGAACACATTAAACGATAGAAATTCATGAAAAAATGGATGAAATAGTACTTAGAATAGTTATAGACCCTAAATAATTCTCCAAAATAGCAACATTCTAAAAAACTGAGACACGAAAAAAGCATGAAGGAAACAACACGCAGTTTACATATGATGAATATTAGTTCCATTATTTGCCGGCCAGAAAGCAACACAGGGAATGAACAATAATGACTCTGGTAAAAATCATTCAGCACAAATAAGGAAAGTAGCTGATTCCTCAGTTAGGTATCGACTCAATTTTACAGAAAATCAGTTGCCATTTCTAAGTAGGGATGATACATCAAAAGAAAGGTAATCGCGTTTCAAATGAATAGCCGTTAGTTGGCAATGTTGGGAAAACAACGCGTTTCAAAAGATTGATCCAAGTAACTTTGGATGTAGGCTTCAGGGTTTATGAAAATAAGGCATCAATGACGGCGAAACACAGATGAGATGTTTTTACAGAAAATGATAGAATATCGCAAGACGTGACAGTTACAATGAGATATAATCTATGAAGAAAATCATTTACATAGCAGTAGCTGATTTAGGCAATCGGACGAGGTGATGAGAACAAAAAAAACGCCGTTCCCAGAGGGAAACAACAAGTCACAGGAAAGATCACTGGTGCAACTTGAAAAATAGAAACGAAAGGCACGCATTCCATAGCACTTTTACGAATGGGTATTTCTACCATCATCGCTTGAAGTATAAGGAAAGTACCAATGAAAAGCCCTATAATAAATCTGCTCTATTTGCTAATTGATTACGAAAAAAATATTGGGTTAATCTTGTAAGTTTAAAAATTGGTGAATGAAATGAACAAAGCAACCATTATCGAGCCTACCATCGAACTAAGAGCATGCGAGCACAAAAACAGCCGACGAGATTTTTAATCTTACCGTTTGAATCGCCGACCTAAGGCAAATAAATGCGTGGTCAATTTTCAAGATTTACATCAAGCGATAGCCGTAGTCGAGTTATATTTTAAAGCGCCTCCTGTCTGCCCTAGGCAATGGGACAGGAAGACATAGAAATTGTGGCTACCCTCATAATTCAGGCCGAAGAGCGTATCTATGAATGTGGTATAGAGGTTAGTGGATTGTATACTAGAGGAATTGACTAACCTGCTGGCTGCAGAGAGGAAGATGTAGAGGACTTGAAGTTGCTCTGTCAAGCAGGTTCCGCTCATGTAGCTATAAAAGTGCGGGAAAAAAAGCGCACAAATGAGGCAGTGACAAATTCAATCCGTGTGTTTGCAGTAGTTATGCGTCCACTGGAACACAGATTGGAAATGCAGTGACAAAAGTAATAGCGAAATTGGGACACATTCACCGCTTGAATGAAAGGTATTCGATTGAATTTGGGAATGTTCCCTACCAATAAAGTTGGGTTTCGCATTTTTTCGGCGAGCGTAGTCCTAAGCGTTGGAAAAGTAGCAGTGGCGGCATGCGAGTGATTTTTTCTGTACCACAAATAAAAGACAAGGAGGAGACGAAATTTAGAGACATCTAAAGAGACATTCAACAACTCGTCACCCAGCATTTCAAGGGTCAACATTATAAAAAGTCCGCAGATCCTTCCACAACCAAAAAAGCAGGAAAACTGCAGTGCCAAAAAACAGTTCATACAATACTGGCAGCAGGCCGTCGATAGTCGCAGTTTACTAGAGGCATACTGAAGGCCCGAAACTGAATTTGTAGACTCCCACGTCAATAATTCAGTTTCATAGACAAGGCATATCGTTTCACTGTTCATTGGGCAAACACAACAACGTGATACCAATAGCCAGTTGGGCGTCAAACAAATCTTATCAGTTCTTTGGTCGCCAGTGAAGCGGATCGGCAGGCAGGGGTGAAGGGAAAGCGGGAAGGCTAGGTGACAACGACATAACAAAACACATGGTAACGCCAACGCCCGTCAAGTCATATGTGTACGGCAGGTTATGCCCATTTAACATTGCAAGGATTGACCCAAAAATCTCAACCTTGATATCGTACTTTTGGAAGCATCAGTTAACAGTTCGGTGGATGGAGTGCTAAAATTAATGGTCTATTTTTTAGAACGGTAGAAAAATGGGGCTAATCGCAAGGAGCAGAACAATGCCCATAAATTCAACAGCGAATAATTGCATAAATTTAAGGACAAAATTAATGGTGTTGGGCAGAAGGATAATATTAGATGTTGGAGCAGCTCTTGAAAAGTGGTAATTTTATGATATAATAAGTCAAACAAGGTTAAACCACCCCAGTAGATGATGATTTTCACCTTTTTGGAAAAAATAATGGGTCTTGATGGCACACTAGACAGATTTCATTAGAATAGGTTTACGCAAAAAAGGTACCGACTTAGTAGCATTCCTTTCGCCTGGGAGCGTGGACACTCATAGTTCATTTCTATCCAAAGCGAAAGGGTTTGTAAGTAATAATAGCGGGAAAAAAGTAGAAAGGGGGTGCCAAAGCTACTGGGATTATGGAACATAAGAAACCATGGCTGCGTACCATCAACTGACTGCACAATGCAGGAGCCCACATAAAAATGGAACACTGCTCTCATTTCAATCTTGATGAAAAAAGGAGGCAATTTAAGAAGAAATGAATGTACAGTTAGCTGTTTTCCTGAATCCTTTAAGGAGTAAAAAAAATCATACTAACATTGGGGAAAAACGTGCTTCACAAATCTTCGCCGAGGGACTAGGCGCAATAGTGCCTTTTTACCTGTTTCGAAGTGAACACAGGTGGGATTAAATATGCCCCAGATCAGCTGGATTGAACAACGATATCAAGTTAAAGACCGCACACTTTCACTAGGCAGTAAAGCAAACTTTGAACAGTAGTAAACTTTTAAGGGAAAAAACGAAAACCCACGCCGTCAACCTAAATTAAGCTTTTAGCTTACATTAAAGACTCAAGATTAGTGAAAAAATGAATAATACCATGCGGGTAATTAAAAAATGCAACTCGAGCGAACTGCATAAAAGGCAAGAATGCGAGGTGTAACTCAACGAACATTGTGATAGTTTTAAGGAATTATGGTGACAATGGCCTGATGGCATATAAAGATAGCATGATGGAAGAAGCCGCCGCCGACCTTCTCACTACGATTTGAGGAATAGGGATTTCGTAGCCGCTACAAATGTCCGCCTCTAGCAGCATTAGAATAGGCAACTTCCACTATTGGGTGCAGTGGTCAGTTCTTTTTGTGAAATGAAACAAATATTGTCAAAAAACGGACCCAAAGTGGTGGAACTAACAGATTTTCAAACATTTCACATCTGCTCCCTAGGCTGCATTAGCCGATGAGACTGAGACCAGGATTTGAAAGTCAACCAAACAAATAATTGAGAATCCGCGAAACCCCCTTCACTCGCACATGTTGGGATTGAATTATCTAGAAATGAGGGAGAGATCTCAACTTAGGCGAATCAATCATGCTGTAAGGGGATGCTTCCGAACTTCATTAAAAAAGGTTCTTACCACGCGTTTTCTCGGTATGCACAATTTTAGCCACAAATAACTTTTGGCGAATGATACGCCACCCTACAAGCCTCGAATAACTCTTTCCGGAAACTTTAGTGTCTAAAATAGGTGCCAATGAAGAAAGCGTGCCTTGCAAAAAATAAGATGGGTAATTCCACTAGAAATACTTGACTTAACGTCAGGAATACTGTGGAGTGAAGGCCGGAGAGAAGTCGCTACAGCAGAGGATAACACAAGTAATAAGCAAGTTGGAAAGTCGATAAGAAACCAAAATTTTTTTTATTATTCGAACAAAGCTTCTGTATGATGTACGAGACTCCTACGTTTCCGGTGGTGACCAAAGCCATTTGCCAATGGAGCAGTGTGCAACACAATCACATTGCCATGCTACAGCGATGATTCGCAATTTCCGCTGGCCAGTTTCGAGCAAACAGTGTTGAGATATGCTAGGCAAAACCTTCCTTAACAGACAAAAACACAACCTAGGCGAGGCAAAGGCATGGCTTCGTAGCAGTCCAGTCCAGTGAAGTACGAAGTAGGCACAACCAAAGGTAGGCCTAAACCGTGAAAAATGAACGGAAAAAGACCTTGTATTGGCGCCGGATGCTTTACGATCTGCAAGGGTTTAAAGCTAACGTGACAATCCATCATTTGTAGGCATAAGCAAAGTTATATCCAACTAACTAACCAATCAACTTCACAGATGCAACAAAAAACTTTCCCACCTTAGTGAACATTATGATCTTCAATATCGCAACGATTTGCGAAAATTGGTACCAACGTAGCTCAAACATGCATATTTCGGGAAAGGTTAAGAGATGACTGAGTAAAAAAATTTAGCAGGGCGAGTAAGGCGAAATATGCAAGATTAGACAGGATAAATGACTATTTCAATGACATGAATGGATTTAAAAGCCTCCGTATAGATAACTCCTGGTTGGCTTAACAGTTAGAACTAAATGTGTGCAAAACTCTAGCTGCTTCCACCAAAATGCGCAAATAACTAATATAAACATGCACAAGCTGATCGTTCATCCCCTCCACAAAACGAGTTTCCTCAGATACTATGGCGTTTCATGCAATGCTTGTGAGATCGTGGGCATATTTTAAACCGAAAAACAGTGCCACCAACATTTTCATTAATAATGCCAAATAATTCATTAGTGTCGAAACAAAAATCATGCTTTCAAATCGCGAAACGCTATACAGAGGCAACTTTATGAAGCTCACCTAAAATATACAAGTCTGGACAAAACTCAAAGGTTGGAAAAACATATGATTATCAAAAAATGGCGAAATGAAAGCGCATGGCGTTTTTTCTCCTAAAAGAGTCAGACAGAACTGTATAACCATCACGCAGCCTACAGAATGCAGCCGCCTTTTACCACTATAAATAAAGTGAAGTGCATGTAGATAATTCAAACAATTTCTCCTTGTTCCGAGATAAAAACTGCGCTTTCCTAATTTGCCCCCCAAGTTTTTAGGAAGGTAAAGAACCAAATATTAAGATAACCTTTTGTATTCTAGGCCAATTTCGGAAAGTTATTTACCTGGTTGAGCTTTATTTTCAAAACTGGCCGCTATAAAGCAGTAGAAAGAACAAAACACGAGCATTGTTGCAAGACTTACGAAAATCGTCAGGGAATGCGTTTCAAGGAAGTAGAATTTCATCAGAATAAAGCAAGCAATACCAGGTTACTGTGCACGCACCGGTTTGCATAAAAACAATAGAATATCAATTTTGGGGAGATAGTATCACTTTCACGTTTAATAAAGAGGACTGGCTTAAGGAGTGGAGTAAGCCAATGCATTTAATAAGCCCAACTGCACATTAATTGATCCTAGTGCTCATTCATTAAACTGATGTCAAACAAAATTTGCCCCACCTTCATGAACCACAGTATTAGATCCATCAACACATCCAAACAACGCGAAGGCGAAAATCCGTACTGAATGATGCAAAATCCTTTGATCGTTACACCATTCAGCTTCTAGTGGTTCCCAAAAAAAAAATAATGCTGACGCGAAAAGGAAGCATCACTCAATAGGTTAACAAACAATATTCGGCTTTCACGATATCTTACATTGAAATACAAAGAAGCATATAAAAGAGACCTGAAACGGTTCAAGACAAAATGGAAACGTCACATAAAACGGAATTAAGAGCAATTAGCCCGAAATTGAACGATTCAATCTAAAAATGGAGTATTTCATACGCCACTATGGGGGATATCGCAAGCGACGAATGCTTAAAGAAAAAAGCAGCCTCGCTTGGCAAAAAACTCACGTTAACTTCACCCAAACGCATATACGCGCTAGAAAAAGGCTGGCCATCTGGGCCAACTCCAGCTCCAGCTCCGGTCCAGACCGATTCCAGTGCTGGTCAATAAAATTTTGCAGAAGCTGACGACGTCTCTCTCTAGGAGCCCGATCCCATTCTCGAAGTAAACAGGTCATATTGAAAGTCGCACTATCCTGTTTTATAGGAGCCATAGTAACAGGCTATGGACTACCTTAAAAAATTTCGTAAGAAAAGGCAGGTTTATAATGCCTTAAGAACAGAGTAGCATGTTGCCAAATTACGCCGGGTGAGTTAAAAACCATGAAAACTCAAACAAACGCACATTGATAGAAGCAATCCACGAGTCTAGAAAACAATAGACTAACAAAAGCACTGAATTCATAGCAGCAAAACACCCTAACAAGAAATAAGAAATAGTGGAACGCCAATCATGACATCAAAATTATCAAAAGAGTAAACGGTGCAACCGACAAAATAATTAAGGAAACTAAAAGCTCCAAGGAAACCAAGAACCAGCATAAACCTATATGAGGGCTTGTGACCGGCAAATGGTATGTACTGCATTCATGAAGAAGTGGAAGATTAGAAAAGCAAACCGGATTAAAAGTAACAAAACAAATCCATGGTAGAATTCACGGGTCAGTCACCGCGGAACGCTCTAAACACCACACACCGAAAACCGGACATTACAATGTGTACGCATCGAGGTGCACTAAAGTCACACTTATGCCATGGTCCCTAGGCAATGATTGCCGATTCAAATCATAAGTAAATGTGGCTTTTAAGGATTAATAATGATGCAAAACAATAAAATAGGCAAAATTATATAATTTAGTGTTAAATAAAACACAAACCTACACCAGTCATGATTTCTAAAGTCAGTTGTTAAGATAATCACTTTTGTTCAGTAGATTATTACCCATTTTAATCATTGAAATACGGCTTTGCAAAAATATGTCATTGACGCAGGTTATTACTACACCTGCTTTGATGACATGCTTATAGCTCTATTTGTTGGATGAAGCAGGTATGAAAGATACATTAATCAATCCGACCATGAAATCTGAAGAGCTTTTTGGTAAAGCGCAAGTCAACCAATAATATGAGAGTGAATTGCAGAATCTCGTTATAGCTAACCAAATAGACACCAGGACAGTAAGACCTAATGTGCCAGATACTGATCCTAGAAACTTTTCTTGAACTGGTCAATATAGTGATTAACAGTGTTATTCAAGTTTCAGATCGATTTAAAATTACTGGAGAAGGGTTTTTATACCAAAGAGGCTTAACTAATTCAACCATTCTAGACGTGAAATTAACTACATCAAGGTCGTACATGCAGAGTGGCGACGGGAAGCACGTACACTTCTATGGAGTCTTTAAGCTTGTTACATACTTTTGGGTTAAATAAAACGTTTTTTGAAGATTGTAGTCATCATCCGGCTTGCAGCTATCTACTTTATAACAGCGTGGGCAATTGAATTATGAATTTGTTTAAATGAAATTATGAGAAATCTTGAATGCCACGGACAGGTTTGAATTTGAATAGAATTATCATATTTTTGTTAGCCGCAAACTTAACTCGCATGTTGGGGATGCAACTTTCCGAGACTCGTTTGAAGACATGAAGGCATAGTGCTTTCGGAATACGAGGGAATTGGGCAGTCGGCTTGACTCTGAGGTCAGCCCACCCGAGGAAGGCAACAAGGCCAACAAAGTGGCCGTAATATAACCCAAGAATCAACCAAAAGACAAAGCTCATTACGGAAATAGTAGTAGCCAACCGTTACACTACAATGCTTTGGATGTGGTAAACACAGCAAAACCCATTAAGAGAACTACCCATCTGCGACATCAGAGCGTGAACTACTTGCTCTCTCATGAAGCCCAAATGAGGGCCAACTGTCTTAGTTTCAATCCATGCCAAATTATTTCGAATGGAATTGTTGGGAAATGCACTTTTTAAAATCCTTTGAATAAATAGCCTCCTTGGGCAGTGTACTTCAAATTACCTTATTTTGTTTAAAAGCACTAGGTTTAACAGAATTGAAATTGTTCTCAATATTTTTGCGCTGAATTTGCGAGCTGTCGCGAAAAAGCTACAACAGGGTTTCCTACCGTTTCTCCTTGTTGCCTAAGATTGCTGGTATGAAAGGTATTCACGTTCGTCGATATTTTTATCGTATCAAAATAAACGGTCGGTAGCTGACAAACTACAAGGACCTTTGAGATAGGACTTTTAAGTCGGTAGCATCGATTTGCTCCTCAAGAACTTGATTCAATCTGGCTTTGCTTCTCTTGCCTGCAAGGAGTATTTAGAGAAATCTAGGCATTGCATTGTAGTTTGGCCCAGAAATGAGGAAAATTTGTAGCAAGGAAAAATTGTGAAGAGGCTTTATTCAAGATATTAGTTCAAACCCTGTCTTTCATAGAGCCATGCTTTATGGTCAATGTTCCGGCTACTAAAGATGAACATATGAACATATTTCTTCGCCTTTCTGAACAAAGCGAAGAAATCAAAGGGAATTCACGGTATTGCAGTCAAACATCTTATTCGCACAAAAACTTAATATCTGGCACATATGTGTGAGGGAGCCATTCCCACATAAATCCAAGTACTTTGCAAAAGTCAATAAAGGAATTTCATCGAAAGAGACGCCCAAATCTAGGTGCACAGAGAGAGGTTATTATTGCTCTGATTACATGCAAAAATTGTCGATTTATTTTGCGAGAACTTAATTTTTGGCTTTTCTACTTCCGCCAATTTGTGCCAGCGTTCACTCAGTCTTTCTGCACATCTTCAATACATATTCATTCCTGCCAATCCTTACTTTCGGCAAGGATGCAACGTCTATAATTTTATGCATACAAATGGTTTCATTTAGTAGGGAGTGTCCGGGCATTTATTGTAAAAAGGGAAGATAAATTTGCAGCGATGAATTTAAAACGGATTTCAAAGTATGTTTTTGCTGAACTTTGCTGGCTGTTTGGCAACTAATTTCGGTTGTGGTAAGGCTAACCCACAGGTCATTCCTGTGGCCGTAGTATCTCCCCGTTGCTGAACACATTCTGCTTTGTAAAAATTTAAGGATAGATTTGCAGCAGCTTGGCAAAAGGTATAAAAATTGCGTCTGGATGGCAGCTGGTATGCTGCTTCATTCCCCATGACGCTTTCGTATACATAAAAATCAAAGGTCGAAGGGGATTTTCATGAGGCATCCACGAGATGATGGTTACCATCACCTTAATTCTATAAAAATTGTCAGTGCAAAAAGATATTTGATTTTGGTCTTACAACACCAATTCCGTTAGACTACACAAGTGAGAATGTCGCTGGAGGGGTAGATGAAGATTTTTAATCCACAGTTATAGTAACGGACAACAAAGCACTCTACCAATGTACCTTTGCAGAGCAGTTATAGTCCTAAATAATTTTACAAAAGTTTTTGCCAATTAAAGAACTACATGCACTATACTAGTTGCATGCTAACGATCTTATCATCCACAACTCGTACAGCTGAAAATTCTTCTATTCAATAATAAGCCGCTTTGCTTGTAATATTTATCAATGTTTTAATTGCGTGAATTCTGTTGTTTTTATTCTGCAAAGTATTTGGATAACATGGCTTATTTTGCACGATTTGTTAAGTTCATATCTACGCTTTGCACATTCTTAAGTGATTGTGGCTTCAACTTTGCGTGAGCTGATTGCAGTGTTCCTGGCAAGCTCCCATGTGTTTTTATCTTTAATTTTAAATTCTGCCATGTATTTCCACGTTTGAACTTACCTGCTCATCTGTTTCTATCCGTGCCGGTCGTTTCAGTCTCTTACGAGTCTTTTAGCTTTAGGATTGTTGACAGAACTGATAATTTTGTGCTGATTTTGTGACAATACTTATTGTAATTGATGCTCCATTCATGAGTGTTTTTTGCTAATAGTTTTTTATTCTGGTCAGTCCAATTTTTGTCTTTTTTTACTCATAAACTTCTGTTTTATCAGCTCACTGACAACTCACTGGCAATTCCGTTTTTTACCAGGGCTACAATGAAACGCTCTTTCCCATCCGTGGAAGTTTCAAGACCTCCGATTTCGTCTTCAGATCAAACTGAATTACCCGTGTGTTTAAAGCGACTTGTTCGTACGATAGTTCGCAGCTTTTATTCCAGGGAGCATTCGCTTATTATCGACCTATTAGTGAGCGAATCCAATCTTTCTTATGCGGATATTATTCCCTTTACTTCTTTACTAATCTCTCACATGTCTGCCTTGATTTTGGGTTGACTTAAACACCTTTGTATTTCTCATTCTACGTCATAATTAATCAAGTCTACGTAAAAGGGCTTTCTGTACTCCACCACCTCATGGTTTACTTAATGAAATCTTTTTAATATTGCCCCCAGGTGTTTCTGTACTACTTTTCTCAAAGCAATGTCAGAAAGGACCCAAGAATAGTGTTTGGCACATGACTACTGGGCATTTCTTCTTGCTACTTTTGCAGGTGCGAAACACAATAATGAAGGAGGATGATTTATGTGAGCGCTTGCGTTTTGAGAAGAAGCAACTGCGTCAGCACCTCCACACCCTAAAGACAGATCAGTTCATTAAATCGAAGCTGCAGCTAGAGACAGACACGGAGGGGAGGATTGCGAAGATCATTCACTATTTTATTGATTACAAAGTGTTCGTTAACATTGTCAAGTACCGTTTGGATCAAATGCAGCGTCGACTGGAGATGGAACAGCGACAGACGTCAAGTCGACCACTCTATCGCTGCTTTTCCTGCAATAGCGCTTACTCCGACCTCCAAGTCGACCGCCTCCTTGCCTCTCAGAATGACACCCTGATCTGCGTTTACTGCCGTGCCGAGGTTAAAGAGGAGGAGGATAACGCACAGCGGTCGGACGCTCGCGCTCTTGTTGCCAAATTTCACCAACAGGTAACTCTCTCGATTATCCTTTCACCTTCCCACGTTGTTGCACAATTTTTTGATGGATGATGGTCTTTGGGTTAGTGTTTTCATGCTAAAATATACTTTAGTGGTGCACTGGACTAGATAATTCAACTACGCCGTCTCCATTGGTTTTTATTTCCTTCCTACCAACGCACTAGGATCAGTTTTTCGTTTGCTTGTCATTTTTCTTGCCTTGTCATTCGAAGCAGTAATGGAATTCCTGCCTTGTGAATTCGAAACCTTTTGTGTTTTAGTAAATTATGTCACTTTCTCCTTCGTTTTATTTTCAAATATGCTGTGTTAGTGAGGTAGATAGCCCGCTATTGTGAAGGTTTGCCATCAAAGTACAGAAGAGCCAAGGAACTGTAGGTATGAGCGGGACGTCATGATACCAAGTCGGTAACCGCGTAGTTTAACGCAGAATCAAAACAAATTCTAGAACGTTTGTACGCTTCTCCCACTGTACGTTTCCACTTAATAAGATACTTTCAACTCATTTTCAGGTACGAGGACCGTTGGATACTCTGTTAAAGGAATGCGATCAGGTCCATCTCTCCTCCTCAATTTTGGAACCAGAATTTCGTGCGTTAGAACCTCTCCCCGGGGTAAGCTAATTCTACACAATGGTATGAGGAATTTAAAATTCCAGTTTATTATCGGTCAGGTCAATGAAAAAGAAATCTTTGCTGCATTTATCAAATTTTTGAAAAACTGTTTACTATTATATGGAAGTTAACTACCAACAGAAGTGAATGTGTGCAACGTAATGCACCGGTGCTCTTATCTATTTAAAATCCACTATAAAATGCTTAATGATTCATCGGGATTACATTGTACGTGCTTGCTCTACCTAGACCAAATCCGAGACTGATGCTTCTAGCAACGCTGTGGATTCACGTGCAGCAAATTCTTGGCTGGCAGATTCCAATAAGAATCCCATGGCTACTTCAACGGAGAGCACGGTAACGATTGTACTGGACGCTCCCACAATTTCCAATATTGCCGCCCCTAAGGAACGGCCCATCTGGATGTCAGAAAGTACCATTGATTCCGGGCTGGGTGTTGGTATGTGCTTGTTTTCCTCTCACTTCCCATCCGATTGGGGAAGTAATTTCTCGACCGTTAGAACTCATTGAGCAGTACCGTCTCATGTTTTTGGGTGCTAAAATTGAATTATGCATTGAGTCCAAAAGCTGTTCTATTATTGGCCCACTAAAGGACAGGGAGACATTTGGCGCCTCCGAATCGCGGTGCAATCGGTGTGTTATGGCTGATATGCCTAGTAAAATTTGGATTTTTTTTATCGTGGTCAGGTCTGGGTGAATTGGACCGTGGTCCAGCAAATGATCCCTCGTCAGTTTCTGATTCGACAACCCAGACGCTTGCCCCAGGTCGAGTTCCGACCAGTCTCCTCGACCCCTCTTCTAGTACACCGGACGGCACGCAATCGTCATCAGGCTTGCAGAATTCCACCTCCAGTGTCGCTGCCACCTCCGCTTCAGATATCATGCAACTTCTGCGGGTTCACGAAAGACGTGGCCTAGGCATTCACGGTCCGAAGACTGCCCTGAGTACGTGG
This sequence comes from Taenia crassiceps, assembly GCA_023375655.1. NCBI lineage: Eukaryota > Metazoa > Platyhelminthes > Cestoda > Cyclophyllidea > Taeniidae > Taenia > Taenia crassiceps. Next base: position 6,632,928 of record JAKROA010000004.1, on the reverse strand, counting down.
AATCAGCATCAGCGGTCTAGTGTTTGCCTTTATTGGATGAAATTCGGGGTAAACTCTGCACACGTCTTCCTATAGCCCAGTTATTGCTAAAACGTACGCATTTCGCCGGATTTCGTCTACCTTCGATCCTTAAAAGTGGAAACTATGAGTATTACTTGAATTAATTTCCGTTTTAGACCGACCTCCCAGTGTTCCAACCTCCAAAGCTTCGGCTGCGGCAAATCTTAAAAACAGCCAAAATTCCATGAACTCACATATTCAAAGTATGTTCAGAAAGCCGTACACTTTGGTCCTATTCCCTTTTTGGCTTCACTGCGTCTTCCACTCTATACCGTCCGGTAGGCTGCTCAAATTCTATGAGTATCCAAAATCTGGACACGTGACCAGTCCCTCACACCCACCCTTGTGGGCTCCCGTATGCTGTCACTCATGACCCTCACCGGACCGTCCCCTGTTAATGTCTCTGAACGTACTTGCACTTCACTCTTTTAATCTTCAGACCCACCCGTCAAAGCGGATCCGGTATCGACACCTTCCAACTACGTGGTAAAGTGCGGAGCCTCAAGTACGCCAATTCCGGACATCACGCTACCCATGATAAAGTCAATGGGCTCCAGTGAACGTTCTGAATATATCCACGTAGGACTACGTTTGTACAGAGATACCGTTACTGACTAGTCCTTCCCCACTTGGTGTACATAGCGATTTCCGGTCTACTAGTGAGTTTTCTACTGTGAAACCCGTGCTTTTTACCAAAGAAGTCCTACAACAACGATTATATTTTGCGATTCCGTTGCGGATCTGGGCAGAGGCGTAGACACAAATCGTCAAAAAACACGTCAGCACGAACACATCAAGTAAAATTAACCATATAACATACTATCTCTTACACAAGATCGATACAAACTTATACTGTACAGAGGGATGATAGTCGGAATATTGTATGTGAAGAGGCGGTCAATGACTACAAGAGATCCTTCCTGCTGATGTAAGATCGACCTGTTCCGCTTCGAGAAATAAACTTCACAGAAGGCATCTTAGCAGATCCGGATTCCCCGGAGCCTATCGACCCGCCGTCCCTGCCCACAACCATGGAGGACCGCCTCCGCTGGTGAAAATGTCGATTATGACGGTCAAGCAGATCAATATCCTCGTCATCTTCATCGCCAAATGGTCCACCAGCATCTTCAACAGCCCCGTAGGCACTGCCATGTCCGGCATCGCCAACATCGTGGAACTCATCATCTTCATCATCAACCAGGTCGTCGTCATGACGACCGCGTGGTCGATGATGTGGCATTTGAACCGCGGAACCCAGGGCATTACGGGATGACCCCATAGCGAGATCGTCGGAGAGACCAGTACCGGCTGGGGCGAGTGATGCACCTGTGCGGATTTGAGCCTAATGATACACCATTTGAAACCCAGTGATAATCAACACAAGAAAAGGAAGTCAGGAACAAGTCAAGGATACCTTGCTAGTAGCCTCAACAACACGATCAAGGGTACGACCGAATTCTTCAAGTATTATTCTCTCCTGTGACGCTGGTGGTAGATCTCTGCGCTCAGCATCTTCAGCTTGAGCCAAAAGGCAACTGGCCGCGGCTTCAATAGTTTCCCATGTGAAGAATACGTGTGGCATGCTGAAAAACACAGTGGCAGTTAGTGTTCAATCGATAAATGATGTCAACCTGAACCCCTAACTCACGTTTCTGCCGGAGGTTTTATTAAATGTTTCCTGAATGCATTTGGCTGGCGTGATCTAAGGGAACCCATGGCAGCCAAACGCATCAATGACCTGCGCTCTATGCTGTCTTCTGTGTTCCGACATCCGAGACACCGACAGAGATCAGAACAGCTTATTTTTGCCTCATAGCATTCACAGTAGTTCTTGAGGCAGCCACTACGTTTGCAGTTGCAACCTTTGGTGTGCTTGCGCTCGCCCTCACCACGACCGATTTTGGGATGAAATGCAGTTGGATTCCTCTCGAGGGTCATTTTAATTGCACGGCCCCTTTCTTCTTCATAGGCCAAGTTATTCATACAATGATTACAATTGCAATTTTGGCAAAGTTGGCCTTGCGCAAAGCACTCGCAATATAGCTTAAGGCAATGCGACTTGGTACAGTTACAGGGCTTCCTGGAGTTGGCCATACTGTTCACCGTTTGCGGGGCCCCGGGTCCGGGTGGGGCCGCGATCCCAACGCCAGGCGCACCGATAAGAGTTTGGGCTAGGCCAGTCATTCCAGGCATATTAGCCTGACCAATGCTCACGACCTGTCCAAAAGTCTGACCGGGAATTGGACTGGCCATAAAAGCACCACTGGGAGCAACAACTAGATAGCGTAAAGAGCACATAAATACCTATACAAGGGACAAAAAATCCAGTAGGACAAGCTTACGCGTCATCTCCTGCGGCTTTCGTGCGTATTGAGCGGCTGTATTTGTGTTAATTTGAACAGATTGCGAGGCCAAGAGAGGTTGAACAGGAACCGCATTAAATTGAGCAGGTTTGGATTGGAAAACCGTCGTTCCACCAGGTCCAGGCCGCGTATGAAGGACCTGAACAACATTCGAAGGGAAGCCCTGCTTCTGAGAGAGTGTGACTTTTACACCAACCGGTTGCTGAATCATAAGACTGAAACAGGAAGGCCATATCAGATATTCAAAGTGCGCAGAACAATATTCATAGAAACGCCGCGAAGATGTAAAGAGGAAACACCGAGTTAGGTGGTTCTAACAGGAGACCAGCTATTTGATGAATTCGACGGAAATCGTGCAGATTAAGGACTAGGATAAAGTAAAAAGCACCAGACGCAGATAACACGCGTAAAATACCAGAGGAAAACCAGCCCAGAACAGACAAATAGATATCGATTGAATTGCCGCCCAAACTTACAATTCGAATACAAATTCTGCTGCGAATTCAAAACCGAGAGAGAGCTTTCAGTCATGCATTCAAACAAACCTAAGGAAAATAATTTAGTACAACACAGGACTAGATGTCGCAAAAAGTTTTTATGTTTGTATAAAATTTTTAACTACAAAATTGCGAGTTTATGATGAGAAAAGAGTAGTTTGAAAAATGGAAGGCTTGCTACTAATTTTCGACAAAACGCTTATAACTTTAATATAACTGTTCTCCTAGGCTCATTTGTTGTAACATCTAATGGGATTGCAGTTATTTTAATCGCCTTCGTAGATGCGCAATCGACTCAACTCGCGGCGTTTGCTGTTCTGTAAAATGCAAGGCTTCTCTCTCTGATTTTTTTCTACTCATAACTTTAGGTATTCTTCAAGATTTTTTACATTGATATGTGTACTCGTGGTTTCATCTTAACTTCGGTTGCAAAGGGCTAGGCAATTGAGGGGACATGAGGCAGTGGGGCCACCATTTAATCGTGTAGTGTTTTTGCCTACACTCATACGAGTTAAGTCAATTGGAGATGTGAGTACCGTTTAATTGTCTGCATTTCCTTTCTACGTGCGGATTATTTGGTAATGAATACCCAGAATAAGCCATTATGACTATGGCTGTCCGGTCTTGCTGCTGACGTAGGATGTAGAATTTTTTGCACTGTGGTTAGATTTTGTCCAGCTAGGTGCACACAAACCACATTTTCTCAGTGCTTTTCCTTTTAAATTATGCGTAATATGTGTCGATTAAGTGACCAAACGGATCGGGTTTCTTGCTTTTAGAGGCATTATGTGGCTCTGGGTCCTAGAATTTCTTGTATAATTTTTCTGGAACTTGTGACAAAGTTGATCGTATGAGATTATGTTAAGGTAGCGTATTCAATCCCTATCTGAGGAAGCCTTGACCATTTGTTCTTATTTGGAATTCTGGCGTCGTTAGCAGGCTCATTATTTACACGATTGTAGTGCGTGTTATCGTCTTGCGTAGAAATCTAAGTAATACTTATAACTATTCATACTCGTCTTTTCCTTGTGTGAGGTATTCGTAGAAAATAGCCGCATTGTCCTATTTTTTCTGCACATCACCAGGCTCTGCCAATGCTCAAGCTCTGATTTAATATATCATTACCTTTAAACGATGCCTAGTGAGATCTAGCCTTTTGCGTGGCCAATCGCTATCTTTAAAATCAATAGCTTGCATGGATGCTTTCTTATGATTCGTGTTTTGGATCCTTTACTGACTTCGATTGCAACTGTTCATCGATTTCATGCATTTATCAAAATGCGGGGATGTATTCTGAAATTGAGGATTTTTAAAACTTTTACCTGGGCTTCCTTCATGCCAGCTTCTCCCGTATGGTTATTTTTTTTAACCGCTCTTATTTAGACCGTCTATCCAGCTGACATGGAGATTCACAAATCAACCAATAGCACGGCCCTTTCTGAAAGTCCTCAGAGCGAACGCCTTTGGTTGCCTTCTGCTTCTGGGGTGAGCATTACTAATACGAGCTCTGAGGCCTACAATCTCAATATCCGTTCTGATGAGGAGCTCCCTGAATCACCGACATCTTTGGACCACGCGACTGTGTTTTACAGCACACCGGAAGAATCCATTCCGCCGATGGAGGATGACGCTCCGCTGTGCAGTGTATGAAGTGCTATCAGTCTTGCTTCTCAACCAAGTGGCATTGTCGGCGTTTTGACTCAAATTCCAGATAGCTGTTGTTTTGCATGATATAATTTAAGGCGTTACGGAAATGTGGCTATAATTCTTGAAGCACCAATGTTACTATCGTTCGATGAATAATTTTTTACTGGTAAAACTAACAATTTATTCTCACACTTAGACAATTTCTTTTTGAAAGCATTAAGCTGTGATCGTCTGTGCTACAAACTCTTCTTATTTTGTCCGTTGTCGACATGATTTGGCTGTGCTTTTACATATGGGACTGTTTATTTATGGAGTTAATTGATGGTATTTGCTTGGTACGCAAATCTAACGCGAAAGTTATTGCGGTTTTTTGAAGGTAATGGAAGGTGGTGAGCAGTCGTATTCGTCTAAAAAACCAATGTCTGTAGTGTTTCGTTTATCGACGGGGAAGAAGGGGCGAAGTCGGAAGGAGCCTCGGGATTCTCTGCGCCTTTTAGTCCCCTCCGGCCCTGCGAGTGAGCTGCCATTGGCACTCTCAAATCTTTCTCAGCCTGCAAAGGCTCCTGAGGACACCCCTCTCTTCCCCAGTGTTGACTCCCGACTACCGAAGGAGAAACTCAAGAAAGCCAAAATGAGGGAGTTGAAGCAGAAAAAAAAATTGGAGAAGTGCAAGGCCAGTAAAAAGGTCGAAGAGGCGACCAAGGCTCTTGAGCTTCCACTGAAGGATCCGGCCAAGAAAAAGAAGCGGAGGAAAAAGATCGGCGGTGCGGACCTTGCGGCTACAGAGCCGAGTATTGACAAGGTGATCACTCGAGCTGGTTTGTTTACTTGCTTAAAATAAGTAGGCTTATTGCTCCTACCCTGTTTTCCAGGCTGTGATTGGTGTGGCCCTCGCAACTGCGCTGGAACGAAATCCAAGCCATGATGGCGTCCCTCTGCCAGCCTTCGTTCGTTATTTGATCGACTTCATTGAAGAATATGGGCTCGCAGTGGAAGGCATTTATAGAGTAAATTTCTTAACTTATTTGATGGATTTAATCTCCTGAGAGCGTTTCCATACGTTCGTCTGTCATATGATAAGGTTCCAGGCGTCAATTCTCAGGTAAAACAATTTGTCAATGCCTTGAACAACGGTGTGGAATTTCCGGATATCCCACCCACATCTCCTGCCTTTTTGCACTACAATGAAACTCCAAAGCCTATGGGAGGTAAGGTTTACGCTGAAACCTTGCTTTGTTTACATATTCAGCGTATTCGTGAAATGTTACTTTACCAGTCTCAAACTCTCACTTCCTCTAGCATAAGCATTTATTTACGCCTCAATCCGTGTTTAAAGCCAAATCCTGTGTATGAACTCAGTATTTGGTGTGATTACTTTCGACATTTCAGTGTTAACGGATCATACTCTGTTCTTAAGTCTAGCATTATATTTAACGATTTTTCTCCATGAGTGTGCATTTTAATTGGTGTTTTTAGTGAATGAAATCAAGTACTGTGAGGTGAGGTTTAAAATTGCTTCTTTAAAATAATGGACAGTTCGAATTTCAAATGGGAGTTATTAATGTAATGGCCTTCCCAATGAAACCATCTCGAGTTTTGTGCTACAATATTCCAAATTATCGGAAGCAAGGGTCCTAGTCCATTGGTACACCAGACAGTGTCGCTTCCATCTTGCAAAGAGTTTTGTGTGTACAAAGATTTTTTTCTTTCAAACACTTTTACTCGACTACCATTCTGCTTTTTTTGCAGCTCGTTTTCTGCTTCGAGTGATCGGAATACATGAAGCTCACTCATGGCTGCCTTTTAGGAAGATCTGATTTGTAGTAGCACTAGTTATCAATTTCAGACGTTCAAGATGTATCAAATTGCTCACCACATGCATATCTTTATCTAACAGTTAAAACTAATTTATGAGTTCTGCTTCTATTACAAAACGCAGTACCATGCGGTTTTCCTGTATTTCACCAATTAACAGTCATTGGAGAGGCTAGAAAATTGAATCCTCGGCATGCTATTAATCGTCTTTCTTTGGATTGCAGCTACGATGTTGGGGAATAGGGAGGGCGATACTGCTTCTCCTCCAGTGGCTTTTACATTACCGCCCCCACCACATGACCCGGCAGTGGTGACCAGTGTGCTAAAACACTTCTTGCGCAGCCTGCCTGAACCCCCGCTTACCACAGAGCTGAGCTCATCCATCGAGACGGTCTGCGATCAGACACCAGGTGCTAGCCAAGGAGGCAGTTGGCGGCGCCGGCTGGCCGAGCTGGTGCATCGGGAGCTACCGCGCGTTAACCGCTATCTTCTTGCCTGGCTGTTGCAGCATATGATCCATGTTATCGACCACGCTGGTGACAACAAAATGACCCTCTCCAATCTCGTCATCGTTTTCTCTCCTACTCTCCGAATGTCTCATCGTCTCCTGGCTCTCCTTCTCCAATCCTCTCCAGAAGGTTAATTGTGCAACTTCGACCTCCTTAGCTCCATTTCAGTCCTTGACAGAAAAGAGTGCGGCTATTCCAATCAGATAATATTAATGATGTACAGTTGTAGATCGCCTTAATTTGTCAAAAAGGCCTGCTGAGCAAAAGCTTTCGGTTAGTGTTTAATATGGGTTTCCAGAGGTGAAGTTTTAGAGATTTACCATCCTGTTACTATTAAAAATATTTTATTTTACGGGGAGCGGGGGAGACGTAGGTTTATATCATCATTTTACTAATAAAAGTATCCTTGGGGTGGACACTGAGTGACTTTTTGAACTTTGCTGAGCTTCTCTTGTAGATGGAGCCATAATGGAGCTAGTAGAGCCTGAAGCAACAAGACTGGTTGGTTTGGCGAACGCAAGCAATCGAGTCTCTCCTCACTGGTTGTTTCCCCACCCGGCGTTTACCTACCGGCCTTACAGAGCTCCTTTGCCACCGCCGCCGCCCTCCTCCGAGATCGGTTTCATGCCTTTTGATCTGCCCGATTCTTTGCCTGAGTTGGAGGACGAGCTATTTAAACAGGAGTCACTGCTGGCATTCACCCATCAACAGATCGTCGCGGGCAGGGCCAGTGCGGAGAAGGACGCCTTTATTTGGGAGGTGAGACATCAATTACTTCAAAATCCCAAGTCTACAGTTATTTATGCTTGTACTGTGATACCGTGTCCCTAACTTCTGAGGGTATGCACAACCTCATTGGCTTTATTATAGACTCCTATCGGGCTTTTGAGGTGTAGGCATTATTACAAGGTGTAACATTTGACCGGCTGCTTCATTGTTGTTCGCAATTGCCTTTCCCTCAAGCTAGATCTTTCGGCAGTTTTCGGTTCAGTGAAACACCACCACGATGTGTCTATTCTCGAGATGAGGGCACATTGGTTAAATTTTCCGAAAGTTCATTTTAAGACACATGCAACAGTAGATTTTCAGCAGTTTTCAATCAAAATTAACTTCTGACTGAAGCTTTTTATGTCTCGCCGTGAGGATGAAATTTTACGAAGGTCTGCAGCATGCAATAATCATACGCCATTTTAAAATACAGGCCCTTCGACACGAGTAAAACGTAAGTATTAGTCTTCCTCAAACAGCCCCGTGTGTAAAGATGTGAAATCTTTAGCTTTATTGGTAACATGATTGGTAGAATGGTACTTTTATTTATTCGTTATTTAAAAAGCATTGATTTGAGATATACGTACATATATTTTCAAACCTTAGCAACTCTTACCCGCACGGAGTGCTTGGGTTCCTGCAAACAGGCAATAGCTGATCTGTTAAATGTATTTCTAGCTGGGATTCATTGTTTGAGTTTTGAGATAGAGAAGCACAGGTTCGACGACGGGTTTCTTTCGAAACTCGATTATTTTTACCCTTAGCTGAATCAGCTGTAACTTTTTTTCCTCCTTAAACTGTTTCTAAATGAGATCGGAAGTGTCCCTTCTGCTTAAATGTTGTTCAATGACTGGTTAAGAATGTGGAGGGCGTAAAATCTAAGGGGCCTTATGGCGGGAGAAGGTTATGCGAAATAATGGTTATGAAAATTATCACTGCTTGTAAGTTGTAAGTTTAGTTTCATTTTTTTAGGATTTCTGTGGCATAACTCGATAATCCTCAAATTTCTTGAACAAATAATTGAGAAGACAATAAATGAGGTGGTTCTGCGTTTTTGACTTGGCGTGGTTAGCATTTGAGTTGCTTCCATATTTTTACCAGGCTCCGGGACTCCATGCAGGAATATAGACGGAATGTGAGATTCGAGATGCACTTGGTTGAGCCTGAAAACTTTTCCCATCTTCCTATGTTATCTTTGAATCGTAAATCCATTCAACCTGGTCATCATTTTAAATAATTATTAGCTGATCAAGCACGTGAGAACTCAGACTTAATGTTGCAACCATGAAGAAGAAAATATTTTTAAGGGTAGTTTGATTCTTGCTGCTTTTTGAGAGCTGCTCAGTATGCCTAATCTTTCAAATCAAATCCGTCCTCGAAATTCCGTTGTATTTATTTGACCTTGTGGGATTTTCTTGCAAACTTGGCCGCTGTAATTTCAAAACTAACCCAGAAAAGTAGTTGTGGACACCTGTTTTTTAAACGTGCAAAATTATGCAGTCACCAAATTATATTTTTGAACTAATAAATATGTTTACCTCCAAATGATCGTGGGGTTTGCTTTATTGACCTGAGTAAATAGCTTGACTTTAAATCGTGAGAATGCAGTGTAAATATCAAAAGTTGTTTGTTAATGTCACTGGTGGGAGTCCAATGGTAAAAAGTTTTTCAAATGATTGTGAGTGTTTTGGACCTTCTCATTCAAGACTGGGCATTCGATGAATCTAAACCATTTGTATTTTTAAGTAAAATTAACTTCCTGAAAAACTCCCAGTGCTATGGGTAACTAGTTATTTGGCACGAAAACCTTTCTATCTGGCTGAACTTCTGAGCACTTTTCTCCTTGATCTCCACTAGGTGCAACACCTAGTGACAAAGATGAAGCGCAGGAAGACTCTCCTAGAGTTGACCGACCCAAGGGCTATTCGCGCTGAGCTGACACGACACGAGGCACGTTTGGAGAGAGTACAGCAGGAGATGGTCAAAGTTAAGACTACCGAAGGCGCCGCCACCGCATCCATCAAAACCGGCATTGCTAGTGTCAGTAGCACCTCCCTTATGACGTCACCTGAGAAAGGTGGTTATGCCTTCTTTAACCGATACTGTCACCGTTTTACATCAGCATGTGCTTTCACTCTAGCATGTAGATCTATTCATGTTTCTCACCTTTTGGAAAACGCCTAATAATTCCTATTTCGCCAGTGAGAATTAGATGGCGCTTTTCTGCGCATTATTGTCTCTTGAACAGTGATCTGTGTCCCATTTCACCCTATTTTGGGGGTTAGGCAGGCTCTTCCTCTAGCCTCCTTTTCTGCAGTATAACAATTCTTACACCTTGACATTGCTTGATATAAACGCTGTCCCAAAGGTCTTGAGACATATGAAGTGGAAGTTTTGGAGGTTTATGCTACCCCAAACAAGGCCGTTATTTAAACCGCTGATCGAAATGGGTAATATTCACTTTGATTTTTCTGTGTTCCACAATTTCAAACTTATGAAAGCAAATTTATCGACAGCTAGTGTGCTTTACTGCTTTAAATGCAACATAGGGACGTAACCTACTTTTTAGACACATTACCCGTCGAATTGCTTGTTGTAAGGCCTCCGGTTTTGAGGCTTAAGAAAATGGTATCGCATTCATTCATTCACCTGAAATTAGTAGTGGTAAGGTTGTTCGCTTGCACAACGAGGTTGTTTCTCTACAAGTTGATAGTATCAACTGCATGCTTGATCCCAATGCTGGCGTCGTAAACTACTTATCTCTAGACGTCCTTCATTCTTATGATCCTCCCGAAGACGGCAAATAAGACATTTGGGGGGACAAAGGACTCACTACCATTCATTTCCCACAGGGCATGCATAGTGAAGAAGGTGCACGTGGATGATAACAACGTCGTGTCGTTCATCGACATTGGTTGCGATAACCTTTCATTTATTTATCAAACTCGCCTTGTTTGTCTCAATTTTCTCATTTGGCTTCTTAAAAAGGAAATAATTTGTCACACATTACGTGCATGCGAAGATTCCGACGGTCTCTAGGACGTTGAGGAGGAGTGAAGATGATGTTTGTCATGTTAATCAGGATGCTGGATTATTGTTTTCAACCTCAGGTTTTATTTAGAATAGGTCACGGTTCTACTCTATCTTGGGAAGTTTTCAACTACGTTATTATGGGTCTGTTATGGCCGTACTGTTTGTACGGTCACCTAAATTATCTTCCCTCCAGGGATGGTTTTATATTTGTTTTGACGTTGAAAGGTAAATATTAAAACGAAATGGTACGGTGTGCAGGCTATACTGTTGAAATTTGGTGCTCAGATGCATTTTTAAGCACATACATCCTCCATTTTCAGTAGCTCTACCAACCTTCCATAATTGCTGCATACTAATTTTTACATCTTACTAAAAAGCTTTTAATCATTGGGTCTTTGAATTGCCTATTAAGATATTGGTAGTTTACACTCGAGTATCACATCATGTGTGTTTTAAGTTAAATTGGTTCCTGTGGACTTTACTGTGCTTGTGTATTCATGAATTAGGCGTATTTCAGCCTCCAAGCCGATGAGTTCCCGCCTTCCCGTCTCCCAATTTGATTTCGTCTCGCCACTTTCAAAGCGCTCGAGTGTGCAGCAGAAGCACCGCGCATCGGTAGTGGTGGGTGGTCAGACTAGCAGCTCTGGTAGTCTGGACGCAGAGTTTTGGGAACTCCAACAGACCGTGACTATGCTGAAGCGGCGTCTTAAACGGTGTCAAGAGAGGCTTTCACCTCCGACTTGTCCCTCTCGAGAACTGATCCCCTCTGAGTCTCTGGACGCGGAAGAGGTGTTCGACTTCTCCCTGAGGTATTTCCAAAGTACTACTATATGGCCTACCCTAGAACATTTCTATTCACATAATTATCGATTTTCAGTTGTCATTATTTGTGCATTAAACTCAGTCGTTGCGTCTGAGCGTATTCGTATTCCCCAACGGTCATTTTTTACCGCTTTTCGTAGCCTGACATTAACTATGCTACAAATTACTGCCTTTGGGACTAATTTAGCTTCTTTTCATTCGTTTTTCGAAAGAATTGCAGCACTAAAATAATTGCGCTTGTTCATTTTAATTAAATGTCGAATGTTCCTAACACCTTTTAATGTTAAAACTTTACTCGCTTAGGTTACGAAGAGGAGGTTTCTCGGACTGAGCGAAGTCCTTTTTCAGGAAAAGTGTATTGAAATATAATAATTTTGACTTATTACCATTGTTGAAGTTGCTTTGACTAGCCTGAAATGCGGTATGGTTTGATTACCGCGCCCGAGTTCCTCAACACTCGAGGACGTCGTGTTTTTTCACCTTGGTTTAGAACTCATGTCTCATTTCCTTTATGGTCTGTCATTGGTGCATAGTGGTGATCGAAGGCCTCAGCTGGCAGTGCAGGTCCAAAGTGCTGTCATAGACAGATTCCTTCGTCCAGTAGCTTAAAATTGAGTGCTAACACTCAAAAACTGCACATACCAAGCCCTCTGCTACCATGTATGATGTAAATGCGTTGTTTTTAACTTACGTTCGGCGTTTTTTCAGAATTCGCATGCGAAAGCACGAGGCCTACGTCGTGCTTATTTTTGAATTCGATCCATAGGTGGAATAGGATTAACTTACATTTAAGGCCCTGTGAAGCAGTTAGTGCATTTTCATTCCGCTTGTAAATCATTAGCTCTCGGATTCCAGAACAACACTCTTACTGCTCAATTATCCTGAGGTTTTAAACGCATAAACAGACTTCACTTTCCCGAGGAATGCTAGTTTGTAAAGGCCTTGGGCTCGAACCGCGGAAGGTGATTCTGCCAGTTTTCTCCCAGCTTATGTGATGGGAGAATAAGTTCCATGGGGTACGTTGCGCTCTTTGAAACTGATGACCACTAGCTAGCATACTTTAAAAATGTGGAAGATGAATAAATGTTTATCAATCGATTGCGACTAATTATTGTTTCATAATTTTGTGGGATGAGTTTTGTTCTCGAATTTCCATTTATTCTTCAATACTTTCTTCACTCATGTGAGAAGACAACATGCCAGCCTCATCTACAGTCCCCACGGACAGCCTTTTTGCCCCGGGTTATTCATCCACGTGCCATCCATTGCTCTCACAGGCCCTTCCTCCCTTTACTAGGCGAGTGACTTAGATAACATCAGAAAACATGGCGCTGTTCTGCAAAACCATATTTCATCTGGTGTTTATTTTCAATTCATTACAAAGTGGAAAAAATCAAGCTCGATTCTGTTACTGTTACAGAAAAAATACAGTCGCACTCTCCCTCTCTCTAGCTGTATTTATGAAAATGAGTATGTATATAAATTTGTGGGATTTTAGAATGTGAATTCCTTTTTTTATTTCACCTGTTCTGTGCAGAGCGCTGATTTACTTGAACTTAAATTGTACCATGTTTAACTAGCTTTATAATCAGGAACTCCCCGAAGGTACGGCTGTGCAGCACAAAATTGAGGTACACCACGAAAAGCAGATTGAACCTTGTCGGAGCTATGATCTTACGTTAAGTTGGTTACTGGACTGACAGTAAACCGTTAGTAGCGGTTTCAGAAACGGTGAAAATTGGTTACCCGTGATAGTGTTTAAGATTAGTCAAGTTGGCGTGCGCATAGATTGGATGATAATGAAGTGTTGTTATTTTTGCGATATAATGTCCGCAAACTCTCACTCTTAAGTAAATGTACTGCCATCCTGATTGAACCCGGTTTGGGCATCTTCGTGTTTGGTTGATACATTGCCTCCAAAATCGACTTGGAACTAGGAAAAACATCAAAATGGAATTGCATTTGTGTCCCAACTATTCTATTTTGATTTGGTTTTGGGAGTTTTTGGAGGCAAGAGATAGGCAGAAGGTGTTTAATTAAGGTGGTTGCGCGTTCGAGTGTTTTTGCAAATTCTCGATTACTTCTCGCGTGTGAATCGGTGTTATGTATGCCAATGATATGCATAGTAAGCTATTTACTAATTCTCGTCCAAAGTAGGGCCTTGATGTTCTATTCTATTTTGGACCGCATTTAGAAGATAAGGTTTACAATTAAGTTACGTTAATTAACCCCGTGGCATTATTTTTTTATATTTTATACGTACCTCACCATTTCAGGAAACCAGTTACTGAGGTGGCAATGGAACAGGTTTCTGCTGGATTACTTAAAAGTGAAACTGAGGAATCGCTTCAACGAGGAGGTACATTAATAACAGAGGAAGTGCCGACTCCCAAGGTAGAAAGCTTTCCTGTCGAATGGCCAATTACACCAACACCATGCGCGGAAGCGTTGGGGGTAGTGGTCACGGCGGGCGGCGACGAGGTAGAGAAGCCGGTGGTGGTAGTGGAGGAGGTGAGAACGGCGCGAGGCGAAAATGTGAAATTTGGGACCCCGTCACCGCCTCGAAATCCTTCGGAGCTAGATCCCACCTCACAGTATCTCCTCTCCATCTGCAACTACTGGGCGGTACGTCAACAAGAACTCATGGCCTGCCAGCACGACCTCAAATCGCGCATTCGTTCGCAGGAAGCTGAAATTGCCCGAATCGAGGTTAGTGCTGATGGTTGATGGAGTCTTAGTAGAATCGGTAAATCATGTAAATGATATCAGCCAATCAAGGAATGGAACGAGAGGGCGCTTCTGCTTGCTTTAGGCCTGAGAATCGAAGGCAAGAGATTGGGGGCAGACGTTTTACAGATATTTACGACAAACCGTTTGATTTAAAGATTAGAGTGGAAAGTAGACGGTAAGTAATTACGATCATTTTAATGATAAACTATTGATGCAATTTGGAGTATTTCTAAAAAACATAGCGTAGTTCCTGGGCTCGTCTCTTCCCTGCCATTTGTTTTTTGCTTGTGCTTTGTTTTTTACATTTTGCAGCCTTTACATTGATCGGTCCGCTTTTGTTTAATGCAACTGCAGTGTCGATAAAGTGCTTTTAGCCTAATTTTTATACTTTCTTAACTCCTCTCTTTTTATTTAAGGCATCCCTGGTGCATTGAAGGATGTTTAAATTAGTTTTTATTAACTTTGGCGCCCTTTCCTTCATCGTTCTTTTGTACCCTGATAGTTTAAAATTGTCAACAGTTCGGCATCTTTACACAGTGGATAGAGGTGATTCTGCTATGAGGTCGGATTCCCATAAGTAATAGATATGCCTGAGATCTGGGTACGCTTACATGTACCCGTTGTTTTGGCCACTTTGCGTTCACCTTAATGATGAGGAATTGACCGCACTAGCTTTTTGTACTAAATTGTGGCATTTTAAAACCACTGATATTGAAATTTACATTTAACAATTAGCTTTTCAGAAGTTACGGTTTAGAGCATTCCAATCTGCTTTAAATATTAATTTGTGAAATTCAGGCGTTTCACAAAGATCGTAATCGTGAGGTACACTCCTTGCTTTTTTTGATAATTCCTCTTCTAAACTTGTGCATTTGATGCAGATGTATTGTATATCATGCATTATTTTCTATGGTCCGCCTCTTAACACGCAAATCTTCACGTATCCGAGCAATTCCTTGACCACTTATCCATTCTCTTGGGGTCATGTACTAAATGCTACCAAAGTTGGTAATGCTTTTGCGATCCTTGGAATGCTGGCTCTTCGTGTTTATTTAACGTGGTCTAGAATCTCACTGGAACTATGTTACTCTCCTCAATCCGTCCATCATCCATATATGTATAATTGGTTAGCAAAAGTAGTTGAAGAAAATGTCTTATCCTGAGCACCCTCTTTAAGCAAAAAAGACGTTTTTTTAGTACTATCAGCATCAGTGCTATGCGATCGCATTATCGATGGGAGGTCAGTGTAGTCCTTTCCAACGTAATCTCACTACTCCAAAACAATTATTTCCTCTCCTTTCCTCTAAACTGATGACTACCACCCAAAGCCTCTAGTCCTCAAGGAATCTTGTCACTTTTACTAGTAAAATTTGCAAGCGAAGCATCGCATCGTGTCAACTTGTGAAGTCAAATGGACGTGTGATTCGATTTATCAAATCAAATTCCTTTCGGTGTTTTGCATGATAATAATTCGTATCCTCCACTATCGCATTGTGTGGTGCCTCGACTCATAATAATTTACTTTATTTGTTTTCGCATTTTTTGGGCTTTGAATGCTTGTGTTTATGCACACGCAAACTCTATCCAATGTGTTCATATACGTTCACACATTTTACGGACGAATTGATGCGTGGTTTTTTGGTATATCCGAGTGCGTGGTATTTCCCCATTTGAATGAGCATGACTTTGCTGTTTTCTAAATAGCTCGTGGTGAAGACACTAAAAGGCGAACAAATCCATTCTTCACATTATATGTTAGTTTAGCACGGAGGTATCACTTCCAAATATCCATGGGCCCTTTTGGGGCCAGTCAGTCTATTCATGATAAAACATCGTTTCACTCTTATCTGATAATCCTATCCCCACATGAATGGTTTGTATTTCTGACGTGCGTGTACGGTTTGGATAATTTTTTTTGCTTAATAAGCTACAGCGAAAGATAAGGAAACGGATGTCGTGTTTCTTTCGCCTCATCCATTAATTAATCTGGTTACTTATTCTTAGGCGCAAAAAGTTCCCACTTTGATTGTCATGCTTGTCTCTCCTCCACCCCCTCCCCTCCTCCTTTACGATTTTCAAGACTTTGGTTTCCAGATATTCCTTCTCCGTGTACCATGAAATATTGTTTTAGTTTCTTCAAAGATGGATTAAATTGTCTCGGAACACAATGCCTCCCAACGTTGGTCCCACTCCTTAAATGTCCGAATCGAGCTGGCCAGCTGCACCCGTGTTACTCCCAAGCCTCATAGGTGTCGCCACCACTTTGCAACTTTATCGAATGCTTTTCATGTGCTGACTCCATTCCATCAATGAAGGATTGGAGGAGAAGGGAGACAGGCGGTATTGTCGATCTGCTGTCTATTAGTTATTTTTATGAAAGCTCTTGTTCTTTTGTGCTCACTGCTTTGGATTTGTGGTGTTGAAACCTTCACATCATGTTTTTTTGCGTTTTTTGGTTTTGATTTCGAAGCATTAACAAAAAATGCACCCGTTATTCTGCAAAGCATTTCATGCTCGGGATTCTTACAAAATGATCGTATGCGTTCAGCTCCGTTTTGGGGCAAGCGATCTACGAGATGAAAGCTGCCTCCAAGCCATATGGCTCTTGTAGAGCTTCTTTCACTCCTTAAGGCGTTTTAGGGTTTTATTATTATGCTGATTAGACCTAGGTGAATACTAATGTAGACAGCCTGAGGTAGCCAGTTGTTTGTACGGAAGCCCAGTCAAAGGAGTCTAGAAAGACTCGCTGGGTAACAAGGAGTTAGAATAATGCCATCCCGCTGTAGTATTTCGGCACAGGGGGTGTTATATGCGGGATAATTAAAGTAGGTAGTTTTAGTTTATACGATGCACAACTGTAGAATTCTGTAGGCGGTAAAATGCCCACTCCTCCATTATGTTTAATGCAATATTCTTCCTTTCAAGCAAATCCATTAGGGTGTCACAAAGTGTGGACACGGGTCCACACTTAGTCTCATTCATCCATGAAGTTAATTTTTTGTACGTCAAAGCAGGAATATGAATTCACATGCCCGTCATTCTAACCCAGAAACAGCGTGTCTTTGATAGCGTCAGTTGATTTTTGGATAAGGCTCATTCGAGTACCCTAGTCGAGATCGTCACAAAGCTGACAATGAGGCAACGGACTCTCGGCCCTTTTTTGTTTCAAAGACGCGGCCTTGAGTAGCCAGGTCACTCGCACTACCTTCACGCGTGTGCGCGAGCGGAGAGGGTGGATGGGCTTTCCCTCTGCACCTGGTCCATACTTGCTCTCATTGGAAGTATTACGACGCTATAAATTATTTCCTTCCTCTATTACTCCCCCCTACCTTCCTCCACCCCTCGGTCACCGTTGGTAATAAATAAATGCTCTCTGAATGATTCAAAGGCACTCATCACTGGCTCTCCCAGAAGGGACTTATTTGCGATGATTCTGCGCCAAAGCCGTTGATTGAAACCTTAAAACTAAAAGGCTAAAAAAGCTTGCTATTGTACTGTAGATTTCAGAACTTAAATTTAACTCATAGAACCGCAGCAGTGTCATACATAATGGCTTAGTATCGTTTTTGAGACAAAAGCAAAGAGAGCCTTCGCAACCATGTCTCTTGATTTACACTTTGAGTACTTTTTTACCACAATGCTCTCATGTCCTTTAAGTGGAAAGTTCATCGTTATAATTTTTTCTGTGAAAACATTTTCATTGGTACTTCAGTTTCATTTGTACATAAGAAGGTTGGACCATTATGCGCATAATTTCCTTCCTGTAGGAGAAAATTCACCATACACGTGCACTCCATTAGCCAATTAATTACTAGATTTAGCCTAACATAAAACAGGCGAAAGGAAGACAACATGGGACGCGCTTGAAAAAAAACATCAGTGAATTGACGTCCACCGTTGCTGAGACTCTCCATTCAAATTCCAGCTTCGTGTTGAGTCATAAGATGCCTATTTAGAACTGAGAAACTTAAAGTACCTAATTTGAAATTGCATATTTGCATTCACTGTGAGGTGAGTGATAAAAGCATTCGTTTAGTCGTACTCACTAATCCCTCTATGTAATAGTAGTAAATTTATTTGGCATGCTTTTGTTTTCGGTTTAGATGTGTATTAGCCAGATGATAGCCGCAGGAGAGGTGCGTGAAAAGCAGGTGCGTCAGTACTTCCACGAGAACGACCAGCTCTTAAAGGTGGATCGTGGCACTTTGGGCTATCTTCAGATGCCCAGTCCGCTGATTGGCTACGCCCCAGATGAGAGGGGTAACGACAAAGATGAAGATGAGGATGACGACGACGACGACGATGATGAGGGCGAGATGGCCGCAACTCTGTTACAGCTCATGAGGGACAATGCGCGTCTAGAGGCGCTCAACGCCTCGCATATTGAAAATATTGTCTCAGAGAGGGACTCCTGTGCTCATCTCAAGGTGTGTCCCACTCTGAATATTGCTTTTAACCCTATCAATTGAATTCTTCCTAAATTTGGTTCTCCTTACTTTCCCTGAGAGTGTTAAGGTTTAGGGCTATTTGCATAACACTGGGCTTTCTAGTTGTTATTTGAAGCTCTAAAGCATGTGCCGGCCCTTTTTCCATCAGAATGGATATTCAAGTATCAGAGCTGTAAGGTTTATTAAAATGCTAAACATTACTAGCAAACTGGCAAAAGCTGTCGATATTGCATTTAATTCAGCATATGTGTGTTGATCGGTGGCTGCACGCTCTAGCTCCTCTTAGGCACTAGAAACGTTTTTCGTGGGTTAATTGTTGAAAGAGGTGCGCTCCTGAAGTTTGTACTGGTTTTATTTTTTCCAGTGATCGAATGCTTCCATCTGCATGCTGAGCACTTTTTATCACAATTGCAAATCGTGTTCTCTAGGTGGCACAGAACAGTGTTTGATCAAAGACACTTTTAGTCCTAGTGTCGTGATTTTATCTGCTAAATTAATGAGCTTTAACTGCAGCAGAAATTCGTCCATGATATTGGTAAAGAATAATCGCAATGGGACAGTCGTTCAAAATCATCAAAATGCATTTCGTGATTAATGAAGTACCAAATCACCTTTACATTACATTTACGTGAGATATCTATAAAGTTTGCATCAAATTTTAGCTCGGGGCGGAAAGCGGAAATCTGTTGGTAAGATAGGGGGACTATCACAGGGTACAAATATGTGGCTACATTTGAAAATTTATCTCAAAAATCATTATCTTAGCAAAAATACACGGATTATTTCATCAAAAATGTTTCGTTTAGGAATTGGTATTTTTTTGTAATGTGAGGGATTCGGTATCTACAATTCCATGAGCATAAGTCATTGCCAGGAAAAAATAGCAATATGCGAGGCCAGTTTTTTTTACTTTTTTTAAAATGAACCCCAAAATCATAAAGGCACACCAGCCGCGTGAGACGAAACAATAATTCAAACTTTCACTCTTACTGAGCGAATAACTTCTTATCGATACAAAATTTGATCTCAATAGGCGATTTAATGTGTAATTCATCTTTTGATGATTTTTGTTACGATCGCGGTGTTCATCATTTAAATACCGTTTTATGGAGTTTCCCATGCTCTTTCAGTCGCCAAGTCCTCTTTACAGTGAGAGCTTTGCATCTTGTTTTGCATTTTATTGCTGCCAACGTGTATATTACTGTCCACTTTTAGGTGTTATACGCTGAAAATTTTCATTTTAACATTGTGTAAGCGCATATAAGTCGCATAGGATATGCATTCACCATTCCCTTGTTCAAGGGAACCACTCGATTGGCAATAGAAATTAAAATTTTGGTCGGAAAATTCCAGAGCTAAGCGCTATTTTCCCTCTTTTCTAGGCTTTTTGTCAAATGGAGAAGCCTCGTTGGCCGTCGATAGTTTATTGTTTGTGAAATTGCTTCTCTCGTTAATTTTTTTCAGTTACTCGCAGTTAGGAGTTTCGTCTTGCCTCGAATGGACCGCTAGATTACTGTTTACCCTGACCATGTCCGTTTATTTTTTTCCCACGGAACTACCTCGTTTTGGGGAAAGATTGCTCAAACTTTATAAGGATATGATTTCCTAGTTTCGGATGTATCATTTCAATGCCAGACACTGCAGCTGGGGAGCTCCCATATTTTAAATTCTAAGAAGCGTATTTAACCAATGCAAACACCGCGGATTTGCCCACAAAATCCTCAATTGTTTTTGTGTTGAAAATCTACTGCTTTATTGAAATGCATGATTTTGACATCAGCGACCACGTTCCTTGATTAATTCAGCTGTTTGTCCCTTAAATTGGCTTATTTTCAGGTGTGGGAGGAGAGGTAACGGAAGATCAGAATACATTTGCTCGGGTTTGCCCCCATTGAGGCCTGCTTTTCATGCGTTGACAACAAGAAAGTCTGCGAGTTGTATGCAAATGCCTTTAGATCTTGCACGCAGACCCTTAAAAGTTGGGAAAAGCTTGATCATTGGCCCAAAAACGTGTGCGTTTTCGTAGTGTTTGTGGAAAAAACACGATGTAACAAATTGGAATGATGTTTATCCTTTTTTTCATTTTCAATTTAAACCTATGCCCTTCTGAATACTCACTCTTTGTGTATATTGAGCGTCGGTTTTCGTTCTATGGACTGAGGTTTTACCGCTTTTGTTCTTAATTGCATCTGGATTTAAGCCACTGTTACTGACTTAACGAAAATATAGCTAAGCGCTGCTTACGACTAAGCAGTTTTGAGCTAATATTTTTCTTAAAAAATCGTTACCTCATGTAGGGTTTGGCTCTCTTATTTAATTTGCGTTATGAAAGTTAGTTCTAGAGCGTGAGCACGGACAGCAGCATGTGAGTGCTATGAGGTTTGAGTTCGTCTGACGCCACAAAAATGTTTGCTACATACATACAAATTGTAGAAAGCAACAAACTCGTCCACTGAAGTACCCACCAAAGTGGTGGCAGCATTCGCTGCAGGAGCCTTGTAAGGAGAAGCGCCACTCCTTCCTGTGGTTGGTTACTATTGCTTTGATCATTGCCTCATTCTCCGATTTACTAGTTTACTAGTTTGTGTTATCAAGACTGTGTTACGGTAGCGTTGAAAGCACATACTCAATCCCTGATTGCAGAATGTTAGCTAGAAGAAGAGCTTGGCCAATCTTGTTTCCCGTTTTCATAGCATTTCATTCGAGAAATGCACAACGCGATTTACTCACCACTAATAACGCGTACAACGAGCCTTATGGTTGCGCCCAATCTCTAGTTTCCCCAACCTCCATTACTTACGACCCGGCACTGCAGTGTTGTTAAAGCGGAAGTTCTTCTGAATTAATGAGAGACGCACCTACCACATCGTGCGATAGATGCACACCCCACCGCCAGCTTCATTGAGGGTGCTCATGGAGGATTTCCTCTACCCATTATTTAAGTGGGCATTTTTTGCTTTTGTCGTACACTTTTGCTGATCCATGGTGATGATGCTTTGTGCTGCTTTGGCAGAAATGGATTTTAAACGTGTTCTTGCAGCGTTTATCCCAGACCCTTTCGTAGAATTTCCTTTTGTGTATGAAGAAGTTTCGAAATCGTTCAATTTCATTTTGTTCCAAATATTGAGCGATAAAGTACTCCAGTTATGTTGGAGATGACTGTACCTGAGCCAAATTTGGCTAGATTTCCTTTGGGGGGTTCTAGGACATTTGAAGGCCTTATGGATGTAGAATGCGTCATCAAAACATCATTCGTAATGATTGAACTACTGCGTAATTACAAGTACATGAATATTGCGCTGACTCATGCCTTCTGCAATCACAAACAGTCACACCTAGTTTCTTGAGCAAACCTTCGTCTGGCCTATTGTTTAAGTAAACCAGAAGTTTCCGTAATATTGGCTTATTTAGTACTTTTCGAAATAACCAAACTCCAATCTGAATAAAGTCGACCGCTTGACTGCATAGGAGTCTTTGAAGAACGTTTTGTTGAGATTGAGCATAAAAGTTAAATTATTTTACCCCGTTGGACGTTCTATGCACTGGTAAATAGGCTTTGCGCGACGCGATCGCTACATTAATCACTTTAACGTCCCTTTGAGTTTATGTCAAAAAGTTTTCTTTTTTTCCCTCCTCTCCCTTCCTCTCTTATATTAGGGAGGATCCGTTCAGTTGGCATGAAAGCCGCCTTTTTGCGATCGCTTTAAATCAAGTCCACTCTAATCGATTTGCGGCCTCCACTACGCAGATTGCGGCGTGAAGTTCACTTGGGATAATCCCCACTAGATCAGCAAATGTGTACTTCAGACAATTTAACGAGGCAAGTAGAAGGGAAAGTTTTGAGTGGGAACGTTATTCCTACAAAGCTAGCTCTATTTTATGGTTTCATCAAATGCTTTCTTGAGACTAGAGCTTGTGCTGCTATTTTTTGTGCACTGACTATGCTTGCGGAGTACGCGTCACCAAACGTCTGGAATTATAAGCTCCACCCAGTTCATTACGCACTTTCCGGTATGTACTTCGTGCTGAATGCTTGCATCTGCAAAACTGCCTTTTTTCACATTTTTTCTTGCATTATTCACACTCGTTAACTAAAATGGTTTACCTCATTCAGAGAAGTTATTTTAGCCTAGTTTTTCTGAGGTAAATTTTAAATTACTTGCGCTTAGTGCAGTAGTATTTTGCTAAACTTTTTTCAACTTTTTGGGAAAATTTCACGCCATTTAGATTTACATGGTAGAAATATTATCAGAAGACGCTCAAGTCCAGCCGGCAGCTAGTCAAGGTGACTTAAAGCAGAGTACGGTGGTGTAATAATCATTCGCTGCTCGATGCTTAAAGGTTGTAAACTCCTGGACGTATTTATTCTGCAAGATATTAATCACTTACAAATGTTTGATATTCAGAACAGTTGGCACATGCTGAATACTTAGAAGGACCAACCAGCATTGAAAGAAATGTTTGCCGTTTAGATTAATGTTGGGTTGAATGGGCGGCTTTTCTTCATTTTCAGGTAAACAGAGTCTCTGATTTGGTTTGAAAGCCACTCAAGAAAATTTGTTAGGCTATTACACCGCGATATTCTGACTACTTTGGCTGTTTTTAAGGTTCAACTACGTCTGAGCTCGTACGTTCCACCGCCTCCATTGCCTTCGCTTTAAGTGAACGGCCTCCAGTGAGTCGCTGGATCATTACTCCTACTTCATCATTCTACGCGATCGCATTTCTTCTTCTGGTCGTTGGGATTTACGTGTTCAATCGGAATCCCCCTCCCCTTATATGACTTCCAATTGTTCTCGTTGTTTGTCTTCCTTATTTTGCCAATTTGAATCATATCTATCCTTCCTCCTTTTTTAATGGGTACTGTGAGAAGGAGAAAGTACGAAATGCGTATATAGTTCTTTCTTTGTAACGTTTTGCGAAATGCACTTTCTGATAACAGGCAGGTAGTGGTCAGTCGTTACTTTGCGCCAATTGTCGGGTCGAAAGGAGACTGGATTTCTCCCATCGTTTCATTGTCTATTCTTCGTTGCTTAATGGCTTAGAAAGCGTAGCTTAGCTACTTTTCCTTAAAATTACAGCCCCTCCCCTAACAGGCAGGGGTATCAGCTCTTCGTGTCCGAAAGCCGCTTTCGCGGGTCGGTCCTTCACTGTCTTTTCAGGCATCCTGAATCTCTTCAAGACCCTGAAATGGCTGGCAACTGAAGCTTTCGAAGGAAATTTTTGCTGCTGAAGAGTGTTTGTAGCCAATTGATTTCGAATAAACTTGATTTTGGGCCTAAAAATCTAAAAAGAAACAAATGGAGGATCTCAGTGATCTCGAGGGTGGCTGCACCACGGTCCGTGGGCTGCGTTTGCTGCGTAATTCATTTGCGGCTCCCGTTCGCTCTTCAGCTTCAGGTGTGTGTTGGGTCCTACGCACGCGTATTGAAAGGCGCTGGCGAAAGGGAGCCAAGGAGCTTATCTAGGCTAGCGTTGTTATCATTCTTGCGTGCCTCGCGTCATAAAGTTGTGCACGAGTTTAACTGTCGCGTGCGTGTCGCGCTTGGAGTATATTAATATTAATCAGGATGCGGAGGTGAAAAATTGGTCCAGAAGGTACTGATGTGGATCTTAGGCGGTCACTGTCTTACGAATACGACACCTTTTATCGTACTTTGAGGATTCACTATCGGAATATCGATTTGCCATAGTGACAGCAGCTTTACTTTCCCTTTCACCATACACTCCAACTTTTCCTCGACCGCAGCTGCAGTTTCCACTTTGAAGTCAGTACTCTAAAGTGGCATTTCAGACGTTGCAATTGCATGGACCATTGCCTTTTTCCACAAAGGAGATGGGTCCGTAAGTCCCCTATTTATGCCGCTTTCCAGCATTTAACAACCACCTAATAGAAACGTTTTAATGCAAAATGTTGGTAAAGTCTAAGTGCTAACGATACGTATTTTCCAGTGGATTTATTGCCATTCTGTGCGATTATAATGAAAGTACTACCAAACTGGTGGGCCTTAGCTTAGGGACGATTTCAGCGCCACAGTGGAAAATTACTATACAACCCGAAGCCTGTGGTGTTGGGGTAAAACAAGAACTAAAACGCTGGCTTTGCATCGCGGATTTGCATTAAATTTGCTCCCGCCTCAATCACTATGCGAATTACCTGGGTCTGCTATTGCATTTAAGCAGGTTGTGCAGGCAAATCCTCTTTTAGTCTGGTGGTATCACCACGTTTGATTGTAATGCAACACTTCCAGTCAGACTTTCTTTGAAATTAACATAAAAGAATTTACTTGAAATGTGCCCATGAACTTCAGCATTAGCGACACTGCCCTCTTGGTCATCACCATGGGTCGGTCTCAAACGAGGGCGTTTCCCCACCCTTGGCTTCTGAGCTCTTTTCCGTAGCAATTTGAGCTCCGTGCTCTGCTTGCCTATTTCACATAAATTTGTGTTAACTGGGACATTAAAATAAAGTTGATATAGGATAGATGGCAACTTGCATTGCTTTCTTTTTACTCTGGCGATTCTAGCTGGAGTCTTGAGGTGTCCCTCTAATTATTGGAGCAACGGTGTCACAGGTATCTCTTGTTCAACTAAGTTTTGCACAACCCCATTAAAGTGAATATTTTGTAAGGCACCCGCTTCACTGAGAATTACTTTTAAAACTATTTCATGAGGTTTATGCGTGATTAGAGGCGGCGGAATTGATTGGGGGCTTATTTTTGGTTTTACTTGAAACAGCTTGTAAAAATTGTTTTCACAGTGCACAAACGTTGCCAGTTCGAGTAGTATAATAATTGTTGCGGAAATGTCTTGTCTTTTGTTATTTTGCGGACTAAAACGGTGGTCGTTGTGACTGTGTAAGTGCCCTTTGGTGCCACTTGTTGTCCTTCATATCGTACTTCGCATGGGCGTCTATTGTGCAAAAATGGATCGAGGGGATTTCAACGGAAAAAGCGGTTTATTGTCGGTACTTCCTATTATTTAAGCCATTCATCATGTTCTGCGGTGAGAACAACTGCATTTCATAATTTTTATTGGTTATTTTATCATCTGCAAAAATACTTCACTAGCTATAAGACATGGCCATCCCCTTCATTGAAAGCATTCCAGTGCTGTTTAGCAAGCGAAATTTTTACCATATCTATCTTTGGTCGACTTTAATTCTACATTATCTCGCCCGTTAAACTAAACGCTAAATTATACATCACCACGATGTTGCAACGCTTGGGCAGTTCGCCCTCAAATTGGAGCAAACTCTTTCACATCATTGCATTGCATTTAGTAAGGGAAAAGAAGTTGAGTAGCTCAAATGCCCTTCGGTCTTGGTGATTTTATTTGCAGAATCAGCAATGATAAAAGATTATGCCAAATTTTCTTTGCGCAGGGTCTTTTCCAAGTCTTTTGGCACACATTATGCATTTCAGAGTCTTTTTAAACAAAAGTCATTTTAAGGAAAAGAAATTTTCAATGAAAATAGGGCATTCGAAACTGCAAGTGACGGGACCACCTCAGTGACAACTAGTAGGTCGTAATAACAAAATTGGGAGGAACTGTGCAAATGGTTGGCTGCGAATGGGGTGTGTGGATGCAATTCTCACAATCCTTAACAAACTCGGCTGTTCGCGTTCGTGAAAGTATTGCGTACACGACTAGCATTTACCGCCTTACTTCCAACCATTCCACTTAGACTGCATTTGCTCATTTTTTGGTGCAATTCGCTATTTACTTAACTCTTCGTTTCGGTTTCGCGATCATTCAAGGCTCTGCCTGCATTACCCGTCATAGCCATAATCTTTTAACGTGTTCACCAAGGCAGACGAATGTTTGAAAGCGGCCACTTCCGAATTCGGCTGCATGTCGGTTTATTCCAAATATTCCATCAAAATAAGGTATATAGAGACCATTTAACTTATTTTTAATCAGAGGAAGCACCTATTTTCCATTTGTAAATTAAAGTATGTTTCCTCTTATCCACTCGCATATTTAAGAGCACCTAGTGTTCCAAAAAAGGCGAGTTATAGGCTTCTAAGTGCTGAATTAAACCGATTTCATACTTGGAGACATATTCACAAATTCGTCAACTAAGTTAAACAATAGAACCTGGTGCATTGGGGATGCATAGCTTATGGTTAAAGCCTTTGATAAGTCAACAGCTCTATGGCGCTTGTATTTATGCTTGAACGTAAAGGCATAAATTGGGGATTTGGTAGGAAATCACATTAAAAAGTCAACTCAATTAAGCCTTCTGTTTATGCGGTGCAAACTGTTTTCATGTGATACAATTCTCATGCACAGTAAGTTAAAAAAATTAAGCGAACGAAAATTGAAGAGGGTTTTGCCTTGTAATGAGTGCCAACTTCCCTTTTTAGGGTGCGATAAGCTCACAAATTTACTGCCACTGTAGTCACGGTGGAAGCGCCTGTCCATTAATCACCACGGTGCCTTGAATGGTACATTAGATTGCCTTTGCACATGACTTGTTAACTTCTGTTTGCATTCAACTGCCACAAAACGTGAAAGCATTACTCATTCAGATGCAGCTTTTGATATCAATGCGTAAAAGGTCACCAGACTACTTGCATTGCCTGCGAGTTCTGTTGTGAAAGGTTAGGTCACCTAAATGGCCTTTCAAAAGTAGCTAAAGACAAATTGTTGCGAGCGTGAGGCCAAAAATTAGCGCTTTTAAAAGACTAGAAGACCCCTAAAAGATTGTCAGACACTCTAAATCGAAATTAATAGCTGGTTGAGTGTTTTTCTGTCTTTGAGGGAAGACATAGTGCATTCCTGATCCTAAGAGAGATAAAATTTAAAGATTCAGTGATTGAAAACAGGCTAGGATTTAACTTAAAGGGTATTGTATAACTCAAGAAAGTAGAGCTGTTAAAGTTGGTGTTAGTTTTGAGCATACCTTGACGGTCTATGACAGAGCAGTTAAAAGTAATGCTCTCCCTCAACAACTGCCCAGTCTCGTGTCCTGCAAAGAGTTATTAACAATTGAGACCATCCCAGTCACGAATTATCTGGAAAAGCTCCTCACTGAGCCCTCCATCGTACCTGCACGGAGATTTCCACTTCGCGGACAAACAACTTCTCCTTCGTTTCTCCACCGGCTGTACTCCACCAGCCACATTGAGTTCTGACAAGTACGACTGGACAGCACTGAGGCGAGAATAAAGTGACAAGGCGAACAAACACGAGACCTTATCCGTGCGAAGGCATTCCCAGTCCAATTCCTTATTCACTGCCTCCTCTTAGACCGGTGCTCCTCCTACTGACGTCAGGCATGCGTGGAAGGCTAGCACACACCTCCTCCTCCTCCTCCTCCTCCTCCTTCTCCTCCTCCTCCTCCTTCCTCCAACACAGTTCCCCAGTGGGACGGAACTTCAGATGCGGTGGAAGTGCCAGGAGAGAGCAGCGACTGTGCAGTCAAGTCTTGTCTCAGTTGCACGCAAGTTTGGTGGCTGGAATGGTTGGTGTGTGTGTGTGTGTGCGTGTGTGTGGATGTGGAGTTTTCGTACTTCGTCTATTACGTTGTGATGAGTGACACTGAAGGCTGCCTAAGTGCGACGTAGTGAAGGAAGCTGACGAGAGGAGGGGACTGTGCAAAGCTTTGGTTGTTTCTTCAACTCGTCGTTTTGGTTAGAGGACAGTGAAGGGTCCGTCACTGTACCTCTGCCATCGCAAAAGCCCTATCTCTACTGTATTGCACCCTGCCTTTATCTTCTTTCTGCTTCAAAGTAATCTAGGGGCGTTACTGCACGTACCAACACAATAAAAGGCGCTTATCAAAAAGTATTGCATAGCACAGTATTCCCTTCATTAGTTAATTTCGTTTGTGTTTGGATGCCTGCACACATCGGATTTTTGGTGGGAAATAACATTTGACTGTGTGAATTCGGAATTCGCTTTTTGCAAATTCTAGCCCAATTCTCATAAACAGTTTTTGTTAGTGAGCAAAGGCTTTTGGTTGGAAGAAAATGTTTTACAAAAGAGGCAAATTTTGCGAGTATTTTTTGAGTTTCATTGGCGCTTAACATCTATTGTTGCACGCACTTTTCGTGCACAAGTTTTTTGAACGCGAAAGTGGAACGCGTTTAAGCTGCAAAAGTGGAAGCTGTGCCCCATTTTCATTTGTTCACTCGGTATCTTGATTTCGCACGATAGCCAATCTATTTTTCCCCGGAAATCTGACTCCATACAAAAAGCTTCGCATTGGAATTGTGAGAAAATTGCGAATCGGCAAACCTCCAACAAACTGACAAAAATGCCAACAGCATGTTTGGCAGGTACCCCAAATGTGGCTGATTGCTTACCTGAAGTATTC
This sequence comes from Taenia crassiceps, assembly GCA_023375655.1. NCBI lineage: Eukaryota > Metazoa > Platyhelminthes > Cestoda > Cyclophyllidea > Taeniidae > Taenia > Taenia crassiceps. Next base: position 6,603,912 of record JAKROA010000004.1, on the reverse strand, counting down.
ATGGCAGCATTCCCTCTTACTTTAGCCTATTTCGCAAAAAGATAAAAAATTTAGAGCAATGGTTGGCAATGACTGTTTTGAAAAATACCATATTCGTTTTTTTGCCTTAGAGAAGGCGCTTAACCGCCTAGTAGTACTGTTCTTTTCTATTACTTTGGAGCTACACCTTTACTACCTGGCTGAAGCCCTGGTGGACATGAGGTGGCCATAAATGGGGCTAAGTCTGCACCCTACCTCACAGTGCAGTAAAACCAAGCACACTTCATCCGTATGCTATAAGTTTGTACAATTTTATGGGCGGTCATAAGGGCAGTGATTCAATAGATATTACCTACACATAAAGCTGGCCTGACACTCCAAAGATCTCACCACCAAACTGGGACAAATCCTTTCGCTTATGGCAGTCGTACGTAAACCTTTCTGTGTGTTCCTACATTGGAAGCAATCTTCGACACTTACTTATCATCCAGTTTTTCTGCTTAAGAAGTTATTATTGTGTATATTCCTAGTTCTTTTACAAGTATTTTAGTTTTGATAAACAGGCAAACGTAATGAAAAGTTGAGTTGTGGCCTTTGTTGCAGCATGGACTTGAGCGATGGCAAAAGATACATGCGATCACATTGCTGTTATTATTGTCAATATTTTTCTGCATAAGTAAAGCCTGATTTATAAACTTTTACGCGTTTTTGCATATTTAGACCCTTAATAAATATTTTTCGTTTAATGTTTTTGGTACAGGAATGGTTTGAAGGCGATTGCATCTCTTTTGCGACCAACTAAAAGCAGACATTTGCCTCGCCGTGTATTCTTGCACGCGGTTGTAAAATGGCTGCAAGAATAGAAGCCGCTATCTGCATAGCTCACCTATGAAAGATTCTTTGTATGTTAAGCATGGCTCGACGGCTCACTTCCTTGAATTCGTTCTGAGCCCACTTGCGATATCTTCATAGTGGATATAAATACCTCTCTGCACTGCAAAAGTAGAGGGGATCAGAATTTCGCCAAGGTCTTTGTTGAATTTGACAAGAAGTCGAGGTGCGTAAAGGCTGGTAATGAGTGACAATCCACATCTTGCAACAAATTTGGACGGCATTATCAGAACTTCTCATTCAGAACCTCTCACAGCTCGTTATCTTCCTTTTAAATTATATGCCATACAAGCAGGTACAAAGCCACCTCCCAAATTGTATTTCAAAAAATTAATGATCTTTATCCAGTGACGTTTATGAAACATATTGGCGTGTTGCTAGTAATTAAAATTTGAATTTGGTGCACAGTCTTCTGTTATCTTGAAATTCCAATCCATTTGTCCCTACAGGATCTGGTGGTAAGGAACATTTCAAAGGTAGTTCAATGAGAAGACTGCTTGTGACAGCTCAAATGCACCACAATAACTCAAAAGCACAGCCAACAAAGTTTGGATAAATGGTTATGCTTTGCGTCTCCATACCAAAGTAGCGCAAGCCTTTGGGAAAATTTGCTCAAAGCAATCCTTCGAGTTTAAAAGTTAAATCATTTGAACGTTGTAAAATATGCTTTAATATCGTGTTCTGGTACTGACCAAGCAGGTAGTTTATCAGTTAGTAAGTCCACTGGCCAATTCCTGGGAATTGTGGGCTCAGAAATAAATGTGAGCAGTCCGCCTTTAGGTAGATCGCCCTGAGTTTGCTCAGCCAAGAAGTTCTTTTAATTTATTCTTCCGTTCCATTTTATTTCATTAAAAGCATAGCAAAGGACTGCTGAGCGCTTAACGACGTGTGCCGTGCATGTTACGACCTCAGCCGTTCCGCGACGTCAACCCAACCGTGTGTTCCATCTGCGGTATGCTGTGTCCCGCCAGTTGCTACTTTAAGTATTTTCTGACTGTATTAAAGAATGTTTGCATCGATGGCAACATCTTTTTAAAATCGGTCAGCATGACGCTTTCTGTGAGATTAATTTGCTACCAAGATCGACTACAAATCCCCCTAAAATTGTGTGAGTAGATTACTTTCCTCTGGCTATAATCCATCCGCTGTCAAACTGACGACCTGGTTCAGTGCATACGTTCTAATCTTTGCAGCAAAATGAAACGCTTTACAAGCCATTACATGAAATTACTATGTCATTGTTACCATTAAGCATTATAGTCTTCAAAACTTCTAATGTGCTTGATTAATTGAGAGCCTTTTGACGGTACCTTTACAGTTCTGTCTTAAATGCAAATGTAATCCAAGTGTGAACTTCACTCTGCGCCAGAAGAGATAATTTCTATTTTAAACAGGATAGTTTAAGGTCTTTTTTATTTACCACCTTGGAGCCTGAGTACCTCAAAGGGCTGCCAAACCTACCAGCTTTAAACTAATCAATTAACAACCATCGTGCCTCAGGAAGAAGTAATGTTACTCGCGGTGCCATTATAAAAGTAGCAATAATAGCTTGTTTCCTTAAAAGCTATAGCATTTCGTCATCTCTCTCCAAGAAAGCAATTGCATGTGTCATTTTCCACCAAAAAAGTATCAAACTGCAGATGTCTTGGATGAGGTGTGCCATTAAAATCACCGTCACCGTGGAGGTGGGTGGCACTTAGCCAAAAGATGGTTGGGACCACTCGTGTAAGCTCTCTCTTGGTTGCTAGCCTGGTTCCACTAACAACTACACCCTCTTTGTCCGACTTAGCGGAAATTTGTCGATGGTCCACGTTGCGCCGCCAACTGATTTATTACTAACATCTTTACGCATCGCAAGATAGTCGCTTTGAAATCTTGTAAGTAAGCTATTTGTCCCCTATGGTACACAAACGTCCCGGTGTTTGAAACCTCATTCTTTAGGAGACCACATTCCAAGCCTTTTCTGAGGTTTCGCTGAAAGTCAGAAACCAAAACTAACCTCACAAGTCAAAGTTACCCAAAAATTCAGGTGCCAGACTGCTGACAGACTGCTCTTCACAATAAAGGAGGAAATTTTGTGTGCTAATAAGCACTTAAGCTGCAAATCTTCTTAGAATTGCAACAATTATTAAAAACAGTAGTCTAGTGCTCACTATAGGGTCGTAATGCTATCGAAACAGTTTCATTTCCTTTTTTTGGAGTTTACTTTTGCTTTCAACGGGCACCGTAGCGTAACCAACTGAATAATCATCAAAGTCCCTTGCAGCGGCCGAGAAGTTTAGGCATTATTAGTTTAAAATCTGTGGAATTTCCATGCTTATGTCAGGGATCATTATGGTGAGTCCTGTAGCATCTATCCTTTTATTGCTGCAAAGCTTATAGGCGTGAAATTGAGAAGCAAAAGTCATTTTAATGCAATTGAGGCAACGTAAAACCGTTCCAGTTTGTCCAACTTCGTGCAAATGATGCTATAATGATATGCCTTTCTGAAAGGCATATCATCCGATTTTAGGGAAGGCATCGCAAGAAAACGAAAATTTCTCTGCTTTTCCATAAATGTGGATGCTCTTGTTCCGAAATATGCGAAAATTTTGGACGAAACTCCTAACAGAACATGAATACAAAAAAATAAGTGTATTGAATTTTGAATCTTCGCACGTATATCTTTCTCCATACAAGAAGTCCGTTTTCAACTATGCATTTGTATCCACAAAAACTCAGATGTCAAAACTGTTCTGCCTTCATTTTTCAAAACAACTCTAAACAATGTCATTGTGCATTGGCTAGGGATTTTGCAAATGCGAAAGTTTTTGGCCAGATAGTCTGGAAGTCCTTTCTAACGTGGCAACTACCTCAACAACTTCGCGTTCTGATTGAACGCTTCTGATAGTCAATTGTCACGGTCAAGAGGACGTCAGACGTGCTACCAGTCGATTTGAGAACAAGTTTAATTAAAAAGCTCTGAGAGTGCGTTGATTTGGGACCTCCCATTGTTGCCATCAGCCGGTCACTGGACTCCAAATTCCGATCATTAGTCGCGTCTGCACACTTCATGAACGCTGGTTACAAACTCGACAGGCCTTGAAGCCTGTGCACATAAAAGCAGTAGCAGCATCACTCAGAGTGGATTGTCTGCATTTTTTGCTAACCGTCCTCAGTGCTGTACTCTGAAGCGAAGGTGTAATGCATATTAACGGAAGTGTCTGAATTACAAGGAAGTCTGGAAAATGTCCACAAAAGCTGTCTCTTTAAAATGGACGAATACTTATGTGGGTAGTGGGTGATTGGCTGACTCACTGTCGCACAGCTGACATTTTCGACAAGCAGTGGGTGCCACTGTTTACTTCAATCTGATTTACTGAAAGCAGCGTAAAAATGCATCGCTAGAAAGTTGCCATAGCTACCATAGAAATTGGCAAGCTTTCTTCACATATTGTGCAAGACAGAAGGAGACCGTAAGTTTGGTGGAGGAATACCAAAATGGTTTTAACTGGAATTCGAAAGTTTTGAAAAAAAATTCCGCGTATTCCACAAAAAATTGTTCAGTAGTAAATTCCCTGTAAAACGTTTTCTTTAAAAACTTTTTGTTTTATTTTAAATTTGACATGGTACAGGAAATTCTACGAAAAGGCTAAATGTTTGGAGGTTTGCGCTCCACATACGAACTGAGGGCCACGGAACAAATCTTGCAAACCACTCAAGTTTTAGATTTTTATGATAATTAAAAATACGCACTAAACCTTATTTGATATTTTATAATCTCCCCCAATCCATTTGTGGAATATGGCATTTTGTCCAAACATCATGCCATAACAGGTGTTCATCGTACTTCTTTGCAGATTTCAATGTGCTCGTATGCAGGTGTGCAAAGGCCTGGGCCATAAATGTTTCGCTTCTAGTGTGATTATTTTAGCAAATCAAGATCAGATAGGCACTAGTAAGAGTGGAAAGTCTGTGGTTTGGTTTGGGGATCGATGAAAGCTTGGGGAACGGTGGGGCGATGCATTTTCTCTGCAGAGGTTTGACGTTAAGGAGGACGGAGTGAGAGCAGACGCGAGCAAAATGTAGCTCAAAAGGTGTTAAAAAATTTATCAGTCGAGCGGAGGCACAGCGTCTGTCCTTCCACTCTCTCAGGGCCAGAGGCGCGCAAAAGCACGTAGTGAAGCGAGTGGTTTTGTAGAAATGTGCACAACTCACATGTGTCTTTTAAATCAGTGAATAATTTAAAAAAGTCGACAAAGATGGTTGTTTTCATCCACGAGTATAGACCTAGCTGTAATTTGATTCCTCTGGTGGATTAAATTAAAGTAATGTGATAACATTTTGCAAGGCCAAGAATAAATCCAATTTTGGAAAAAAAGCGGCCCAGATATGATTCCAGATTTTCACAAAATATGTAAAATGGGAAGAGCTGGATTTTGTCCTTAAAATTTGCCTCCTATTGTTGGGCATATTTTTGCCTTTAATAAAGTATAAGATATAAACTGGTCTGCTGCAACTATGCTAGTACCATACAAACAATAAATTTTAGCTCTTGTAATGATTGTCAAGCATTTTTGTGTACAGTAGTATCCGAACGGATGCTTGTAAGCGTAGGACACTCTTATTCCACGACTTTCATTTACATTCAGGTTGTTTTTACCTCCCGATTGCACTGAATGATGAGACGCAATGCTGAGGGCATTATTTCCAACTCTGCTTTCATTGTCGTTGGTGAGATCATCCCAGCACGCAAAACTCAGTTAACCCTATATCGATGAAAAGATGGAAAGTTAACTCCGTAGAGCACCAAGATTTAATGGGTCTCTTAAACCTTGTACTTGTTTCCAAAAGACTGGTATTAAATTCTCAAAATTGGCGCCATCTGTGAGCAAAGTGGATTCAGTTAATTAATTGTCAGCTGACATCAAGGCGCTAGTGACAACAAGTAATACTCTTTGACTTGGATAGAATCGCACCGAGAAATTTATCTATCCAAGGGAATGGTCCTTCAAATTTGAGTTCAACGACAGCCTGTCCGTACTTTGCCTGTGGTGAGCAGCCAAGCAATAACCTTTGTGTGGCCGAGTGCTTTGTGCCTTTAATGACGTCTATTTGAGACTTTCAGCTTAGCAGTTCAACTCTTTCCTGCAATAATCGCACCTTTTGCAAGATTTGGTTTAAAATTTAAAATTGCTTTCTTAATTAGCGTAGAATAACTTAACGCTCTTCCCCATGCAGTCCCTGTGGTCTTCCTAACACCTCAACATTTTGGCGGATCAACTGGAGCGAAATTTCTTCCGTTTTAATGAAATGAACTTGTTTCCTGTTGGGCTTGGCTATGAAAACGCGGATATCTTATGATTTGCAGATGGAACTAGGCCCCTAGGCCCTCGTTACCTTGTCTGGTATTGTTTTGCTGAACTGAAAGTTGTTAATCACCCTTATTTTGGCGTACAGAAAGCACATATTAGTCTAGGACGGAATCTATTTTGGATTTATGCATGGACTTCAATTAAGTAAGACAGCAACTTTAAAACTATTCTTATCTAGATGCTTTTTAAAATACTTATCTAAACTTCGCCGGTCCGTTTTCAATGGACTTTACTGCTGCACCCTCTCGGGATTTCCCAGAAGATAAAAGAAGACAATGGTAGGATAGGTTAATGTAATGCTGACGTCCAGCAGAGCTGGAAGTGACCGCTGGCATAGCCGGCAGGAGGCCGTACCGCCCAACGGAGGGGCAGGTTTGGAGCCTCCAGTGACTGCTAAAGCAAAATGAGGGTGCTGTGACACTCACTGCACTCTTTTTTGCACATTTGCCATGAAAACCAGGTGATCTTGCAAGATTTGCTCCGATCGAAAACGGCTACAATGCCTATGCCATTGCAGAGAGTAGCAAGTTTTATCTCTAACAATTGAGCATAATATAGTCTAGCCCGGTAGAGAACCTGATATATCACCGCGTGGACGATAACAGCAACCAAGGAGAGAGTAGTGACATCACTAACGAATAGGTGTCCTCACCTTCAAAAGTAAAAAGGAGAAGGCATCAGTCCTATGCTCACATTTGTATTAGATCTTCCAATGACGTTGGCCGCTTCATTTTTTAAGGAAAAACATCCCTCATCAAGATGCAGAACGTTTTCTCGAAAGCGAAACATTCACACGATGAAAGCGAAAGCTGCCAGACAAAACCATTTGGTAATTGTTAATTATGCCCTGAAAAATTTTACATAACCAAAGAAAATCAAACAAATGACTTAACGACCCAAATGCACAACTCATCGTCTTTATCATGGAATAACAATAAGAACCACAGTATCTGGGGAAAACCTTTTGCACCACTCTTCATAGGCTCGTTTTTGTGTCACTTTGAAATGAGAGTAAAAACTTTTTATTTGGGCAACAGTATTGTATGTGAAGCACTGCGCTTACAGGGAAGGAGTCAAATCCGGTATTCTCCTCATGTCCATAACTTTTCCCTTGAAAATTGAACCGGCTCAATTTGAAATAGTTCAGACCGAAATATTAGTGCTAGCAGCTACATTATACAACTTTTGTAAATGATAGGGAATATATAAAATTAATGCTGTTCCCCTTACTTCGAGGTAATCTCCGCGGTCTTTGCAAAATAAAATGCAGCGGAGAAGAATTTCCTACATCATTACATTGTATAGCCGTCATATTTCGATTGACAGCAGCAGTTGACAGATGTGCAACCCTTTCCCAGAGTGCTTCCGTCAGAAACTGCCTAATTGATGCGGTTTTTTAGTTTCCAATTCGATTCAGTTTTAGATTACCATTTTCACTGGGTTTGCTGCTGCTTAAACGAAAAATGCATAAACTTATACTAATTGCAGAAGTACTGCAACTAACGATTTTTTGATAGTTGGAAACGGAGAAGTGCCCCTCTCCTCTACTGCTTAACGCCTGATAAAAACAAAATCCGAATCCAATTTTGCCAAGGAAATTGGCAAATGGCAACTCAACTCTCGGCCAGTTCATTCCAACCTAGGTCGGCCCCAATTATGTGCCCATGAAATGGAACCGTTCTACAATCGCAGCACGCGATAAAGTCTTACTGGACTTGATTCAGTTTTATCAAAAATAAGTTCCAGTGTTTTAGCTACCAATGGAGGTATTCCAATTATGTTAGCATTGGAGGATTTCATTGAGTGGCTAGAAGCAAATAGGCTAATTATTTAGCGAGGGAACTGATTTAATTTTTAGCCTCATTTTTCTATTCTTCACTTCGCAACGGCAGTTTATTTTAAGTGATTCCAAAAACAGCCCTTAAAATTCAACACACATAATCATAATGTTTTGCCTTAATGTTCATTTGTAGTGTCTCGAGTCCTACCTATAGAACACTTGAGGCTTTTGCCGTGACTCGGAGGTCATGCTTCATGGCAGAGGTACAGTGACGGACCCTTCACTGTCCTCTAACCAAAACGACGAGTTGAAGAAACAGCCAAAGCTTTGCACAGTCCCCTCCTCTCGTCAGCTTCCTTCACTACGTCGCACTTAGGCAGCCTTCAGTGTCACTCATCACAACGTAATAGACGAAGTACGAAAACTCCACATCCACACACACACACACACACACACACACACCAACCATTCCAGCCACCAAACTTGCGTGCAACTGAGACAAGACTTGACTGCACAGTCGCTGCTCTCTCCTGGCACTTCCACCGCATCTGAAGTTCCGTCCCACTGGGGAACTGTGTTGGAGGAAGGAGGAGGAGGAGGAGAAGGAGGAGGAGGAGGAGGAGGAGGAGGTGTGTGCTAGCCTTCCACGCATGCCTGACGTCAGTAGGAGGAGCACCGGTCTAAGAGGAGGCAGTGAATAAGGAATTGGACTGGGAATGCCTTCGCACGGATAAGGTCTCGTGTTTGTTCGCCTTGTCACTTTATTCTCGCCTCAGTGCTGTCCAGTCGTACTTGTCAGAACTCAATGTGGCTGGTGGAGTACAGCCGGTGGAGAAACGAAGGAGAAGTTGTTTGTCCGCGAAGTGGAAATCTCCGTGCAGGTACGATGGAGGGCTCAGTGAGGAGCTTTTCCAGATAATTCGTGACTGGGATGGTCTCAATTGTTAATAACTCTTTGCAGGACACGAGACTGGGCAGTTGTTGGGGGAGAGCATTGCTGTTACTCGTCAGGGCTTCTCCCATTGACGTCCTACGCCCCTCCTCTATCACCGCAAGGCTTTGAAATTGTTAACATGATTGAGTTAGCTTTCTAATCCCACCAATGTAGCGTGCGGACGTTGGAGCAGAATAAGAATTGTCAACGTGCAATGAACCTTCGACTACTGGCATGTTCCAAAGGCCCGCACACGTGTCGTAGGTGCAGCAATGGGTTCTCCAAGTGGCCTGTTATCAAATTTAAGATTTAAGCTGACAGCTACTTAATTGCAGTGTTAGAAAGATTTAAGACTATTTTGCACCAGAAATTGTTTGCATATTATAGTTTTTGATCTTGAAGGCGATAAACCTGAATGAATTGCACGCTAGACTTCCATATTAATCTGAATTTACTGAGAAATGTTACAACGTTTTATACAGGATTCAGAAAACTTTTTCTTTATTAAACTCTGATGGTATTTGCTAAACACATCACTTTCACCTTCAATTTATCACAACACACAATAGTTTGCAGCATTCAAAGGCAGGAACACTAAGATACGCAATGACCGGCGCTGCTGGTTGTGGGTTTTTCCTCTATCAAAGTGGTATTTTAACTGATTCATTTGCATTGCATCTTCCCAGTAGCATTTGAACCTTCAAAAATAGTGATAGGAGATATCTTACCACAACTTTTACTTAATTAATTTGGGTTAGCAAGCATGTTTTTACGCTTTCTCAGCGACAGTCATCAACGCAAAACTGTAATAAACAAACGGGAATGTAGAAATATTTACAATCAAGTTTTGATAGGTGTAAAAGATTTAGCGGGGACCAAATTTAATTTTACGTCGGCAACTTGTAGTAAGCAGATATACAAATGAAAGGGTTTGGTTTGAGTCGTACCTGAAGGTTAAGCAGACAGCAAAGTGGTTATAGACGGAGCTGGAGGTATAAACTGACAACCTATTTTTATGCAAAAAGGACCGAGAGTGTTTTCATTATTCCGCACAAATAATTTCACATGCTGCGTGGGCAATGAGCGCAGACTGGCTAGTCGACCCACATTTGTCTATTTTAATGCAAAAAAGTACTTTCAGGCAAAGAAACACTTAAAATACGATGTTGTTAGGATAAGTGGGTTAAGCTCTTATGCAAGGCACCGCAGCTCCCAGTTACTTGTAAATAGGCAAACCCATTCGATACAATTTTCTGCTACTTATTTTTATGGTCTTCTGGCAGTAAAATGCTGCCATCTTGTTGCATATTCAGGAGCAATAGTGTTCAATGAGTCAGACCACTATATTTAGGCGAAGGTGATCCAAAAGTCTTTCATATGACTAATATTTGTCATTTGTATACTCTGGACTCTGCAACATAGATTAAGGCTTCCTTAAATGCCGATGACCTACAATGTGGGACTGTGGTACTTGGGCATCAGGATCTATTTCGTTGCAGCCACCTGAAAGATGAACTTTGGAAAGCAGCCCATTGGTGATACTCTGACAATTTACTAACCTAAAATAGCAAATTGGGAAATTTTCGCGCTTTGAAGTATTTGTAATTTTAGACCCAAAATCGATTACCTGTTCATCCGTTTGTTGGGCTACAGGGAGATTAAGCCTCTGGAGGCTGTCATTGCAGCTGCTTGACGTGGCCTTTGGGCCATGTTAGTAGTGGTACAACTCTTAGGTGAGTCTGTGATTCGCGTCCTTCAGCAGCGCTTTGTCATGTTCCTATCTCATAGAAGACTCAGGCACTACAGCCCTTTTGCGGAGTGGGATGTTCTAGTAAACTCGAGACAAATTCCAATATAATCCACCGACCTTAGGAGTACAAAGTATATACTACTGTTTGAATTTCCTTCATGACTGGCTTCACATATAAAAGATGCTGCAACTTTTTATCTCAAACAGGATCCACCTCGAAAATCATTAAATCTAACAGATAAAAAACAAATCACAGCCCAAAATCACCTCTTAATATGTGAGAAATGGATGTTTGCTCACTTTATAACCAGCACAGTCACATCGTCTGATGGTACTGCTATTGACACGATATCAGTGATCTCGAGAGTGTTTGCAATGTTGGCCGGTCCATTTTAAAAGAAGCAGAAGTTGAAAAGTCAATGTGTTGATGGGGTTTAAACATTTGTTTTTAAAATTTCTTTCACCCGAACCTTAATTGCTTGCTACACAAAACTGAGCAATGGTGACGGCAGACACGTCTACCTCCCAGCACGCACCAGGAGCGGAGCTTGAAGTAGTAGTTGAGGTTATAACCTGCGCAGATAAGTTGAATTGAAAATATCAACTGCAGCAACAACCGTTCTGAGATGCTTCGACTTTTCACGCCTCACACCAATTTTCATAACCTTCTCAGTTGAACTTGCTACAGATTTGAAGAAATTTCTGTTGACCCTACCAACTTAATTTTACTTGCTTCCACTGAGTTGTAATGGAGTTCTTATTTGTTTAACCCCCGACTTTGGCAAAGGGGCCACTCAGATTCTCCACCTCCTGGCCTTGTCGACAGCACATACTTTATGCCCGAGTATTATGTCTATTTGTGCCCTCAGGAAGTCTCGAGAAATCTCAAGTTGTCACAAGGCACTATGAGTGGAGTCAGAAAACACTGCAGTCCAGTTAATTGCTATTTTGAATTCCGGTTAATAGAAATGCTTGAGAGATTTTGGATTGCAATTCCACTGAAAAACGCCTTAAAATAAGACAAGATAATGCAGTCTTTGGCTAAATATGAAAGCATGCTGTAAGCGTTCAAGTTATTTAGACTAACGATTACTTTAGTTCCGCAGAAAATTGACTATCTATGGATGTCTGCCAATTAAAATAGACGAACAATGCTTTCGACAGCCGCAATTGGCAGTTTTGAATTATCAAGCCTTCGGTATACAAACAAAGGGAGCACTTCTGTTGATTAGGCACAGCGAATCCATTCCTATATTCGCTTAGATGCAAAGTCATATCCAATTTGATTGAATAAAAAGCACAATTGCTTAGCACAATGGGGGAACTGGATGGGAATGCAGTGGACATACGAATCCTAATTTCCCCAACTCTTTCACCTAACATAACAGAGTAAAATGGACAAACTGAGTCTCAAATATTGCCTTGTGATGAGTGGAAGGTATGTCGGTATGTCGCGTGTCGCCTACTGTGGAGGAGCGCAGTTATGTTCAGAACCTCCATGCAACGGGACAAAAGATGATTATATTTTCAAAATTGTTAAAATCTTTCAATGTAAATGAAGGTAGTGAAACGAAGAAAAGTATCGTTGGCAGAAGATACAGTGCGGCTCTAGCATTTGGCAATTTTGCTTCAAAAATGCATGTGCATGCAAGTCGGCTAAAAAAGTCGCTCAGCGAAGCACGGGCTCTACTGCGTAACTTCTTCAAATTTGGCGTTTACACTCATAGCTCCATTAAGTCTTGAACAAAAGCATTCTTGCCAAAGATATTGCCTCCATCCTGTAAATCTCAATTTCACAATCAACTGTTCTGCAGTAGAAAATGTTTCAGTACATGGATCATTGCTCATCGCTAGTTTTCCTCAATAAAGTACTTCAGACCAAAAGATAAGTATTGCTGTAAAGTGGTCGAAAACAGACGAACTTTCGGAAAAATCAGTAGTTCTTTTTATCGATGACTTCCTTTCTAAAAATAAAAACGCAAAATGTGTGTATCACGTAGTCTCGCTTCGTTGAGTTTTCAACTTTGTGAACTGTGGATGCAGCTGTGGCACAAAAGTCTCCTCAGACAGTAATTCACGGCGAACAATTAAACAGCGACCCAACGGAGCCCAAAACTAGTTTGTGCTCCATTGAAGAATTCCACTGCATTAACTTGCTTTGCCACCTAACGCAGAGTTCCCTTTAGTGTTGCTATTTTTACTGCTTGCATTTTGGGACGTAGTTTTTACGATTACCAAATATAGTTACCAATAAATGGTAGAGGCATATAAAGTTGTCTAGAGCATCGATGTGGTGAGGAGTAGGCTGACAATGCGCCACCAGCCCGATGGGTGGTTCGGCTTCGTCTGCCATTTGGTATAAATCAGGCGGTTAAAGCTTTGAATTGTCATGTGCGTGTTTACGTTAATTGTTGAAAGTGTCAATAAACCCATTTGTTTACAGCACCACCGAAGTAAAAATGAAGCAGTTATCTCAGCAAAGGGATGCTAACCGCAAGTGCAGTGTCAGTGGCTCATCCAAAAGAGAGTTGCAAGCTGCCTAAATTATAATACACTTGCATAAAAGAAAAGCAATTTTTAAAAACTGCGAGAACTTTTAATACGTGCGACCAGAGAAAAAAAATAAAGGCTTTAGTGTTATTTTGGAATTAACGGCAACCTCCCATTGGGGCGCACAATTTGCACTCGTGTCAGGGGCACAATGTGAGTTTAGGGTGTCGATTTTATTCTCTACAACCGATTTTTGGACAGAAAGCCATTTTTTTGGCCTCTTTTAAAATCCTAAAAGCTTTGCATCAAAAAACACGATATTTAATATTAGGTATTTCAAAACTGCTCTCCCAGGTTGCAAATCGCCATGTCTGTTATTGCGATTTCCAAACAAATGAAAGGGAATTCACAAGAACAGAGTGAGGATTAGGAATGACAACTACGTAAAACAGCATAAATGGCACGCAGTAAAGGCACTGTGAATTAGTGATTTTTTAAGCAAGCCATCAAACCTAACGCACGGATCTGTTACCAAATTTTATTTTCACCTTGCAAAAACTAAAAAAGAAACAGTAGTTAGGACAAAGAGTTTGCATGACTCTGTCATTTCGATTAACTTTTACTTCTGATTGGAAGGCAGTTATCAAGTCTTAAGAGACTGATCCGTCTTGTTGGCATCATTTGATTGGTGAGGAGAGGTGGAAAAGGACGAAGGACATTGGCTCAGTCAAGTGGAATCTGAGTTTGATCTGTTATACGCCTTACGATTCACACATACTTGACATTAATTTTTAATGACAAGTCGCTCTCATTCGGCGCGTATCGCCTTACTTGTTCAACGCTGACCTCAACAAATGCTAAATAGCGACATCGAAGTCGACCACTACGCAGTCGAAATTTTATTAGAAGAGCCAATATTTTTCTTGCCAAGCCGAAATGCTTTGTGTGTTACACATTTTCACTACATTTACCTACAACTCAAATTCGGACCAGAATAGAGTAAATTATTCATTGTGATTTTCCTAGATCATTCGTCAATCAAAATGGAGGAAAAAATCAGCATTCCAAAGCTGTTCTTGGCAGAATTAATGTCAGAACTCTTTTTGTGATGCTCTGAATTTTTGGTCATGGTTTTGAAAGTAAGTCAAGAAAATCGGCATAAATAGATAACAAAAGTGAATCGGTGTTATGCATACTTATGAGATTTGGGCAATAAAAGAATTCCGGTGAAAGTTGGGCACTTTTCGGAACTTCAATAGACCATTTTGACTTTAAGCAATGACACGAAAGAACCTCATCAACTTTTTGAATGCTGCCTTCATTTGGACGTTGGCCACCTTAGTATTGCAAAAAGCCTCAAGTAATTTTCAAAAATTCCTTCATTGTCTAGCAAAATAAGTCTTCACAGACTTTAGCTACCTCAGAACCTATTTGACTGTAAAATGGAAGGCGAAATTGTAGAGAACCATTCAGGCACTCCAGCAACTCTGCTACCATTTATAGGCTTTGGATGTACTACGTGAAGCTGGACAACAAAAGCTTAGAAACTACTTAAGATTTGCGAGTTTCCTCTTTGGGCCAAACATGAGGTGCGATTTTAGGAATCGGCCGATGGAATTTTAACAGGTCTACTTGGTTTAAGCCCGACTGCTATCTAAACTTAAGCAGCAGCGCAAGAGAAAGGAAAATCGACATTCTTAACCGACTAAATGGCATTATTATCCAACAAAAAGCTTGTCTGGCAGTAATTTTAAGGGAAATCGAGCAGAAGGAGTAGGAAGTATCTATAACGACCCATTTTGGTTTTGGATGCTATCCCTACCTTATGCTTGTTACTTAGCGTTCGGTGCATTAAGAGGAAGGTAAAAAATGGGCACATTAATGGGGCTACTTAAACGGCTTAAAACAGCTCACAGGCAAACGAAGATGGCAAATTTACAAACAAATAAGTATGTCGCTTTCAGAGTGTCCCTCCAACCTTTACAACCTCCACGCTCTTAAGACACTTTTTAAAATTGACTAATATATTAATTATTTACTCACGGAATGGCAAGGATCATTGAGTGCTCGCTAGATGGTTGCAAGCATTTTAAGGTCGTGAACTACAAACGTTAGCACTTAAGATTCGAAGACCAATATTGGGGACGCTGCTAAGGCAGTTGAAGGAGGGCCAGACCAAGAAAGCATAGGTTTTTATGAAGTCTCCCTTGTCTCTACAACCGCATGCATTAAGGATTAAGCATTCACATCTTTCAAGTCTCTATGAGTGTCTACATGTTAAGGAAAGTAAAGTACCACCCCGATTCACTTTATGCTGTCTTCAAAACATGCTGATGTAGTATACGCAGGCATCTAAACGTCATAGAGGTTTTATGCTAGGCGAGACACGAAGGATGTTCTTTGCCGATCGAGGAAAAGCTACTCTAAATATCGCCGTTGGCAATACTCCCATAATCCGTCGTCGCGTTGCATCGTCTCTCTAAGCTTTAAGACATGATAGATGGGTGGCAGACCCCAATGTTAACATACGAATGACGCAATTCGGTGCTCCTTGCATGCTACCGCGGTCAGACACGATCAATTATGGGGCTGTAAGCATATCCAGCCGCACTGATGGATGCCTTGTTGTCAAACATTTCTCGAGCGCACTCTTGAAAATGTACCTTTGTTGCAATTTTTTAGCAATTTTAGCAAATCGTCGCTAATTTGTTCTAAACTGAATAAACATATGACAGAACTTCTGAAAACGACTAGGTACTTGAGCCCTACTTAGCGGTACAAATATATCGCAATTGAGGCTAGGTTGAATCGACTTGAAATCGCAAAAGTTGATTAAGCAGAGTAAATAGTGGTTAAAATAATGCACATCTTTGCGTTAGATCGTAAAACAAAATAGCGTCAGTTGAGCCTGGAAACTGTCCCTCACGGGTGTGTGTGCTTAGCTGTTCACCGTTCACGCAATTCCCATCGTGGAGCGTTCCGAAAATAAAAACTTACTGTTAGCAATAAGAGAACCAAAGTAGATCTTTGGCCACAGTCAACTGTGTTTTAATAGATTCGGAGAAGTAAATTTTAAGGGTATCTGCAAGCTGGGGCATGTTAAATATACGCACGGCGTGCCATCTTGAAAATTTGGTGTGATTTAAATTTTCCTTTTTCCTCATCCATGTGCAAAGCCACGTTCACACATGCACATGTTAAAAAGCCGCTGCTACTTTCACTTTAGGAAATTGAAGTGCACCTGAAAGTGTGGGCTTTGATTGACTCCGGCTCGAAGTCTATCCAAGCCGGCACAAAGCAAGGGCTGGCTTCGACCCTTTATCCACGACTTGATGCTCAACATCCCTAAAAAATGCATTTACTAGAAACTGACCTTTTTATTAAAGACGTGGTAACAAATAGGGGTTCGTTTTTCACCACTAACAGCCAAAAGCAGAGGAAACTCTTAAAGATTTTTGAAGGCTCTTAACCGAAGATTACTTTGATAAATGATTAGTATGTCTCAAGAAGTAGTCGTGGTACCTGATAGTGCAAAACTGCGGGCATCAAAGTGCAAAAACTTATTGCACCTTTTACCACCAAAATCGCTGGTAATCCAAAAGAAGTGAAGTCGCTATATTCGAAAAGGATGTTACTCGCCCGTCACCTCGAAGTGACGACAGTGAAAAACGTTCAAGCCAAATGACAATGACATTGAAACAGGCTTTCAACATGGTAAATCACATGAAATGTTTTAATTTTTGTAGAGATTTAAGCCTTACATACTTCAACTCGGCGAATTTTAAGGTTTGGAGCGAGTTAAGGCAACCAGCCTGCGACAGAGTTGTTTTGAAGCTTATGTAGATTATTGCAATTGAGACCTGTGATCGAATCTCCAAGAGGTCCCAAGATGGTTTGGACCATCCTTTTTGGCAAGACAAAGCACCTGACGCGCCCTGCAAGTGGGCTAACAATCACTTCGTTTCAGAAAACGGCGGCGCAAAGACTTCATAATTCGCCCATACGAATAATATCGGACAGGTAAAAACCAACCTTTACTCTCTAGGCATTCTCCCATTACACCTACCACAAAGTAAAAATTGCAAGCATGGAAAGGAACCATTTTTTCGAATTAAGGAAGATTTCATTCATTCATATGTTGTTTTTCTATGCCGGTGCTTCCATTCCTGGTGAATAACAAGAGTACCACGTGTCACGTATGGTGCAAATTTTTCCATGCCGCTCGAAATTTCCACCAAATACGACCAACATTTAAAGCATTTACTTTCAACTAGGCTTAGCTGTACTTTGAGCGTTTTTAGGCTCTGACAGGCGAGCTTGCACGAGACACTTTAATCTAACCTTAGCAAATTAATGGAGCAAAAAGAAAGCCAGACGAGACATTGGCTTTTGAAGTTAGAGCAACTTTTAAGCGCTTTCATCAAAATAAACAGACAACTCTAGCATGCTGAAATAAGCATTATATCGCACTAGTAAAAGTGTGTAAATAGTTCGAGCCAAAATTTAAGTATCCCCACCAATGCTTGGGCAAACTAGTAGAGATTGCGGCGTTCTTACAATTTACAAATCGGGGGGTCCGCAACCAGTGCGGTGGCAAGTGTTTTTATCGGCTCCCATTATTTGACAGGAACTGGTAGAACTCTGCTTTATTTTTTGTACACGTCCATTGTTCCCTCTGAAACACAGATTAAACAAACGGAACTAAGAAGACTTGGAGACTTTGAAAGTTAATTAGCGAATGATCCTTTTTCGCCATGTAACAGGACAGTACAGGTCAGAATGTGTCAGTTTTGTCAACGACAAAGGAGAAAAACTACTGCCCATCGTAAAGAGTTGACTCTGCTTTTGTGTAGCGATGGGCTTAATTGAATTGCTCTCATCCGCACGTACCGTAAAGATAATTTCCACCGGTAGGTTAAGCACGACTTGCAAATCCACAACAGGAGATTCAGTAATATCCAAGAAGTGGATTGAGCATTTGTTCAGGTTGCGAGTACCGAAGGACCTGAGTGGCGAAGTAGCCACCCCGGGTGAACGGTCAACCGAGCCGTCTAGGTTGATTGATTGACGCTGTCCACATAGAAGTGATAAATTATAGTCCGAACACGCACAATGCTTTAAATGACCTAGTTGTTCACTGGACAATTGAAAGTGTTTTAAACCTTCTTCCAGTAAGGCTTTAAGGCGCTCGATACCCATACGTATCACGGATAATACATTTGTATGTACTTTAGTGGAAATTTTGTGTTGCCTTTCATTTTGTCGTCGGATAGGAGCAATTTTTGCTTAACCATAAAAGGATAGCCAAAAGTAGTTCAAAGTGTATCACGTGATTCTTAAAATGCAAGAGAGTAAAAAGTAGCGAAATCTGGATCATTCTCCACTGCTAATACTTTTGAATGTTCAGACAAGGGTGTTACAAACCCTTGAGCTGGGGAGCGGTGGGCAAAACTCCAGATGTTAAAAGTGCTAAATTGTGTTGGGATATGGCTGTAATTCTATGCAGCGGGATTTGGTAGCCAATTACTCTGCCCTTATCCACGTTGGCCATCATCCAAGGTTCGAAATGCTGAAAATATACAGATATATATATATATATATATATATATATATATATATATGTGTGTGTGTGTGTGCAAGTAATCGTATTTGAATTAATGTGTGGAATCATAAATCAAATGCGCAGTACAATCGTGACTTTTGTGATACCAACATAGTCCGGTGCGAAGTGCGTCTTCAAAGCTCTCAAGATGCTGACAGTGCGTATTAGTGATTTGTTGCTTTGGAAAAGTATTTATCATAACCAATGAATGTTTCTAAATCACTTTATAGTACCCAGGTTAAATGCCATGGGGTCTGCTATTTGAAGATAAAATGATATTCCTATTGAAAGAATGCAATTATATCTTAGGTAATCAACATCAAAAGGCGTGGTGATGCGCAAGTCTCCAGAGATTGGATCAATTATAAAAGGTACCTCGGGCTAAATTAATAACGTCCCGGCCCAGGAGAGATTATGTATTTAATTGCATACCTACAGCAATTTTGTGGTGCTCTTCCTATTTGGCTGGCCAGTATAATCAGAAGTGGCACGATCATCGAACAACAGTCATGGCGTAGGTATGACTCGCCTCTTTTACTGCATTGGAATTACGCCACGATAAATCTTTAAAAATATTTTTATATAAAAATTTATTCGAATGTTTTATCCTTTTTTACCATGGGAGATATAGATTTGGTCAAAGAAAGGCACGAGACGGGCTTCTTTGTTACAGTGTGAGCCTATTGTGCAGGCGTTTTTTATAATTTTTAGTTACCAAAAGCCATCGTGATATAAAATTTTAGTAGGAATAATTGTCTTTGTATTGTTGTATATTTGTCGGGTGGAATGCACCGATCGTGCCCCACCTCGCACAGCCACGAGGTTGTCAGTGCGGGCGGTGAGTCACCGCAGAGGACCGAAAAGGACTCCTGTCTGGGAGGCACTTTCGATTCCATCCCTCAGCAAGAGGGGATGCTTTATTACTACAAATCTCTTATTCCACACAGCACACCTGGCTATATCCCTTGGCCTTGTTTGTGAGTGTGGTGATAAGAGACTGGTCAAAGCATCCATTTCGAACGATAATGTTCCATCCACCCAAACCAAAGATGGCTGTCATCGGATTCGAGGATTAAGAAGAAGGAAGGTAGATCAGTTATGGAGAAATGAGATCGCTTTAGGATACCGGTTTTCATTGTATTTTAAAGTTAAAATTCTTACATCAAATGGCCGCTGGTACCAAAAGGATTGCGTGTGTTATTTTGGTGCTTAACACACTTCAAACCGCTAAATTAGACTTTGGAGCCCTCTGAAGAGCATAATGTCTAATCAGTAACGGCAACTGATTTGTAGGTATAATTTTCAGTAGTAGGCAATGCTGTGCTTATAAATTTTGGTCAGCAGGATTTAAAGACACATTCCTTGCGTTTTATGTAAGATGGTTAATACACGCATTACAAGTTCAAATAATTTTTATCGAATGCCGAACGATTCCGCAACTTGGGCAATATTATTCAGAAATTATTCGTGCACTTTGTGGGGCGACAGGCTTTATTGAGAGGGCACGATGGTTCGGTACACACAAACACCCTTTTGCCAATGGTGCTTGTCATACTGGGAAAGGAAAGGTGAGCTTCCGTTCCGAGAATTGAAGGCATCGCACTATTCTAATCGACCTGGATGTTCCCTTCAGCCGCACAAGATTAAACAGCAATGCCGTTTAATTAACTTTCTTAAATAATTATTCGCCTTAAGCACATAATTCAATGGCAAATCTTAAGTCCGCCAGGTGCCTTGAAAAGAAGCTATTATGCATTCGTCTGCCAACTTAAGAAAACACAACATAATTCGTGGCTGAAACACAAAGCAAAGTGTACGTTTTCAAAAAAAGAATCGTAGGAGAATGATATTTAAAGTAATTTGCTGAATACGTTGACCACAATGACTAATCAGTACCTTATACAAACAGAGTTCAATTTCAATAAATAATTTTTTAATTCTGCCACCTTTTTGACAATCTCTCTAACTCCTTGATTTCAATAACCTGTTGAATTATCAGCTCATGGCTTTGCAGAGAGCGAAGTATTTTTCTAGCCTTTTACCTGTAAAATTTTTTCTGTGTAGAATTTCAACACAAATGGAATACAAGTAAACACTTGTGCATCGAATTGCATGCAATGGCATACTAAACCAAAAACCCTTAAAGTCACATTTTTCGACACATCTTAAGCATTTGGCACTTTATTCAATAGAAATGTTAAAAAATGTTACAGTGGGTGTCATAGTTTCCCTCGTAAAGGGAATTTGCCGTCATCAAAGGTGTCGGCGCGACAAATAAGTCGAAGGAGGAAAAGGGAGTTCGTGATTTTGGGCAGAAGTGGGTTTTTCTCCCAATAGACACATTCTTCTAGGGATAGGCCTAAGACGGACCTGTTGGCTGATTGACCGAGTGGAAGAGAGTTTTGTGCGCCGCACAGAAGGGCGGCGCTCTTTCATCGAATCGCCACTTCTGTTTGCCCATAAGCCGGAGCGCAGAAGGCCTGCGTGTTTGTGCCTTAAGTTTACTTCCTTTATAAATAACACCCACGATGGTGATTTTTTTGCATACAAGTAAGACTTTTTCCATTTATCCATTTACAATTTGTTCGATTTCTTAAAGTTTTACTCACTTTGCTTAAGTGTGACTCATATCCGTTGTCCTGCTTATGCAAAGTGCAGTTCAGCACTCCTTTACGTTTTTTATAGTTTGTATCTTATCAAGCAAAAAACGCCCAACTGGCTTAGACATCACATTTCCCAGAAAGTTGTCTCAACTGCGGCACCACGTTTCCCGCGTAACTCCCCGAAACTCAAGTTCGCTATTTACAGCAGACGAAACCGAGTCCAATTTTAGGTATTACACCAACTAAAGGCTGGGAGCCAAAACAGTCCTTAATGACCGCGTAGGCATTTGATGCAATAAAATTTACCGAGGGTGTGAAGTGGTATTTTAAACTCATTAGCGCGTACAGGCCGTCGACTCTTGCCGTACAATCGTTCACCACCAAAAGCCAAAGCACAGCCATTTGAAGCCCGAAATGGTAACCATTGAGTGTGCAACAGGCAACTGCAGAAGGAAATGTCCAGGTATCACATAAAATAAATATATAGTAACATCTAGCATGTTTTAAAACCATCAATGACTTTCGTGCTTAAAATTTTGGATGAATTGTAACCAAACGATTGCGCAAATCACATCCTCATCAATCAACGCAAGTGACGCCGATCTTACTTTACATTCAGCAGTCCTAAATTATTTCTCATGTGCTCCATGCAAAGAATTACACCTCTGCGTTGCACGGCTGCCAAGCAGCCGTTCATTGACAGGCAACACGAGCACGAATTTAATCTCTAATTGGTCTGACTTGTAAAAGCAGACTTGCGAAGTAAGCAAGCATTTATCTCACCAAACGTCTGTCTTCGTTTTGGTAGCCCTCTCGGGACGTTAAAGATTAGCATTATCATTCCTAGCATCAGAGGTCTGTCACCACTCTGAGTCTACCAAACGCTAGCAAGACAAACGCACATTAAGGCATCACTCCTCATCAATGAATAAGAAAGCCAGCTTTATAATGTAGCAAATTATATGGTGCCCTGTCGACAAAGGATACATTGGCCCAATTCATTTACCCTCAAAAGTAGACCATTTCGAATTACAAGAGTAAGCGTATTTCGATAATTATGAAGTTTTAAATTTCCTTAATCTCCACACTTTATAAGTTTTTCGCATCCTTAATGGAGCACTTTTTTGTGTGAATGTATTGGAGAGGAGAGCCTATCTGAAATACTCTGATTGTTTGTTTGTCCCTTTTTCTTAATCCTGCAGACAATGAAGACTCCGTCTTTGCAGTTCCGCTGGGTGAACGACCTCCGGGCCACTTTTCTGTGGCGTTAATGTATTTTTCACCTTAGAATTAACTTCGCTCACGGCTTCAGAAAAGTTTCCGGAAGCTGCATATCAGTCTTAAGATTTTATTTCGGACTTCAAAATCTGTGTTTATGCAGATGCGTATTTGGTGGTACTAGGGGGAAAATGCCCACTTCATGGGATTTCCATCTTACCACTTCCTTAGAAATGATTGGCAGCAAATCCTGCTGAAGGAGTACTTCAATAATATACATATAAACATTGCTGCCCTTGGAGAACGGAAAAGCGGATCCCAAAAATGGGCTTTCAGGGCGTTCACTTGTTCCTCAAAACTTTTTTCGCGTATTACTGATTTTGAATCGGTATTGGGGATGGCGATGTCGCGAACTTTATGAATGAATTTGTATATTCAGGTAAAAATAACTTATCAGAAGCAATAAATTCAAGTCCCGAATCACTTGGAGTGCAGACATTTTAAGGGGATAAATATCACTCTATTTAAGTCGCCTTTTATTTACGACATTAAAATAAATAGCCATGATCGTAGTATCAATCTTTGGTGGCAAAAAAGTGCATTCGCTGTGGTTAAAATATGCACGAATTTCCATTTTAAGAATTTCGAAATAAAGTTTGGGTAGTGTAACCGACAGTCGCTGACCTCAAAGCGTGAGGGTGTTATTGGCGGCTGCCATCTCCACAGCTGCTGTAATCCGTCCTTCAGGTCAACTTTAAGTCCTGGCTTCTTCAAAGTGTTGGTAAGGCATCACAATGCCACGCAACCACTTAATGAATTGTTGTGATAAAATCGGTAGAAGAGAAATCAGACCCGCCTTTGCTTGAAAGCCATATTTTGTTTCCGGCATTCGTTTAACGGACCAGTGCAAGCACTTTCGGGGAAGTTGAGTTTGGAAATGATCTTCGGCAAAGAATGAAACTTCTAGCTTAAGTCAAGCCTTAAGATCACACCTCCACAAAATAGTTCTATCTTCCATTTACCTTCTAATCCATTCACATCGCGATTGGGCAAATGTTGTCAAGCGTCAACCACATGTCATACACTTACTATTATTAGCTAAAACGAAAAAGGGGGTTAATTTGACCCGAGTAAATGCAACGCCTTTCGGAAACACCAAATTAAATAAATTGAACAAAAATAGTAAAATATGGAACAAAAATCCTTAACCCTAAAGATTTGTCTGTAGTAAATATTGAAGAATGAGGAAGTTTTGCCACACCCAGCAGCCAGGATCCTTGGTGATGAGATAAAACCGGAGGCGTTGTCTTGCCTCATACGGCAAATAGCGCATGCAAGATGAATCATCAAGACCAATGGGGAAGACTGGACGTTTCGACAGTGTGCTGCCTGATAGTCGCCAGACCATTTCTGTGGTCAACGCTTCGCTGCAACTCACTACAACATTTGCTTAAATTGTTGTGGGAGAAGGCAAGAGTTGTGAAAATATCACCAACAAAAGAAAGCAAGTCCAGCATTTATGAGATGGAGTTAAAAAGAGTAGAAAACTAAGAACAAATAATTGCTGCTTTGGTATTTGGGGATAAGCCCTCCTCCTCAGGACGTAACTAATTCCTATCATATCTTTCATCGAGACACACATGAATTTGGCAATCAGCTTGTTAAGTTACATTTCATTTTGCAGAGAACACCCGACAAGAAGTATGGGGTTAAAGGGAAATAATTTTAGGACTACTTTTCTTATTATTTGTCCAAATAGCAAACACACAATTTAAGTGGAGCTGCATTTTAAATACTTTCTGTACATAACCAATAATCCCTCATGCTGGAAACAACAGAAATGAAGAATTGTGACTTCCGCGGAAACTGGCGTTCATATGTGTAATACTACCACCCGAAGGAAGAACATTAAACTAAACGTCGACTGCTTTGGTGAAAAGGCATCCCAAGAATCTGTCTGAGTAGATGAGCATCTCAATGTGTCTGAAACTTTGAAGAAATGCATAAACCATTTTTAAAGATCACAAAACGTTTGTTGATCGCGTGATCTCTGGATCAGCTTCATAAGACCAGCCTTCATCATGATTTTGTTGGGTGTTGAACCAATCCTAGACTACGCACCATCAAGACATTAAGAAGTTACGTGGAGTCATTCAATTTCAAGGCTTTGATACACTCCCCATCAGAAGTAGAGATCATATAGGAACAACGTTATAGTTGTTGTTCGAATTCGGATACCATTGCAGCACAGCGAAATCCAATTTTAGTCGAGATATAGAGGGAGTCTTGTTTGAATTTATATTTTGTCTTGTTATTAGTTACGGATTAATAGGTGCCATACACTCTAGACAGTTTACACGGATCTGGAAGTAAATGAGCCTAAAAAATTGTTTTCTATGGGAAGTGATCATAACGTTACCAAGCGACTGAATCGCTTCCTAATCTCTTTAACTCATTTTTTTATCGTAAGCTTAACTGTAACCATATTCGATAAATTTTGAACCGGAAAATCTGTTTGTCAGACTCTTAAGACCCCTGGTAGACGCAGTTTGACCTTATCTTTAGTTTTAAAACAATTTATTGGAAAAGATGAAGTTCTGATATTTTAAAGCTTGATTGGCCCAAATCTTTTGTTGTAACTACATTCAAAATTATGCATCGCATTCAGTGTTCCTTTTTCGGAAAAGTAAGGGAGTCTCGATAAATTCAAATAGAAAACCAACAAAAAAGTGAATTTTTGTTGGCTAAAATGCATTCTACGTCAAAGCAATTTTGCAGCAATCTATGGTCTAAGGGTACTTGCATAAAGTAGTGTTGGACATATCAGTGTGAAATGTTCACTGCAGAGGATTTTCTTACTACTTTAAATTAAAGGGGAACAGTCCTGAGACGTGGTCTGCAAACGCAGAGAGGGGGGTAGGGACGTCCTGGCGCTTATTGGTACGGTGACACGTCACGCTGATTGGTTCATGTCTAGACTCGAATCTGTTGGTCGGATGTCTAGTTAGACACGTTGCCTTGGCCAATCGTGGGAAGGCAAAAAGCAGGCGTTGAAAAGACCACTTAGGGCGCACTTCCAACGACCGATGTCTTCACTAGTTAAATATACTCGATTCTCGCTATTTCAGATTGCCATCACTTTTATTAATTCGAACACAGAAACTCGCGATCGTCTTGAATCGCCGAAATCCAATAAACCCTTCGCCAGTAATGAGTGAACCGACGAAGAATTTAAGACCTTTCCACCAGCATAGCTTATCGTCAAAAGTCATCTCCACGAACAATGGGGAAAACCCTCATGGATGGTAAATCCAAGCACGAACGTCCCTCCCAATCAGAGAGTTTCGATAGTTTTCGCGGAATCAAGATGATAAACACTAGCACCGGTACCACAAGCCCAAACAACAACAACAGCATCACGGGTCAGAGAAATGGCGAACGAAGAAACCATCGTGACCAAACAGATGCATTTCAGATGCGGCAGACGACGGCAAGGCTTTTATGTCAGTCCTCAGATCCCGGAAGTATTGGTGAAGAGGAAGAGGAGGATACAAGCCTTCAGAGCGAATCTCGGCTTGTTCAGGCCAACCAGCGTTTCGTGCCCTCTGCTCCACCCCGAACACATATCCCCAACACTCCTGAATCAGCTAACTCCAAAGTAAAGTCTCGCCGCAATCAACCCTACGAATCTCCGGGAAGAAAGCCTACTCCATCCCAGAGATATGGAAAGCAACAGCTCTCCTCACCACAAAAAGATTACCCTTCTCGTGAACCCAGATCTCCGTCTCAGCCACTCACATCTTCCAGTAAAATGCCAACATTTGAAAATGATGCAGAGGGTTTCATGGACGGATTACAGGTTTTGCATGACCAAAATGAAAAGACTGACTGGTTCACCTCCCTTCTCACCGTACTCTCCATGATTATAGTGGTCATGACCTTTCCCTTCTCCATGATTTTCTGCCTCAAGATCGTCGCCGAGTACGAAAGAGCGGTGGTTTTGAGGATGGGTCGTTTACTGCCTGGTGGTCAGGGCACACGGGGTCCTGGCCTCTTCTTTGTCCTCCCATGTATCGACAGCGTACGAACAGTGGAGTTGCGTACAGTGACCTTCTCCATTCCACCTCAGGAGGTGCTTACTCGTGATTCTGTGACAGTGGCTGTTGACGCAGTCGTCTATTACAGAATCTGTAACCCCGCTGTGTCCATCCTCAACGTGGAGGATGCGGCGAGATCCACGCGTCTACTGGCGCAGACCACTCTGAGGAACGTGCTTGGCACAAAGGATCTTGCTCAAATACTCATGGATAGAGAGGAAATGTCGGTGACTATGCAAGCAACCATCGATGCTGCTACTGAGGCTTGGGGAGTAAAGGTAATGACTTAATGCAATAGGCTTCTTTATAGCTCAATACATTTAAAGAATTACTGAATAACATACGTATGAAACCGCTTTTCTATTTGACCAGATTTAATTAAAAGCCATCTGTCTGGTTTTCATATGAACGAATCTTATTAACTTTACTGATTTCTGGACTTTATACCGATACATAAGTGATGTTTTCGAGGTGCCGAATTACTTATTCTATCTAAGCTTGAAAGTGTGAAAAGCAGTTGAATTTCCAATTAAAAAATTTGCACAAAGCTTGATATGCAAATAAATTTATTTTAAAGCCAACCAAAATTAATTCCATCCTCGGGATTTTTATGCGCATCAGTTCATTTTCATCGCGTTGTGGATAGCTCATCGGAGAGGAAGTATTTTAATCAGTTTAACATAATTCCTGCCCTTTGTCTAAGTTTTCAACATTGGCTTGAGATAACACTGCACTGTACTTGACGTTATTCCTTGAAGCAAAAATTATAGGCAATTTTTAGTTATGTCCGGTGCAGCGGGTTTCCCGGACCATGTGGGTGTATCACCTTCTAAATCGACCAAAGTCAGACTTTAATGGATAAAGAATAGATTTCTCATTATCTTCTCGGTTTCTAGGTTATAAAAATTGCAGAAATTCAAATCAGAGGTAATATTTGTTCTTGCGGCAAAATAACCTACAAGCGGTTTCTGCAAACACCTGTAAATCCTCAAGCCAATACTTTCATGGGAGGAAATCGTGGAATAGCAAATACAACGTTGTAACACATCAAACAAGCTATAATTTCATTAAAAATTGATTGAAATTTTCCATGGAATTTGTCGTACTTGAAGATGGAGTTAGTGAAAGCAGGTCACGTATCGGCAGATGGAGCATAGATGTGGGCGTATTCATCGCATTTCACAGGTCATCAGAGAAGAAGACCAATTACTAGTGGTGACCCTGCATGACCTTATGATTCAAAATCAGAGGACAAATGAAGGTTCGGGAAGCTGTTTTGTGGAGGATAAATGGATATATGAATTTGCTGATGGGAAAAGCACTTATAGGAGGCGTGCGATGATGCGACACGTTCGCCATCTTCTAAGTTCAGAATATTTTTGGAGACGGTGAACGGTTCAGCTATTATTCCTTTTCGAACGTCAGTACTGATTGTTGTTAATCTAAATTGGTGAAGAATCCCCATTCTCACACCCTAACCATAATATGCCCACTTGAGCACTAAAATTAGCAGAAATTGCCGTAGTGGCATTTAAATTAATTCCAGCTCAGTAGTAGTGTGCTAACCACGGTGAGGAGTGCCATTATCTCCAAACAATTTAAGTTAGGGCACGAGATGTCTGAGTACCTCCAGCCACCGTAACAACAAAAAAAATAATAATGATAACAATAATGGACCTCAATAATGCTCCTGACTTTGTAGTGAAATCACTTTCAATGTAAGCACTGGGGAGAAAGCCATTGTCTAGGCACCCGGATAAGTCGATGGAATACTTCTTGATGAAGGTATCCCGACAACTCGTATTTCTTTATTGAAATGATAGCAAAGGCGAAATGCTCATGTTCTTATGGAATTGCTCAAAGCCAAATGTGCGTCATTTATACGACTCGTTGCAGGGAAATTCAGTGGACGCTTGTGAATAGAGTTACGTTTAAAGGACTCTTCATTCATGAACTGCGGGGTTAACAATGATGCTAACAATAGGTTTACACTAAGACTGCACAAAGGGCATTTGTTTGTAACCTAAGCGATTACTAAAAGTGGCAAGCATTGGTGAATCTAGATCAAATTTTCAAAGGAGGCTCTGAAACCAACCGTATTTTTAAGTGCCATAATTCCGCGGGTTTGGTGTTCAAATGGAGATCATCTTATTTTGAAAAAAATGGCCCAATAGAAGCAATCTCATAATAGGTTAGTACACAACTGTAAAGCAGCTGCAATAGCTTTCTAGATTTGTTGGCTTTTGAGAACACACCTCAAGCTTTTGAATGTTTTCGACAAAAGCAAATGAGCCGCTTGAGATCCATCACATCATGTGAGGGACCATGTTGGACGCCTCAAGGTACCACAAGCTCTGGTAGAAGATGTATTCTCATCAAAAGCACGGTTAATGGAGTTTTAGGGAAAACGCTTATAGTATCAATTAACCATGTGTTTAATTTTGCAGGTTGAGAGAGTCGAAATAAAGGACGTGAGGCTGCCGGTGGCCCTTCAGCGCGCCATGGCTGCTGAAGCCGAGGCCACGAGAGAGGCCCGAGCAAAGGTAGGCAACGTTCTATTCAACGACTCATGAAGAGGAATAATTCTACCTTAAATAGTTTAGAATTCTCCAAGGCAACTGACTTCACGGATGATTTACTGCTGGTTATATTTGGAGACGGCACAAGGGAGAGAATATTGTCCTGCTTAATTTATTTTCTGTGCTAGATTGACCGCTGCAAGTGCTACCGCACCAGCTTGTCTTATTAAGCATTCTTGATATTTTTAAATTAAACTGTGCTGAGACGAATGTACTAGGTTGGTGTCGTTTTCAGCACGTCTCTCATATTGAACTCTTGCAGAAAGTAGTGGTCTAATGGAATGGTGTGAGTGGAGTAAACTGCCCAACACCGCAACTCTTTGCTTTTGGAATTTATCATTTCCGGTATTGTGTTACGGTGCTAATTTTATTTAGCAAAATGCTCTAAGTAGCATATTAATGCCTCACAATTACTTTGATGCACGCACGCAGCCCCTTGAGACTTCCCTGAAGTGGTAACAAGCCACACTAGTATAGTAGAATGTACACTGCTAGTGCTCAGGAAGCCTAAGAGGTTATTGGTTGCAATCTGCGGAGACTCACGAGGTAAATGCTAGACAAAGTAACCTTGCGAAGTTGAAGGTGAAGTTGAAGTAACTACTATGTCCTTACTGCCTCTTCATCTTAAAAGCCAAGACGAGTATGAATAAATATTAAATCCTTTCGTTGTATGGGAAGAGGCAGTACATGGGGTGAAACGATGCGTGGGGTTCCATAAACTTTCATTCTCATTCCTTGGACAGTAAAGCCAGCATCATAATTTTGTGATTATTGAAATGTCATTAAACTTCAGTTTAAGACTTGAAAAGTATGGCTTTTGGGGGGCTAAATTGATTTGTCCCACTTGTATTTTAAGTATGGTAATAGCTTGGTTTATTAACGCCTGATCAATTTGGCAACTAAAACATTGATAGGAATACTTTAGTTCCATTCAAGTGAACTTCCATCAATCAGCTTGGTATTTTTGCATAATGCACGCCTAGCCAAATCTTGGTTGTGATGCTTTGAAAGCGTCAAACTGACTGATTTTTTTAACCTAGGTCATCGCAGCAAACGGTGAGCACAAGGCTTCTAGTGCATTGAAGGAGGCCGCCAACGTGATCGCCTCCTCACCACTGGCGCTGCAGCTGCGCTACCTACAAACTCTGTGTGCCATCTCTGCAGAGAAAAACTCCACCATCATCTTTCCCCTGCCTATCGACATTTTGCACAGCAGCGCCACTGCCGTGAGCGCCAAACTCGGCTCCTCGACCATCTCATTAGATGAGGGAGATCCTCAAAGCCGGAGGGGAAAGGCAATGGTGAGGCAGTGGCTGCCCTCGCTCAGTCCTGACCACTCTGTCACACCGAACCCACGGGCTCTCCTACCGGGCATGGGGGAACCGGATCCCCTAATCCCTCAGCCGGTGCCACCGCAGCTACCAGAGAGCCAGCGCAGGCGCTACGAGGCTGCTGCACTTCTGACTGTCGCTGGAACAGCTAAGAAGGCTACTGCCGCTGCTGCCACCACTGTCAGTTCTCTTCCTCCTGCTGCAACGGTCACAACAGCGCGTGACTCTCGGCCACCTCTGCCATTGCCGCGTTCACAAACGGGAATGGGTCACGAGGACTTTGACGATACTTGCAGCGATTCTGTGTAACGCCTCACGCTCATGCTAACTCTGCTCTATTTGCACATTCTCTCCTTGCATCCAGTCCAACTACAGTAACGCTGCTCTCAAAACCACATATTGTATAGTCGATTTACCGGTAACAATAAATTTTATCATCTGGTTTGCCCGGTGTAGAAAAGTGGGTTGACATCACTGCTGAGATGACGTTCAGCATTCGAGCACATTTTCCTGCCGCGAACACCACTGACTATTAAAATTCCACACTTTGATCAATAAGACTTAGTCTTAAAGGTTAAATGCAGAATTCATTGCTTCGTTGCAAATATTTTAACTCTTCGGGAAAATTAAGGAATGGATTGACCGCACGAATTTCTTGTACCAAACTTAAAAATTTGTAAGCTTGTTTCACATTTAGCAGATCAGGCGATTGTAAGATCTCAGTCTCTCTGAAACACAACGATTTCATAGACTTTTATTTATTTATTTATTTTAGGAGAAAGAACGCAAAAGCGACATTTGCTACTTTTAAAGTCAGTTACTGCACACGCATTTGAAATGCAGTCTAATTTACGTTCGAAACTAATTCGAATCTGTGGTGTCAAAAAATACCATTTTTAATTAATATACAATTTTTTATACTAAGTTTGCAATCTTTAGTAATTTAGGCTTCGTTCGGTGGAAATATTAGTCCAATTATTTACACGCTTCGGGATTTTATGGGCAAGAATAATTGCTCTGGGTAGGGTAAGTTGTTATTCAAAACAAAGGTTCAAAGAAGAGGTCTAACAGACAATAAATGGTGTGAACTTCATCTGCAAAACAGCAATGCCGTCCGACAGTGATCATTGCTTTTTTAATGTCTGATTTTCTCATCAAAACTAAGAGAACAGCCGATCCTATTCGACCACGGATGACTTGTTCATGACTTTGAAGGCGAGGATCTAACAATTTTGCAAAAGATTTTAACTATTTATAATTTTTATTACGCAGCTCTTCGTGTGGCTTTAACCATGCGTTTACATTATTGCACGTATGCATTGTTAAATCACGGCAATCAAATATGAGCTATTTTGAAGTGATCCTCGATGCGCCACCTTGCCAGTAGTACAAAGGGCAAGAGGAGCAATAACTTGATAGAATTACTTACCCTGCACCATATCTTGGGTATTTACCGGGACAATGAAACGGGTAGTCATTTTTTATTTTTTAGAAGTGACTTTTGCAATAATTCGTGAACACCATTACGATGCACGCCTTTGCATATCTCCAATGCCATTCGGCTTCATGATTTACACAAAAAAGAGGTCTCAAAAACCTGCTGTGGCGAGCCCTCATCTAGAGGCGCTTAATAAGCTGGTTACTTTAGGCGTAATATCCCACAAGTGTGCGAAACCTCCAAGGTGTTGGAAGAGCGCTTCCTCCAACACTCCAAGAGGGACCCTGAGAGTCCTCTAATCATTAGGCCATTAATTTGCATGCAGTTAGTTTCAAATCCCCCCATTTTATGCGCTGATATCCACATTTGATATTTTTAAAGCCAAACATGGTTACGTTTTACTTAATACCACTTAAAATATGGAAAAAGCATTCGTTTTTCATATTTTATGTTGATTTTTATAAGGATTAAACCGTTTTCAGTGGAAAAAAGAAGTGCAATCGTGTGGAGTATGGGTGCACCTAAAGAACATGCAAATGGTACTTCCAACTCTGCCTATAATTTTTCGAGTTCTTACAAAAATTTAGGAAGTGACGGGAATCAACGAGTCAATACGCAGTTTAGTAGTTCTTTGTAAAATGAAATTTCATCCAACCATGCTGTGCGACCACCTTTGCACGCCTCTGTGGAAATAATCGGCTCAAATTTAGAAGCAGTTTTTCTCCGCTTATTTAACTAGCGATTGTTACCTAACTTTGTCTCTCATTATCTGCCTGAAACGTATCGGCGATTAATTTGCCCTACTTTAGGTATAATTCAAGTTCTTGATTTATCCCCATAGGGCTCATTTAGGCACATCTACAAACCAACTCATTAGGACTGTCAGTGGTTTGTACGATTTACCCGGAGTCAGACGGTTGTTCAAAATAATTATTAAACCCACTGCAAAGGCGGGCAAAATAGTTTATCCTGATTGCTCGCAATTAATTTGTACACACGGGCTTGAAAAGGCACGTAATAACAAGGCGTCGAGGGATTCGTTCGCTTTTTTCAAGGAGGTTCAATTTTAAGCCAAGTTTTTACCGGATTTGCATGAATCCCAGCCACCACATTCAAGCCATCAGCGCCAACAGAAACGCCAGAGGCTATTAAAATAAAATGCAGGCTATGGAATGCAGAAAGGAATCATCATATACAATTTACAGCAGTCGGTTCGAAATCCGTGATGTGTATCAATAGGTAAGAATTCGTGGACACTGTTATTGACTGCCTATACTAGGAAAGCAGTTCTTTTTCCGAAGCGTGCCCTGTTGCATCTGCCAAAACAGCAAAAACCGGTGTGGCTTACGAAATTGTATGGCAGTGTCTATGGCTTAGATGATGTAAACCGAAGGCGGTCCGGCAAAATGCCATGGAAATCGACTAAAACAACTGTCTCAGCACTCAGACATGCGAAAATGTACTATTTCCTTAAAAATCTCTCTCTATTAATGAGCTGTACGGAAAGTGGGACCCAATTACGAAATTGAGTGAGATATGCAGTTTAAATAGTCCAGGGTGAAGTGGCATGGATAATTTCCAGGAAATGTGTGCTTCAACACTGAAAATCCCGGTTTCTAGAAAAGTGGTTCTCCAAGACGAGTCTACGCTTTTAAGTGACCTTTGCACTTATGTCGCGACCCGGGACTTCCCTGAGGGCGAAAGAGGGCATAGCATTGGCGCAGCTGGCGTGGCCCAAAGGCCAGCCTCAGCCAGACAGAGGAAGATGGTCGCTTAAGTAACCTCAATCAGCGGTCAAACAAACAAAGCGCTATACTTACGTTTTCAGTTTTTAGTTGCATACTCAGACGAAATCTGGTCCAGATTAAGGCAGATGTATTCGAATTTTCATTGCTCCCCCAAATCAGAGCGGAAATACTGCTGACGGTTTTTAAGTGAAATCGGCAAAATTTAATTGAGGCTTACGTAATCTATTTGTAGTGTACTGAGGGTCTTGAATAAATCCACCATACCCGGCCTTTAATGTCGGTGTATTTGGAGGGAAATGGGGCAGTATGGCTGATTGGGAGCTGATGAGAGCTCGAAACTTGCGAGTTTCCGAAATGGAAATCTGTTACCAAGACAAGTTTGGCAGTACGAATGCGATGTGATGACACAATCATTGTTCACCATTGGGATATTTTAGTAATGTACACAGTGCAACCATTGTACTATACTACTATAAGTACTGGAAGTGTTTTGGGATTGGATTTGTGTGTTCTCAGCTCATTTCACAAGGCCTTTATATTCTTTTTTAGTAGCAAGCTGTAAGGAATGAAATAAATTTGTAGTTGGATCGTGAAGTCGGGACAGTGGTTATGATGACAGGTTAAAATAACCTCATTTTCTACCATCGGACCTTCCAAATGAGGTTAAAAGTTCACATTTTATCGCTTCTGATTTCCACATCTGGTTGTTCATGCGTCAAGCACTTGGGAAAGAGATCAGTTGAACTGCATTGCTGACTCCAGTCTGTATCATGATGTGGAGCTACGTCCGTTAGAAGGGCGTTCGCTCGACCACTTTACTCCGTAAATTTGAACAAAAATAAGTCTCTCTGGCTTATCTTTTCCTAAATATCTTCTAAACTGAATGCGGTCCACAAAAGATGTTATCGAAAAGCATCTAGACTTAAAAATACGGCCGAAATGCTGACGCTTCTACCAAACCTCCACTGCCATTTAAATGAAATGATTTTCTTATACTTCCTATGGTCAGATCGTTCCTGGATGGTAATAAAACACACACGAACTTTAGCCTCTTTCAATTATACCTCTTCAGTGTGAATTGCTTTAAAAGCTCAAGCCTTCACTATGTTCGGATTTATAGTGTAAGAAATAGTGAGAATAACGCCTTGCAGACTATTAACTGGACTTTAATTTGTTTGGTTAGAAGGCAACTTTCAGTTGAACATTGGAATCCCGTGCTTTAAAGCAACTAAATTTGAATTAGTAAATCGCTCCTTTTAGCACTGAACACAAAGCGTTTTAAAGAAACGAAGAATGACTGCTTTGTGTGTGAAACATCCCAACGCCTTGGCTTCCCTCGGCAGCTAATTTTGCAGTGGAACGATCGGCAAAATTAATGCGGATTCTTACTCCTCTTCGATCACTCACACGCATCGAAGGAATTTAAAACTAGGTTTAATCACAAGATCCAACAAATGTTGTGCCTTCATCGCATTATGTCTATGCGCTATGAATCTGAAGTTTTTACGAGTTTTCCATCGCACCGTATTTTGCTTTTCTATCGACAGAAATTCATTGTTCCAAAACAGTACTGTGTTTTTGAATTAATCGAAAGGCATCAATTGGGAATGAACATACTGAGTGCTTTTTCCTGAGAATCAAACTGCCATATCCCCAATAGATATCTCACTGTGTCGTTTTGGATTTGTTGAATTTGTCTGCTTGTAAAGTATTAGGCGATTGCTTGGCGGGTATTATTATTAGCTCCACCTTGAAACTATCTACGGCAGGTATTCACTGAAGGTAAACTAAGGCCTCATAAATAGTGCACAAAGTGAATCGGTACTCTTATTGAGGTTTTCAATGGGCAAAGCGAAAACTTCACCTGCTTTAGTCATGTTCCCAATTCATTGAATGTTCCATCTGATTAAAGAATAAAAAAGGCATAGGTTTATGATGCTTCAGGCGCGATTAGATTTAACTGCATCATCTTGGTTGCTAGAAGAGCGAAGTTTCCCCTGTGCCCCTTTATTGTGACTGGCATTGAAAGGAAAGTTCTGCAAGAATTAACTACTTTAGCGCAAACACTGACAGATCGGTTTTTATTAAATAGACGTATTTTTGGCCTTTATTGGGACATTTATCCACACAAATCTACGCGGTTATTTGGCTCTTTAGCACTTGAAGTCTGAAAACGTCAGTAAGGCATCCGTAGAACATCTTATTATACTTAATCGTACCGGAAACCTATTGCGTTGGGTAGCGCATTTGAATGGTTACAAAAAGAGACTCGTTATTAGTGGCCACTTGCGGAGGACACAAAGTGGTTGCCATTTACTTAAACGTTTTGGCGATAAGAAGCGAAAAATCTCAGTTTTTGTCGAAACAATGCCTAAGCTGTTGGTAACCAACCTCAATGGGAGTCTACAATGCTAGTGAAATTATTTGCCATAACTTACCCCTGATGTCTTCCTCCTCTTTTTGGAAGGGTTCATGAGGTCAATTTTGGAGAACGGATATGAGACTCACACTGAAACTAAGGAGGAGGCGAAAGTCGAAGCTATAGCTTACATGAATTATCAGCAGAGAAGCTTAGTGCCCGCACTTTAAGAAAAACTCGTCGCACAGTGTTTTGGGTGGGAAGAAACACCTAATTATCTTTAAGAAATTGGTTCGACTTCCCCAAAAGCTCATTGAGACTGTTTACTCCGAGTTAGAAGTCAGTGACCTTACTCACAGCTTTCATGTCCCCATGCTTTTTGGTCCGAGTTTATTTTGTAATCCGAGTGAGCTCCGTCAGGCTTTGTACAAAACTGACAGCGCAAGTAAGGTCGTTAATAAGCAGTTTTAGGCTTCTATTGCATCGAAAACTTCACGATTGCAACTCAATTTTCAGGTTTGCTTATTGAAAAATCACTTTGCATGTAGTAGTAAGGAATGATAGAAAAGAACAGGAATGGAGGCATTACTAGTAAGAGGACCCCATTTAAGATTAAACTACTGCGCCGACTCCGCTATTAAGCATTTAGCCTTTGCTTTCTACCAATTTTAGTCACCCATAAATAAACTGCTTTACCTCAAAACACTTTCTTGCATTTGTGCTAGAAACTCATTTACAGCGGTTTCCTTGAGATCATAGAAACAGTCAAACATCTAAATATCCTCAGACGATCGCTACCAGCATCTGCTTTGGGTT
This sequence comes from Taenia crassiceps, assembly GCA_023375655.1. NCBI lineage: Eukaryota > Metazoa > Platyhelminthes > Cestoda > Cyclophyllidea > Taeniidae > Taenia > Taenia crassiceps. The sequence goes on along the minus strand of JAKROA010000004.1, from coordinate 6,566,943 downwards.
CATTCCTTGCAGCTAATGTGCGAACGAATGGGAGTAGTTAGCACTCCTTTTTGAGAACAAGAGCTTTAAAGCTTGCCGTTTGTGACAATTACACCGTTACTCGTAATTCCGTTTCTGCACCATCTAGTTTGGGCTATTTGGACTGAATAAGGTTAAATTGTAGCAATGGTTAGACGACTTCTGTTTTTTTAGATTTTACCAGTTGAGGTAGCAGCTTTCTTCGGTTATTTTCAAGCCCTGCAAAGGGCAAATCTTGAAGAGCTATATAGGCCAACTTTTTGCTTAGCACCAATTCAACCCTCTTTTGCCAAAAATGCTGAATTAACTGAGCATGCTAATGCATTCGGTCATTAAACCCACCCTATTGTAGCGCCCTGAGTCTTTTCTAAAGGCGGAAGCTGACACAATATTAGGGCAGAAAAAGCCTTGACGCGCGGAAGAGCTGGAGTGTCACTGACGTAGCTTGGGGACTACGCTGGCCGGTGGAGTACAAAGGCGGAGCCTTAAGTACCCACGCAAATAAAGAGATGGTCAAGGCAACTCACCACTTCTCACCGCGGATTCCCAGATATGTACGAATTCCCAATGCCATCAACCACTGACTGTCAAAGTGTGAAGGGACAATTGGGAGGCACGCCAAACAGCCCAACTCTTAAACATCATCAGCTTATGTTTTAAATGAAGGGAAGATAATAAAATTCACAAAATAGGACTTGGAATTTAGTTTTTCATTTTTGAGTCGATGCGCTCTTCCGCTTCCTTGAGTGGGTTTGATGTAAAAGTTAACATAAGAGTTAGCTCCATTTCTTAGGAAAATTCGCTGTTTTGACAATTCATTTATGCTAATTATTGGTGGTTATTGTCTTCTTGCAATGCTACCAGGTATGCAATTGATGTGCTACTTTTGCTAATATGGTAACACCTTCCCTTTTATGGCATTTGAGCCAATCTCTAGGCTGTGGAAATAAGCAAATATTTGTGGCCATAGACTTATTAATTTTGAAGGAGTCAAAGTTAATGCATAGCTTCAATATATTAAGGCCGATTGAACCAAAATTATACTGACATGCCTTCAAGTCACTTTGAACAGATCGTAGACTGACTGATGTGCGCCTCTAGTAGGTTCGGTGGCAGTGGGTGGGATCCGTCCGCAATGTGGTTAGGGCAGCTCAAGCGGTTCCAGATATCACAGCATAATACAGAGCGCTTGCAATCGAGGAAGACAAATAGTTTGACTGGCTGCGTTCGGGCTGGCTTTGTGCCTGTTGTTTACTGCCCAAGATGCCATGTTCGGCCCACTTGAGGCTGCATCTTTAAGTCGCTGTCGTATTCTGGGCTGTGTAGCAGTAGATAATTTAGTAATGAAGATCTGTACTTTCTGCAGCCTTTTGACGCAGCCAAACGAATTCTTATGTCAAATTATTTGTAAACATCCCTTCATTCGCGGCAGCAGCCCTTAGTTCTTCAGGCTACTACGCCAAGGCCTCCGCAAAGGGTGGGTGGGCCATGGTATCCATGTCCCTGTCCCTGTCCCTGCTCACCAGGCCTTCTGCGTCTTGCAACTGCATTCAAGAATGGTTCAAATGTTCAAAAGTCCCAATCGAGATGCCAGAAGCCTCTAAAAGTCTTCACGCTTACAAAGAGTCCCAGTCGTCGTCTGGACGAACTTTGCAAATTGTGAGCAGTCTACTTTTACCGAACCTACTGAAATTTAAAGCAGTTCAGTTTATCCCACAACAGAATGCTCATCACGTTAGCTGTGCTGGTCAATAGAGCGATTTGTAATTTTTTTCCTCAAGCAGCCTTTTAACTCCTACTGCACACGAACCATTGGCGTTTGATGTTTGGTTATCCATTGCCATGGCAAATGTGTTATCATACCTGGTCACAACTACTTACTTCTTACACAGGTTTAACTCATATACACACTTTCTGATCTTTGACAACCCAGAACTACTCGGACCCTTTCTCTAGGGTTGTGGGAGTCTTTACTGCATTTAGGTTATTGTTGATAATCGGAGTAACTGTTAGCCATGCCCAAGAGCTTAGCTTTCAAAAGAACTTTCCTGTTTCTGGACGATTTCATTACACAGATTAAATGCTAGACGATGTGCGGATTAAAATGGACGACTTTATGTCCTTTTCTAAGAAATTGATAAAATTCAGACTTGCAAAACAGTTTACTTTTGTTCAATACTGACACAAGACGGCCCTACTGCTCTACGTGATAGCCCACAAAACAGGGATTGTAATGCGATCAACCTCAGTCAGGCAGGCGTGATGCATTATATCAAAAGCGATCCCAATTGCGATAGAGTGTATTTTATATGCGAGCAGAGCAGTTGCATGCAAAAAACTCCGTATTCACAAGCTCATACTTTCCCAAATTGTCTGTTGCATTTTAGGGGTTATTTTTTCTTTACCACCTAATACCTTTTATACCCAACTGCATTGTAGGGCTATATTTTCGACTATTCTGCCTCTAAACTGAATTCTGAAAAGTTATTAAGGTCTAGCAAAATTTCTAGTCAAGATGTCAACCTCATCTAGTGCTAAAGAATTAGCATTAGACTTTTGCCTTACTCCACAAGTACACTTCTTAACAGGAAGGAGACTGTTCAAACACAGTTTGCATTGTTATTGTCAATTGTACATGAGCGTTGCTACGGTTCATCTCCTACCTGCATTGTCATTCTTTGGATAGTAACTGGCAGCATCTAGGCAATGGTGATTACCCTCAATTTGTTTAATTTAATCTACTTCTTTGTCCAGATAACGGTTCTCAAAATTCGACGATTCCTTCTTTACTCATCAATCATATTGCAAGTCGGCTTGGATTGCTTTGCGTTCACGAGGAACAAGCTGCTCAGTGTTTCATGACCTACCATCTGCTTGAGTTCTACATGTCTTAACGGTCCTTCCCAAAGTGTGAAAAATCGCAGGTAAAAATTTCAAGAAATCGCATTATATTTCTTAGAGTAAGAAAGTTTCAGGAATGTGGTTTACGGATAGTGTCCCGGAATTTTCGTGTAGGCGAAAGACTTAAATGTTCGGACACAAGGGGTTGGGACCACTGGCGTGTATTCAAGGCCATCTCACCCAACGAAAGCAGAATGGTGGAGCACTGCGGTAGCTTTTTTGCCAAAAGGAGTGTTAATAGAACGTCCAGCGCATAGTAGGTACGTGAACCAACTTGCAGTCATCAACTAGACTGATCGAATTTGCCGATAGCAAATTCCCCGATAATAAGGGAGCAGATGTTAGATTTTGCTGATATTGGGGTGTTGGAATGTATTAATGGATATAACTTGCAGTTGCTAACTCAGGAACGCGCGCAAGCCGTCTCCATTTTTCAGAACTAATCTCGTTATTACAACCAATTACTGCAGAGCACTCACCTTCTGAAAAAAAAGTTAGTAATGCATTATTTTTATGTATAAAGTGCTACTCCCAGTTTTGCGGCGCCGACTACCCACATGTGCGGCATGCGTCCCTCCAAATGCAGCGTAAGACTTAGAAAACGTAAAAAGAAAGTAAATGTGTTCTTCCAGTAAAGCTTTTCACCATTTTGCTTAATTTCGTGAGACCTTGCGGCTTAGTTGATCGTGTGTCCGCCCTGTGGTGATGCCTTTGGGCCTTGCAGCTCTTCTGGCATATTAGTATCAAGTGCTTTTCACAACACCTTGGCTTGTTTTGACTTCCAGAAAGGCTCAGAAGTTTCATCATTTCAGTAAAACGTTGTTTTATTGAAGCCTTGGTGGAGTTATTCCAAGTATAAAGCTAATCCTATCAACCAAAATTCATACAAATCAGTTCATGAGATGTGAGAATAGGCGTGGAAATAATAAGTTATTAACCCATGACTTCGATAACATGCCATGCAGGACTCCGCCAGTGAAACTTCCTGGTGGTCGAAACTTTGGGCCATGCCAGCAGCCCCAAACCTTACTGTATATCGGCTATGCAATTCTGGTCAAGTTTTATTTCTTCACTCTCTTTTAGAGAAGTCTTGGGGAGCTAAGAGATAACACCACAGTCACTACTGGCCGACAGTATCAACCCAAATTGAGGAGATTTATTAATTCCTTTCAATAAGGTGTTTAAACTATGCGGACAAATCAACATTCATACCTTTTACTCCATTCAGAAGCATGGTTGTCAAACCAGTTTATCATACTACTAGGCACTCTATACACTGCTAAAACACTTTATCACATCCCTCACTGTCCACCACAAAATTGGTAGAAATCTCTGCTATTCTATACCAAGTTATTGAATGGCTTTGATGTGGGATGCGAAGAAGAGCCATGTGGTGCGAAATCCTCGGCAAACAATTACGTTTATGAGACCATTAATGTAATCATAAGAAGTTTTTTCAGTGCTTGTTGGCTGAACACATTTTAAGCAACATCTTCTATTAAGGAAAATTCTACAGCATAAATTTGATTAGGTGCTCAGGCAACTGCTTAAAATCTAGTCACAACATTAGCACTCAGTGGAAATCTAGTGTGATTTAACGAAAACATTCACTTAGATGTTGACAACCTGGAAAAAATTGAGTTGTTAACATCAGGCATTTACGCAGCAAGTTATTAGTCCATACGTATTTCTTAAATAAATATTGTCCAGCAAAAGTAGTAAACTTCCTGTTAATCAGGAATTTGAAAATTTGTTTGTCTCTATGGAATTGCAAGGCCTACTGAGATTTGATCGCACAGTTTGCGAATGATTCCGATGTCTATGCCGCGGCAGTGGGAGAAGCAGCAGAGCGAGCGTCTTCAGCTCATAATTGCTGACCTAGTTAAGGATGAAGAGAATAAGTATTGTGCAGACTGTGATGCCAAAGGTATGGTACTTTCACAAGCCCTTAAAAATCAGGACCGCGTTGGGCTTCCTGGAATCTAGGAGTTCTTCTTTGCATTCGATGCGCAGGAATTCACCGGGGCCTAGGTGTTCATATATCGAAGGTCAAATCACTTAATCTCGACTCGTGGGAACCCCAACAAGTTGCTGTGGGTTGTCTATTGTGCAGGTTATCTTGTTTCTTGTAGATGCTTAAGGCGGTTGGCAATCGGCGCGCTCGAGAGATCTATGAGGCGAATCTTCCGGAGTTCTTCCGTCGGCCCCAAACTGATTCAGCTCTTGAGCAATTTATTCGAGCAAAATATGAACAGAAAAGATACGTCGCTTCTGAATTCGTTCCTCCAAAACCTGATATAGAATCTGTGAAAAAGGTACCGCAAACCAGGCGGACACATGTCAGTGTGTTCACTTTTTAGATAAGGCGTTCTTCGCTACAATACATCACCTTGCTAGGACCCTTTTTGTTCTCTTCCATAGAAGCTTTTGCTCTGGTGTTATTTGGCACCGAACAGTTCTTAGTTTTCTTCCTATTAGTGTGTATGTATTTATCCGGCGATAGTTGTGTGGCTTATTGTTAATCTATTCCATTGAAACCTCGATAGGATCTCTTACGGCTGGAGCAGCAAAGTAAACGAAAGACAGTTAGTGTCAGATCCATCAACTTACCTATTCAGACCAGTGATTCGTCAAAGACTCAGGGTCGGACACTTAAGGTACACTTGTAATTCTCGAATATAAATCTTTGAATGCTTTCATTTCAGTGCCCTCATTATGACAATTTAAGGCTTTAAGGAACAAAAGGGAAACACCTTTTGTGCCAACCTAGATGTTTGACTGTGTTGACTAAACTTCCCTTGTTTTCCATTCCACTGCTTTGGTCACGTCTATTTCCTACAAAACAGTCTATTGCGAGAAGTACCGATGACAGCACTGGTGGCGGAACGGCTGATATTCTGGGTCTTTCGTCCGTGGCTGGCAAGACCAGTGATAATGAGGCCTCTGCTTCGGAAGCTCCGCCAAAGTGTGCAGATGCTCCACTGCGGACTAGTCAGATGTCAGAATTGGAGGTGAGTTTTGAACCTTTTAACAAAGGGCATCACCTTTGCGTTTAACCAAAAAATGCCTTTTTTGGTCGATATGTGGTCTGTTTGAAGTATTTACATGTTGATCTAGTTAATGTATCGTCCGCACATTTTAATGCCTAGATAATGGGGAATTATTTTTATATTGATGGACGTAACGTCCAAGCATCAATCACTAAGTCACATTGTTTTCAAGAGGAATCCGAATCCCGTGTTTTACTTTACCATATGTGGTTTGAGGCGTAATTTTGCGCCATATTTACTGGTTACAAGGTGTCTTGGTCGAAATTTGTCATTCCCTCATATGACAAGATTCGCATTGTTGTGCCTTGTAGAAACCTTGGTTACATTTGACCCCCACTGTGGTTTAGGTTTTGTATGGCGTTGGTTTTCTTCCGCTTAGACCAAGTAACTGGTACCTTTTTATTGAGAGCCACTTTTAGCACAGTGTTAATCTACAGGCCTGTATATCTTGAACATCTCATCGAAACATCCTGCTGTACTAAACATTCGTTTCGTCATTTCACTTTTCACGAAACATTTCATTGAAATCCTGCTTTGCCAACTTCAGTTTGTTTTGCCAAAGGTTTATCCAGGACTTTCAGCAACTTTTGTATCATGCTCTGGTGCAGATAGCCGGCGCGTGCGCCTTCGGATGATGTATTCAATTTGTTTGTAACAGTCATGAGGTGTTTTGTGATACCCTTCTCAGGTTTGAATTGATGAACCACTTTTTCCGTAAGATGTCTTTATTTTAGTGCCTTTTGTGCCACCACGTTAATATTTATGATGATGGAAGGTGGTTACTGTTTTCTGTACTCATTTTACTGATAAAAGCACATGTTAGTTGCCCCTTCAATAAGTTATGATTGTTTCCAGGACATTCGTTCTCTCAAAGCCCCCATTTTGTACGGTATTTATCGCCGCTTGAAATTATTTTAGCATTTGTTATGTAAAGGATTCACTAGGATATGCATTAGGTACGCATTTATCAAACGGTGTTAACCCTCAACTACACGAGGGTGAGGTTTCCATTCTCTTGCTCATGTTGTTCTGAGACCTCTTGCTCTAGTGTTTTTTGAAATGGTGCCAAACGGTGTCATTAAATATTTGCCTGGCATCCCTTACGTGGGAGTGCATAATTTTGTAGCTCATTCTACAGGTAAAAACACTTTGATCCTGGCATCTCTCTAAGAGGTTGCTATTGTGTGACCAAAACTCCCTGTTATACCCGCTAGTGTTACTTAGGTGTTTTCCTCATTTAGCTCAAATAAAACTATATTTGTTCTGTTTCGGTAAAACCTTATTTTTTATTTTTATTTTCGCCACGCTAGAGTGTACTTCACTAGTCTCGAACCAATGCGGACCGCACTACCCGCATTTTACTAAATGTGAAAGCTGCCTAGTACCATATTTCAAAGGCTTTTCGTTTGTCCGTTAGATTGCTCTTCTGTGTTAATTGAATTGGTTACCTTTATCTACCTTCTCAGTCGTAATTTATTTTTTTAAACAACTTTCTGTCATTTTGGCGTAATTTTAATGGTCCCTTACCGCTATACAATGGTTTTTTCAGTCTGGTGCTTTTAGTGCAGACCTCGTTGGAATCAACTTCGGTGACGTAGCCGGACCTTCGGCGGTGGAGACGGGTACTAGTGAGGAGCAGCGTGCCACCAAGGAGTCCATCCTCGCCCTCTACGCGCTGTCCAAGCCCTCTGGGCCAGTTGACCGACCCTTCTCACCGAGTCTTGCTCATCTAAATGGTCAGTTGGCAATATGCTTCTAGTAAATAGGAAACAATTCTGGTGAACTTCACCCGCTTTAATCGACCATGGGACCTACGACTGCTTTCACCCTATCCTATTTGGTCTTTTAGTTATTTGCTAAGGCGCTTCCTAAAGATCTGCTCTTCATTAGGCTATTTTAGAAAATGTCGTTCTGTTATAGCTCATCGTATGAATTATTGCTTGTAAAATGTTACTTTTTTGTGGCATGAGTAATAGCAAGGTAGCGTTTTGGATTGTGTTTTGTGGCTTACAAAAAGGAACTATCTCTGGCGTTTACGTTGCTCTTGCTCTGCTTCAAATTTGCTAAAAGCAGATGTTTTATAGTTCAGAACGGAACGACCATGGCTTCGATGTTCGGCGTAACCGCTTCCTCCAATCATGCACCTAACCAAGTGCCCCCCATGTATCAACCTCCAGCATCGCCCATTACCTCGGCCCAGAGTTCAATTCAAGCCCCCAAGGCACTCGCGTCCTTAGACCTCCTTGATCTGGATGTTTTCCAGGATGGCGTATCGCAGTACACGTCAAAGGTGTGCTATTTTACCTAAGCTTGCATGTCCTGACACTTTCATGCGGCAATCCGCTTGTCTTTGAGGGGTCTGCGTTGTCATTATCTGTTTGCTTGTTAGTGTGATGTAGATTTGCTAGCACAAACTAAAATAACCATTATTTGTTCTTTTCATCTTTATTCCTGATGTTTTATGGTCTCATTCATAAAATTTTTCACCTCTATGAAGTTGAGTAAAGCATTTCGGGGATCTACCAATTTTTTTAATATCGTAGATTGACATGTGAACAATTGTTCACAAATTAAGCGCTTCTTTATATTTTGCTTTATGACACGCGCTTATGCGTTTGTGACACGGATAGTGATTCTTTAAGTTCGAGTTTATACCGATATTTTGTTTTTTTTCGATTTGTATTTAGGTTTCATTATCGCTTCGCATAAGATTTACTTGGAATAGAGTCAGGCAACTTGTTATGTAGTACCCATTTCGGGTTTAACTATACATTCCATGAACGTGATTGATATTACTGTGAACGCACGCTCATTAAACGTTGCAGCACTTCCAAGTCTTGCTTATAGATGGAATTCCTAAGCTTTCTCACTTTCTATTATGCGAATTAATATCGTCTCCCGCTTTCATTGCTCTGATTTTCCGAAATAATCTCTGGGCCGATTAGTGGTGAATACTATCGGAAGAACTATTTGAATCTGCCAAAATATTAACTTGGTCGGTCGGGGGCTAATGCTTCATTCCTCTTTCCCACATCTGCAGGCCTCAACGCAGTGGACGGATAAGCTCACAATCGCAACCACCACCTCGGGTGCCTCGCCAAATTCTGTGAGCCCAGGGTTCTTGCAGCAGCAGTGGGTGTCCTCCCAGACCGCCGCCAGCTCCACTCCCACTCTTAACTCCTCCGCCCAACAATCCTATCTCACGCAGGTATACCCTTTCTTCATGGTCTTCATTTTGCTTTTTTTAGAGAAACAGGTTTAGGAGGACTGGCAAAAATTGCTTCCTTGTTGTTGCTTGCTATTTATAAAATCGTCAGTCATTTATCATTACTGAACTCCGAGTACGTGTATGGTTATCCTTTGACTGGAATTTACACATTTTCACTTAAGATGATTAGCACTGTGATTTGGTATATACACAACGCATAGATAAGGCCTTTGGTCAATCGCTTAATTCACTGATTTTTACCATTTAATAATTGTATTTTGCTCAGTATTATTGCTGTTAACATCTACTGCAAATGGATTCACCCTCAGGACTCGAATCTTTCAAATCCATTTCCATTAACTAACTGTGGTCCGACGGATACCATTATTTTGTTTTATTTAGATTCAGAATCAATTGGCTTCGATGCAATTGCGTAGCAGCGCGGTTGAATAAGATTTCACTGTGTTTCGGCAATGCGCTGTTTAATTGCGTCAACAGTCTATGATGTACCTTTGTCTTATTTGTTCCTCTCCTGGCAAAGGGTACCCCACTTCCTGTAATCTCTGCGCTTGTGAATGTCTCATAGTGGGCACGTTTCATCTCGTATCCCTGCTCTTCATCTTGCTCCTGCTGTATTGCCCTGCCGTGAGCGGCGTACTTTTTCTTCAAAGGCTGATATTGGATGAGGACCCTAAACTTTTGTCGGAGGGGGGTGGGGTGGGCTGCAATTTTTTCCCAGCGCTGAAAGGGAGGCATGAATTTTACCGGCCTCGGGCAGCGTCATCGCGCCTCGGAGGGTTGGCTCGCTGGTGGACTGGTGGGGTACATGCTGATGAATGGGTCAAAATCAATGCTTTAACCATCTGTAGGGCTGCATATTCTGTAAACCAAGTGGTGTCTTTGCTGTATAAATTCAGTGGGTGTCTGCATTAAGTGTATGATAGCGGTTCACCACGATGCGGTCGGTTGTAGAATTCACAAATAGCACAAAATGTATAAAATAACCTTTTATACTGAAAAATGACAAAAAGATCTAAAATAAATAAATGCATTGTCTATCGGCAGCTGTTTTAATTATTACGTAAACACCGCCTCACATAAGTTTGCTATGTTAGTGTCAGAACGGCTTTAATGGAATCCGGTGGTCTATCTGGTGTAGATTCCGTTGAAGTTTGTGAAACCTCTGGAGAAAGTTTTGAAACGCATGACGAATCGGAGGGTACGGAAGAGGCGAACACCCCTAGTGTTGGGAAACTCCAGCATGATATCAACATGTTGTCGATTAAAGTCTTAGAGAAGGATATGGAAATCAAGGGACTGAGAGCCGAATCCGCCGTGGCGAAAAGCATGAAGTGTGTAAAGGTTGGGAATCAGTTTTTGTTTATTTTCTGGGAAAATATCATTGTTGCGACCAAATGTATCGACTGTAATTATTCTCTTCGTATGCAGTCAAATAAGTAGTAGTATAAATGCCAAGTCGGAACGTTTCCGCCACGCATGACATGGATTACGTTTTGCCGAATTTCGAATTGTATTTGGTTTTTATCTCCTGGGATTGTGTCTGTATCAACTTTGGCACCAAATTAAATCCCAGCATCAAGACACTTATCTGCAAACTATCGAACTAAGTGAATTGGAACTGTTTTCCACCGAACGTGTCGCTACCAGTCTGGGTGTATGTGGACTTAGAAGCTGAAATCTTAAGTACAATTCTATTTACTTCTGTGCGCAGCCTCCTTGAACTTAGTGTTTGCTCTTACGATAAATGGCCATAATAAGCATTATCGCGTCGTAGCGTTTACTCTGGTGCAGGTGATTTTATTACCATAGGCAGTGTCAGAGACATATTTTCTTCCTTTAGGACTTTGAAATGGACAAAATGAAGGTTCTTCATGCCGCGAAGGGTGTAGAGACTCAAACAGAAGACGCATTTCTTTCCATGAATGGAGATGCATCATTCGGAAATCAGCTATTTCTTGTGAAACAGAGTGGCGGTGATCTTATTAAACAGGTATAGTTATAGTCAAAAAAATTTTTGTTATAATTTTTCGGATTCTAAAAATTTTCCCAACTTGACTTTTTTTACCTTTTTACTTAACAGCTTCATCAAACATATATTATAAACGGTGGTCGCTTTGCAAATTTTCTTAGTCCGAAGATGCATACATCATTTGCTTTGAACGTACACTTGATTTGTTTTTCAAGTATTTTTATTGTTACAGTCTTCGGTGTTATTGGAAAAGTTGGAAGCACTCGAGCGAGCAAATAAGATACTGAAGGAGGAATTGGCGAGATCCAAGAACGAGTGCTCAGCGGCATTGGCACGAGCCATTGCAGCAGAAAAAATTCAACAGGCCTTGCAAGGTGAACTGGGCGTATCCCAAAATTCACGCGGAAAGGAGCTTCCCGTAGGTCGTCTCGAGCAATTACATGTGCGTACCTTGCACTCTATATGGTCTTTAATGTCTTGTTCGCGCTGTTTAAGAGAATTTAGAAGTAACATTTGTAAGATGCTACTTCTGTTTGCTACTAATTTATCGTTTCCCCCATTCCTGTAATACTCTGTTCTGTTTGGAGAATGGGAGATATTGTGAACACACTTCAAGACCGAGAGCTAGCTGCGCACTACTAACGCTTCGAGTTAGGCTGTCAGTAAAATGACAGGAAGTTGCAGATCTACCTTAAACCCACGATTAATCTACAGTCATTGTGTCTTCGCTAGGTAGATGGTTGCGAATAGCGTTAATTTGACATAACTTTACACAAAGGTTGCTATGAAATAAAGAGTATAGAAGTAGCATTAGATGTGTCTGATAATTTATCGTCGGGTGTAGATCCATACATATGCTCCGGTTAGCAAAGTTTAATTTAAACGGTATATATTTCGGATAAGTTATACATATATTTAAGGAGGAAATTATGGTGTTTGCAAGGGGGATTAGGATCTACTTTATCTGAACTGGGTGGATAGTCAGATTGATACCGTGGTTGTGTAATCGTTTGTCTTAGAAATCAGAATCCTGCCTAGAGGGAGAAAAAGTCGAAGTTCTAAATGAGTTAAGCCACCTTCGTAGGGAGCAGGACGAATTGCATCAACGACTGCAGAGTGCTGAAGTGGAGACGAGGCGTTTCTGGGACCAAATGCTCCGCCTCTACAATAAGCCTGATCACGAGGTCCGTCCAATCAGCGAAAAGCCGGATGTCCTCACAAAGGCACGTGTCGTCAGTTTGGAAGTACAACTGAATGCCGCTTGCGCTGCTCGTATCGACGCTCTTCGTGAGGTGGAGCGGCTAACTGGGAAGTTTGAGGCCGCCTCGAAGGCTATCTATGAGGTTTTTTATACAGATTCTCATTTTTGCGCATAAGTATTTTGGTGCTCTTTCCAGGATAAAGCAATGTTTATTATTTTTTTGCAAACAAACCGTCTATATGGCTCGATGGTTTGACTGTACTGCCTCAAAACTGGCTTTGATTTTGTGAGTGGACCTGTTTTCATACCAGTCTTTTTCGAACGAAGTTACTATAAGCTGCCACATTATTGCACATTCACCGGTTAGGCAATTATTTGTATTGTTTCTTTATTTGGACAATTTTGATAGTCAAACGTTAAACATCGCGAAGTCAATATGTAGTGCATAGTAGTCAGTACAGCTAATTTTCCCTGTTTTAATGGCCATGATGTTGTGGATGTGACGAACCGAGTTCAATTAAATATCTGCTAGAAGCGATGTATAAATTGCAAACGCCTAATGGTTGATTTTTAGGAAGTGTCAGTGTGATTTTACAACCGCTTTGATTTGCAGCATAAGAAGAACCAGATACTGTGGCTACTTGCGTAACTTTATGCACATATGTACACATGACAGAAGGCCTGTCCTTTTTATTCAATACAGATGGACGCTGCACGAAAGGCGGAGGTGTCCCAAATGGAAACGCAGTTGGCGGTAGCCTCCTGCAAATTAGCGGCTTATGAGCAGGTTGAGGCGGAGTTGGATCGAGCTATCGAGAACTTCACATCTGCTGGGATGCTGGAGAAGGGGGAGGGCTCAGGTGCATTGTTCCACCTCGCCAACTTGTCGAAAGGCGATGATATGCCCTTGCTCCCCACCCTGGCTTCAAGGCGCTTAGAGCACTGCATCAAAATTTCTCGTCAGCTCGCCGAATCCGAAGAGGCGCGGCGCTCTCTTGAGATTGAAAACAGGACACTGAGAATGAACCTTAAGGTGAAGCTACGCTTTGTTAAACACCTCTCAAAATGACCATAAATTGCTCGAGGCCAGAACAGTAAGTTCTAACTCGTAAACAGCGCAACCTACAAAATGGCCTTTTGTGAAGTGAAAGTATTCATCATTGTGCTGCTTCTCAATGATCTGGTCTCGTACGTGTGTCTCATTTTTCAACTGATTTACCATTGCGCGCGTTGCTAATCTGTCGTAGTTTAAATATTGGTAATGTCCTCGTAGTCCCACGTCTTTCACTGCGCTATTAGATTTGGAGACATCATTCAAGCAATTGAACCGCCAGGTGGTAGATATGATCCAACCGACATACCTTATAGTTTACTTTATTTTGATCTTATCCGGCTGCCTTTCTTAGTTTCCCTCATTTTTACGACGGAGGTGATTTGCACAACCTTGCAATCCGCTTCGATGTCTTACGGATTAGCGCTAAAAGCTTACTCGAATCTGATTGCATTTAACTACGTACAATGGCTTACGCTGCGTGAAACATAGGGTCTTTCAACTTAAACATAATTTTATTTCATCTATTTTCATTCTGGCCCCATGTTCTCCCGCAGTATAAGCCTAGTATGGCATAATTGCTCTTACAGATTGTGAGTACTTATGCTATCAAGACGCATTCACTAATTCCCACCAAAGGTTTCCTACTACGGCATATGGTGTTTATGTTCACAAACATTGGTAATAGTATAGAATAGGGGAGACTATGGAGGTATGGAATAAGTAATCTAAACCAAACTTATATTAGCACGCGACATAGTGTAATTAGCTACATCCAGTTCAATTCATCGCTCAATGTCAAACATTTTAGACGGCAGAAAATGAAGTGAAACGTCTTTCCGAGTTGTTAGCTAACGTAGACAAGCCAACAAATTGCCTGGCATCCGCTCTTGTAGCAAGAGACTCCCACATCAACGACCTCCAAATAACCAAACGTAAATTGGAAAACAAGCTACGTAGGCTCTACGCCTGCACCAAGGCCATTGTGACAGAACGCGATGCCATGATCTCCGATCTGAAGGTCTTTTTCGAGGTCTGTGGCTATACGTCTTGTTTTATTGCTTCCAGTTTATCTTAGAAGACGCAGTTCAGTTGACAAATCAGAAAGCTAAGCATCGAAGCAATCACTAATCGACGACGCACAACCAATACGCTTTACTGACAAACTTTAATCTGAGACGTTTTAATGCATCTGCTGTTTGAACCCCATGTTAAGAGAAGCTTTGAAATACGCACGTATAAACCCTCCACCTACTTACTCAATTTTTACGCCACCCAAAGCGGTCCAAACAGGGGACACTGGAAGACACCTTTGCTGACGAGACATCCCCACCTCTGACGCAACTACGACGGAAGGTCCGCCGTGCCCAACCGTAAGTCTATCCTCCCAACTTTTGCTTTGACGAGCTATCACCCAGCTTGTTATCTACACATAACCACCACCTGGGCTCATGCGCATACTTGACGTGGCAACGTTACCTCCGATGCCAATTTTATCCCAATTCTTGAAAAAGGCGGCTCAGACTGTTTGTCGACTGATTGACCCACTAACTTTTATTTTGTTGTTGCCTAAACACAAATTAAATAAAGTCCTTGTGCACTTGTGATTTATTCCACCCAACCTCACACAGAAATAAAGGATTGAATCGCTTGATACGTCAAAATCTTGCCTTTGTCTCGATACAACCACCGGATCCAAACATGCATCAAGTATGAAGAACTTTGTGTGTAGGTAGCTATACAGTATTTCCAATCCATCACAACTACGAACAAAACAAAGTACGCAGATCTTGACCAAGTTCCTTGAAGTCTTTCTCCTGGAAAAGACTCTTGGGCTTTCTCCGCACCGGTGGCGGCGGCTCAGGAGCCAGAAGCTTTCGACGGGAGCGCAATATCAATTTTCCCAAGTCCACCAAGTTCTTGCGCGGTTCGACGGTCAATTTGGTCACATCTTTCGAGTTATGCTTCTTTTGGGCCTTTAAACCTAAACTTACCATGGTGAAAGGGTTATATATAATGATCATATTTTAAAAAAATAGTTACAATTAGTTCAAAACAAAATTAACATTCTAACTTCAATTAGGAATTCCCGGGTGGAAATATTAGTAATTAAGCATAAAAAAAGCGCGGTGAATCTCATTATGAACAGAATCGGGGATTTATGAAGGTGAAATATCCGAACGTCAGAATTACAACTTCGGGGAAGACTGCTTATTTAGAGACCAATAAGTAGAAGAAAGCAGGACCATACCAGTGCTGGAGGCGAATTGTTTCCATGATTTATTCTTTCTTGATTTATGCTTATGACGCTGGTTCCTCTGTAATCTGACTTGACCATACTTGCGCCCATCAACTAAACGTCAGTGTTGCGCAAATGGCGAATACCTTCCTTCTTTAATGTTTTCGTCTTCTTGGCAGTGGTTTCCTCCACATCCAGAGGTAACGACAGCTCGCGCAGCGCGTTCTTGAGACTCATTGACCACCAAAGAAAATTATTCAAAAAATTAACCGCGGATTGAAGTCGGCTGGAAGAAACGACTGAGCAAAAAAGAATTCATCTGGATCGAACGACAAACCTTTCCATAAACATTACAGAGGTATTTAGTATCAATAACACGTAAGGCTAAAAAGTAGGGAGAACCATGCGTCGAAAACGACGAGGATCAAGCGTGTATTGCGAAGTATTAATGTCCATGCGAAATAATCAGAGGTTATCTAAGCACAATGTTCAGAGTAAAATATCTCCAGATGGAAGGCGACATGAATAGTTAAAAAGATGAAAGAGAAAGCTTTCGGAAGGAGCCAGAATTATGATAATCACGTGAGCAGAACACAGAAGCCAAAAACTCACCCAGACACCGATCAAAGAACCCAGGTGCTACAAGTTGGATAATTAAAACAAAATCTGCGGTATTCATCGTTTCGCCTTATCAAAAATAATCACGTAATAAATTTCCAAAATAATTTTTTTCGCAAAACATTTAAAAAAAAGCTTTACAAGAGTTTGCACTTTGTTTTTGAAGAAACACATATTTACTTTTAACTTTTTAATTGTTTTGCGTCTTTACCATTGCTTGTAATACTCTGCTAGACTGCAATTCTCGGTTGCTAAAGGAAGGCTGCATTCACTTTGCTGAGTTGGTTGGACTCTGGGTCATGTCGTCGTCTCCAGTCTTTTTCTGTTTGCTGAATAGATGCATTCTTTCTAAGTACTGCGACTTTTCTATCTTCAAGATTCTTAAAACGCTAAGGTGTCTGTGAATTAAATCTATTTTGTGGGTTAAAATGGATATGCATTCATTTCAAGTAGTCCTGTTGAAATACATTAGTAGCGGAGGGGAGTAAACCCAATCTACCACTATGCTGTAAACTCTAGCAAACATAGAAGATTTCTGCATACCGCGGGTAAAAGAACCTCTTATAATTTGCAGTGAGAGTGGTGAAACGATGCCCTGTGATTTGCGCAAAAGCTGTTTGCATCGTAGACAAGACTAGTTGTGAACCATCAAATAAGTTTTGATACGAAGCTGCTTATCGCATCTTCACGAAGGCTCTAAATCAATGAAAACTTGATGCAGCATCCACTCTTCTACCAACTAAATATCGCTTATATAAATATGTTAGCTCAGCACTGAACGACGAACAAAAGAGTTAAGGAGAACAACGGACAAAACCCCGCGCCTGACAAGATTGTCCTAAACCATACCTTTTTAAATTTATCGACTAGTTCACCTACGATTACCGAAGGCACTTGCTATGGGTAGCACATTACCACGTCTCTGTATCCAGTTCCCATGCCCGACGAAACTCCAAAACCAATAAGCGTGCCAAGATGGACCTGTACCATTTCGATCAAGTACCTCTTAGGTTGCTTGAAAATCCTTTAACTATCGCAATTGGCTTATGTCTGCAGCGGTATGGTGACAAAGGTTAGCACCGTGGATGGTGTCCAAAGAAGGGATAAGTTACGCATTACCTTAATCGGTCGCATAACTCTCAACTGCTTTGATTCTTCATTTTGCACCTTTGCCGTGTCTTCTGTCGTCTTCAGGGAAGTCTTTAATGGCTACATATTTTAAGAAATCCATTTCAATCATTTTATAAGCTCAAAACCAAAAATAATGAGTTAATCTGCGGTTTGTAACGCTTGATAAGGCTTTAAAGTAAAGTTACCATGCTTTTTAAGCGTATCCTGTTAATACAATCGTATTTATGCCGCGAGAAATGCTCTATCCCATCTAAGTAACTCGACATTCTCCGACATGTCCATGCACGCTTGGATGCTTTGTCCAGTTTAATATTCTAATAAAAAATGCATATTTTGAAACCTTGGACTCCACCCTGTTCACTTCACACCCATGTACTTCTATTATTCAGCTTCACTTTTGTGAGTACGATGGGGTCGTGTCTCTGGCGTCTTTGGAAACTGCCACCGCACATGCTTTGTAGTTTCTAGTCATTATTAGAAGGCGAATTTTTCACATTTAACAATTGAGGCCTACATGGCCTCTCGCATGCCTTGGTAGTTACATACTGGACTACTTGAACATGTTTGGGCTCCTAACTCTTGGTGCATGCGCTTTAAAATTGTTTGTGTTTATCAGTCAGACTACAAAAATGTAGTACACTAATTAACTGGATGTTTTTTAGCATCATTTTGATGCTTCCAATAAGAAAGCTTATGCTTTTTTGTCAGAAGTAGCTAGTTAACGCATTCACCGTCTTCGGCAGTCCAACTGTGCTACTTTGTGCATTTGTATCGTTGAATCGAAATCATTTCGGCAAGTTTTTACGGTCTTATCAGCTTATTGTAAGCGGTGACCTTATAGGAATATGTCATATTTCAAAAAGCATCTAGGTATTCGTCACAACTTTGTCGTTTGAAAGAGGTTGGAGGCAATCCTAAAAAACTGCGAGAGACGAATGATAACTTAGCTTAAGCATAACTGTAACAAAATGATTAGCACAGGAATTGAAATCCCGCTAGCATCTTACTGATGAAATGCTCCTCCAAAGCGATGGCAATAATTGGTCTTCAAAACAACTCAACAGAGGTGGAATGGCAAGAGCTTATTACCCCATGTGCCCGTTTTTGCCGGGCAGTCTACCTCAAAAGAAGCAAGCCTTTCTTCCTCTGCACCATAATTTTTTATCTTGGGATTAAATGAAACGAAGTTCTAGCTTTCAGCCCAAAAATTGAGTTAAGTTGACGAGAAAGGACGTGGGAGTTACATGTTTCTACTGATAAGACGCGCTCCAAGCCCACACAGAGGACAATTAGGGTTTCCTTTTGAGAAGGCATATGTAAGCACAAATACAACCTGTTGAATCAGCAATCGTCACATTAAAATTATAAAAAGTTCCGCTTGCAACAAATCAAGCTTGGTTTTTCTGTTACATGTAAAAAAAACAACTCAAACTTTAACTTCATGGGAGTGTACTTACCACGCGAACAGTTCCGGCATTCCTCTATTCGCCTTTGACAACACCAAGGGTTAAGTCATGAGCGTCGTGAAGGAAATGAAGCATGAGTTAAACCTGCATTCAACTAGTTGCTGAACATGAGAAACTGGACAAGGCTTTCAGATCTCTGTGTGCATTTTTCAAAGTGATTACTCCAGAAGGCATGGTGAAATATACTCCTTTGAAGGTAAGCTATTGTCCTACATAAATCTACCTTGTGTTTAAATGCTATAGCAAGATTTTAAGGTGATCCAAAGAGAGGGAGTCCACAGGTGCAATTTGTTCTAACAGCACATTCTTTAGCAATTGTTCAATCTGGGCTACATGCCAATGCAAATTTCAGTATCAGTGTCAATTATAATACTATTTTTAAAAGCGATTTGATAAATAATTTCGTCCTTGAATCGTTTCAGCGCATAACTGCTTCGGGCTCTTGTCAATTGGGGAAGCACACCACTATTCTACTAGTTTTAATTCATTATCCAGTATGACTTATTTTCTTGCAGAATGTTTTGCCGAGTTTGGAACCACCGAATTTTTCGTATCATATTATGTTAAAGTATGAAATGCGTGTTCATAATTGCACTTAATAAGAACAACTGAAGCCCACGTCTAAGTGATTGCGCAAATTTTCAATGCCAGTTACTACGGCTCAACAGCTATTAGCGCTTCCCTTGCATTCACCATTGGAGTGCAACCACAGGGTGATAACTTGTTCCAAGGTCGCATCAATTTTATCAACGTGATGTTACTGATAGCTGATTCCGCCTTGTAGATGGAAACAAAACCGTCCAGTCTGCCCCATCTAATCAGCTGTAGACGTATAGCTAATTTTTTTAATTCACTTTGTGGTTTGGGGCTTTTGTAGTTATTACTACTCCCATGCCAGCCTTTTCCCTAATTGGTTCACAGACAGTTTTTAAATCTAATTTTGTGAAAGGAGGGGAAAGCTTCGACATACGTGTTATCACTTCTCGTTTATTTTCCATTTAATTTTACACAAACTGTATTTTAGATATTATTTGTTTGATTGTTAGCAAATCTGGTTTACTAATCATCTTCCAGTTAAAAGTTATCACCTAGTGAAATTGGACGAAATGGCAGTCTGATCAGAGCTATCGAATGCTAGGCCGGACACGTGGTGCTGCAGCAAAACCGAGCACACATGGCCGCCTCATCACTCACGCAACAATTGTCGGCTTATGTATTCTTTGGATGAAATTGCGCAATCAACACTTCTCAACACTCCTTTCATTTCTCATTTTGTACAGTTTAGCTACTTTGCAATGTCTAAGACTGATGTCAAAAAAAAATTAATTTCTCCAAATAGCTGTGTTGTTAAACTCTAATGGCAATGGTGAAGAGGCTTTGTTTTACCCTTTTTCAATTTGCAATATGCTTTGTTTTGTATCAAGGTTGGGGTGTGGCGTGATGTAAGCCAATTTGGCCTCCATGTATTGGCTGAGGTTTCCATGGCTGAGCGACGGTTTAATATGGCTTTAGTAACACCACAAAGTGGTGCGACGTTGTAGTAATGAGGTGTTGGCGCGTGCAATTTATCACATGATTCGCTCATTTTCAAAATTTAATCAACATTATAGCTTTGCCTCCAAAGCTGTTGACAACATTTTAAGTTGAACAAATTCTGTCAAACGTCAGCCCCATTCACAATGCTATAACAAAATATAATCTCCCCAAAACCGCTGCCTCATCCGATAATAAACCACGAAGGCACAACCACTGTGACTTGAATTTACGATTAACTTGAAGAAATATAGACTCAGAACTCAGTTAGGACCGCAGTTATTCCGATTCCTCGATTTTGTATTCTTCCTCCTCAAAGCCGTACAAATCGTGCTCCTCGTCGACCTTACCCTCTGTTCGCCTTCCTACGGCAACTGAATGCGTGAAAGCTGCGGCGAACAGGTGCCCCAACCCAATCGAACCTGAACGGCAGCGATCCCTGAGGAATGGATACATTGAATTGCGAAAATTAGCTTATACCGGCACCCGGAAAACAGGTAATTAATGAACCCACAATGCCTGTTTTTCAGATAAAGCATTCTCTCTAAAGTGCTGCATACTTTCACATCGAGGTGCATGACAATATACGCTCCCATCGAAGTCGATTTGAAACAATTTAGGCGGGGATGTGGTAAACGAATCCCAAATATCACAATTATCACTCCCGATGCAAGGGCTAGGCATGTATCTCGGATAAAGTAATTGGCAGTTAGCTTTATCCCTTCTGATATGACTTTGCCTATTAAAAGGGCTTTTTACAGTAGATCCTCGTATTTTCGAGTGAAAAAAAATTGACATACTAATTTGTCGTCGATGCTACTTGTCGGTCATTAGCGAAGACCAGTTGGTCTCATGCCACAAACAGGTTCAGAGAACGTAAATTTGACCACTAATTTGATCAAAAGAAAGACAAAGAGACTTACATGAACCACTCAACAGCAAACAACAATGAGACTTCTCCTGTTTGAACTCCGATCGACGATAAAATTGTTATTATGATGACTATACTCGAGCTCGGAACGTTGGGAATGGCAAGAGTTGCAAATCCGGTTAGCAGACTAAAGTAATGCGAATTTGCTATAGCCATGAGCTTTTTTCTCTGTTTAGCCACAAACACACACACACACACATAGCCACAAGTGATAGTATTCTTAGCTAATAATGGTTGGTGTTTCCATTTTGAAACTTGCGTTTGGACTAGGAAGCGGCTTAATCAATGGTAGTCCTTAAAGGTGTGCAGTATTTCGGCTCCATATGAAATGCTTAATGTCCATAGCTATTTTTTAGCAAGAACTGAATCAACTGCTTAAGATGCATTAGCACTCAAACCTCACTTGGTGTTGCAAACTCGGTTCACCCTTAAGTGGTAGTGGGATGCCTTTTGTCGTTAAGTTTGCAATGAATTCTTCATCCACATAAAATTAAGGTAGCTCAAGCCGTGCTTGTAAAGAATGCCACTGACGCTTACGCAATGATCACGTAGGTTCCAGCAGTCAAGTTGAAGCCCGTCAGTTGGGCTATGAAGACACAGGCCACGGCTTGAAACACACCTGAGGCATCACCTTTTAGGGCGGCAGAGAGGGGTATGACAAACCTACTGATCTTCTTCTGAAGGCCATAGCGGTCACATGTCTCAATCATATCAGGGATGGCAATCAGTCTAAAATATGCAAATATTTACTTGAGCAAGGTATAAACATTTGCACGTAATTATGCTTGAATCAGTTTTTCTTCTTTTCTTACTGTTGGTTTCCGTATTTTTAGCCTATACAATGCAATAAAAATGGGCAGATATTTTTACTACAACTTCAGACCCTAAGTTAACAGTATAACGACTTACTACTTTTGGAAAAGTTAATAACGGCGGTTTTAAAAGATGGCAGTCATAAGACCAACTCAGCAACAGCTAACGCGTAAATGAAAATCATCATTTCAGCAGTGAGGTTTGCATGATTTCAATAAGAACAGCTGAGACGAATGTGATTGAAGCGCCATGTATGCGCAATCTTAGTTCGTTTTATAATGGAACTATGCTATTCCCAAATAAATCCGATAATGGAAGCATATTCTCTCACAAATGGAACATTGCAAGGTTTAAAGAGGGACAAATAAACCCACGGAGATGTGGTGATGAAGGCTAAGAAGAAGACTTTGAATCCCATCAGCATAAGGCGGAATGGGTTGTGAAAGGAAGCGATGGCATAGACGACCATTTGTAGAATCATGTGTATGGCCAACGCCACCAAAACCGTAGCCATGAAGAGACCGAGACCCTGAAAGGTGCCAGATACATCGTCCACGTCCACAACGGCTCCCGCAATCATGAAGCAAACGCCCACCGGTGTAATCCTGCAGCCAAGCATGGTGTGATATCTCGCAGCACTTATACTCTTAAGTTAAGGTACTTGAAGGATGCAGTTGAGCAAAACAGCACCACAGCCAGTATGAAAAGTGATTTAAGACACTGAAGCAAGCCAATTTGCCATTATCTTGTATTTTCGAGTCGACCATGAAAAACCTACTTCAGGAAGCATTAATCAGCTAAGCTTAACCCTTGAACGGTAGACCAAAATTTTACCATTGCTGAGAAGAAGCTTACTGCAAGAACCAACGCATAAGAATGAGAACAGTATTGCCAAGAGACTCAAAGAAGTCGATAAAAGCTTTTCCTGCTTCACCGGCGGCACCGGCAGCGATGCCAAAAGCGATTGTTGTGAATATGAGTCCTGGGAAAGAAAGTACAGTAGGTGCAAATGTCGAGCACCGGTATTTTAGGCCCATCCCCACGTGATCTTCTAGTATAATGTTTAATTGCATTTGGTTCAATGCCAACAACGCAACTCGCAAAATTTCCTGCTTAATGCTTTGTTGAAGCATCCTCAGACTGGTTAAATTTATTTGGGGTTCATTAAACTCCGCTTTGGAGGTGGACAGTTGCCTAGAAACCTGAGATGATAGTGATGCTGATATAGTCAAAGGAGACCACCCTTTTTACACAATTTTAAGTGAAAGCATGGCAAAATTGGGCAGCTTACCTATCATATCAGTTGATTCAAGGCTGATTGTAGCTGATTCCGTTACATTTTTGACGGGAAAATAAGGCCACCGACGTATGGTTTTTGTCTGAGTAAGCAAAAATATGCAAATTCTTTTTTCCACTATATTCATGTCATTCAAACGTCCTAGTTATCACCCATTCCTATTCTGGGCTCATTTTGTCTCGACACAGCACCTACTACAGCAAACCAAACGCAAAACATTGCCAACTTAAAAAGTTGTTTATTTCGTTCACTGGAGAAACTAGTATGAAGATAATGAAATGGACAAGAACAAGACGTATTCGCATATTTGCATTAGCATAGCTCCACCCTGCAAGGGGTAGAGAGGAATTTTGAACCAACTTCTTACTTGTTACTACACTGCAATATGATTGGTATCACAAAGTGTACAAAATATCCTCATTGCATGCCTTATGTTATGAATGAACCAAAAGGCCGATCAGTATATCACGATTGACCTACCTGATAGAGTGTGAGGCCAACTATGTTGTCTGGGAACATATTCCTAGAGGGGAAACAAATAGACGCATGTTGATGAGAATTCGCAAATTGATGCGTGGAGTCTCGTCCACTCTCACTTTTCAATGATTTCGTTTTAATGCAGGTGGCATAAACACGCAACCACTTTACTAACTTTTCTCGCATCACCGTGGTCCACACACCATGAAATTGGTTTTGAGTTATGTCATGCCCAAGACCCAGTGGTACTTGGCCATGATCCATTAACATTTCCTGAATGAAACTGTTCCATTAATTGTAAAGTTATATCAAACATGGACGTGTGCCAATGGATTAAGAAATGGAATCGCAGCTCTTGAGAACAAAGGGAGAAATATTCATGCAAGTGCGGTAATGCATTTTCATTCAACAAAACTGTGGCAATGTTAGTACTAACAGAAAGAGGTCAGAAAATACATCTGACGTCGAGACAGGAGCATCGTCTGGTCCTGGTTCTTCCACCGTTTGGTTTACGGAAATTGACGTGGACAAACCTGAAGCAATAACGGAAATGGCGTGCTGACGGTATGAAAATGGGTAGGGAAAAATGTAAAAACAAAAAATACATATGGTAGCAGAGTATATGTGAAATGCATTGGTATTTCACACAGTAATTATGTAGTAAATAGGAGCATAAATACCTTAAGAAATTGGCTGCGATAGCTTATAAAACCCCTGAGGCTGTACAAAAATGCATGCCGCATTAAAGATTACACATTTTTGTCAGTCTACTGGTCCTAAACTAGCTAAAGCATTAGTTTGATAGTTTGCAGTGAAGTGGTCTTTTCCTGGTGGTCACTTTTTGACATAAAACTCACCCGGTTTAATGAGAACGGCCACAAGGACACCGATCGCGCCACTGATAATGTCAAAGCCAAATACAAACAGGAGTGCAGCCAATCCCATTTTACCGTTTTCCCGTGGATCAATCCTCCCCACAACTAAAATGCACAAGGTCTCGATAATGGCTCTGAGCTCCTCATTTTGCGTAAATAGAATCATATGCATCCGATCTGTCGAAGCAAAAATGTCTCACCTACAATGATGTTTGCGGCAATGACCGGTAAAATGGTGAGTTGGAGTAGTCGAATGTATATCTTTCCTGGCATTGCTGGATAACAGAAAATAGAGTTTTAAAGCAAATGGCGTAGAAATTGGCCTTCAGTGGTGATCATTTCAACCTGCTTTTCACATTTTAAATGTTGTTCTCTCTTTGATTCTCAAAACCAGCAGAGATGTTCCTTGGAATTAACACACTCGTAAAATGCGAATGCCATGGTACAGGACACACTGCGGACTCTCATCTTAACTGAATACATAAAAAAACTACTATTATTACGCATCCTTGAAATGACGTGGGAATGGTATAGTCGGAAAGGGAATTGAAATAAGCTTACACAAAGTAGATTATAGCAGCACAATTGAAGTGGTTCATAGAAAAAAGGTCGAACTTAAGGATTTCGAAGAATAAGGAATGGAATGCGTTAGGATGAGAGGAAGCACTCACCGATCCATGTGACTGCTGTTTCAGAGGGATGTAATCTGCCCACACCAAAACCAATGCCGAAGCCGATGATTACACCAATAAGTGTTAAAATAGTGAAAAGGTTGTCTTTTAATCCTTTCTTAAACTTTTCACCGCAAGTGGAGGACTTCTCGCTCGCCGTGCTAACACCTTCATCATATGCGTACGCATCCGTCCCTGACATTGGCTCGTGATTCATCAATTGAGAGCCGACGCTCCTGACTTTTAAGCTCTCTAAGCGGTAAGAGTATGTGGCAAATTAAGGGCTGTGAGCTTTGCCTCAAAAGAATTGGATGCAATGCCGCAGGCCAGTAAGAGACGCTGCAAATGTTGCAAAGAAGTGAGGCAACTGTGACACTTTATTGAGGTAACGTTGGCCTACGCTATGAACAGGTAACGGATAGAGGTCAGGACCTCTTCTCTCATGAACGCCTGGCGTGTGCAACTTTGGCCGATTTAGTTCTTCTCAGTGACATTTGCAAACTTTTGACGTGTAGTATAGATCTCCATGCAGAAAAGTATCCAAATTAGTTGTTACTTAATTGCAAGCGGCAGCAGCGGCAGCAACAACAGCAGCAATCTGGATATAAAATGCCAACTCACAAATTGCTTTACATGCATTCTTGTACACGAACAACTTGTGATGTGGCGAATAAGCAGAACTTACTCCCACCCGGTTGATCTTCAACAAGACGTTGAAAGTGGGGAAAAAGCTGCGTCCTCAGTCCACCACGCCTACAAGGCAAAATCACCTGCAGACAAGGCAATGCCTGCTGCGGCTGTGGAGTTGGTGGTGAGTCCAACGTTTAGGCGTGACCAACGCTATGACCGTTTGCTTAGCGGACGTTGAGATGCAAGCGTTGTTTCACATCACAATGTAGTCAACAAACGGCCATTTCCTAACGCTTCCCTGCTCACACGAAGTGGAGGACAAAGCAACAGCACTTAGAGCTCACTGTCATCTCTTATCCATGCACGCGACACTCGTGCACTTGATTTCCATCGCCACTTTCCTAGTTAATGAAGGTGCCATCGACTATTCCGCCACTCCCTTTCTGTACTAAAAAAAGGCTCTTCTGCGTTAAATTCGATTCGATTTGCAGTAGCGACGCAAATCCCCATTCCAATCGCGGATGGCGGACGGGTCTTGGCACGGTGCATTTTTGCCCCACTCATCACCGAAGCCCAAGCATTCCTTGGTCGTACATCCCACAACCACACTCTCTCCGAGTACCATGCAACTTCGAGCAAAAGCTTTTGCGACCCTGAACATGAACTACAACTACTAAAACAGACAGATTCTAATAATATTAAGTACCCTATAATATTGAGGCTCGAAGTGATTGTCAAATTGTAGAGGCCACAACGAAAGCACAAGAACAATCATGTGTGTTTTGCATGTCTGTTAGAAATGCAATAAATCATCGGTACTATTCGGATTCATTACATTTGAAACGGCATTCAGCATAGTTACTTAACCATAAGTGCTCTAAATTAAAATTTGTACATTCATTTGCGTTCATTTTTGGCCTCCATGTGTTGCACCTGCATCATGACGACGTTTTGCTTAAGTCAGGACTAAAGCGCTTTTGCCCTATTTTGCAACAGTAAAAACAAATAGTATCATTTTAACTTATTACATCCCTGGGAAGGATCCGGAATGCCTTATAATGGAGTTATTCTCCTGCTGTCTAGTAAAGTAATGAACGATTCCCTATTTCGTGTGTTATGCCAAAAATAACTGCACGATGTGGGTATTTTTATCGGTCTTTGACGTATTGAAGTATGAGCGGCAAAAAGCCCAATTCAAAGGATGAAGCGATATTCAAATACTTTTATTGGCTGATTTCCCTTCATGCTGGTTCTGCAGACAGTTTAGTTCCCATCTTGTGTTTCCTCTAAACGACTAGCCTCCGGACAGTCCCAGTAGCCTCCAGCCCTTTCTGTACGTCGGGAAAACATACTCTTCTTTAGGGGGTAATTCAGACATTCTTTTACTGAAATGCAACCCATACCTCATTCACTGGAACACTGGCGCCTTCCATTGAATGAGTATGAGCCGCTTAACACTGTTCTGTGCCAAATTTTCCAGGGTTCAAAATAAATACAAACAAGTCGTTCGTGCTAAAAAGCCTAGGCATTCTCATTTTAGAAATTTTATGGATCACATATCAGTATGTTCGTAAAGCTTGATTCCTTCGGCTAAAAAAATGAAGCAGGACGCATTTCTTCAATATTAAGGTAAATTTCTTCATGAACTCCGGTTTGTTTGGGTAAACACGTGGTATTAGTGCCTCGAGGATAGATTCTATCACTATGAATAAAATCTGGTTTTCGGAAAATAATTCCAGTAAACTCACATATCTTTTTAAAATATATCGCTTTGAAATTTCTCAGAAGAGGTAGATATAACATCTTAGTGGCAAGCTAAAGAAACAAAGTGACCCCCACCATTACCGAGGGTTATATAATAAAGCATCGCACTTTGTTTAACTGTTTTCTTTAATGATTTAGTGCCCATATGGCCATAGCATGGCCTCCAGGCCATTCCAGCAGCAAAAAACTCTTTTTTGCTGCATATATTTTCTGTTTTTGGATTATGCTACAATAGTGTTGTGTAATTTAGCCGCTAAAATAATGTGGCGTCAAATTTGTTCCCGCAAAAATTCCATATACTTAGGCTTCTGAGTTCGACTGTTATTTTGTGCTTGAGTGTAGGCCTATAATTCAGCAGTACATCGAATAGAAAATATGGTCTTCTCACAGGTTTCGGAGTTGATAATTAGTAGCTCTAGTAAACAAGTGCCCCATTAGATGGTCAGCAACAGTTTACCAACTAACAGTTGCTTTAATTTTACTGTTTTTAACTATAATATTATTCTATCCTTTCAAACAAAATTGTCATCACCTACATATAGTGGTGATTTTACAGTCAATCTGTAGGCACTGTAACCTTTCTCGTTCGAATAGCACTTTTTCGTGTGAATAGGCGGTATGTCAGGGATTGGTCCTGATACTGATGGTGACGATTCTGACCTCAAGGAATGCTTGCTTGAAACGCTTAAGGCTGATGGCACGCTTAAACAGATACAAGTGCATTATTTATGGTATAATTATTTTCATGCTAGGACCAGTTGAGTGCCGCCGTTTATGCTGCATTTTATCGCCAAACAGCACAGCCTGTCGAACGAACTCCTTCGCCACTAAATACGCTAATATCGAAGCAAAATGGTAATAAATACTCGGAAAAGGTGCACTTTTAGAAAGGTGTTACCGCTGTTTCCTTGTTAGTGGATTTCCTGCAGTCTCTTGGACTCAATAAGACTCTGAATGTTCTAATGCATGAAACTGGGCTCGTAAGCTCCTACACGGTTGTACGTGTTAAGTTATTAGGGTGAATTCAAACCGGAACCAAGGGATAGCTTGCTTCAGCGCTACAATCTGTCTGTTTCTGACAAAACCCCTGTACTTCCCGCCTTGCTGGATGCGTTTGCCGATCTTTTGACCGTGCCTCAGCAGTTGTCGAAAGGTTGGTTTTTTTTATACCCATTAAGCACCTACTATTGCGTTATTTATTCCTTAGC
Organism: Taenia crassiceps; assembly: GCA_023375655.1. Taxonomy (NCBI): domain Eukaryota; kingdom Metazoa; phylum Platyhelminthes; class Cestoda; order Cyclophyllidea; family Taeniidae; genus Taenia; species Taenia crassiceps. The sequence continues at coordinate 6,537,871 of JAKROA010000004.1, read as the reverse complement.
TTCTATATCCTTTTCGCCTATCCCTTGACTTGGACTTCCAGGTTCTCTGCTGTATTACACGTTTATGACTTGGTTGTATTAATTCAGTCCTCGATTCCTTTCAATGCTTGGATTCAATGTTTTGTTTCTTATCTTTCTAGCCGTCATCTTGGATCAGGACTCGGATAAGTAAGACTCTTTCTTTTGCTCCCATAGTCTATCATGGCATATCTAGAATTTTTTTTGCCCTTACAATCTGACCATGTATTCGCAGCATACTTTTCTCTGGAACTGTGCTGTTTACCTACTTAGCAACATCTACAGTTATGAGCTAGGACCTTAACTAAGAGATCCACCGAATGTTTGTTTTCCTCCCGTAGTCGCAAGTTAAAAATTTGTCCTTTTCTATCTCAAAGATACTGAAAATTTTCACTATTATCTAGAGGCCTAATGATTAGTGTCATTTGCGTAAAATTACTATACGTCTCGGACCAGTTCTATTTAATTTTTAGTGGACTTGACAAGCCGTTTTGCAATAACGGTAGTGTTACTGGAAACCTTGGTGGCAATTTCTCGCCGCCGCCAGGAATTTCTGCCACCTCCAAAGACCAACGTCAGCGCCGTTCCCCACCTCACCTTGTCGATTCTACAAAAAAAATAGGTAGGCTTATGTTTGTATGCCTCATTACACTCATTTCACATTCCAACGGTGTTTCTACTGAATTTCTATATTCTGCACCTTATCTCCTTTTAATTTCAGTGGGCTTACCTCTGCACTTTAACTTTCATTCTCTAGTCAAGCTTGCTGAATATCAAGGGTTTTGACTTCGCTCTAACAAAAGATTGTTGTGCTTTTACAGCTTCCCTTGAACCACTAACTTTTACCTCAGAGATGTTGCATTTTAAGGCTCTGTTCGACGACTAGGAATGCAAAGTAGCCACTCCATTCCATTTTAAAGCAATTTACAAGCTAACCTGCGGTTTGTGATTTAGGTGATTTTTCACGCGAACAAGCGGGTTGCCACGATAATGATAAGTAAGTCTAAATTCTTTCATATTTTTGAAGATCCCCAAAATTGTTCTAGAATATTACTGTTATTAGTGTACATACCATATTTCTATACCTTATTTGTATATTACGTGAAATTCAAGGACTTTGTCCTCAGGCGTTCACCAATCGCAACAGCAGTTTCAGTGGTCTAGTAGGCGGGACCTGGAAAAGGAGGGCGACTATGCCATTACTACCGACCCTACAGACGATCGTAGCGCCTACACAGCTGATGATGCACTCTCAGGCTCATTCACCGGTGACCATCTACAAGAGACACCTCGTTGTCAACATGTTGCCTCGTTTGCCAACACTGCGACTGGTGGTTCGCCTTCCTTCCACGCCGGTGGGTACTCCCCGACTACGACAAATCTCTCCACTAGTATACCCAAACCTCCGCCACAGCGTTATCCAGCCGATGTCACCGATGGTGACTCCGACATTGATTCCGAGGTAATAGGTGGCTTTTTAAATTGTTAGTTCGAAACGTTTTACAAAGAGGCGCACTGGAATTTATTTGAGTATTACTTGAGCTTATGGGTATTCGATTAGTAGGTTGACTTCTTTTCCTGATTTAGGCCACAGCAAGCCGATTTCGCGCATAGTTTGGCTTCTTGCCGTAAGTTTCCTAGTTCCACTAACGCTTCGCTCCATTTTAACTCACCTCTGATTATCGTTTCAGAGACTAACACTTATCTTTCGATCTTTAATCTAATAATATTCAGTACATTCAGTTTGGTTTGAGTATTTCCGTTAGGGCGGACGCGTCATTGACTTCTGCACCAGGCCTGATAGTTATGGGTGCACTCATGCTCCCCACGATGCCGCTCGTTTTTGATAGCCTTACCTACGCCGTGATTTCGTCATTTCTTTGGGACGAGCGCCACATCCTCGACGAAGAAAATAATTTCTTCGAATGACGTGTATCCTCTGTATGACCATGGGATTTTAAGCTCTTGGGGAGCCTTAAATGGGGCCTTTGGAACTAATAAGATTCAGCCAATTTTTTGTCACTACCTTGCATGCTCTTTTAGAAAATTTCCACTCATACGCATCAAACATGCTTTCTCCAACACAGGCTATCAATGATATAACGTTGAGCTCTTCAAAAGCGGAGGATTGTGACTACATGGAGCCGGTGCGGCGATACTTTTAGGTGGGTGACGCCTGGCTACGCATTTTGGCATCGTCGTCATCTCTCCTCTGCTTCCTCAAAGATGGTGTCTCTCCTTCTGGTTAATCTTGTTTTCAGGCTGTGACCTTGTTCTGTCTGCCTCTCATCCTCCTACTCTTTCCATAAATTAAAAGATCCTTTTGATGGTCGACCTGAAATGTTTATGCCTTGTTCCATTAACCCCCCTGTTTTCCCATGTATCCTCACACCGAATTCTGTACCAAACTGCCCAAATTGTAAGAGGAAACTGCGTTTGTTGACGACTGTCACCCCTCATAAAGTAGTCACTCATCCTGCAACAATTTCTCATTTCATGTGGCTTATATCATCAGTATTTTACTTTCACCTTCCTTGATTTTGGGCATTCATCAGTATATGTTTGCGCTCAGGCTGACCTCAATCCTAGTTCCTTCTCCCAAATTGTGGTATTTCACAACACTTATTCTCAATGGCTATTGCTTCGACGTACTACAGGAAGAGTAAGTCTGCTGGTCTCCTAACGTTTTAAGGAAGAATTTGGTACGTCGGAATGACTTAGTGGGTCTACACGTGTTGATTGGATCATGTTTGCATAGTTATTGAGGTTGACTTCCGACTGCGCCAATGGCACGTCTTGCCAGTAGATGTGGGGCGTTCTTTTTGCGTGTTAGGGACTTCAAACTGGAGTTGACACATTTACCTCACAATCTAGTTGAACTTGCTTGCATTTGTACGAAGCAACATAAGAGTTGCAGGGTGTGCTGGTCGAAGTTTTGATTCCATCCTCTTTGTTACAGTCTATTCTTAAGCAAACGTCACAAATCGCTTTATTTCAATCAGTTTACGGATTGATAGCATTAGCTTAAAAAGTTCAATCATAAATAGGTCTCGTAGCATGAGGCAATTTTCCTATCGTTGGGTGATTTTTAACTGACCGACATTGTAGATTAGTTGGAATTAGTGCATTGACACTTAAACAGGTAGATGCCTGAGGGATCCAGTCACGGTGTTTTTCTGTGTGCTCCTCGTATATGGCTTTCAGAGTAAATCACAGTGGGTGCTACTCACCAACTTATGACTTTCAATCCGTTTTTGATCAAAATGGTAATTTTAGAAGCTTTCATTTTCTCTGGAGGTGGTTAATGTTTCGCGGACGTGGTACCGAAAACATTATACGGCGACAAAGGTCTTACCGATACTAGTCACGCCGTCCACTACACGGATTCCTGCTATTCATACTCATGTTAGGTCGGAATATCCCCATGAGGCCCATTTATAATCACATGTTCACTTTCGCTAACGAAAAAAGCCTCAAAAGCAGCAATCCTATTTTTGCATTCACTGGTCCGAAGAATAACGCACCGCGAGGCCGTTTGAACAGATTTACCTGACGCATTGATCCAATGCCCCGTTGCGTCACACAAGGGCGCGGAATCATTGAACTGTGGGAAGCTTTGCAAGCATTGGGTCGGTGTTTCCGGAAAGTATCAGCGTGCAATCGATTACATTAAAAATACAATGCTAGGGCCGAAGTGCACCACGCTGAACGCATAAGATCGCTGGGGATTATATAAAAACGGTTACGGGTGTCAAGGTAGCTCACTCATCGGGGACGATGTGGAAGGCGTTTGAGTGCTGCCAAACTTGTACTCTTCAATCTCAAATATTAAAACTATTTGTTATTAATTACAACCAGCTTCTGGCCACATTAGCAGATGGTCACTTCATGGCTGACGTAAATGCAAAACTAAGGATTGCCGACTTCGTATAGGTTATGCGATTTTGTCAATGAATTCGATTAGAATCTGTCTGTTTTAGTAGTTGTAGTTCATGTTCAGGGTCGCAAAAGCTTTTGCTCGAAGTTGCATGGTACTCGGAGAGAGTGTGGTTGTGGGATGTACGACCAAGGAATGCTTGGGCTTCGGTGATGAGTGGGGCAAAAATGCACCGTGCCAAGACCCGTCCGCCATCCGCGATTGGAATGGGGATTTGCGTCGCTACTGCAAATCGAATCGAATTTAACGCAGAAGAGCCTTTTTTAGTACAGAAAGGGAGTGGCGGAATAGTCGATGGCACCTTCATTAACTAGGAAAGTGGCGATGGAAATCAAGTGCACGAGTGTCGCGTGCATGGATAAGAGATGACAGTGAGCTCTAAGTGCTGTTGCTTTGTCCTCCACTTCGTGTGAGCAGGGAAGCGTTAGGAAATGGCCGTTTGTTGACTACATTGTGATGTGAAACAACGCTTGCATCTCAACGTCCGCTAAGCAAACGGTCATAGCGTTGGTCACGCCTAAACGTTGGACTCACCACCAACTCCACAGCCGCAGCAGGCATTGCCTTGTCTGCAGGTGATTTTGCCTTGTAGGCGTGGTGGACTGAGGACGCAGCTTTTTCCCCACTTTCAACGTCTTGTTGAAGATCAACCGGGTGGGAGTAAGTTCTGCTTATTCGCCACATCACAAGTTGTTCGTGTACAAGAATGCATGTAAAGCAATTTGTGAGTTGGCATTTTATATCCAGATTGCTGCTGTTGTTGCTGCCGCTGCTGCCGCTTGCAATTAAGTAACAACTAATTTGGATACTTTTCTGCATGGAGATCTATACTACACGTCAAAAGTTTGCAAATGTCACTGAGAAGAACTAAATCGGCCAAAGTTGCACACGCCAGGCGTTCATGAGAGAAGAGGTCCTGACCTCTATCCGTTACCTGTTCATAGCGTAGGCCAACGTTACCTCAATAAAGTGTCACAGTTGCCTCACTTCTTTGCAACATTTGCAGCGTCTCTTACTGGCCTGCGGCATTGCATCCAATTCTTTTGAGGCAAAGCTCACAGCCCTTAATTTGCCACATACTCTTACCGCTTAGAGAGCTTAAAAGTCAGGAGCGTCGGCTCTCAATTGATGAATCACGAGCCAATGTCAGGGACGGATGCGTACGCATATGATGAAGGTGTTAGCACGGCGAGCGAGAAGTCCTCCACTTGCGGTGAAAAGTTTAAGAAAGGATTAAAAGACAACCTTTTCACTATTTTAACACTTATTGGTGTAATCATCGGCTTCGGCATTGGTTTTGGTGTGGGCAGATTACATCCCTCTGAAACAGCAGTCACATGGATCGGTGAGTGCTTCCTCTCATCCTAACGCATTCCATTCCTTATTCTTCGAAATCCTTAAGTTCGACCTTTTTTCTATGAACCACTTCAATTGTGCTGCTATAATCTACTTTGTGTAAGCTTATTTCAATTCCCTTTCCGACTATACCATTCCCACGTCATTTCAAGGATGCGTAATAATAGTAGTTTTTTTATGTATTCAGTTAAGATGAGAGTCCGCAGTGTGTCCTGTACCATGGCATTCGCATTTTACGAGTGTGTTAATTCCAAGGAACATCTCTGCTGGTTTTGAGAATCAAAGAGAGAACAACATTTAAAATGTGAAAAGCAGGTTGAAATGATCACCACTGAAGGCCAATTTCTACGCCATTTGCTTTAAAACTCTATTTTCTGTTATCCAGCAATGCCAGGAAAGATATACATTCGACTACTCCAACTCACCATTTTACCGGTCATTGCCGCAAACATCATTGTAGGTGAGACATTTTTGCTTCGACAGATCGGATGCATATGATTCTATTTACGCAAAATGAGGAGCTCAGAGCCATTATCGAGACCTTGTGCATTTTAGTTGTGGGGAGGATTGATCCACGGGAAAACGGTAAAATGGGATTGGCTGCACTCCTGTTTGTATTTGGCTTTGACATTATCAGTGGCGCGATCGGTGTCCTTGTGGCCGTTCTCATTAAACCGGGTGAGTTTTATGTCAAAAAAGTGACCACCAGGAAAAGACCACTTCACTGCAAACTATCAAACTAATGCTTTAGCTAGTTTAGGACCAGTAGACTGACAAAAATGTGTAATCTTTAATGCGGCATGCATTTTTGTACAGCCTCAGGGGTTTTATAAGCTATCGCAGCCAATTTCTTAAGGTATTTATGCTCCTATTTACTACATAATTACTGTGTGAAATACCAATGCATTTCACATATACTCTGCTACCATATGTATTTTTGTTTTTACATTTTTCCCTACCCATTTTCATACCGTCAGCACGCCATTTCCGTTATTGCTTCAGGTTTGTCCACGTCAATTTCCGTAAACCAAACGGTGGAAGAACCAGGACCAGACGATGCTCCTGTCTCGACGTCAGATGTATTTTCTGACCTCTTTCTGTTAGTACTAACATTGCCACAGTTTTGTTGAATGAAAATGCATTACCGCACTTGCATGAATATTTCTCCCTTTGTTCTCAAGAGCTGCGATTCCATTTCTTAATCCATTGGCACACGTCCATGTTTGATATAACTTTACAATTAATGGAACAGTTTCATTCAGGAAATGTTAATGGATCATGGCCAAGTACCACTGGGTCTTGGGCATGACATAACTCAAAACCAATTTCATGGTGTGTGGACCACGGTGATGCGAGAAAAGTTAGTAAAGTGGTTGCGTGTTTATGCCACCTGCATTAAAACGAAATCATTGAAAAGTGAGAGTGGACGAGACTCCACGCATCAATTTGCGAATTCTCATCAACATGCGTCTATTTGTTTCCCCTCTAGGAATATGTTCCCAGACAACATAGTTGGCCTCACACTCTATCAGGTAGGTCAATCGTGATATACTGATCGGCCTTTTGGTTCATTCATAACATAAGGCATGCAATGAGGATATTTTGTACACTTTGTGATACCAATCATATTGCAGTGTAGTAACAAGTAAGAAGTTGGTTCAAAATTCCTCTCTACCCCTTGCAGGGTGGAGCTATGCTAATGCAAATATGCGAATACGTCTTGTTCTTGTCCATTTCATTATCTTCATACTAGTTTCTCCAGTGAACGAAATAAACAACTTTTTAAGTTGGCAATGTTTTGCGTTTGGTTTGCTGTAGTAGGTGCTGTGTCGAGACAAAATGAGCCCAGAATAGGAATGGGTGATAACTAGGGCTAGGATGCTCTTTCCCTCCTTCACATTCGGCAATGCAATGTGGAATCGACAGTTTAAAGAAGCGAGCTTAACAGAAGTGAGGATATTAAGACTGGATGGGTTGGTTTTAATGGTAAAAGCTGTTATTTAATTGCAATGTACAAGCTTGTTTCTTTTGGGGTCGGCAACTTCTGGTGATAAGCACCTCAGTACAAAAATCACTTTGGGCTTTCTGTAGTTATTTATTTCTCCCTTTTACGCTGCAGGAACGCATCTGATTGCCATTTACTTAGTATTTTGACAAATATTCTAATGCGCTAAAAACCATCTCTGTCTGGCATTGACCACTTCTCCCATTTTTTCGCTTCTAATCAAAGCACTCCTGATTTTAGTTCCTACCCATGTGAAGTGAAAAAAAGTCAAAGCTTCCAATTTTTCACGATCGACATCGAAATAGCTTTTTAGGTTAACGGACTCTGGTATTTTGGGCTTTTCTGCTACAAATTAGCATTACAATAAAATGGCTTAAAATCTTCGCATCATTAGATGGGAATGAACTAAGTCAGTCTACTGGAACAGAAGGCGTTTGAAATGAAGGAAGCCGGACACTTTTTGCTAGAAAGTTGACGCGGCAGTTGTGATCTTGCCGACGCATCAACTCAATTAAGCTGTCAATGTTTGCATTTCAATTGGTAACTTTTTCTTCACTCTAAAAGTTACGTGTCGCCTTCTTCTTGTCTTACCTACAGTGAAAATACGTGGATAAGACCTAAAGTCCCGCAATATTTGGGATTCAATTAATTTTTTAGTGAGTCGCATGAAAATTAGTAGGTGAGAAGTGCGGCACATTTCATTAGCTAATCCTTACCACCCTAAATGGTTCAAAACTGCATTCATCCTTGTTATTTAACTCTGCCCTGCACACAACAAAGCAGTCTCAGCCGAAGCTTCTTTTGATTAGTTCATTTTTGCACAAAATTGGTTGCTCTGGCACTTCTTTGGCCAAAGAAGTGCACAGTAAGACTAGCTGAAACACACTTTCTTACCGCTTACTCGATTGTTCTTCCTTCATAACGAAACTGGCGGAAAATTATTGAAGTCATTAATCTTGCGGAGACTTCTTAAGCTACGTGACAATCTTGCTGTATCAGCCTCCTTGGGTGAATTTGGCGGTTGGCAACATTCAGTCTGGTATGGGCAACAATTTTTCTCACCTAGCTCCCTTTCAATACCGATTTTTTGCGAAATTACCTGGCTCTCTTGCATTCAATCGTCTGCTCCCAGTTGTGCCTGCTATAAATCATTCCCTTCCTGCATAGCACTACTGATTCAACAGAATTCTCTCTTATTCTGTTTAAATGACTTTAGCATGTGCAATTTAATTCTTTATAGTCAGTCATCGAACACATTGTACACGAATGCAAATGCATCTCTGGGACTTTCAAACTCGGCCAAAACGAATCCGCTATCTAAATTGCAGAATTAAAAGTGGTCAGATCGGCCGTGTTTTATTAATAAATCGAATTTTTTCACATAGTTTATGATATTTGGAACATTTGACTTCATTTAACCAATCTCGGTCATTCACCCATTAATACTGTTGAGACGTTTATTAGTAGTGCTGAAACTCGTCGGACTGGTTGTTATTCCACATCGGTCCCATCGCTTGGGCTGCGGCATTTTTCATGAAGGCTAAATCAAAATTAGCTTCCTACAAACGCACATAGAATGGAGTTTCTGAAGGCATTAGCTCCCAATAAGGCTATGGAAAGAACTGTTGTGCTCCACAGCGCTTGACCCTTCAATTGTTCTTGATCGCTCTTAGAGTAGCTTTATGGATGGAAATTCTTGCGGAAAGTTGACGAACTATTCATATTCCTCCTCCGTCACATGTAGCCTATCTTTTCTGGAAATGCAAGCTTAGAAAATCGTTGACTCCGCTAACGCCGTATTTCCCATTGGTAAGTTATTAAACCGCTTTATTATTGAATTGAAATAGTGATGAGCGATTTGGGTTGGAATAATAGAGACAGGCCAGACAAACAAATATGCATCCGAGCAAGGAGTGGAGTTTACTTCAGCATCAAAAGCGATTTATCTAACAATATTGGAATTTCACTGCTTTAAGAGCAATCCAATATGTGACTTTGTATAAAAATGCTTGCGGTCGTAAAGAGGCCAAAAAGAAATCTAATAACCTCTTGATCCAAGCTTTCCAAGATGGTGAAGTCAATATGCTTGTTCATTTCAGCTTTAGCATGACACCACTTTTCCCGTAGCGTCAAGATCCACTTCTAAGGCTATTGATACATTTAGCCAATCGAAGACACTGACAATGCATAGCAAGTGGGCAGACTTCAAGATCTGGCTTCCACCAATTCTTGCTTATTGAACTAAAATTGCAATTCAATGAGACTAGTTTACCACAACTTTGCAGAGGAACAATGCAGAGCACTTGCCCGGCTGTTTTTTGACACCCAAGCAGCCCAATTCTCTTGGATAAAAACAAATGCAGGAAACGTGTAGCATACTAAAAACCTTTGGTATTATTGATTATACAAATGAAAAACAAAAAATGTTAAGTTTTATCACACACGCACAAAAGTACAGGAGGGGAGGTGCGGTCAGAAGAATTCAGACCGGGTTCATTCATCCGTCTCCTCGTTCCTTTGGCTGGACAAAAATTTCCTCCGCAGGTTACAGACAGCGCCCCAGATTCGCAGCACAGATCCACCCCTAAAGACGTGAAGACTTGCAAATAAGTTGCAAACCTCGTTGTTCCTAACGGTTTTCCAAAAATTCAAAAAACTTTACGTAATTTGTAGAAAACAAGAAACAAGAAAAGCGCCTCTCTTGAAGCGCAATTTCGGCAAGTGCAAACAAACCACAAAAAGCTAACCACTAATGCATTCACATTTGTGCCCATTAATGCTTGGAAAATGATACTATAGGCTTTGAAGAACTTTGCGCAAGCCAAGCTTTCAGAACGCTAATTAAACGCTCTGTGAAACAAGGTCTGAGGTATTCAGTCACTGCCAAAAGGTCTAGAAGAGCATTTTTTAGGCCTCAGTTGCTTGCCTGAGCCCCAGTCTCCAGAGATCGTCCTTTGTAATCAACTCTAGAAAGTCCTTCTGGTCGATTTTGTGATCGGCAATCTAGGAGTAATGAGGACGGTAAAGCACCACCAGCATTCATATGATAATATAGATTATCAGAAACATGACTCGCCTGCTCTATATCACTCATGGGGATTCCAAGTTCGCTCAGCCAATTAAAAAGGGAAGGGAATCCAGTAGAGATGCCTGCATAGGTATGAGTTCCCTCACCAACACCGAAAGCGCAGGGTGCAAGTACGTCGTTCAAAGATAACGAGGATTTACTAAAGATTTTAGTAAAAGTGGGCATTAGTGCCCTGATGGATCCAGAGCACAAACAAATGATTTTGTATCACAGTCCGCTTCTAGTCTCAGATTAAGAGCAGAATTAGCATCTTGTAAATGTGACACATCATCAGCTTCCATAAAAATATTTATTAAGAAGTTTAGAAAGAAAGGGGGATCCGTAAAGCGCATGAACAAGTGAAGCTGGAAGCTCGATAGATGATATTAGAAACAGATCTTAAAGGTTATCGAAGCCCTCTGGGCGGACTCACGCGAGTCGTTCCAGTGCAGCGATGTAGGTCTCCCTTCTTTCAAGTTCACTTCGAAGAAGTTGGTTGTAGTTCTGAGTTACTTCTTTCAGTTCTTCAGTGATTCTTCAAAAAAAATTGGGAATGTGTTACATAGAAGGCAGATACATACGTGCATTTCGTTAAACCAACACATTAAGGGAAACATCCTCTATGCACTCAGTTTGGTTGGGTGGTTGGAAAATAAAACATTCAAGAATGGATTATTCAAGCCAAAACCGAAAAGCTGTTTGGAAAAAGTTATTTGCCTAAATAGTAAAGCAAATACAAATAATCACACTTTTCTTTGTTATGCTTCCCCTAATGATTCAATAGGGTATCCGTCAGCTTCCAAGATACTTTCACAAAGCCATTATTATTGTGATAAAGTGTGTAGGATTTTCAATGTATCGGTACTATTTTCTTAAAAGTCAGACTCGAGCTGCATAGTGCAGCTTAACTCGGTTTATGAAGTAAGAATTTTGCATGTTATAATTTCGGCGGCTTAACAAAATCATCCCACTATCTTATGTTACTGCAGTAGAGTACATCGAGAAAGGTTCTATAGAAAGATCTCAGGAGAAAGCAATAGCCGGAGCACCTGACTACCTGAAATCCCCGAAGACTAAACTCACTAAGTTGAAGCGGGACCACAGAGCACTGTTAATTAGTTAGCACGTCTCTGTACATTGCAGCGCTTTCATGCAAACAGATTAGACGCGTATACTGAATGTGGGAGTGTTGGCGGATGTGTACTATAGTCTGCGAAAGTGGTAAGACGTAGTTTCAAGTAAATTCTGATGACTGGATTGGATCCGACCAAAGGAAAAAATAGTAAAGTATGGACCAGCTGTTGTCTGATCGCTTTGCTGTCACATGCAAACACACAGATTGAATGCACGTTTTAGTCTGAGAAATTATCGCCACGAAAGGACACAATAACATACTGGGCATTGATGTGCTTCAAATCGCTCAGCTCCGATGCATTGAGGCTATGCTTCTGATGCCTTTCCGAATCAGACGAGGAAACTGTGTTGAGTGGCATCGTGGCACGTTTCACATAACGCAGTGGGTAGGCGTTGCGACGAAGTTGCGTACGGCGTTCGATGAGGCTGCGAACAGAAGGGGCTGGCTCGGAGTCGTGGTGAATGGTGGTGAAACTGACGTCATCAGATTCTGCACCAGTCAGATGCGAATCAGCAGGTGAAATCATTGAGGCTGGCGTGGGAGACTCTTGCACTACGGAAGCCTGTCCAGAGTCCGGCAAGGCGCTCGGAGAGACGATCTGCACGTGGCGTGTAGAGTGCAACCATGGAGAAGAAACCGCGCTTTCCGTAGCAAAGAATGCTGCTGGGGTCTGGGACGGCATAAAGCTTCGCACTCGTGAAGGTACGTGACGACCCGGCTCCAAATGCATCCGCTGACCAGCGCTTATGGTCTTGGTGCGCCGAAGAACGGCAGATTGCTCTTGAACTAGAGAATATAAAATAAATCAAGCAAGCGTGCGTCATACTGTGGTTTATTTTCATACAAATTCCTCTGCTGTGTTCTGTTGAACAAATTAGAATTTACTTCATTCTGAGTTAGCACATTAAAGTGGTAGACCGAATAAATTCATCCCTAAAGCGAATTGTGCGCAAGTGAATTATCCTAAGAGAGCATTATAAGACAATATTGAAAAAAGGTACTGTTGGTAAAGTAGTGACAACAAACACCAATTCAAAAAACCGTTAAGGCTTAGCGTTTAACAATTCCTTTTTAAAACCTCTCTTCTAGTCCTCGCCTTCCTAAATACAGATTTAACTCTAATAAACTATGGTAAATTGTGTTCGTGTACTGATAAGTGAAATAGTGGGTGCAGCATTTGCACAATTAAAGCCATGCCCCATTAAAAACAAAGCCCATTTGTAGCGAATCGGCTAACTCAAGGATAGACGCAAATAAAAACCCAACGGCCTTTATTTGTGAACAGAGGAATTTTATTATCTGTGTTAGGAGGGTCAAAAGCCCAAACATTTTTAATCATCCACACAGACTTACGCGCAAGCTGATCAATAGCCTCGACGGAAATTTCGTTGATCAATTTAATCCAAGTGAGCATTTCATGCGGTTTCTTTTGGCACTGACCACCATCCCTCAGAGGTTCGGGGAATCTGCGATTAACAACATACCAGGCCCTTTCAATAAAAGCCAAAAGCTGTTGAACCACATTTTCGGGGAATGTCATCTCAGTAACTCCTGGCTGAATGGTGAGCCTTTGTTGCTGTAGGATCCTACTAACCACGGCGACAAAAGTAAACTCGCAGGCTGGCTGGACCTTGTCGAAGGAGAAGGAAGTTGAGAATCGACGTGAGAGACTGCCCAGCATGGGCGCGTGACATGACTTGGAGTTTGGTGTAACCGTGGCGTTTCGGATGGTGGATTTCAGAAGGCAATTCAGCGATCGTAGCGAATCACCACCGTCCAGAATGTTGATCAAGAAGTCGAACATGCACTAAGTAGAGGGACAAGAATTACATTTATTGGGAGGTTTTATGACACCATAGCTTGCAAAATAAAGAGCATTCACGTAAATGAGTATATTGCTCCACTCTCTTGGCAAAGGTAGATCATCCAATTGTAAGCACCAAACTGTACAAGGATTTAATTAAAATTAAGTCTAATATGAAAATTGAGTTAAGCTCGTGTCCTGAATAAACAAATGATGCTGATGTGTTATATCAAAGTCGTCTTGACAACCGCATGCATCCGCAACAGAGGCCATCTTAAAAAAACATATTCCTACTGACACCCAAACGAGAAAAACAAATACTGATAGTCAGTAGCATGATGTAAGATTGTCAATCAAATTCTCTAAAATAGGACACTTTCATAATACTTGCTTGCTTATTAGGATATGAGAATAGTATGTAATGAATTTACGTTTACATTAATTAATGTGATATTGTACGGCATTAAAATTTTCTGAGGTAGAACTACCTGTTCCTCTATTTCAAATGGTTTCGCGAAGCGTAATAAAAAATAATGCAGCATAGCACAAATTCATAACCTCAATCAAGTCGTGCTCGTCGCGTTCACGAGAGGGAGGGATCATTTCTGAGGAGGTTTTGGGAGAGGTCGTTGAGATGCCATCCATATCGCCAGAGAGAGTACGGGAGAGGGATTCTGCGGGTGTGGGAAGACGAGAATAACCAACAGTTTGCTCCACCCACCAATTCACCACACTCGCCTTCGAATACATCAAGGCTGATGAGAGCTGTTTCTTTGCCTCGTCCGTCTAAAAACCCCAGCATCAGAGAAGACCCTTAGAAGTCAGTACACCAGAAGTTTTGATGTCTTCTCGTTTTAAAATAGAAGCTATTTGAAGGTGTACACATTGAGTGGCTCCTGGATGCACATTAAATCAAACATTAAAATCCAAATGGCTATTAAGGGCACTGAGTACGTTCTTTCAAATTCAGAAATTTATTGAAGAATGCATTGGAAAAAGAATATGACAATAGGAGAAGATTCCGGTTTCTATTCTCACTTCTTTATACTTCAACACTGAACGAAGGATGCGCCAAATTAGAGATGTATCAAAATTTCGTTAGCACAACCTTTGTTTAATAATACAACGGACCAGTGAATGTGTTGGTTATTTTGCCCTTTTAGCTGGCATTTGATGCTTTGAACAGAAGTAATGAGGTAAATACAGGGTGTTTATAATGATTGATAAAAACCATGGAACTAAATTCAAGTCTTGTTTCAATCGAAATGGCAGCACTTTGTCCTTGCCGAACTTAGAGGTTAAAAGAGCCGAAGTACCTTGATCGGGTTTCACATGAGGCTAGCGTCGAAAATCAAATCGCTCATCAAAATAACTGCAGATCTATGAAATTCTTACAAAATAAGAACGCGAAGGAACATGGCCCTACCTCAGATAAAAATCATAGCTTCCGAACGTAATAATAGGATATCAGTGGGTGTAGTCTGAAATACCACGAACTGGTCGATTATGGCATGAGTAAACTCATATCTGATATCCTAAAAGAAACCGTTGCCAAATAAGAAATTGTTGAAACTCCAATCGGGATGTTGTGAATCAAAGTGCAAACGAACATCAAAGTTTTTAATAAAAGGCCAGCCTCCTAGAAACATGAACGTACACTTTTAATTACGTTAAAATTCTCGGGGGACTGGATGCTACTACCGATGGGAGAGGTGAGGGAGATCTTGGAAGTGGTCAGCATGCCACTATTGTAGTTGGCATCGGAGGGTGGACTATGAACGATCTCCTCGGTAGGACCAAAGAGTTCCGCCCCTCCCGAGGTGCCCCCGTAAGATGCTCGTTCCCGTGAATGGCATTGCTCGGGCCGCCGACCCGTTGCCATCGTGGTTTTAACGTGCGTTGGCAAATCCAAGGTCTTCAGTGGCGACAGCTCCTGCTGTGACCCCTGCAGGATTGGCGCTGTTTGGCTTGTGGCAGTCGAGAAGGTTCGTGTGTGCGAAAGGAGTGTATTTGAGACTTTTTTCAGTTGTGCTTGGTCTATTTTAAATTTCAAATAAGCGGCGTCATATTGCGCGACTTAGGCCTTGATGACATACGAAAATATAACAATTTTTCACGCTTACAAAGTCATGCTACTAAGGACGAAATCTGCCAGGGAAGTTAAAGCACAACTTCTAGTCTCTATGACTTACGGGCTCTCTAGTCTCTAAGGTTCACTGAGCTTAGGTGTGTGTTGGAAATGGCTACGACTTCTACAGTCCCGTAGAGAAAGTAGAACTGAAGGTGTTAACCTTGATGCGGAAGATTCATTCACCTAAATGAGCCAGTCTACGTGAATTGGCGTTTATGTGAGCATGAATTGGAACACGAGTAATCTTTTAATGGCATAGTAGGTGATACATGACATTACGAAAATCTAAAAGAACCTTTGACTATAACCGTGGAAGCCCATGCAAGTTGAACGTATCAGTCCCCCAAGATCCATACAAGCAAGCCCGGAAGGTCGTCGATCTCTAACACATTACCATGAGGATAAAACAGTGGAACGATTGTAAAAGCCATTCTCTATCAAACCCTCTAGCAAGCAAGTTGACAATCATTGCTGAGATAAAAAAAGCTAAAGAAAAGAAGTTAAAGCTAAGATTGGGATGTGATTTTGTAACAGAAAACAAATACACTTACACGGCAACGCGCTAAAGGGAGTAACTTTTCTTCTCTCACCCTGATCCTCAGCAAGGGGTCTAAATAAGATGGCATTTATTATTCAACGGATTAAAGTGTGGTGTGTTACGGCACCAGCAGTGCAGTGAAATATTGACAAATACATCATTTGAAAAAATGACTGGTAATCTCCACATCCTAGCCGCTAAAAAAGTCACATCCACAGTCAATCTTGAAATAAATGACAAGGGTTGGCATGCGCATCTCATACGTACATCAAAATCCAAAGTTTGTTCATAGAAAGGCGTTAAGAAACATCAAGGGAAGGCCAAGAAACGTAGTCGTTGAGAGGTTAAAATAGGGTTGTCACTCATTTAGTTAAGCAATTAAAGATCAGAGGACTAACAAACAATTACTCCAACTGTTTGTTGTGCAGATTAAGGGTGAAAAGACCGAGGGGTGAAGTAATTTTGAGCTTCATGGCTTCTTTAAATCGAAGCCCTACACGAAATTCCCCACTGGCGTAGGCGTGACACGGAGTTAAGGAGTGCTTACGGAAGAAGCTTCTCAAATTGCCTGGTACTGTGGCTGATGAAGTAGTCTCACACTTTTTAGTGGGAGGGAAGTGTGTAAACTGCGTATACAAACTGCATATCTGCCACCCATTAATTTAAGGATTGACTAAATACACAAAAGATATTTACTATCAAGATCCAGTATTTTGAACGCGTATCAAATCCCATTTTTGCGTGATATTTTGCTGTAGATCCAATTATAGCAATTTTAGCTGCGGCAAATCTTTCATGGGTTTAATGTTCTAAATGAAGGAAACCCCAGTACCGTTACCTATTTTAAGTCAGTACCCATCTGAAATCTTCGTAAAGCACCTAAATGCAGCGTTTTTAGGCGAAAACTCAAAGAGACTCGAGATCATTTGCAGTTTTATCAAAAATAATAAAAAAACAAGATTTCACTGTGTTACAGCGGCATCCGTGTAGCAAAGCACCATTAAAAATCAAACCTGTTCCCCAGGAAATGAGTGTTCTCAACCATGTACTTCTATAAATTGTGCTTCTTCACCGTCTCACCATCAACAATACAGATCTGGTCATTCCACAGTTTTTGAATGCAAAAGGAGCTACGAATCGCTCTCGGTTGTTATGAGAAAACCTGCCTTATGTGTAGAAATACCATAATCTGGGCTTCAAGCCATGCCATTTAGTGGCAGTAAAAATTATCAACGCAAAATTGAAGTGAATGGAATTTGCAGCAAAGCCGCTTGAACTGGAATCTGATAATGATTTGGAAGTGAACCCATGCTACCAGTTATACCATTTAGTACGCCCTAGTTATTCCACATTGAGAATTTCACCTCCATTTTCGACTACCAAAATGCGCATGCTTATGTGAGGATAACACCTACAAAAATTCGTTTTCCATTAAAAGAGATGGCATATAAGTGATCAAATAAGGAAGCTCTTATACTGATTGGTGAATTAATGTGACATTACATTACCTAGTCTACAGGGGCATGTCGTGAAAATCTGATAAAAAATATTCTTACTAAAATGAGCAACAGGATAAAGGTGGTCAGACAATCCACCCAGTTGCCCAGGCGAGACAAAGACTGTAAGAGCTTTCACGCCTTTAATAGTCAAATCGACAAAGAAAACAATTGGATATTTAGGTTCAAATAAGAGGCCCTCGACCCGTTTCTGGTCAATACATTGAGAGCATGAATTGGGGATTCAACAAAATTTAATTGAACTTCAGCTGGAACATGATGCGTTCCTTACGCCAAAAGTCTAAACGATTTTCTTATATTATTACTCCAAATTCACTTCAGCAATGAGTACAACTTCTAGGATTTTTGGTTTTATTATAAATTGTCAAACATTAGAAACCCACTTTTGTATCAGACCAGCGCCGGTTAGGTTGAGTGGGGCAGCGGAATCAGGAGGCCTTGCTAAAATAAAAATACTCCACTGAGATCGTAGCATTGATTAAAGCTCAATGGAATGCTAAACAGATGAAGAGGAGGATCCTAAACACCACGTGTAAAATGAAATAATCAAACTGCAATTAAGTGCTTCGCTTCTTACGGCGACGCTGAATAAAGTATTTTAACACGTGTAGATACAATGAAGCGTCGCACGCAAGTACCAAATTATCAAAATGGACAAGACGTATTCAGCAGCGGTGCAAAGTGAGTGATTTTCAGCTATCTGACAAATGTGTAACGATGCTTCAACTAAGGACATGCTATTTTCTCTTAGCTGACGGAATTATGCAAGACCTAGGTTTCCCTGTTTCTTTGCATTGTTGCTTGTTAATTAAAATTTAACAAAAATGAATCCATTTCTATCAGTATGATGATGCTTGAACGGACTGCGTGAGTGAGACGGAAATTCAACGTCATGGAATGTTGCACATTCTGCGATGCTGGACACGCTAACAGCAGGATTAGACAATATGAGTAAAGTTAATCGCAATTAAGCTAAATAGAGTACTCACGTGACAATGATTGAGATAAATAATGAAGTCAAGTCATGGGGTTGAAAAATTCCCCTTGATTAAATCATTAACTAATTTGGTCATGAAATTAGCCTATGATCATTATTAACCATACAGTTTCTTCCAGTGCCCGTAGCAAGAAATAAAATCTGAAGAGCATGATATTGAGGAGTTTTAATTAAAATGCACTTGTGGTTGTTGCCATAAGTTATTGGCGCTGCACATGTTTAATGGCTGAAAGTGCTTAGAGACCAACAAATAACTTAATGGCTATATCCATACTTTATCCAAAGAGTTATCAGGAAAGCTAAGCACCTAGGCCGGCAGCAATAGCTTGGACATCATAGTCTAGTCAAGCTGATTATGTTCAATAATGAAAGCTAGCAGGCAAATGGGGTCATAGAAAACTTACAGACCTTGCTGCAGCAGCACAGAATGTTCGAGGAGCAGAAATGCGAAAATAAACCCATTTCCCCTAGATGCAGATATTTTTACAACCCTAACTTTCGATAAGGTAAATCTCAATCACTATCATGCTTCGCTGCAATTTTGTGCTGCTTTTGAGACGAAGTTAGAAGAGTACTGGGCTACGATGCTCGCGCTAATGTGCACGGGCTAGCAACACGAATCCAGGGCCAAATTTGCACCGATGCTGAATCGTTATTCAAAAGTTTGAAGGCACAAAACCTGTACAGAGAAAAGCTGTCTAATGAAATACGCGAGACCTGGATGCTGTAAGGTACGATACAAGAATGTGAGAACCAGTCGCGGCCCTGTACCCATTTGACAAAGCAGCGGGCTCCTCTGAAGGACAATGACCTTGAGTCAAAAATAATCCTCATGGTCTAGCTACTTTCGGGTAGTTTGCATTGGCACGAGTGATTAATCAAACTGTTTAATGGAGGGGCATTCTTGATTAAAGAACAGAGATGTTTTTAAGGTGGAATAAGAATGCCGAGGCGGAATTAAATAGAGTTTAAAATGAAATGAAAGGTACACAAGTACTTACGTGAGGTGCCTCTCTTTGGCTGAGGCCTGCCCTTGTGTCTTTTATACCTAAAAAATACAAGTGTTAGTCAATGGATGTTTTTGAATAGGGCACCCAGTTGCAAAAAAATTCATCAGGAAGTAAACGGAGAGCAATACTTAAGATACCCATAGGGGAATGGTAATTAAAAAGGAATGCATTATGATAATTAACGGTTGGTGCTTAGAGTAATATTCCAAAAAACACCAAACTGCCAATATTTGGGGCTCCAACATCAGTTTGGTGTAACAGATTCACGTTAAGATTTAAATGACTGAGTTTTTTAACAACAAAATGAAATACCAACATAAACACTTGTGAAACAATTATTGCGCTACGCAGAAAATTCTCACCACCCTTGCAAGGGATAAAAAACCCCATTTCTCCTGGTCAATAGCAAACCAAGCTTCTTCAAGGTTACTTTTCTTCAATTCACTGTACTGTTTTAGTTAAGCCTTAAATGAAACTCAGAGAAACACAAAAAAAACAATGTACAGCATCTGGAGAACATTTAATGCGAAGCCACCAAAACACACTTTGTTAGCTAAGTTGCACAGATAGTAAATTAAAGTAGGATTGTTCACCATCAAAATCTTACACGTTACCCTGCCTTACTCAACACTGGTGATTTAATAGAGGGGCGTGCTTGCCATGAGCGTCACACCTCATTCTTCAACTTACTAACCACAATCTGCTAACCTTCCGTCGGATGATTACTCAAATCACATGGTTTCAGAAAGTCACGATAGAATCGTCGATGGTTGAGCCACCTTAATAAATCAAGGCCCCACGTCTACTCTGCGAATATCAATTAGGAGTTGTACTGTCAACTTATCTGAAAAGAGGACGTAAATGAACTCCGTTGTCAATTTCCCAAGTACCCCACCAGTAGTATTAATCTTCTTTTAATTCAATTACCACGAACGCAAGTTTCTATGATATGATAGAAAGAGAACTGCAAACAAAAACCCAGAGCAAGAGGAACTGGTGCTGACCCTACAATAATTTCTTCAAAACCACGCTCCTATGCAATAGTGGCCTAAACTGGTTAATGAAGAATTGTGGTACCAAACATTTCTTACAAAAAGAAACACAGGATAAGCCATTTATCAGCAGATTAAATTCGACTGCCCATTCCACTACTCCGGCCAGAAACACCACAGCACCCATCGTCAATTGAGAGAGAATCTAAATATGTAGAGCTGATTGGAGGATCAAACCAAAGTATTTTGAAAACTCCATTAGTGATTGCAGGAGTATGGATTACACAGTGTGGTTACTAATTGCATGCACACTCTAGCGCAAACTGGCCTCAACTGCCAAAAGAAAAAAACCATCAAAAGATAGTGAGACTATGAGTTACCATTGGATTAGGCTAGCCACAGAGTAGCATCATGCAGGTGCGTATGCATGAGCAGGATCAGAGTATGGGAGAAAATTAAGGTATTTGACATAGTTCGCAGGTTTGTCACTATATCATACTAAAACCATTGCTGGAGAATGCACAGCATGACTCCATTGCCGTTAATTTACTGCCAAGGTTTATGGACGACTGATTCTAGGCCTACTAATACCAATTTTGCAAGTGATGAATCTTTTACCGAAATCCACGGAAACAAAGGCGGTTTTGTATAGATTACGCTACTGCAATAATTGCCGCAATTTGATACAATTCACAGAATACAATTGCTTAAAAAAGACTAAACTTCAACACACTCATTTGTAAAGAAGCAAGTTATCAGTGCATGATAAAAGAACCACATCCGATCGAATGCAGAGTACAAATTGCCTACATGCTACTTTAACACTAGGGCGATTCTGAAAGAGTAGCACATTTTTGGCAGAGAAATAATCTAAATGGTGTTAGAAATGAAACAAATAGAATGGTCAAAATTGCATGGAAGATAGGCCCACACTTTGGCAAAAGGGCTGTATGGAACGGCATCAGTTTGCCTGGTGAGTGAAAGCATGAAGATGCTTCGCCGTGGCATGTAAGGTCACCACTAGACCTGGGGTTGCTGTTAGCGCTTCCCGCTATGCACACGCACATACACACATTCGCATGCAACTTTTTTTGCCTGCCTGCATGCAAGCACAAACAGCCAAAGGCTACAAAGCCACAGAGGTCTTTACCTCAGGCTGCACCAACTTGTGCCAAAGCAGTGCACAACATGATTCCAATCAGGTACCATAAGCCTACACCAGAGGAGAGGTGCGGTGAGGGGTGCGCTCCTGTCGGAAACTGGAACGGATAAATTCAACTTCGTCTTGATGCGCCACTTTAAAATGTGGGTCTCTCGACTTCGTTATTTCATTTATGCAACACTATACCATATCAAAAGCATCCATTCGACACACCATCAGAGGAAATCGAGCATTTAAGGTGTATACGGTTAGCTTATCATTGTTGGTAGTGATGCTGCCCAGATTAAAACAGTTAGTGAACACTATGTATGTTGGGGACGTATTAACGTGTGAAAAATTAATAGGATTGTAGAAATGCTAAACAATCAAATCTTTGCCAACATCGGTGAGGCAAAGTACGCTCAAATACTAGTCCAATAGATTGATCATATTGACACCCCAAAATTATGCACATCCATAGATGAGCATGGAAAGACTACGATGGATCCGACGTCCACGCAGACATGTGCTCGTTTTCGTACTTTATTGCTGCCAACATATACAAGAATGAGAAAGCGACTGCCTCCCGTGGCACTTGCGTGCGTGTGAACGTAGCCGCAACGCAACAGGCCAACGGTCCACATAGACGTTTCAGTTTCTGGGTGAATGTGAGAAAGAGCCCACTAGGGTCTTAGAGACATGTTTATAAAATAAACGCACATGAGAATGAAAGGATCGGTTAGAAGTTCATCAGCACTTGCTCGCTTCTCCGGATCGATTTCAAAACAACGCTTGATAAATGCTTTGCAAGGTTCTGGAAGCTCTTCTGGAATATCCGGGTGTGCGCTGTAGTAGCCCGCTCGATAAAAAGCTGCGAATGCATCAAGCTGTGTGGAACAAAACGAATTCAAAGCTCGTGTAGGGCCATCTGACTGCATAGCAAAAAGGCGATGAAAACACTGCCAAACTCATACCTCATGATAGGGAAGTTTGCCTGTCACCATTTCGACAACCGTACAACCAAAACTCCATATATCGGCAGGATAACCGTAACCATCTTTTGAGGCATTGATGAGTTCCGGAGCCATAAAGCGCATGGTGCCTAAGATAAAGACAGCAAATTACTGCAGACTGAAAGTAGAGGCATTATTCTCACCCGAGAAGGACTACCGA
The DNA here is from genome assembly GCA_023375655.1 of Taenia crassiceps. Taxonomy (NCBI): domain Eukaryota; kingdom Metazoa; phylum Platyhelminthes; class Cestoda; order Cyclophyllidea; family Taeniidae; genus Taenia; species Taenia crassiceps. Next base: position 6,515,050 of record JAKROA010000004.1, on the reverse strand, counting down.
AATGTTTACAAAAGCGAAAATATGTAGTTAGATAGACAAATTTCAATCGACTGTGCAAATTTTAGGGCGGTTAACATCACAATTTATTGAGTAACTGGAATGCCATGTAGTAGCACCAACATTGACAATTCATAGCGCTTAAGTGGGTAGGGTGCTGTGATAGGTTAAGGTGTGTGTACAATGTTGAGTAACCCTATTGTCCTTTCAAGTAGGTGCAGGATTTAATAGATAATAGATGTGGGTTTTGAGAACCATGCGGCGCAACAACCATTAATCAAGTATTATGCAATCGAAAATGCTTTGAAGATGAATTCATCTACACTGAAGCGCCTATTAGATGTGAATGCTGACATCAATTAACCGATCACATAAATGACTGCAGCATCACTGTAATAGAATCCGTTGCCAAAATCGCTTTAGTAAGCCAAATGAGCGGTCCAGTAGTAAGCGTACGGGCGTGATTTAAAAACATACCGGTGACAGTGCCTGCCTTTCTGATGAGACCGCCAAGTCGCTTCGAGGCACCGAAATCGGCTATTTTTAGTTCGCCTCTGTACATGTTAACCAAGATATTGTCGCCTTTAATGTCTCGGTGTACGATTTTGCTGGCATGCTAAAAGGAGCACATATAAGTTAGCATATGCAATTCATTTTCTGCTTAAGACGAAATGCGACATGTAATACGCCAGTAAGGTTGCAACAGGCCTTTCAATCACATTTTAGCGCTGATAATTTTATGGCCACAAAACAAAAAAATACCCATCCCAACAATAAGCGAATAGCCAATTATTTCAAATGGAGATAACAAGCTTAAAATAGCCTCAATATCCTCACACAGAAATCACTTAAATTGATCGAGTAGTTTTTTGTCACAAGTAAGCCAAATGGAATTGAATTATGCACTAAAAACAGCCCAATAGCTCAGTAAAGCCTATGCTCGTGGCATTCATAGTTGGTTACACAGAGAACTCCACATGAATACGTAAAACCCCTTTAAAGAAGCACAGTGCACAAATATTTGAGCACATGATACTTTACCATGAAGGTGGTATCGGGTAGCTTACGTTTTCCCAAGGATTCATGCAAAAATGGGGCAAAGTTTATAAGTTAATTCGAACAGAACGCTGATTGCCATAATAAGCATCTTATCACAAAATGCTGGAAGCCTACACCAGACACCCAATAGATGTCATTCTTACCAAGTAGCGCAAACCCTCGAGAATTTGGCTAGAGTAGTGTGAAACCGTTTCGTCTCTTAGACCTCCAATTTTCTTCAGAAGAAAGCCAAGCGATCCTGGAAAGATGATGGCAAGAAAGCGTTGTAGCAGAAACAACATTTAAGTGAAATAAAAACAATAAAAGGGTAAGTAAAGCGTGACAAAATTAATGCAGTTTACATCTGATTTTCTTTTGTTTATTTCTACACCCTAGCAGCTACAGTAATTTCCCAGCAAAAAAATTATTTGCAAGCAGTTTAACACACTTCGCGTGATAGAACAGCGTTAACCTAGCGCCAGTAATTATTACCCATTAAAGTGGAGGTCGCAATTCATAAGGATTTGAGTTACTATTGCTTCTTTTATCACACCGAAACGTTGATAGCAAAGGCAAACCATGTGTATGATCTGATTTGCACGAATTTTGAATGCGAATCACCTCCTGGAACATGTTCCATGAGAATTTTTAGGACCCCATCCTCATACACTGAGCCGAGGTAACAGACAATGTTGATGTGATTGAGACGCGATTGTAGATTGATTTCTTCAATCAATGGTTGAAGATCTCTATAGGAAACAATGAAAGAGAATGAAAGTGTACGCAAGTATTAAAATGCTCTGCAAAATAACAAGTGTCATCACAGAAGCTCACTTTTGGGGAATGTTTTTAATTTCCTTAATGGCAATCTTGACCTCTCTGCTAAGCTCCCGACCAGCGTAGACTGTCCCAAAGCTTCCCGAACCAAGAACGATAGGATGACCACTTTCATCAAATTCATAGACGAACTAAAGTTTCAATTTTATTTAATAAAGTGCGATGCAATGTGCCCTTCAAAATCAGACAACTCATTTGTTTTTAAATTAAAAACAAATCAAAAAAATTACATCGACTGGGATAAGTAGAATTTGAACCTTACAACTGGAGAAGGTCTCATTGTGTTAAAGATTTTAAAATAAAGCACGTCTGCACGCCAATTCAAAACCCATTGCAAAGACGTTAAAAATAGAAAAGAAAAACCGGAAATCAGAGTTTTTTTCAAAACAAGCTACTGCAAGATTAAGTAGCGTCAACATCATCATCGCATACATGGTTTTGAGATCGAAAAATGGTTTATCAATAAAGGCAGACGCAAGACAGTAGCCGACTGTGCTATGCTAGCGAAACGAACTTCCGTGGTCTTATCCGACTGTTGTTATACATATTACTGGCAAACAAATAAAAAATACACCGTCACTTCAGCGTATGAACAAGCATAGAATGGAAGTACCTTAATAGGTTCGTCATCTTCGTGTTCATCAACAAGATAATTATCATACTCCGAGAGCGAAGCTCGAATAGCAGCTAGAAATCTAAGTGAGAAAGGCGGTTGGATTAAAAGACAAACACATTAATATTCTCACGGTCCACAGTCAAAAATAACAAAATAGGTAATTATGGAGCACAAAAACAGGCAATTCAATTTTTGGGGACAATTATACAGTCAAGTTTGATCTTCACTACGAAATACAAAGTAGCATAAAAAACATGCAAATCAAGAGTACTAAGCACATACTCAGTCCGCGAACGTTCACAGGGAAAGAAGATGGAATAATCTTCCGCCTGAACGGTGAAAAAGTAGAGATTCCGCTTGTCCTTTGGATTGAGGCTGAAAATTGTAAAAATAAAGCGCATCTCGGGTTCGCCTAATTGCAAACATTAAAGGAGCTGTCTGAATATATCAACAGTACGTTTCAGGTGGTCTAAAGATAATTAAGATGGCCTGTTTAACCAACAAACCAGGTTTAAACGAGAGTCTTCCAGATCCTCACCAAACAGTTGCAATTAATGCCAAAAAACCAAATAAATCATGCATTCCTCCAAAATGACACATTTTGCAAGGTTGGGTGAGCAATTAACATTCGAATTGGTGAGTTTCCGATTTGCAAATGATATGGACACTAAGACACTGCAAACATTTACTTTTTGGTTGACAACATTGCAGAGAGGTGGTTTTGGCCATATGCAAGTAAATTATTGAGGAGGAGATTCTGTTCATGAAGCGTCGTTAGCGGATTGGATAATCGGAGCACTCACCACGACCTCAAATTCGTGCAAATCAAAAATTCATAACGCACCTAAGCCCCTTGATATCCTCCTCGTAGAAAACAAGGTCGTGGGTTTGATTAACTCGGAGGTTAGAAAGTGGCGTAGATTCGCCTTTCTCCGAGCTGTTCTCCTCCGCAAACGTGAAAACCATGGGTGTGACGGCACGATGAGTGGAGGTTTTTGGAGGCGGCTGTTGACTACTTTCGATGTAGCATACACGCATATTTGGCTTGTCCGAATGAGCATGGAGGTGAAGATGGGCAGGTCGCAACTCTTCTCCGCTCATGTCCACCAACAACACCGGAAAGTAGATTCGCAGTGGTGCATCAGTCCCCGGCGTCTCGCCAGGTTTTGCCGCCTGCTTCTTCTCATCATCCCCATCCTCATTACCCCTCAAGCTCTCTGACGACTTTTCCTTGGTTTCTAAAGCGTTATCGTTTGATAACTTTGAAATTCGCTCAAGAAGTCAGAGCTGCTTAAAGCATTAAAAGTGAGTTTCGCTTCTTGAAACAACGAAGTTAACTGCAAAACTCCGGGACGTCTATCTTCGCATGGCAAAGTAACTACCAGTAGTGTTTAATTCCTGTTCTTTAACGTAAATACCAATAATCATTGGTGTAAATTACACATTGAAACCAAGCTTGGGTATAATGTGAAAGGAGTGTGAGATGAAAACTGGACGATAAGTTGGCTGTTCGGATTTATAGGCAGAAATCAGTATCTATCAAATGCTTATGGCATTCATAGTAAAGAACGACCAGAAGGACCGATGTTTCTGACTGATAAGTACTCCAGTCATTCATCTACTATGAATATACCCTCTTATTATGGAAGACGTAGCATTTATCTCTTATAGTTCCTTTGAAGATACCATGAGATTCACTTGGCACCTAGAATTCAAAATGAAAGGGCCTATTTGGTTAATGTTAAGGTTCCCCTAGAAACTTGCAAGCCGTTGAGTACTATACTAATTGGATGCCATGAAAAAAAGGTTTGCTTGCATGACAATTACTAAGGGGAAAATTGGAGGTGGCAATTTGAAAACAATGAAATAGCCAAATTAAAAGATGGAACATGTGTTTTAATGACCGCGTTTGCAAAAAGCACATCCTTAATGGCTTCATCCCCCTAAAGATGCATGTACATTGGGGTCATAGATCAAGGCGGAGCAGCAATTTCGGATTGGCGCTTGCTCCCATCTTACCAGGATTTTGGATGCACTCCTGAAAGAACTCCAACCAGAAGTTGAAATGCTAAAAGATGGAAAACGAAAAAAGCACCCAACTTGGCCGTACGCAAGGTTAGTGATGCAGAGGCACGTGAGAATCTACCTCCATATCCTTATCTGTTGTGTCTGCCCTAATCTTTCTAGCGCGCAGAATCAGTCGAATATTTCTTAGTGTTGAATCCAGATGCCTGGAAAGCAAACGGAAAGGATGCCTTTAATTCTATGTGAGCAATGGGGAAATACACGATCACCGAGTACCGCATACATACATTTTAGCAAACTGACACATTCGTATCCGTTTCAAACACTTCAAACTTGAGTAGAAAATCCTGAAACTTTTTACAGTTATGTTCGAGAAAAAAACCTTAAGTTCAGAAGTTAGTTTTCTCATAAAATCGGATTTCTTCACTTCGAATGTAGCCACTGACAATGGCAACTATAATAATTACAGCAAATAAACATAAGCATACGCTCAACAGAGACCATTTCGAATTAACCCTGAGGTTCACAGAGGTAAGCAGATGAAGAGGAAATGTCCTCTATCTAACAGCACAACAGGGAATATGACTGCCGAGAATGCGTAAGCAATGCTTTAATTCGTTCAATTCAGGCGTCGACTGCGATACGAATGTAGTATTCTACTGCAAATACATTCGCAAAAATGGCAGAAAAGCGTAGCAGTTAATAGGCAGTAAGAACACCTGCAGTCTAAGACAGTGAATAGCTACACTTTAGAGCATGAAGAGAGCTGCAAGCAGTGGAAAACTGTGGCATTTGCGCATAACTAAGTCGAATTCGGTTTAGAAATTGAAAGGCCACTTTAACTGCTCATAAGGTACGCAGGACGTCACTTGCAATTAACTACGGATATTAAGCTGCTAAATTGACAAATTATTGGCGTTTCTCGTAGCTCGTGAAGGGCCCATGCATGACTCCTTTCGTAACGCGCAAGCTGTCCTGTAATATGCATAGTTTTAAATTCTACAATCAGCGATTATGCAGACTACCTCCCTATCATTTGAAAACAAGTCAAATTTCAGCGCTTATGGGCTTTCAAAACGTGAAGCTAATCTCCAAGGTCACTAGAGGTGGTTGTTTTGACATAAGGTTCATGTAGAGCATTATTTTGTGTTCAAAAACTGAATGAAAACGACCCCATCGGTTCTAGATAAGTCGCATTTAAAATGCAGATTCAATAGGCCATATGGACGAATGAGCGACCACTCACCACGAAGGCGGATTCAGTTTGTGCATGTACTTGGCTGCTTTTACGGCCCCTGCGTAGTCAGCCCAAAGGACAGACACTTCGAAGAAAGTTGCCACATTCCAGTAATCCTGAAGGTCTTGTAGATTTCCCTTTCTCCCCGCATTAATATACAGCAGATTACCTAATTAGGAAGGGAACACAAGATGAGGAACCGAGGGAATCAGGTGCATTGGAATTACAACGCAAGACTGCGACTAGTAATGTCACTGAAAAGATACGTGACATTCATTAATAGCTTGGTATTTGCTTCAAAACATTGAAGTGAAGTGGCCTAAAATCCAATAACGATATCCAGCGTTAAAGAAGGAAACCAGACCTTTCGCATGAGCCACTTTCTTTGAGACGAAGTCTTTAATTCATGTGGCAAGTATCTGTGCGTCAATTAACTCGAAAAAGCATAACTTCAACCAATGCTATCGCAACATTTCTAGTCACACAGAAAACGCACGAAACCATAAACAAATTCGACATTCTGTGCGTTTGGTGTTAAGGTGACCGTACTTTATTGCCCAGACCTGTTTATCGCACCAAAAAATGTCCAAACAATTTCACCACTCCGTACTGGTAAAAATAACTTTAGACTTTGATTTTAATTTACAATGAAATATACGCAACTTTTCTTTCTACAAAAACTACATCAGCATCAGGTTCTTCATATAATTGTGTCCTTTGGGCAGCTCCAGCGTCAACGTTAGTTTTATCTCACCAATAATCTCAAAAAGTTTACATCTACCGAGGATTTCGGTTTGACAAAACATTTATGCGACCTCAATGACAGCACGCAAAAATGCAAGCCTTGAAGCAGAAAGCTGCTGCGAGGTCTTGCTGGTGATACTTTGAAACAGAAAAAACGTAGCTCCTCTATCCCTTGGGAAACAGCAGAACACAAGGAAGGAGACGTTGGCCTAACAAAATGACTACAGCAGACATTGTGCCGATACTGCAAAGGGCGTTCTTCACACGAAAAGAAAGAAACAGTTAAAATGGGAATTGTATCTCCATCCGAATAACATAATATGACATTCTCAACGCAAAATCATATTGGATGGAGATCAAAAGACCATGTAAAGCAAAGAAATAGCAGATAACGATTTGCCGTAAAGCCAATGTAGCTGTAGACAAATCTCAAGCACAAGTAGCTAAGTTCTACCATGCCTCAGAATAAACGCTTGACGCACTGCGACAAATACTGAAAAAATACTTCTTCACGAGAAAAGGACAAAACAATCTGGATAATCCACATCACTGGAAAGTACCTATGTGGCTGTCGAACGCCACACTTTGCAAAGAAATTTTTGAAACTATTTGTCACCAAAAACACCTTTGCAAATGGTCGTACTCTGCATAACCATGCTAATAATCAAAGTTTACAGGTTGCCTCAGATGAACGCAATATCCTCCCAATTATACCCAGACAGCGGTGGAGCACACAACCTGCAACATCTTCAGGCAGGCTAATGTAGCATTTCCAGGCTTGTGTATGAGAATAGCATTTGCAACTCACAATATTCATAAAGTTAGGCAACCCACTGGATGGTTTGTGAGATACTGATTGCACTACGAAGGTCAAAAATCCTGGGATTAGAACAACAGGAAAATATATCAATGCAAGCATGGTAGGAAAAAGAACAGCGTGTGCTACTGTGACAGGTGATACAAGCGCCAACAAAAAACGTGAATTGAGTGGAAAATGTCCGCCCAAGCATGGCCAGAGTTATTGCGAGCATTAAACTTGCTGCTTAACGCCCTCAAGCAGATAAGAGGGCACGGAAGATCAAGCGCCTATCTCACTGCATCTCAAACACTTCGATAGACAGCCCCAAAGGGCGCTATGCAAAAGAGCAATTGGATGCAGTCATAGTTAATTAGGCAAAGCATTTGGCAATCAGTGTTCATAATTTCTCTGGAAAGCACAAAAAGTAATGTCTATGAGGGTCAACGCGTACAGATGGGAAGGAAACATAATCCCCACATCTTAACCAAAAAAATTTGGCATATAAAGTAGAACGAATTACTGCTTGGGAAAGTGAGACTAAGTGGACTGTGTTGATCATCACCAGCGCCGAATGCAATGCGCTCTGAACGACACTAAAACTACCTACGTCCAACCTTCCAACTTGGCGGAGATAAATTTTTCTGTTAAAATAAGGTTAACTGCACACCTTGACACGCAATACAATCCATTTCACACGTGCTTTTGAATCTTCTAAAGACAGACGGCTGCAGTTCCAATTCTACTTGAGTTGCGAATTCTAATCGCCTACGAATGCATTTTAACGACACGGTGGATGGGATGATGCAGCAGTCCTGGCTGGGCGGCTAGGCGAGTTCACTCTCCTAAATTTGCAATTCTACAGAGTGAAAAAGCCCCTCAGAATACAGAGCTTTTCAAATACACGCACAATGAGAGCAACAGAAAGGAAAGAAATACAATCCACCTCTAATATTGGCTAAAGGACCTCACACTTCGTGTCAACCCGCAGTTGCAGACATAATTTTACCATCGATAGCATCAAATATAATCTCCTTGCTCCCTCTCACTTTGATAGCTGCATAACACCAAAGTTTGATAACATACGAAAATCTATTTGTGCTGGCAAGAAGTGGATGCTTACAGACAGTGGCCAACTCCTTATTGCTCCTGTCAGCTCCCCCAATCACAAGTAGTGTTGCCAGGTTGATGCCCAGATATTCGCTCGACGATTCTTGGAAACCCTTTCGGTAGCTCTCGATGGCTTTCTCGAGGGATTCACGATCAGTGCAGTTTGATTCCACAAAACGATCCTTGTATATACGACCCTCTAGACCATAAAGATCGGGTGAGGGTTGCTTGCAGTTCTTGATCACCTGCACGGATAAAAATTATTTATCCAAATCTCTCAACCGATGTATTCGATTGATGTTTAGCTAATTAATATAAGGCTATTAAAATGAGGTATTTTAAGCAACGAAAAATGCGATGTAGGATTAAAGAGATTTTATAATATAAAGCAAAGGACAATTGACTTACATCCTTGATGATGCTCAGCGCCTTCTCACGATCGCCTTCACCATTTCGACGATTAAGAGCGAACGCATAGTAGTAGCGGATGTTGGGAGGCTCCAGCAGGTGTTGATAATTTTCAAGTCCCTGAATGGCCTCCACAAGGCTTATCATCTCCGAATAGGCCTGTAACCAAAATTAGGACGGTGTGAACACGCAACGACTCAGCATAGAGCAACTTCTCCGCCCCTGGAGATAGTTTCAAAACGCAGAATTTACAAAAAGTGGCATCAATCTTGACGAACTTTCAATCGCAGCTGCTCCGTATCCAACGAGAATTCGGAGCATCGAACATTAGCGGAAGAAAAATGACAATGTAGTAGTGATGGAAACACTTGTAGTCTCTAAGTAGGCAATAAGGCATCACAAGTTTCCTCGTGAGCACAGTGGGACTTCCTTACATACCAGGTAATCACGATATGTATCACAGTTAATAACATATTTGGAGTGTTACCTCGGAACACCTCCGACACGGCACCACATGCCTAACCCGCATTCCAATACCACTCCCCGAAAAACCGAGGCGAATACAAAATAACGCTTTATACTTTTCTGATGCATATTCATATAGCTAGACGACTTATCACTAACACGGGTATCACTTGTAGATAGTGAGTGTTCCGTTGCGTTTACTTACAAGAATTCGAAAACAAGCCCAATCGCATCAATACTAACATGAACTAGAATTTTAATAAATGAATGGCGCAAAAGATCAAGGTCCGGTAGGCTTTTCAAAATTATATGCTTGAGTAAAGCACCATCGGGGGCTACCGTTGGAAGCTTAACGTATACTTTCACTATGTTGGTACAAAACTATAAATTTGTTCGTTCATTGTGACAAAGCCGCCATGGATAAACCTGGCTGCACAAGCCCCAATAAATTTGAAGCAACATTAAAATAAGTTTATATTTATGAGAATAATTCACATGACTCATCTCAATTAAGCACAATCCTCAAAATTCGGCTTTATGGGCACTTGTTGGTAAATTCTGTCCGCATTATTAAACACGCAAAGCGCTTAAGATTCTCAAGTGCTTGTATTGACAAGAGATTCAAGGTTCACACAGTTCCTCATGGCCTTTTCAAATTCCAGGCTGGGTAACCAGTTCTAAAGCTTAAGTGTATTTCCCTGCAACCCCAATACGCATGATGCTAATGCAATAGCAAGTGGCTATATGTGGGATGTTTTCAGAGAATGATTCGTCCGTCAATAAAAGCAATAACCATGCATTAAGCCTCTACCGTTAGAAGAAAATGGAATTGGATTACCAATACGAAAATTGGTGCAGCACATGGATGTTCCCTATGCTAAAGCATCTCTACTTTATGGAAATCAGACCCAGCATATAAGTTACTGAGAAAAGGCAAAAGTGGCCAGGGCTTAAACAATGCCTTACTAGATATGAAGTTTACATCACTAATAGTATAATTTGCTGCATTTTTGACCTAACGCTACCTTAAAATTGATTTACGAGCACAAATATTACGGGAAAGCACAAACCTCAACATGCATATACGAAAGAAACATGTTAAGAAGACTATCAGGGGAGAGCAGTCTCGGATCATCGAGGCGACGTCGCATCTTACGCAGCTTCTGAAAAAAAAATTGTTGTTATCTGCACTAACTAGCACATATTATTCTACGGACTTCTATAAAAGCCTTCAAACGTATCGCATCGATGCTAGCTACTATGCACAGGAGGATGCGAGGATTAATTAAAGACAGTGTGACTCACCTCGCGGAGTTCGTCATCTTTTAGTGTCTCACGATCTACTCGCAACTCTTTAACAAACTGACATGAAAGATGGTGTCTAAACGTATGCAAACCAATACAAGTCAAATTAGCAACATCAAAGTGCTGCTGAAATGATAAGGTATGCAATATTTGATAGTAAAATACCTTGTTTCCTTTTGTGCATTCCTGAAACATTCCTTTAGTCGAGAAGACAATGATGGGAGGCTTCCCATTATCTTTCCCTTTACGTTCGCTACCTCTCCATTCAGTAAATTCAAACGTCCGGGATCCACATACCGAGCACAACCCTCTTCATCTTTGACGTAGGGCAATAGTAAATTAGGCTCCGCGAAAGACTAAATAGGATTAATCGACTAAGTTCGCACATTACTGGTAGACTCCTCACAAGATCCACGTCATCAGCGCAAACCAAAACAATGTTTACAGTTGACGTAACACTTTCGCGAACGCCCAAGTGATAAAGAACAACTGAAACTTCTTTCTAAACAATAGGCATTCAAAAGTACAAACATACCCATCCACTGATATCAATAACCAGGATTTCAGCATTATACAACGCGTCAAGAACTTCTGTATTATTCTTACTGATTTGATCAAATGTGTAATGCTGAACTTTTGCCTTAATTCTAAAAAGCTCGAAAAAGACCGGCTTTACGCTTCGCATGCTTGTATCACTGCAGAAATTGCGCTACCTTTTCCACCAATAGGTACAGCCTCCTTCCAAGCGGATAAATTTCCATCCACAATACAAACCACACATAGCTGATCCGAGTTCATCTCGTCATGATAAGTGAGTAGGTGCGAGCAAGAATGAATTAACCCATTAGCCAATGAGCTGAAAGGCTGGTACCGACTCGACCTTGAAAATGACACAAGGGCATGTCAAATGATCATGTTGAAAAATATAAAAAGAGCATAATTCTACCCTACGCCTCAAACGACTGCTAAAATTGACTACTCGTATGCTAACCTGTTTGTATGCAAAGCAAATGTTGATAAACAAAAGTGATTTGCGATTTGATGTAGATTCTTCACTAAGAAGTGGCTTTTCAATGCTATTCCACATTTTCTGGTTTAAATCACCGTCACCTTATATGCAGTATTTTGAACTTTACGGGTTGTTTCACATAAGGAATTTATAATTTGTTTATGTCCAAACGATGGGAGCACTACCTGCCTCATCCTTAGTCGCGGTTTTTCGGTAATCACTTTTTTCATAAGCTTTTTCGAAAATGGGCAACATTGCCTCTGCTTGGTTCTATCACTTCCGCTCTTTTTCCAACTGACCAAACGTCTCAATATGTTTTTCCAGTCTAGTGTGCTGTCTATAAAGGCTATTTTAAAGCCAGAAAAAGTTCAGTAAGAAACTAGATTTTGCACCCCATGGAAGGAGTCGACGGTGCCTTGTGATTTACCAGTACTGACGATCTCCATAAAATGCCATTTAGCAACGCTATATCTGGCAGATCTGGTACTTTCCTAATATCCTGCCCATGTTATACATGCGCCCATATGCGAATATCACATTCCACGTTTAAGCAAAAAACCAATTATAGGTTCCACTTTTCCTTCGCACACATTCTTCAAAAACTCCAGCTTAAAATTTTACTTGCATTTAGCTATTATAACAAAGGTGTTTTGTGACACCTGCTACTTATTGCTTCATTTATAGTGGGTTATGGTTAAAATGAAGCTACAAGTGAAGAATTAGCGCCATCGCAAACACGGAACCCAACAGTTTACACTAACTGATCAGAGCAGGTCGGCGCGAAAAGGCATACGAATTTTTGATGTTTACATTGAAAGTGACAGCTAAATATGAAGTAGTTTGTATTAACAAATGAAACCCTTTACCTCTGGTCTTGGTTTGTGGAGCAGGACATAATCGGAGCATTGGAAATGCCTCCAATCCTCCAATAGACTTTCCTAGTAAAGATAGGTACAGTTCTAGCATTTGTATGCTGCTTACAACAATAATAACTGAACCCTTAAAAATTAGTGCTTTGTTTCTGTTGATACGATTCCATACCTCAAAAGTAGGGGAGCGAGTATTTATTGATTGTACTTTGCATCCCTCAATATCACAACACCTCCGATGGAGTCTTAAGGACGATTTAATGCCTGCTGCGGAGAGTGGGGTTACGGCAGAAACAATCCTTTTCTTAGTGCCATATTTAGATTTGCAGAAAATAGGTGAATATGAGAAGATGCTTATGTTCACGAAAGAGTGTGAGACGGCATTTGTATACCATCTAAGCATTCAATTTCCTTATAAGTATTAACCTTGGTCTCTGTCACTCAGCACTACACAGCATTTCCTTATACTCAGATCAATAAGACAAGAGTAAACATGGTCCAGTTTCTGCGATTTACCTTCCTCAGCTTATTTTGTATTTTGCTAACTGTGAATTTCGTGTGGTATTCATTGTAGCTCACACCAGGCCTTATTTGCACCGACTGTGCTCCACATTATTTGGCAGCCAATTAGAGTCATCAAATCATCGGATGTCGGTTATAAGTTGGCAAAAATAATTTGAAGATGTCTCCTTTACAAGCTTAGCCTTAGCTTCAGATCATTGAAGCCTCCCATTGAAGTTGAATAATATTTGGAGATGGCGTGGTTTTAGCGTGTACCACCAAGGAATACTACCGAGAAAAATTTTTGTGTTATGATGCTGGAATTGATCTTCCACCCTCGGCTGGAAAACTGCCAATTTGTCCTTTGCTTCAATTAAGTCATGATTTCACCTTTTTTACGCAATGACCGTTTGTTGACCACATTGCAATGAGAAACCACTTCTATAATGCAGTGTCCGTTGAGCAACAGGACATGACCCTAGTTGTCTCCGAACGATGGACTTACTACCCACTCCATTGTTAAGGCATACGCTGTTTTACCTCCAGAGGAATTTGACCTGCATAGGTGGTGTTCCATCTAAACCCTCCCATTTCATTTACATACTTCTACAAGTCACCTTTTATTTGCACTGGAAAATTACATGCAATGTAGGGAGTGGGACGATAGAGGTGGAGCATAGACAAGACTGACCATTATTGAAGGCACGAGTTGGCGTCTAGTTGGGAAGACATCGGAGGTTTCAAAAATTCATTATTCCGCTAAGTAAGGTACTCCAGGTTGGTTTTTTTAGATGGTAAGAATTGTTACGAACTTGTTTGAATGCATAACAGTGCCAGCATTCAAGTCCAGTAGGCTTAAGCAAAATTTCCTTTTAAGCAGATTTCTCAGTTTCGTTGCAAATTTAACGATGTGCTGGGCTTTGCGTTTTAAGCTTATTGTGCAACCATTATTGAAGAAGCAAATAACCTTTTGTGTACCCTTTGTATCCCATACTACTCTCTCATCCACGATAATGGCTAATTCTATCCTCGATTCAATTCTCTTCATTTTGTCCTTGCAATATCCTGTGAGTTTGAAGCAAGCAAGCAGACACAAAATATTTTTAATCCAGGGTCGATTAGACCGTTTATTGCTTGTCAAAATTAATATCAGCTCCTATAACATTGGAACGCTTGTTCCCTATACAGAAAAAATGTGCAGTACCTTGTCCTGTAGCCACAATTTGTATGGAGAAAGGAGTTTCTTCGTTCCGGCTCGGTCCTGCAATTTGGGTTTGACGTTGCATGCTTCGATCAAGGGCTACCTATGTTTAAATCAACATTCATCAAGGGACGGCATTTAGCAATCAATGTGCGACCTTTTGATGGCATCCTTAGTCTTTAGAAGAAAATCTCCGTCAAATGTGATGGATTTCGATTTAGCTGATCGCTATCGCAAATGTTGTTGGTGTTCCTAGCGTAATCCCAAGCTAGCATTGTTCAATTTTCAGCTCCATATCCAAAGCGGTTTCCTGAAATAAATGCTCTACAGAGTGTGGAACTACAATAAGAATTTGCGGAGATATTTTTTTGACCATTTTAGGTGATTGGAAAATCGAAAATATCACATGAAGGACCACATAGAAACCTAGCCTCAACATTAGCTTCACCACATTGCAGCTTTTACAAAGAGTACGAGTAACTTTGCTTACGTCCGTATTGCTTCCACCCTTTTAAACCTTCTTCTTTGCCTTAATAGAACTCCTGCCAAAGTAGAGTAATTCTGAAATCCAAAATCTGCAAAATTTTAAGCTAGCAAAGTAAATCGTTTTCAACGAATTGTGCACAAAATTAGTACCAAAATCGGGTTATTTACTAAAGCCTGGAAGTAATTTCTATCTTTAACAAAGACGGCGAAAGTTTCTGCTTAACGTCCGGAAAGAAAGTGGCTCTTAGGATGAAAAAACATGCGCTCTGATTCACGTCTTGGGGGGAGTGCTCAAACACTTTTTTAAATATAGGTTGAAATAAACAGGGTGGCTTATAGCGTATTAACACGGCGTGGAATTTTTGGTGTTAGAGATGAATTTTTTCCAGTTTAAAGGCAACTTTATTTAAGTAAGAGGAAATGGCGCTTTTGATGCATGGTAGGCTATCATGCCGAGTCAAAAAAACATACATTGCTACATTTATGGCAAGCAACTTGTCATAATTCCTCAAATCTATCCAAAAATGAGCCGTTGTTGGTCATGGTTTAGGTTCATTTCTCTTTAGGTGTCACTGAGAGATGATTGTGATGAGTAGATGGTAATGAATTGAACAATCGGTCCCCAAAAATAGTGATTGTTGCAATCTCTAGGACCCTCACATGTGACCGTGGCATACTAAGGCCCGAGCTGAAAAAGCCTCTCCAATGAGCGCCGGAGTCGCAAAATAGGCCAGCCGCCTTGTGCCACAACATCGTGGTCTTTGTGTCCGCTTGGCCACATCGCGCAATTCATGTGCCACATGCTGGAATGTGGTTGCTGGGCGAAAGTTTGGACTACCGGGTTATAGCGAAGTGCTTGGGTACTTGTAGTATTTGTCATGGGATGAGAATTAACAAAAAGCGGAAGTATATTTTTTTTTCTTTGTTGATATCTAACTCGAGTATAAAAGTTCAGAAATTACACTCTGTGGACAAGGATTTAAAGGTGTATGTAGATTATGTTAGTAATCTTAAAAGATGGGCAGATTCGAAATGATCAGTTTCACGAAAGCCACAGTTACGGCAGTTTTGCGCAATCTAGCAATTGAAGTCAACGTTGGCAGCGTGGTCATCGGTATCTACTTCAACACGCTGGACATAGATTGGAGTAGGGGAACGTTGGGTGGTACGTATTGTTTTAACCCCTTATTTTCTCTACATTCGTAACTATCTGAAATGCGTTTAAATGAGCCTTTTGTACTCCTCTAATTTAGTGCAGTAGTGCAGAGTGCAGGAAGTTGGTCGCGTGTATTATCTTGGAGGCCTCGATTTCTTCGGTTAGTTGTTCTTTTGGAAGCTAAACCCTTGAACACGGCCCAATTTAAGCGGAGCGGCTGAGCATTGTTTTAATGATGCTGTTTGCAAAATAGACATTTAAACTGATCGTCATCCTGCAAGTTGATGAGGTTAATTCACGCAATCGGTTTCGAATCCTGTCAAGTTTCCAATGTCCAACAAATTGTGGAGGCTGGTCAATGTGCTGTGCATGACTCACTTTCTGCTTCGTCCACATATCGAATTATCCAACCCGCGTGGGCGAGCGATCAAGGCGCCCGCTTGGAAGCTTTCGATGTGCACAATCAACGGGGGCTACTTGATCATCGTTACTACTGCGAATATAGCATTAGTGATCTAAAAGAAGGATGATTTGGTAATGCCTAATTTACTAGAATTTTGACTCCATTATACTTCTTCACCTTAACATCTACCAAATAGATTATCTAACACATTACTTTATCAGTTTTAGTCTTCCTGGCCCCCACCTAGGCAGAATGGCATACCTTGACAATCACTGAGGTAATAGGTCGTTATGAGTAGTCTACTGCAATATTTCATTGCTTATTTGACTCCCGATTTCGACTGCAGGACATGGTTGGCCATATTTATTTTCACCCGTTCGCCTGCCTGTCAAATATACACAAATGTATAAATGTATTTAACTTCTTTTGTCTTCAGGGAGGTTTCGGAGCACTACACTACTGTTTAAACTTGTTGTTTCTCGTTTTATTTTAAAAAAAACATTTGATTTCCCAATTGCAAGAAGCGGTGACTTTATTGTTTTTAATATTATTATTTATTAATGTTAGACTCTGAATTTCCCTTTGCGAATTATGCCCTAAATAACAAAGAAGGCATGGTTAGCTTTGACGGGTTTCCATCGATTCTTAGGTAGCTGAGGGTGGCATAATTGTTTACCAAATGTGGATCGCAGTCCTGTTGAAGCTATGCCGCCTAATTGTTTACACTGCAGAATACCTGTAGTTAATGTCTGAGCCAAGTTTTTGCCTCACACTGTTCACAACGTAAACCCTGACGCGCATAAGTATGCGGAATTCGCGCTCTTTATAATAGCACCTATTGGAACCTTCCTTTGAGTTGAAGCACTAATCCAATTCCAGCAAATCAGGAGCCTGTTTGAGCCTCACCATTTCCGGACTTCAGGACATGCATATCAAAACGTATACCCACTTTGCAAGAATAGCCAAGTCTTCTAATGTCCTGATTTTTAAATATGGTTTACTTACATACATGCAAGACTAATTGATGCATTCTGGCTTATAAACCCGAACATCAACATGGCACGAGGCACGAGATTTGCAAAAGTAATCCCAAACTTGGTGAACGGCAGTATAGTGCTGCATATGGCCTTTATTTATGACCCTCCTTTCTGGTAGTCACGTCCTGCATTTGTAAAGTGCGGGTCATTTTGGGCACGACAATTAGATCATGGCAGTTTCTTCACTTCAGTTCTGGTAAAAAACTAGAGAGGACGCTCCGAGCTGTTATCAAGACGCGAAATACTCTTCCATCAGCCTAAATAACTTGAGTTGACCGTTCGAAAAGTGGACACTGAACTAGCTTGAATTCACAACACATTAGAGCTCCAGCTCCTATAAGCATTTATGAGTTTGAACCAAAAGTGGAGCTAAACAATTTCATCCCGTCATTTGCCGATTTAATACGGTAGTAGGCAAGATTAAAGAATTTATCATCGGTGAAGACTTTTGATAGGGGAACAATGCCCCGATCGTCAAAAGGCGTTCAGTAGAGGTTTGAATTCCACGTGTTTACATACACCTCCAAAAGCATGCGCGTCCATGAGTTCAAGTTAAAGGGGCTAAAAACGAACCAGCGCAGTCTAAGTAGTTATGGTCAAATCAGCATCACGTGCTGTAAGTGGTCCTATTTATTCGTTGAGCTGCGGGTCAGTTGAGATGCTTAAATGAAAAGTAAGCTCCCCGCCGTCTGGTGAGTGTGTGGTGTCAAATGCTGCCTTTCGTAGAAGCGGGAGAATTCTAGAGCCCACTTTCTTAGCAATAAGCACTTAATCAGCGTAACTCCGGTTTCGTTGGTGACAAAATAATTGTGGGCTAGTCTGGCTTCCTTGGTCACCGGAGATCAATTTAAAGGGTTCCTAGTCGACTCATAACCTCATTGTGTCCAAAACAACCGAATTCCTCAGATAACATTTACTAGAAGCCCTTTCTGTTTTAGAGGTTATTTTAGTGACATTTTACAATGGTTAAAAGGCAATGGCTGATTGTTCCACAGATGACGGCACCTTTCTTCAATTCCCCGATCGGTACACGACTTCATTTGCCCCGTCCTCTCTGTTCCCTTAGTATTTTACACATGGAGGCATTCGTAAAGTTATTAAACGCCCTTTTTCATACAGTTTGGGTTAATTTCTTCCGAACCAAATTATAAGCATTGTTTGCGTTTTCTTAATTAAGTCACATGAAACTGATTTTCATAAATCTGCCCCTTAACCGCATCACGTTTTGGCTCGTAGAATGAAGTGAAACACAATTGTGTAAAAATGAGTACCTTTTTTAGAGTGGAACGGTGCCAAAACTGGGCAGAAATCTCGGCCAATTTGTACAAAATACGGCTAGGAGTACATCAAAACCATCAATTACTTGCCGTCATCCGCAATCATCTCAGCACGGTTCGTTCGGATCGCTAGGACATCAGCGTAAATTTCGCCTTCCTCGCTTTGGCGCCATCACGGAGCGACGCCATTTCGCAAGTGTGGAGACTGATTCCCCATACGGACCATAAACACGCCACGGACCCCGATTTTACTGGCTCAAAAACAAAGATCAAATTTTTGCAATGGCAAAAAACTCCATTCGCGAACATATGAAAATGTTCCATCACGGTGCTTAATGAGTAAGCTTACTTAAAACACGTTGAGCACAACTATGCATGTATAAAAGTTGCAATTAGTAAATGTCATGAAATTGGCACAAAAGTTTGGGGTGACAGAATCAGTCAGGAGGGGAAAAGGAAGAGCCAGATGATTGTCCAAATGAAGCGACACCTAGAGAGCCTGATAACCCTGGGCTCGTCGACGGTTACCAATGAGGAAGGCAACGATGGCTAGCAGAATCAGTATCGCAGCCGATACTCCCACGATGATGGGAACAACTTTGTTGGTTGCCGGAATGTCCATGCAATCGAGAGCTGAAATGCAACCAAATACAAAATAAGTGAGCTCAAAGGAAAAGAAGTTCTGAGGGAACGTATGAAGGACAAATTAGAGACATGTGGGATTGCCGAAAACCCTGGGTAAAATAGAAAGAAGGTAGTCAGGGCACAGAAAAGTAAAGGCCTGTAAAAACATTCAGCATTTTATTGAATTTGAACGTAAGGAGTGGGAGGTAAAAAGTGTTAATAGGCTCCAAAAGCAAGGTTAAAGTAGACCCAATAAAGCCGTTTGTCATTTACAAAATTCCGGTCGAGAATGCTCATTTAAACACCAAAATCTAAAATACTAAAATAAGCTACCTTTCTCAAAAAAGTCCGCATGACTTGAGTTGCGAAAGGTCTCCAAATGAAGGGAGGACACACCGAAGATCACACCACCATCTAGCGAAATATTTTGCTGGGGAGTACAAGTAAAACCCATTGCTCCCGGAGTTTCAAAGAATGAGCCATTTACGGACACCGAAACTGGGCCTAAATAAGCAAAAACATTAAAAAGATACTGAATTAAAAGTGACCCAATCTACAAATCTGATCAGGATTAAATGTATGCGATTTCCAAAGTTCGAATGAAACAATACAATGCATGCATCACGACTGCAATTCCTGCAATTGCGTTTCATACCCGTTTTGTTGGTAAGAGGGAAAACATCAGAAGACATGAAGTAGTCAAAGCCAATTTTTCGAATAAATGAACCCGAAATCTTTGATGGGGATCTTGGCATCCTCTGAATAATCATCGTTAAATTAAACGAAATTGGGGAAGCCTCTGGAGACCACTGCAGATTGATAGTGTCGACTTCATCCCCGCAGACTGCATTGGTCGCAGCACTCTCACCAATGACAAACGATTTAGTTCGACTAGATTTGTCCTAAAAGCGATCAAGGCCCGGTCTACATTCGATCATTTAATGCACGTTGCAGATAAGGAGGCAAGTATGACGCCTACATCAAAGTATGAAACAAAAAGTTCCATTTTCGCTTGAATAATAACGTCAATCATTCCGTTGCAAAAGAAACAAAATTTAGGCACTCCATCAGGTGATGACGTAGTAGAGGGTCCAACCCCTGTGGGGTTCACTGTCGTTGTTGTGGTAGATCCTACTGAAGTTGGTTCATTCGTGGTAGCATTTGCGTCAGCAAGCACCAAAGACGAAAGCAGATATACTGAGAAGAATATTCAATGAACACCAACAAACCTATAAAAACGAGACCAACCGGCATCACCAAAGAAGAGGACAAAAGTGCGACAGCACCGATTGAGACTGCAGATAGCTAAACTAAACAAAAATTCTGTCAATTATAATAGCCTTTGAATTTGGTTAACAATAAAGCGTGCGTGCATTTTGCAAAACGCCTCTCTAGTTACTCTGCAAGGAAAACAGTTTTTGATGAACTGTGCAAAAGGTTAAGCTGCGAATGTAGTTGAATCACATATATAAATTTTTAAAATCAAAGCAAACACATTTTTAGCCAATTTTTCCAATTTTCTGCAAGAAACATGAACAATCTTAATTTGATAAAATAAGGACATGTTTCCTGTCTTCATTTAAGGGTTACTATTGCCATGCTTGAGGCATGGCTACCAAGCCATGCCAGTACGCTCCCATGTTTTATGCGTCACAAATCTAGCTTCTGTCGCGCGACTTTGGGTCGTCCTTACTTTAAAAACGCTTATGATTGATAAGGCATCTGCTGTTGAATTCATCACCGCGATTTTAGCGCCCCATGGCCTTCTCGAAGGCATAATGCTTAGACGAAATGCACGTAATCGGCGACTGTGAAGGCATCGGGGCTGTTGGCAAGGCTTGCGGGTCAACTTACCCGGCCACAGCAATATAGCCATCCATGTGACCGTAATCGGAATCAGTGGTCAAGCGAAAACCAGCTATTGCACAATCCTCTCTTCCTTTTGGCATCCTCTTGGCGCTATCCCCGGTCATTCGCCCTTGCCAGCATCACAGCATAGTTGGTGCTGAACAAAAACACCCATAGGGATCTCTCTTGGCAATTTTACAATATCTGGAGTTCCGTCTGGCTTAAGGTCTGAACTCCGAGTCAGTTTATTCGAATAAAGATCGTGCGTCCATAGGTCGAAAACGGAATTGTAAATGAAATTACTGCATTTAGCTTAGTTGCATCATAATGGCACACTGTGTATTTTTATGTTACAGGTATGGTGGATATATACTCAATCAAACTTCTTCCAGATTGTTCACAATTAGTGGGGTAGATGCCGAAGGTAAATGGCAATCTCAGTCCTTCTGTTAAAAGGCGTCAAAAATGCTCAAATCAAAGTTTGGCAAAAACGATGCAGCCAATGTAACAGCTAAAGACCGCTTTGAAGTCAAACAGCATAATGCTTGAACAGCTTATGCGCAATTTGCGAACAGAAAAGGAGTGGAACTGTTAGCATGGTTTGGAGGTCAGCTTATCCAACAAAGTTAGTGCAGCTGCCCGAGATGACCGTAACCAAAATTGGCTCTCAGGCAAACAAAGTATTACAACCGTGCTTAGATCATTCAAAATGTGTCCGGACGAAATGGATTGAGCAGCTAACCGCCAAGTTAGTACGCATCCACCTCAACAGTTAGTTGAATCCTAATGTGGAAAGAGGTGCTTGTGGGTTTGTGATCATAGAATATTCAGTCTCTTACTTCCATTGATGAAGTGCCTAAGCAGTCATTTGATCGGTCCTTATTTGGAGGTTTGAAGGTAATATCGGCAGTGCCAATAACTCTACAAGATAATGAGGACTAGTCTTTGATCAAACCTTGTAATTGTGTTAAAAATTTAACCTGACACCAAAGGTCAAAATTACTAGAAGACAGATCCACCTCTGCATGCAAGTCCGTGAAGATCACCCGTGCACGATCGAAATCCTCTGAGGTACTTTAAAAACCAAGAGAAACTTCAACAGTACCAGTTTAACGATGGAGTATATTTTAATTCCCATTCTCTGTGGTATCATGTTATAAGTCCTTAAGGACTGCATTTTGATTTAAGTTGGGCTTCGTGACTTATACAGATTTAACTTAGATAAGGGTTCTCTTGTCTGAATGCCTCAAGGTGCATTTCCGATGCCGATTTCCAAATTTAAACTCAGGCTTCCGTTGCAGGCAGGGTAGGACTCCTTTATCCTTTGTGAAATTTCCCTCGCCTTTTTATCTAAGAACCCGTCACCACCAAACTGCAGTTCTTTGAGGTTACATCTGTAGATTATTTCATCCCGTAGCCACACTTCTAATATATCGCGTACATCTGGTATCTTTTCAAGCATGACGGTGTGCCCTACCAATTCCAGTAATTCTAGTGAACTTAGAATGATGATATGTAGCTACTCTTGAGACCTTCCAGTCGGTACTTCCGATAAAGGACAATCCCACACGCTTCGTACGCTCCATATTTTAGCGTGATTTCATGTGATCTCATCATTGGTTCTCAGGATTTCTCTTAGCCGCCACTCGAATTGAATCTCCAAGCCATTGCTGTCATGGCAGCAGCTCGATGAAACATGCGTTTGTTTTCAAGATTATCAATATAACACCCATAAATAGAATGTTCCCCCGGTTTTTCTAACATTAGATTTAAATGTATGTTAAGCAACTTTTAATGGCCAAGTACTCTGAGGCAATTTTGAAAACTAATAGATTGCACGGTGGCTTTTAAGGCCCAACAGTTTTAATAGAATTTTTCTCGTCAAGTAGGTCACATTAATTCCTCTGCTCGGGTACTCTTTCTTCGTTTGGTTGCAGATTCTAGTTCTTCGCTGAGAAAGCCCTGCCTTCGCATTAGTGGGTAGAATCCCACTTAACTTACCTGCTCTTCGCTTAAGTTTAATCTATTCCTCATACATAACTTATGTAGTGAGGTGTAAATATGTCAGCTTCTAAAAGCATTGACGAAGTTCTGGGTAATCTTCCCAAACACCTCGGATTCGTTGTTTATCTCTTGCTCCTCGACCTACTAATTAGGAGTAATTTTTTGGGAACGTGTTGATAGGTAAAGCGGGAAATGTCGAGGTATGCCCATCCCGAACTCCTGTCGACCTGAGAGGAACTCCGTTGAGTGGCGAGCCCACATTGACCCGCAGGTAAATGTTGAATGCACAGCCTCAATGACCAAAGGAGTGCAATTATTTGCTTAAGGCTTACATGGGGACTAGATCCAATACCCTAAAAGACGTGGTAAGGAATTATGTATAAGTTGAAGTCACTTATAGGCAAGTTCGTAGTTTCTGCACATAAATTTACAGTAGACGCGATAAGTAGAAAAAAATGATAGTGTGTAAAAAAGGAGGGTGAGACAAAGCACAGTAGAAATGACTGAGGCTTCCTTATTTGAAGTCAAGGAGAGAACTACAGGAGGAGGTAATAGAGAGCAAGGGCGATGTTGAGAAAAACCAGACCGGTGCCCATCCAGAGCGTGGTGGAGAAGATCAGGCGTCGAATTTGTCGCGAGCACACGCACGATGGCAGCGCCAGTTCTAGTAGCGACTTAAAGATGCCCTGACCATCTAGAGCGTAGCAGGGCACCACGTTGAACATCACCAGCGCTCCCGACAGGGAGAAGAGGTATCTGCAAGCCCAATTTCACATAACATACAATAAAAGGTAAGTGCAACGGGTAACGTTTTGGTGAGACGAGTAAAGCCACAGAAAAACATTGTTTTAGAACCCTTTTTGGAGACCTAACATTTGTTATAGAGGAGGGTGAAATAAAAGCACTCAATCAATTTCATTTGACAATTTCTATAACAGGGAAAATTGTTTACAAAAACATTTTATAAAACACACTCTATGACAACCACAAAGGTGACGAAAACCTTTTGAAGACATAGTGAGAAGTATCCTATTCATTATCACTTAATCTGCGGCATATTTGTTTAACAGAAACACCGTCATTTTGCATCGATAAAAGATTAGGTTTGATGAATACTTGACTTTGGATGAAACCTCTGATATAGGAGTCGCGATTTTAAAGAATCCTAGTTCATCAATCTTAAAGTAGTATTTAATGCTGTGACTTGAGCTTTACGTCCAAATAGAGCTCTGAGAAAAGTTGAGTTCCTATGTAATTGGATTAAAATAGTACCAATTCATAAAAGGAATTCCGAATACTTGACCGAAGGCCAAACCAATAAACTCATTACAGTCCTTGTAAGGATCAGTTTCCGCATACTTTAAGAAATCCCATATCATCGCAGAATGCCTTCAGTGAGGTGCTTTAGCCCTCGTGGATTCAATCCAAATGCTTGACAGAGTTTCTACCAGTTTCAAACTTTATCAGTGAAAGGATTGATTTTGAGTAATAAGAGATGCAATGTAAACGTTCCAGGAATAATGACACTACCTTTGAGTGCTATGACTTGAACAAGGTCTCTGGCGTTGAAGCACAAGCGGACAAACGCAAAACAACCAAAATTATCGAGACAATAAGCCTAATTTTTAAAGGGCTGATGACTTGCCTGCAGAAGGTAGCGATGATTTGGGGAAGTCGACAGGGTGTGATTTGAGGCCAGCGGGGCACGTAGGCAGAGATTTCGACGGCAGAGAAGAGCTCCTCCACGGGACCAAAAAAAAGAACGGCGGGAGAGCGTGCGCGGTTGTGTACAATTCGAATAAGACGAGTAGTGTTGTCGGGAGCCGCGGGCACCAAACACGCCGACCGCGCGCTTTCACCAACCCCTGCCACACTCCCAGACCCGCCAGCCCCTGCGACCCGGCCACAGTCCGATGGTACACTGCACGCCTCCTTCTCTGTCACCGCCCTTGCCGGCAGGCAGGCTTGCCGAGGCCTCTACAAAGCACATCAGCAACTCTCCCATCTTCAGTTTAACGATAAACTATGGGTGACGGCAGGGGGGAAGTCGCATAGTGACTAAAGATATCTCGCGCGTTTTTAGGCACACCTGAATCGAAATTGAGGTAAGCGCCAATCCTGAAGAAGGCGACATGGGATCGAAGAGTAATTTAAAGAAACCCACGTGCACACTTTTATGCAATGGCAGAAACAGATTCAGTCAGCATGAAAAACGATTAACGCACTTTTATACTTTCGAATGACTAGTTTTAATGGACACCAAAGCGAGATGTCAAAAAATATTCACTGGCACAGACCTCTTTTAACTACCAAACAACTTTTTAGCAATCTGGCGGATTTGGAAAGTAAACAGTTGGGGACGTCTGTTTCGGTTGTCAGTTTGGGTTGGGATAATGATTTGATAGGGCAATTTCTTTCACCGCGGTGATGATGACCAGTAACAGGAGCCATGAGGCAGGAATTGAAGGTACCGATATCGCCGCTATCGCCTCCATTATGCCATGGAAAAATTTTGTAGGCTAATGTTAGCGCTGCGCTACTTCCTGGCACTGCGTACCGCATTTAGTTACCCAAACAGCTACTCTTGGACCCAGCACTCCAAATGACGCCTTCAAAACCCCTCCTGGTTCTTTCTGTGCCTTTCATAGAACGCCTCCACTATCAGTGGTTAATGTTGTTTTAGCCGCGATATCCGATCCGAAGAGTAAGTACTTAGCAACGCATATAAAGACTACCGGTTATTAAGGTAGAGGGAATTTGTTCGTCTACGCCACACGAAGTCGATCAAGTTTGGTCATGAACAAGATCCATTATTTTATTTACAAGTTACTAACGAAAGTGGAAGAGACGGTAGATGGCACTGCATGCCAAATAGTTTCCTACTAATTTGATGCCTGCGAATAGCTACGTTAAAATGCTTTTCCGAAAAATGAAGTACCATCGAGAAGTATTTACTTTTGCGAAGCTTACGTTCACCCGCTAAAGCCAAACAAGTCGTCAATCCGCCCCTAAATAACAGAATGTTTCTTATCATTCAATTTCAATTATGAGTCAGTAGCTTGATGATGACGAAAGTGGAAGACAGACAACTCATTACCTTACCTTTGCATTAATTCCACTAGCCATGTAGGCAAAGCAGAGGTGAGTAGAGGCGAGGTGAGGGGGACAGCAATCCTGAGAAGTGAGGACAGGTAGAGCCACCTCCTGCCCGTTGACAACGTCCTGTTGTTGGTGCTGTGGTTGGTGCAGAGATTGAAGAGGCGGCACGACGGCGGCGAGGTGTCTGAGCCCTGTTGGAACATGCGGAGGATGTTGCCCGATGAAGCTGTTCGGCACACAGTAGCCTGTCGCTTTCGTACTTGCCTCTTCCAGGCAACGAAACCACTCTGTAGGAGTCTTCACTGGGCACGAATTGACTTGAGTTATCGCATCACCAAGATGGAGACCCCGGGGACCGGTAAATACTGAGTTCTATTGAAAATGTAAGATTTGGGTTAACAGCTACATACTCGCGGAGTTCAAAGCAGGAATAAAACGTTTATCGAGCTGAATGGTATTGCCCAAACTATCTCCTCCATTTGGAACGTTTGGAATGGGAAATTTATTTGTGTAGGCATAAATATGGAAAAAATTCCTTTAGGTGACCCCGAATCCAAAAACACTACGTATTTGTAATTTTCACAATAAAACACTCGAATCGTATCTTAAGCTGACGAAAAGCAGACTTCAGTACTTCGAAGATACGTAGAAGACCTTTCTGCAAATGAAGATATAAAATTAAGGCAATTTCAACTTCCCAAACCCAATTTGAAAATCCTGAAATTAGTTTTCTCGAGCTAAATACCAAAACTAGAAAGGTTTTACTGGATTTGAATACCCTATGAAAACTTCCTGTCTGGGAAGCGTCCTTCATGAACTTTAATGGAAAAAATGCAAATGATTTTGCAACCAAATTAAAAAAAGCATCAAGGACAAAAACAACATGCTAAACCGGTAAGCACGTACAAACGAATTACTACCTGAACAACTGAACAAGGTATGGAGCATGGTGTCCACAAGAATGGCGTACCTGTAAAGCCCTGTAATCATTAACTGACTGGTCTCTAGATAAGTGCATAAAGTGAAAAATCAATGAATAGATATTTCAAGACTTCAAAACTCAGCTAGCATGGCATTTCGACACTAAATTTTGATCCTGTGGTTCGTGCCACTGAAAGTGTGCGAGCTGAAGAGGTGACCAAATTTACAAAGCTTCACCCGCAACAAAAGTGTAGACCTCAAATTGACTAACTTTAGCTTAAAGGATATGCCCCAATAGCGACTAATTTTTTGATACGCTTTCCTCAAGACTCGATAGTACGCCACAAAGAACGAAATTTGCACACAAATGATGGCAAACAAAACCTACTCCGCGTTTTATATTAATGATAAACAGTGGAGCCCAAAAATGATAACGGCCAAGACACGCACAACCACTTCAAACTGCCCCTCCCTCTCCTTCACTCGAATAGCGGCAGAAGGGCTTACAAGATGGCTCAACATAAGTAGTACGTGAACTTGCGAAGAACTAACATGGAGAGAATCGACAATTTATCGCGCCAGGTAGAGAAGCCTTAAAAATAGTGGATTTTCGCGGAATTTCACCAGTAGTATCGCTGTCCAAAAAGAGACGGTGTTACTACGTTAAAACTATCCAACAACGACTGGGGATGAAACGTAATTTAGCGTAGATATAGACGGCTATAAATTTATCAGCACTAAGATTGAAAATTTTAGGAAGCATAATTTTCAATTAATGATCGCATCGAATCATCACCATGATACATTGTGGTAGGTTTTAATCACATGAAGAATGAGATGTAGAATAGGCGGATAAGGAAAATTTGCATCAAAGTCCAAACGGTGGTGACCAAATCAACTGAGACTCCTTGGCGCACTAGTTAAACTGACAGTATAACTGGAAAACTCACTTTTTGTAAATGGACGATACCAACACCCTGGTTTACTATATAGGCCGGACAAAGGATCCAGGGAAGAGCATAAAAACAAATAATGCTCAAAACGACAATAACACCATTGTGCCAAACGCCAGCCGAATAAATCTTCAGCTGTCGCATCGGAGAAAGACTGTTCAGATCAGCGTCACTAATATCCACATAGGCGCCAGGATAAATTCCAATGAGAAAGAAGCCAAATCCATGAATTCTGACACGCTCTCGAAGTGCTGCTAGCGCATGACCAGCCTCATGAAGGATCACACAAACGAGGAGCGTGAGCAAATAAAAGCCAATTTGACTCAATGGCAAATTGACACCAGGCATCTAAAACCGGTATATAGAAGGGAACAGGAAATTTACCACAGGGGTTATAACCTGCTGTTCTATAGGTTTGCGCATAGTCGTGTTATAGGCAAGAAAAAACAATATCACAACACTTAGGACCATGAACACTGCTGAAAAAGCAGTGCCAACAAAGAACCACAGGTTCCAAGGAAACCAGTGAATTTCACCGATTCGTTCGAATAAGGGGTTCAATTTTTGAGTGAAGAATCTTGCTTGCAAAACTTGTATAGAAATGCCCGACTTCTCGCGAAGTTCTAGATATTTTTGACGTGTGTATGGGTGAGTGGATAGCCCCGCGTCTAGAAGATAAGCAAGTACCCAAAATCCAAAGAAGTACGAAATCGTTGAGCTGGATACCATGGTGGCAAATATCACCAGTGCATAACCTTTGTTAATTCATTATTTAAGCAAAACAGTAGAGAATATGACCCCCGGACGCAGCTAATTCCTAAAAACTGAAAGCCCCGAAATTCGGAATGGGCAACTTAAACAAAAATCAAACCGCATTTATATGATTTAAAATTCATCAATAGCGGTTGTTACTACATGATTCTTGTATTATTCTGGGATATATGAGCTGTGATGCTTTTTCCTTTTGTTTATATCCTGCCTCTGGTTCCTGATCGCAAAACGAGGAAATTTGCTTCAAGTTGGCAGTATTTGTTTATCCATGTAAAGTTGCAAAGATAGCCAAAGTTTGGATGCATAGGCTTTTTGTCTCCTACTATGAATAAATGATACTCCTTTGGACGCAAAGATGGTTTAATCCCTGCTTTCTGCCGAAGGGATCTCTCCTAGTAAACTTGTATTGTGCTACTTACGTCAATAATTGCTAAACGAAATAATATACGATAGTACGTAGCGTCTTAGGATTATCAAATAGGTAATAGGCAAAACACTAGGGCAGATTGTCTGTTTCCAGTGATGAGGAGGGTTTGGGGTGCTAACGTCTCGTTGACTATCCCAACCGGTGAAGGCCGTATAGCCATCCGAACGCTTATAGCTGCAATTGAGAGTTAAATGAAGCAGTGGTTTTATTATAATTAATAACGCGTTTCTCAGCCGATCTATTAAATCCTTTTAAATAACCAGTTGGTCCTCTTTTATTTTGGCGCACATGACTAATTGCGCTAAAGGTTAATCCTGAAGCTATTCCAGTTCAAAACATATTAAAATTGGTATTATTCTTGTAATACTGCATTTTTCAGACTGTTTGCTTCGGTTACAGTCAAGTGTATGGTCATATTGCTCCAGCTGAATGACTTGGCCTCCGGTTTATGCCAGCAGCTCTATCCCTTTCTGCTTGCGGAATAGAGAGATGATCTGCCCAAATGTAATGACTTCTTTTGTCTGCTGACGCTACAATCTCTACCTAGTCCTAGTTGATGTTATTCATTTATAGCTATCAAAATGAAATTTTTCTTTAAAGTCTACAAATCATAGTACAAATTTAGGTTCCGCTTATCTTCCTAAAGTAGAGAAGATGCTTGGCAGCTTGTTATTGAATTGATCTTTAGGTTCTGTAGTTAGTGGAAGGTTTCTTGTTTACGCTTCACATATGTTTAGTGTTTCTGTGAGTTTTTCCTGTTTAAGTATCAGCATAGCTGACCAGTATCAGCCTTATCTTCCTTTCATAAATACATGTTTGGTTTCCTAAAAAAAGAATGCAATCGTGGCCAACCTAGTACCTGGATTAAGTTTTTCCTTAGTCTGAAAACTAGATTTTCGAATGGTTATCGATCCCACATTTTGGTGGAATCAAATATGCTTTGCGGTGCTCCATCAAACTTGGCAGCTCAAAAGAAGCATCTGGTGTTCTTGAGGCTGCGAATGGAGGCGTTATATTTCTCCGTTTAAGGTAAGGATTGCGTTTTGAAGGCGTTAATTCAAAAATGTTAGCACAATCAGATCAGGAACTCCAATTACTCATTAACCGTCTCTGCTAATATGCGAGTTTTGTCAACTGACTACAGGCACCTCAGTCTAAATGAAAGAATATCAGCGAACGCTAATGCTGCAGCATTACGAGACTTCCTTCAAGACCAGGGACAACAGAATCTTTAAGCAGAACATATATTTACTACTATGAGAAGGGGTGGAGGCGACTGCCGCAATGGCAAAGCCTTAAAGTGCCCTTAAATTCAAATGGAAGAGCTAAAATAATAACCAAAACGTTTCAGTGCAGACATGAAAACAAAAGTCATCTGGTCCTGTAAACTTTTGTACTATTCAAAAATCCAACTTGTAGACTACGTGGATATCCTTCGTAGTTAGTAAACACATGCGAACCAACTATTACCACAATGATAAAAACGAGATGAATGCAGGAAGTTATGACTGTATGATCCATGGTGTCAATTTGTTAGGTTGCTTATCATCGACAGCTACACATCGTCAACGAGAGAGTCATGTGCTGCAATAATGCCATAGCGCCTTAGTAATTTAGTAGGAGTACCCCTGCCTCAGTATTCGGTGACAATCACATCATTAGTTAAGGTGAACAGTGGTATGTCTATGGATGGCAGATTTGAGGACCCCCAGGAATAATTTGTGCAAAGAGTAGAAAAGATGAGTGCGACAAAATTCACTATTGTTTACAAGCGAATGCAACGAATGGACTACCGTGAGGTAAAGTCGTTCAGTGCGCTAGAATTGCGTCGTAAAGCGTACATTTGATAAAGCATCGACGCTTTGGCTATTCACGCCGCTTGGTGCCGACAGTGGATTACCAGTTATTTTAGGGAGTAGTAGGCATGGTGCGGATGGTGTGTAGAAGGTTGGCATCCAATTCAGCTAAAATCAGCCCTGAAGTCATCGCCGCCTTTTAATACTAAAATATTAAAACACTCTAAAAAGATCGTCTGCAGAATTAGGCGGAATTCTACCATAACTAATCCGTGTTTTGCAAACATTGCGTAATCCATAAGCATTGCCTGTTCTATTTAAAACGATCTTTTCGCTCACATTTACCTGAGAATTTTTTTAAGATAGGGGTCATGCATACGCTTTCCTTACACGTTTATTTCTTTTACCTTTAAACCTAAAGAATGAATTAGCCATATTTGGATTATTATATTCAATCCTGTCCCGTTGGCAAAATTTTTTCTTCAGATGCCCTACTCTAGATCCTGGATACAGGGCTTTGCTTTCACCAGTCGGGGTGATGTTGCAGAGGCCGAAGCTTTCTATGCACCGCGTAAAGATGGTTTACAGCGTGCAGATTGTCTAACACTCCGGGAATGCCATGCCCATCCCATTCACACTGAAAAACCAAAGTCTAGCAGAGTAGTTCTGTGAAGAGCTTCCTAGGCAGTAATGCACGTGACGCACGTGGAAAGATAATGTTGTGCTTAAGTGAGTTTCCCAAACTACTCAAATATTTCAGTTTAATGGATACTTTTACGATGCCAAGAACACAAAAATTCCTCTATCCCTCGACATATATTTGTCTAGGTTTTCTCATGTTTTAAACTCCATTAAGAAAATTCGGTGCTGCAAAGAGACCACTTAAATTTACTTACAGCAGCTATCTCCAGCATTTGATACAGATCCTATGCACTGTTTATCATCGGTCCAATGAAATTGCATTTACTAATACGACATTGATAAGTACAGGCCAAATAAGATCCAGATCCATCTTGATTGCTACAATTTGAAGAAGAACTGTAACTTTCAAGAGGCTCGCAATTACTTTATTGAGAGATTCATTTGAATTTATTTGGTGAAAAATTCAACCAGTTCGTCAATATCAAGCTCGCCATCGTTGTCTTTGTCATGACGGGCAATGAAAGCTTTCAATTCTTCGAGTGTCACTTCATCCCCAAACACGGCCATCAACTCGCCCGCACTGACCTTGCCCGACTTGTCGCGATCCAGGGACTGGAGCAGCTTCAAGACTTCTGCGCGACTAGGGGAGAGAGGGATTGAAATGTAACCTCATGGTTGCACAAAACCTACCTTCGTGTGGTTTTCATGCTAGCCTTCAGTTAAGCGTGTGCTGGGCTTCACTGACTTGACTGCTTATATATTCTAACTGTGACCGGTTGGACCTAGTATACTGCCGTCAAACGATTCAAAACGCGTCCAGTTCAGCTGATGCCTTTGATTGGCTCCCTGGCCAACGTAAACTGTGATGCACGGGGCTGCAGGGTGCTTACATGCATCAAGCACACAGCTCCTCTGAATAGTAGCAAGCAACGTTGAGCCAAAAACACAGTCAGCACTTGAAGGAAGCATTGACTCATTCTTCTTTAGTATTCCAAGTGGTATAAAGAAGTACTGAAATCCAATCCAACATTTTAACTTCCCATCCCTTTAAAATTTCGTTTCATTTAATTACTCTACCTAATTAAGTTTGATTCATCACTATTTATTGGGAGACTTTAAACGAATAGGCGCGTGTAGGTGTCGTCCTCGACGTCCAGTGCTTTTTGTGCGCAATGGAGCAAAAAGAGGATCTGAGGGGCACGATAACGTGAGATGATTAGCATCAGTAAAATATATTGACATTGGTCTATGGAAACGAATAGGGAATCGGCAAGGGGACGGAAAATGAAGACTGTTAATTCGTCCTCTGCACTTTACCAAATTCTGCGTGTTTAAACTCTCTAATTGATAAATGTGACACAACGCTACACGGGGTCTTCAGTGCGTTAGGAACACCGTGCCAGCGATGTGGCGGTCTTGGGGCAGTCGGTCCCTGGCACGGCGCAAAACTTGAAACACCAAATGGAGGTTTTCACCGCGTGGTCACGGCCAACTACTTCAGACCCTTTAATAATGAGGGCAAGTTTAGGACGCGATAAGTAGTTTGCTAAAATGAAGTAACGATGATAAAATGGAAAGTGATTGTGTGAAGGAATTGCGACATCTTCTAAAGATTTATTAAGTTCTTATATTCCAAATGCCAGAACCTAATTGTTGTTTCCATTTGGTTGAGAATTTGAGATTAAACAAAGGTGGGATCCAAATTTTGTGTGGCAAAACTGCTCCAGAAAATGCCGAGAAATGTACTTTGGCCTCTAGACTGTGCCTAACAGCAACTGAATTGAAATGATATAATGAGACATAAAACTCTTGCATGCTTCAACTAACCAACTTTAATTTTGAGGAGTTTCTTAGTGTTAAGGCAAGCTAAGATTTGGAGCATGGTGTCCATGATGGGCATACAGTGTGAAGGTAAGCAGCTGCGTTTGAATGGTATCCAGCCTTCGCGCCATTTAAATCCACTACAATTGTTTTGAGGATTTTCGATTTTGGTGACTCGATTAAGAGTCATATACTTTTAAAAGGCAGAAAGGGCACCTTTAACTTACGGAAGAAAACTTTTGGATGAATCCGTGATGGCATTGAGCACGTTGAAAGCCGCGACCTCAAAAGAAATTGTTGCCAATCGCAACAAATTGGAGATTCTTAAGGGGAATAATATTAGTGGCCGAATTGCCAAGACACTTAATGGCAGTTCACTCTTAAAGGGGGACGCACACCCTATAGATCTAACAAGCGACTTAGTGAACTTCTGCGCCCTCCAAGGCCTACATCCTTAGAAAAGCGAGTAACTAAAAGGTGGTTTCACCATTTCCTTATAACTTACTGTTTAAGGATGAAAAAATGTCCACCACTCGAAAAGCACCTTCCGGCATGGTTGTCAATTCTGAGAAGCTAGAGAATGAAATTATGCTTACTTAAGCACTAAGATGGCCTTTACCTGGTGGGTTGTGATGCTTCCTGTTATATCAGGGCAACTGTTTTACAGTGAAATCAGAGCAGCTGTCCCAATTTAAGATTTTATTGGACCGCAGAGGTAAGGAGATACCCCCCACCAAATCGACTACTGAAAGGTATCAACACCTTACAGAACTTCAAGAGGGATTTGTTGCTGTCACTTGTAGAACCTATACCCAATAATATTTAAGAAGATTAGTGTGTCTGTTCAATTTGAGTTTCCTCCCCTTCAGGAAAGGCACCAGATGCCGTAGGATCGGTTAATCAGTGAGCAGAAAACTCATAATGCTCGGACGAATAATATATTGCCAACGTAGAGAAGGGCTGGAAGGGGGAATACTAGGGGACCAACATTGATATTACATTTAGAACAAAGAGTCGGTACTGCAGTGTCAAACCCAAGAATCAACTGCATCAATTATTTCATCTGCGTACAACTAAAAAGCCAACTGCCAGTAAGGCCAATGGATTTCCTTTACGATTTTACTGAATCTGGGGGTTTGATCTGTTTGGGACTGCGCTAAATAGATGGAGGAATGTCTGGGGCATATACGATGTCGTAGAAATACAGAACAAAGGTCAGTTAACTGACGCCGACTGAGGATCATATAGCGTCGTAAGGTTACGGGGTCATGTTTGTTTTACTTGCTACTTTGTTCTCACCTCGGTGGCGATCCTCTACACCCAGCTGGTCCAACCTAACTAGTAAAGAAGTAGATAGCTCCGGATGCAGTACCGTAACAATATTATACAGAAAGTCAGCAGCTAATGATAAATTCTAGCAAAACACGAGCCTGGAGTAGTTGCTAGACCTAATCGCAATTTCTCCCAGCCGCAGCGAGTACCCTTTCCTTTATGTCAACATTTGCTTATTGGTAACAAAAACCAGAATATTTGTCCTTTAGGGCTAAGGTTAATTTTTAGCTGCTACAAATACAGCCGAATGAAGCATTACTAAAATGAAATTCATGATACTCCAATATTGGTAAGGAACATGCATCATCCACATCCAGAACGAGTAATGACTACTGGCAATGGGCGGAATGCGTGTCTCCCAGCAATGGTGTAGGTGTATAATGCTCTATATCTTTGACTGCATGCATACATGTTGTGTCGCGCTTTCTTTTGCCTTTAGGGAAATCCCAGGACGCTATTACCTGGTCAAACGCTTAACATGAATACTCAATTCATCGAAGTAATATGCTAAGAAAGAGTCATTTTGTGTAAATTAGCAATGGTATTCTGTGATAGATGCAAATCATATTAATAAAAAATAGACTATTTAAAATTTAACATACATAAAGACCAAAGCAAGCGTGCGATTTATTTAAAACTATCTACCAATTTTTTCTTAAAAATCAACGAAATGCCCTATACTGAATGAGTTAATAAATAGAAATGTGCTAAAAAAATAGAAGCGCTAAAAGTCGTTTTTTAAATTTGAGGGGAAAACTACTGACGCGGTAGATATATGCGCTGCGGTTTCAAATTGGTTTTAATGATTTGATGCTTCGTTCAATTTGCTGGCAAAAAATGACCTAAAAATAAATACCGCTATGCTTGCTTTGCCAATCGCAGAAGTAAAGTTATTAGCCTTATTTAAGTGCTTAAACCTTTAAATATTCAGCGTTCGTGTATTTTTAAACGTTTTTTTTAGAAATTATAGAAATTTTACTTTATGATGCTTTGTTTGTACGCTAACCGAAACGCACTAAAAAATTTTTCATAATTTTACATATTATAGTATAACTGCGTGTGCTCATTTAAAATCGTATTATGTTGAGGCTCTCGAGATTGTTATATGCGTTTTATTAGTCCGTATTATAAGTGAACTTGAAATTGCCTCAGTACTTAGATGGTAATTCGTGTTCACCACTATTTGATTGTTTACATAGAAGTGTTTGTGAAAGCCCAGTGGATATGTTCACACCAAGTCTTCCCGGACGAGAAAACGTAAAGTGACTAACATAACAGGCATCTTTAAAGACTTGATTATGATCGCTTTGCTACTATTTTAGCTTACATTTAGCTGCACCGCTAATCAGAAAATGCCATTAAGGTTTTTTTCTTTAAACTAGCTTTAGATTTTTTTTAGCTTCCTGGATCTCGTAGCGCTCGCGCTTTTGAGGCCGTTAGCTCAACCCTATCGGATCGGACTTTTGGATCTAGCACCCAGAATATGCAGCAGAACTTTAAGAATGTTGAATGGAATTCAAGTCCTTATAGCACTTGGAATGGAAGAAAAAACAGTTCTTTTCAACCGCATCAAACAAATTACAGTAGTAAAGTTGAGGAAGGAGGTGCTTTATTAGCGTATAATGGTGTGTGTGGGGAGCGAACTCCTCTTCCTCGGGCACGCAACCCCAATGCCTTATCATCTCGCTCTCAGTCCTCATCCAAACCAAGATTTTGGACTCCTCAAGTTGAACCCTCTCCAGAGAAAAAAAATGATGTACCATTTGTTGGTAAAGGACTGTATGACAAATTTTTGGCTTCATTTCGACGAAAGAAGGCCAAGGAAGTCGCACCTGCACCTCAGTCTGTCAATAAGGTGGAAGTGGGTAACTCTGAAAAACCACCCAAATCCATTTCAGAAGGTGTTGCAGCACGTATTTTGCTTCTGGATGGTGAAGAAGTCTCGATGAAGTTGAGCAAACGAGCGTTTGGTTTAGAATTACTTCAACGTATCTGCAGTGGTCAAGATATTATCGAACCTGATTACTTCGGAATCACATACACAAATAAGAGGCTCGGAACATGGGTGAGTTCGTCACTTAAATATGCATGCAGTGTTGACAAAGTTCAGTAAAATTACACACTCCCTCTTGAGTTTGGTTGTCCCAATCAACATCATAACACTTTTGAATATCTACATGTTTTTCTGCCGTAAAATATTTTAAAGTAGGAAAATTAATTCATAACGTATGAAGAGTGAAGTTAAAGCGAAGTAGTCCGTTTCAAAAGCGACAGACGAAGAAAGCATCCTTATTCTGTTTTTGCAAATAAAATCATCGAGTCATTAAATCAGACCATTTAAGAATATCGTGGTTAATTTAGCTGCTTTATGTTATGCTTGCTTATTTTTTTACTACCGAAAATGATATGATTGTCCTATGTTTTTAGTTCTGGCTGGATGCTGATAAAAAAATTATTAAACAAGTTTCTGGTAAGTAAATATCAAGCAACTGTTAATCTTGCAAAAAATTGGCTAACTGATGAATTTTTTATGTTGATTTACCTTCACGTCTATTCTTGGTTGATTGTGTATATGCACAGATGACTAGACAGTTGCTTGTTAAACAGATCAAAGCCTTGGAACCTGCCATCTTTTATTAGAGTACCGTTTATACTGATCCATACAAAAGTGTTTATAACGCTACTCGTCTTCAGGTAGCTTCTAGAAAATACATTAGTAAATTTGCTTTATAAAAATCAGCAAATATTGGACCGATGTCAAGGATACCATGCTCTGTGACTTTTGTATTGGTTAGCAGAGTCAGCATGAAGTCTAATGCTGTATAATTGAATCCCTTAGCCTTTAATTATGTGGCACTATTTTTACAAATTCAACTCTTCAGATGTGGCGGATTGGCAGTTCTATTTCCAAGTGAAATTTTACCCGCCGGAACCGACGATGCTACAAGACGAGACGACGCGATACCAGTTAGTATTGCAGGTGCGCCAAGACGTCTACACGGGCAAGCTACCCTGCTCCTGGGTTACACAGGCCCTACTTGGCTCCTTTCTCGTGCAGTCGGAGCTGGGAGATTACGACCCTACAGTTCAGGGACCTGGGATTGACTACCTCAGACAATTTGAGTTCGTTCGAAATCCTACTGATCAGTTGCTTCAGAAGATCATGGAACTTCATAAGACTCACAGGTAAGTTGCCCGTAGTCGTTGCAGAAGCTACAGGTGTGAAATCCGCAAATAACCTTATAGGGAGCATGGATTAATATTTTAACGGGAGCTTTTGCCGATGCAGGTATTCGCATTTAGCATACACCCTTCAGGGGACGTGATTCTCTGTTTAACAATGAAACAGCAACCTTCCTGAGACTCACTCGATTCATTTACACATAAATGCTCAATGCAGGATGTGGGTAAATGTTTTTTTTGCCCGGTTCAGTTCACCAAACCCTAAACATAGCTCGTTTCCTTCCTGAATACTTTAAAACAAACAAGGTGGTTCACGAGAATTGGGAAAACTATGACATCTTCTGTTACAACCCAGCTCACTACCGTGATCATCTGAACTACTAATTTCCTCTTAAAAATGTGTAAGAATAGCCGTCCTATCCACCAAGAACCTACAGTAGCAATAAATTTGTAAAAGAGGGATGCTCCCAAGAAAATGACTGGTGGTAAGCTTGAAGTTTTAACCATGTTTGCCTTATGGTAGGCATGACAAGCTGCTACCGACCGCACAATGTGACGGAGCTTTTTGAGAATCTGTTGGTTTGCATGCATGTGTGGATAGTTCATTTACCTATGCTGCTTCTACATCGTTTAATGAATCGGACCTCTGTTTGGTTATGGCGGTCTTGCATAATGTGTCAATCTCTTGCTATTTTGGCGTCACATGACTCATTTCAGCGTCATTTTCTTCTCCGCTCTTGTGAGATTTAAAACTGTTGCCGTTTGATATTCTACACGACACCTTTCCCAATAAAGCCTTCATACTTAGAACCACTGATCGCCGACTGGGGTCAAGACGAACCAGTGAAGATGTGGTACTTGGGTTTGCTTAACAGTAACTCATTTTTTGTCACAATCAGCTGCCTGTTATGAAATACAGCATAGCGAAAGCCTTTTCAAAAATACTTGAGTCGACCGAAGCGCCAATTTGTGGATCTGGTATTTTTGGTAGAAGCAGACCAAACGCATTCACCCTGATTGAACAGGCGCCTTTGTCAAAGCTCTCGGGGCGCGTGTAGTACTATTCGCCCCAAGGCACCACTCGGTTATTGACATGCGCGCGCCCCAGCGCGTTGGTGGGTCTTTAACTCGTGAATTTGGCGGCCTCTCACTCGTAATGTGGGGCTAAGATTAAACCGGAACCCGCCACCAGTCATCTTAATGCATAAGCTTACACATTTACTACCCGTTCACTAAATCACCACTTGGCAAATCAGACTAAATAGTTGAAATAGAAAGTTGAAACAACTCGTAACAGTTAAAAAGATCCACTTTCAAATCACCAGTAAGGCCATGAGTGCAATGGGTTTGCTTTGATTTTTTGCAACACGTGGCTTCTTCTGAATTTGCAAGTAATCTTTAGACATACATTTGAACTATGAGTGCACACTTGGCTTTCTTGACCATGCATTTCTCCACTTACATCCGCCCGCATATTTGAGCCAGTCGTCTCTTCCCAGTGCAACTTCTCCAACCCCATCCTACTTTCATCGGCTTTGCAATTGAACTCTGACCACGTTAATGCTAAAATGTCTGGACCCTAGCAGTTGTAACTCACCCATCCGTTGGAGGAAATGCCGAGCACTACAGTGCAATGCAGCGCTGCAAGTGTTGCGATATTTTTCGAAGACTTCAAGCGTCTTAACGGTTGCGAATGGCTGCTATCAAGTCAGACAGGTGCATGCAATTGTATTTCGGTACTTTTATAATGATGCATATAGAATGCTTTTGAGTCGATAGGTAACTGCAAGACTGTGTATGGTGCTTGGATTCGATGCTTACTGGCATTTCTCCGGATTAAGGCATAATGCGGATGCGGTCTTCGATCAGCTTCTGATCAGCCAATTTCAACTTGCAATTATAACTTACCTTGATGTTTTCATAAAAAATAATGTACTTAAAATATTTATTAGCATATTTGAGGTTCCTTCTGGACGGCCTTTCACATGCTGCAACACTTACTACATGAAAGCAAGAACAGATCGTCAAATTGAGCTTAAAGCAAAGTGTCACGCATTGTCATTTTTTCTCTCTCCGCTTCAGAGGCATGAGACCGGAACAAGCAGACATAAAGTACCTGGAAACTGCGAAGAGATTGGATCTTTATGGTTTAGACCTTCATCCTGCGCGGGATATGGAGAATGTAGAAATCTACATTGGTGCTGGGTACAGCGGTATCGTCATTTATCGCGACCGCGTTCGGATTGGCCGATTTGCCTGGCCGAAGGTTTTGCGGATCTCTTACAAGAAAAACTACTTCTACCTGAAAATTCGTCCTGACTATGTAGGTTTGCTTCAGCTTAGAAGCGCATTAAAAAATAGTGGTCAATTAGTTAACACTTCCGGTGAACTGTATAATATCCTGATCAGTTACTTAATGAACCTCATTTTGCTCATTGAGGTTTTTGAGAAGCCTATGGAAAAGTATACAATCTGAGCTCCATTGCCATAAAATTAACGCACCACGTAAACCTAGAATATATGTTTTTGCTTTTGCAAAGCTGCAAAAGATAATCGACTGTCTATCGGCCGATTCTATTTAACAGCCTTTACGTAGACCAATTTTGCGCTTTACATTCAACAGACGTGGAAGTCTAAGGCGCAGCTAGATCTAAGGGACTAATCTGAAAGGTCAACTTTGAATAACTTACCCAAATATTGGTGGCAGTGCCTCTGTGTTTGTTTAAGCAATGACTCATGATAAATGTGCAAACCATTCACAATTTGTTTAAACTTGAAATATGAAGTACCATA
Source organism: Taenia crassiceps (assembly GCA_023375655.1). Taxonomy (NCBI): domain Eukaryota; kingdom Metazoa; phylum Platyhelminthes; class Cestoda; order Cyclophyllidea; family Taeniidae; genus Taenia; species Taenia crassiceps. The sequence continues at coordinate 6,474,319 of JAKROA010000004.1, read as the reverse complement.
ATCATTTTTTAACAGTTCGTAATCAGCTAGATGTGTCTCATTAGCCTTAATGGGCATAAGGCGATTAAGGGTAGAACTTCGGCGACAAAGCAAAATCCCCACTCATATAAATTGACATTTGGAAAAAGTCAACGTCTACAATGGGGAAGAAGTTAACGGGTTGGAGTGTGTCTAGCGTCTTCTGACATTCACAAAGTGCAATACCTATCGTCGCAAAACCTTCCTGTCAAAACCTGCCTGTGCCAGCTTTAGTAGAAGTGCATCCGGGTTGACGAGTTTTTGTAGAAGGGCTGCGAAACCAGATACACGAACACAATTATTTGCAAACGATATGATGGTGACCTAGCAGAAGAAAATACTGGATTTTTGAAGAAACAAGGAATGGATGGTTCATTATTCACTTTTAACTTATAATATCCCAGTAATGTTAACATGCATCATGACTGTCCACAAAGGCTACATATCGAATCCTCTAGATTGTTGCACTGATCTCTTATATTTTAGAGAACAAGATTGTTGTTTGTCGTTGTATATCCATTCATTTACAACTGCCTATACCAAAATTAGTCCAAATGCTTACACAATGATTCATTTGACCAGATGCATTTATCCCTTTATTTTATGGGCTTATTATTGGTAACGATTATGATCTAGACAGAGCCGGATGAAGCAGTGGTGGGTTTTCTGCTGCTAAACCCTCACTTGGCGAAGCGACTGTGGAAGACAGCTGTAGAGCACCACGCCTTCTTCCGTTTGAAAGAGCCGCGTGCGGTAAAGCGAGGTCCAATAGGATTCCTGGGAAGGTCCTCACGATTTCAGTACTCTGGTAGAACCTTCTTTCAGTACCGCACCGCCCAAGTCGATCGACCCAAAGCAGTGGCGAATGGCGCTTTTGAGGACAGTCCGCAACCGTCACATCGGCGAACTGCCAGTGTCCCTGTTGCCCTCAATCGTGGTACATCCTCTTATTATAAGAATTGTACCCTCTCATTACTTCTGTTGCTAAAAAGCCTATCTTTACAGAGGTGGCCCAAAAGGGCCATTATTCATGATACTGAATGGTGCATCCGACTCACAAATGACTCGCGTCGAGTTTAAACAATGCAACGTGCAAAGTGCTCCCTCCTTTAGTTTGAGAGTTTATATTGACATTGTAATTCCACTTTTCAATTATCGTCAGTGCATTGATGGTGCCTGTCGGAAAAGGACCATGATAATACATTTGAAGTGTATCACATCCATGACGAGTTCAAGTTCAATCTCAGTAGTGTACCTAGCAGACTTCCTACCACGTTCAAATCCCGGTAATAGCAAACTAAGGTGTTCTGTGTCCCTGAAAATGCAAATACTGATTAAATTAATTGCAACTGTTTTGAATACGCGTATCCTTGTAGTTCATTATCTGCATTGTAAACGGTTGTTCAAAATTTTGTGCTGTTTCAATGGAAAGTCAGAAAAAGGATCACTTTTTGAAAGTGAGTTAGCTGATGGCCATCATAATGCTTTTGTGAAAATTTACGAAAACAGGTCTCGATTTTTCTTGTGGAGGATAAAACTGTTATTACTATAGAAAAATTGAACTAATTATAGTATCCCCTAAGTGCCAGTAACAATGGCTCCCAAAGCAATGCCACTTATTGCTATCTGCGAAAAAACTCCTTTGCTATTAAAACGAAGAATTATTGGCTTATTTTTGGTGGCGGTATAAGTCGCTACTATTTTAGCCTTATTTTATTTACTCAACAGCCAGTCCTTAAGTACTGTTAAAAGAATCTTCCAATTTAGTAAACCTAAATTGTACCCATTACCTAGTTTGCCAAGCATCCTAATAATAACATTGGCAACAGCTCTACTGTAGCTTCAACATTCATTATTTGGCTAACAAATCCAAGTGATGGTATGGTTGATAAAGCTTTGAACCTGATTTCGGGCTTTACTGCTCTTCCAGCTGGAATTCGTTACAACAGTGTGCACTCGTTGAATCGCACCCATCCTCGTGATATGACGATAGGAAAGGCGCGAAGTAGTGACTATCTAGGCCCTACTATACAGGTGGGTTACTGTTCCGTCGTCTTGAGTTAAAACTTTTGTCTAATTCATCTTTTAAAAATGTGCTGTTTAAGCATCCTCAACAGCCAATAAGGACTGAGACTTCACCAATCCTATCAGCACAGCATCCGCCCTCGTCTCGACCAATCGCAAGCACGCGCGGCACGCCGCCTAAACCTTTAAGCAGAAAGAACCAGCGTCCAAGCGCAGCACCAACTTATTTTGACAATGACGGGTCACTTTTTGATGCTGCTAGCTCAAATGGCAAAGGATCTATGCTGGGTTCGGCTATTCGGGGTGCAGACTATGAGGTTAGTCTGGAGAATTAACAAGTTAAGACCATCTATGTAGCGCCAGTTTAAGTTGAACCTTCGAATGAACAGATGTTAAGTGTGCCTAGATTGAGATGAGGGGTAGGAAAAGGTACTCTAATGATGCATAGCTTCATTTTTTCTCTATAAGCAAATACCAATAACTCCGTCAAAGATTGAAATCAAGTGCTTTTCTGAACCCTTCAGGAGACATATTCCATTAACAATTATTAACTGTCAAAGATAATGTGGTATTATGATTCAGATGGATGCTTAAGTTAACCATGTTTTAATATCAACATACTTGAAAAGTTCGTCGTCCTTTATATAGTAGCGCTATGCGTACAAAATAAACCGGCATCACAAAGGGAACTCTGTCACGCTAGAATGCCATGAACAAAGAGCACTCCATCAGCCGATTGGCAGTATGAAAGATTTCCATTTAAAAAAACACATTGTTAATTATGCTTTTGTCGAAATTTTGACGAATTAGCTATAAGCAGACCGATCGGTAATTACGAACCCTTTTTAGGTACCACGACAGTTGAGCGCAAACGAGTACTCCTCCTATGCTGGAGAGCGAGAGGATTCATTAATGTTTAGCGACGGTGACTTTACTGACGCGAACGACGTGGGCGGTGTGGAAGGAAGCAGTGTTGTATGGTCCACATCAAATTCATATAACCCACAGCCTACGCAGGAATCGTCAGGGCCACAGGACACTCTATTCGCTCCTCCTTCCCAAATCGTTTCTCCCTCCTATTCCTCCCGTGGTCACAGCCAAAAACCGCAATACGCCAACCTCGGCTATGAATACCCCCACGACACTTCGCCCGCCCCATTGCGCCCCAATCGACGGGCGGGACCTTATGCGCGACAGGTGAACAAACTCAGTTTCACTTAAGATATACATTGACCACTGTCACAGAAACCATATCTGTGACCTGCTTTAGCTTCGGACTTTTTTGATAAGTCCAAACTGACTCAAAATGATGGTGGAGAACGTCAGAGGCCTGTTTTGACCGCATGCAAAAACTAAATTTTCACTTTGTGCCTTATCTGTTTTCATAGTATTCATGAAGTACTTTCGATCATAATTGATACTATAAATAGTTAGCGAAACTATATTCGATACAAATCAATGCAATCCCTTTTATTTATTAAATTAAGGAACCGTTTAGGTGACACTTTGTTCCAATCGTGCATCGTGAGTGCCCAAGGTTTACTTATCCGGCTGGTTAACCAGATGCTACCTTGGCGAAGTTAACACACTAATCAGTTTGTTCACCTTTGCTTCTGGATGAGGAGCATTTCTTTGCCTTTCAGACCTTTAATGACCATCGGTCTCCAACTCCTGATGAGGATTTTCTCTAACGCAAATTGGCTCAGTCCTCGGAGCCTGCAATTTTCGTCTAGGTGATTGTTCTACAGCCATGCATTTGACAGAAAAATGTGATTTCCCACCCTTCCACAAACACTGAATTTTACATTTTTAATTTTGCAGTTAGCAGAAGCATGACTTCTTGAAATACCCAAAACGGCTAAGGTGACACCATGAAAAACAAATGTTTTTACCATTTAAGTGCCTCGAAGTGGGTTAATGGAAGATGTTGCACAATTCAAATTAAATGTAAAATTTTTTTAATGATCAACGCTATTGATGCCGTTTCACCATAAAAGCACTGGTTGTGGGAATATTCTTTAAATAATAGGAAGTCTGCTCATTAGCAGGTGTTTACATTGCTAACGGCTTAAAACGAGCAATAAGTAGCTTGAATAAGCCTATCGTAGTTCAAAGACTTTAACATCAAGACTCCCGAGCATTCCTTCAAATGCGTGATGGTAGACGAGCTTGCATTATGCAGATGGTTAGCCGTTTGTGCAGCACATAGGATATGGGCTCGACAGCCGATGGACAACTCGAGCAGGGAAACCCTCATTTATTAAAGGAACAACTTAACCACTTTAACGTTTGACTTGCATTGGAGAGGCTTCAGTGTTCAACGGTGTCTCGGATTAGTTATATTTTTAATAAGTTTCCTGTTTTCCGTCATTAGTAGAGGGCTGATCTCGATATAATTTTAGTGTTCAATCCGAGAAAATAACTTGAGCTTAGATATGAAAAGTGAAAAGGATGTGGTAGCACCTTTTACCACGATTGCTCCGGTGTCTTTGTCCGGTCGGCATTTTAATTCATGGTCCATATAGCTATACGCCATTCGTCGAGAGCGAAAAAATGCTTTGAAAATTTTAGTCACTTGAACAATTTGAAAACGTGCCATGTTTAAATTATACATCACCTCCAAATGATATGGCTAATTGTTTTATCGATATCCGCAAACCTTCCTGCTCCGCTCATTGACTTCCACAATCCTAACAGCATTTTGTACAGGTGCCGACACTGCTGACTGAGGTCATCGCTAATAGTGTGTGAAATAGCCCAAGACGCAGAAGCCGATTATTAGATGACACATGACAATCCCTTTGATCATTTCATACAGAATTCGTGTAAGATCATCATCGTCATCGCCACGGAGGATACAAAATGATTTGTCGATTGTACTTAAGAAGACTGTAATCTCTTTGCTCAATTGTTCAACCCAATGCCATGTATACTGCCTTCGTTTACATACATGCTTGGTACACAGAAGGGATAAAGCCTGCTGCCCAAGCTCCGAGGCTGGCCTAGTAGGTCACGCTAAAATGGCGACCTAAAGGCAGATTAAGGAAACACAGACTTAGGCGAAGAAAACGAATCATACTTATAGCATCCTCTTATTAAATATAAAGCTAATACTTGATCTCAAAAAATATAAATTGCTTAAACATATCAATGAACAAATTCTGCAAAAAACAATAATATTTATATGCTGTTGTGCTACAACTCCTTTTATTAAATAATTGATGCAATTAGTTAAAAAAGAATAAATGCAAGTAAATTAAAGTGCAACTTATTTGCATATTTTGATTTTGGGCTACAATTAAACGTCTCGAATCTGCAGGTAATGATGGCATTTCATTGTTTTACTAACTAATAAATTTACCGGCTTAACAGATATCATTGGGCTTTTGACGCTATGAAAATAAAATGTAAATCGGGTAGTACGTTCACCACCATGTAGGTATTGTGGGTTTGGCTTTCTTGATCTCCGTTGGATTCACAATGATTGTGATCGGGTGCGTCGTTACAGGAGACTAGTCAGTTCTTGCTTTGATTTTAAATCCATGTAGCAACTGGAAACCGTTTGGTGTTATCCCATTTTACCTCACTGCCCCAATTCCACTTTTGCTGGCGACGAATTCACAATGTGAACGGGACAGTGTTGCGTGGAGCGCAATGCTATTTATTCACACCGTCCTCGTTACGTCCTGTTTTGCACTCCCCATCGTTTTGGCTCATGCCCCACTTTCGGCCCCATCAGTACGACAAGTTTACTCACCGTTCGATTTTAGATTAACTGGAGCGCTTGTGGCTTAACTTTAACCGGGAATCTTATCGTTTTCGTTTCTCTGTACACCGCCACTCGCTTGTGCACTAATGGCCAGTAGCGCTGCCCAATAAGACATCAAACTAGCCATCCGCAGTCATCGCACTCGCTTATCGTTACCCGCTCTACTTCGCCGGGACCATCTCTCCACACTGGACAAACATACACTACCTGCTTACAATTGAGCCTAAGTATTAATTGCCTTTCAGAGACATCTTTACATTTTTAGGCATGTACCATAAGGTAAGCTCGAATCGGTTTTCATAAGAAAAAAACAATATATATTTGTTTCCTTCGCCCAAAGACGGTCGAAATTGGGTAAGGGTATTGTGTGAAAGGGTCAGTATAATTATGTAACAGAAAAAGTTAGTGTTGAAAGAAGTGGTGCGGCCGTGCGGAGAGCGAGTGAGAATCTGTGGTGAATTCTAGTAACTCTCGTTGTAAATTGAGTAAAAAAATCGTTGAACCATTGGAACAGCAATGTTTAATTTCGCAGGGCGGCAAGCCTGTTTAAAGAATAAAATGAAACTGGTTCAGTATCATTGTGGGAGAAGAGATAAAAGCGTGGTTTGTTAGTTTAGGAGTCGGGGAGGGGGAAGCATAAAATAAATCTACCTTTCGGTTAGGGCGTCTTCAGCCTGAGGCCTGCGTTCTCCGCTAATAGGGTGGGCGATCGAGTCAGTGGGAACCTGAGCGTCCGCCATTGCAGCCTCGATTTCCAGGCCATTCTCCTCGGCCACCTGCAACGAAATGGCCCATATTTAGGACAAAATACTTGGAAGGCCTTACGATTGGAGAGATCAGTGGAAAGCATATTTGAATGTTCAGAGTTTTGGCAGAACGGTTCCACCCTATCGACCAGTAAGTTGTACAGATATCTACGCATTAATGCAGTGACAGCCGCTGAGGTACAGTTAGTTTTTAATCTTGGTGGACCATGAGAGCGTGTGAGAATCAGTGACTGTTTCGGTAAAAGCGCACTCTCAAGGCCCCGCCCCAGCGCCCACACAAAGTATCCTCAGTCAGAACTACGAAAGATTCATTTGCTACCAAAGTTTAAGCAGCGTCGGCGAATGAAAACTGAGGAAACTTGAAGCCACGGAGCAAATCTTGTTAAAACCTGATGGATCATACGCTACCAATGTGCAAAAAGAGCAAATTATAAGATCTTATATAACAATGTGGAAAAAGGGCCTTAGGACCTTGACTGTTGTAAGTGTTCACTAACAGGTACAAAACTTTTATACCGTTTAATCGACCGTAACTACTGCGCTATTCAATATTACCACCGATCAATGCATATTTAAAACTTGTACATATTGCGAATGCTGACGGCACAAGGAATTACTGATAGAGCGCCAAGGTCTCCGTGTGATATACAAAAACAAACAAGCTTTTGTGCTTAATTAGAGACGACGATTTATGCCACATTCTAAGCATTCTATGCATACAACTATGCGCACAAAACACAAAGAAGGAAGGTTACACACAGACCCGTGCGAACCGCATGCAATCACACGGATAAACACCAGGCTTTGTTCAAATACATGAAGCAGTAGCAAAGAAACTTCTCTAATTCAGAGGTGAATAAGTAGTGGCACGTAAACAGGGTGAAGCTGACACCCTGGCTACTCAAAACAACAGATTATACCAACAACTGTGAAACCATGCAAATAAGCTAACCTCTGAAGAGTCAGAAACTCATAAAGTTTAGAAAGGGACAAAGGTAAGTGGCAACCCCTCATAAAATAAGAAAAGAGCTCTTCGTTGCCTTGTATTTTTGGAGACACTGAAAATCATCGCAAAGCTTACCCGCAAGTATCAAATGGCAAGCGACTGATTTTGTGAGCCAAACTAACAATATTGCTCTCGGTGGCGGTCTACTTGCTACCATGGCAATCCTATTTTCAGTTAGCCTTTCAGCACCACTTGGCCCCGTTACCAAGTCATCAACTATGGCAAAAAAATAATAGTCAAGAGTTTAAGGGAAATATTTTACCAGCTTTGGTCTCAACTACTGAGAGAAGTATAATGAATTAAATGAATGGAAAAGTATGAAGGAAATACTTTCAGTCAGCATAAAATTCTATCAAGTGAACCACCGCCTCGTTATCCACATGATAGAGTGATAAGAGCCATCGTTTAATTACGTTTAAGGAATTTGAATACACCCACTAAGTATTTTCCACTTGCGAATGTGGAGGCGGGTGCAATCCATGGACTCGCAAATCGGAGTCAGACAATCACCTCTTATAAGTGATAACGTTATGCGCCAGAATGTCGCAGTTATTTCTGGTGCCCGCGCCAATGGAAAACTAAATAGATGGGATCTAACCACGTAGGTAGAAGAAACTAGGTTCGAATTCGCAAACATCAAGATTCAATACACATTTGACAAATTGAAAACTAATAACACGTAGATTTGATAACCGATTACACCCGTCCGCATACATAGACGAATCAAGAAAACGGACGCTATTAAGAGATGAGACAGTCGTACCAGCATAAAGTTAAAGGATTTAGCTTGTTATGAAGGTGCTAAGTATTTCAAAAAACCTTGAACGGAGTGGCTGAAGGTGTTAGCATCGAATCTAAGTGAATTCAACGTTTTAAATGCGGTAAAATATCAATACGCAAAATTCAAAGTCGACAGGAACCAAGACGGCGAGATGGAGCACATACAGCTTTCAATACACTGGAAAGCTAAATCTCTGATGCCATTTGAAGCTTAAACGTTAATAAAGCACTGTTTTCTAAAAAAGGCATGAAGAAAAACAGGATGATTTGGATAAACACTTAAAGCAGCCCTAAAAATTTAATCGAATTGTTTGACAGTGAAGAAGATACATATATGTGTTTTGGTTTCTAAGGCAAGAAGCCGAAAGCAAATTAATAATTTACCTGTTTGATTAGACTTTGAATTTCATTCTCCGGGGCAGAAGTAGCCATCACGGTATTCATCGAACCCTCAACGGTAGCAGTTCGGACATCCAGATCCGTGAATGTCTTCTCAAAATCGCTCATTACCCCCTCAATTTTTTCAAGATTCATCGATGCCATACTAGACTTTAGCCTAGCTGTAACTCTGCCAATGTCTTTTGTCATTGTTTTCATGGTCGAAGCTGTCTTCAACCGCGACTGGACGGCATCAAGTCGAGATGCCATTACCATATATTGAACACTCTCCTTGTGCTTCCTAATAGAATCTTCAGCGTAAACGCGGGCCACATCTACATTTTTTGCTTCCAGTGCCTTATTGGAAATAGTGGCATTCTTATACAAAACAACATACCTTCTTCAATTTGGTTCGGTACGTTTTTGACTCAGACTCAGCCTTTTGAGAATAACGCTCAAGTTGTTTTTCACTGAATCTCAAATCAAAAATAACATCTTGAAATTTAATTAATGACATATCTACCCTCTAGTGATGGCCGCTTGAATAAATTCATTGTCGCAACAACCGAGGAGGAATTTGACGGCAGTTGGATCAAAAGTGCACGTTCAGAAGGAGGCTTTGCTAATGGAAAAGTCAAACAAAGTCATTTAATTAAAAATTGACATCAACAGCTATTATCAATAGGAGAATTTTCTTTGGGAGATTAAAACATGTTTATAACGTCGTTTAATTTTTACAAGTTGATAGGTGAATAAATGAAGCATATTTTAAGTGATACTTTCCCTCCAGCCCTTGGCAATTGTTCACTTACAAATGAACTCAAAAATTCAATAATATGCAACAAAACTGCAGCACGTGTTTGCTTAAATACTCTTTGGGTGTGAAGCGGTCAGAGCACGTCAATCGCTTGACTAGGAGAATATCTTTAAACTCATGGCTAAAAATGAATTTCAATCTTTTTTTCAGATTTAACAAATCATGTACTTGCATATCACTGACCAACTAAAGGTGTGCTCCTCTACTTACTCGCTCTATCCCAAAGGCACTGAGTCGGAGGCTGACGGAAGAAACTCTGACCTCAATATACCGTTCTATCAACCAATTTTTTATGGTGTGAAGCAGCGGTTTTTTAAGCGGTGTACGATTTGATAGTATGATATGAAGCCTCTGAGCCTTGCGGCTGAAATGGTTGCTGGCCGTAATTAACGCTTGAGCACTACATCTTCCACTCTTGTCGCAAGCGTTTTCCATCATAGCACCCCTTAAAAGCTTCCTGTTTTGTTTACCGCAACGCATTTCAGTGCTATTCCAGAAGCGTTGGTTGCCAGAGTTTTATGAACTGAATGCGCCATTCTATCTCTGTTAATCTTTTCAACTGTATTTGGGATTGTGTAGTTTTGGCAAGTTAAATCGGGAAGGAACCTTATTATTTTCGTAGAGTCTAAAGCTGCTGGCTGCAACAATTTAAGAATCGGAGAACAACGGGTAATATTCAGTTTAACTTTACAGAATGACTATTCTTTCTACCATCTTTTTCTTATTTGAGTGCCATCTAATAGTTAACGAAAAAACGACATGGAGACAAGCGCCTACTTCTGTTGCAGCGAATCTTTGCAGATTCTCTAATCTACAGGAGATACCTTCCGCCCATGAAGTTGGACTTCAGCAACTCGCCAGATGAATAAGCACAGTCAGCTTACTACTGTTCGGGGCATAGTTTCCACCCTTCCCTGAATTTGTTGTACTCCATGAAAGCGTGTTTAGCACTAACAGAGAGAAGGATCGGATGACTGGCCGTAGTCAGCAATATTTGTCGCCAAGATGTAAGTGCAAGTCACGGGAACTCTACGGCGTGGATAAGCTAATGTGGCCGAATAGATGCTAAATGAGAGAAAAGAAATACACACGCACACCCCCGAGACCATCCCAAAGTTGTTGAAATGATTTTATAGACTGACGCAAATTACTTAAAAATAAATGATCCGCATTTACATTCATTTGAGTCCCAGTGGATAAAGTGACCGTTACTTTGCCAAGTCACCCTAACAGAAAATGTCAAGTGCACCTAACTCCCATCCAGCATAACAACCACCAGACGAAAGGGTGTCCTCGAGTTTGAGCAATTGTTGAGGTGTTATTCCAAGTATCTATTGGATGAAACTAAATTTCGAAGTCAATACCTAAGTTTTACTGATTATGGTGAGCCACTGATTCATGTTTTGTAAGGCTGAATAACTTTTTAGGTGTCTAACCTGAACAACGTCTACCCCATTTTCCATAGGTCATCGGCTGTATCACGAATCCACTGCTGAAAAAAAAACACCAACCAGTGGGTCAAATGAAAAAAGAAAACCTACCATTAGAAAATAAAATTTAACATAAGCAAGATATCAGCACCGAAAGAGGAAAATAAATTATTGAGTACCACACATTAGATGACAGCTTGAATCGGGTAGTGTTAGCCATCCAAATCTTCATGTAAGCCCAGCAGTGTCAAGGGAGGGAACTGCTGTGGTGGCGGTAACTGTGGGAAGTGGAAATCCATTGCTATAGCGGGTGGCGGTGGAGATACAGAAGTGTGATGATAAAAGGCGATTTCGCAATGATTGTAGATCGCCTTGAGTGAAAGAGCTTCGAATATTGAAATAGACGGGCAGTGAGAAATATCAAGGAATGCGAGATTCCGGCAATGAAGGAGAAGTCGGTTAATGCAGGTCTGTGTGATAAGGGCATTGCCTATCAAGTCAAGGTCAACCAACGAGTCGCATAACGATTCGGCTATAACTTCAACATCCGCAGGTGTTACTGATCTGTAAAAAAGCACTAATCACTAAACTGGGCTGAGAGAGCTGCTACATTATGGTAAATGGTGCTGTTACAAACCGAATGGCTGCAAGAGACAGAACACGAAGCCTGCGGCAACGAGTAACCAGCTCGCGGAGACAGTTGGATGGTTCTGACTCAATACCTGTACACCAGCCCAAATCAAGTCGGAGCAGATATGGGCAGTGTTCGGCTATCCTTAGAACCCCAAAGCTGGTTAAGGTGCGACATCGCCATAGGACAAGCGACTCCAGGAGACTTGGGATGTATAAATACTTAGAATGCCACCATTTAAACCAGAAGTTTGCTTCGTGACTTAATATTAAGCATTTCGATTCTGACAGACAAATGCAAAGAATCATATTTTCTGGACAAAAATGAGAGAAAATACAGAAATTGGCAAAAATGGGTTTCAAACTGTTTAGGTCAAAACGTTGATTAAGGACTACCGAACCAAGAAGGCTTATAACAAATTATTGGAAAGCGAAACAAAGAAAGCTCACGGATTGCTGGCAGTGATGTGCTCAATAATGGTGTCAGCGTCTTCGATTGCGACACAAGATCCGAGGTTCAGATGTCGGAGGTGTTGGCATAGGTTAGCCAGGTTGTGCAGAGCAGCATCCGCCACACGCGTTCTATATAGACTTAACCACCGCAGCTTAATCATCCGGCCCAAGGGAATGAAGCCGCCACTAGTTACTGATCGGCACGACGAAAGGTCCAACTCTATAAGAGGAATTCATCAAATAATTGTGCACAAACATCAACTTCAACTTCACTGGGGGTTGAAATTGAAACAGTTGATGAGGACATAGTGGTCTCGACTTGTAAAACACACCCTAAATTTGCATTTCTGCAGGAAATTTGAGTTTAACCACACTTAAAAATAGGCCGAGTTTTGAGGGCACCACTTTTATCACACTTCGCAAAAGTACAACCTTATCAAATTATGGGTGAGGATGATAAGTGCTTAAGGAAAACGAGTATTCTGCATAAATAGTGACATAAACCAATCCCAGAATCTGGAAAAAATGTAGATAAGAATATCGTTTAAGCATTCAAGCAGGACAGTGTATAATATAATCATGGAAAAGTAAGCGAGTTACATACAAGTAAAAATACCTTCCAGATTGCCGCAGATATTGATAAGCTGTAGAAGACACTCATCATTGACCATTTGGCAGGAGGAAAGACGAAGGGTCGTCAAATTACGCCCAACGTCGCTCAGAAACTGACAAAATCCGTATGTGGATATCTGAATTAAAATGAGATGTTCTACGTAGCACAGTCTGTCTGACTTCACAGTGCTAAGACCAAATAAGTCTTGCTGATTCCACCAAACTGCAAAAAAAGGTTTACAGCCTAGCACGTCGTTTTCTGAAGCACGCTATCAAAACCACCACACCTCGGAATGGATACTTGATATAAGAGGAAGTTTTAGAAACAAATGGAATCCCCAACTTGTAAAGGCTTCTCCCTTGGAGTGCGATTCACTAGGAGCAAAGTGCAAATCAGAGGCCTTGGAAGTAAGTTAGCACCTCAAATTATTAATGCTGCTATGCATCCATCAGGTAGAACCCATAAGCAGTGCGAGATTAGAATGCGACAAAACTCGTGTTGGTTAAGCTTTAATGAACTACTTCAAAGAGACCAAACAGATAGACAATAGCGAACGGATTAAAGTCGATGAACCAAATAGTACACAATAGACAATGAATGAAAGGTTCTTTGTTGAGAACGATCAAAACCTACTGCCTGATAGTTTCCACACCAGGAGGCATCCAGCTTTCTAAGTCGGGAGAACGTCGCATCTTGCGAACCATCGTCGAGCCATTTCGATGCGGAGGAGCGAACCCTATCAGTGGGTGGCGCACCGCCACCGCAGACGAGAGTGGTGTGATGGGTGACGCCCTGCCCGGTGAGGCTGCTCCACGAGGCGTAGTGGACAGGTGCCGAATCAGAGCGTGTACCTCGTCCGCGAGGTCTTTCATATGTAGATGCAGTCCTATTTCGGCTTCTATGCAGACGTCTGGAGAGCACCGAGAGAGTATTGTCCGTTGTGGACGGCCAAAGGGCTTGCAAATTGATGCTCACAAGGCGTGACAGGGTTTCATCAGCAAGACGGTAGAAGGTACTAAAAATAAGACACTTTTTGTAAAAGGCAGAGTATGGCATCAATTAAAAAACCCAATACTTACCGACACACACAAGATATTCGGCAGAGAGTGGGAAGGTCAAAGTATCGAAAAATCTCAAGGAGAATCTCATGCTAAGGGGAAAAACAAGTAAATCAGGCGACAAACAATTGAAAAAATGGCCAAGATTTACATACTGGAAAACGGAGAAGTGGATTGAAAGAGCAGGTAAACGGATCTTCACTGAACGAGAGTGTCGTTTGATGCATCAGAGTCAAAGAAGTTAATGATGAAGGAAATTTGCAAAGTCCCATTGATATCGGACACAATGCGGAATTTTGAATGTATTCAGTTTCCATCGATAATCGAGGAAGAGGCAGTAAATCAGAAGGATAGTCATCAACCTCATCTACGCACGAGGTCTGCTAAAAAAGGAAAAATAAGTGGACTTATTCACAAAAACGTATGATGAAATGTAACCTACCGGGTTTGGAGATGGCAAGCTAGCTAAAGCCTGTCTTTTTTCACTATTCCTTTCTTCAATAATTGACAGGTACCACTCCAATTCCTTCCTTGATATAATTCTACACTTTCCACGCTTTTTCCAACGGATTTTAGCTTCTTCATCAGAGATGGGTTCATATCCTTCAACCTGTACTGCATCCAACTGTGTATGATATGCACAGCGACGAACGTCAAATTCAATTCGGATAAGATCCGTCGGCACAAGCGGAATATTAAACTGCGAAAGGAAAAGTGGTGAAATGGGGAAAATAAACAAAACCAGATATGAATTGGAGGAAAGGATACGCACTAGATCAGGCACAAATAGCCTAGCTTTTCCAAAATGTAAGCTCCGAAGCGGGTTTACTGATACTATTGCGTCTTGTCCGTCTACCGTAAGTAAATTAGACAGGCTACCATGAACAGGTGACTGCCATAATGTAGCCCAATACATTCCACGTGCGTTTACGGGATTACCAGTGGGCTGGTCCCGGTAGCAGGCACGAATAGCCACAACTGCACCGGGAAAAAAGGTTTCATATATCTTCATGCGAACAACAATGAGAGGACGTTCAAAGAAAACGTCAACATAATCCGTGCTTGAGTATGTGGGCGGACCACCGGAAATTGGTTTTAACGATCCTGGGTAGGATTCCCAACGAGATCCATAGTTAAGCTGGAAAAGGCAATGTTATAGCAAAGGCAAAGGAAAACACACAACCACAGGGGAACAGTAAACATACAAATGCACAAGAACGTGTTGAATCCTCAAAATTAGGGTAGATTGTCGGCGGGCCACACAGATTTTCTGCCACAAAGGCCGTTCTTCCATCCTCTCCATACTGCGAACTGCATTCAATCACTTCTTTGACGAATAATTCAGTTCCAGCAAAGTACTTCGCCTTCTGATCCATCCATGTATTACACACCGATTTACGGGAGCCGCTTATTTATAAAACGTTATGTAATCCGAAAGTCTTCCATGCTTAGCGATTTAAACAAAATAACAGCTTTTCTAATATAGAATAATAATATTGTTTGTTAAATTTTAATTTTAATTTTTTTGTCAAAAAATATTTTATTGATTGGTTATGCAAGCTATTGACGTGATTTATGACAATAGATAAATAATGCCGATGATGTCGCATTTGACTAATTTTGGTTCTTCTGCGCTAGGTGCTGTGTATGGATGGTTATTTTAAATCGCTTTGTGTGAGCTGTTGATGGATGATACTATCCTCGAGCTTCGGAATGCGTTCATAGTTTCCGACAATACGTCGACATGTGAAAATTTGTGTCGCGATTGTGATGAATTCATGACGAGAATTACACGGCAGCATGATTCACTCCATTTTTGTAGGGATACTACCTCAATTGATCCTCATCGTTACTCACCTGAAATAACATTCACCACCGAATCGGGTAATGTAGTGCCGCTCATAACTTTGCTTTCGCCTCTAGAGTTTTGGTGCCTGAACAATTTTGTGGAGCAAAGTAGTCAAATAGCATCCGCGTCCACTACTAGCTGTCAGTCGTGTTATTATGAAGGTATAAGCTTTTCCGGGTATCAAATTCTATAGGTGTGGGTGAAAGTGTGCCTGAATTTGCCAGTGAAGTACCACTGCCTTCTCTTCGTCCTATCGATCGGGCACGGAAGTCGGCTTTGACAATCGCTCTGGAAAAGACTTCTTTAAATGACAAGTCGGTGAATAAGTTTAACGACTATGCCATCTTCGATGGGCGGTCAGCAAGTGGTAGAAGTGCTTCTGTGTCCAACGCACAGTCTTCCCCGCGTCTGCGTCTCTATGATGTATGGTTTTGGCGTATTTTTGGTCTTCCCAAGATATCCTTCTCGGTGCAGCCCACGTCTTCATGTACAGTGCGTGATTTGGTAGGGTTGTCTCTTTGGCAGTACCTTAACGAAAATCCATCTGCCATCACCACATTCAACTCAGAATCATCTCATCTTGAAAAGGACGCAACGTGAGTGGCTGCTATTGCCATTGTGGACCTTGTGGGGCTAGTTTTCCTTATTTTGTTGTATTATAGATTAATACTTAAGCAAATAGACGTTTATGTGTACGACCCACAGGAAGAAGTTGATGACTTTCCCCCTATCCAGCCCTCGGATTCAATTTATAAGTACGACTTTGATGCTCTTGCGCTGGTTGAGAATGTCACTACGGTATCTCCTGGCCAGGAAGTCAACGTGGAGCCACTAGTTTATGTTACAGTGTATATTATTTTTTTAAAAATAATCTTGTTTCCTAATTGTTTTATTTTGTTTATTTGCCTCATACAGAGGTATCTTATGTAACGACCTGAACATCTCTGGTACTTTACTTAGTTGAAATGGGTTTTTTAATGACTGTTAGTACGGATGGCTTGAGAGCTATCAAGTTTGTTGGATTCAGTATGTGCAGTGGATACATCTGGTAGTGAGAATATTTCATTGGCGTTGGCCCTTGTTATTGGTATATTGCGTCCTTTTAAAGGCACTTGGCCCAGGGTATCAGTCTTGTGCGCTTCCCAGCATCGGCGGCTCTTAAGAGGGTGCTTGAGGAGGCTATCAATAGGCGCAAACTACGGCAACATGAGGGCTATGCTTATCGTCTGGAGGAATGGCTCGACCCCGATAAACAACCTCGAACTTCTGAGTGTCAGGGCGATTCTCGCAGGCCCCTCGATCTCAGGATGACTCTGGCGGAGTATACGAGAAATAATCCACGTCCACACTTTGTTCTCATCCGCGAACACAGTGCGTTCATTCGAAAGTTGTCCTTTTTGTCTATTATTTGGTTGGTTCATCTTTGCATCCGTTACCGGCCATGTTGATAAGGTATTCTGGAGTGTACAATGAGGTGTATTCACTATCATGGGACTGCAACTTGTTACTTCTTAGCGATTAATTAATCCCCATCTTTACATATTATCTTTTCACCACGTGGTCACTTATAATGCTCTCATCTGTTTGTGTATGACCCCGTGCTTTGCATTGTCCAAAATACCGTTTTATATCGAATGCATTAAGCTAACTTTTCCAGACGTAGTTTCCATCATTAGGGGGTGATGTACCTGAAATTTTAAGACGGATAAGTTGCGCTACTTATCTGCTGCTGAATAAATTTGTGTCCGGACTCCGATAAAAAACATTTGGTTGTTTGTACTTTCATCATTAAGCTGGTAGTGACTTCCTGAAATAGAAATGACGTAGAATGGTCCACGAGGCAGAAGGTGCAGTGCATGGGAAATTGCTTTCCGTTAAGAAAAAAATTTTTCACTGCGCAGAACGAATAAGTTCTTTGGGTGCTTTCTTTACAGCTCTTAGGTCTTTAAGTTACGATTAGGAAGTGGCCAGTCATTTTTCTATTTTGCTTAGAGACAAAGTGAAACATTTATGTTGCCGAAAAAGCGTCTGCTTTTGATTGAGTACAGAAGTATTGCCACTTTAGTTGGACTTGGGTTTTTAATACATTTTTAAATGCTTATTTAAAGATAGTTATGAAGGCGGAGATTACCACGACTTATACATGGCGTCATGATTTCGCCTGCCAGCGAAACATGGTGGTGAATAACGTTGCTTTGCGAAAGACCCATGCTTAGCTTCAGACTGCAAAAAAAGGTTCAAGCCTTTCTTGATCTGAGACTGATCAAAGTTTTGGAGCGGCTGCTGAATTGGTAATGAAATAATATTAATAGGTGTCGTTAGAAAAGCAAAATGCCCAAGTTATTGTGTTTGATTAGTATCTGAGACTCAGAAGGCAAATGTAGCTGCGCTATTTTACCCATGGCCACTGATATTTTCTACACAAAACTAGGTCGCTACGACCCCGTAATAGGAGATAATGATCGTGGGCCGCACAATTCCGTGCCCGGAGACAGCCCCGTCGAAACCCGTACTACATCACCCGGTGGGGCTATGACTCGTAGCCTCCAATCGAGGAAATACCGAGCCACTCAACTCTGTGGTCCCACAGCACGCGATGTTCAACTCAGTAGGTTATCCATTCTCCATGGTTTTGCCCTGCAATTGTCGTTAGTACGCGTTGACAATTTCTCGTAGTTTTAAACTTCTGAATACCCATAGTCCGGACTTTTTGTCCTGTTAATTGATAAACGGTTCTCGTTGTCAGTTCAATTTTAAGAATTATTCGTCTTTTCTGTCTTTTGTATCCTTCGAAGAATTCGTTCGCTTATTACCCATGAAGATCGTTTTTCGAGGTTGAACGCTTCGTGCGCATGGTTAAATATTTTTGCTGGTGATATGTTTGTCCCACACCTGAGCTACAAGTGAGTCTGATCACCTCTGCTTAATTGCCATGACGTGTAGGCACCTGTTAATTGTGTAAGCGTTGGTAACCTGCACAAGCATGGTGGCGCACATTTTGTTCAAATATTATTTCGTAATTTGTCTGCGGTTCAACATTAAATTAGTGTCAAACAGCACCATTAAATAGCCATGGCGTAACAAACAACTCTATCATTCCAAGTATTTCTTTTTCCCTTGTTCTTTGATCTATTTCCTTTTTTGGATATTGCATCCCAAGTCCGTTACGGAGAAAAGTTGCATCTTATGCTGTGGTTATCCCCACCGTCAGGCAGTTTGTATCATCTAATACATGCTGGTTGAATATAATTGTTTGTTTTCATCAAACTATGACTGATGTTCGTTGATATCTGAAACTGGGGAATTTGCGTGTATCCTGGTTTGTACGACCATGCAGAACCTAGCTGCGCAACGGATCGGGTTTTTTTGTGGGGTAGTATGACAACCTCACCCGTGTCTTGAACACAACACTTATTTTTTATCGTCGGAGTCACTCTCTCCTCTGATCTAAGATGTTCTTCAGTGTAAATTGACTTTTCACGTGGCACTGCCCTATTGTATTCTACCACCAGCTCAACTATCTCATTGTTATAATCATTTCCTTGCTCTTGTTGCATGGCTTTCAATTCAAATTTAGTACTACTGTCTTAGCGTTCTTAAAAGGCATTTCTCTACTAGTTAAATGGTTTATTACCTTATTTTCAAACTTGGCTTTCCATTCTAATGCGTCTCAGGCCAGTTTATGGCAAAGTTGTAGTATTGATTACGGGCTGGTGCATCTCAACAGTTTAAATTTGAGGTGTGTGTACACAAATGCAGCTGTATCCCGAGATCGGTTGGATGTGCAGGCCTCTCGATTGCCAAAGATTTTTCGTGGTGGCTCAAAGATTCTGACGGTGCCGATGTCCAATGTGGTGGACTGCTCTCTGTGCTCTCCCGTCAGTGCAATCGGTGACTTCTCCAACCAACCCCTCTCTAAGGTCCGATTCGTCATCCTCTATCTTGTAGGTTCTTGTTTTACCCTCTGAGGTGCCTTTTAAGCCAATCTTTACCTAAAGTTGTTCTTTCTTGGTGGAATCAATTTCGTGTTTAGGTACTGTGCATTGTTTTAATTGTTATTACCATTTAAAATTATAGACCGGCAAAACATCGTCTTTGCGAACTGCGTGTAATTACTTAATGACTTCGAAGCGTACTGCAGCATTTCCACTTAAGCAATTCCGCTATACCGATTAGAAGCAGTTTGCATTATTTCTTCCGCTTTATGCGACTGGCTGGATATGTATGTGGGGCAATGTTTTCATCATCAGATTAGCCATCACAAGAAAAAGTACGCCGATAATTTTTTTTGCTGCTTCTGATGTGTGACGGTGAAGAAAACTGTAGTGTCAAGTCAACCATCCCAGCACAGTAGGTAATCTGGTGGGTCTTCATTTTGTCTCGCTCGTTATATTCATCCTGACTGTTAGCGCGCATCGTAATGGATGCAGAGATAGGTGGTCTAATCTCACTCCATATTCCGTTTCACATGATGTTTTCTCCCAAAGCCACCGGTGTTCAGGGACCAGGGTGGAGTCACGAGTGCACTTACTTCGTCGTCATCGCGTCCGGAGCTGGAGGTAGAGGAGGGGGATGATGAGAGGTCACGACGTTTCGGCATGAAGGACATCGTGAATCTCGTCTTTGAGAGTCAGTGGACCAGTGCCCGCGCTATTTGTCATCAGGTGAACCTAATCTTCTCCTGCTGTCCCAGTCGTATCCGCGACGCCTATCTGAACCTCTGTCTCACTGCGTCGCAACGCTAAAACCCATTCTCGTACTGTCTTTCACTCTCAATTTCTAGCTTGACTCATACATGCGGCATATTCCTTCTGTTCGGTCTCTCTCTCCTGCCTTTCCTCATATCTTAAATTTGTTTATGCATTCACCACCTACAAAGGGTGGAGCATCATGTAACGTTTTACCGGTATTTATCCCTTCCTAGTTGGTACCCATTTCCTTGCACATTTGCTTAGCTCCAAACCTAGATTAAGCGTGTTGTAGGTTTGGTTTTCAGCGGAAAGCTTCGTTATTATTCAATCCGCCAGGCGTTTATCGGATTAAATCCGTGGCCCCCTTCATGTAGTATGGAGTGCAGAATGCCTCGGCTATTGTCCTGCATTTTCAAAAGTTTATTTTTCTATTATTGGCAGGTTGTGCCGAATTTCTGTGGCTTTGTCTGGGGATGTGGAGTGCAGTTTAGTGACTAACTGTCCCCTTTTAACTGTCTACGGCACGTCACACTCAGCCCGATCACGCAGGTCTTAGTGTTTGGTTTTGCTGCCTGTGGAGATCCTTGATGGGATTAAGTAGCAAATGTGGGCTCAATTTCATCAGTGTAATTTCAGCATAGAATTCTTTTACGTCGGAAGACTATGATAGGGTATGCGGATTGGTTATGCAGACGCAGTTTGAACAGTTCTTCCTACTCGAGCCAAAACAAAGCACGTTGGTAGGGTTGTCGGTTCGAAAAAGTTGCGAAAGGTATCGCAGGTTTAACACTTCTCACCAATTCCATTCAAGTGGCTTTGATGGGCGGGTGCAGCCCGGCTCTCCCATACGAATGTCCCAAGACATTTTCAAATAAGGCGGAAGGTGGCTACCTTTGCTCCGTCAGCCGCTCCACCTGACCGGCGCGATGCGTCAACTCTGTCAGTAGTTGACCAAGATGTAGTGTCTAAATTCAGGCTCCACATCAAAATATTCTGGGAGCAGATCTTACACGGCCCGACTTTACTTCACAATAGATGTTCGTAGCATTGTATTGCATTATTGTTGGAATAACTTGACAGTTTAATTCCTGGTTTCAGTACGGGGCTACTTTGTTTTTCTATCGTACCTTCGTCGGGTGGCTTGGCCATCGGCCCGTGCCACCAGCCCAAATATCTTTCGTACGTCAAAATGTACGTTCTGCTTGAGTGGCAGGAAAGGCTTGGAGCTCTACACTGAAGGATGGGTTGGACAAGTACCCCAGTTTCTTACTCAACCGGAGAGATCATAACAGAAGAGGCACCAACCATATAATCACCTGTGAAAATTTACAAAACTCTCGATTGTACCTACATGAAGTTTTTAACTATGCAAAAGTCGCAACACCATCCCTGCTTCTTTGCTAGCCAGAAGAGATGAAGAGGCCCAGGAAGGAAATTTTATCCTGGGGAAATTTGCAAAATCCCGTCCTTAAAATCATGACAACATTAAGGCTCATGTTCCAACGATTACCAATGGAAACCCAGGGTGGCTATCACCTTCCTCCATCCATAACGAAGAAAACTCAATTTATAGAGATTGAAATTGCCGTCAAGTACGTTCCCAGCTCAAGTGAAATGCCTTCAGGGAAGTCAGGATGAGCTACTTAAGTTGCTCGCCACATTTGTGTATTACATTAGTGGATACCGCCCAATTCCTTTGTACACTAGCACATTTCGTTAATAACTTTTATCGCATTATCATTTTGAAGGCCCTCACAATAAACCTTCCCAGATATTTGTCATGCTTACACTGAATAGCCATTTAAGAACATGCCAAGCGTTACAAATGTGACTGATTAGTCACAGGGGGCATATAACTAGGATAAAATTGTATTTGTATAGATTAAAAGGCGATTTCACAAGTCTCGACCTCACCAATTTACTGCGTATCCGATTGGGTAAAACTTTGAAGGAGAATCACTCTATTGATTCACATGACCGTGACGCGGTACACTGAGCCTAGGACGCTGCAGAATGCGGGTCAACTGGATAATTTGGCTGATGGTCTTGTCATGGATATTCAACTACGCAGCATTCTTCATTTCCACTGCTGTGATTCTCTTCTTAAAGCGCAATTTATTCACACTGGTTTTAACAGCAAGCGAGGCGACACTTGTCACTGCTGTAGCTGCAGCTTATGGCTGTTGGCTCCTCATCAACTTCGGTTCAGGTGTACAAACCTGGCGCTCATTTCGACCCACTGTTGCGATTGTATTCCTTCTCCAAATGTACAGCAGTCTTGCAATAGAGCTGTTCGTTTTTATTTTCTTCTTTGGAAAACGGGACAAATTCATCAGATACATAATCACTCTGATCGTGGAACAGCTGTTATGCAAGTACACCACCTCCGATGATGCAGTGCTTTTCAGCGATTGGATCAACGAGACTTTTGAATGCTGTGGCTTGACTCAATGGCACTATGAGTGGTGGATGGACAAAAGGGGGTGGGCATTACCAAATTTAAATATTTCTTATGCCTGGGTTCCACAAAGCTGTTGTATTCGTACAGCTTATTACAAAAACTGTGGGCTTGCAAGACCACAAATGAGGCTGAAGCCTTCGGACAGAAGCGCTACAGATAGCGGTGCTTCAGAGCGTGTTCAAGAAGTGGAAGTGCTTTTCGAAATAGGTTCTTTTGCAGCAGCAGATTGGTACAGGCGACTAAATAATGAGCCCTGCCCAGACATGATCCTAGAATATGTTGGTGAGTGGCCCACATACATACTAATGTCATTGATTGCTCTTAGTGTGGGTAAGGCAACTATTAGTACGGCTGCTTCCATGGGGATTTTTGCCAAATCAAGTAAATAAATGCCTGTGCCATGTTGTAGTACAGCGCTGTACCAGAAACCCGTCTGTGGCCTGCCCAAATTCTCTATGCAAGTTACTTTGTATGGACTCTTATAATGCTTCACTTTAAACTAAACATGATCATTTACCAGAACAAATAGGTGAAGAGATATTGTGCCTTCTAAAAGCAACACAACGCGGGAAAATAATTGAAAAAATCGCGATTTATGAATGAAGTCCATCAAGAAAAAATGCCACCCCTATGACTGTATTGAAGCACAAGAGTTTTTACAGGTACATACTTAAATTCCGGTTCATTCATCCAATGCATAGTAAAAACTGAAACCCATCAAATTTAAGACAAAATGATGCTTTCCTTACATAACATTAACGAGCTTGAAATCACTCTCCTGTAAAATTAATAAGAAGAGTTCAGCAATAAAGGTCCCAACAGGTGCTGTTGTAGTGGTTGTTTGCGGCTCGTAACAGGTGGCTAAATCCCTCAAGGATTTACTAGTTCAGATGGTAACAGTGACTTTCTATGCATGCTTCTGGACATTGCTTCGGTCAAAATATGGACCATCATAATTAACACTTGCGCAAAACAATAAATCTTAGGTCATTGTTGTGCACATATTGCCGAAAAAAGAAAATTCTTGGTAGAATTTAGAAAAATAAACTTGAATACGTTAAGGTCACAAAGAATTAAAGTGCCAACAAACTTGCAAAGGTGGTGACCTTCATAACCTTAGCAAAGGCATTCTCTATGCCAACAGAGCGAAATTCGAGGATGTCTGAACAAGTCTGTCAATTACCACAGTGAGTTTAAGATTGCTTTCTTTCGCTAAGCGTTAGTGAGCTCCCTACCAATCGGGTTTTCCAATCGACGACATATACGCCTCCAGAAGGCCTAACAAACGGAATTCTTGAAGTCAGACCTCTGAAAAGGTGCAACAGTGCAAAAACTATTCGAACGCTCCTTGAGCACGAGGCCAATCAAACTGGCTTCCATCACTTTCGGCCTCTAAATGATGAAAAGTACCATTACACGCTTCCAAAAGTCAAGGATGGTTGGTTCTGAGGAAACCTAACTCTGAAGACTGTTAGATCTAGGGAAATGGGTCATGAAGCCATACAAACTTCAACCCCTTAAAAGACCCTCACTGGATGATGTGCGTGATCAGTAAACAGCTATTTTGAATTTTAGATTGACGTTATTATACGATGCCAACTTCAACGGCGTAGACACTTTATTAGACGTTTGTTTGTTGAAGCGGATTGCCAGAAAAAAGGAAATGTGACTAAGTACCTCATGTTTGCATTGAATATCTTAAAGAGCTGCTCTTTTGCAGATTTTTCATGTTCTCTGTCCAGAAATGAAAATGGATCAATTTCACAGACTTTGTGAGAGGTATGCGAATCCCCGTTCTAGACATTTTGCAGATATTGCCTAAACGAAACACCAACACTTTCCTTTACTGAATTTGAAGCTATATTTGGGACACCTCCTGTGGGTAAGACGCGAGCACCGGAGCCGAAGAGGGCTTTTGGGTATGACCATATGTTATCTGTCGCCTTTGCTTTTGAAACCATTCTGCGTGGTGCAAGTTCGAAAGGATTCGCGCTCAAAGAACTCCTTCCCCCTAGTTGCTTTGATATCAATGGTAGAGTTCTGAAACCACAAATGCGTGAAATGCTCGCTCGAATGCGTGTTAATTTAACAGATGAGAATTTTCGGCGACTTTGGGAACAGTAAATTGTTATTTTCCATGACATAGCTTGTAGGAAATTTGACTTAGAAGGCATCGGCTCAATTGCTACTCGACAGCTAATTGATCAGCTTGGCTTGACAGAAGAAGGAATACCGAAGAAAGAGGCTATCAAGTTGGTCGAGTACAAGTTTCCTGCATCTCATCGTGCAAACTATGAGAATTTTAATGGATACGACTCACTGCTGGTTTGGAAATACTTTGCAAGCTCTGCTTTTAATTAGGTCTTCAATTCTATTCTGTTGTACTTCTATAATTGTAGAAAGTAAATTCGTGTCCTCTGGCGGTAATGGATCCCGTTTCTCAACCCCTAAGAAGCGCAAAAAAGTCTCAATCTGGTAAATCACCTGAATTTTGCAAGTCTGAAGATGCGCAACCAGTGGTGGAAGAATGCATACCTTCCATTGATTTTCACTATAAAGACCAACTAAATCTCTTGCGGCAACGCAGACCATGTTTTCGAAACCCAATTGAGCAGCTACAATACATAGTAAGACGTCATTCTTCTGTAGCGCTACCATGTCAAACTTAAACTTATGACTTGAAAACAGCTTTCAATTTTGTGCTTAATGTTTTTTTAGTTCGATGAGCCTTGCATGGCATTAGGTCTAGTATTTCAAAATGCTGATTCGGAGTGCCGTGGTTACATATCCACTATACATTTACTCGCGATATTTCGAGACATTGGGCTAAAAATTGATCCTGAAGATGTGGAGCGCTACGTAAAACGTCGAGGCCTTTTTGTTGACAATGAAAAAGATCTCTGCGCATTCGATGGGAAACGCATAGACTACAAACAATTGCTACGACAGTTGGAGTGCGCTCCACCACCTAGGACTCCCGATAAAATGTATGTCATCACCCTTCGATATTGTGAATTGGTGGAAGAGACTCGAGTTCAAATTCATGACGAGTAATGCTTCACCGTGTTTGCATTGTAATCCACAGAGTCAGCACATATTATTTTTTTCTTCCACACAGGAAAACAGGTGAACCATGCTCACTAAAAAAAGGTTCCAGGAAAATAAGGTATCTGGAAGATGAACTTTTTCGACTACTTTTTCACGATTACCTTGACTTCATTAAGAAAATTGAGTAAGTTCTTTTTCATCATGGAAATACAGGAGAGGGCTAGCTTTTGATTAATAGAGCTGTATCTGTCAAAGAAAATACAGCAAGGATGGTGGAATCCCCCTGGCAAAATTTCGCGATCTTGTGGAAACAACCATCGGATTCACCATGCACCGGTGTCAATGGGAGGAATTAGTTCGTCGCCTTCGTCTAAAAAATGATTGCAGAGTGGATTTGAACCACTTTCTTTCATATTTTTCTAAAGGGTTAGTAGAGCAAAATAGAAAATTATTCGTCTCCTTCTATAAGCTTAACTCAATATTTTCCTCACTTTAGGTGCAAGAATCCACCAGACCGGGCTTCTAAGGCTAGAGATAGGTAGGAATTATTTTGTATCTCCAACCCTTACCCCTACCAAAAGAGCAACCACGACTTAGCCCAGCAGGTAAAAGGCGCGGTCCGTAAAATCACTTACGACACATGGTTGCGCTTACTGAAGAGGTTTAAGCAGCCATGCTAGCATAATATATTTTGGTTAAAGTATATTTTGTAGTAATTTTTCATTTAACTACCTTTTGGGTAGAGGTGAGTTTGCGGTAGGGTGTGCACTCCTTTTGCTCCCGCAAATAACTGGTAATGTAGAATTCACCCGATGGGATACAGCGCCTCATTTTGTAGGAACCCTGTCCCACCCCTAATGGCTCTTAGATTCTGCAAACTAAAGTCATTTCGTGATTTGAGAGTTAAATTTGCAAATTCATGAAGGAAATTTATTTTCATGGTTCTGATATTATGTCTCCCAATTAACTTAATTCGAGTTTAAGTTTGCTTAAGCAAATTTTTCAGTGTGTCGCCCAATCGAGAGCACTTTTTATACGCTTCACTCATTCTCAGTCTAGAAGGAGACAATTGCGCTGAAGTATTACTTTTATAATTAACTTCGGATCGAGTCACCATGATTTAAAAAGTTTCCCATTTTGAACCCATCAACCCTATCCCTTACTAGGGTTAGTGCGTATCGCCGCGCAGATTCGGATTCTTACGTAGTTAACGTTTCACTACATTTAATTAGTCACGCACCAATAAAGGTATCTAGTTGAAAGGACTTCATCACCTTTGACAGGGTACGCGATCCTGAGCTCAAACCTCTCGTCCAATTTTCCGGTGAGCCCCGTGGGCTCAGCCATCTTTTGCTAGCTATTCAGAAGCTAATCGCCAAAAAGTTCGCCGTCATTGATAAGGTATGTCCAATACTATTGCTCATAAGTCTGCTCCTGTAATTTGTGCCTGTCGAGTTCTACCGGGAATGAAATGCGTAAATTCACATTGTAATCCTCCTATATGTACGACTTACTCTTGAGACATTGGACTTGGTCGATGTTAAATTTTCACCTATCTGTTCCGGTTTACTTGGAATTTAATCGGAAAATCATATGATCTTTTGCTACTAATTTATGTCTAATTTATCCGTTTTTCATTTTAGATTTACAAGCATTTCGACCACGTCGGTCATGCCACAATCGACAAGCATGATTTTGGCGTCATCATGAAGAAGTACGCCTAAATTGACAATAGCCTATCGCTGTGTTCTATTTTTTGTAGGCACAAAAACTCTAGTCATTCGGTTTCCCTTTTTGTTCGTTTGAAGAGCCGGTTTGGAGATGTGCGAGGTTGAGTTGGACGCAGTGTGGCAATTGGTGCAGGAGGCGGAGCCGTCTGTTAACGGACTTCACAAGTACCGACAAGTGATGCGCTTCTTTCTTGAGACTGGGAAAATCCGCTACCATCTAACCACCGCCAAGCGCAACAAAAGTACGTGCTTAACTCCCCACACCATGGAACTGGTTTCAACGTTTAGCTCACCCTCAATGAAACTTGGCCTGTGAGCACGCATCGCCCGCCATTTGGATTCTGATAAGTAACCATTATAGAGTAACAATGATGCTTGGTGATTTGTACTACTGCACCGAAGCAGTGCCTTACGATTTACAATCGGATTCAGTGTTCTACATTTCCTCAAATGCCAACTTAGTAAGATGTTTGCTTCTTTCTATCATTCAACAGAGCTCTATGGTTAGTATTTCGAGTTGTTATATGTGCTTTGTTGTTGCCTGTTTCATTCGTTACCAATTCCACTCCAAAAGCATATCATTCACAGTCCATACTGCCTTCCCTCCTCGTTTCACAAAAGTCGTCTATACGAATTATCAGTTTTTGCGCATTATATATTCAAACTATCGTATCTCATGCAGGACTCCACGATCCCAACTTATTGAAGATGAGGAGCTTCTACCGGTGCCAGAAGGATTTCAAGAAGCAGCATATCGATGGCACGTTGGCACTGGGAAGGGCTGCATCGGAGACAAAGTACATGGAGAGGCAAAAGGCAAAGCCTTCGGGAGAAAGAGTGGACGAACTATGCAAGAAAATTCGAGCTTTCGTGATCGCCACTTGGACGGATCTTAAGAATGGATTCCTCTGGCAGGATCCTTTTGGCTGGGGGTCCATGCTTCGTAAAGACTTTAGGGTAAGACCAGCTGCATTTCTCCAGAATCATTATGTACGTTTGGTTATTCATCCGTCTCCCTATTACTGCTTTCACAGGGACTTAGAAATCTTAACACTTTTTGACCTTTTCAATACAGAAAGTCTGCGAAGCCTTCTCTTTTCCATTGGATACAGATGAGTTGGACGAATTGGCTCGCGGATTGGATAAGCACAACAACGGACAGTATGTGCAGAAGTGCATAATAAAAGCTTCACTGCTTCCCCTTTTCGCCTACAACATTGGTTCCTTTACCTTTCCAGTGTTAATTACGTGGAGTTCCTTTCTCGTTTTTCTGAAGGCCATATTCCACCAAAGGTTGGCCAAAAGTTCGACATTGTGCATCACAAGCTCAAAAACCTTGTAAGTTTCATTGCAAGGTAACAATGAATACGCAGCGTTATCACTTTCTGGTGTGAAGGAACCTGACAGTTGAGTCAAACAAGATTCTAGCTACACATTAGCTTATCTATTAAAAAGGTTGCCTGCGTTTAAAGGGACTATCTGCAATCGAGAGAATGCAGCGCTATGAAATAAACTGGAGTTTCTACGTTAAATCACTTTGCCATTGTCCATGTCGCTTACCCTTTACATCTTTCCAGAAAGATGGATCAGAAATCGGAGTTAGGGAGGTCATGGACAGGATTCGTCAGATCGTAAGTCAGAAACATCCAAAATATTTTCAAATTTTGCTCCAACTCTTCAGTCAAGCTGTCAATTGGCAGTGTGACACTCCTTTTGTAAGATGAGTCTCTAATAAATGGCAGTGAAAACTATATTGGCAGTAGCTGCACTACAATGACACAAGTGCACTTGACATTATCTGTTGATGCTCAGTTCCTCGCCTTTTTCCATATACCGGTCTCCGCCGACTCATTATTTCGTCTTTTGTTCAGTGTCTTTGCCAGTATAAGACGTTGTTGACGGGCTTCCGGGCCATAGCCAGCCCAAAGCATCCGGAATTTTTCAATGAAAATGATCTGGGGAATTTTTTACAAAAGCATGGAATGGACTTCTCCCCCGACAGTCTCTACCACATCCGCACGGCGTACGACCAGCAACGACGAGGGTGCATCAGTTACACCGATTTTCTTCAGCAGACCATGGATGTCACACGACCATTTGAGCGAGGGGACTGTAACAGTCCACCATAAACTATCGAAGCCACATCAGACTCAGTAGTAGGGAAGAAGCGAAGCATTCCTACACTGTTTGCCTTCTGATGCCCAGACTATTTCCAAACCACACCTTACTTTCTTCGGCAAAAGATAACGAGACGCTCCAGAGGAGAAACTTCAAGGTTCCATTTCCTCAAGCATTGAAAGATACCTTAACTTTGAAAAACATTCTCGCAGTAGGAAAATTACGATTGTTCGCATTCGAATGTACTTACTAAAGAGTGGTAGTTAAGCAATATAAGGTCCGAAACACAAAGAAGCAACTTGGGTGGAGCAGTCTCATACCGCTAGAATCGACTTTTAAGGAACTGCTTAATGATAACCTCGCGAAACCACTCATCAGAGAATTGAAGGTGATATCCCGGGAGTGCAATCAGGTGAAGGCGGCCTTTTTCGTCCAGTGTCTTCAAACCGAGGCTGTCCTAAGATGAGGAAGACATGCGACGCGTAGTGAAATCACCCGCGTAGTTCGATTAAATTAGAAGTTCCTATAGAATTAAGAGGGTACCAGCACTGCACCATCAGGTGGGCATGAGCATTATGAGGTTTACCGTTTTGTATTGCTTGCTTTCTTTAATTTCGTACACGTCTTTGGCTTTGCCCGGACGGTAGAACCCGAACCACTACAGAATTTAAGCAGACAGAATAATTGCTGTCGTTACAGCGTAATAAGCAATTTAGCTACTAGTGTGCGTATTACACCTCGGAAGCGCCGGGAATGACGGTTGCGTCGTGCATGAAGCGAACCAGAACCAGGTTAGCCGCTTTTAGCAGGTTGTTCCTATACGTCTGATTTTGTACCTAAAATCACCAAAATGTGTTGTCCGACACTACAACCAAGTAAAAAGGTATGCTGATTACGAGCAAGTTTCAATAGCTTTCAAACAAGTAGGCAAATTAAACTAAATAGGACTCAAGGAAACTGGCATAACTAAGCACACAGTATTTAAAAGTGAAAAACCTTTTCCTGGTTTATTTCAGCAAGAAATCGGCTTCTTTCACTGTAAAGCGCTTCGTTGAATGGATCATGCCAGTACTGAGCTTGAACGAAGCTGAAAACGCAAATACTCACAGATTAGTTAAAATATACGAAAGCACGGTTACAAGGCATCGTACTTGGATGCAGCCTTCCACATTAGTCAATGTAACATTTCACGGGGAAAACCTACACCTAACTTGAAAAAAAGATATCTAAAGGCATTAAAAGGTTGACAACTTTTATTCTGGACATCGGAAAAAAGTTCACTCATGCTACAGTCGGTATCGCGATGTCGATTTTACACAAGTCGCCACGTTTTCGAAAAAGACACCGAATTCTCAGACAATAAATCAGCGACTCTAGGTTGTGCCGACTTTGTTTAACAAGAACAAACTTGTCCTGAATGCATTAGTCACGATTCTAAATTTGAAGAAAACGTGCTTAGATGGAATAAACTGAGGAGTCACCATCATGTGACTTCACGCAGCAAACCTGAGTCCCCAAGTCAAAACAAGCACATTTCAATAAAAAACACAATGATGGAGAAGAAAACGAACTGAGACTGAACAAAGTCGGTGTAAGCCGCCTTGGAGAGCATATTGCGGAGGAAACTACAGAGAGGTAGGCTGGTGGCGTTAGGACAGAAAGGCATGCCGAAGACACCTTGCTGCGGTCCGCCAATCGAAATAATCGACCCCAGCACCGCAGGAGGGCAGCGCTGCGCCAGAGCGCGTACAAAAAGGCCACCCTGGGAGAAACCAATCAGATGAAAGCCCTCGGAGAGATTCGGGTTTGAGTGGATCAGTTCACAAACGATATCCAGTTGCCTGTTCACAGGCATGAAGAAGGAGTTCAGACGGTCCTAAATACGCATACTGCAGTGCGTAAACATAGTATTCATGTCACCCAATTAAAATAAGTTCTGCAATTTTGTTTTATTGTGAACCTAAAAACGTCCAAAATTTGTCAAAAAACACAATGAAGAGAATATTGCTAAAACAAGCATGGATTGAGTTGCCCTTCCACAGAAACTGAAATCCTTGCACCATTAATAATTGTAAACTTTTCAAAGGACTATTTACACACCCAGGAATGGCAGAAGAAAGCGTAAATTCACGCCTGTTACTTTTAAGCAAGTTGTAGTGCCGTCACTCACGAAAAAGCTCGAAGAACCGATTTTCACATCAAGAACGTATGTCCCCGGCATTTCACCCTTTATCATTTGAGACAGATGCTTGACGCCACTGCCGAAACCAGAGTCCCCTGAAGTGCGTAGAATTAAAACAGCTTGGCGTGAAACAGTGGAGTAGGTTACTTGATGAGCCGCTGTTTCCATTCAACGGTAAAACAACCATATATCGTCGAACAGCTACGCGTAACATACAAGCAGCTTGTTACGTCAGCAAAAAATTTTTCGACAAACAAATCAAGGAGTATACAATTTTACTAAAGAGTGCATGTAACCATGCTTAAGACATTCTGATTGAAAGACTAGACAGTTGGTAGTTAGTAGGTGACTAGGGTAAATTTAGAACGCAGACAGTGTTATTAATTGCATGTGCATACATATGCGGTGATATGCTGTTATATAGTTTTCCAGGTCTCCAACTCATTTCCACTTACCCATACCGTGCCAAACAACGACACCCAAAGACCTCCCGTTCGCACTCGTAAAAAATGAAGACAGAGTGGTGAGAAGCAAAGACAGATAAGCACTCATATTAGTACTCTGATCTAAAACAAAAAACCACCGCATTTGAGAGACATTAAGAAACTGATATTTGCATTTAAAACTGTTACATGTGAAGCGAGACCACCCAAGGTTTCGGCTGAAGAATAGGATCGTTTGCAATATTTAAGTGGGTAAATACCTATAAGCTGTCAACAACACATTCCGATGAAAATACGAAAAGCCTGTTGCACCGGGAACAAATTTGGTGGTTTTCAGATTCGTACAAAGATCATGCTTTAAAGCACTTTTGAGTAAAAAGGGACACCAAAAAAATTAGGAACCAAAACACATTAAAGACACCCAAACCCACAGACCAGAATAGAGTCGAATTTAAGTCAACGACGTAGTATAACGGGAGCACAACGCACGTTAATATAGAGGTCGAGCAAATAACCTCATTGATAAGGTAAAACACAATGCGATTAGACTCTAAGACCCCAAAGTGTAATGTTTATTTATGCATGAAAACTAGCCGCGTTAAAATTACACATTGAATTATCTCACAATCAGCGGTAGGTACTATCTTTACAATTTAGTAAACGACGTCAAATAGTAGTAACATGGAGCTATGCACAGGGACACGATTTTGGCCCAAAATTTGCCCTGAAAAAAGCGCAAGGTGCAAAAGTGCTTTGATTAGGTAGTCATACACATAACAAATGTTTTGTAGTAAGAGCCTGGACTTGAGATCTGCCTAATTTGGTAGCATTTAAGATAATAAAGAGACGAAGCCGCCTTTTGCGCTAGACAGAGTAATTCTGCCCAGGTCGACAAAGCTACCATTCGAATGACAGATTATGGGTGTACACAAACAAGTGAGATATTTGAAACCGCTAAGCGACTCCCACGAAGGCTACGAATTTCTGTTAGGGCAGGCTTAGGGTCTTGCTGCAAAAAACACTTATATATCTGCACATAAATGCAACCCGGACTTGGGAGTAAACCAAACAAATTGCTTTGGATTATAGCGACACTGCAACACTTGTACATATCATCTTTGCGATTTAAAGTAGCTAGCCTTAAAGTCAGTGCTAAAAAGCAAATTCGTGTTGGACTTTAAAGTGCTCAATAATAAAAAGATGATTAACAAATTCGGATTATTTAAAACGGCCTCAGCGTCCATACCGTAATGTGTTTTTAGCAGTTTTGACTATAAAATTATGTTGGCTGTGTAATATTCTGTAACTTTAGGAGCATTTTAGACTATTTTGAGTGAATTTTAGAACAAATGATGAATTTATGTTTTATTTGCGATCACTGTTACCAAAAGCTCGCATATAAAGTTAGTTGCTTATTAGAAAAAATAACTTCCATTGGAAATTATGATTGCTGCAAGAACTTCGCTAAAATGTTTTGTTTTATAGCATGAATGTTGGAAGCCTCATTTGTCTCCTCTTCTGCGCATTTTGATTAAGGCCTTTTTGAGGCTTGGTTTTGGGGAGTTGTCTGCCTCCCTTATTTTTGGGATGCATGTGCAGAATGGATCATTCTAGTAAACACATAGATTCTGAGGTTCTAGATTTCTATCGGCCATCGCATATCAGCGAGAACCGCTTGTCTAATTCTGGTCACAATTGCCATCCCCACGATCAACATCCTGGCAATCAGCATAGGTCACAGCCTGTACCGCAGCTCCCTCTCCATGTAAAAACAAGCAGTGCCTTGCGAATGCCTCTCACGGCTGCTGTTCATGCTGCTCATGGAATCCATCCTCAACTACTTCGCGTTTATCAACAGGGTCGTCCCCAAAGTGGCTCGCAGCACCACCCGGGACGACAACTTCATCCGGAGATATTTAGACATAGCCCACAATCTTGTCA
The DNA here is from genome assembly GCA_023375655.1 of Taenia crassiceps. Classification (NCBI taxonomy): domain Eukaryota; kingdom Metazoa; phylum Platyhelminthes; class Cestoda; order Cyclophyllidea; family Taeniidae; genus Taenia; species Taenia crassiceps. The sequence continues at coordinate 6,440,112 of JAKROA010000004.1, read as the reverse complement.
GTCTAGTCAAAGTGGTTGTGTAGCAAGCGTTAGCAGCGGTACTTCTGGCTACGCTTCACTCAATAGTAACTTCAAAAGCGGGCATAAACCCTCTGGCGCCAGACTACGTGCTGCTGAGCTGATACCTCTTCTCCGCGGTAAATATGCAATGCTGCCTGGGGGCCGCACTCGAAATGGTGGACCAATTCTTTGCTTTCCTGCTAATTCTCATGCTGATTGTCTACCTCTCGAGGAACTCTATTTTTTGGTTCTATACCTAACCTACCTCCCCGAAGAAAATGTAAAGAAGCTTGGATTCGCCGTTATCATTGATATGCGCAGTGGGACTACCTGGCATAGTGTGAAGCCTGTACTAAAGGTGTTTTTATGAAATCTTTAAATTGGGATAGTTTATTTTTGTTTTCTCTTGGATGCTTCTCCTTATCTAATCTGTCTTACACTTCCACGTCAAGAAGTATTCCCGGTTCAATTTGTCATGGTTTGAAAGTGGCTGTAAAAGTCTAAGTTTAGCCTCATGAACAATTTTTTCTGAACTAACCTAGACCTATCTTTCGCTTCCCATCAGGTCATCGAGGAATGCATAGGCGGAAACGTTGCAATGGCGTATATTATTAAACCGGACAAATATTTGGAAAAGCAAAAGGTGCAAATGTCGATAGGGAAATTCAGCTTCAACATTCAGTTAGTGTCCGTCGAACAGCTTTTTCTCGAAGTTGACCCCAGCCAGTTAACTGCTGACTTAGAGGTTGGTTTCAGTTCCTCTTGTTATTTATCACTCAGTCTAACCAACTATGCAAACTTCTGGCTTTGCTGCGTTACCATGATCCTCTGCAAATTTTGGCTGTACTTTCATTAGTTATTATCCTCACCATACATTTCATTTTTACTTTGAATGGGTGCTTTTTGACCAGCTTAAAGTAGATACCTTTTCCATTTTGCTAGCTTTTAACTGGAGTTACACGAATTTCCTTGCATGTGGATATGCACCATTTCTGATGAACCTCAAAACTTTCTAGGGCACCCTTCCCTACAATCATGAAGAGTGGATTCAAATTCGGTGCTGCTTGGAGGAGTTCTTTATGTTCGCTCATGACATGTCAGATAAGTTCAGCCAGCTGTACTGCTTTCTTGACCAAAAACAGAACCCGGAATCTGTCGAGGAGTCGAAACGTGCGTTAGAGGATCACCGCTCAGTTCGTTTAAAGGTGCGTTTCAGCGGCTCAAAAATGGCCATGGGTTTGTCGTAAAAGCAACTGGAATCGTTTCTGTTATCTCTTAATTGTACTGAATTTATTAGGTCTGCCTAAATCTTGGCTAAGCTTGGTGGAAGAGATCGGTCAGGCTGAATATTGTGAACTTTTGCCTCATAGGTGATGCAAGCTCCTGTACCCGCACTGGAAGCAGAGTCAGATCGTCTCACGGCATGGCTGCGTTATGGCATCTCCGCAGCTGCCTCCGCCTCTGCATCGGGCGGCGCCGCTACGGCCGTTTCTACAGCGGCAACCATTCTTCCCAGCGGTGTTGGTAATGCAACGAGCAGCTCTGGGGCTTCCTACGTACCCTCCTCTTGGGTGTCCATGAACCCGGACTTCCAACAGGTAAGTTAGTGCTTTTTTTACTAATTTACTTATATGAAGTTCTCTCCCCTTTTAGATTCCGGGTTTCGTGTTGTTTACTTGTGGGATGATTGTAGTGGCGATCTGTATTCCCTTCAATGTACATCGGATCCACTTTTGCTTGATGCATCACATTAGTCGTCAAAATATTTTCTTCCTGCATACGTAAATGCATTCGGACCACTTAGCAAAGGCCTCTAGCGGTTCAGGCATAAGTCACATAAGTCCCCAACCATCAAATGTGGCAGACTGATGTTCATCTGATGTTCCGCTAATTATTTGAGCGATTTGGACTTCTCTCGTTTTATCGCTAGTTTTAACGTCTTTTGAGGTGGAGCACTTGGGTTTGATATGGATTCTTCCACAAATGATGGTTGTTCTCCTTAAGTAGCATTTATGTCTAAATTTCGCTTAACTTTTAACATTTTGAGAACTTTTAGTGAATCACTTTATCCCTTGCGTTAAGATCATGCTGCCTTTTCCTAATTCCTCCTGCCCGCTTCAGTTAATCCCCCAGGTGCGTCAGACCGTGACTCAGTTGTACGAGTTCCGCGCGCACCTACAGCAGAAGTGGGAGACTGGTAGGACGCGTTTGGAGCAAATCTACCAATTTCGCTTATTTGAGGACGACGCCAGTCGCATGACTGCATGGCTGGAGCAGCAAAGCGTGCTTCTCCTCACCGAACACGCCGAAATAGGCGAGACCACGTCACAGGTTCCCTGCTTTCTACGATTTTCTCTAATTTAAAACTTAATTAAACCTTTTAATTCGTCTAGCTTTTCTGTTACACGGTTTGATTCACAGTGTACCTCTGTTTAGTCTTAAACAGTACTTGACGTCCTTTTTTCCGCTTTTTGAATTGCAAAGCAGGCTTTGTGTCTACTGAAATGAGATTGTAACACTGGCTTCTACATTTGATTCCAATATTTCTATTCATAATCACAAAGGTGCTTTTCTTTCTTCTTCCGAATGCTGAACGGTGTCAGAATTTGTCTCCTTATAAATCTTATAGGCTGTCGAGCTGCACAATCAGCACAGGCAATTCCTGCAGAAGTGCAGTGGAGTGCGAGAGCAGGTGTCACGCCTTACGGGAATCGCTCGTATGCTGGCCGACACTGGCCACTTTGCCGGTCAACAGATGCTTAAGCAGGTGAGATCGCTTTCGGTTACTACCTCTATTATGGTTCATTGCCGTGGTGAGACATACGTTCCCTTTATTAGTTCAATTTTGTATGCTTGATCATTATTATCTCACGTCTATGCTGAACTGAATAATTTGTTGAAAGTAACAGTTAGACGTATCAGTTGAAGTTGGTGTAAACAATACGGTATCCGGTGCAGTGATGTGAGGAACTAGTTTTTCGCCACCCCCTTTCTCGGCATTCATAACTTTCCAAGGCGAGGCAAAGTTGCGCTCTTCAGTTTGTGGACATCCAGTGTCCGAGTTTCTGTTCTTTGGTGCCAAATAATTTGTCGAGGATACCAGACAGCATAGCAAATGCCCACTCGAAGTATCAACGCCTTGATGGCTCTTTGTATAGTCCTAATTTGCTTGATATGCCTTTGCATCCGATACTGGGGCTTTTATCGCTGATGTCTTCCGATGATAGCTGTCTACTCTTTACTGATTTTGACTAAACTTGAATTTGGATTATTTTTTAGGACATTCCCTTCTTGAAGTTGAATGTGTTTCGAATAATTAGTTCATTTTTTATTTTTTTAGAAGTAGCTGACTATAAAATTGATTCGATCGCTCGGCCGACGCATTTTGAGGTTTCTGAGATATTTACGGTCCATTTATTCTTCATACTTTGTTAAGTCTGTAATTTCAAGAGAACTTTTATTTTCTCAATGGCTTACTATCGTATGTGTCGCCTTCACAGTAAATCCCTATGAATCACTCCAAACCGAGTTTGTGCGCAAGTATTCCCTCTTTCGCCCTTTCTTCATGCATTTTGACAACGAATTTTTATCCATTGTTTATTTACTAATCTGATGTAACTTTCCCAACTCACAGGCCAATGAGTTGGAACATGAGCGAAAGTCCTTTGCCACAGCTCTGGAGGAACGCTCTCGAGTGCTTCAGCTTTCCACCAGTTTCCACACCCGTGCTGAGGCCTTTCTGAACAACTGCACTACATGGGAGACCAATGTGCGTCACGTCTCTGGCACCAGCGTCAATGATTTAAATCAGGCGCTAAGGCTTATCCAAGTACGCATGCTCTCTCCCCTCTCACTCCCTTGAAACTTGCGTCTTTTTATGTGGTCCTCCCCTCCCATCAGGAGCGTTGGCAGGATATTCAACGATCTTACGAGGAAGCCTGTAGGGACGGTCGAGCCATGGTGGACCTTCTGAGTGTTCCAGTCACTGGTGGATCGCACACTTCACTCACAGCCGCAATTGACTACTCTCAGGGTCGCAAGCATTGTGCTGACCTGGTGCACGAGGTATGTAGCTAACAACATTGAGTTCAATCCCATCTATTCGTCTTAAGACCTTGCCTTTGCTTTCAGTTATGGGCATGGTATAAGCGATTGGAGCGAACCTTCACCGACCGAAAATCTCGACTTACCTCGCGTCTGGCGCTGCTCATGTTCAAGGAAGATGTGGGACAGGTTCTTACTTGGCTCACTGACCACGGTGAGCCCTTCCTTGCCCGGCAAACCGCCATTGGCAAGTCAAGTCAGCGGGCCGAGCAGCTCTACAATGCACACATGCAATTTGAACAGGTTTGTGTTCATGAATCCGATTGTTTCCACTACCTCTTATCTTGCTTCTTGGTAGTCAGTCTCTATTAGTTCCTTGATCCAAGAGGGCGAGATTGGGAGGTACTGGTATTATCCAGCTGATGCAATTGTTCGGCACTACGCGGCATTTGACTGCATTAGTGCTCGGCTCCGATGCAAATATTTACCCTGTTTCGGAACTCCAGTATTTATTTTACTTATTTTGATGCATTTTTGAATTGGGGTTTGAATACGCTTCTTCATCCAAAAATGTGTTCATTCTTGTAAATGATATTTTACTTATGTTGATTGTAGTGGGTTGTTTCTATACACCGAGGTTAGTTGCTTTATTTCATCATCTTCGCCCGATATTGTTTCAAAACAACTATTTGACCCGTTATGCTTGATTATAGAATTTGTGGGTGATTTAAGCCTTAGAAAATAAAAAAATGCCCTTCGAAATGTCGGCACTTTACCTAACCATCCATTTTGTCCTCCACTTCTAGGTTGCTGCCAACACCCTTACCAATGCAGATAAGTTGATCTCCGCAGTCGAGGAACTTGCTTCCCAAGCAGAGAATCCCCGTGAAGTCCGTCAGGTCAGTGGCCACTTTTAAATTAGTGCCTTTTTACGTTCGCCTATAGTTGGTCTGCTTTCATGTGACATATAAGTTTGCCTTGCTGGTGCGGTCTCACTTCTGTATGTAGATCACAAGTTCCGCTCTAGGATAATGAAATATCAGGCTTTCACCAGAAGCCGTGCCAAATTGCAGTCGAGATTTTCTCCTCCCCTCGCTTTATAACAGCGATTTCGTGTCCGTAAATGTGGGATTTTCGCACATTTCTGGTGTTTCTAATGTTATTGTCTTGAAAAGTTCTGACAGTTAGATGATTGGACCGCCACCAGTTGTAATGCAACCATCCGAACGTTGTTGCAGTTGGCCTTTCGAAATTGGATTATTTTTGTGACATTCCGTGTAAAGCGCAAATTCGGCAATCTTGGTGCTAGCTTATGATGCCCTGTACTCAGCAAAGCAAGGCATCTGCTTCCATCTTAGGAAAGTAGGGGTCAACTTATTCTATAATCTAATATTGCTTGAATCACGCGCAAGAATAAGTATTATTGATGGCATAACTGTGCATGACATTTGGCCCCCTATTGGTGGATTCTGGGTTTTTTTCACCACAAATGCATGCGCAGCCGCGTAACTGCTTCCCTTTTGGGAATGCAGCACTGTCCGTGGGCGCGAGCAGTGAATGAAGTTGCATAATCTTTTTCCATTCGATTCATAGTTCAGTGGCCCATATCACTTTGTTAGTGAACTACTTGTCCTGGACCCTCTTGAACAGCTGACTCCTATAATCAAAGCAATGTGCACTTCCGTTTTATATCATGTTCATCCGCTTAGAGATCTTGCAATTTTCAAGACATTTAAGGCAGATTTTTGGGTCAATGGTTTTGACACTCGCTGGTACACGAATCGACCATTGTCAGGAAGCCGGTTATGTGCATGCTGACTTATCCATCAGGCTGTTAATACGTCCTTCTCATAAGCCGTCTTTCCGCTGTATTCTCCTCTGATTCGCTTACTGTTAATTGTAACACCTTGAAATGATCTTTTGCAACGCTAGTTGTAAAGGTTTAGTATGTGTTTACTATAAGCTTGTCATACAATACTAACAGTGCACTTTTGCTTATCTGTCGAACACGTTAGACAGTTAACAATGCGTGTTGGGGATGCGGGTTTTATCATTGGCTTTATTATTGTGGTTTTTAAGCATTCGTACCATTGTCCATCAGAACGTAGCCCTGCGATTAGTGGTATGCCATTTAGCAAATCAAACCACTGAATAACACTTTAGACCATGTAATCTCAAAGATTTCGGTATGACACTGCTGATTTACCCATTTTGATCATGGTGTTGACAACCGCTATATGAGTGCCAAATGCTGTGTTGTATACTGTGGTACAGAGGTCGCGAGTCAAGTTGGTTGTAGCTTATTTCGTTTTGGCCGTTTTGTGGTAGAAAGCCTACTAGTGGCTTCTTGAGTAGAGGCACCACTACTTCCTACCACAAGGCTACTCTGCTTAATTTTCATATCAGCCAGTTTTAATTCAATAAAATGTTTACTTTCATCATCAAACCTTGGTTTCGCTGTATTTGAGAACTATTTTGCTGCACAGGAGGCAGCCAAGCTACAGCAACGCATAACAAGTTTCACCAACGCAGTGGACTCAAGGCGTGAGATGCTGGACTTAGCCTGTGGATTCTATGGTCACACAAAGGAGGTGCTAAATTGGTTGCACAACGCCACCGAGGCCTACAATCCTGGTGAACACTTCCCACCTACCATAGAGGGCATGGACGATGAACTGACCGCCTTCCGTCAGCACCGGGACAGCCTTGAGGCGGCGGTCAAACGGGTTGTCTCCGAGGGGAAGGCTCTTATCTCACGCCTTCAGGACTCCGAGGAGGCTGCCCATCTTCGCTCCATCCTCACTCAGGTTCATTGTCTTATTCTCATGTCAATCTCTTTTTTGGCTTTTGTAATCCCTCCACATTTAACAGAATTAGGCTGACTTCCTTTGACCGGTTTTTCTTTCTAATCAACTCACGTTAACACCCTGTGTTTTCGTTTGTTCATCTCGCTTATGGCGCACGGACACACCGCAAGAATTGCCTACACACTGTAGACGTCTGAATTCGTACGTGTATTACTGATCTGTTTCTCTGAAAGCTTTGTCAATAGGCCATGCAAAGAGAAAGAAAATTCTTAATTTTACTCACCAACCTTTTTGCCTGACCTTTGATTCTTTCACTCTTCTTATTTGTTCGATTTTTCTCGGTTGTCATTCATGGCATACCGATCTCACTTCTTTTACCTTGAACTTGAGATTAAGTTACAAAATTTAAAATAATGGTAACTCCTCTCCGCGGGTAACTTCAAAACAAAGTGAAATGTTAAATTGGTTAAATGGTCAGTGTTTTGCCTTTATTTATATCATTCTTTTGTAGGTTACCAATGAGCGTGACGCCGTATGGGAGCTTCTAGGAGACCGACAAATGCGACTGGAGTTATGCATGCAGTTGCGTCTATTCGAAGCTGACGTGCACAACTCTATGGAGGGTTTACGTCGGGACGTGCCTGCCATTGCGGCTGTGGCAAATGCTACATCCGCAGCCGCCTCGACTTCCCCTATGGCTCCATCAGCAACAGCAGAATCGAACGCCGCCAGCGCCGTTCCTTCTACTTCTGGTGTCTCTGCCTCTACCGCTGTCTCCGATCTTTATTGGATATCAGATCCCAGACAAGCACCTAGCATTGCCGCTTTAGAGGAGGTAAATGTGTCCTGTACTGCCGTTCTTCCGAAGGTGGAAGAAGTACTCAACAAAGGTGGTGAACTTATCCGCATCTTCGAGTCAGTTGCAGTAAACTTTCCTGCCGGTAATTTACAACGATTTCGGAAGCATTTTTATTTATATTAGTTCACTCCAAGCAAAATATATGCCTGAAACACGGGCTTTACAATTTGGTTTTTTTCTAGGAGGTCCGGGCTCCAGTGACTCAGGTGTTGGTGATAGTTCGGAGACTGCAGTGGAGCGCGTGCATCGTCTTATTTCCGAACTCGGTGAATCTGTTGCCACTGTTGACGAAATTAACGAGCGTGTCAGCAATGAACTCGATTGGCGTCGCCTTCAGTCTCAATCTAGACAAGTTTGTCGTGCTGTCATCTTTCTAACCACTCCTAATGCTTGTTAAGCTTCTTCAACAATGTCTTAGTTTATTGAGCATACATTACAGGCGCAAATATAGTTGAACAAAGTTATCAGTTGTTGGAAACGTCCGTCGGTTTATGTCGTATTAGACAGAACTAATGGGGCATCCACTCGTAGTAATCACTCCGGCACCTGACCGCCATGCGAGTGATCTAATCCCTTGGTCCTGAAGACCAGATACTTTAGTGCAAAGGTAGAGGTATTGGTACACTACTGGAGGGGCTGATGCCCCGATGAGTTGGCAGTTGCACATCTATTGTGAAGAATATTATAAGCTAGATGTAAATATTTTTGTGATATAATTGAATGCTAATCAATTCGCCGTATCATTTTAGAGCCAAGTCTTTCGGAGTGTTAGCTATAGTAGTCTATTTAGCCAGAAAATAACCCATTCAAATGGTTGTATATAGGTGTTGAAGTGGATTGGGCAGTGCGAGGTGATCCTATACCAGACAGCGGTAATTCCAACAAGTCTGGCGGAAGCTGAAGCGATGCAGACGGACCATGACAAATTCCAGCCTGTTCTGAACGACGCTCACCCCGAGGCGGTACAATGCGCCGCGCGGGCCTCTTACCTCCTCCAGTCCGTTGCGGCTGATCACCCGCGCCGTGCTGACTTCCAGGCAGTCGCAGAGAGCGTCGCTGAGCGCTGGCAGAAACTTGTATACGCTGCCGAGGAGAAACATAAGCTTCTTATCGCCGCAACTAACTGGTATTTTCGTTCGCCTATTATTTCTGGACCTCCACCTAGCCTGTTTACCGTGTTCAATTGCATTTTGGTGTCCCTGGCGTATTGCGGCCCCTAGAAAACACTTGTTGTTTACTAACGTTATTTATTATCGTTGGAATGCTCTCCAAAGCCCGGCTTTCAGCCGGAATTTTCCTGTTGCCATATGCAACTTTTGTTGCCAACTTAATTAAGCTGATTGACGAGTAATGTTGGCTCTTGAATTCGTGTTTGGTCTTTGACAGAACTTTTACTACAGAATGACTATCCGCATCTGCTAGTTTGATCCGCTGGCTAAGTGTGACTCAGTCCTTTTCATTTTCAGCATTTGGAATTGAAAAAATCATCTACCTCTATCCTTACTCTAATTCTAGGAGCATGATATTTGCGAATTTCCTCAAAACATATTAACTCAGTTCTATTAGTTCCTCTCTCGCTGATGTGTGCATGATACATGCGCATCTATATGGGTAGACACTTGTGGACTGCTTTTGGTGGTTGCGATATCTTGACTCCCGAGCTCCCATTCTCTTGAAATTGAGCCTTATAGTGTCTTGTGCACTAATGGTTTACTAGTGATCGATTGGTTAAGTTTTGTTTATTCCGTACCTTTTGGCTTAACAATCTGAGTCGTCTTGATCCTGGTGCTAATAGACGACCATTTCCAAAATACAAGCTTTATTCCAATTTATTTTTCGAAGTTCATTAGTCTCTGGTGTTAAAAGTCGTTATTGATTGCCCTATGAAATGCTTGAGCATTTTCTTAATCCCAAGATTAAGCACCGCAAAACTGTCCTAACATCTAGAAAAATGTGGGGACCGTGTTCATTGATGCACTCCACCATTCAGGTACAAGACCTCCGAGCAGGTGATATCAGTGCTACGCTCATTGGAGAAGGATTACCGGAGGGAGGAGGACTGGTGTCGCTCAGACAAAGCACTCAACAGTGGAAATGTCGAGTCCTACCTCAATGATCTCCTCAACAAACACGGAGAGCAGAAGGAGGCTTTCCTGAAGGCATGCATTCTTGCCAGGTCTGTAGGATATTGGCTATGCTGGCCCTTGATCTGCGAATTGGATTTATTTTAACATACTTCTACGTGCGTTTGCTTGACTACTGCTAACAGTCGGAACCAGATACTTTCGACCAAGTTATCCGAACGCGATGATAAACTGCCTTACTCGGATTCGGGCAAAAGATTTCTAAGCTCTATATTTCGAATTTTGAAATTCCCTTTTCCGCGATGTGCCTAGACGGTTTGTACTAGAACTTATTGCAATGGGAAACGTCTTATTGTTGTAAGATTAACGAGATTTTTCCTGCATTTGATATTTCAATTTGCTTTTTCTCTTGATGGCCAACGACTTGACTGTATAGCGAATTTGTCTATTTCTCAGACGAACTTCGGAGCTGTTTATGAAATATCTGCACCGACAGCCCCCCACGACGGCTTGTCGGACCAAAGTGGAGGAGCGAATCCGTAGTGACATGGCTGACCTCATGGCCAAGGAGCAGGCCGTGCTTGAGGCCTGGGCTGCCCAACGTCGCCGTTTTGAAGAGTGTGTTAAATTCGTGACCGTTGAGGTGAGTTACACCCCAATCCTCACTGTGAATTACGCATCACCTTATCAGCTAGTGGCATTTTAATCCTAGGGTGAATTTTATTCTGTAGTAGTAGTTTTAGCAAATCGCTGGCTTCAAAGGCGGCTCAAACTTGTAGCATAGCATGAATACATGGACCTGTGCGTTCGTTTTGTTGTAGTCCCGTGTACGCGTACCTGTTGTTTTCAAAAGTGTAGAAATTGATGTGAATAATACAAAAACATTCATTAGGTGAAAATGTCGAAGGTTTTTATTACTACTGCTTGGGAATTGCTTCTAGTTAATGCCAATGCTTCCCTAACATCCACGCTTTGTGTGGCTAGACCTTCTCCTCCTGTCTGCATTGCAGCAGTAGTTCTGAAGTGCCCTCCTGACGCACTGATTTTCAGTACGGTGGCGCTGGTAACGAAATCGTTGGCTAAGTGCTGTTCAGATATTGCTGGACGAGAGATAGCAAAAACTAAAATCTTAAGGACGATTTCATTGTATTGCTTTTCATGAACTAGTCCAATTGGTGCCTTGCTAAATTTGCGCATTGATTATGTTCTCCTTTCCCCCTCCATCGCTTTTCAGCATATCGAAAAGCGGGCCCTTTCGGTAATTTCGACAGTACTCACCTAGCTGATTGTACTGGGACTTTCCCATGGGATGAAGACGAATAGTGCACGAATTCAGTTCCACCAGCTTATTTTGTTCGGGGTGCAGGATTTGATGAATTTGTCTCCATAAATAAATCTGGTCCTTTTTTCTTCTTGTGCATGCTTTGTGCGTTTGCAAACAAAGCATGCAGTGAAGTAAAGAGGAGGGAATTTTGCAGTGACTTAGTCTGCAAATGGTTGTAGATGCGTCTCATTTGTGCCTTCCAAGGTGCTATGTTTTTTGAACTGACGCCCCACGGATTGATGTACCACTCCTCCCTTCGCTTGATCATTGTGGGCAAAAAATGTTCCTGTATTTTCTTCTTGTAAAACCACTTCGATGCTTGACGTTAATTAAGGGCAAATGGTTCTGTGTAGTTATCTTTCGGTTGTTTTGTCCTTACGGTAATACTTTCACCATACCTGCTACGGTGGATTAATTACGACTGCTACAGTTATACAATGGGACTTAAGATTAAAAGCATGGACACCAAGACCCATCCAGTGTGAAATAAAATCTTTTAAAACATTTCCTATCAAAACACAGTTGCTTGTCTCAGGTGAGCAATGAAGCATCGATGTACTGCTCTTCTTCATTCTAGGCTGAGATGGTTGATCTCGCGCGCCGCATCCTGCAATTCGTGGGCAATTCAGTAAAATTGGCTGAGGATCCGAAAATGGCACTGCCTCTGTTGCCACGCCAATCACCCCTCTTCGCGGCGGTGAAGTGCGCCTGCCAGTCCCTGAAGGCCCTCCTTGAGGCTGGAGTGGGCGCCCATCACTCCGATAGTCTCCTAAAGACTTACCAGCGTTTTAACGCCTGCATCGCTCCTGTGGAGACGCCTCGACCACCTGAGAATGACTCTGCCCCTGCTGCAGTCGCCAAGATGCGTTCCACCGGGACCGGTTCCAACAGGTTTATGTCTTTTAAACTTGTTTCATTGTTCACATTCTTTGCCCACCTTTCATGGCATGATCGACGTTCTAGCTATTGCATTCCGTTTTAGAGGATTTTAGATTATGGGTTTGCTGAGTATATATGTACATTTCTGATCATTTAGAACCTCTGTGTCAAGCACAGGAAGCTCGGGGGTGACATCAAACGACGCAGCACCAAATATCACCACTACTGTTGGTTTGACCGAGGAACAGCAGAAACTCATCAACCGACGCCAGAATATCCTCCGTGAGTTAGTAACCACTGAGCGAGCGTACGTTGTGGCTCTTCGCACCTGTCTCGAAACTTTCCACGTCGGCACTCTGAATCCGCCTGTCGATATTCCCGTAAGTCAATGTTGTGGAGGCATTACTAGTCTTCCCTTTGATCTCCTCTCTCATCATCGTCTCCTTGCCCACCCCCGGGAATATTGCCAGCTGCGATAGTTCTGCCACTTTTCCACTGAAATACGTCGGCCATGGAGCTTGCATTTGTGCAAGTCTTATTACGACTTTACTGTAACAAACGAACCGTTTGTTTTTTGGGATGAGGTTATTGCAGAAATCGGGAATTCCCTCAATCTAGTTACGGACATCTGTTCAATGTTAATTTTTTCTCATCGAATTTTTTAAAATATGCATTTAAAGGAAGTTTCTCATTTGAGTCAACGTGAACAAACCCCTCAAAATAGCTGTTATGGTAGATTCGCACTATTAGTGATTCAGATTTCATCATAGTTCCGACAATGAGGCATGCGGTCAGTTAGTACCTGATTTTCAATTTCACTTAAGGTTTTTATGCTTATTGTTCTAATAATCGGACTAATAACTGAAATCTTTTCTCTTCTTTGATCTCCTGACCAGCGATTTTGAACGCAGACTTCAAATCGTGTTTTTCCCATTTGGGCTTCGATATCGTGGTACATGGAGTAGGGTAGTGTGGTGAAAGAGCACATGGCATTAATTGCGTCTGCAGTCGAAAGCATGAATATTCATCCGTCATGGAGGATTCTATTGTCTTGAGGTGTATGAAAATGGTCCTGGTCGGTCAAGAGCACTTAACAGATATCTGTTTTTTCGATCAAATTTTCTCAGGATCTTCTGCCCCTGCCAAGTGCTTGTGGTTCTCATGCATCTCTTCGCTGTTGCGATTAAGAGTGTCTCGAAGCTTCACTTGCTGTTTAATTGAGATGGCACTTTTGAGATTTCTGTGATCTGTATCGTCAATTTCACCCCCTGGCTTTCAATAACCTCAACTGCCCTTTTATTGATGAATGTGCGCGATTTTTTGTCCCCTCAGAACAGATGTGAATTAGCTGCCGTTGGTAATATGTCTACCGCTAACTTTCACATGTTTTCATGGTTTAGCTGCTCTGCTTCACACATTTCGAATCGTTGCCTCTAGGATGATATAAATGTTCTTTGTTCGGACAGAATCAATTAAAATTTGACATTTATTGCAGATATAAGTCGAGGTTTGCTTGTTTATGTTACTATGGTTCCACCGCTCGCTCCATTAAAATTACTTTTTTACCCAAGCAAAGCGATCCTTGCCCGAGTAGTATTGGTTGAACTTCATGTACTGTCTGTCGACCTTAGAAACAAAGCAGTCTCGCGATGTCACAGCGCTGCCTAATGTCTATGCACAGAGACCGCATTTATGCAGGGAATCAATTGCACATAAGCAGCCGAGAATGTTCTTGTGTGTGTGCTCGGTGTGGCGACGGGCAGGCAGTAAACATGCCACCGTCGTCGTGGTTCCAGTGTTCGCAAAAGTAACGTTGCCAGCTTACAATTTTCTCTTGTACTGACGGATTCGCGCACTCAGTGCACTCGGTGGTTCGTATTTCCCATTTGAGTCTGTCTCTTACCGCATTTTTGTGCTACATATTTACGCACATGGGGGATTGTAAAGACTCCGGCTTCTTTTCAGATACCGTAGGCGTACTGTAAACCCTTGAGTCTTGGATCTATGTAAATAGCCCGGCTTCGCCAATAACATTTTCACATCGTTCCCGCCCATTTGATGGTTTTGCACCTGACTTGCCTGCCTTTTAATGTACTCACTGTCAGATTGTGGACACAGGTTCTAGAGTCGCCCACCTCTCTCGTTCGAATTGTTGCTATGCTGTGCTATGTACCGAAATATCTTAAAACGACTATTCATCCGATAACACATCTTCTTACTCGCAATAGGCAGCAAATGTCAAAATATTTTATAATGTCATGCTACGGCATTCAGCATTGTCTAGACAGGCTAGTCGTGACGACAATAAGCGTGCATCATAATTTGACTGGTTTGGGCTCGTTTCTTGCCTCACTGTCACTATGACAGCAGTCCTCCTTTTATCTTATTCATAATGTCGAAAAGTTTGGTTTATTCGCAATCACGCGTGGCGACGTTCTCTTAACAGTATACGACATTTCTACCTAAGCTTTTCAGAGGTGATATTTGTGTGCGCTTTGTTTCCCGACGGGTAGTCCAAGCCCTTTCTGGTGCTTACCTACCCTGTCAATTTTACCATTAAGATGCATATTAATTACAAAGACGCATAATCACAAATATTATTCGTATCGTAGAATTTCCTTGCTAAAATTTCATGCCGATTCAGTAGTTTCGATATTTCTATATCTATTTCATTGGTATTTGAAAATTTCAGGTCCCCTCATACATAGTCGGCAAAGAAAACATTGTTTATGGTAATCTTGAGGAGATCTGCCACTTCCACGAGACGATCTTCGAACCCGAGATTTGTAAATACGCCAGCGGTGGTGACTTTCTGCCCGAGGATGTGGGTCACTGTTTCGTCTCCTTCGGTGACCGACTGGCGGGTCTCTACGTTGAATACTGCGTTAACAAAGAGGACTCCATGCAAATCCTTGTAGCTGACACGGAAAACTTCTTTGGACGTCTTCAGCTGCGTTATCAGCTGAGTGAACCGCTCCAGTCCTTCCTCATCAAGCCCGTGCAAAGAATTACAAAGTACCAACTTCTGCTACGCGAGATTCGCGAATGTTGCGATAAATCCTCGGCTGGTGAGCTGTCCGAGGGCCTCGATGTCATGATGGCTGTGCCTAAAAAGGCTAATGAAGCAATTCATCTCCGAATGCTGCAGGTAGTCCTAAGCACCGCATTGGCTGGGTATCATCAAACTTCGGCTTAGTCGCATAGTGTCTTGTGCTGGAATCATTTCATGAGCGTTTTTTTCGAATATTGTTAGGCAAAAGGTTGTTACTTGTTTTTGTAATTTTCGTTTGAAATCTTGACTGGCTTTTGCCACGTATCGTTGTAATCAAGGCTTTAGAAATGCCAAATAAGTTCTTGTGCTTTTTGGGGAAGATTTTACGCAATTTACCCGACAGAAAATTTGCGTCAGCGTCCCACCTTTTTTACAATTCAATAGGTCATTTAAGGGCACCAAAATGTTCACAGTAGTATTAACGGACTTCCGCCGTTCGGTTTTTCATATTTTATTCAAAGTTGAATTCTATCATGTTACTACCCAGGCTGGATGCTCATTATAAATTCGCTTAGCCATAAGTCCCAAATGGCGTTGGCTTTATCAGGGTTCAGTGTTTTCACACGAATTTACTGTGATCGGTTCCAAAAGAGGCCCCATGCAAATGAATGACAATCATCAGGGTGTGTGCGCCCTACTAGGCAAGTGCTTGAACCTCGTGCACTAATGTATTCACAGGAGAGAGGTTCACCGTTTGTTTCGTTCTTTTTTCAAGGGCCTGCCGGAGGACCTGCCGATATCGTGCCTCGGCGACGTGGTGTTGCAGGACCAATTCACCATATGGGAGCCCAAACAGCTAATCAAAAAGTCTCGTGAAAGGCGTGTCTTCCTCTTCGATATCTGCCTTGTACTTGCCAAAGAGTGCCCCGTCAACCCCGGCGAAAGCAAAATGAAGTAGGTATTTCTTTTTTGCCAGCGCTCATAATGGCACAATCTGAAAATGACACTTACACATGCACAATCCTGTCCTGCTTTTTAGCGCATGATTTCTAACTCTTGTTATAGTTAAGACATTCCTTATCAGTTGAGTAGCCTTGCGATTGCGCATGCTGCCCTCGGTCCTTTTGAATACGTGCATGGGCTTCGTTAACTTCGCGATGGAGGATGTGCACTTACCTCCGCTTTGATTATCGCTTTTGTGACTACTTCAACTGCATGTCTGCTCTTGAAGCGCTTCCCGAATATCAGGATGTGGATGTTTTTACCTGTAGTATACTGCATTCGATTTTTGTATTTTGCGTTACCCCTTTCCCACCAAATTCCTTTAATATCTGCAATGAATAATCACGATTTTTAGGGGCCCTGCATACATATCGGTTTATTAACGTTCCACACTCTCTGGCTTTCCTAAATTGTTTAGTGAGAACAATCTTGCAAACCTTTTATCTGTGGGCAAGGGAATGATTTAATTACCACGCTATTTACATCCATGGGTCAGTGCAGTATTAGCTGACAGTTCGTAAAGCTACTTTGGGTTTTCACTCTCATGTATTTAATTTCGCTCCCTTTTGCCCACAAAGAATGGTCTAATAACGGAGGAGATCGGCAGTTTTCCCGTGCATTTGGCCGAGTTTGGGTTTAGCACGCTGATTTTGGATGGCAATTCGATTCATGCTATTGTATAAGATTAACTTTCTCTCAGGTACCAATTCAAGTCGCGCTTTCTTTTGGCTGATCTGAACATCACAGAGCACATAGAGGGCGACCAGTGCAAATTCGCTCTTTGGGCAGGTCGTGTGCCTCCGGTTAACGACTATCGGCTGGTGCTCAAGGCCCCCACTCTTGAAGTCAAACAGGTTAGTCCCTTGTAAACTGCCAAAATCTTGCGCATTTGTGAGAGGGTCTTAAAACAGGAGTTATGTTTATTTTTGTTTGTGTAGACGTGGGTTCGAGCTATTCGAGAGGCAATGCGTGAGCGAATGTTCAGCATGCAGAGTCTGCATCAGGACAGCACTGCAGCTTCTGGTAAACTTGGTACAGATAATGTTTCCGCCCTCGATGCCTACTACATTCGCGAAAATTATCAGGTACGTGTCTACTACTTCAACGTCAAAGCTCACGAGGTAGTCGTGTTTTGTCCTTTTCTTTAATGCTCAAGTGGTGTTCCGAAACTGCGCATTAATCTGTTTTAGCATCGGAAACCGAATTTTGTGGGAATTTTTGAACAGTGGTTTGTGGTCGAAAACTTGATCGTCTTGTGAATACTGTTGGATGCCGTTCTAAATACGAGTTGGCTGTATAGATTGTGTCGGTTTTTGTCCATGTGTTGTGCTAACGCTGCGTTTGTTCGCGCACAGGCTCAAGGTCCAAACGAGATATCAGTTGCAGCTCACCAAATAGTGCAGCTAGTTCAGCGCACTGCACAGCCGAGTGTGGAGAGCGTAGGTTCACCACCACCCACACCGACTGGCTCAGCGTCGGCGGAGGGCGAAGCGGACGGGTCAGGCGAGCTGGTATGGGCGTTGGTACGCTTTGTAGTGACGGGTAGTGCTTCGTCACCGAACGCACCCGTCGACGAGGGTTTCATCCCTGCGCGCCTCATCGGTGCCCCCGTTTATCCCCGTGCCGCTTCTGTCACTGCCGGTAGCAGCAGCGGCGGACGTCGTTCAATGCGTCGTTGGCTTCCTTCTGCGGGTAGTGGTGCCAAGGAACGGCGTCAAATGCTCCCAAGCACTCCCGCTCCTGGCAAGCGTGGTTCCAAGGCTGAAATGGCTCCTCCTATTCCTCCAATTAACGTATGCCACATAAACTCCTTATAATTTACTACGTTTCACCAATGATGGGTCACTATTGCTTAATTGATTCACACAGCGGTCTCTAATCGCGACACAGCAACCGGTGACTTCAGCGACTAGTGTTGCGACGCAGGACAACACAGCCCTGTTGGACAACGTCTCAGAGGAGAGCGTGGAACTGGAGCTGCCCCCACCTATGGTGGAGCTTCAGGCCCTCCCAACTGCTTCTGCAGTTACCTCTGCTGTGGAGACCGAGACAGATGTTGCCTCGAAGGCGAAGAGGGCCGAAGATGATGGTGCAGTGCAGGTTTCCAGTCGCTCGCCCTCTACTCTCAACATTTCAACCATGGGTAACGAAATACAGGTGTGCATTAAAATTAAGCTCACAAGCTTTTGCAATTTCCTATCATTGTTTTGCGTCTAAGATCATTCCCAAAAGCGTGAGGCTATTCGGCGGACGTCAGTTCTGTGAAGCATTAGTACCTTTCATTTCTATTTTTTTCGACTTACACCTATTTCCCACACTCCCAATCTTGGGCCATTTTTCCACTGAACTAATTGCCCCGTTCAAACGATGGATTTGCATTTCACACTAAGTCTACTTTTCCATCACCACACTATTGCGAACGTTTAAAGTTCATAGTTCATTGCTTCTGTGAAAATTAAATGCATAGGATCATTCTGAAGACAACACACTTTGCCGCCTTGATGCTATAAATTTTGCTTCGTTCTTGGCATACGCATGTCAGTGAGGTGTGCTATTGGATATGTTTTGGGCTGGCGCATCGGGCGGTGGGCAAAAATCGCATTTCGGAGCGCAAATCCACATTCTGTTCTGCACTTGCGGAGAGGCGACGATTTGGCAGATGTGGTGATGACTCACTCCCTCTTCTTTCACCTTCTCCGTCCTTTGATCCTTTCTCATTACGGTTGCTGGGTGAATAATTCCTTCCTAATCTTGGCGCAACTGTAGCCCCTAGACATTAAAGTTTTTCCACGGTGTGCAGTTCGTGCATCTTAGTCGGCATTAATTGGTGTTATTGTCGTCTATATACTTTCTATGACCTAAGTAGTTTTCTAGACCATGAGTGCGCGGGAGTTCTCTCGCTTCGATTTTGAGCCATCTGGCATTGACTATCTTTTCTATATTTCTGCAATTGTACTTGGATCGTCGCACTACACTTTTAACTTGATAAATTTATACAGTATTTCTTTATTTGTGGCCGATAAAATTGCTCTAAAAACATTGACATTTCTTTGCTATAAAGTGCTACATTTCAGTTCCTCTTCCTACTCTATTGAGCATGGCTAATCTGAAGATGGTTTTCTTTGTAATGAAGTATGTTTGCGTCCGATCATTTTGCTAATGATCTTTTACAACCTCAATCCAGACGGCCAATTCAGAGCTCAACCTCTCGCGAATGGTGGAGATTTTGGGAGAAATTGATGGGGGGGATAGTACTGGTCAGTGTCTGCCGCCAGTGCTCACGGGGGTACCCTCGGATCTGCAGCAGAATGCACTGGGTGCGCTCCGTCTGCACGGTGCTCTTCGCGTGGCCACGCAATTGGTGGGCGCCTTGGAGGCCTCCCTCGCTGACCTCACCATAGGTGGCAGCGCCACTACCGACGGCTCGTCGCGACCTGAGGGTACTGCTTGCACGGCAGCGCAAGACGAGGAGCTGCTTAAGGCTATTGCGGAGGACTCCACCACCCTGTGTTTCGTAAATCGGCACCTCTTGCTCTTTGATCAAGGTCTCGTGATCGCTGACGCTGCTGTTGAAGCAATTTCACGCACTGATGGTGTCACTCGACAGATGCGTTGCCAGTTCAGACACTTCCTTTCCTTCTCACAAATCGCTCTGCTGGTATGCATTTTTACAATTACACTGCCCCTCGCATTGTTTGAGCTTCACCTGCACAGCTGTTTACTTCGTCACCGCCTATGCTATCAGTCACCATAATTCGATGAAACGGAATTCTTTTCAAAGTGGGGACAAATTTGTTAGTTTTTACGGTATGGATCCTGAGCGCCGTTCTAAATGGGTATTTGTGGAGTTGGTCGTCGGCGGGAGCTTTGGATGAATTCTCGTTGGAAATTTTGTCACTAGAGGGTGTTATTACTATTTTACTGAGTGTCCCCCACAAACATGGTGATTGAATTCTCTCATTATTGCCTTTTACCAATGTAGGAGGACATAAGCGTGGCGGGATCGAGGCCGACAGAGGAGCAAGTGTTATGGTTTTGCGTCTCAGAGCGGCCGCGGCGTTCAGCAACGTCGGCGGTGTGCGGCGGGATGGGTGGCGCGGAGGGTAGTTTGCAGTCGCACCTTTGCCACGTGCTAGCACCTCACTCTCCCGAGGTCCGCATTCGCTGGCTTACTGAACTCAATACTGCACTAGAACAGGGCAAGCGTTGCTCCACTCTTGTCACCATTTCGGGTGATGAAGGTAGCTTTCCTCACTTATCTCCTTTCCTGTGCTCTTGGTTCTCTAGACATGTTTACTGGACCTTAGTGATTGTAATAGCATTGGTGTGTTTTTCTTTGTAACCTTTAGGTTGATATCCTAGTTTTCAAAATCCTGTTAGCCTTAGTCTTAGGTTCTTTGTTTCCCGTCCCTAGCTTCGAGCGTGAGTCCGGCTCTCTCGGCTAAAGGAAATCCGTTGCTCGCGTAGAAATGGAGCGCGCAGTTATTTGCGTTGATTTGTATGATCCCTCACTCCTTGCATTTGTACATAAGACCCCGTCCTGACTTCCTCTCAATAGCCTTTTGTCTGGTGTCTGCGTGTGTATGTGTGCGTATGTTTGGCAATTAACCGACATTCCCCTCCCTCCCTCATCTCACTGACCGCTTCTGATTTGTTAGGTGTTTTTGTTCATGTTCGCGTGCACACGCATCCGCACACATTCAGACAATCAAACAAGCGATCAAGTAAACGAATTTCCAGCGTTGCAAACTTCACATTTCTCTACCTTTTCTTCTTCTTACTGTGCATATCTTATAAATATACTCGAATGTACACTAGCTGATAATACGATGAGGATTTGCTGTCATTATCTATCCTCCTTGATAGGTAAATTATCTGTGCCGCTTTTATTGTGAGCTGCCAGTTCACAATCTGCGGAAGTTTTCCTTCAGCTTCTTACCACACGGTCGTTATGACAATCGGTAAATTGGCTCAAAACTCTTCCAGCATTTTCAATTTCGATGCGCTTCTATGTACCTTATGAGTATTTGCGAATTCCAGCACACTTATTCGGTATTGGTTTATTCAAGATTGCCTGGGTAACTTGCTCTACTCGTAACTTTTGTCATTATACAGCCCTATAATTTAGTCTTTGCTCCCTTCCTTTATAGCCATTCGTGGTTTATTCAATACGGTTGAGTTATTTTGAAGTACCATGGCTTCTGCAGCTGGTAGCAAATTTCTGACTGATACGGCTAATCCATCTCCTTTGTCTCAGACCCCATTTACTGGGGACTGGGGTTGCTACTGGAATCGGCTTAACCGACACTGAGATCGTCACCAGTTTTGTTCTCGTGCTTAATTGCACCCAGTCTGCTTCCAGGGCTGGTTATCAATGGGCCTCATTTTGCTCTCCGTTTAAGAAGTTTCAAATTAGTAGATATCTAGCTCTCGTGGCACATTTTTGGTCGCATATGATCACCTCCGCCTAGTTTGCAGCTGGACTAAAGGATTTCTACATTTTTTGAAATTAATCTCCGTCGTTGCTTCTTTTACAGCGCCACCATCTCGTAATATTCTTTGTATTTGCGCTTTTGGAGTTGCTTATGGACCCGTAAAAGTGTGGAGAGCTTTAAGAGGGTAATTAGGATTTCGATGATTGAAGTTGCTGACTAGGACGCGGGTTGAATGTCGCATACACAATTAAGACATTCCATGGATAGACTTATCACTTCGCGTTCCTGTGATTAGCGTGATGTGAAAGCAGCACGGCGACGTCGTGCAACATTGCCACTAATGCACCAGCTTGAATGCTGTGTTGGTGTCTCGACACTTTCTTCCTGTGCGTGGAATAAACTGATGAACATTATTTGAAGCCACACATGGATCGCTTGTAGTAAATTAACCTTTTCTATGATTCTGTTGGTTGGCTCGCCAGTTTTGCTTCGGGTTCTATTGAAAACCAGACCTCGATTTGTCGTCTGCCTCCATGTTAATTTAAATGGTTTCCCTCATCCTTCTTAACAGATTCAGGCTATGGGCTGCTGGTTAAGAAGTCGATGAATTAGAAGAGTGATGTGTTTATTGCTCAAGTTTATAGCAGTCTTATAGGCAGTGGACAAAGTTACATGCATGTTTTCAAATTCTTACTTAATAAAAGTGCAAGTGGGGCCTGACTTAACGAATAGTTGAAGACTACAAAATGAGCGTCGCATGACAATGGGAAGAGACATGGCTATTCGTTTACTCAGTGTTCCCCTCTTCGACCTTGACGGCATTCAGGATGTGGTGACCGTGACTGCGTCCTACAAGTTCTTCTGCGGAACTCGAGGGGTCCATAGAGTTTCCTACCCATTCTCTAGCATTGTTGTTCAAGTCAACAATATTATAATTTGATGCTTGTTGTTCCGATTCGGTGATTTGGTCATTCTCTTCCTGTTTAGGTGTATTCTCTGGAGCTTCTAGACCCGCTTTTACTTCTTGTGACGAACCAACATCGGTATCTAAGTCAGCATAGCGTTTTTCGTTATAGTGTGCACTTATAAGAAACAAAGTTTGCAGAGTTTATAGTAATAATTCTTGTAACATTTAATTTTGTTTAGGTACAGCTCTAATTTGGTAAGTTCTCGGTGACCGTTAGAGGTCTCAAATCTAAAAGGGCTAACATTGGCAAAGGTAGCTTTTGGGGGACTTATGGAAGTCGAAATGGATTGGTATTAGCATTACCGTTTTCACTGATTCCTGCACTTGTGGACTCACTTTCTCCCGCATCATCATTTCTTTGGGCCTGCTATGGAGTGAAACAAAAAACTGACTAAAACGCATAACGAGTCATCTTGGTTAGTCTCATAACTTCACTTGTTTCCGTATAATGCGATTGAAAGTTAACATCTAGCAAGTGATTATTGCAGTGATTGAAGCATAAAGAATGACAAGAGACAGACATTGCCGTCTACTGCAGTTGGAGCGCCACCCTTGTGGCCTGGAGATTGCCTAACAAACTTTTCAAAGCGACGGCTGATTCCGGATTTCCTCATGGCCAAGGCCTAAAATCGGGTGGAATAATAAGAATGCAAAGCAGGCAGCAAATTGTTTAGGAAATTTGCGAATAATCTGAGTTTGGTAACGTGAAGCTGGCTTTATCACTATCAAAACTTTAGACCAGATCATTATTCGAATGAAGGCACTTTAGGAACCGACTGAACACACAATTATTAGCAATTTTGCTTACCATGTTTAAGCCTATATAAGTTGTTTGTTGACATGTGTTGGTGATCTGCACTATATTTACTGACAAATTTCATTTCCTAATTGAACAACCTTTTGGCTGGGTTTACCCACCTTAGTCAATGTGAAGATTACTTTACCCTGGGTTGATAAGGTTGAAGTGCGTGAACTAAAAATTGACAGCCTGTTTCCTTGGTGCGTTGAGGGAGGACAAAGTAGAGAATGGAGTTTAACAAGAACAGAATTGCTTTGAAATAAGACATTTCAAGCAGAAGGTTAATTCTAGTTGCAAACCTGGGCGTCAGCGAAATGTTAAGGCAGCATTCTTATCCTTAATTGATTGAAGAGCATTTGTAAAAAATACGTTCGGACTTATCTAACTGAAACTAGGAGCGGTCGTAAGGTTTGTAGCAATTCTTTTCGATGATTGAGGCACCTTAATTAACGGTGAGAATCAGTCGCGATTAATCAGGTGCATATTTTAACGGGATGCAGCGATTTTGAAAAGTGATAATGCTTTAGTTTTGCATACCTTAAGATGTTTTTGCTCAGCTCTCTCCAGTTTTTCATTCAACTCTTCAGCAGTTAGCTTTGGAGCTCTTGGAAGTGGCTCCAGACGCTATATTATTAATGCTCCCCAATGCAAACGACAATTACTTTAAGGCGTTTGGGTAATGGTCTCTTGGAGCTGTCTAAACCTGTGTCCAGTTCACCGTCTAGGTTTATTTCAAAGACGACATATCCTTTTTTGGCTATTATGCCATCGGCGCCACAAAAACTGTCGCACCTCTGAACCGGATCTTGTGTGACATTTTTGGGCGCGGCTTCATCAGCAGGAGTCTCCTCCACTTTATTCACCTTTTCAAGCTTACTTGCTTCAATTTTGGTAGTGACATCCTTTTTGTCTTCATCTCCCACAACTGGAGGAAGTGGAACAGGTACCGCATCCTTGACAGTGGCCCCGTCCACAACGACATCGCCTGCCGCCGTCTGGTTGTGAAGCGTGGTCATGTCATTTATAACTGCTTCTGGAGCCGATGCTGAACACCCCATGCTTGCAATTCAACTTGATCTGCACTGCTTAGGGCAGCCTCAGGGCTGGACTCCGCCAATGCCGAGATATTGATTGAAGCAGGGTTCAAATAAAAGTGCCCCATCGCTGGAGCTCATGCAAGTCGACCAGATGACAAAAAGCTCGGTGTTCGGCGAAATTTTAAAATGCTATTATTGTTATTTTCCTAGCGCCATTATCATTAAAACTAAATGATGGCCTTAGAAGTAAATAAATCGGCTTCAGTTTGGTTTCAAATTAAGGGCAAAGGTATCACAGATGAGTTAAAAGCTCCTGAATATGTTAAAAATAAATGTAACAGACAAGTAGAGCGAAACCAGAGGAAATACGGGTAACTTCGACCATGCAGATGGTTCCCATGCTCTTAACAATGTTTCAAGCCTTGGAGAATAGTTTCATTCGCTGGTTTGGGTGCTTAGGGCAAAAAAAACTTAGCTCGATTCCACATTCTCTACTGGTTTTTGAAAGATCAACCGAAATTTTGAGTATTAATTGGGATCAAATCGAAGCGAAGTGGAAAAAAATGCACAAACTTATAGGAAACAGGCTTCTCACTACTGCACCGATTAGGATTATACCTAATCGCATTATCGGTCCATGCCCTTTCTATTCATTGTTTGAAGAGTTGCAGCCAAATTTGGATTCACCCTGCATAATTTTTTGCATGACAGCATTTATGGTTTTGATTTTTTCGTTCAGAATTATTTGTGTTGCAGAAAATCACTATAGTTAAGCCAAACTCAAAAGGAGACGTACTACCTTAGGCTTTGCAGAAGGACGCATGTTCTATTTTAAGCGTATTCTGCGCATATTTTTTGTTTTATCGGCAATTTTTACGAATGATGTCAACTTTACCTCGAAATTTGGTTATTCCAAAAAGCGGTTGGCATTAAGCAAGTTTTGGTAACATCGATGAGGATGAAAACTGGATACACAGTTACAGAAAATGAAAAAGCGTGTAAATGAAAAGCACGCATTGTTACCAAACGGTGTTTGCGTTGTTGCCAAATCTACTGGGCGGTCTAATACTTGATGGCTTGACCGCCGGTGAGAGTCACTTAAGCGACCATCGTGTCCTGTCAAGCTGGGGCTAGCCTTTGGACCATGCCAGCTACCTCTACCACTCTGCTAGTTGAATACATATATTATGCCCTAGTGCTATGCCTTTCTTTACCTTCAGGGAAATCTTGGGATGCTACAGGCAGAACACCAAGTTACTGGAGTAAATAAGGCTTACCATCAATCGAAGAAACTTGGGAGAGCCCGATTTTGGTACTATTATTTCGTTGCAATGCAAGAGTATCAAATCTTTAGCTGAGAATGAACCCCTAACTCAAGGAAACATTATGATTTAAAGGGTTTGTTTACGCAAACCAAACAAATGTTGGGACGTGGATAAGTGGCTAGAATGTATAACCAGAGAATTCGTCAACATTCCGGTGTTTCATAAGAGAATTAAACGAATTTGAATAATCTAAAAAACCGATGATGCATGCATGGAGGTGCATCCAGGTTCAAAGTGAGCGTTACTCTACATAATTGAGGGTAGCATTTATGGATGCTATCATTATCGTTTATGCGACTTCTTCAACTTGAAAACAATTTTATTCCGAGGAATGGATTTGAATTCTTACAATTTCCCACAGCTTATGGACTGGAAAGCATAGCGCGAACCATATATTTATAAAGTGCAAATAAAGCTCCGATAAAAGGCCCAATTATAAATGGGCCAAACTTACACTAGCTGCCTGACGTTTTATGATTTTGTTACTATTAATTCAGATTTATACATAATCGACACACTTTGAAACGTCATTTATTTAGTGCAAGATTTCATGGAATGCTTATTTATTTTAGCTGATGTTGCAATTTTGTTTGCATCCCGAGAGACACTGGATGTCTGCACCAGACAGTTCATGTGGGGCCATTACCATTACCTGCTATTTAGAAGATGGAAAGGTGTTTCGCCTCTGCCTGTGCAGTTAGTCAGGCAAATTCAACTAGCGTCTCTTGACGATTTATTTAATTAAAAATTTGACTAGGTTAATATGTCCCATAGTACCAGGATTCTTAGAAATAAAATACTTTCATACATCTGGGGAAAATAGAATACAACTAGAATGCAAATCGAGTGCTGGTTATTTGTGGTTTTCCTTTGAAATACTTTAAAATTTTTCAATTTGAGTTTTAAAACTTGGATAATTTGTTTGAACATTCCATGCGCGACATCAGAAATGCAACTTTCCGCGAATACGCAGTAGACCGACAATTATGGAAATGCTTAAGGATAGAATCTATGTTCCTATTTATGCCGATCGGAAGGTGTCATACAAGAGAGTGAAAATATCAATTATAGGCTGTGGTCGTGAAGGAATGGCGGCCGCATTTTGCATTTTAACCAAGGTATCATCGTTCACTTTATTATCGCCAGGGCATAGCCACTGAATTGGCTTTGATTGATTTAGACGAAGAATTAATCGAAGCAGAAGTGAAGGATTTACAGGGAGCCGCAGAATATTACCCAGGATGTTTGATCTATGGGGGAGCAAGTAAAGTAACTCTACAAAAACTACCCTAGATTACAAATTGGTTTCAAATTCGACCATTATAATTATGTGCGACAGAATTCCACAGATGGATGGCGAAGATAAATTAATTCATGCCCAACGAAGCTTAGATATGCTTAAAAGTTAGCTTCTCGTGTAATCATCAACACTTAAGGGATAATACCACATATTGTTGAGAGCAGTCCGAAGAGTATAGTGGTTATGGTGTCCGAGCCAGGTAGTTGCTCCCAAGCCTTACCCTTTAGTTGATATAATGTGTTATATCGCATGGCGTTTGAGCGGATTCGAGAAAAATCGTGTGTTTGGAATCGGGACGGCCTTGGAATCCGCCGCTTTCCGAGTTGGAATTAGTCAAAAACTAAACGTGAGCCCCACCACAGTTAGGGGTCATATACTTGGCGAACACGGGCCACATTCAGGTTTCTCCAGCTATCAGTGGTCACGTTTCTAGTCCCAATTTTTAGCTCGGTTGAATGTGGTGGAATTAGACTAAGAAGCGTATACCCCACCTTCGGAACGGAAAAAGACACCGAAGGTTATAGCAAAATCCCCGACGCAATTAACACAAAGTTCGCATTTTCAGTAATCGGCATTGTAGTAATAGCAACTTGTTTATTAAAAGCATAAAGGCCAACAGCTCCTGGTCCATTGGTCTGATAGCATGCCATACTTGCGAAGCCATTCTGAACGATGCGGATATCATCATGCCACTTTCAACACATGCCAAGGTACCTTCCACATATTTAACCAACACTGCAGCATGAGGGACTGCTCAAGGTGAGCGGAACGTCAAAACATAGCAACTGCTACAGTCTGAATATTTAGACTAATATTGTGCCTTTAGAATTTGCCAGGGATCGACAGAGATATCTTTATGAGTTTGCCCTGCATAGTGAATGCTAATGGAGTACGAGGGATAATGCTTGAAGACATAGAAGACGAAGAGAAAGAGAAGCTTTATGCAACCGCCAAAGAACTCGAAGAGCTCATTTTGAGCATAAACTGGTGACACACGGAACTCACACTTATATTTACTGAAAGTGTTCCAATGATAATAAGCATCGTTCACAAGTTTTACTCGTGCGCCATTATTTTGATTTCCTCTGAGACGGTCGAGTTCTAAAACGCAATTGTAATTCATGGTTACCAGCTCATAGAAAGTTAGACAAATTTCAGAATTAAGGCCTGATTAAACCATGCTCAATAAAAGATCCACATTTAATTTTGCTAGTCTACGATGTGATGGCTAAAATCATTACATCAGATATGCACATCTTAGAAAGGGGTCAATCGAATAAATGTGCATGAAAATAGGCAAATGCAGACACACTTCTCAAAGGACTTTCTGCGCTCAGCTAGTTGCCGCATATCCTTGTCTGCAGTCTTTTGAGCATATATCATCTTTCTGTAGAGATTCTTATGTCGTTTGGGGAGCATCATCTCACGAAGTTTACGTTGGGCATTTTCCTCGGCTCGTTCAGCCATCTTGACCACTAGCTCGTTCAATGAGTGGCCCGGTTTCACCACAGCTTTCTTTCCTACAACCACAAAATAACATATTTTCAACAATGTGAGATTGTGAGTTTTGCCTCTGCTCAAGTCATAAATACAGAAACGATATGCCGATAGGACGAATCCATATAAATGCTGTAAACCGCTCCACGCACCTTTCTTAAGAGCTTTAATGGCGTTCCGCTTGCTCGTTTTATTCTTTTTTGAACATTTGTTTCTATCCTTTTCGACATGTGCTTCATCAACTTCCAGTTGCAAATTATCTCCTCCTTCATCTTGCTGTTGTTTATCGGCAGCTTCGTCAATATGAGCAGCAGCGACAGCAGCACCGCGCACTTCCGCAAGGGAGACAAGACCAGCGAGATAGTCCACCTCAGGAGGCCGGTAGAGCACCGAGCCGGCACCGAAGCCGGGAGCGATGCTCACCGCGGCTGCCTGTTTTAGAGCGTCCGCCATGGCCGTTCGTGGATCCGCAGTCACTGCCGTAGCGAACGGCGAGAGGTGTGGCGGGAGAGATACCGATGGCAGGTAGTCCTGGGTCGGCAACAGACGACCTGCGTTCAGACTGTCGAATACCCACTGGGGCTGAACATAAGACCTGTCACAGAGTAATGAAAAACACTTTAACCAGGATTAAAACTAGACCATTTGATGAGCAAGAGAAACATCGTATTTATTAAACCTATACTCCAATAAAAAAGTGAAAACTCAGTTGAACACTATGGATTAACTTAGGAATTGCCATTAGAACACATGCCCATCAAAAAAAATAAAGCACGCTGTGAGTTAATTACTGATCGGATTTGGCTTTATCGATAAACAATACCATTACACGGAGCCTAGCAAACCACCACGATGGAAGTCCCCTAGATATTGGTTTTTAATCCAACTACAATGTTCCAGTTAAGACGAATAAAAAATGCTTTTAAACAATCGCAACGTAGAGTGGACTTGCCGAGTTGATTTCATGTCTTTCATCGGTCTGTCTACGATTTGATAATCAACCCCACTATCGTCCTCAGTGTAGGTAGCACCCGGACCAGAAGTGGCATCCCAACTGCAATCACCACCGCATGACCGGATAATCACTGTAAGAACCTCTTTGGGTACCTCGCGATTAAAGAAGAAGCGCTTGCCATCAAAAATATGTTTGATTCTCTGAGCCCGGATTTGGTTGCCGACCGCTGCTGCAACAGAGTCGTCAATTGTCTGAAATCGGTAAATGCAAAAGTATCAATGCCAACGTTTACCTCAAACAGGAAGAAATATGGACAAATAAACATAAAGTCACTTGCCTGAAGTTCAACTAGGTCCTCCAGCTGAACGGAATCAACGCCCTCATTCCCAGATCCCTTTATTGGGAACGAAAAAGAAGCGAGAAACTAAAGCTATCAGGATTTCTAGGTTGTAGATTACCTCGAAATGAATATTCTCAGGGGAACAATAAGAGCTGGACGAAGCATTGACATGCTGAGAGTCGAATTCTGGGGGATATAAAAGACCAGCTTGCTTATAAAGACTATCCGCCATCGGGTTAAAAATTCCGCATACTTGCACAGCAAGGATCCAAGCAGCGTAAGGTCAAACTCAACACATGTTGCCAAAAGGCGATAATCCACATCTGTTGGCGTATGTGTAGCGACCTGGTGTGGAATTACCCACACTACCGGAATCTCATCAATTACGGCTTCCAAAAAAAAACCCTTAATGGTAATGAAAGCCTGAGCGAAGGATATAATAATTCCTGGACTGAACACACCTTTCTAATACATCGCATAGCGATGACATAGTGCAAGAACTCCACAGAAAATCTACGACACAATGAAATCAGAGTGGGGTGGAAGTGTGTTAAGCGTGGCAATCTCGCGAAGAGGAATATCAGATTAAGACTATCTGTTAAGTCTCGGAGAGCATCACTGCGAGTGGGGTACCGCTCACGAACTAAATGATACAGGGTGTAAGTCGGTTTGCTCATCCTCAGCCGATACTCCTTATCCCGATCAAGCTTCTCGCGCGCCTTCTTTAAGCGCTTCTGATGCACACGCAACTTCCGAAAGGTCTCGATTAAAGGTTCCCTCGCAAGAAATGCGATGTCTTTGGCGTGAAAATATATTCTTGGCTGCGAATTTCCGAGTCCAGCTTTCTTTCTATTCCTCGGTTCAACTGGGTAAATACCTTTTAGGATACATATACGCCTACAGGGTGTGAGCTTTAAACATTTGCAAACCGAAAGTTAGATAAACCTAATTGCAGTCTCCGCATTGCCTGTTTCTGACTTAGATACGCCGCTACCGTTCCTTTTTCGCTCTGAAACCCTATGTTTGGAAAAAAATAAGCATGCCTTCTTTTGGCGCCTCATCCCCGTAGTAATGCACGAGCAGCACCTAACCCACACGCGAACCAATCAAGTATCCCGCTTTCAATAGCAGTCTGCGAGAACAAGCTCTGAAAAGTCAAGTTGTTTTCATTGAAACAGTTTTTATTTTAAATAATAATGACTTTTTAATAAAAAATTAAGCTTACAGATTAGGTTATCTTGCCGACTGTAACGGCATGTTTTGCTACGATTTGTATTATCAAAAGCTTCTGAGAAGTACTGTGTTTTTCACTTCGATTACCTTCAAAGCTCTGCCACATTTATTAATTTACATAATTATAAAGCCTCACATGAATAGGTATTATCTTTCCTGGTCCAAAATAACTAGCATAAATGTTCTAATACATAAGCCATCTGATATTTTCCTGTTGCGCTTTGGGACTTTTTAGAGGCACAAGACAAAATCGCACGATTACAGAATGTAATATTTAACAGACCGAGGAAATGGTGCTGTGGAAATAGCTTAGTGGTGAGCCTACCTGGATAGGGCAATATGGACACTCAAGTGTCCGTAAACGATACCGACAGCCAAACAAATAAAGCATTACATAGCCCCTCTTTTCTTTCAAGCATTGTTCTCGACACTTCTCTTGATAAACCACCTATGTCAGCCACCACAACGTAATCAGTGCTAAACGAAACACTGGGGAACTAACGGTACCAGTCTTCGAAATCCGAGCGCAACTAAGGAGATGCCTGACCACAACGTCACTGATCCCTCTTGAAGGTTCGACTTGACTAAACGTTTTGTGCGGTTTAAAAAATAAATTTGGAGTGAGAGGTTCTGCTGAGCATAAGTGTGTTTAAAGGGAGACTTTAGGACACTGGCCTCCTTAAGCACGTACACTAGGGGAATCTCTGATTCAAACTTTTTAGAAGCATCATGACTAGGGCGACCTCAGTTGTTATTGGCCTTTTTGCATGACGTGAGGATAAGGCAGATGCCGAAGACTGACGTCGCTATCAGTGCTTCCATTATGGGATATCATAGATTCTCCCATCCGTAGCAGATGCACTTCTCACCCACCGCCAAAGTTTGCCCCAAGCGGAATAGATCAGGACAGAAATTTGCTTTCAACTATCGCCAGTACAGTGTGCCAAGACTGCCTTGAAGGTAGCAGTGTGAAATAACACCAGGGCATAACATATATATTTAGCAAATAGAGAGACCAGGGCTACTGACATGGCTCGGAGGCCAGCCCACCTGGATAGAGCAACGTAGCCACCCAAGTGACCGCAACAGAAACTGACAGCCAAACAAACGAATGGCGAACAACTTGTCCTTTCTTAACAGTACTGTGATTTGAAAATGAGTTCCTAAAACTTTTCTATATTAGTACAAAACGTTTCTTCATGCTTTCGTACTTTTGCAACTTAGTAAAGGACTCTATTTTGTAATACAATCAATCCGATTTTTCCCAAATGCAGGATGGTGAAATAAAGAGCTGTTGTAATCAAAGTAATTGTTGGAGCTGCGGTGACCAAATTCTTTACAAAATAAGGCTCATCTAGCATAGTTTCCTCATCAGAATATCATATCATAAACCTTCAAGTGCCTTGTCAATAGTTCTTCCCTCGAAATAATGGTCGCATAATATTAAGGGGTTGTCAATGTAACCCATTGAATAGTCCATAAATAATTCAATGCCTTCTGACCCCTCATCAGTTTTCTCAACTTCAAGATCTTTTAATTTCACATCATCCTCGAGTGCCTGACCGCAATCAGCGGTTTGATAGATCTTAATTTCTTTCGAAGGCCAGGTGAATTCAGATGCTACGTATTGTATAAGCTGCTGGATTGTTGTTGTGTGGTCTAGCATCAAATGCATATTTAGCGGGTTGTATGGAATGGATCCGTTCATAGTGTAGATAAAGACAGGAATGGAATTCGATTCTATGAGGCCAATTTTCAGATCAACAGTTTTAACTCGACCGTATTTTATGGTTTCCATCAAATCCAAAAGATTACCGAATGAGAAAGTTCTGTCACCATGGTGTGTGACGATTTCATAAAGGACGTAATGCTCAACGTCATTCAGTGGTGACCCACAACTGTTTAGTACGTCAAATGCATATTCACGTCCAATACTTTTCTCAAACTGCATCATTGTACACTGAACCATCTCGCCGTGCAGAGAAAACCACTCTTTGAATTTCCGCAAAAGTTCAAACACTTGTGCTTTGTCTTCCATATATGCCTCTGCCGGAGTTTTTAAGGCAAGGAGTTCTTTTTCTTCAATTCTCATTATCCTCTCAATGCTGCGCTCTATGTGAGTTTTTGCGCGATACGTTCTCCCCATTCTGCAACCAGCTTAAAGCACAAAGCCCGATGGACCAAGCTGAGTGGATTGAGCAGCCAATGTGATTCGTTCTCGGCTAATTCCAAGTTTAAATAGCGGTGTGCAATTCAAGAGCATCGCAAAAAATCAATTATTTAAATAATAGCAAAATATATTTTGGTTCCAAAAACAGTGCAAAATGCTTTCGTGGCCAAATATGCGGCATTACATCTGCTAGCAACGAATTCACAAAAATTCCACGATTTATGGGTTGTAACGTTATAAAAACTCTGCAGGTTACCGATCGTTTATCATCTTAGCTAAGTTCCAATCTGATCATGCCACACCTGTAAAGGATTGGGTTTGAAATTTGCAAATTCACCCCAGATTAAAACTATAGGCATCCTTAGATCTGAGAACATCCTCCTCAGAGGAACCCACCGACCACAAAGCCCGCCGCTAAGGATTGCATGGAGCCAAAACTGCTTAGCTCGAATCTCCACCGTTCTCGACAGCCATACAGGTGGTAGCACACTACTGTATGGGATGGGCAAATAGCATTCGCAGCGAGGAGAATTTTGAATATCATGCACTGTTTTAATCCGGAAATTGCTCCTTAAATAATCTCTGCAGGAGAACGAATAACCTTTCTAAATTATAAACTGCTTAGAACTGCACAAATTCAGCATTTTCAGCGGGACACATAACATACTGAAATTCGTATCTGTCCTGAGTAAAACTGTTTTAAAAAAAGAGTCATGCAATTTTGCCAATGAATTTCCCCACTGGATCGGAATATCGGAGTCTAAGACTTCAACGTCAGGCTTTTTCAACTTTTCTAATCAGCATGACAAATCCCTAAATGAAGGTCTTACGTATAACACTGTCTGTTTGTATACTCATGCAAATAAACGGCTTCTCTAACCATCATTTCACGAGCTTCCACCCCAACGGAGTAGAACTTTGGCTCTCGCCGCCTTGCTGCTAAGCTACTTCCCCAAAGCGTTGCACTTGATTGCAATGGATTGACTGCTTAATTCTCAGTTTTGGTGAATGGGGCCGCTTTATTTCTCGGCATTGTGTCTCGGTCGAATATGCTAGCCCCCAGGCCACGCCAGTTGCCTCCTACTTCCCAGTCCTTTTGTAAGTGAAATATGCATATTATGCCCCAGTTGTATGTCTTCTGCATTCAGGGCGGTCTTGAAGTGCTACAGTCATCTATCAAGGACACCGAGAAAATGCAGCAAGAATGGTCAAAACTCATTCTGGAGGATGAGTTTTTATGGTACCATGCTCACTTTAGCCGTAATCTATTGTTGCCGAGCTAGTCCCTTTTACAGCAGATTCAAAAGTCTCCACCTCTCAGAGACACATCACTCCAAATTATGCACACGGGGTTCTTCAGGAAAAGAGTAGGTATTGGCATTAAGCGTCCTCTGCCATCCACCAAGCCGGTGGTTTTGGTGGACTAGATCGCAAAAGTGGCCGAAACAGGGCCATGAAGATGCAGGGCGCTTGGTTGATCGCCTCACTTTTCTCCAATAAGCGGTTTCATCAACATCGAACGTAAACAGCTACAACTGCCATATACCAGGCAGAAGAAGCATTATGAAAACTACGGCCAGGCTGTGATCTGATGGGAAGGAGGTGCAAAATTATCCCTTTACCAAAACCGAAAGTTAACTAACCCATGAATTGCATGATAATGCCTGTGACTAAAATGCTGCGGGAATTTTCTGAGTAAATGCAAAGATAAAATTTAAAACGGTAAAAGGTCAATTGCAAGGTATTTGTTGCGCTCATAACTCGAGATTTTTAGCTCCAGAGACTTGGTTGGCATGTTACCTCTGCCGGATGACTGCCCTCTGGGCTAGGCCAGCATATGCATATTCTGTACAAGCATCATGCCTACCTTTGTCTTTAAAACTTTGCTTTAAATTTTCCTTTTTAAGTATTATTCTTAGTCCAAA
This sequence comes from Taenia crassiceps, assembly GCA_023375655.1. Taxonomy (NCBI): domain Eukaryota; kingdom Metazoa; phylum Platyhelminthes; class Cestoda; order Cyclophyllidea; family Taeniidae; genus Taenia; species Taenia crassiceps. The sequence continues at coordinate 6,405,138 of JAKROA010000004.1, read as the reverse complement.
ATACTTGCCGACCGATCACTCATTTCCAGTTGAATTCTTTTTAGTTGTTACAAATTTCGACTTTGATAGTGGATTTGTAAAAAACATTTTTGAGTTGCAGTAGCGTTAGAAAAAATGCAAACCGAAATTAAAGAGTTTATTCTCCGCGATCCATCAGAATTGCTTAATAATTCAGCATTTTGTAACGGAATGGTTCTTATGTAATCATCCACTCACGCTAGATACTGAGCCTGGTGGTCCTTCCTTCCACTTTACCGGTGTAGCAAGGTTTTCTTATTTAAAAATTCTGCATCATGGGAATTGTCACTGGGATTCTGAAGGACACAGGGTAACCTTCATTTACAGGTTTCACAAGTGCAAAATAGTCGTTAATTTGACCTTCAACTCTATCTTAGATGATTCAGTGGGAAGAAGATGCCTCAAGGAGTTTCAGTGATTCGTTTAAGCCTGCTGCGGCACATTGTCTGCTTAACTGCTGTCTTATCTTAAGGTCACTTGGATGGCATTTTCCGTGGCCGGGTGGGTTTGCTTCTGGGCCACGCCATCAGACCCAACCCCTTTCCGTTTGCTGAATATAGATCCCACTTAATTACCATGCCTTCAATTGCCTTCAAGGAAGCCTCGAGACGCCACATTAATGGCAGCTACAAGTGGACTCGATCTTAAAGACGCAAAGGAAGTGTGTTTGCTATGAATGGGATAATCGGTGATACTTTTAGCGGAAGAGCTGAGAATGACATCTACTGCATTTATCCTGCTCTTGTGTTCTGCAAGAAAGCCATTAGCAACGGAAACGACACTAGCCGTAAGCCACCACGAAAGTTTTATGTTTCAGAGTTGTCATATCATACCCACAGAAAGACGACAATGTGAAAATGCACAAACTCTGTCTTAACAGACCTGTATTAAGTCCCGTTCTTTCTTTTAAAAATCTGCACTTACATAGATATTCCAATGCCCATCTATGGACACACACTATGGCCGATAGAACCATCCGTCTGCAAGTTCCATTTTCAAACTGGATGAAACTTTACATCCAGTGATATTATCGCGAGGGATGAGTGACCCTGAGCTCGGGTATCACCACGGTTGCCCATAACTTTTATTATAGACACGGATAACTCGTGGGTTTTTTCTTTCAGCACTAGTTATGTTGTGATGGCTGACGAAGGAGGCTGACCAAGGGTGGCACTGAGGGCGACGCCAAAAGGAAGAGAAGCGCTATGTAGTGCATGGTATTACTTGACTGTCAGTTTCGTTTACAGTCACGTGGGGGTAGTAATATTGCTATAGCTAAGTAAACTGGCCACTAAGCCATGTTAGTAGCCTTGGCCGCTTCTCGTCCTGCTAGAACATTACGCCTTTTCTTATCTCTAACGGAGCTCTAGGCCGTCAAACCTGTTTCTTACTTATGCAGGCGCTTAATGCCCCTGTTCGTGGAGAATTGATTCAAGTCATACTAAGAGCGCTGTAGTTCTACTACAGATTAAGCACACATTTAAAACTTTTTTAAAGCTATAGCAAGCCAACATTTTAAGAATAAACAAATCTTTGCAACGTACGGAGTGGTTAATAACCTACCATCTAAAATCTAGGGCCAGAACCAATTTGCTTGCAGGATTCAACAAAATGTCTGCCAATCACAACTCTGAAAGACTCCAAGAAACCTACTTTTCTTAGTCATAAGAAAGGCTGTTGTATACATGATCTCAATCGATGGCAATTACAGGATATTTTTAAGCAGCATCTGAGGGAATATTTATAGCTCATCAAATCCATAAATATTTTTGTTGTCACTTTTGCGTATTTGTTAGGAGACTGAGAAATAATTCCATTTGCTAGTTTCTGTAGCTCAACATGAAAGACATGAAATTTGATTTCTTTTGTTTTATTCCTTCCAAGGTTCAGCGCAACACCTGAAATCGTTGGAGTTTCATTGGTTAATTGCCTAATTTTGCGTGAATGGCGAGTAGGGTGGAGCTTTTCCGATGTTTACAGGGGATTTTGTCTCTGTATAAGCCCCCCGGGCTGGATACAGCGAAATTTCAAAGACGGGTGGCACAGAAAATCGCCAATGGTTTGATTGGTTTTCATATCACTCCCTCGAGAATTCAATAGGCTACCATGGGAGACGGTGCGTCTGCGTACCAATGTCGTGGTGAGAAATAACATGGTTTCGACCCCTTCGATATTGATAGAGCCTGATTTTGTGGACAGTCCCTTGGGTGCAGGCCGTTCTGATGTGTAATTTTTGGGCTTTTAGTTATTGGCAAACGTTTCGTCCTTGGCGATGTCGTTCTTAACCTTATTGATCCGTTACCTGATTATGGGTCGGGTATCCAGCTAATTGGAATAGGAGAAATCGGTGCGTATGATCTTGCAGATGTGTTATATAAACAACGTTTCTTGAAATCCTATCACCTTACTGGAATGCTGGGTCAAGCCTCTTCGAACGGTTTGTCTACGGGTCCTGTGATATATCGGTCACCTTGGCGTAAGTAAATAAGTTTTATTCTATGAGCCTACCATCATTCTAATGAAAGCACCAAGGCCTTTCAGTTGTTCTATTTTCCAGCCTACCGTTATGTTTTTACTCCACCAAGTGTGTGACTTCTTATTCCTCATATTTTTTCATTTATACTGCTTTTTGAGCTATCAATAATGCTACCGTTGAAGTTTAGGTCACATAACGCAACCAAAATTGGATCGCGTCCTCGCTTCAATTGAATTCAAAGCTCGATCGGCTTTGCTATTGCAAGCTGGACTTGTAGCAAACACGCAAAAGGCATTCGAGGCTCTCAGCAGTCTTGATCGAACAATTAAGGTTCTGAAACCGCTTGTCGAGCCCCGAGAGTCTCTCCCCCCTGACCACGTGACCTCTTACTGGGACAGGAGACCAGAACCTACGCAACCACACTCCCTTCGAGCTAGTCCGGATCCAAGCTCGCTGCCCCAATTTCCACCTTCCCTCCATGCGATTCGTTGTGTCAACTTCAAACCTCCCTTTTTCACCCTGGGTACGGCTGGATTTTGCACGCCACCCATTCATCATGAAATAACGCAGCTTTGCCTCGTTTCCTTGCAGAAATTCAAGTGATTTATGAAACGGATGAATTTTTAGTCGATCTATTGGTCAATATCGGAGCTTCACTGCGCTCTAGTTGTGTGCTACTGGGAGCGCGACGAGTTCGGCATGGACCTTTTATTGCCCGCAATAGTCTCCTGCTCAAGCAGTGCGTTGTCCCGCAGACCCTTTACGAAAGATTTGCCCGTATTCGCTCCGAACCTCCTGAGAGGGAATTTGGTGACGAAGATGAGTACAGACGACACATCCTTTCCGAACTTGTTGTTGATGATGAGACCAACCTGTTCTCTAACTTGGTTAACTGTACCCTATGTCATAGGTTTTGAGAAATAATCCACCCTAAAGAGACACGATTCCTTCTGCTCATAGGCAATCGACGCGATTAGTAGTAAATGTGGAACTTTCAGAGGACAGAATCGCTTGAATTAGGTTTCTTGAGTACAATGCGATTATGCTGGTAGTTGCTACACATAGATATTAGGCCTGAAACCTCGAACCTCTTAAACCATGACCAGGTCGGAGGTAATAGAAAAATCGCAACTAACTTGTGTTACTTTAATGAAAATAATAAGAACTGTGTGTGCGTGTGTGGATGCGCAGAGGCGAACTTGGTAGTTTGAAGGGGGGGAGGCAAACTGAGGGTGTGATGTGTGTAGGGCGTAGGACCAGTAAAATAACAATAAGGGTTGGGAAAGGAGAGGTGGTGGAGCGAAAACCGCGGTAGTGGTAATGGTACTTCAGGGTGGTGGAAACGGGGGGGACAAATAATGCTGGGTGGAAGAAGCCTGCCATTTCAGAGCCTCCAGCGCGTACATCTACAGATTGCGGTGGTGGTAGTGGTGGAGGTGCGCATCGATCCAGGCGTACCCTTCCACCATCCTGTAACACCAATTGGACTTCGCCCGCTTCATCTGTCCCCGCCTCCACTGCTGCCGTCTCCGCCTCGTCTTCGCGTTCTGCTGCTTCCTCGTTCCAGTCCACTCCACCACCACCACTGACGACAATCTCTTGCAGTCCTTCCTCACCAGTGTCGCGGGGCGAACTCTGTACGATTGTGTTGCGCAGTCGGCGACCCGCTGATGAGGAGGAGGAGCGCTGACGGATGGCGGCGGCGGGTGGAGGGAGGTTGGCAAGGAAGGACAGTGGATTAGGCGCACGCGACGCCGCAGCGGAGGTGGTGGTAGTAGTAGAGGTAACGACTAGGGAGGAGGTGGCCGAACGGTGGTGGTGGTGGTGGTGCCGTCGGTGACCTCGGTGATACTGCTGCAGCCCACCGCTGCTTCCACTCCCGCCCATCCTCGGCGAGGGGGAGGAGGCAGTGGTGGCAGTTGCGGTGGCGTAGACACCCACTGTCGACGGAAGATTGACGGAGGTGGAGACTGTGTGTGATGGGGTGAGTGTGCTCCCCGCAGACGAGGTGCTCGTCTGGTTGTGCTGCTTTCGAAGGAGTTTTGCATCAGCTACACTAAGGGATACCCGATTATCCCCTTGACCGTCCAGTACCGTCTCCTCCAATATACCGATTCCTATCTCCAACAGGGGGTACCGCGCCTTACCCAAATTTACTGTAATTTTAAGAACCATTTTAGGCTGTTTCTTCTGTACCCCTAGACGGTTGGAAATTTTGTTGATGTTTGGAGTGTCTCAAAAATACCAAGCCGTACACACCCGTGATGTTATTTGAATAGATTTTTAAAATTAGCGGAGTTGACTCACCTAAAATAGCATTGTTTACGGATTCTGCGAGAATTTTTCTGTGTCTCGGATGCATCAAATCAGCAAATGGGCTCTCATATGGGTTTTCATAGGCGATCAAGCTGAAGGCGTCCTACATTTATGAAAATAAACAGTTGTCTTCCCTTTGAGTTTTAAACACATTTACGACTAATTTCGACCAACCTGAAGTAAGGCAGCTTGAACTGAAGAAAGGGCATTCTTTGCCTGCAGCTCCTGTGCCTTGTCTCGAAGCTCTCGACCCAACTGTACGACGCTGTTTAGGTCCAGGGAGACAATGGGACTCTCCTGCATCGGCACCGTCTCGGCGATCGGGATAGGATGGGAAGAAGGTTCGGGTGGGGTGTCGAAAGAATCGTGGGTGCTCTTCTGGGTGAATCCATTATGAGTAGGGATTTCTAGTGATTCCTCGACGGAATTCAACGAGGAACACTTGAAAAGACTTCTGGAAGCTTTTCTTTTTTCCTTTGTCAATATGGAGATACCATTCTGACAAAAAAGGGGTTTAGAATAATCGCTTGGTTTTGGGATCCTAAAACCCCACGCCAGGCAGGAGACATGATTTCCATATCAAGAAGCTTATCCAACAATAAGACATAATTGGGATGGTAAAGGGCCAATGAGTTGATTAGTTCCTAACAGGTTTTGCCAGATTTATGATCTCGTGAATTCATCATAGCAGATTAGGCAACGTTAACTATGACTCCACAGTTTGGTCATTTAACGATTTACAAATTTTGGAGGTAATGGACATAAAATTGCATTCTGGGAGTGGAGTGATCAGCTACCATAGAAAAATTCGATGCAATTTGTTAAAACATGTATGGACCACTAAATTTTAAATGGATTTCGATTCTAGACGGGCATTTTCTTACCTATAAAGAAGTGCAACAACTTGAAATAAGGATACAGTAGAAATTAGCATACCGAGTGACATTTAAAACATGTAGAGCAATAAAGATACTTCACCTGAACACATCGTGGTGCCTGTAACACCGCCACACTGCCGTTCTCTTGATGAATACAGTCAATATGAAGATCCTCGTCATCTTCATCCTCCCCAACAATGCCATTCGTGGTTCCGTTGGTTTCCTCACATTTTCTGCGAACGGCAGCGGACTGTCGAAAGCAGCTCCCACCGCCACAGGGCGAACATTCCGGTGAGCTGGAGGGCTGAGGGCGCTTAAATGTGGTGCCTACACCTATCTTTGCTCCATTCTTGCAGTCCGAATTGGGTGGCGCGGATGTTGCCTTCGTCTGCGTGACCATCGACGCTGTCGTCGTCTTCCAGACAGCATCTTCAGATGGACGTTGATTCGTAAATAGCTAGAGAATAAATACTTTTACTTATTAATAATTAGTACAATACTCTGGCAGCTGGATAGGGGGATCACAAAGTGCAACTCTTTTGACTCTGCTGAAACAAAACTCAAACCAGGCGTGGTAGCACGTGAGAGAAATTGAAAGCAAAGTCAAATGCAAGCGTGCGAAATGGCAGTACGATTCGGTTCATTGACGCTGATAAAGAAAAGCACAAGGATATTGCAGTGTGCATGAATCTGGTTTCGCCGAAAGAGTGGGAATGCAGGGAAGTCAGTAACGCCTGGAGTGTAAAAAGCAGTTAATCATGCAAAGTTACTAAGACATCCTCCCACGCTTATGCACAAGCGATTCCATCTAAATTCGGTAAGTGATATTTGTTTATCCTAGAGGAAACCCAGGTAAGCATGGTATACACAAAAAATTCCTCATTAGCACAAAAGGTATTCAGATTGTCAGCATTATTCGTGGCTTAACATCACACTCGTTAGAGGTCTTTGGCGACGGGAAATAAAGTGAACCATTCTTGGAAATAAATCCTTAAAATGCAATTAAATTAATGATTACAAGTTGCGTTTTCGGTAGCGAGGTCAACCCATAACTATCAAATTCGATGCAGGCCCAAATAACGCAACTTAGTGGTAAACTTTCGTCGATGAAAGATCCACATACAGCAATAATTTCGCAGATAAGGGATGGAAAGTGTGGCGATTAAGTTTGAAGCGTTCTGTAATTATCGCTTATCTCCAAAGTCAACTTTCGGAGCTAGATGTAGGTGCTCATGCGACCGAAGACGCGACACTAGCCAAAACCGTCTTCGAAAATCACCAAAAAGCGGATTATCCGATATGAACCAGAGAATCACTTGGATTCATATGATTTGATTGTAATATGCCAATTCACATAGACACTGAGAAAAAGAACTAGCTATGGGAATAAACGTCCTACCCCATTCATGTCATACAAGCGCACACACTTCACCGACTACACCCTCATTAGCATCTCTTCCGTGCGGAAAAGGGAATGACGCATCGATGTGTAAAGTGCCGTAGGAATTTTAATGAAAATGGATAGACGGATGGACGAAATCGTGTTTTGGAAATACGGAGAGCTGTTTATGCCTCAGTCTACTGCGTGTAGTGAAGCGGAGAGAGAGAGAGAGAGCTACCTTTGATAATGTAAACGTTGCAGTAGTTCTATCAGATCCTATTGATAAATAGTTCTGTTTATGGAAGCATCGGAGGTCATTTAAGTAATTCGTGCGATAGGTTTTGGGAAGAATACAGACGCATCAAGAAGCACCATGTATTGAAAGCGCTATTTCATGATACATGCTAATTGATTTACTAGACTATTAAAACAAACAAGGCAAGTGACCTCTACAGATCCTGCTGAGCATCAATATCCCTCTGGAGAAAAGATCAGTTAGGAGTAGGATCGTCATAAAGCAATCCTCAAAATGAATTATGAACTATTACTGAAGATAAAGGAATTCCGTTCTCCTTTTCTAAGTGTGCACTAGTGATTAGCAAGCACAGCTGCACGTATAGAGAGGGAGATAGAGAGAGAAAGGGGGGGGTAGAAGAGACAGATGAGGTATTTTACGAGCGGCAGCAGGGCTGCGGGGTAGAAAGAATAATGACGACACTGGCAACCGAGACACCTCGTTGGTGCTCGCATACCAATCACGTTGCAGTCAGCTGTTTGAACCGGCGTGAGAAATGCTCCAGCCAATCAGATGTTTGATCTTGGGGCAAGCACAAAATGGATATAGGAAGTCTGAGGACGGCTATGGTGACTTAATCCATCACATTTCGGTGCTAAAGCAGCTAAAGGTAAGTGAACTAGGAAGCGATCAAATGTCACACGAGTCAGCTGGTATATCAGACTCAATATTTCAGTAATTTAGGTGGAAGTTGTGACACATGCGAGCTTGCACAATTATGATGAAAACAACGATGACGCACGATATTGTCAATGTTACAAGAACTGGATAACCATACACATAAGCCGGTCTGAGGAGTGGGACTACCCACCAATTCGATGAAGTAACGACATCGGAGCATGAAGATAATCGAAGGCATTGTCTCTACGAGACTGGTGTAGTCATGGTCTAATCGAGAAATTGCCTGAAGATATTGGCCTTGCGAAATCAATTCGGCTAATCGGATCCGCTGATTTGCTGCCTCTGGTGTCTCAGGCCACCGATCGCCTCCTCCGCACTCCCATCCTTCCTTGGGAGGGGCCGACTTTGGAACCTCACCGGAAAGTGGGGATGGAAGCGCAGTCTCTGCAGTCGGTGAAACTTCTGCCTCCGTCATTGGTGATTCCAGCGACTCTTGTTTCTTAAGTGTGGAATAGAAGTAAAAGAAGGACTATTAACGTAATGCTGACTCAATTTTCAATAGGCACCCAGGAATCATATTAGTAGACTGCTTAGCTTAAAACATGTGAATAAGGATGAGGCATTTAGCCCATCAAGTAAATTTGTGTAGAAATACATTTCCAAGGTTTAGTCATGAAAATGGTGTGAAGGGTTTCGAGCAACTTTTGTTGAAAAAAGTGATTCTCAGACATTATGCAAGTGTGGTACTTTATTCATCGAGGGAATGGTGCAATGATAAAGCGATAACTATTCTTTATCTCAAGAGTTTTGTGCTTTTAGACGGTTGTACCGTGAAGCTTTTGTGGTTGGTTTGGCTGTGAGAGGGGCGCTCAGAAATTAAATACCTACACAATCAGGCAGGGCTAAAAAAATTTGAGGTTGCATAGAGAGCGCAGATTTGAGGTGCGAAATAAGCCAAGTTCATAGCAAACAGACGCCCACGCCTCCTTATGATCATTAAATACGTCGAATGCATGCGATCAATATAGTGAGAAACAAAAAATAAGTAGCCTAGTTCATTCCTCCCACGCTACCTATGAAGGAGAAAGAAAAGGCAAAACAGTTAGTGTAATACAGACGCATAGTAGACCTTTCAAAAACTCGTCAGGCTCCGAAAACATGTTAAGGAGGCCTGATCCTCGTAAAAGGATGAAACCGCTCGGGTCGAAAAAACATTCGCTTTGAAATTTGGAGGAACCGCGACGAGTTCCGTGAGTAGCATTAAGGAAAAAGATACGAAATGAGTAGGTACAGGCCAAAACACCCAGAAGGATGGATCTTCTGAGTGAATCCAAAGCTAATTTATTCACATCCAAGAGTGAACAGAAAAGCGGGAAGCATTAGCAAACCGGAAATTCACTTTTACTGAATGTTATGGAGAGAGAGTTTTAAAAAATTTAGCCAGTGCAGCAGCTACTGAAACCCTGACACCAGAAACAAAACTCCAATCAGAGTTACAGGAGAAGCACGCAGATGTGAGAGGGAGGGAGGAGAATTACGAATGCGACGGGGCAGTGAACGTGGAATAGTAGCGGTGGCGGTAGTGCGCAGTAAGTTAGATTGGCAGAACAAGGAGAAGGAGGGGGGAGGGGAGGGAAGGGGAAAAGGAAAGCTTAATATGAATCTGAACTTACCACCCTCCTGTGACGCAATGGAGTGAAGGACGAGCTTTTGAAAAGGTCCTTCAGTCTCCACCTTTTAGCCCAAAGTTTGATTCTGGGGCTTAGGGAGTACTGAATAGGGCGAGAGAGGGATAGAGACAGAGAGAGTGAATGGAAAACCCAATTAGCGAGGATCCGCGGGCAAGCATGCAGCATTTTAAAGCTCAGTTGTAAATATACACTCTGTGCGATCTAAGTGAGAAGATTTTGCACGAACAGTTCACTCATGTGATGCCAGTGTCTGCTCATTCATTCGTACTTTACGCGTTTTGCTAGATAGCTAGAAAATAATAACTACACCGATGCAAAAGTTGCAGTGAAAGATAAGATTAGGGAGCAGTAATATAGCGAATATGCGGTATGGAGGACACGAAGGAATTAAGATAGAAAGCAAATAGGAAAGATAAGTAGAACCGGTTTGAAGATGGGTGGTGTACTTTCTCAATTCCTTTGTTCAGAAAATTTCTGTCAGATGATTAAGTGAAATAACAGCTACAGCTCTTCAAACTGACTAGATAATCGAGATCTACTGTAAACGCAACCAATGCACTTTTGTAGCTGCGTGAACTTTCACGATTGACAGGGAAGGAAACAAAATCGAGTTTCTTCAGGAATTCATCGCGAGCTGCGATGTGATACCAGCATAATTTGCTACATATGAAAGTTATCAGCGCTTCTGTATATGCTACACAAATAGTTTAAAACACAAACAGATCCCTTCTTTAACCTCTTGGTCAGAAAGAGAATAATGGATTATTCAAATCAAAGCGGAGATGAAGTCCGTTCATTTATATATGTGGTTCAGGCCTTAGACGGAGGAGGAATGCAACCAGAACTAACCTCATCGAGTTAAGTGGCTTTCAGTAGTCAATAAAGTGAACAATAAAATGCTACGTTTGTGCAGGATGATATATTTATTTCTTTAAAACGAAGAGAGATTGATAGAAAAGTTTTTTAAGCATCCTGCGGACAATTTCGATCAGAAACGCAGATATGTATTGAAATATCTTAAGTTAAACCAAGAAATGCCATCACCTTCATCGGTGATGGTCACCTGGATAGTCCCATTTTGATACATTCAGTAGAAGTAAAAGTAAATTTGAAGAATCCTATCATAAATTAATAAATCTTACTGCAATTTGTAGCTGCAATACGATAATAACTATATCTTTGCTGTCCAAGAGTTAGCGTAGTGCATGCACACAATTTCTAGACCAGTGTTGGTTGTACTTACGAGTTTAAAGTGTCGCTAGGACCACGATGAATGCACAAAATTTAAGAAATTTATTGTTTGTAGGAATCTTGGCATATCAAAATGGAATGATCCAAAGACTGGCTACACCAAATGGCCATTCAAACAAAATTACCATGCAATGATGGTTTCAGCACTTAAAAGGCAGATAAGCAGGGGGAAAAAATGCGCGCCTTTTTAAACACGGTAAGATAGGCAAGTAATAATTCATAAAAAGACTAATTTAAATGGTAAAATAATTACTGAAGTTTGCGCGAAAATTAGAAACAGCGTTTACTATTTCCTGATAATCGGTGTGTGAGGAACACACGCAATCGACAATAATGATAATTGTGGGGTGCAGACCGGGAGAGAAGAAGCAGAAATGTGCGCATCTTCCTAAGAGTATAAAAACATCACTAAAATTTGCTGCTCTGGTATCATCCATAAGACGCTGACAGCAACACAAATTTCCATATCTCCATATTCATAATGAGACGTGCGAGTTAAGACTCCTTCACCTTATTTAATTACACCTGGTGTGTGCTGTTTGCATGCACGAAACTCTTCCAACAAGAGAAAAAGCAATGAAGACTGAATGACGTTTTTACAAAGATAGAAAACATAATGATGCAGTGGTTACAACTTGCTACTGGCAAAAATGCCCAAGCATCACTTGGGTGCATTCAGCCGACGGAAGGAAAAAGTGTTTCAAAACACGTTGGCCTCGACCCAATGATAACAAGGCGTCAAAAGGTAGTGGCTAACGGAATTAAAGATGTGACGTTTACAAAGTGTCCTGCAGCAGAGGCTTCCCACCATCGCAAAAAGTCCATCTGTATAATCACCACCTCAATTTAGCCCACTCTGCCTTCAGAAAGTGGTTTTTTTTACTCTCAATAAAACGTCATTCGACATTCAGAAATCTCAGCATAAACTCTAGGTGATCTAGCTTTTATGACGCCTAGAAGGTCAACGGCTCCGAGTAATACACAAAGCAATTACAGTACTTAGGTGACAAAAGGAAGGCATCAGCAAAACCACTTACTGACGTCCTATGCCGAAATACAAATCACTCATCACATCATCCATGCGCAACGAAGGGATTGGCAGGAAAAAAGAAACACTCGACCAGGGAATTAGAAGTTGCAATAGAGCAAGTACTAATGCATAAGCCATATTACCGTTATATTTATTGTTGTGAATCACGCGACTTCGAAGGAAAGCATGGGGACATTTACTAAGGAAACACTAGCTCAGAACTTGTCTCACTGTTCCTCTAGTGCTAAATTAAGTAGCAAGACAATTAATCAACATTCGAACACATTCACTCCAAATATAATTACCAAGAGCGAAGAGAGAGCCGCATGAGTATTGTGACTTGCCACATAAAATAAAGTCAACAAAGGGTGGTACTACGCGACACATCCACATTCCTTCCCTTTTGAGGTTTAAAATGAGGTTGCTGAACATTTAAAAAATGACCATCTGGAAGAAAGAAAGAAATGCAAGCTCGTTGAGGCAGAATTAAGCTTTCGTTCACACTGATTTCGATAATATCTGGAAAGAGATCGCAGAATATCGGTCTGTACGCTTCCATGGACAGTCATGAATTTTTCATACTCCAAATAAATCAAAGAACTGGCCCAAAAATACCACCCCCTGACAATAAAAAGGCCATCAGCGGGTTTGTGTACGCCTGACATGAAGCATCAAGCGTAGCTTGAGAAGTGTGAAATATGGTCATTGAGGTAGTCTCCACGGTTTTATCAGCCGCAACAATCCTGCCTCAGGCCGTCGCACATGTGATGCTGTTTACGCGATCGAGACGGTATTCATGTCTGAACTGCCATGGGATACATTTTTATAATGTTGGTTGCGGCAGCTGCCACCGTGTTGCCTGCGTCACTAAAACGAGTTAATGCATAAGAAATACTCTGTTGCATATTAAATGTGATGATAGTAACCAGCGTCTGAGCATGTAATGCTTCCCAAAGCGTCAGATCTTAAGAGGATGCCGACTCAAACCCAATATTATCCTGGAAATTAGTGACCACACAATCATCCACACGTTGGCCTTTTAACCTCCTTATTTATGGTAAAAAAATATATCCGCGTCCAATTTTGTTTCCACCAAAACACACATGCAAGCACTGACAAGGGAGCAAACTGCTTGAGCGCACCGAAGATGGCGGCACATTCCCATCGGCAAATGTTTGAATACTTTTCGAAAAAAAAGTCCTTACAAATAGCAGGGGAAACGCAAATGGGCTATTTACATGCCTGCGCATGGACTTCGGATTAGTGATCCAACTTGCAAGAGCGAATACACTTGTAGCTTTATCATAAAAAGAGTACTTTTAAACCATTCACATAAACAGTAAGCGGATAAAAAAGGTGAATTCGGTATAAACGATTTTTTAATGATTATTCAAGAAAGGAAGATGGTGAGTCGCCACCTAAATAGCACAATTTTTCATTTTAATAGAAGCTGTAACAGTTGACGATAAATTGTTGCTGCCACAAGCATTTGCTCTTGTAAATGGACAGTTAAACAACATGACCGAGCAAAGAGCAGCTGAAAACTAAAGCAAGGCAGTCATTATGCCCTGTTCCTAAGTCTGTCCCAGTCTGTACTAGCAGTGTCGAGCGTATGATAAGCGGTAAAAAATTATTATAAATACAGAGGCCGACTTTTCGACGCAAAAACTGATTCCGTTGTGCTTCGGAAGTAACCTCATCCGATTTTGTATATTTCTAACTAAAGACTGCAGATACGAGCAGTAAATGACACGTAGCAACAAGCAAAGGTTATTTCAATGCTTAAGATGCATAGACCCGGTGTAACTGTCTGCTTAACTACTCAACACCGAAAGGCACACCGTAAATCGTGTGAAAAGGTTAGCTTGAAGATGTTTAATGCAGAAAAATGTGAAAAGCCTGCGTGCATGGACGAAAAGAGGTCAAACGTTTGCGCATGCCACGATGAAAAGTCGTCACCAATGCTGAAAAACATCCACGAGGTGGGGAAACGGGTTTCATTATACGCCTGCGCGTGGGTGCGCGTGATGCCTGGTGCAAATCAATGCCTCGCAGAATCGCTTGTGCACTCGCCCTGACTGACAGCAAACACCCGTTTGTGCGATTCAAGCGGCAGTTGCAGTGTCGATTTATATTACTCCTTATTTTTCATTGCCCATAAATATTTTAATGACCTTTGTACGGAGCACCGAACTCCAAACCTCTGTGGTCTATTCGCAGTACCAGAAAGCGTGATTCCGTGAGCCGACTGACACGAATGGGACGGGATTAAAAAGCAACCTCGAATAACCATCCTTCAATCACGCATCTGACATTCCGGACGTGGAACTCGCAAAACGATAAACAATGCTTGGCTTCGGTCATACACACGCAGACAGACAGGTCGGCTGGTGGCGATAAAAAACGTATTTTAAGCAATCATCTCAGATCGGACAACGCTAGTTCTTTTGCCATTTTCGATCTGCGCACTACTAAAAGCAACAATTTCGGAGACTGTGAAAATCAGTTTAAGAGAGACAACGCGAACGATTTGAGAGGCCAGTTTTGAACCAATGGTAATCGAGTGGCTACATCATAGGTGAGTAAGACACAACGCCAATTTAATCACTACCGAAACTGCTTATAAACTAATCAGCACCTTTCCATTGAGGAAAGTACATGCTTGTACACATCCAGTTTGGGTCGATATACGCTTGGCTCATTAAGACTCGACCAAATCTTACTGTTGATCGCAGCTAAAGCAGATGAATTCGCCATTGATATTCCGTGACCAGAACAAAGACTTCGGAGCGAAATACAAAAACTTAACAAATTAACAGACGCAGCATAAGGAAGGAAATCACATCACTGCTATACGGTGTCTGAGTTGAATAAAAAATAACTGAGAATGCCCTAAAAGTGGAACAAGGGACTTAAACATCACCGAATGATTAACCACGCTGATGGTGCAGTCACATTTCGTGATGTGGATCGCTAAACTTAAAAAAGTCAAGTCACAGTTGTATTGCTCTAACTATCATACATACGCACAAATGCTTCTTTTTAGGATTCTTCTGACCATAATGGGTAGATTGTTAACAATATCACACCCGATTGGTTTTGTACAAGGTCACATGGCAAAGCTGTTTTTTTCTTGTCTGAATCAACAGCACACCGCTATACACAGGAGTTTTAATTAAAAGTGCCTCCGTTTTGCTGTTTAAATTGACCAGAAGAGGAGAAAATGCTAGAGGCAAGAGAAATTGAAACAACTCATCCTTGCCAACCATAACTTACGACTTTGGCCCTTACAACATATTTCATCCATCCAAATTGAGGGTTACAATTGGTTACAGCACAGAACTTTTACGCATGATGACGAAGGCTATGTGTCTACTATGCAAGACGGAGTTTACTAAGGGGTGCATACCGGAGAAGCATCGAGCTGAGTCGATGGGGAAGAGGAGTTTGAATTGGAGTCGTCATTAGTTAGGATTCCGTTCCTCGACTTCGGCAATGGAGAACTAGGAGATGGAGAAACGGGAGTGGCAGCAGCGGCTGCGGCGGCAGTGACAGCCCGAGAGGCTGTGACACTTGTGGAAGGAGAGATTAGCGACGGTCTGACCATGGAGCTAGCCGTAGCAAGATAACCATATCTCAGCAGGTAGTCCAAGACGAGGCTTGAATAGTAAGAAAAACAGATATTAAAATTCAATTAACAAGGTCATTTTAGCTATTGGTTGGTGCCCATTCTTAAAAAAATAAAAAACGAATTACCTATTGAATACATAGCACTTGTATCCATTGTCTCAATGCAAAATGTTTTAAGCCATTTTAAAAGCGGCAACAATGTATGTATCGCTGCAAATAGAAAGCGGTTCACCAATTTATTACCGCAAGTCAGCGGCTACAGAGAACAGCAAACCTGTAGCTAGATTGACAGTGAGGCAGAAGCAAGCTTCTCTGCCGTTAGAATAAGTGCGAGACCAAGTTTACAGAAGTGAATAGGAGCTATAACGATTTGCCAACTGTGCTCAATTCTCGAAAAACTAACATAAAACGCAAACACTGTGTGTGCGAGCCTTGGACTTAAGCGGTTTATCATTCCGTTAGAAGCGTGTTCAAACACATCAATACTTGTGCGTGGATACAGAAATACAAACGGATTCACAAGTAGTAAAGAGGAGCATGCTTAGCTTAAGAAAGAATGCACGGGGAGACTATAATAGCTCACAGCTGTAAAATACTTTAACAAAATGCTATACTCTCATTAAAAAAGCCGAGTGAAGAGCTTTTAAGCCTTTATTCACACCTACCTGGATTCTATTGCAAAGCTGTACGTTGAAGCCTAATGCTAAAATATTTCATAAACAGATACAGCATTAGACCCGGTGTTTGATGACTCCGATTCTACACGTAGATTGTTTTCACAAACCTTATGACTACGTGCGTTTGTGGCCATCGTTTCACATAGGTCGCTAACCCATAAAATGCATCAATCAAAGGCCTTCGCTATGATATGTGATTGGGAACAATTTCTTCCAGGAGTCTGACTGATTACAAATGTCTGAAACAAATGTCAGAGTAAATATCCTTAATGGTAAGCTGAGGAAAGTATACTTAGAAATGAAATAAGTACGGTGAAACGGCATCTAATCTCGAGCAAAAACTCAGAAAATGACATCAAGCATGGGAATTAAAGTCCTTCTTGAGTGACCCGTACAATACCTTAGGTTTAATAATACAGTTCACAACCGAGTGTAATTGTAGCGGATTTGCAGACGCCTTAGTGAAAAAAATGAGTCAGAATGCCAAATTGTAATAAACCGATTGTTACCGTCTGGATTGTGCCATTGAAGAATGAGATGAAAAATAAAAACTTCGGAAGGGAAATGTCAGAAGCAATTCGGCTGCATCTGGTCCATTTGGCTCAAAAAAAAAGATTCGTTAAACAGAAATCAATGTCAGTGACATCAAGGGTAGCGCAAAACAACAGGAAACTGAAGTCGCATTTCTGTCACACGCATTCTGTGTGAAAATGCAAACTACGCGCTTCCCTTAGTGCGCTTATCTCCACTTTGTGTTTCAGATGTTTCTCCGAAAAGGGTGCTTAAAATGACAAAAAGCCCATGGTCATCAAGTGCCACCAGGGGGCGGAATACGCCCCATCGGAAAGATCGATTGACAGCTGCCCCGCTGTGACCTTAGGTGTCTTCAAAATAATTAAGAGGCAGGGGCAAATGATTCTGTGCTGGGAAGAAAAAATTGCTTTGCTGTACCAAAATTCACAACGAGGACATTCTAAACAATTTTCTAATTTCATTTATTGGGGACGCTATTTGGCCGACTTGTCACAGCAGCTTTAATTTGCTTTCGCATTCAGGTAAGTAGTAGGGAGGAAAATAAGTGACAACACGGAGCCATGCTGAAAGGCAATAGCTGACATCAACAGAATCTCCCGCAGCGGTAAAATTGAAATGGCAAGTTTCATACAAAATCTCTTCACACCGTCTAACCTAAATTTGTATATAGTCAACGGCATATCATCTACTAACAAGGTGTGAAAAACAGCGTGCATTGCACAAATGAACAGACCACCCATCCGTGTTTTATGATGATATAACAAAAAGTTGACATGTCCAATTGGCACCGCGACTTGAAATAGAAAAGACTTTGTAAGGAAGTTGAAGAGCAATTCCACTTAATCGCAAGCACTCAGAAGAAGAGTTAGTTATTACAGCATCAAACAAATGCTAATGACTTAGTATTAACATGAAGCTACACTGCCATTTTCACTACAAAAAGGGAAGTTTATCGAGCACAGTAAGGGCAAGTCTACAATTACATTTGAATAAGCTGGATGAAGAGGGAAGAAGCCCAGTGGCGTCAATTTGAGCCAGTTAGTTCCGGCTCAGGACAAAATTGAGGTGAGAAAGCAAGTATATTGCCTATATCCGCAAAGTTGGTTCAAAATACTTCACTCATTGCCACGCCGACAGGTTTAAATGACGCAGTAGTAAAAGCGCATCCGACACGCGTAAGGTTCTATGCTATGACAGTCATGACTGCGCATTTTTGGTTTTTGCCAGTCGGAAAAGCGCGCCACCTACTGCAATAGCACCTGCTGCGTGTGAAAACGCTGACTTATCCTGCAACCTCAGGCTTGCTTAAGGCACAGAGGAGTGCGACTAAGTTAAACACCTTTATGGGTGCAGGGCTTCGACCAAACACTGAATTACCATCAACAGTACATACTCAAGACATTTTATAGCAATACTTTTGATCGAAATGAAAAACTGCCCATAAGCTCCAAAGGCCAAACAGGTTTTGCGTCGGAAAAAAATAAACGCACTACATAGTAGTCATTTAGCTCAATGCAACCCCAACAATATTCTTAGATCCAGTTAAACAATAAAAGCCCCAATTCGTAACATGTTATCGTGCAAAAAGCCATTTGTTGACATTTCTTAGCAGGGCCTCAGAGGGCAATCTGCTGCCACGGTCCAGATATTCTTTTTATTCTGATGCAAAAAAGTGCGATTTGGTGAATTAGAACTAATAAGAAATACATATCACATGTATTCGATTCTGGTAACAAAAGTGTTAAAAGAACTATGCATAAAATTCATAAACGTAATCATCTAGAAGATGAAACGGCATAATTTGCACCACATACCCGACACAAACCCTATCCATTAATAAACATCTCACTGCACTTTGATTACCTAAATTAAATCACTGCAAAGCGCTTTAAAGCGCAACAAAGGGTGAGGCACAAAACGGCTTTCTAAAGTGATCTCTAAGACATGAACTATTCGACAGAACCAGCCAAATCAACACAACAGGGAACAACTACGCGCCTTCCAATCAAAGCACACATTTCATGCATGGGTGGGGCACAGCAATATACCAAAGTAGTAGAAGGCCAGACGAGCAGAAGGTAAATAAGGTACGCTCCCGTCTGGAGCGGCATTTGCGTGTTATAAGGCTTGTACGTTAGAGTGATCCAGGCACAGCTCCCCTTGTATTCTTGAAAAGTACTTCCATTAGTCAAGCTTTCTTTGGGATTACATGGATAGCAGCCTCAGCATTTACACCACCGAAATACGCAGTGAAGTTGCTATGTAAGCATGTTTCATCGCTGTCTCACAGCAAAATAATCTTCCTATTGTCCCCACTTACTTGATCCTAATGGCACAGTGGGAGGGCAGAGATGTTGGAAAATATCCTTATTGCCAAGCCTCCGAGCCGGTTTCTAACCAACCTCATTCGTCTAAGCGCAACTGAAATAGACGCAATGGTCCATAAACGAGATAAAGGACAGCATACACATGTGCGTGCCGCGAAATGTGTTCCGGAATTACTCATCTCCCCGGGGGTTCCCTGCAGACTGTTCAATAATGCAGAAGGGTGGGAAACACATACGCACACATACATGTGCACCTACTCACAACAAAGAGTTAAGCTCTCTGCTCCTTCCCACCAGAATCAGCCAAGTTGAAAACGTAGAAAAACCTACCCCTGCATCTCCACATTGGCCAGTTCTGCGGTGAGTTTGTCCTCGATCGCCTGAGCGACAGAGCTGCAGCGCTCCTGAGCCAGGTACTGGGCGATCGCGAAGACGAAATCACGTTGACCAAAGTTGGCGATCAGCGCAGTGGCAGGGGAAATCATTATGACACAAGGAATCGTCACCGCATTTGCCTGCAGCAGTCAAGGAAAAAACAGCTTCCATGCTGGTTTGCGGTGGGAAAACTTTTCCCCTTTTAAACCGCAAAAAATTAGGAGAGGCTCACAAACATTGACTACGGATGGGCGCAAGCTCATTCTTCTGGCCTTTTCGCAATGGAAAGGAGTAATATCGACGTACATCAGTTCCCATGCATAAATGGAGCAAAAGCCGAGTAATTTTATAATGTAACTTTATATCATCCCTGTGTAAACTAATTACGTCTACGAAGATTCGGAAGCGCCCAACAGGGACGTACAAACGGCAACTCATTCGTTATGCAGCTTGAAATTCTCAAGCAAAAATAAGGGTGGGGCAGTGGTGTCTCATGGCCACAAAGTCTGTCCTTCAACCCTTCATTAGTACCAGGGTAGTTGTCATAGCAACCAGTTTTTGACGTTTTAAAGCTCTTGTCTGTATTAGAACACAAAAAACGGTAATAGAAAAAAGAACAAATGTTTACTTTAAAAATCACCATTAACCATACCTCTGGTAGAGCATCCAAGCATAAAGATGTTTTACATTAAAAGGATAGAAATGAATTGCTCAATCCACAAGCGTTCACTTTGCCACATGCTGGATCCATAGGGATATTTTTAGTCTAATAAACCTACCAACACAAAATGTTATCACTTTTCCCTTATAAAATGAGCGCTTACCAACTGAGGAAAATAGCTAAAGTACGATTAGCCATCGCTTTCAACTGCCGCATGTTCTACAGCATGACAGATCATGTAATAGTCAATGCCAATCGAATCATTTTGCTCATGTGCGAGCGGCGAAAGTAACCAAAGTAGATTTGTGTGTGAATCGACACAACGGCTTCATCGTGTGAATCTCACCATTCCTAATGCTGAGATGTCCAAAAAGATCTTTTTACGAGGCACATGAGAGATGCCGTGATCGACATTACATACAGAGAAAAAAAATAAATGTTAGATCCGATACAATCACTCCTAGCACCTTACGGACCCCCGCACAGACGAGTTTAACGGTTTCGATTGCCACATTCAAGAGGACTGACTTCATTGCACTCAGTAAAGAAAATCTAAGTCGAATTAAAAGTAAGCCATTACTGAATCCGAAATACACCTTCGCTATTCAGTCAGTCCAGACGATCAGCTTTTGGGATATGCAGGCGCATTCGCGGCGGTGGCGACGGGAAAGGAGAGAGCTAGAGGATAGAAGGGAAGGGAGGGTGACCGAAAGGCACGCTCTGGCACATGAACGAATGAAGGAACGAAAGAAAAGGTATGCCATCATCAGCAAACGTGATGTACTTCGTAGGAACAGACAGCGACTGGTTAAATTATAGCCTATTTCTGCCCGTCTTAACTGCACATCGAATTTAGTACAAGGTAGTTTCCAGCCTCTCACGAGGTGCAGTCTTCACACCATAGGCGCAAATGATTTTGTTAACGTCGCTTTATGGCTTACTTTTGAGGTTAAAAGCACTAGACAGTACGTGTTTGAAATCATTTTTTCCAAAAAATATTCGTCTTTGTAGGAATTTAAAAAACAGCGGTACACGCAGTTAGCACAGTAAAGTACTGTCTACTTCTCTCCTGAAGAAATAATGCGCATTTTACGATGTTTTCTCAGGACTCGTAACACCAAGACTTCGCGGAAATTCGAATTCTCCGAAATGTGGCATGAGGGCTGAGGATCAAGGCAGGTTAGCAGTTCCAGCACTGCAGTTGGGGCATTACTACCCATTAAAGGCTTCGTGTGGGTTAAGGATACATGTCCTTTTGGAAGAGATGATATGAAGAAACGTGATCCCTGGCCACTGTGAATCCGAAGACAGACATTATTCGTCATTTCTGACTCTCAAAGGGCAATAGCGCGTAGACTGGGACGGGTTGCATGCAATCTAGCCCCGAGTAGAGCTTGGGGCTAAATTATTTTTCGCATTCTTGCACACCAGGAGTTGCCCGATCGCATTTTGCACCAAAATATCCTCCCGCTCATTACATATTGAACAGACACAACAATGTGTATTTGGCGCATAGAGCAATTCGAAACAAATTTATGAATGGATATTTTGTTCGAACATTACTGAACCATTTATTATTCAGGTTGACTGGCCTTCCTGGGAGCTTTCGTAATTGATAACACGTCAATGTGGAATGATTCGAGATTACGATGCTAATAAAAGTCGTCTCAAAAGTAGACAATTCATGCTCAGCAAACCCGAGGCCAAATTGGCAGCAAACCTAGACGAAAAAATATACCATTTCCTCTTTTTAACCACCTCAAATCAGTTCCAGATCCGCCCAGCCTGGCAAATACGATAGAAAAAAAAATAAATTATACTGTCACAATGATAAGCGGTATTTCTGAAGGGTTCATGTGGAAAGTTAAAACAAGGTTTTGTACTTTTTGTTGAAATGCACTTCTGATACCATCTTGAGAGCAAACAATGCAGAAACTTAACATTTGCTCGAAGTGTTTTAAGCGGGAGAGATTTCATGTGCAGGTTTCAAAAACCATATAATTAAACTCTCCACGCACAAGAGCGGTATTGCCCACTATAAAAAATATGAGTGCTACATCACAGTGGCAAAAAAGTAGCAAAACCCACACGACAGCGATGACGGCAAAGGAAACTGAGGCTCTATTTCATTTAATTCACCCACGTTCTCATTCTACTAGGAGTAGGTCAAAGTGAGCACACGAGGTGAGATTGCAAACGGTTTCAATGGTTCTCTGCCTCGTGGATAAGAGAGCCACCATTAGTCCAAACGAATTTGCGAGCTACGAGGAGGAGGTTAAGCACTGCAACCACCCTTGCACCTATTAATACATTGTTTTTTGACTTGGTACGGTATCCACACATGCCCATCATGCTAAATATTACTAAGTTTTATAAAATGCTAAACGCCTCACCACTTCTCATACCAGTCCAATCAAGTTAGCAATGCTCAATCATACTTTGGTGAAATAGGCGAATTCCTGATTGTGCGATGAGAGAAATTGCCAACCTAGGGAATAAGAAGTCTTTCACCACGTTCGCCACAAAAGTCTCAGAAGAGACTAGACCATCGTAGTCCGGATGCTTAACTATTCTGGCTGCAAGTTTGGCAATTTTCAGAGTAAACAGGGCACTCAGGCAGAGCAAGGAGCTCTGACACAGGCGGTATGCAGGCCTATTAGTGAGTTAAACCAGATTGCATAAATGAACGTATGAAGTGGGGCAATGGTGGTGCTATCGTCCCTGCATGAGAAACCCTGAGAACATCTAACCAGGCCATTGGGGAGGGATATGCGGGCACTCCATCGGAACTTGAGCAGAATGATGGTAAACTCCTCATGTCTAGTCAAGTGATCGGAAGGATTTTATTTTGCAGACGGAAAAATTGATTCACCCTTATGAGAACGTTTTATTGAATGGAATGACATAACTAGGCGGTAACATACACAGATTTGACACCATCGCGGCTAGCACTTACACAACAACACGCTAGCATAACATTCAGAACTAAAGGGTTCGGACGAAAGCCACCTTCAAATTTGGGGGAAATGGATCTGGAGACTCCTTCATGTTCAGATCGTCGAAAAGTGCAGGCAGGCATATTGAAGGCGATTTGGCAGCCTGAACGAGGACAAGCATATTGGGGTTACTAAAACCAGCATGGCATGAAGTCAAGTGCAGTGCCTTCCGGATCACATGCACAGAAGCCACATCACACATGACGGTAAAATTCTGCGCAATATGGGATTAGACAGGCTGGTGATTGGCAAAGGTCGTCTGAAAAGGGTACTTGAAGGATATCCACAAAAACAAACGATAGGCGGACTGTTTAAACATGAATGAGGGGAACAGATATCAACATAAGGCTGCATAAATGCACGGCAAATTCAAACAGGTGATGGTCTGGACGAATGCAAAAAGCACACTGTACTAGGAAATCAGATTATCTACCCTAGGTGTTCAAGTTCAATTTACCTGAAAAAAAGATTTCAACGGTGTTTTGACGAAGGTTCCGACAGGTGAAAGAGGATAAGTAGCGCACAGTATTCCTGCATTTAGTAATCCAAAATGGCATACCAACCATAAAATTCATTTGATGGAAAAAAAGAGCAGATGTGACCAATACCGGCACAAGAAAACGTTGTTTACTTCATTTACCTTCTGTCTGGAATCACCAGTGTGCTTTAAATGCACGGAAATGACTGCATAGTCACGCAGATGAGCACAAAATCACCACTACAAAGGGAACCCCATAATGTCCATGGTTACAAAGGAGAAGGGAGAGATAACGGTGTTTTGACAAAGTCGTGACCTGCAAAAAAGTAGCACAACCTCCCAGCAACGATGAAATCAGTTGGCAGAAGATAGTATGCTAGTTTATAACTAATGGACAATTCCGCAGGCGAGTTCAAATACCTATACACCACACCAAGTTAGGTCAAAACAACCATCTCCAACGGCAGCGAGATAAAAACAAGCTAACGAGCAGGTTACAAGAAGTCCTTGGTTTCCGCCCCAGTATCCAAGGGAAACGGCGTTGTCCGACAACTCTCAATAGAAAGCAAATGAGGTTATATCATTCCAAATAGTGGGAGTGGGTGAATTTCAACTAATTGTTGGGACCTTCATGAGAAATCAATAGACAAGAAAAGTTTTGCAAAAGAAGTGATGACGTGCGCAGGGGGTGCTGCATTTTATACCAAATCTGCACGTGCCACTCGTTTACGTGATCCCTTACCAGCGCCTATTGGCTAAGGCACCTCATAGTTCTGCATTCAGCGGGAGTAGGGATGTGTAACAGTTTTGAAACAGAAGACTAACATATAGAAAGACAGGAATCAGGCTGGCAGTGGTTTTGAGATGAACAATAAGCACGAAAGCTTTAGTAGATAGACGGACCAGTTAACTGAAAGTGCAGGCTGCATTAAATTATACCCATGACGCTTCAGGCACCTTTCAAAAGTAAATAAACTGCCGCACAAAAGATACAAAAGCTAAATGTATAATTAAGAGTTCCAATGGGATGAATGCTGACGGAAGGAAACAAACAAAATATATTGAACAGTTTTGATCTACCAGACCATCTCAAAAAGCTGCCGGCCCTCTAGAGTAACGGCTAGCGTTGCTACCGTCTAACAATGAGAGTGAACTTCAGCAGGAAAATGTAATAATGCCAACAGAGCTTGAAACCAGTTTATAAAAATGGGTGTGCAGCCGATTGCAATGCCACATCATCGAAATCTTAACAGGAAGCCATGAACATCATTAATAGGATATCAGAAGCTTAGCAATGAATTGAGCAGTTCCATGACGTGAATTTTACACCTCATCGTAACAATTAAACTACAATTCCCTTAAAATCACAAAACAAAGCCTAGCAAAATGAGCACAGCTGATGTGAACATGCAGCACTTTCAAAGCACCACTCGCAACGTCACCAGCTTTTCCTGATGAATATTAGCCCCTACATGGACTTAGTTTTCCCAGTAGGATTCCGTCTAGACGGCGGTAATATAATTAGGTTTTATGAGCTAACCTTACGAAAAATCGGAATGACGAGGGGATCACGCATTTTAGGCGTAAAAGTAACCAGCTTATGCAGAGAATCACAGACTTTAAGAAGTTTAGATTAAATGTAATGCAAAAAGATGTATTTGAGAGATGATCAGACAAATTGATTTTAAAGGGAAAATAGGACGTACGCAAAGTGCATGGACAAAAACGCAACTCTACTCGTTTTCATCCTTAAGGGGTTATTTACTTAAATCAAAAAAATTAAAGCACAAAGTTATTCGCTAGCTAAGAAGGTGGTGAGTTTGATTTAGGCGCTTTGGATAACATTTGAATTCTCTAGATTTTAATACTCATACAACACACAAGTTAACATCGTAACACAGGCGTTAATACAGTAAACTTGTTAAAAAAGAATCTCATGAAAAGAAGCTATGAGAAAATAAGGCATGAACGGTGGGAAAATCAACCGAAGAAAGATTCACTGTGAACTAAACCAGAGTCTACATGTATGTCTTTCAACAAATTATGAACCCGAGTTATTACGAGATGAAAAAGCTGCTCCACGTTTCCATATTAAGAGAGACCTTATGGTGAGGATCTCGGAGCTGTCAAACCTCCCTCAAATAAAACTTCACCACACAGACACGCAAGCCAACCATGCAAGCAAGTGGGTCAAACAACCACTACTGATTAAACAATCTGTTGAAGCATACAGAAATGCGGAAAAAAGATAATAAAGTAGCACTTGGAATCTGCTTCCAAAATGCGATTTTGTCTTGAATTATTATTCACGAGTAATCAAAAAGACAATGTTTCTAGTTCAGAAAAAGGACAAGTTCAGATGCATCAGACAGCAAAGCATGGTATAAACAAAGCATAGTAACTTACTAATTTGTTGTGCACACTAGAACTGCCAATAATAATCCCGTTTTTAGTGAAGAAAATCGAATTACTGACGAAATTGACACCACAGCCAATGACATCGCCCACACCGAAAGGCGGTCCACAAACCTCATTTTCCTCGTCCCCTAGCGTAGAGTCACCATCATTGAGGCCAATTCGACCTGTACTGCTGTGGTAACCAATGAAATTGGCGCAACCTAACGAAATACGGGGGTAGGGTAGTTTCACCTCGTGCATTTAGTTTGATATCATATTACACACATTGAACACAAGCCTGGAATTAAGAGGTAACCGCAATTTCACGAAACGAATATGTTGGGTACCCGTTTGCAAGGTTTACGTTCAGTTGAAATTATACTTATCAATCCTAGGCCAGAGTTCACTGTGTTCAAAATCTACTGCATTGGCAAAGAATAAGTTCGAGCATGGCAGCTCATACTTCCTCCCAGAAGCGGCCAAAACGTTACAAACCCGTAACTATTGAAAAGCACCGATCACCCAACTCATATTTCGACTGACACCACGATACACGTCTATAAAATATTCCGCCAGCCATAACCTGAGAAGGCGCTTTATTCGGACCAAATGCATTTGTGCTTATACTAGTGCGACCTAGTAGAATATTATCCTGAGTACTGGTGTCCCATTCAAATATTATCACGAGAATAGAAAAGGCTGAGAACATGACAAACCACAGTGAAACTTGTAGTAGTATAGAAAATTTAAACCATGTCAAAGAATGTTTAAAAATGGATCTCGACCTCATTTATGAAAATGGAAACTTACGCTGGTGTTTTGCCTTATCAGATTCGTCAAAGGAAAAACCAACCTTAAGGGACCTTAAAAAATACCAAAGGTTAAATCGAGACAGCAAATGAAAAATGCACATTAACAAGCGAACTCACCCACTCTGGCTCTTAGCACTTATGTTAACTTCATAGTAGTAAAGACTGCAACAAAGTGGTATGGGATGGTCGGCGATAACTTTCAAAACTGCCGGAACTTTATGAGATGGTGTCCGCATGTCTGTAATCACGAGTAAATTTAAGGGTTTAGAAGTTACTTATAGCAAACTATTAATAAAGAATAGTATGGATGCAGAAATGGTAGTTAACAAAGGGAAATAAAGTCTAACGTCGAAAGAAAACTAAACAAAACACCTAGCAACCTAAAAAATGTACTAAAATAAGAAGGAAAGATTTTAAAAGCCAGAAACGTGCCATAATGACTTCTAGGCTCCTAACTAATGATCAAATTAATTTTCACCTGAGACAGATTCCCGGGACATAAAGATGCGAATTCAGCAAAACATCACATTTGCGAATGCGCATTAGTATGCAAAGCGCAAAAGGAAGAAAGAGGCGATAAGATTATTTAACTCAAAAGATACGCGCCTTTAAGTTTCAACGTTTCCTCCCAGGAAGGAGAATTCGAATAATCCTTGAATTGCATAAAGCATTTCGGCAGAGCTGCATTATAACGAACGGCGATAGGGTAGAGTGAGTTTACCACTCTCTGCTGCAATTCGAGACCTCGTCTCAGGACTGGCTCTGCCATTACTAAATTAACAGCTGACACCGGCTACTTGAAATGACCGTACGCGTCTCCACAATATTAAACAAAGCACAGTTTTTGCGAATCGGCATAAAAATCGTTAGAAAACCATAAGTAAAACTTATTCACAATTAGCGCATTCTTTTACAAAGATGCTATGCTTGTGTAGCTGTAACCTTCATCCTTTCTAAATTATTTGTTTCATAATCAATTAAATAAAAAGGGTTAAAACCAGTAGTTCTAAATGCAATTATTTGAATTTATTTTTAATCAAGGTATGATGGCTTTATAGACTGATTTATGGCATGTATAATAATAAAATCGGTGTAAAGCAGAGACCACAGGGAGCATTTTTGACTACACGTAGTAAAAACCATCCGAAATTGATAACAGCAACTCGTTAAAGCTAAAATTATTAAAGCGATTATTTATTTGACTTTAGCTTTTTGATAGGAGGTGGTTGGTACACTTGACAATCTTGTGAATGAGTGAGCTCCTTTGATTCCTTTGGAGGGAGATAAATTCGACCTGATATGATCACATTTTTAAAGAACTTCTCAAATAAGTATAACGATGTAACTTATCTGTTTGTTTTAGGAATGCCAAGACCGATTTAGAGTGAGAATCGCCTTCTCTTCTGCTTCAGACGTACTGGCAATGGTTTCAGCCTCAATTTTATTTTCTTACTAAATGCTTTAATCTACTAGGGGTCAATTTTTCTTTTCGAAAACAGGTTTGGTTTATGTGTGCTTTGCTAAATATAGTGGCGTCTGAACTTTCAAGTTGTACGCACAGGGATATTAATAGAGATAGAACTCTTTCAAGCTAAAATTGGGACAAATAGGTATTCAATTAAAAACAACATTAAAGGTGCATTATGATACGCAAGTGTTAAGCGGAATTCACAGAGGGTCAAGATCTTAATAATTCAACTGTGCAACCATTCGTAAAATCATTACTAAAATTCTACGCTTAACATGCATGTGGTAATTCCTCTTTGCCGTCCATCACAACGTAGATGATTACTTGACAGTCCCCTCTGACTCAGGTAGTATGCGTTATACTCAGCCGTCAGCGTCGATGGATCAGTCGCTTTCTCGCTCGAAAAAGTTCACGGGCTTTGCCATGCTCAAGGTTAAATGATGCTGTAATGAGCTCATTACTTAGGCCTGTTGCTTTCTGTGAAAATGCTTGCACTAAACATCAATATCATTTAATACGACGTATTAGATTGCTCAGGCACTTGTTTGCCTCATATGTCTTCATGCAAGTATGATGGGCAGATTTCCAACTAACTTTTCAGATCGTTTTATCAAGGAGTCGTTTCATACTTTGCTTGACTTAAAGTGAAGTAATCAATTTTAACAAGCAAAACCTCGGTAGCTTTCCTTTGTAGGACATTCTGTTACACTTCCAACAAACAAAGTTGGATTCCTCTGCAGTTGAATTAGCTTTGTTTGTTAATGTAACTAAAGTAGCGTCATATTCATCCTCGGAGAAGTTTAAATGATAATTGTTTACTGGTATCCCATATTTTTATTGAAATATAG
Organism: Taenia crassiceps; assembly: GCA_023375655.1. Classification (NCBI taxonomy): domain Eukaryota; kingdom Metazoa; phylum Platyhelminthes; class Cestoda; order Cyclophyllidea; family Taeniidae; genus Taenia; species Taenia crassiceps. The sequence continues at coordinate 6,375,978 of JAKROA010000004.1, read as the reverse complement.
GAGGATCTACACTGAAAGACTCTTAAAAGGGTTTGCAAAAGGTAGAAGACGTGTGTACCTAAACGCGAACCTAAGCAGCTTTATTGCGTTTTGATGAAAATTCACACAGCATTTATTGTAAACACATATCAGTAACCCACGATGTGGTCTTAAAAATGGATCTTGGTTAAATTAGACTTAAAAATTCAGTTAGCAATATTTGAAAAAATGAGGCCAGGACTACAGCCAAACCCACTGAGCTCCGTAAAGCTATTTCTCTTTTATGCAAGTTGATGACAAAAGCAGCGATTATTCGACTCTGCCTTAAAGTGCTTTTGAGATATTTTCTTACAATGCAATATGGAAGCCTTTTATCATTCCCTTTCCCAATTGTAAACGAATAGTTTGGGGTGCAAAAAGGAGTCTTTCTTTAACACCGAGTTTCCGATTTGTTAGAAACACTTGACTGACTGAAATGTCTAACATTTTACCAACTATGATTGCCAAAAAGACTTGATTTCGACACATGTACTTATATGAGAATCAGTAGCACGAGTAGTTTTGCATCCTTCAATCTACACGCCCATCTTCCATCCGACAATGCCAAAAGTTGGGATCAACCAAAAATTTCAAATTGTCCATTCATAATACTATCAGCCAGTAGCAGCTATTATTCCAGAAGGGAACTACCTTCACATTTGATCTTAATGCAATTGTTGAGTTGTAGGTATTCGAACTGGAAATCGTGCATGATAAAGCACCTAGCTGCGCTTAAGTGCGTACTTTCCACGAGGTACAAGAACGTAGCAGTCCACTTCTCTTTGCCAGTTCATTAACAAGATACAGTGGAAACAAGCAATAACGCTAGTGAGTGCGGATGGGATGGCCGTTCTGTACGAATTTTGATGATCAGAGCGGTCGCATTGGCGACTGCACCAGAGTCTAAACGTCTTTTGATCTCCATACCCTCCAAACTTCAAAATACACTATCCCTTATCCTCTCATCTAGTAGCCGCGGCGGCGTCTAATGCTATTAGAGCAAAGAAACTATTGACTTCTGACCGAAGATGCATGTGGAAATGGGATTTGGTGACGTTTGACAACAAATTTCGATATCTGCTTGTAGGGTTACGCGTAAAACCAGCCTCAACCAGATTGCGAGAGTGCTTTTTGAGTTTTCCAGATGAATATGTTAGAGACGAACCAGCTTTTCTCCATTTTCTTTGGGCTCATCAAGTATATAACTCGAAGCACTGAATGAGTTGGACCATTTGAAGGACCAAAATATTAATTTTTTCTCTAGCCTGCGTATCACCCACACCCATACATTTGTACACCTTACTACATCCTGTACCACTCTAAGAAAGATAGTCAGTTGTAGCCACCCTTGTGTTAGTGGAATTATGACAGTCCTGAAAGGAAGTGGTAAATACTATCGGAATAGTAACGTCAGAGCCTGTTTTGAGTGTAAATGGATTTCATGATATCATTTTCAGTTCTGCGGGGCTTCTCTAAAGGTGGAAGACGATATAGTAATGGGGTAGGATATGTACCGCTGACACACAGAAGGTTTTGAAGTTGCTGGCATGGTCCAGAGGTCAGTCCCTTTGGTGAAGACAACTGCGGGGACTCCAAGTGGCTCCCTTACCCAAATTGAGAGTTAAACAGCCAATGGGTTACACAGTCATGCCATCCATTGATCTATTTGTTCTATGAACTAACAATAATAGAGTGAACCCTTTAAATTGAATTGGTTAATTAATCCAGTTTTTATTTTCAGTTTTTTTACTAATGAAGGGCGTAAAATCGACGCACCATTTGAATATAGCTTTGGATATTATTTGAGGTGCAGTACCCGACACAAATGAGTTTAAGGATGCGTTTTTCAAGGGGTGTTTACTTAGGTGCGTAAAGTTAACTCTGAATTTATGATATAACCCTATTGTAATAGGACTACGTTTTAGCTTTTATGAGCCTTCGAGGTCGAATTGTCTCGCGCTTCTGCAGGATGCATTTTATCCACTCTCTCCAGAAAGTATTAAAACGCGATCCTATTATTGAGGAAGCAACGGAGTAAAGGAAATGTCACTGTTCCTTTTTACCACCATAAATTGATTTATTTGCTCACTTCCTGAAAACGCACAATTTCTTCTTTCCTCCATTCCCTCTGTCTATGGATAAAAGAATGCTTTAAGTCCTCGACACCGGCGACCCTGGTTTTGAAATGCCGGTCCTTTGAGTAGGTGAAATCTCGCAAGCTGTACTAAGTTATCAAAACTTAATTTTACCGTCAGACAAGCACGATCTTGGAAGACAAGGGCGATCGATGTGAGTCAAGCCTAAGGCACAATAATCATCTCTGACGTCCTGTCAAACATAACTGCAACTTTTCAGTAAAAAGACTTACTGCTAAGTTTGTTATTAATTCCAGGAAGCTTCAACCCATAATTCTTTAGCATTTTAAATATAAGGGAAGAAGGCCTTCCATCAGTGGGTATTTTGAAAGGTAGAAAAGAAACGCAATACTGAGACGGAACCTTTTTATAAAGCTGATAGGTATCAAAATATCAGGATTACAATAAGCATCTTGTTCGACTGCTGCAACACAGTGGACCACTTTACTCAGTGCTTTGGACCCGATCTGCAGGAGGAGGAAGCAGTGCGTCTCTCCTATGCCCACCTGGTAGCAATATCCCTCCGATAACTTCGTTACCCAGTGCAAAAAATTACCTGTGCGGGTTAAGGACTGCTTATTCGCCCTTCTAACTTCGCCGCTCCGCAAACGCATACCTGTAAGTCGATTAACATCCAATTTTCTCCAATCACATTTAAGCTCGTTAGTCTAGTCGGAGTCGTCAACATTCACCTTTTTTACTGTAATTCCTGCATTTCAGGTGCAAATATTGGTAAATACAAAATGTTCTTTATTTTAAGATTGCGCGCTGTAAGTGTTTTTCACTTTATGCAAAACATCTTGAAATGCTGCTTGCTTAAGGAGTAAGAATGAGCTTACCAAAAGCATGCATATGAAAGGCTTGCTGTTAGCCTTTATTATCATTTTCAGATTTTCTATAATTTTAGCCAGCGCGGCATTTAACTCAGTGATAATAGATGAAGCAGGATCGTCCCTGGAAAGCTGTGTATTGCTACAAATGTATTTGTTCTTTGGGAGTTGGCAGACCCAGCGGCATGCCCTTTATTCCGCAATCCAGTCAAAGAGACGGTGCCACATACAGGCAGTTTCCAATCAAATAGTTGCTTAAATGCTTGACAGTGTTGCTGCTTCGCGCATAAAGTTCCTCCCTTTGAGGTTCCACTGCGTTGAAAATATCCTTGTTTTCCGGTTATAATCTTCAGAAGTTTACTGTGATTCCTAGGTTTAGAAACCAAACCATTAATACCACCCTACTGTTCACAGCATAATAGTTCTTCAAGGATATTACAGATCCATTGAAAAGCACTTTTACACAGCGATCAAAAAGGGATATAAAAGATGGGAAAAGGGTAAGTAGCGTTTGTCAGCCTACTATAAGGTGGATATGGTTTTCGCTTGGAAATCGGGATTACAACTGTGTACTTTTTGCGAACCCATTCATGAGTACAAGAATGTGCAAAGTGCTCTGGCCTGATCCTTTGTACCGTTGAATTTTCCATAAGGCTGGAATCCTGATCCTGGCTGGAAATGCTTGCACATGCTGATTCAGATGGTACCTCTTAGATTTTATCTCCCCATTCGTAAAAGTTGGCAATAGTGATTCCAACCTGATACGGCTTGCGTGCTATGTGATGTGCAACTAAATACACTGACTTAGCTGTAAATGCGGACAATTATGCCAGCTGACCAATACTTCATGGCCGCTGCGCTCTGAAAAAAAGCAGTGCGAGAATGTTTTACCTCAAAATCTGGTTTCGTGATCCAAATCAGCCTTATCTAATGTCCCAATGCTGCCCGAAAACAGCTGAATTGCAATGAGTCCAATTCCACACAAGGGTCAGCCCTCACTACCTCTGACGACCAAGAAATGCGGCGATGGCGACTTGTAGGCATTTTTCGTGCTACGCAGTGGCAACAAAATCTCACTTTTAGCACTCCAAGAAGTGCTGGTAGTATAGGGAAGAATGCCTTGTAGTGTCAAAGCGTCTTTAAGGGTCGAGTTCGAAGAATCTACACCATTAAAACTGCCTTGGATGCCTGCCATTTTGTGTCACACTGATCCTTTTTATTGATATGGCTATAGACCCTTTTTATTAGGGCTTATTTAGCCCTCACTTTCATACATTTATACAATGGGACTTAAAGTTGCTTGAATAATGAAAAAATATTTAAGGTACTCCTCTAAGATTTAACAAATCTCGGTGTCACAGCAGTTTATTTTTATGTAACTGAAATCCGCAGGGATAACGGACATAAAAGTTAATTTCCACTCTTTGCCTTTGATTTCCCAGGCATTTTATAGCTACTCATGGAGTTTGGGAGCTGACTATAAGAATTTTTCTGAGGGTTCGCCTCCTGTTAGGTCTTTGGGCATGCGAGGTCCTGCATTTAGCAGCAGAACACTGGTGCATTTGTTGGCGACCCCAGAGGTCAGGCATAGGGCGTTCAATCCTCTACCAAAGCTAACATTCTCAAACCGCATCTTTGAAGTTGCTCACGAACTCTGAAGCAATTACTGTTGATGAAATTTCTACCATAAACTCTCGTGACTGAGTCAAATGCTCAAAATACCGAATAATATACTCTGATGATTTGCATTTTGAGAAATTGTTTTATTTTAAGAAATATTTTTGGTTGCCTGGATTTATACCTATTTCAGATGCGATTGAAATAAATGCCTTCCCTTTGCGATGTACCTTGTAGTGAATGAAACTTTGGATTAAATTAAGCTTCTGGTATAAATAAGTGCTTTATTGTACTAATCTTGCTTAGTCTGAGTATTTTAGTTTCTTTTCTTCCCTATGTCATCTACACAGATAGTGAATGAAAAATTTTTGACCGACTGCGTACCTCAACCACACATAGCAAAAAGCCTTTCCCACGAGACAGATTATTCGAGATCGTCAAAGACCGCAAGCCAAACAATAATGCAAATTTCACGTTCAGAAGTTCAGCACTTAGAAGACCGAAAACACGAATATTAGGTAGAATTTTACTTTTGTACATTCACTCCTGCTGTGAGGTGAGCATGGTGCAACAGGGTCAAAAAAAACATCATTGCTTACTTGTTTGGCATCAAAACTAACCAAATGCGCTCTTTAATGACTGTTGTCAAGTTATTAATTCATGAAGTCGTCGAGCAGACGCGTTTGCTCTGAGAAAGAAGCGAGTCCGTTTGGGAAGGTGCGTGAGCGAATCGCATCCCCACCTGACCGACCAACAGATCGCGTGACCGCCGTGAAAAGCTCCTTTTTTCCTACGACGGTGCATGCAGTATGCAAATCATTTCACTTCATGACCAAAAGGGCCTCGCTGAGCCGCCTTCGGAGCCTGGCGTCACTGGCATGAGGGAACAGAAGCGAGGACTCCTCCAAGGTGCCTTAAAACGCCTTAGCTTAATTAACAGAATGTCCATATTGTAACACAGTGTTAGCCTGAATACCCTTCCCCAACAAATTGCTCATCATACTCTATCCAGCCAAATCAAAATATGTTTTTAACACCTTCAAACCTTATCGGGGCATTTGCTTAATGTCGATTTCGGGATTTTTTGCCGATTTGCAGAGAAATAAGTAAAAATTTAATTTACCGAGTTCTCTCAAAAGGTCGTGCTTTCTCAAGAAATATCTATACGTTCGCAAAGATCACTTTTGTTAAGGCAATTAATAACGACAATCATTGAGTTGCCTCTTCTTCTATCATGAGCCATCTTCATCGCTTTTGCCGATTGTTAGTGCCGCAACTTATCTGGGAAATAAAAAGGAGGTTTAAAATGCCTATTGAGGATTTGAGTGGGCTATTGTTATTGCGGTGAGCGTAAAATGAACAACGTGGTCGAGTGGGTTTTAAGTGGGATTCTTCAATTTCCGTTTGGCGGAGCCTTATTTGGCATCGACTTCGCAGCCACAACATTTTTTTCACCTGAGCGGCGCAAAACAATGCTGTAGCATGCGTGGTAGTGAGGCGATGTAAAGTATTTGGGTCATAAATACATTATAAACGATATTCAAAAGGTCTCTGGTAGAGTAGAAATACAGATGCTGCGCTACATGACAGTGTTATTTTTAGTTTAAAAGTTGCCAATCAGGGTAATCTCAAGCTTGCAATGCTTTTTTAAACGTATCGCAAACAATGGTTTCCGATTTAATTGCGGAACTCCCCAATTTACTTCTAGAATTCCAAAATAGACCATAAGAATCTAGAGAAATTGCTGCATTTCCCCTGTCCAACTGCATGGTTTTTTGGTAAGGGAATTTTACACACCAATCAAGAATACTCAGAGGCTTTGAAAATAACAAACTGCTATCATTATGGGTGGAATATCATTACAATCTACAATACCGGTGCGACCGGCTACTTGCGTCCGAGGTCGGTCATGTTTACACACGCCTTATGATAATGCGTAGTTTACGGAAGTGGATTAGCTATACGCAACGGATATGAACTGCCTTCTCGTGTCCAAAACGGGATGCTGCTGGTGAAGACTGCTGTGAGGATTCAACGTTTCTTTTACAGTACCTCAAGGTAAACATTTTATTTACCACAAACCAAACAGGAATGTTATATTCCATTAGTTTGGAGCACTGCGCTCACCACCACCATTGTTTCCGAAGATGAAAGCTGGAGCGGCGATCCCACTCAACTGATAAGCAACTCCCATTCGCCGAGCGCACGTGTATGCCTCGTGTCAGTCAGCCAGAGCCAATGGGAGAAGTGGCAGAGCTGCAAATCGATCAGCCAATCAACAGTCGTCTGGCAAACCGTAGCAGCAAGTGGTCGACACGGCTGCTACGAGCGCTAATCCCGTTCATTCTCGCTCTCTCACCATAAACTTGGCTGAAGTGATAGGCCACACGGCCTTGAGACCCCGCTAACCAGGCATGCCCACCACCCTCGAAAAATTGAGGTAGTACGGAAATCAATCTTTTCGTAACGCGTATAGCCCTCCACCACCCACGCACCTAGGCAGTTGCAACCAACCCGAGACCCCTGAAACTACTGGCCTATCACTAGCCTCCTCACAAATAGCATAAAAGTCGCGCACGTAGTGTGGTTCACTCTTTGGGTGAAATTCCACAGAGGTATTTGCTTGAGAAACACCAGACTACGGCTTTGGTACACCTCGCATCTAATGTGGCGAAATTGGCTGTCAAGGTCACCGACACCCTCTCGACACGGAGACGAGGAGGGGTGTAGATCAGCCACGCTGCCCCGTCAGCAGCACCATCAACACCGAGACGGCCATGAGGCCTCACATCGACCCAGCAGTTCCAACCCTCCCCGAGAGAAGAAGGGTCGCTTCGATTTCCTTCGACCGAAACGGTGGCGCACCCTATCTCGCTCACGGCATACCTCACCCAAGCGCCATTGTTCCACATCCGCTGAAGACGTCGCAGCTCGACATAGCACCAGCGGGTCCAATACACCAACAAACGAGGAAGCAAATCGCACCATTCTTCCGCTCTGCCTTCATGACTCCGTCTCCACGGGGATGGATGAAGTCACTCCCAAGGCGGAAGACGCAAATAAATCGATAAAGATGTCGCTTGTATCCTCCGGAGGCAAAGACACTAGCGATACATCCCCCCATGACTCCGACTCAAGAAGAGTGAGCAGAAAGGACTCAAGCAAAGAACAGGCTCAACCCCACACCTCAAAGCCTTCATTATTCCATTTTGCCAAAAAGACGTCCGAGAGGACTGAGGATCAAATGGTTAGTTATTTCCCATAGATAAGGTAAATACGTAGGTGTTACGTTCTTCAAGCATAAATGATGTTGACAATCAAAATTTATCGGATGTTTTTGGCATGCTACTCTCTAACTACCCTGACCACTATTTTGATTGCGTTCAAATTGCTACGGTAAGAGAATACCCTGTGTAGTTTTGTTTTAAGAATCATTTGAAGCGCCTGTTGTCTTTGTAACAACAGGCTTCCCTTACCTTCAAACTCTAATTGCGCCCATTAAGTTGCATTATCGTGATTTTGCAAAGGTAATTGCCAAAACCTCTTTAAGGAGGATCGTACAAACAAATATCTGTTGAGTTGAATTGCCTGTGACCTTTAACATGAAAACTCGGTTTGATTGTTTGCTTTAAATTGCTGCTGAGCGCAACCCAGAAAAGTGACTGCAACTACTCTCATTCAAAAGCTGATGTGGCATTATTTAATCCATATTGTACTGGCGAAAATGCGTTCCGACAGCGTCAACACTCTTCTGAATTGAGTAATATTGAACTTTAGCACCCAAAACCATGCTTTTTGCTATTCATTAAATTAACTGTCATGGCGTGGCAGGCAATTTGTGCTTAATTTTAATTACCCATTAACATTTTGTGACAAGGATACAGAGTTACTAATGTCGATTAAATTTCTTGCCGGGAAAAGGTTACGAGCAGTTCCCAAATCATTGAAGCCAAGAGGGATGTTAACATCATGCAATCGCTTTGCATGATAAGTTTATTTTAATAACTCCCCAAAACCTTCATACTAAAATTAAGAGGCAAAGAAAATCTCGAATGAGACCGCATCTGGCAGTGGCTTGGTAATCCGGACGAGGCATAGTCTACTGTGGTCGTGGTTACAGAGCTGCTCCCAAGTGGGCGTCGACAATCATTTTGTTATGGCAACGACATTTTTCTCACTTGGCAGTTATTGCATTCATGAGCATAAAAATGTGTAATTTGTTCGGTTTTTGGTCTATGGACAAGGGCATGGTGGCTTGGAAGTTGTATGAGGATACCACTTAGAATAAAGAGGTACCACTTTGTTAGGGCTAAATGGTGGGAGTGCACTGTTCCCCAAATACAGGTAAAAAGGCTGCAGATAAAATCTTCATGCTAATAGTGTACAATGTTCAACAGTGAGACGGACGTAAAATATGTCTGATTTTTCTTAATCTGTTTGATTACTTGGGGCTAAACATTTGTTTATATTCAGTTAAAATAGTGGCTCTTGTTGGTTTGAGTTATTGCCAAGCGCAAATTAATTCAGCAAATGCCAAAAAAACCTGCGGTCCATTAACGAACGACATTCGCGATGTAAATCAAAATACTGCTTCATTGCTGAGTTATTACATTCTAAAGTAATTAAAGTGTATGGCCTTGATACTTTGAAAGAAATTATGTTGGTCGGCTGAAAGTGCCCTTAGCAGAGTAAGTTATTATGATCCTGGAATTATCGAAACGACGTGGCTGTTGTGACTTGCTTTCCACCTTCATTAACTATTCGAGCAGCAATTGTCGGCCGCGTCGGGGCCTTGCGCGCGGTCCTTCGCATTGACCACGGGCATCTGCATGGGAGACGTCTTCTGTGGTCAGTATTGCAAAAATCTTTTCACTAAAAGAAAAACTCGTGGTCCTGCTTAATTACAGGTGCAAAACCTTATAAGCAGTTAAAAATGTGCGTTTTATTCGGCTCATAAATGAGCAAATGCTTCAATTTATCTCATTTATTTACTGTTTAAATTATAGACTTCTAAAGGAAACATTTTTAAGGGTGCTATACTTCTATTTCAAATTGTCGGTTGGTAAAATTGGCAACGGACTACCAAATGGCTGCATTACTTCTAAAACAGGCAGATTGTTAAGAATTAGATTTTATTTGACAAATCTGGAATGTAAATGCTCGGAAGTTGGTAAGAAGCTCAAATCGTTACTTTCTTCACGCACATACTGCAGTGGAGCTTAAAGGTTCCTTTTCGATACTTTACTTCGAGTCACCTTACATTAGCCGTTATTTGCTGGCGTAGAGACTAAAATAAACCAAAGTACACGATTTGGGGGATATCTTCAGAGGGTGTATGCACACAGCTGTAATGTAGAAGACTCTTCTCTATATTTCCTTCAGACTCATTATGAAATGCTAGCACCTGAAAGAACTACATTGACACCAGCTTCCGTGGTGTGACCAGTGAGTTGCCTTTTCATCTAAGCATCGCTTAGAATCTGGAGATGGCTTCTTTGTGCTTTTTAAAGGCTGCCATCCGTTGCAGACCAGGAAGCATGAGACAGTGGAAGGAGAGTGGAGGAGACGTTTTGGCTTGATTAATAAACCAAACAAAAGTGACTCTATGGTCTGGTTACCTAGGGGTCTTGCTGAAGCATAGGTGACTGATGTGACCCAAGCAACTGCCTACAGTAAGTGAAACTGATCTATAAAAAGGCGAAACTTGCGTTCTACGCTAACCTCCGGTTGGTCTAGAGATCTAGACTTATGTGTAAGAAAACTGACCAAAACGTGCTTCTAAAATCCTCTATCACAGTTTCTCTTTTCTTCAAAAGCATTTATTGGCGTCCTCTGATGTGAACGCCTTTCAATCCATAAGTTTGTAGGATTGTCACTTTATCACCTCGACTACTTTGGGTTCCGCAACTCCCTGGCTAAAATATCCAAGGTCAAATAAAGTACGCAAGGGTTAACAGATGTAAATAAACGTTTTTTATTTCTAACAATAGCTAGCTATGTTTAGCGTATATTCGAAAATGCAAAGCAGTTATTTTTACAATGTGGGAAATCGATGCAAACCTAAACTTTTGCTTCTTCTGCCGACTTTTCCTTGCCTTTATTCATGATGGGTATAGTTATTTTCGAGTCTCTCCCGACATGAATCGGGTTGGGACTTAGTGATAAACAAGCACTGTTTTGCCACTTTTAGGCAAAAGCGATTCCAGTTAAGCGAACCTATTTTCGGAAAATAACTCACACTTTTACATAGGCTACTTGATCGGTTCTGGATTTTACCTCATAAAAAGGTGTGCATCTCTATCATTCGCGAGGTTGGGTTTCGGAATCTGCAGCCCTACGAGGGTTTCGGAGAGACGCTTGGCACGAGTTGCAAAATAGGCTAACAAATGCTTTATTCTAGCGTTCAACCCCAGACAGATGGCTCAAGTAATCCTCCCAAATGATTCTCTCTTTAATCTCAGTTTAGTTAATGCAGCATACTTGAAAAGGGAAGCAAAACAACTTCTACAGAATTTTTTGACGAGGCAGCATAATTATCAGACCTGCGAAAAGTAATGACCGTAAATTGGCTAACTTCTCATGGAACTTTTGTGAATCTGTAAATTCGTAAATTTTTCAACCCTTGAAGCATTATCCATTTAAGGCAGTAAAAGAATTTGACAAATTGGTCTTCCGTCTTAATAAAGTCCAGATTTTACATTGTGACTAACTGACAGATTAGTTCCAGGCGCCATCTCGATTTCCTCAATTGAGCACAGTGCCATGCTTATGTGGCAGACGCTATATAAAATTCCATAATAATTGGTTGAACCCAAACTGGCTGATATTAAAAAAATGGGACAGACCTTGAATATCACTGTTCCCACCTCCTTTTTGGCAGGAGATAAAATTGGTCAACTCGGTGGTGCAAAATTGAATTCCGTTTGAAACAAAAAGGCGTATGACTTTTTTATTCGACTCTATCAGCGAAATTTCTAAAAGAAAATAATCAGCATCCACTAGTTGTCAATATTTGGGCTCGAAGAAAGTCACTTAAAAAGACATGTTTGTGCACTTTAATTGCTAAATATGCAAGTCAAGCTCTTCGAAATTGGCCAACCGACTGTGGACATCCTTACAGCCGAGTTCATTGAAAAGGTCACTTTCCTGATCCAAGTATCTTTTGCTCATCCCAAGTTGCATGCCAGAGCAAGTGGGATTAAATTCATACACCCGATTAATAGGGTCTTTTCCTTCCAATACTCCTTAATAACCTAGTGAAATGTTCAAAGCCAATATGGCGGATTTAGCAACAGTGCTAAACCGCAAATTTACCGACACAATTTTGCAAAAAACACAACGGCCTCCATAATTAGTTAATAAGAATCGCCAGTCGTCTTTTGTGGGTGGTATCATGGTTGATCAAACGGTCCAGGAACAATGAGTGTTGTGCTTTTGATTTGGCAACAAACACCAAGTTTGCTTGACTTCTTGTTTGCTGATTACCTCATGTGGAAATGGGTTGGTGAGCAAAACGTCACATTAGTAGGTGAAATGCCCACTCTTTGAGATCACGGCGAATACAGTCCCTTATTGCCTTAAGTCCCGTATTATTATTTGATTTAAAAGCAGTAAAAATCTCCATTTCAATAGGGTAATTGCTGGCTTTATAATTTTATAACTTGTTGAAATTGATTACGTTTACCTATTTATTGTTCCACAACTCTTCATCCATGGGTTCAGGGAAGAATGTGTTGCAGTCACTCAAACGAACTCAGGATCAATCAAATGCCTGTCAAAATTCATTTACTATACTGCGTTATGGCTTGCTAGCATTGTTACTCAAAATTCAACTGACACGCTCTACTCTGGGACAACTTTTCTCAGGCGGAAACTCTTCCATAAATCAGAGTTATCTTGCCTACATAACAATAAATACTTCGGAGAGCGTTTGCCCACATCATCCTCGCGAGAGTTTGGACGCCTCGAAAGGGGACTGCGCCATAAATCCTTGCCACTGTGGCACTGCTCCAATGCAGTACAATTTTGTTGTCGGATTTTCGAAACCTTGTTCCAGCTAGTTTTAATAAGCCCTGCCTTATAAGTAAGCAACGGTTACAAAGTTTTCCCAAATTCTATTCTATCTTAGATACTTATGCTTTGGAATTAGTTACAAAGAACGAATGGATAATAAGGAATCATACAAAATCTTATTGCTTCCGAGTGAAGCCATTGAAAAGTCGTCGAGAATAAGCTGGGAGACCACAGATGATAAGCCTTTTACGCAGCACCTGATGCACCGTTTTGATGGAGAGTTCACAGCTCAGATCAGCATGAGCATCAGCCTATAACACAAAGTGGATGGATACTTTAGTGAATAAATTTAACTCTAGGGCGTAAAATTTCATCTGGACCACACATACAATAAGCTTTATGATCTTTTAGTCTATGAAACTCCATTTAAGGCACACATCGAAAGTCTTGCTATGGTAAAGGGTTTTCTGGGTTAGTTTGTGATTTAATTTTATTCGGAGTGGAAAACTTGTCCGATGTATATGTGGTGGTGTCGAAACTTAGGCACTGACTCTAGTTTCAAGGCCGTTGTGTTTGAAACAGGGTGTGGATTATGGCCTTATGCAGGACGCCCTTCACCACACCTATTTACCTGATAAATCACATCACATCACATCCCTCAGGACTTCACTTTAAAGCTGGGCGCCCAAGGCAAATGTCAGTAAAATGCTTAAATGCTCAATACTCTTATATTGTTACTTGGTGATAATGGGGTTTGGGTGAAAATGGCTTGTTTTCCCCTGTTCTCAAGCAATGGATACAAAAGGTATAGTATAACTTAACAACCTTTTGATTTGTTAACAATTCAGAACACCCTCCTAAGTACACGCGTTATTTTTGACGTGGCATGGATGTCAACTATTATGGCAACTCAATCGCCAGTGCGAGATGGTCGCCGACCGAAACGTTTGACGACGCTCTCGTTTGATCGGGTTATTGGCAGTGAACATAAACAATGCACACTCGGTAGACCTTCACGACAATCACATACCATTTGCTGGCACATCACTCAACGGACAAGGAGTGCGAGCCGTACTGCTCCAATCTGTCAGCTTAGCGCATTTTTCATTTGCGCAGATAACAGACTGCACGCATAAATTAGAGGCGATGAATAATCCGCTTTTTTAAGCTGCCCAGATCATTTATGATAGTGGTATTTTTGAGACTAGAAACTGCCCTTTTTTACTGATTACTACACATGAGTATCTAAATAATGTTTTTGTCTAGTAAGTAGCTGAAGATCCTTTAAAATGTAGACCATCTGGATAAAAACCAACATGACACTTTTAGTGGATGGCAGGGAAATCGAATTGCTTTTAATTTGCTATTGTCTATCACCCATTAAATTTTTGCAAATCAGGTAATCCTCCCTAGAATTGTCAGAGGACCAAAACTTGTGTTTTGAGCTGAAATTGAGGTACCCACCTGGACCGGAGATTCCAGTAACGATATAGCACTGTTTAAAATACCGGAGTTCAAAGCCGACATGAAGGTGCTTTGACACCTAACTTTGGTGCCAACATCTAGATCCAGTCACATCGCCATTCATGAGAATGCCACTACTCTGAGTCGTCCTCGAGTGGTGATCCACTTTGCGTAAAAAATTTCAAAGAATCTAAAGTTCTCCAGACTCACAATCACTACCGCATTAAAATATCGACAGAATTATTTGGCATGCTAGCTTGCAGTCCTCATGAAAACGCCAATACGTGCTTGATAAATCTGTCATAATCTCTTAATTAGCTATGGCAGCACTGCAGAAAGAAAATTCAAGACAAATCACTAAATAGCTTCTCATGTGAACACGCGAACAGCTGCCTGGCATACATAAGTTGCATTTAATTAGTCAAACGACTGAGTAAAATAAATTAACCAAAAGACCAGCTGCCTAGGCCCACACATATACTACTAGGCCTTTATAAGTAAGAATGCCTTGTTTCTCCGTCTTGAAATTACAGATTTCCTAAAGCATGGCACTCTGTTCAGAGGTAAACGTTTGGCTACCACGCGATCAGTTAATTAGATTCAAGAATTTTTTAAACAAATTAAATATTTCTGAAGCTGGGTAAATCAAAATAATCTTTCAAATTGCATGGAAGTAATGAGATCCTCTCTTGTGCGCTATTGTTCAAACTAAGAATTTCTCTTTTTAGTGAACTCGAATTATTGAATTCGCTAAAACCCACCAGATGTATCCATTGAGGTCGCCATGCAAGTATGATGGGACTTCTTGAGTGGCGCAAGTGGTCGGTGAAGTCATCAGCTTTCCATCGCACTATTTTTCAGTATTTCTTTTTAGTGACACAGAAAAATTAGCAGACGCAGGACAGGTTTTAAGTCTTTAAACAAGTTTTTACGTTATTTAGTCGCCAACACTGAGATGGTGTTTTTAAAAGTATGCGAAAATGCATTATAAATCAATCCTCAAAAGCATTAGGGAATTTGATTTGATGGCCTCACAATCAAAGACAACAGTTCAAACCCGTCAAAATGCAGTTTTTTAATAATTTTGGATCGAGAATAAAAGATAATCCAAAAGCAGGACTAGCGATACATTTTTTATTAACCACTTGCCGTGATCTGCATGGGCTTCGAGTAGACAGGATTCATGGTTCGTCATGCTTTCTGCTAGTGCTCATCTCACCTCTACCTAGGACATGCTGAGAATCAGCAAGCAGTCGGGTCAAAAAAGCTTGTCAGTCCAACGGGCTTACCTTGTGTCTACTCATTCCACAACAAAAATCGACATTAATTTCTTTCCAGCAATTTTTACCGCAATCGAAAAAATTCACACGCCGAAAATAAGATCCATTGGGGGGGGGGGAGAGAAATGCTTTTATTGGCAAATTGGGGAACAAAAACTAAAATTTCTCACCGTGTTAACGTAAAAGTGAACCACATTAGTAATGAATTTGACTGCTCCTTTCTCACTTTAAAATACGACTCGTGGGAAAGAAGACTTCCAGATTCTTGTCACACGTCCCAGCTGCAGTAAATTTACAGATATCTCATTTAGAATAACTTTCCTGCCACTAGCGTCATCGGCCTCATGGGATAAGCCAGCAGTTCTCTCAGGCTGGAACGTGTGTGGGATGTGTGAGTGCTACACCCAATTCCCTCCGTCTGTCATGGATCCCCGTTTTCTACTATTAGTCTCCAGCTCTTTCCCTTTCTTTGTTGCATTAAATACTTCCAAAACCACTGTTGACTTCGTTGCGAACATAAAAAACAAACCATCCTTCACTAGGAGCAGAATCCTCGAGTTTTAAAAATGACACTAGGCATTTCGTATGCAATGGGAAATTTATGTCGGACGCTAGGAAGAAATTGTGCGCCTACTAGCCACACTTAAGAACTACTCTCTTCTGATCACTGAATCAAATGAGGAAGTAACGTTTTACTATTACCATTATTATTAGTGCCGAAAGAGGCTAATGCTTGTTAAACCAGAGTTTCCACTCTTATCCCACCACTGTTCATTAACGTAAGAGAAAAAATCGCGTTCGTGGAGCAATTTTTTTCGAAATGGGTATATTTTACACTCCACTTTGACACTCAAGCCAGGCAGCAACGACATGATTGTATTTAGGTGGCTCCATTTCCGTGCACGACTGCCTTGTCGGTTCTCCGGTTTTATGACTCACACCTCTCCGTTGGTAGTAAATCAAAGATCATTGACGTGGACTCGCTATGGTCGAAAGGTTGTCATAGATTTACCTGTTGGAGAACTCCTATACAAAGTAGATGCAGGTGTGACTTGCATGGATCTATAGACTTAACTTAAAAGGCCTCAATGTTTCATGAATGTCTGGTTTTTGGTTTTACTGAGATTCCCACGATAGTAAGCTAATTCAAAAATAGATGAAAAAATTTACTTGTTTCTGGCACTTGGTTGCTATTGTATTTAAAATAAGGCGAGTTGGAAAGTGCGACGTTGCGCTTGCATAAACGCCCGTTCAGCCACTACAGTTTTATTGCTGCAGTCAAGCCAGCCTCCACGTAGCATGCCCTGCACAGAGTTAGAAGATACCTCCCTTTGGTTATCGTGCAATTAAACCTTCGAAAATTATTAGATTAAATAATCACCCAGACCTTTGAAAGGTGGTTTTTCTGTGTCATATTGAAGTGGAAGCAATCGGTAGCGCTGATTTGACTGATAAGAAACAAACATGGTCGAATCTGTTGGAGTGGCTCCTTATGATATTTTACCGAATTAGCTGGCCAGAACAAATCCACTGCAATCGTTCTTTAGTGACTTCATGTATTTTCACTTAATGCAACACTTGGGACAACTAGAGAGTACAAGTCGGTGAGGTGATCAGCAAAGTAGTACATGAATGAGTCCTAGGGATGATGCAAGCAGACGCCTTTATATTGGCCCAGAGGATGTCACTCTGAAGTCGTGGTACAGACACGCGGGCGCGCTAACGTGCGTGCGTAGGTATGGGCCCAGCCCCTTTCCAGGGCAGGAGCTGCGCGCACGTCGCGCAGCTCCGTATTGATCGGCTCGGGGATTACGCATCAGCGGCAGCAGTAGCAGCAATGAAGTCACATCCTGCTGCCTCCTCCTCCACCCTCCCCCATTCGCCCCCTCTACCTATTGCGCGTGAAGGCATTTCCTGTGTACGTGTGCGCCCACATCGTTGTACAGTCCGAACAGCCTCGTCGCACCAACAGGTGTGCACAAGCGGTCTCCGTGGCCGCCCCATTCAGCGTTCAAGCTCAAGTTCCTCCAGACACGCGATTCCGAGTCGCCTTTCTCATCAAGTTCAATTTTTGAGTCTGTGTCAACACCGTCACATGCTTGGCATTCCATTCTAGAACTAGCATTAATGCATAAAGGAAATATAGTGGAGAATTCAAACACTGCTGGATCTCATGTGAGTAATTCAAACTGCTTTTTTTGCTCCTGAGTCATGGTTTTTCGACTCGTCAATGCGTACTTTGTCATCAATTGGAGGTTTTTTAATTGCAAGCTACAACCTACAGGAGATAAATATGCCACCTCATGCATGGTCTGGGAATGCTTCGTTTAAAAGTATTTTATTTTTTGTTTGTTTGTTTGCTATCGATCTTAAAACTTCTTTAAGATTTGGTTTTCACTAATAGGAAGTTGCTGCTACTCCGACTTGATTAACTTTAATGTGGCAGCAAGGTGCGAGTCATTTGCATTTTACCATGTTTGCACCACGTTGGTGGGATTTTAAAGTTGTGAAGACGACATTCAAGGTCAAGTTTGCGAGGCCCAAACAGGATTGAATGAGGTCAGTCATCAATAATCTGAAGAAGTGAAGTCTATGACAACATCACAACACACACACACATACACACACATATCTTTCATCTCAAAATCATGTCATCAATAGTGTTGGAAATTTGTTCGAAGCACGGGTGTGGCTTGTTCGAGATAATAATCGAAGATTCTAGTGCATGAACCAATGACGAAAAAAGGCACATCCCACGTGTTTTTTCAAGCGTAAAGCAAAAAATAAGGGTTTTATTTTAATTTGACGGTGCGGTAACGAAACACTAGCAGGAGGCGATTGAGTTTGTAGATGGCGGCGAAAGTTCCCTAAGTCATATAATGAAGCCCGAACAAACTCCCTGATGGCGGAACTTCTTGCCTCCTCGTAGGCTCTGCGGCTGAAAGCCACAGTTTAAATATGCCAAGTCGAATACGTGAATGAACTTCTATGGCTGGTCGTGTTGATACACCATTGCATAGATTTCTGCAGAACAGCGGCTACCGTGAGTTCTGCCACACCTGGTTACACTCACTCACTCATATCGAGGAGCATAGTGATTGTGTGTGTGTGTGTGTGCGTGCATTGTTAAATAAGATTGTTCTCTCATTCTTATTGGTTCCCTTCAGCTTTAACGGTGTGTGCCTTGGCTCTTGTAAGAACTGGAAGTTTTAAGCTTTCTAGCTACCACCGATTGACACTCAGTAACTCATATAGCTTAAGCATCTGCACACGCACAAGCTTGCATACATTCACAGGAAGAGTGAAAAGTTGGCCTGATAATTTCCTCAAAGTTGTACAACAATGATGCGTAAGAAGGGACCTGCATCCACCTTATTGCGGATTAATCAGACGGTGGAGCGAAAGCCACGAAGAAGTGCTTCCTTCACCGCCTGCTTTCCTACCAGAAAAAGTATTCGCCAGTGGGAACGTGAGGACCTACTGGAACGCGTTCAGCGCAACTCTAACCGTCGATGTTTTACCCTTCCTCCCATCTTTTCACGCAACTCGGACGTCATCGACCCGGACAACATCTCCTCGCCCCCCGCTGCCATCGCTACGGTTCGTGAAACCGACCAACCCCTTCGCGCGCGGAATTTTCCCCTCCAAATGCACCTTGGTCGACGTCGGACGCGGAAACAGACTGAGACTAAACAAAGTTTCTTGCGTGCAGCCCGATCTGGAAATATTGGGAAGATAGCCGAGTACCTCAATTCAAATGTTGATATCAATGCCGTCAGTTCGGTGAGTGTCCTGTTTCGCAAGTACCAGCAGATTTTGTGTTATCCTTTATGCCTGAACGAGTAAGCGCAACTGCTAACACAATATCTGACATACTCTATGTCAGTGATTGCTGTTAAGAGCTCTCGACGATATACATCCTTAAATGAGTATCAGTATGGAAAATTTGTGGGCCTAAAAGTGAAACGGCTACGCCTTCATGCTACTGAAACCTATTATGGTATTTTACAAGGGACTAATGATGCACTAGTATGCCACAACGTAGGTTGTAAGTTTTAGTAAGCTACATTGGTAAGAATTCTCATCTTTGTAGGCATTACTGAGTCCAGGAAAAGACCACTATTACTGCCCTAGTCCTGTAGTATTAAACCATATTTGCCTACTTTGTTGGGATGATGGGAAATCCTAGGTATCTTAGCAACTGTTCTGCTCCCCAGAAAATGGAATGAGACATCAAGTACAGCCGCAGAGCAAATCACAACTTGAGGCAGTGGCGAAAAGCATAAAATAAATTGCTGTAATTTAATTCCCTTTATTTTATATTTAAATTCAGCATCGAACATTTTGTTTGCAATACATTACTTTGGATTTCTCCCATATTTTTTACGTACAAAATACTTTCGTTCCTTCGGGAGCCTTGGCACCTTGACGAGATTTAGTGGTGATCAAAGCGGTTAAATACCACTCATTTTGGGTATCTTTTGTTGAATAATTTAACCCTTTTGCTAATAACACACCTGGCAAATTAGTGTCAACTAAAATGCGTTGTTTTCTCTTAATGATTTTTTGAATGTTTGACTAGCTTATCACAGAAACGTTACTGTGCATTTACGTTGGCCATGCCCAGTAGGGAAATATTTTCCTCTACCAGCCAGATTTGTATCAGGTATGATTCCCCACGTTCACAATTAAGTACGTACCTAATTTGTTCTCGCACAGATTCTTGTTTGAATTATGAGGAGAAATTTGGTTTACTTACTAATGCAAATCCGTCCAACACAAGGATAGTTAAAAAAGTGGATGGGGAAAGAACTTCCCGTTTCATGTGTCGGTGGATCGAGGTGTACAGTGTGGTTGTGTTCACCATATTCCCACCACTAGGCTACAACAGTTGGAATTGGAATTGAGCTAAGGTTAATAGAGCTGGGACGACCCTTTTGCAGTGGCCTACGCCCAATGTCGACTCGTCGCCTCGCTTGCAGCGGCCATTGCCGCCACCGTCGTGGGCGATGAGTCAGAGGCAGTTCCCTGCAAGTCTCCTCCCTACGCCCACCGTGGCAATGGCGTGGCGTGCCTTGGTTTGGCGTGGCTTCGCCTAGCTTGGCGTGACACCTACCCTCGCCTAAGGGCGGAGGCGGTTTTGTGAGAAGGTGCAGCAGCTTGCCATGGCAGTGGGAAAATTTGCATAATGGAAAAGATGCTACTCGGAGGCATACTTATCTCAGAGACTTCTTAGCAAGTAAATGCTGATAATACAGCATTTTGCGTCCACGCCTAAGGTTTGGCGAAAGTAACGGAGCATGAAGTGGCAGCCTAACTGGCGCTGCATTTTCTTGCCACTTTTCGCGTAATGAAAAGTCAAAACTTGCTGCTTGACACTTTTTTTTCTTTCGAGCTGCAAAATAAGCTCCACCAAGCAAGGGACGAAAACTCAAGCGTGTAAACGAGAGGTGCGCATACTTTT
The DNA here is from genome assembly GCA_023375655.1 of Taenia crassiceps. Classification (NCBI taxonomy): domain Eukaryota; kingdom Metazoa; phylum Platyhelminthes; class Cestoda; order Cyclophyllidea; family Taeniidae; genus Taenia; species Taenia crassiceps. The sequence goes on along the minus strand of JAKROA010000004.1, from coordinate 6,355,157 downwards.
GGAAATTGAGAAGATTTTCTGTGCCAAGCTTTATTTGGGGACGTATTTGAACCTAGTCCACCGTAGTTTTTCTAATAGTCTACTAACTTTTATGCAATTTAGCAAAAAAAGTATGTGTGTATGTGGAGTTTCCTCAAGGTTTTTCATACAAGACACCTCAACTGCTATCTCGGCCAACGATTGATCACCGAGACGACAGATGTTAGAGGAGGTGGATTGACTTCCGATTGAAAAGCACTTCTGCCAATGCTAACAATCCAAACTAATGACACTGTTAATCGAATGTGAATAGGCTGTTCAAATGTTTTGAGCTAAGAGTATATCTACTCTTAATGGGAAGATTTCGAAAGCTAATTGATTGGACCACCTTCTGGGCATCCATTGGCCAAGTCCCGACGACTAGCATTAAACTGTGACGAAGACAAAAGAACTATGAGCTTCCCATTGCGTAGCTGACATAGATTCAATAGTCAGTGCGCACCGTTGTGGCCCCTGCCTTATAATCTTGCTCGGAGCACGGGATGGAAAAATGGGTAGAGCTCAATTGCCACAATTAAAACCTGGTGTTTGGCCTCCGAACACACAGATCTATAAGATTAAGTGGCTAAATTAAAGCAGCAATCCTGAGAGTCTACTTAGGAAGTTTGTGAGAGCGTGAGTATAGTAGTGAAATCTGATATGCACTTCCGTGTAATGAAATACAACGTTAATTTGGGCAGTTTATTAAGCATGAGCTCTTAATTTCTGGAAGATTGTAATGTAAAATATTACTAGTAGGGAATGCTGGCAGTAATAATTTTTTCTATAAGATAGAGATTTTGTTTGTGCAAGGTAGTGATAGAACTAATGTATGTCAGACATGCTCCTCAATGCAATGGATTTTAGAATGGACTGAACGCACTTCATCTGGCCTCAAAGGAGGGCCACTTGCCAATAGTCCGTTTGCTGTTGGATCACCATGCGACGATCGACGCCAAGACAAACCGTGGGAACACTGCTCTCCACATCGCCAGTCTTGCTGGACGAAGCGAAATCATTCGACTTCTCGTTGAACGGGGTGCAGATGTCAATGCCAAATCTCAGGTTATTTCCCATTCCCCTATAACCCGCTTTTCAAAGGAGACATTTAGATTGTATTATTGCTTTTACTATTCCCAAAGCACTTGCTTTATTTTTAAACGGAGACCCTTGGTCATCCAATGGAGAATCTGATGCCTCTTGCTAACTGAATGCACTTATCCCGCGTGCTTTAAAATCCTTCCTTTGCTCAATCGCTAAAAGTCTACTTACAAGAGCTAGTGTTTTACGGGCCTGAGTGAAGATTGAAGGATACTTTTTTGCTGGATTTTTCAGTCTTTCATAAATGGAGACGATAGGAAACACGCGAACTGCGAGTCCCTCTTTGCACTTCTTCAACAGCTGTTAGCAGTCTGCAGTTATGTTTAAGTCATTTACTTGTGGCAGTAACTTTCTGGAAAAAACCGGACATCCATTATTACTTCCTAGGCCTCGGAATTTCAAGCAGCGCTCGATGCTCTTAATTCACTCTCTAATGTTTAGAAATGTGAAAAGATGTTCAAAAGATCAACTAAGAAAATATGAATGTTTTGCATTATGTGAAACGCCACCAAATGCTTATGAGGACGCTTTACTCTCAAATACCGCTCTTAGTCCAACTTTTCTGCAACTTATGCTCTTCTCAGGGAACCTGTAAATTTTCCGATGCGTGATAACGATCAATGCATTGTAGAGCTTACCGATTCCAACAGTTTTGGAATGAGGAACTTGATAATGGAATTCTACGAGCCAAAATACGCTTGAAGCGGGTTATCTGAAGTCTGGGTTATTGTGCCAAAATTTGCGGCTCTGTTCAGTGTCCAAGGTGTCAAGAAGGTGGAAGTTTTCAATGCTGTCTTATCAGTAGAAACTGAGCAATCAAAATGCTTTTTTACGGAATGGAATGGATAACTGGCTACACTTGGCAAACACGTTTATTCCTTTATCTTACGGCTGCGTTTTGGCATTTCGACGGTGTTTCCTTTCTTAGATTAATGTAATACGCCGTTGCTGCACCGAGTGTTCCCACAAATCTGTAGCATTTAACCATGGATTTGGCTTAAAGCTCATCGGCTTTTATGTGAGAATTTATCTTCTATTTTGTAGAATGGATTTACGCCACTGTATATGGCCGCTCAAGAAAATCACACAGACATTGTAGAGTATCTCCTGAACAACGGGGCTGATCAGGCCTTGGCGACTGATGTAAGACTTCTGCCCTCCACCAATTTTGAAGTTATCCCTTTTACCATACGAAATGAAAATCTTTGGGCACTGTGCTTGACAATCCCATGGAAGACTCGTTTAAAGCAACTATTTTTTATCATGTTGCTATTTTGCGTTGCTTATCACTCAATTTTGCCTTTTTTTCAAGCCTTGAAAAAAAGTTGGCAAAAGGACATGCAATGTGAAGGTCATTGCATAGATGAAAGCTCTAACCGGCTCTCAATCCATCAACTTAGTCAATTGGCAAATGTTCAATCGTGCCACTGCCACCCACAGCATCACTTGCACTATCAGTGCAGTGCTACAGGTTTAAGCACCGCTAAGGCCACTACTTAACGTTTGTGTGAATGCACTCCATTAAGAGTAGGCAGTTGACAGGTCACACCCGCATCTGAGCAACAGTTCTCAAGATGATTGACGCTTCGTGAGTTGGCACTTTGCAAGAACTCACCGACTCGGAAAGAGCGGTGCTTGAAAGGCCAGGTGCTCCTCTGTTCATCATACCGCTCTGGCAGCTCAAAATCCGCTTACTGCAGCCGAATTGGAGTTAAAAGAATGAGAAGTTATTGTCTGCATGAAGATTGGAAGCAATGTATTAAGTGAAGTTGGCAGTAAATTTCAGTAGCTTTCCCACACGTGACCTACTACACGGAATGGGATCAGTGCTTGATGTCGTTTGGTAGCATTGCAACAGGTGTTCAGCGATTCTGTAATGGGCCGAGGATGAAGCACTTATTCCGCTTCACTTTAGAGATGATATTTTATCTGAGATTAATTCGTTCAAACTTCTCGGAGGTTTTCCGTCCCTCATCACGTAGATGGTGAATTGTTATGCCTTCGAAACATAGTGAAGGCAGGCTTTGAAAGTGCGGCTATGAGCTGCCAACTCCAAAGGGAAGCCAGACCGTGAAATTAGTATAAAATATGGTCCTCTATCGATGGGTAGGCAGGCGTTATTAAAGCATCTATGGATACAAATAAATGGAGAGGACAAAGGCAGCCATATGATTGGATCGAATTTCTCTTGCACAGGATGGCTTCACCCCCCTAGCGGTGGCCTTGCAACTCTGCCACGACGCGGTGGTTTCGCTGTTGCTGGAGCGTGACTCTGGTGGAAAGGGTCGCCTTCCGGCTCTGCATGTTGCTGCGAAGAAGGACGATGTCCATGCCGTCTCACTTCTCCTCGCCAACAACGATGTTAACGTCAATCACGCCTCCACAGTGAGCCGGCTCCCTATTTGATTAGTTTAGCTAATCATAGATGGCATTCGGGTTACTTCAGAAAAGCCTGAAATTGTATGACTACAGGCAATTAATTGTTGATGGGTTGTGTGAACCAATCGTATCCGGAGCGGGGATTTCAATCAGATTGCAGTGAAAATGAACATACTGTATCCTGTTGCGTGGCGGCCCACAAAAGGGTTGCTATTATACCAGGGCAAGTTGCAACATTAAATAGCCTCAAAGTTGATGCCATTGGTCTGCTCTACAATATTGCTGTGGATTGAACGCATTTCATTGTTATGTGTCCAACTGGTGTGCTATCACTGATGAAGATAAAACCATTACATTCACACGCAGTCTGAACTCCGCCAAATTAACATGGTGATAGCACCCTAAAAATTCCACCGATATGTAAACTTTTAACCTAAAATAGAATTCCCGCATTTTATTGCGAAACGCAGCACATCCTTAAAAATCTCGTTAGTGCTTTATGGCATGTTGTGTTGGGCTGGTGGAGCTGAACATTTGTGCCAGCACACGCGTGTAGGGCTGAAGTTGCCGAAGAGGATCAATGGAAGGCTGCAGTTGATTGGCTACTTAGCGTAGACTAGCGCGCGAGATTCTCCACCTTCTCCATCCTCCTGCCAAATAGGTGAAATTGCAGTTTGTGCGTGTGAAGCGTCAATCAATCGAGTGTCAAGTTGCTCCCAGACCTATTCACTTTTCACTGGATGGTTAAATGTTCTCTGTCAGAGGGCTGTAACATCAAAATGAACGCTTGCCACTTTGAAAACTTCATGACTTTTAAAAACAGGTCTGCTTAAACTTTAGCCTAGGCTGCCAAATCGAATCACATTTTCGGGTACGCATGCATAGTAGCCGTAATCCATAGTGGGTTTTCTTTGCTTTCCTCCTCTTCTTCTTGACCGCCCCAGTAATGAGAAGTTTGAATTTTGTTAGCCAAAATACTTTGAGAAAACAAGTATTACAAATGTGCTATAAGTTTGGTCTTAGAGCCCCGGATAGATCTTGATAACTGACGCCAAAAAACCATTGCCAGTAATTAGCACTTGTTCAAAAGGACTTAAAAATTCACATCCACGAACCTTAATACCGATCAGCTAATTCTGCAGCATTGAACTCTTTTCTCTCTTATTAAACGCAATCGTTAAACTACATAAGGAGTATTATCTTACTGCGCTGCCACGGTAAGAGGGATTCGGTTATGATGTACAACTGAAGGGCTAGTTAATCTCTCCAAAACAGGAAGGCACTATCAAACAGGTGAAAATTTGTGTGACGCCTGCGCCTTCGATTTCAAACATCAACCACCCAGACACCATTTGAGGCTCAGACGATTTTCTTTAAAATAAGCTAGACTGCTTGAAATGCCTAGTAACTGACGCGCATAATATCCCCTCATATTTCTGAAATGAATTATTCTAGGCTATTTTGATACATTAGTTCAAATAGTTAGCAAGGTATTTTCCTTCGTGGAATTCTGATCAAGATTTGACAGGATTTGGATTGTCTTTTTGGGGTTCGCATGTTTCCCACGATCATGTGGACTTTAGAATTCTTGCCCTATCTGCAACTCATATTCCCCGTGTTGACCTTCAACTTCAAGAAACCAAACCAAATCTTGACTAGATCGGTTAGAATTCCTAGGGCTAGTTAGGCATAACAAGATTGGTAATCTGTTACAAGTTATAATTACTTGGGGTTAAGAATGCTTAATTCGAAAGGTATGGCATCATATTACTAAGCTCTGGTATGAGGTCGAAGAAAAGTTGTTGGAAATTTTGCAGAAAGTTACCTTAGAGTGAATTTTCTGTTGCAAGCCTAACCTCCATCTCTCGAGTTCTCTCAGTCGGAATGTCTTCCTTTGTAGGGACGGGTAAATATCGGCCAGTAAATCACTAGATAACACTCAAAATTTCTGCCGGTAATCAAAGTTACGCGTGGGTTCATTTTAACCGGTCTCTTGTAAATTGATAACAAAAATTTGTAATATGGCAAACGAAAAACGGATAGATATAACGATAACTACCTTAGCAACGATGTCTTTCACGTCAGAGCCACTTACAGGGTGGTGGACATCGAAAATCAAAACAATTAGCCTTACATTTCAGTTATTCATATGTGTCTTTAATGAAAGTGTGATGTCCGGTAGAAAATTTGACATTTTCTCCATCTCTTTTATTCTAGCGTGGTTTCACACCCTTGCACATCGCAGCTCGATATGGAAATTTGAAGGTCGCTCGCCTCTTGATAAACAACGGAGCCGACGTCAATTACTGCGCCAAAGTACGTCTTATTCTGAGGGTCGACCCCTCCCGGTTGCATTGAGTACTTGGCTTTTAGTTACCGCCTTTGGAGGAAACACTGGCAGTTAACTTATCTGCAATCATAAGAGTGTTTGGCTTCTGTTTTATAATGCAGTCTTTAAAGCGCATAGCACCCGGACAAAGGCGAATGGGTGATAAATGCTGTCAGAATGTCAAACGGCAGCCATGAGAACAATCTACTACATGTAGTTAAAGTGGCAAGAGTTTGTCTGCAGGGCTTTTCGGGATCGCCTAAAATGTAAATCTTTGGAAGCAGACTTACAGCGAAGGAGTGACTTCATTTTACTATTGTCTAACTATCCCATAAATAAATGCTTTGGATTTGCTTAATTAGTATTGCTCGCTCCGGCTTCTAGGTAATCATCCAAAATAAGTTGCTTTGCCCGTCAAAAGGTAACCTTGTCCACATTCGTGTCCGAGAGTGTTGTCAAGCCTTCTCACTCATTCCAGTTCTTCTATATTTTGCAATTTTCTCAAAACTTTCAAGCTGATCTGATTTGACAAGTATTGGATCCCTACCTGCTGTCCAAATTAAATGTGAGCTGCGTCTGAGCTGCTTTCTCTAATTACTTCGCAAAGCCTTGATTGCAGAGAAGCATTTAATGATCTCCTCTTAGATCTTTAGGTGCGATCCGACTTTATGCGTTCACCACAGATGTGCAAAGTGTGTTTGGGCTCTTTTTGGCTATTTGCATATTTATGGTGCCGAAAGTGGGTCTTTTGGATTGAACACAGGAGGCTGTTTGGTGCTGTTTACTAGCTGACAATTAAGGCGTGGTATAGTAACGCAAATCATAATATTGCCTTCTTCAGGACAGTATAACGCCTCTTCATCTTGCGGCCAAATGGGGCAAGGCGGAGATGACGCAGTTGCTGATCGACAGGGGCGCTCAGTTGGACGCGAGGACGCGAGACGGTCTCACTCCAATGCACACGGCGGCGCGCTCCGGTCACACCAACGTAGTACAGGTCCTTCTCAACGCCGGCGCCAGTATCACCGCCAAAACGAGGGTAAGAAACTACGCTTACGTTCACTACGTCTTAATTCTGGCATCCCATGCGGTTTCCCAAATGCAAGTAAGCAAAATAGCTTGCAATTAGTTGAGAAATACATTGTGTGTGACAAACAGTATTGTTAAAATTTTATTCCAAACTTTAAATCTGATTTCATTTCGATTATATAGGAACAAAAAGCTAGTCATCCGACAGGTTTTATTTGCTAGTGCGATTTTGATTTTTCCACACACCGGTCAGTCTTATAGACAAAGTCAAATTAGATTAAGTTAAATTATAATTAAATAGTTGTTCGAATGCTTTGTGGAGATATTAATGTGTTTTAGCATAGTGTTTGCTTTTGCGTTTGCCCGAAAACAGTTATAGACTGCCATATTCCACCAGTAGAGGCACATGTCATCTTTCAACGCTCTCCATTTAAGACCTTTGATAAATCGCCATTACAAATAGTCGGCCAATATTACTCATTTGCGGCCTTAAACAGATAAACTAATATTCAAAAAATTGGTGAAAATACTCGTTTACTTCTCTAACTACTAAAAAGCAAGCGAAAAATCTGAGGATTGATAAGACCTTTTTAACCTGACTGATTCGGTCTAATTTTCCTCGCTAAATCAAGTGGTGGGAGCACCAGACACTTTATTCAGCTTACTGACTGGTCTTGGTGGACGTATGAGTTTGCCTTCACCACTTTCCATTTCGCACTCACACTAAGAGAATGACAAGGCGGAATGCAAGTGGTTACAAATTCTCAGCCAGGCTTATTTAATAAGCAAATCCTGAAGTGACTTGGATCTTGCAGTAAATATTTCAACGCGCTTCCATATTATCCCATATTTATCCCATAGGCTCAGACTGACGGTCAATGGTCTTCTTCAAGGCTACATTTACACAGACGCACTAATGCTGTAATGCCTTTCAGAATGGCCTTTCGCCACTTCATATGGCTGCCCAAAGCGACCACGCGGACACAGCCAGACTACTTTTGAAAAAAGGATCCCCACCGGATGACGTAACTATGGTAGGCCATTGCTGAATTTTACGAGGCCAAATTTATAACTCCTTTTCTGTAATTTCATATAGTGAAGAGCCTTTTTACGCACCTACCACTTAACATTCAAACTCGCTTTATTTCAATGTAAAGTGTTTCGAAGGAATCATTACAGTGCACGACAATTTCGGTTTGCTTAACAAAACGCAGTTTTAAGGTACATTGAAAGTCAGCAACTTAAAAGGTAGACTGAATCAAGAAAATTTTTCTAAAAACAAATCGCATCCAATTGCTTGTAAGCATTAACACAACATGCCGGTAGTTCAAATGTTCGGTAACCCGCGGTGCCCAAATTGTCCAACTCGCAGTTTTTGCATCACTGACAGTAAACACTGCCTATATTATTGTGACTTCAATTTCCTGGAATCTTTCAAAGTTAAAACCCATTTGTGGGAGGTGACTCAGCGCATCAGGATTTTTTGCCAACACACTAACAAAAAATTTTGAATTTGGTACGATGTGTTGTCATAACTTCGCATAAAAGCCGATGCCTTTGCTTGTGTACCAAGTGAACAAAATGCATTAGCACAGCGCGTAAAATCCTGGAAAACGTTTAACACTGCTAATTTACGAGGTGATTTTCAATTTGCTTCCTGCTTTGGGGAAAAAAAGCAAGATTCATTTTGACAAACACGGCTTTGCTGCGCAGGCTGGTAGTATAGCTCAGAATTTGTTATTGCAACTTATTTACCCCTTATTATGCACGTTAAGGATTATCTGACGCCCCTTCACATCGCTGCGCACTGTGGCAACATAAAGGTCGCACAAATACTTCTGGATCATCGCTGTGATCCCAACCTTCGTGCATTTGTGAGTTTACAATCAGCCCTTTTATTGAAGACATTTTGGCCATTTTTGTACGCAACTGAATCATAACAAAGTACTGCTCCGCACTACTCCTTTCAAATGGACCATTAATGGAGGGAGCTGATCATCAAACAAGCAAGTTCGGTTCTCCGATTCAGGCTGTGTCAGAGTGATGTTTGCGTGTAGAAATCTTGGTTTGTGAATTGTAAAATTTATGGGGAATTGGTTTAGCTTTGATGAAGACGCTCCTGTGCTAACTTGCAGTAAAAGTACTTCGAATTAGACAATTGTACGGCTTCAAACTTACGTCCGCCTCCCCTGTCTGTAACGTCCAACTATTTTGTCATTTAAGGGTATTTTATTTATACGAGTGTAAAACTAGTTCACCTGAGAATGGCATTAATTTTGAATATTTTGCACTTCAGAATGGTTTCACTCCTCTCCACGTTGCCTGCAAAAAGATGAAAGTGAAGATTGTTGAACTACTCCTCAAAAAAGGCGCCACTGTTGATGCCACTACTCAGGTAGTCCTTTTCCATTTCCTCCTTCCTTTTAGAAGAAAATTCTTTTAGTGATGACATTAAAGCTTCGTCATGGCAAAATTATTCCTAATCTATCAACATTGGCTTGATAAATCCAGTGTCCTACTTGCACATGTATTTAAACTTTGCCAATTAGTTTCCACTTCAAAATGATTAGTCAAAACTGTCGCAAAAGGGCAGAGCAACGTGAACATGAATCTGTTTTGTTAATTCACAGCCAAATTCAGACTATTGAAACAGCTAGGACAGTTGCAGTGCAGACACAAACGTATTCGGTAATTTTAGCGAAGAAAGCTAAGTCCAGTAAGAGAAACACTTGAGGAGTAAATCCTGCTAAAGGCTAATTCTCCTGTTTGGGCTAGTTTGACTGCGTGCTATCTAGTGGAACAAAAAAGCAGTGCTAACTAACAGTTGTCAATATGCTTCAATAATTGCTGGAGGCGTCAGTCACTGAGACCGCCTCTTTCGCTTTGTCTCTAGGCTGGTCTGACCCCTTTGCATGCGGCGGCTTTCGTTGGCTGTCCGGATGCGGCGATCCTGCTTCTGCAACGCGGCGCCAATGTGAATCAGGTGACAATGCGCGGTGAAACGCCCCTTCACTTTGCAGTTCGTGGGCGCCATATCGATACCATCAAATTGCTACTCAAACACTCAGCCTCTGTGAATGCTAAAGCCAAGGTGAGAATGGACCACGTATTTCTCTCCTTTCTACGATTTGAGCAAGAATTCAGTCGATGATGTAGAATTATTAATGGATTTAACTGAAACTACTTTTATGCTTACCGAAGCTTACTTGTGTCACCTCGATAAAATCACTTTAATGCGAGAGGAGGGAACTCATAAGCAAACTGCGCCAATGATTAAAACCAAAAGGCTTGTGGTGCGTGCTAACGCATTTAGGGCGTTATTCTCCCTCGAGGCTTATAAAAAAATAATGCACCTTTTCACTGCGGCTCTCGAAACTCAAAGATACAAAGCATCAAAGCGAGGACAGAATATGTTTGCCCATAGGATTTACTGCAGTGTTTATGCTAGTCTGATCAAAATAAAATTGATTACAGGTGGACTAATTTCTTGCTATTCTGTGTAATACCACAAAAAAGTTCACTAAAGCAGTTCTCAATAAAGATTTTTCGTTTATCGGTTTATGACTGCAAATTATTTCTCAAAACCTCCTTGATCTGCTTTTTTGTCAACCGAGATGCTTAATTGGACTAAATTTGCAAGCTGAGATGGAAGATTTCGGAAGGTCTGGGCGAATCTCAATGAATATTTCATCGTTCCCACTTTTTATGGAAAACATAAAATCAAAAGGTCTTTTTGTAGCCTGTTTAAAGCATGACAAATAAAGAATCCCCGAAAGTATATAAATTGTATTTTATAGAACGAGTGCTTTCGAGGCCTAACAGAGCTTGCAGTTCCTTTGTATTTTCAAGTGCTGGGAGGTCCAATCGAAAATGCTCAATTTTTACTCTTTGTAGCCATGCTCGGAAAGTTTGCTTAGATAAAGAAGTTAGTGGTCTCGCATGTGGATATTCAGTAGCCTAGTTTTGAAATTGATTGTGATAAATCTGTGCACAAAAGTATTCAGTATTTAAGATGCTTTGCTTCGATGAATGGACGTTCATGGTAAGGCGTTTTGATGCCACGGGGCTACCACAACTATCAAGTTGTTTAGTGGACGCAAAATGTACTTTAACACGGCCTCAAACAACTGTAACTTTTGGAGCTACTGGTGTCCCGTGACTTGTAGGGCATTGCTATCAGGTGAGATCAAAACAGCAAAAGCTCAAACTGTGGCTATTGTGCAAAAAAGATAATTCATGTCACCAACTCCCTCAAATGAGGTCGATTTATTAGTTGACGTGACTAGGCTGATTTCGCCAAGTGTTTCCAAACCATGAGTATGTGGAAATCTAGATTCCCAGGATTCGAGCTATCCCTTAGTAGAAAGTGTAAGAAAGGACAAACTATAGTTTTTGATGCCCCAAACTTGAGCATTTGTGGAACCAAATCCGATGAAACACACACACATTCGAGACAACATTCGTGTCATTATTGTGCAAGAATGAGACTATGCAATAGAATGCAGTTTTATTTTGAATACTTGCACAAAAGAATCCATTGTAATCGTCCTTATTTTCTAGCCAGAAGTCCCTATATCCGAGGCTTAATGTTCCTGCTTCTCCCTACTTAATAGGAAAAAGCAACACCTTTGCATATAGCCCTCCGGCTGAAGGACGCAGAGATAGTGAAAATGTTGATCGAAGCCGGAGCGGATGTGCGGTCGGAGTCGCGTGGAAAGCACCAACCCATCCACCTAGCCGCAAAGGTCGGCGATATCGAAATAATCCGCCTCCTCTTGGGAAAGGGCGCTCAAGCGAACGCGAGCACGAAGGTGTGTGCTTTTCACATTCAATACATCTCCCAATCAGGGAATTACCGCAGATTTTAGCACCTCTACCACTTGCTGAAATTCTCATGAGATGCAGGTGTAGAAGTAGCCTTTTGGGTTTTTGAGAATGAGAACAAGCTTATAATGTTTAAATCACAACGTAAAAGACTTCCATTATTATACAAAAATTGTAATAATGACCAACGTTACAATCAACACTCTCGAGTTGAACACGGTGCTTGACATTTCAATCTGCCATCGATAAACTGATTTATGATTTATGATGTTCTCCTCTTTGCATAGTTTTGAAACTTTCTAACCAGTTTGTACACTGAATTAGAGCAGGATAAAGTGAAGTACCGTTACACATGAATCACAACACACCAACGGCGTGCAAATCCATCTAGATCATGCGTATTCCATTTAGCCTATTTCTTACACACTTGGAAATATGATGAAGGTAACGTGATCTACTGACTCATTGCCATTTACTCGATAGCTTACAAACAGTATTTGCTTTCCTGCTCCCGTAGCACAAAATCCAACCTTTTGAAGCCCAATGCTAAGTAGTGAAGAAGTTACAGTAGCTTCCGTGTTTGGACTAAAGACTACCGTGCATCGAGTATTGGATACATCTTGTGCCCTATATCGAAAGATAGATCCTATTCCCTATTTTGTGTTGAGCCAGAACAAACATTTATGCTCTAACTTGTAGTTACAGGTAACCAGTGGACACGTACTCAATTAACAGAATGGGAATAATGTTTAAACGCCACCATTTTTAGCGGAGCACCGATGTACAATTAGCTGGCCCAAGCATTGCCAGCAGAATGCATGATCCAACTCTATGCTAAAAGTTTTAAATAATCTTAATGCTTTAACTTGATAAACGATAGCAGTGAATGACGGAACGAGTGATTGGACATTGGTCAAGCCACCAATAAATGGGAGGCCTCGGAAAGGAAAACAGTTGGCAGATAGTGGGTGCTGCAAGCGAGCACAGGCCCGCCTAAAAGTGGGTCGACTCTGATGTCGGTAATACCAAGCATTAATGTTACTTCTGTCCTGCAAAATGAGACACCGAAGAAGAAACAGTGATTAGGTTATGGAAGAAAATAGGACATCCTTACCAAAAGGCGTGTGGAGACGCTCCTCTGCGCCTAGTCGGGACAGTAAAGTGAATTTGCCTAATGTGCTCGGTGAAGTGTGATTGGATTTAAACCAATGCTGCGCGTGGCATCAGCTGCATGGCCGTAGAAAAGCAGCTGCAACTCGTTTCTATTTAAGGCGCTTTTGTTTGCGGAAATTTTTTCCATAAGCGCTTTAACAAAATGCGATTTGCTGACGCTCCTGAATTGCCGTCTCTTCTGCAGCGGATTTGCAAAGCATTTGGCAACACTTTGTCAATTCTATTGCCGTTATAATTTTAGTGCAGTGAGGAGAACCATTCTTGGTTCTAGCATTGCAATCGCTGGTAGGAAACACGGTAGCCACATCGACGCATTCAGATGTTTTGAGAAAATGTTCCAGTTGATTATCAATTCGGTCATTATTTTATGCCTATTTTATAGACATGATAGCACTTTTCATGCGTTCTTATCTATGCTGCCTCATATTTACTCAGTTTTAGTTGATTTTAAAAATAACCCTTCTTTAACCGTGATTTTAATCCAATTTTAGCGCGGCTACACACCTCTCCACATTGCGACCAAATACGGAAAGACCGATGCAATGCGATGCCTCGTGGATGAAGCCAAAGCCGACGCTAATGCAGCAGGGAGGAATGGGCTCAAACCTTTGCATGTCGGCGTCTATTACGAGTATCCAGAGGTGAGAATATTTTTACCTTGATCCCATTTTGGTTCACGTGGTTAACAAAACGCCTAACTCACCCATTTGCAACTTTGCTTCTACGCAAATTTTGCTCCAACCGGCTCAACGGCCTTGAGGGGTTTATCTTTCTAAATGCCTACCACCGCCATTGGATTTACAAAATTCTAACAGATTTGAGTCTGCAAAAGAGCGCAGCAAGACATTTGTTTGCACAAGTAATGCTAGTTTTAAAGTGAAACACGAAATTTTTTGCTTTCATGAACTGTATATCTAAATTATCTTATTTACATGGAAGTTTCGCAAAGCTTTGTAATGCTTTTCTCATTGAACATGGTTATGAGAAAGTGGCACTTTGGTGCAGTGGCTAAATTACCTAGTCGTTTCTTTTAGGCAGTTGAATTTTTACTATCTCGTGGTGCGGATGTGGCAGCCAAATGCAAAAACGGATTCACACCACTTCACTTAGCTGCTAAAGCGAAGACTCCGGAAATTGCTACTCTTCTGCTCAAAGCCAATGCCCCAACTGACTGCATGTCCCAAAATGGCTACTCACCTCTACATCTCGCCTCTCTAGAGGGCGAATTTACAATTGTTCAAACCCTAGTGGACGATTACTTGGCTCAAGTCAACTGCTCTGCCAACGTGAGTTCCTCGATCCCTGCTTCGCATAGTCGGTACTTGACTAAGTTCGTATAAAACCTTTTTGTACTTTGTGTATAGGACGGCTTGACACCACTGCACTTAGCAATGCAGGCAGACCGTGTGGACGTCGCGGAATTCCTGCTGGCTCGCGGGGCTGATCAGAACATGCAGACGAGAAATGGCTACATGGCTCTGCACGAGGCTGCCTACAGAGGAAGCACACCTTTGGTTAAGCTACTCCTTGCCAATCCGGGCAAGGAGAGCGCGATCAACAGTCGCACGATTATGGGCTGCACGCCCCTGCACCTGGCTGCCCAGCAGGGCCACTCGCAGATCATTGATCTACTTCTGAATGCGGGCGCCGATCCAAAAAGTCGAACCATGGTAAGCTCCATAGTCATGCTCCTATTCGAAGTACTTCAATGTAGAAACAAGACGGTTGCTCCTCGATACAATTTTAGAAATTATCGGTTGTGTACCGCAACCAATATGAAGACCTAGTTGAAGAACTTCGAAGTATCAAATGTGTTTAGACAAGGGAAGACAATTCAATACACTCACTTCTGTTAGTGTGAGCGCATCCTAGGACAGGAATTTCCTATTGATACCAGCCTTTGTGCACATTTCACCACCAAAAATTGAGAGAAAAATTCTAAGGTTGTTGAATTTTCATCTGCGAAGAGATGGGGTTTTTGAAAATTCATTGATTTACGGTTTGGGATGCAAAATCGAGGAAATTGTTGAATGTACCCAAAATTCGCCTTGTTTTGCCTTAAGTGTCTTTTATCGCACTTCCCACCACATTACCTTGAAGCAAATTCTTTGGTCCTTCGGAATGGATTCGGTGAATTCAAAGAAACCAGCGAGAACTAAATTACTTCAAGGAGAAGGATCGTCAAAAATTGCATCAAAATTTCCAAGTTGTTTAACAATTCTAATTTTGATAGCATATTTTCTGTCTTTTGAAGGATCTAGGCTTCAATGTGTCCTAGCCAAATCTTTTGATGCCAAAATTAAGAGCACATGGAAGACATGTTTAAACACGATTTGTCAAAGTGTGGTGGAATGAATTGCATTGCCTGTCTTAAGTCTGGTGATCACGAATCAACAAACGTAAATGCAAAAGGCACACTCTTTATTTACGAGTGATGGCCTGTGTAAGGTGTAAGCCCTTAAAGTGGGTGCTAAATAAAGCAAGGTAATGCCCTCCGCCTCTGTCATAAATATGAATACGGCTGATAAGGCGATACGTTTTACTTCGTGGGTTCCAGCAAGGCTGGACGGCAGCGCAAGTGGCAAAACGGCAACACTACCCAAGCATCTTTGAAAACCTCTCACGGGTGACCACCACAGTATCGGACTGGGACACGCCCAGCCTCGAGGGTGCCAGTGCCGATGGTCTCTCGCAGGGCGACCCAGCTCTCGTCGATGGCTCGATGGTCCTCGACTCGCCTACTCAGATGCTCGATCGTGTTGCAGTAGTCGAGAGCGAGGACGAAAGTGAGTGTTTAGCCCTCGCTTTCACAGCCCCATCTTCAGTCTCTGTGTTGTCTGTTGCTCACAGCTTCGTTAATATTGGCACCCTCATTGCAGGCAAAGTCTCTGGTTCGATGTGCACTGCTTTTTACTGTCATTTCTTTCATAACCAATGTCTGTGTCGCAAATCAAACTGTTTCCCTTAATACCTGTGAAAGGTCCACCACTTTGTCATCTTCGAGTAATCAGGTCTTTGATTTCAGTTTGCAAGTCTAATGATATCTGAACTATGATTTAAGCAGTCACATGACGGTAGCTTTTTAAAGATACTTGCCATTCAAATGATATCACATCCACAAACATTTTCAATTTATCCGCATTACTAAACGCAAGTTATAACCCTATTTACCGATGGAACGCATCCATAAAAACGTGTGCTCTACATGTAAATGGTCCTAAATTTTTAAACAATACCGAGTGTCACATTCACACCAGCGGATGCTGCCCCAAATGTACTGAGGCAAGCATGGAGAACAATATGAACAATGCTGTCTATGATGTAATGCATTTACAGCCAGAGCTCATCACCATTTTATAAAATTAATCATTCCTTTTAAGTAATGGATTGTATTTGTTTACGATCATTTTTCGACAATTATCAAACAAAATTAAAGCTTCCAAGCCTTATTTACTGCCATTCCTATGTTGTCAGTTTCCGTACAAATCCCAATGTTGTCATGCATGCAGGTGATCAACTTGTCTCCACTCCTGTCATTATGCGTCGTCATCCCCGAGGTCAAAAGAAAGGTAAAGATAATACATCTATTCGCAAAAGAAATTGCCACACTCTTCTGATCGTTGTCATCATCGGTGCTTGTTGTAGCTTCTGTTGGTGAACTCTCTCTCTTCAAATCACCATCATACAATCTGCTCTGCGAGCAAATGGAGTATACACGTGCACACAAAGGTATCTTTTTGCCTCCTTTCTCGAAATTCATTGTTTGACTTTTTCACTTGATATTAGTTCTCATTGACGACACAAAGCTGCCTGCCACACCCTCGCCAGTTAAACGAATAAAAAAGCCGGGAAGTTTGAGTAACGGCACAAGTAAATTAGTTGTTGTAATTCATAGGTGTTGTAAAATGTTTTCGTGGTCAGTTATTGCAGACCCCAGATGCTTCTTAAGAAGTTTGCAAAGATACCTGCACTCTTTACAAAGGCATAATCGGCGTTTTTTGGGATTTATAGAAAATCCACGATGCATACCCAATGATAACCTCGAAACCTTTCCTCGATGTTGAGTAGGATATAAGACGACTTTGAAATACACTTGAATGGATTGTATGCATAGTAAATTACAGTGAAGTAAACGAAGCACTCCTCCCTCTAGCTGTAGTGCCAATGCACCGATGATGCACATTAATGCCCTTAGGTAAAGCAATAACAGATTAAAACCAGTCTAAATAAAGTCTGTAAGGCCCAATGTAATCAAACATTTCAAGTGGTGATTGTCGCTGACACGCAACCCTAACGATTTCCGTTCGCAATATTATCTTCGTATGTCTTAAGGTGAGCCCAAAATTCGGATTAGTGCTCTTGACAGCACAATGGAGGAGCCGACTCGCGCCTCCGAGCTAATGGTGAGCTACCTGACGAATTGCATAAAGTATTTTCCTTTGCTGCTTCATTGACCAAGGTCCATTGTTTACTGCATCTTGCAATTACGCTTATTATAATGTCTATAATCCAAATCAAGGGCACATCAACATTGTCTATGCGGAAATCTGACGTTGAGATGTCGGGCGTGACGCCTCGTGGCTCCAGTGAATGGGAGGCTTTTGAGGCCGAACCGATCCAGGCTGTTTGCAAACCAGTGAAAGCCGGGTACGGTTCTGTTGTTTTTGAATTGTCCCTGAAAAAATAACTAAAGTTGGTTTTGTTTTGTGGCTGTCTTTATTACCATGCCGCATTTATCGACATGAATGCTCATGAACTTACCTAATCATAAAACCTGTTTGACTGTGACTTATGGATTTGCAAAGTGCTTCCGATATCCTTCAATCGATTTTCACTTTACTTTAGATTTCTCGTTTCTTTTCTCGTGGACGCGCGTGGAGGTTTTGTGGAGGCTCAACGTCGTCCAGACCTTCGATTTCTAATTCCACCCTACGCTATTTCCAGTCCCACGCGAATAATTTGCCGACTACTGCGACCGGATCGCGTCTCTCGGCTTCCCCATCTGAACGATGGCGATGCGTTCGCATGCAGGCAAGTAAACGACGAATCAAATGAAGATCTCTCAATTCCTCCCCACCATCAATATTTCAAAAAACAATCTATACACCTTCACTTTAGAATAATCGAAATGTCACCAAGCAGCCTACGTTTCGATGGACCTATTCTTCTCGAGGTCCCGCACTTCGCCTCTGTCCAGGGACGTGATCGCGAGGTTATTACACTGAGATGTGATCACGGGGATTCATGGAAGGCTCATTCTCTTGAAGCCACTGATCAATCAGTACAAGACGCCTTGGGAACTGCATTTGGTAGGTCCTTGCAAAGCTTCATTGTGGTTGTACTCAAGCTGGGTGTGTCTCTGTCCTTGCGGATTACTGTTAAAAATTGCTTCAAATACTCAATGCTTGCTTAAGCTATGCATCAACCGTTTCTAAATGAGTCAAGTTAGTGAAAAAGCGGTAGTATTTAGGTCAAATCGAGCCGTTAACATCAATTCGGGAGCGCCGGATCCAACGTATTCTGATGGTGGATGTGCCACGTTTCTTCGCGCTTATCTCGCGTTTTCGCCAGGAGATCGCGCTGATTGGTCCAGACGGAGGTGTGTTGGCATCCACAGTCTCTCCTAAGGTGCAAGCCGTCTTCCCCAAGGGCGCTCTGCAAAAGCGCATCAAAGTTGGTCTACAGGTAAGCCACCACTTCCACTTGTGCATCCATAATTATCAGTACCTACATCCTACATCAAAAGGCTATGTTGAAGACATTTGATCTGAACTATGGGAAAATGGCCATGTTTTTCAAAAATTTTAGTACTACTTTCGATTTCATTTGTCCGAGTAATGCGTAGTCACACAGCAATTATGGGTAAAATTTCAGCTTTGACCTCAGTTTGCATCACGAAATTGTGTGATAGGCGATTACTGTCAAACCGTGGGATTAAAAGTGATTAAAGCAAGTAATATCATAACAATCAGTCAAGGAACTCACTGCCCTCCGACGTACCGACAGAAGTTGCCATAGGATTGTGTAAGTGAAATCATTGAAGTTAGTTTTGAAGGAATGCCTAGTCTATTGGTGTGCATAAGACAACCAAAAATAGTTTGTCATCATTCCATTTCCTGAAACATCAGCTAACAATCCATTTAGGCCCAAGTGATTCAGCCCTACGTAGTAAATAAGATGGTGGGTAACCGAGCCACCTTCTCGCCAGTGGTCACATTGGAACCGCGACGACGCAAGTTTCACAAGCCAATAACAGTGACCATCCCATTGCCACGGCAGTCACTCAAGGGAGTACACAAAACAGATCCACTGCCACCAAGCCTCCACCTGCTCTGTTCCATCACCGCCGGTTGTGCGCCGGCCACTTGGGAGGACATAACGGGTTCCACCACGATGACTCGACACAAGGACTGTATCTCCTTCACCACCACCGTCTCTGCAAGGTCAGTTGCCCTCATCACCTTCCCTACCCTCATGTTAATTTTTATATTTTGAACTTATGAAAAGTGTTAAAGAACTTTAGACCATAGGTTAGCCAGACAGTAACAGATTAAATCTCGTTTCTTCTCCCAGACTATGGCTTGTGGACGCACAGGGAGTTGAAGATGTGGCAGAAGTGGCCAGTCGGGTCTATCAGGAAAGCATCCTCCCACCTTACATTGGTAGGTTTGCCGTCTATGCTCGGCTACCCAAAGATCGCCAGACGATGGAGGCAAACGAGGCAGCTGCCGCTGCCACAGCTGCAGCAGCTTTGGTTTCATCATCAACAACTAATGCCATCCCGGTAGCCACTTCAACAGCTTCCCGCTTTCGAAGAAAGGTCTTCCACCCTGCAGATGCCGAGCTCCGCTGCGTTTGCCTTATTGACGATGTGCCTGAAAAAACTCTGGAGCAACATGAGAAGTTCCAACTCGTTGCTGTTGGTCCTCCGACTGAGGTACACCTCCAAATACACTTTTGTGCAATTTTTTTAATATATAGTGTCAACCACGCAATTTTCCAACTCATCTATTCTTGGCCTTCTAGTATTTTCTGACTCTCTGGTAGTATTGATGAAAAACGTATAACTTTTCCGCCCTTTAGGTAACGGATTCAAAAGCTTATTGGCTGGAGACAGTAGGGGATATTTTCTCTTATCCAGCACATGCGGGTCAGTTAAGTTTGGACGTACAGGCCTTCCAGGAGAACCGCTTGACCTATCCTGTTCGAGTACGTCAGCCTGCAGGTACCAAAGCGCCTCCAGTGGGCCACTTTCGAGTCTACCGCGAGCCACGGGAGGCCTCCAGTGCGGGAGCCGCCAATGACGACGAACAGCCTATTACTGTCCTCGAAATTCGCATGCCTGGTGATGCTGTCGAAGACCGATGGCATGGTAGGCAATTGAAGCAGAACCTACAATATTATCAACTACAGGACATGCACATACGAATAAGATCCTAGCTATTATGCCCTGGCCATGAACTACCATAACTCATGTTCATATACTGATTCCAACTAGGCGATTTGACGTCCGAAGAGGTGTCACCGAAAACATCAAGACCTGGCTTAAATATAACGGAAATTGCACTGCTTACGGGTGCGCGATGGTTACAGTTGGCGAAGGAGTTAGGTCTCTCGCCCGAGGATATCCAAATGGTGGAGCGAGAACTTTTGGTCGGTGCACAGACCGGTCCAGAGGCGGATCGTGAGCGCTGTCAGCACATGCTTGCGCTCTGGATGCAGCGCTCTGCCGCTACGGGCACTCCTCCTCCAGAAGTTTTGGGTGAGTCGCCACAATACAACCCGCCCAGAAGACACTTTGGGCTACACGACAGGCACCTCACCATTTATATTCACCTTCTCTGTATCAGCTACAACTCCCCTGAATGCTTAATTTCAGCAGCTGGAAAAACTTCTAAGCACTTCTTAATTACGCATTGCAAACTAAATTGCCGCCGTTATGAACTGGTTGGTTACTGGTTATGAGATGATGCAGAATGCGTGAGTAACTTGGCCCTCATCAAGGCCGGGTCAGCCAGACCAACCGGGTGACCATTAGGTATGAGTTTCAGAGCGGACGTCTTTATTGAATAACGCGGGTGTGTCAACACAGAGACATGCCAAGCGGTAACGATTTCGAGGACTGGCTGGCGGGGAGTTTTGGTGACAGACGTCAGAGCCTGCGACAGGGTCACAGGATCGGTTAGTCACGTGGGTGGTCGGGATTGAAGTGGCTGTTACTGTTTTATTGTCTGAACGTCCATTTTAGCCGACCAGAAAGGAGTATGCATGCGGTTTTTCAACATTTTCAAGATCTATGCACAGAGACGCCAAGTTATAAAGATAGAAAAGGCAGAGGTGTCTTCAGTGGAACCACAGCGAAATTTTAGTGTTCAAAAATGCCAGATTTTATTGCAGTAAAATCTGCAAAAGACAAGGTAATAGTTTGCTAAAAATGTCTGATAGAGGGGTATAAACAAATAATTAATAACTTCAAATTTATCTTTAGACTTCAATTGATTGCTGAGAAAAGTGGTGTGGGTGTTTGTGCTGCTTTTAGTACACATTGCAACGATAGCTTTAAACTTGTGCAGCCTCTAAAAATGTCTGTGACTGTTTGCATGCAATATCTGCCTAGCGTTATTCTCTCGTAGCCTTCGTGAAATATTGCTAGAACAGGATGGATGCGAGTGAATTTACCTAATTCATGGAGTTAGTTCGGTGTCAATATACACCAAAATTGAGTAGCTTGAACCCTTACTAGTGAAACACTCAAAGATATGTTACCTTGGGGAAGACTTCACATCTTTGGCAAAAACTGATAATGCCACTTTTTAGAACAGATTGCTGCTAACATGTAAACAATACCTTTCAATGGTATTTAACAAGAGTGACAAAGCCATTCACTTATAATCGCGCCCTAGCCGATGATAACAAGGTTCAGGAAACATGTTTATTTTTACCTGCTTTAAATTTAGCTTCTTGCATAAGGGAGGCTGCGGAGAAATTAGGCATCCACATGGCCGACACGGTAGCAGAGGTGGACGTCCAGCCGATCTACTCACGAGTGCACCACATCGACGAAGAGATGACTTCGTCCGAGACACCCTCCTTGATGCATCCTATTCAATTAATTAGCGCTATCGCTCCCCATCACACGCCACCGCCACTGCCACTGACCACAGCGGATCACGTTACTACCGCCATCAGCACAGATGAAGTGGCCACAGCACATCCTAGTAGGCAGTTTGTCAATTAATATAGAAGGCGTTAAGATAATATCACTAAAAGGGCCATAAGACCAAAATGTTATTTTTTGGTTTAAAGTGGGTGAGCCCTTATTTGGGATAAATGTTCATTGCCGAGATTTATAATGGAAGTCTCGGTTTTCCACTAGGATTGTAAATAACGATTTCAGTTTACCTAATCCAAGTAATTAAGCCTTGAAATTGCTTCCCTTTCTAAATTACAATCGAAGCCCCATAATGCATTTCGGAAGTTGAGAAATAGTGCTTTGGTATAAAAATTTACTGTTTGTATTGTGCTTAGAAATTGCAAAGCACACAATCTTGTCCCTTGAACCCAATAATGAGGAACTCGGATGGTCTCGTCGAAAACCGTCCGAATACTTGAGTTCATATGGCGAAGCTGCTTTATGAAGTCATTCAGTACATAGCAAAATTGTCAACGCATACGGCTAAGTTATATGGCTGCATGTTACTTTTACGTAGGATCAGAATCCCCAACTGTTCTCACGATGGACCAGACGCCACCACCAACTGCTGTTGACGGGACTCGTGAGTTAACCTCTAAGATAACCCTCCGTGTTAATGAACTTTACTTGACAATGAAGAATTTTGCTTAATACTAATAGCAAGTAAAACTGTGGTGTTTTACGGCACTCGATAACTTTGGATCCCTAAAAAAGCTAATTCATTTACTTCCAACGTCCCTATCGTAGCTCGAACGGTACCGATTGAGGAGGTACCTTACATTGTGACCTCCTCGATCAAGGGTTCCAGCCTCGAGCGGCCACCATCAATGACGGTATCAGTGCTTTCATCAAAGGACGACCTTGAATTGCCAACTAGTGAAGCAAAGCCGATTCCAAACGAGTTTATTGTAGCCTCGGAGAATCTAGCGCGGAGGAATCTCCTGCCACCTGAGGAAGTGGTCGTCCACGCCGACTCCGTTGCCCGACAAATCGCCGCCGAGGAACTTGTTGAGGCCCTGGGCCTGGACTCCGATGTTCACATGATATCAGTTATCTCACAGTCTGCAGGTACCTCCCTTCCTCCATCACCAACTTAATTAGTATAGTTTTCTTCAAAATAATGCATTGAGTAATGCTAATTAGCTAAATCCTCTATTCGAGGCACTATACATCACCCTTGAGCAATGCATGTAAGTGCTTTAAAACTGGGTGCGTCTGATCAGATTTAGAAATAATAGCTGCACTACCACCTTGACAGACGATGGAGTCTAAAGTCAAGACGTGTACACGGGCTGTATTCTGGTGCCCAAAAGCCTTAGCGAACTGGTAGTTTTACTGCTTACTTCAAGGGCGAAGGTTAAGCGTGACCGACAAAACGAATGCCAAGTGTCTTTTTGCCATGCATATCCTAAATTGGCATGGCGAAATTGCTATGCTTCTGTTTATTGAGAAAGGGCAGAAACAAGGAGATCCTATGTTGATACCAAAAAGTGCGATTTCGCACCTTTGAATATTTATTTCTTCATGTAGATCACGAGGACTTCTTGGTTATGGAGGCTAAGATTGAGCCCGTAAAGTGCAAACCGAAACAAGAACTCAGCCCACCAATGTGGCGAACAGCAGGTGAGGCTAGCCAGACCGAAACACTCGTTGTCGGACCAACTGATGCCTTGCACGTGGAAGCCGGTGGGTTTGCAGACATACTGAAGCATTTCTTTGCTTTCAAAAATTGACATTCTTGCCAAGAATATTTTAATCTTACTCTGATACATAAATACACACACAAAGGTAGCATCTTCCGGTCATAAGAATGGCACTAAAAATGCCAACACTTTACCAATTGATGCTGTGGCTAAATAAAAGTGAGAAATAAATAAGTTTCAGATGACGAATTGCGTGTTCCGTCGATGGAACAACTTGACAATGCTGACGAGGACTTCGAGGCAGCATACAGAGCAGCTGCAGCCGAGGGAACACCGTCTCCTACAGGTCTAGCTGGTCATGATGTCCACCAGGGTCGTCCTGAGGAGGGCTTCCTCGTGGAGGAGACGGAGGAGGTGCTGCCGGACGGAACAGTTGTCAAACAACGAGTCCAGACAGCTGAGACTGTCCAGGCCCTGTCGTCGCACGACTGGGAAGAGGCTGTCTTCAGCGCAGCTGCTGCTGGAGACACCGATAAATATATCACCGAACCACCTGAAGAGGTTGTCAAGGTGCGTGATCGGATGGTTTTGTATATTGTAAGGAACCACTAAGTTCCGTTAGAGCAATCCAGTTTGGGTAAAAATTGAGCGTGGGTTTAAATGAAATATTATATTTATGGTGAATAATCATCCAACAGAGATGTCGCATAAAGTTATTTCCGACTATAGTTGGGCCAAACTAAATCACCCTGCATGGAGAATACAACCACTTCTTTTAATGACTATTAAATTCATGAATAAGTCACGGATGGTGAAAAAGAAATCTAAAGAAATATTTATGCATGTATTGAAACCCCAGCATAAAAAAATTTGCATGAAATTCAGGTGACAAAAGTGACGGTTATTTTGCATGCATTTAGGTGGAAGAAATTGAAGAAACCTTACCGGACGGGACAGTAGTAAAGAAACGGATCACTACCCAGCACATAACTGAACGAATCACAGAGCGCGAAGTTATCGACGAGATTTCGGAGAGCGAACTTCTTCCCAGTAAGGCGGATGGAGGAGTTGTGGAGTGTGAGTTTTTCTCCTGAACAGCTGTATTGCCCATTGAGCTTAGTTTTATAAATTAAGAGTTAGCGCATGGTGATGAACATGATAATGCTTGGTGCATGCAAGCGCAGGCCAAATCTTGGATAAATGAACAGGCCAGAGTTTTTCCCTTTTTACTCAATATGGTAGAGCAATAAGCTAAATTGGGTACTTAAGTAACAGTGAGAAACCCAAATAAAGAAAATAGGGTAAAACTGAAGAGACTAGTAGGTTGCGCAAAGAAAACGTAAATAAATAGGCATAACACATGGTGTTTTGCATGGTAGAATATAATGCCCATAAAGAATAAGGGTATGCAAAGATTGTACCCTGTAAGCGCAGCCGAGTTTTAATCTCTAAACTTATTATGATTTTTCCTTTCTTTCACTCCTTTCCCCTTCAATTCCACACTTTCTAATTGCATGACCATGTTCAATTACCAATTAACACCATTAGTTAATAAAGGGAAGACATTCGAAGATTATTTAGAGAAAGAGCACACTGAGTCTGTTATCCAAACCAAAAACGTTGGCCAAGACCTAATTC
The DNA here is from genome assembly GCA_023375655.1 of Taenia crassiceps. Classification (NCBI taxonomy): domain Eukaryota; kingdom Metazoa; phylum Platyhelminthes; class Cestoda; order Cyclophyllidea; family Taeniidae; genus Taenia; species Taenia crassiceps. The sequence continues at coordinate 6,329,830 of JAKROA010000004.1, read as the reverse complement.
CACAACCAACAAGCGAAAGTAGGGCTTTTGAAATACATGAAGAAAAGAGGAGCGCAAAAGGAGAAGCAAAAGAAGTAGAGAAAGACAAAAAGGAGCTACGTCATCAAGGAATAGAATATCTTCAAACAGCAGAAGTAAAAACATTCAAAAGCGATGAGGAAGAAGAGATCACAGAAGAGATTAAAATTGAACCTAAACTCCAAGCAGCTAAAGTAAGTACACCAGAGGAAGGGAGCCGATATGCAGTAGAACAGCAAGATCATGAAAATGAGAACGTAACAATTGAGAAACCGGTAGCCAATATACTACCAGAAATATCACAGGAAGACAACGAAAATGAGGAAATAGATGGAGGAGCAGAGGAAGACAAAATAGAATCAAAAATTAAAAGATTTCAAAAGAAAAAGTCGGAGGATGAGATAATAATGTTTTCGGTAGCCAAACCTCAAATAGAAGACGTAGAGTTTACAATAAAAAAAAAGGCGATCTTGTCAGAACAACAAAAAGGTACAGAACAAAAGGCAAAGGAGGAAATAACAACACAAACAGAAAGAAAAGCAACAGGCGAAACGGAATGTAAATTAAAAAAGATACCAAAAATTAATGAAGAGATTTACGGTCAAAAGAAAGCCAAAAAAGAGGAAAAACAATATCAAGACACCGAAGCAGAAAGCCACAAAACTACAAAAAAGCGAAATCAGGAAGAAAAAATAATAGAAGACGGAAAAAAACCAGAAAATGAAAATGAACGACACGTAGACATGGAAACAGAGAGCGCAGACAAAAATCAGGTTCAAAGTAAAGGCGAAGTACAAGCTAAAGTAGAGGCAACAGTAGAACAAGAGGTAGAAGCAGATGGGAAGGCAAAGATAGCGGTTGAGGTAGAGAGAGAAGGCAAAGAAGTGGAGGTGAGAGAGGAAGAGGCGGAGAAGGACGAGGAGGAGGAGGAGAAGGAGGAGGAGAAGGAGGAGGCGAAAGTGTTGATACCTGTGACTGGTGAAGTGGTGGCTGGAGCACCTCCGATGGAAGGAGAAGAGGTGGCAGTGGCGGAGAAGGCAGAAGAGGTGGAAGGTGAGGTGAGAGTTGCAGTTGAAAGGAGGCGGAGCAGAAGCAGAAGCAGAAGCAGAAGCAGAAGTTGAAGCCGAAGCCGAAGCCGAAGCCGAAGTAGAAGCCGAAGTTGAAGTAGAAGCCGAAGCAGTAGCAGAAGGCGAAGCAGAGTTGGAAGGAGAAGCAGAAGTTGAGGCTAAAGGAGAAGCCGAGGCGATAGTTGAAGTTGAAGCAAAGGCAGAGGCCGAGTTAGAGGAAGAGACAGAGAGCGGAGGAGGAAGAGAAAGAGAAGGAGAAAGAGAAAGAGGTTGCAGCTGAGGTAGAGGCTGCGACTGCAATTGAAGCTGAAGTTGAAGCTGAAACTGAAGTTGAAGCGAAAGCTGAGTCTGTGTCTGAGGCTGAGGCTGTGTCAGAGGCTGAGTCTGAGGCCGAGGCCGAGGCCGAGGCTGAGGCGATGGCTGAAGCTAAGACTGAGGCTGAGGCGAAGGCAGAGGTAGCGGTTGAGGTAGTGAGAGAAGGCGAAGAAGTGGAGGTGAGAGAGGAAGAGGCGGAGAAGGACGAGGAGGAGGAGGAGAAGGAGGAGGAGAAGGAGGAGGCGAAAGTGTTGATACCTGTGACTGGTGAAGTGGTGGCTGGAGCACCTCCGATGGAAGGAGAAGAGGTGGCAGTGGCGGAGAAGGCAGAAGAGGTGGAAGGTGAGGTGAGAGTTGCAGTTGAAAGGAGGCGGGAGCAGAAGCAGAAGCAGAAGCAGAAGCAGAAGTTGAAGCCGAAGCCGAAGCCGAAGCCGAAGTAGAAGCCAGTTGAAGTAGTAGCCGAAGCAGTAGCAGAAGGCGAAGCAGAGTTGGAAGGAGAAGCAGAAGTTGAGGCTAAAGGAGAAGCCGAGGCGATAGTTGAAGTTGAAGCAAAGGCAGAGGCCGAGTTAGAGGAAGAGACAGAGAGAGCGGAGGAGGAAGAGAAAGAGAAGGAGAAAGAGAAAGAGGTTGCAGCTGAGGTAGAGGCTGCGACTGCAATTGAAGCTGAAGTTGAAGCTGAAACTGAAGTTGAAGCGAAAGCTGAGTCCGTGTCTGAGGCTGTGGCTGAGGTTGAGTCTGAGGCCGAGGCCGAGGCCGAGGCTGAGGCGATGGCTGAAGCTAAGACTGAGGCTGAGGCGAAGGCAGAGGTAGCGGTTGAGGTAGTGAGAGAAGGCGAAGAAGTGGAGGTGAGAGAGGAAGAGGCGGAGAAGGACGAGGAGGAGGAGGAGAAGGAGGAGGAGAAGGAGGAGGCGAAAGTGTTGATACCTGTGACTGGTGAAGTGGTGGCTGGAGCACCTCCGATGGAAGGAGAAGAGGTGGCAGTGGCGGAGAAGGCAGAAGAGGTGGAAGGTGAGGTGAGAGTTGCAGCTGAAAGGAGGCGGGAGCAGAAGCAGAAGCAGAAGCAGAAGCAGAAGTTGAAGCCGAAGCCGAAGCCGAAGCCGAAGTAGAAGCCGAAGTTGAAGTAGAAGCCGAAGCAGTAGCAGAAGGCGAAGCAGAGTTGGAAGGAGAAGCAGAAGTTGAGGCTAAAGGAGAAGCCGAGGCGATAGTTGAAGTTGAAGCAAAGGCAGAGGCCGAGTTAGAGGAAGAGACAGAGAGAGCGGAGGAGGAAGAGAAAGAGAAGGAGAAAGAGAAAGAGGTTGCAGCTGAGGTAGAGGCTGCGACTGCAATTGAAGCTGAAGTTGAAGCTGAAACTGAAGTTGAAGCGAAAGCTGAGTCTGTGTCTGAGGCTGAGGCTGTGTCAGAGGCTGAGTCTGAGGCCGAGGCCGAGGCCGAGGCTGAGGCGATGGCTGAAGCTAAGACTGAGGCTGAGGCGAAGGCAGAGGTAGCGGTTGAGGTAGTGAGAGAAGGCGAAGAAGTGGAGGTGAGAGAGGAAGAGGCGGAGAAGGACGAGGAGGAGGAGGAGAAGGAGGAGGAGAAGGAGGAGACGAAAGTGTTGATACCTGTGACTGGTGAAGTGGTGGCTGGAGCACCTCCGATGGAAGGAGAAGAGGTGGCAGTGGCGGAGAAGGCAGAAGAGGTGGAAGGTGAGGTGAGAGTTGCAGTTGAAAGGGAGGCGGAGCAGAAGCAGAAGCAGAAGCAGAAGCAGAAGTTGAAGCCGAAGCCGAAGCCGAAGCCGAAGCCGAAGTAGAAGCCGAAGTTGAAGTAGAAGCCGAAGCAGTAGCAGAAGGCGAAGCAGAGTTGGAAGGAGAAGCAGAAGTTGAGGCTAAAGGAGAAGCCGAGGCGATAGTTGAAGTTGAAGCAAAGGCAGAGGCCGAGTTAGAGGAAGAGACAGAGAGAGCGGAGGAGGAAGAGAAAGAGAAGGAGAAAGAGAAAGAGGTTGCAGCTGAGGTAGAGGCTGCGACTGCAATTGAAGCTGAAGTTGAAGCTGAAACTGAAGTTGAAGCGAAAGCTGAGTCCGTGTCTGAGGCTGTGGCTGAGGTTGAGTCTGAGGCCGAGGCCGAGGCCGAGGCTGAGGCGATGGCTGAAGCTAAGACTGAGGCTGAGGCGAAGGCAGAGGTAGCGGTTGAGGTAGTGAGAGAAGGCGAAGAAGTGGAGGTGAGAGAGGAAGAGGCGGAGAAGGACGAGGAGGAGGAGGAGAAGGAGGAGGAGAAGGAGGAGGCGAAAGTGTTGATACCTGTGACTGGTGAAGTGGTGGCTGGAGCACCTCCGATGGAAGGAGAAGAGGTGGCAGTGGCGGAGAAGGCAGAAGAGGTGGAAGGTGAGGTGAGAGTTGCAGTTGAAAGGGAGGCGGGAGCAGAAGCAGAAGCAGAAGCAGAAGCAGAAGCAGAAGTTGAAGCCGAAGCCGAAGCCGAAGCCGAAGTAGAAGCCGAAGTTGAAGTAGAAGCCGAAGCAGTAGCAGAAGGCGAAGCAGAGTTGGAAGGAGAAGCAGAAGTTGAGGCTAAAGGAGAAGCCGAGGCGATAGTTGAAGTTGAAGCAAAGGCAGAGGCCGAGTTAGAGGAAGAGACAGAGAGAGCGGAGGAGGAAGAGAAAGAGAAGGAGAAAGAGAAAGAGGTTGCAGCTGAGGTAGAGGCTGCGACTGCAATTGAAGCTGAAGTTGAAGCTGAAACTGAAGTTGAAGCGAAAGCTGAGTCCGTGTCTGAGGCTGAGGCTGTGTCAGAGGCTGAGGCGATGGCTGAAGCTAAGACTGAGGCTGAGGCGAAGGCAGAGGTAGCGGTTGAGGTAGTGAGAGAAGGCGAAGAAGTGGAGGTGAGAGAGGAAGAGGCGGAGAAGGACGAGGAGGAGGAGGAGAAGGAGGAGGAGAAGGAGGAGGCGAAAGTGTTGATACCTGTGACTGGTGAAGTGGTGGCTGGAGCACCTCCGATGGAAGGAGAAGAGGTGGCAGTGGCGGAGAAGGCAGAAGAGGTGGAAGGTGAGGTGAGAGTTGCAGTTGAAAGGGAGGCGGGAGCAGAAGCAGAAGCAGAAGCAGAAGCAGAAGTTGAAGCCGAAGCCGAAGCCGAAGCCGAAGCCGAAGTAGAAGCCGAAGTTGAAGTAGAAGCCGAAGCAGTAGCAGAAGGCGAAGCAGAGTTGGAAGGAGAAGCAGAAGTTGAGGCTAAAGGAGAAGCCGAGGCGATAGTTGAAGTTGAAGCAAAGGCAGAGGCCGAGTTAGAGGAAGAGACAGAGAGAGCGGAGGAGGAAGAGAAAGAGAAGGAGAAAGAGAAAGAGGTTGCAGCTGAGGTAGAGGCTGCGATTGCAATTGATGCTGAAGTTGAAGCTGAAACTGAAGTTGAAGCGATAGCTGAGTCCGTGTCTGAGGCTGAGGCTGTGTCAGAGGCTGAGTCTGAGGCCGAGGCCGAGGCCGAGGTTGAGGCGATGGCTGAAGCTAAGACTGAGGCTGAGGCGAAGGCAGAGGTAGCGGTTGAGGTAGTGAGAGAAGGCGAAGAAGTGGAGGTGAGAGAGGAAGAGGCGGAGAAGGACGAGGAGGAGGAGGAGAAGGAGGAGGAGAAGGAGGAGGCGAAAGTGTTGATACCTGTGACTGGTGAAGTGGTGGCTGGAGCACCTCCGATGGAAGGAGAAGAGGTGGCAGTGGCGGAGAAGGCAGAAGAGGTGGAAGGTGAGGTGAGAGTTGCAGCTGAAAGGAGGCGGGAGCAGAAGCAGAAGCAGAAGCAGAAGCAGAAGTTGAAGCCGAAGCCGAAGCCGAAGCCGAAGTAGAAGCCGAAGTTGAAGTAGAAGCCGAAGCAGTAGCAGAAGGCGAAGCAGAGTTGGAAGGAGAAGCAGAAGTTGAGGCTAAAGGAGAAGCCGAGGCGATAGTTGAAGTTGAAGCAAAGGCAGAGGCCGAGTTAGAGGAAGAGACAGAGAGAGCGGAGGAGGAAGAGAAAGAGAAGGAGAAAGAGAAAGAGGTTGCAGCTGAGGTAGAGGCTGCGACTGCAATTGAAGCTGAAGTTGAAGCGAAAGCTGAGTCTGTGTCTGAGGCTGAGGCTGTGTCAGAGGCTGAGTCTGAGGCCGAGGCCGAGGCCGAGGCCGAGGCTGAGGCGATGGCTGAAGCTAAGACTGAGGCTGAGGCGAAGGCAGAGGTAGCGGTTGAGGTAGTGAGAGAAGGCGAAGAAGTGGAGGTGAGAGAGGAAGAGGCGGAGAAGGACGAGGAGGAGGAGGAGAAGGAGGAGGAGAAGGAGGAGGCGAAAGTGTTGATACCTGTGACTGGTGAAGTGGTGGCTGGAGCACCTCCGATGGAAGGAGAAGAGGTGGCAGTGGCGGAGAAGGCAGAAGAGGTGGAAGGTGAGGTGAGAGTTGCAGTTGAAAGGAGGCGGAGCAGAAGCAGAAGCAGAAGCAGAAGCAGAAGTTGAAGCCGAAGCCGAAGCCGAAGCCGAAGTAGAAGCCGAAGTTGAAGTAGAAGCCGAAGCAGTAGCAGAAGGCGAAGCAGAGTTGGAAGGAGAAGCAGAGTTGAGGCTAAAGGAGAAGCCGAGGCGATAGTTGAAGTTGAAGCAAAGGCAGAGGCCGAGTTAGAGGAAGAGACAGAGAGAGCGGAGGAGGAAGAGAAAGAGAAGGAGAAAGAGAAAGAGGTTGCAGCTGAGGTAGAGGCTGCGACTGCAATGAAGCTGAAGTTGAAGCGAAAGCTGAGTCTGTGTCTGAGGCTGAGGCTGTGTCAGAGGCTGAGTCTGAGGCCGAGGCCGAGGCCGAGGCTGAGGCGATGGCTGAAGCTAAGACTGAGGCTGAGGCGAAGGCAGAGGTAGCGGTTGAGGTAGTGAGAGAAGGCGAAGAAGTGGAGGTGAGAGAGGAAGAGGCGGAGAAGGACGAGGAGGAGGAGGAGAAGGAGGAGGAGAAGGAGGAGGCGAAAGTGTTGATACCTGTGACTGGTGAAGTGGTGGCTGGAGCACCTCCGATGGAAGGAGAAGAGGTGGCAGTGGCGGAGAAGGCAGAAGAGGTGGAAGGTGAGGTGAGAGTTGCAGTTGAAAGGGAGGCGGGAGCAGAAGCAGATAGCAGAAGCAGAAGCAGAAGTTGAAGCCGAAGCCGAAGCCGAAGCCAGAAGCCGAAGTAGAAGCTGAAGTTGAAGTAGAAGCCGAAGCAGTAGCAGAAGGCGAAGCAGAGTTGGAAGGAGAAGCAGAAGTTGAGGCTAAAGGAGATAGCCGAGGCGATAGTTGAAGTTGAAGCAAAGGCAGAGGCCGAGTTAGAGGAAGAGACAGAGAGAGCGGAGGAGGAAGAGAAAGAGAAGGAGAAAGAGAAAGAGGTTGCAGCTGAGGTAGAGGCTGCGATTGCAATTGATGCTGAAGTTGAAGCTGAAACTGAAGTTGAAGCGATAGCTGAGTCCGTGTCTGAGGCTGAGGCTGTGTCAGAGGCTGAGTCTGAGGCCGAGGCCGAGGCCGAGGTTGAGGCGATGGCTGAAGCTAAGACTGAGGCTGAGGCGAAGGCAGAGGTAGCGGTTGAGGTAGTGAGAGAAGGCGAAGAAGTGGAGGTGAGAGAGGAAGAGGCGGAGAAGGACGAGGAGGAGGAGGAGAAGGAGGAGGAGAAGGAGGAGGCGAAAGTGTTGATACCTGTGACTGGTGAAGTGGTGGCTGGAGCACCTCCGATGGAAGGAGAAGAGGTGGCAGTGGCGGAGAAGGCAGAAGAGGTGGAAGGTGAGGTGAGAGTTGCAGTTGAAAGGGAGGCGGGAGCAGAAGCAGAAGCAGAAGCAGAAGCAGAAGTTGAAGCCGAAGCCGAAGCCGAAGCCGAAGTAGAAGCCGAAGTTGAAGTAGAAGCCGAAGCAGTAGCAGAAGGCGAAGCAGAGTTGGAAGGAGAAGCAGAAGTTGAGGCTAAAAAGGAGAAGCCGAGGCGATAGTTGAAGTTGAAGCAAAGGCAGAGGCCGAGTTAGAGGAAGAGACAGAGAGAGCGGAGGAGGAAGAGAAAGAGAAGGAGAAAGAGAAAGAGGTTGCAGCTGAGGTAGAGGCTGCGACTGCAATTGAAGCTGAAGTTGAAGCGAAAGCTGAGTCTGTGTCTGAGGCTGAGGCTGTGTCAGAGGCTGAGTCTGAGGCCGAGGCCGAGGCCGAGGCTGAGGCGATGGCTGAAGCTAAGACTGAGGCTGAGGCGAAGGCAGAGGTAGCGGTTGAGGTAGTGAGAGAAGGCGAAGAAGTGGAGGTGAGAGAGGAAGAGGCGGAGAAGGACGAGGAGGAGGAGGAGAAGGAGGAGGAGAAGGAGGAGGCGAAAGTGTTGATACCTGTGACTGGTGAAGTGGTGGCTGGAGCACCTCCGATGGAAGGAGAAGAGGTGGCAGTGGCGGAGAAGGCAGAAGAGGTGGAAGGTGAGGTGAGAGCTTGCAGTTGAAAGGGAGGCGGGAGCAGAAGCAGAAGCAGAAGCAGAAGCAGAAGCAGCCAAGTTGAAGCCGAAATCGAAGCCAGAAGCCGAAGCAGAAACCTGAAGTTGAAGTAGAAGCCGAAGCAGTAGCAGAAGGCGAAGAGAGTTGGAAGGAGAAGCAGAAGTTGAGGCTAAAGGAGAAGCCGAGGCGATAGTTGAAGTTGAAGCAAAGGCAGAGGCCGAGTTAGAGGAAGAGACAGAGAGAGCGGAGGAGGAAGAGAAAGAGAAGGAGAAAGAGAAAGAGGTTGCAGCTGAGGTAGAGGCTGCGACTGCAATTGAAGCTGAAGTTGAAGCTGAAACTGAAGTTGAAGCGAAAGCTGAGTCCGTGTCTGAGGCTGAGGCTGTGTCAGAGGCTGAGTCTGAGGCCGAGGCCGAGGCCGAGGCCGAGGCTGAGGCGATGGCTGAAGCTAAGACTGAGGCTGAGGCGAAGGCAGAGGTAGCGGTTGAGGTAGTGAGAGAGGCGAAGAAGTGGAGGTGAGAGAGGAAGAGGCGGAGAAGGACGAGGAGGAGGAGGAGAAGGAGGAGGAGAAGGAGGAGGCGAAAGTGTTGATACCTGTGACTGGTGAAGTGGTGGCTGGAGCACCTCCGATGGAAGGAGAAGAGGTGGCAGTGGCGGAGAAGGCAGAAGAGGTGGAAGGTGAGGTGAGAGTTGCAGTTGAAAGGAGGCAGGAGCAGAAGCAGAAGCAGAAGCAGAAGCAGAAGCAGAAGTTGAAGCCGAAGCCGAAGCCGAACAGCCGAAGTAAGAAGTCGAAGTTGAAGTAGAAGCCGAAGCAGTAGCAGAAGGCGAAGCAGAGTTGGAAGGAGAAGCAGAAGTTGAGGCTAAAGGAGAAGCCGAGGCGATAGTTGAAGTTGAAGCAAAGGCAGAGGCCGAGTTAGAGGAAGACAGAGAGAGCGGAGGAGGAAGAGAAAGAGAAGGAGAAAGAGAAAGAGGTTGCAGCTGAGGTAGAGGCTGCGACTGCAATTGAAGCTGAAGTTGAAGCTGAAACTGAAGTTGAAGCGAAAGCTGAGTCTGTGTCTGAGGCTGAGGCTGTGTCAGAGGCTGAGTCTGAGGCCGAGGCTGAGGCGATGGCTGAAGCTAAGACTGAGGCTGAGGCGAAGGCAGAGGTAGCGGTTGAGGTAGTGAGAGAAGGCGAAGAGGTGGAGGTGAGAGAGGAAGAGGCGGAGAAGGACGAGGAGGAGGAGGAGAAGGAGGAGGAGAAGGAGGAGGCGAAAGTGTTGATACCTGTGACTGGTGAAGTGGTGGCTGGAGCACCTCCGATGGAAGGAGAAGAGGTGGCAGTGGCGGAGAAGGCAGAAGAGGTGGAAGGTGAGGTGAGAGTTGCAGTTGAAAGGAGGCGGGAGCAGAAGCAGAAGCAAGAAGCAGAAGCAGAAGCAGAAGTTGAAGCCGAAGCCGAAGCCGAAGCCGAAGTAGAAGCCGAAGTTGAAGTAGAAGCCGAAGCAGTAGCAGAAGGCGAAGCAGAGTTGGAAGGAGAAGCAGAAGTTGAGGCTAAAGGAGAAGCCGAGGCGATAGTTGAAGTTGAAGCAAAGGCAGAGGCCGAGTTAGAGGAAGAGACAGAGAGAGCGGAGGAGGAAGAAAAGAGAAGGAGAAAGAGAAAGAGGTTGCAGCTGAGGTAGAGGCTGCGACTGCAATTGAAGCTGAAGTTGAAGCTGAAACTGAAGCTGAAGCGAAAGCTGAGTCCGTGTCTGAGGCTGAGGCTGTGTCAGAGGCTGAGTCTGAGGCCGAGGCCGAGGCCGAGGCCGAGGCTGAGGCGATGGCTGAAGCTAAGACTGAGGCTGAGGCGAAGGCAGAGGTAGCGGTTGAGGTAGTGAGAGAAGGCGAAGAAGTGGAGGTGAGAGAGGAAGAGGCGGAGAAGGACGAGGAGGAGGAGGAGAAGGAGGAGGAGAAGGAGGAGGCGAAAGTGTTGATACCTGTGACTGGTGAAGTGGTGGCTGGAGCACCTCCGATGGAAGGAGAAGAGGTGGCAGTGGCGGAGAAGGCAGAAGAGGTGGAAGGTGAGGTGAGAGTTGCAGTTGAAAGGGAGGCGGGAGCAGAAGCAGAAGCAGAAGCAGAAGCAGAAGTTGAAGCCGAAGCCGAAGCCGAAGCCGAAGCCGAAGTAGAAGCCGAAGTTGAAGTAGAAGCCGAAGCAGTAGCAGAAGGCGAAGCAGAGTTGGAAGGAGAAGCAGAAGTTGAGGCTAAAGGAGAAGCCGAGGCGATAGTTGAAGTTGAAGCAAAGGCAGAGGCCGAGTTAGAGGAAGAGACAGAGAGAGCGGAGGAGGAAGAGAAAGAGAAGGAGAAAGAGAAAGAGGTTGC